>CM077116.1:345104060-346451235 GCA_039619475.1 Icerya purchasi | reverse complement strand
ATAAATATGGTCAACAACTTTTCGGTAAAAGCTTTCCTAATAAATTAACGGTATTACCCTGTGCAGTAAAAATCCACCACAGCCTTCCTGTAGAGCAAATAGCAATAATAGTAATTAAAACATTTGCGCTCGTAGGGAAGTTGAAATTGTCTTCCTCTCGCGTAGGAAAAGAGTGGCTCTTTCCCTTCACGATGAAACTGCTAGTAGCTTTTGTTGGTTCTTTTATCGTAATCGAACGTAGCCATCCTATATTTTTCATTCGAGCCGCTCTCGAGTCTGTATCAGTTCGCAATGTATGTCAGCCTTCAGTCTTCTTCAAAAAGTAAAGATCAAGCGGTGTTAAATTAAAGCTTCTTGCTGGCCAAAGCATTGGTTTCTATCGATCTATCTACCTTCCCGGATATTTAACCAGTGTTTCATCGCTCTACTGCTGTGTGCCCGCAACCGTTCATCAGGAATCAACTACTGACCCTATTAGCCGAGGGAATATCATCTAACGCTGTTAGTAATTCCTTTTAAAGGAGACGCAGGACAATGACTGAATTGAAATTTTCCGAAATCGTAATTGCTTGAAGAACTGTATCGACAATTATTACACCCTACACAGTAATTTTAAGCTGATACCGGTTACCACTCTGCCTAACAGCGTAAGAAATTTGATTAGCCGGTACGAGTGAATATTGCGATAATTAAATATTCGACCGTGAATGAAGGTTGTTTCATTAGTCCAAAAAACGCGTCGAAAAAAATTAAATCCCGATCTATTTGTCGAGCGCACTACTGACGGAAACGTGTGCGAGCATCCAGACTGCATTCTAGCCGATCATTGGATCGAAAGCGGAAAAGATGTTGCCAACCGTTTTATAAAGTTGCGTGAACAGAACTTTTCAAACACTTAATTGGCAGGAAGCTCTGCGAGTGCTAAAAGTTTCAGTTCATTCCTGAATATTTTGACGATTCTATCAGAAATGTTTGTGCGATTCATGCGACCGCATTGAACCAAGGAGGAACTGTCCCTGTTTCTTCTGTACCATCGGTATGTTAACTGAAATGTTTTGTTGTACACATCTATGTGGAAAACACGTGTGTTCTACTGCAGCAGGACTGATTGTCATTACAATATCCATAGACGAAAAATATATCGCGATACGTTACATTTACGAACCGGTAAAGCGTCGTATTAAAATCAGTTTAAATGTACGCAGAGTATTAAACACTGCTTTTCTACAGGAGCTTGTTTTAAATGAATAATTATGTCGTTTCCTTTATCTTCTCCGTATTCCATAATCGTTATTTTCTCGGGGCGTATTCTTAATCTAATTTCTTTCGTTGTTTTTTCTAAGTATCATTTTCTGAAGTTGTACTTAATTTTTTGCTATTAGTATGATATCATCGGCAATACGATTTATGTACTTCATATTTATCCCACTTAATTTAAGGGTATATCATTAAATAACTTTGATGAAATAGCGTCACCTTGTCTCACTCCCTTTTTTATCTGGAATTTCTCTGCTGTTATGTCGCATAGTTGTATTTGTGATTTGGTTAATTGATACATGTTCTATATGAAGTCTACATACATTTGATTTATCTAGTTATTTTCTAATGCGTTCAAAATTCCCCAGATTTGCACTGAGTCAAACGATTTTTCCAAGTCACCCAATCCTATGTATGTATGCTGTATTCTTTGAATTTCTCTATTAATGTCGTTACTGTATGCGATCTGTAGTTCTGTAATTTTTTCTAAATCCTGCTTGTTCTATTGGTTGTTCGTTACGTAGTGCAAGTCTTTGTTTTTGATATAATTCGATTAAAAAGTTTTTATAAAACGCAGATAGTAAACTTATTGGCCTATAATTTTTTTAATTCCTTTTATCTCCCTCCTTATGTATCAGGATTGTAATCGAGTTCTTCCAATCTTTACACTCTTCTAGACATCTGTTTTATAATTCTTGTAATTCGGATATTATGGTTGCTTCGCCCTCATTTATCATTTCACGAAGAATTTCATCCATGCCGGGAGTATCTTTCCGATTAGTATTATTCAGTTAGCATATGCAATATTTAATGCACCATCATAATGTGTTCGTTTAAAATTTTCTTAATACGAGTAACCATTTGTGTATTATTCCGGAAAAAATGTTATATAACGTTAAAAAAGTTTTTTTTTTTTTTTTTACACTAATGCATTTTCGACCCTCTTATGTTTGTAGGAACTTTTTTGATAAACGTGAAATTCTCTATTAGTAACTTCAGATTACGTTCACAGACAACCTTTACTTATGATTTTTCTAAAATCCAAGCCTCATTATTCCGGTTTTTTTTTAATATTTTTATCGAAAATTTCATTATTCTTTCCTAATTTCTAAGATTAAGCTTTTTCCAGCAAGGTTATTTCACTTGTTGCCGATTAAGTGAATTCCTTTTATAAAGGTATTTGTTTAAATTTTATGAATTAATTAGGCAATTACCAGAACTATTAAAAATATGATAAACAAGATAAAAACGAATGGTCCGATTGATTCATTGTAGATTTTATAGAATATTTCGCTAATTTAAAAATGTTAAAATTTCTTATTCGTAAATATGAATATACGGTTTCCGATTAATAATGATTTTTGATTTTTAATTAAAGTAAAAAATCATTTTGCAATACTAACGCTGATGTCAGTTTGACTGGTGTTGAAATCGATTCTCTTCCCCACATTAAACGCCTCAGCTGCTCTCCTGTCATACCGCGTTTCCGTAATTCATTAATTGTGACCTTTCCAACCCTCTGCAATGTACAAATCATATGTTTTTTTTGTTAAATTTTCAGGTAAAAAATATATTTTTGATCCATCCGGATTTTTCGAAATTTAAATTTAAATGAATTATTGTGGATTACTTAGAAATTAACGACCAGCGAAAGCTTCTAAGAAATAAAGTGTCGCAGAGTATTCCTTACAGGTGATTTCAAGTTCTTAAAATTACCAACTAACGATTTGATTAGGCTAAGTTAAATGAGAGGTTAAAAGACATATATACATTTTTATAAAATAATAATATATTCAAAAATTAAACACTAATGTGTTTCGAAGCTAATAGCAGCTCCATGATTTTGAAGTATATGTATATTTTGATTCATTTAATAAATAATAGAAATAATGTGTTTGTCAAATTTTAATATTAAATGAAAGACCTCTCATATCTGTACGATATTAGTATTATTATAATATAAAGTAATAAGAAACAATGTATTGTTAGTTTAAAATTATGCTATTAATTTATTTAAAAAAAAAAAAGAAAAATTAAAAGTTTTATAATTTACGATATTAAAAAAAAAAAGAAGGAAATATTTAAAATTATAATCTCAGTATTTTTTACAATTTCGATTAGACAGCGATAGGGAAATTAAAGGTATGTGATTTTTTAGAATTTTGACACTCTGCTTTGCCTAATAATTTCGTAAAACTGGATAAATATCATTAAAAATGTTTAATTCGAATAAATGAAAAATTTCTTTTCTTAAATTTATTAATTACGATAATTATTGTGTTTGTGTTGCGATAAAATAAAATGAGCCATTTCTCGTTTCAACTTTTTCCGTCGTTTTTAATTCGTTTCCGGCTTTTCCTATTTTATTTTTATTGCGAAATACGTCTTATATACTACTACTATCTTATCTCAGAGTTAAATTCTTCATCTATAAACACGTGTCTCTGAATAGATTTCGTTATCGAGTGAGATGGTTCTTTTGTTACTGACATTCGTGTAAAAACCTGTTTTTAGTATTACATATTTGATTCTTGATCAGCTATTAATTCAGTTCACACAACTTGGAAACTGTCGTTGATGGCCCTTTTAAAAATTTTAAGCTTATTGCAACATTTTTCGTTCACGAATACGATTTTCATTGAATTTGTTAGTCATGATGAAACTCTTCGTTGAGCATCAATTTCAGTGCTGTACGTATTAACCTGAGCGTAGTTTTCGGAGTATTAGGCCCCTAGTGTAAACGAGATTTGTAAAAAAAATACTCGAGATAACTGACTGTTAACAAATAACGGGCACCTGGTTTCTGTGAGGCCGCAAAGACTGTCTCGATTGAGTTCGTAAATTGATTTCGGATAAAATGTACAACAATCTAGTCATCAAGAGAGTAACTTTACGAAGAATTTCGAAACGCGATCCATTTCTAAGGGTATATACTATCCGTCTGGTTCCAGAATTGAAACTAAAATTAGTCTTTCACGCAGAAGAATGTTTCTGGGAAGAACAATCATCTCATGAAAGGAAGATCTTGATTAGTTCTGCAGATTCCTAATAATATTCAGGACTGTGTTAAATCAGAATTCTACCCTAGCAGCTCTACTGTTAACACATCATTCAAACAATTGATGCTGCACTAAAAGCAGTGTGTGGCAGAGTTTCTCAAAAATGCGTAGTGCTAGTTTTAACATCATCACGAAACCAATGACAGTAACATATGTACGTAGTATTCTATTTTCTTCGAACGATTTTCTGTGTTTTTGCTAGTGATACCAATAAAATGTTTACACATTTCAAACTGTTACTTTTATTCAGCTTTCAAATCCGCAACACGTTAATGATTTTCTATTAGACCAGTTATAAATAAGTAAAAATAAAAACAAGGAGACCGCGACCAAAAGTTGCACATTGAAAATTGATATACCTTCCAGTTCGATACAGCTCCTTTTCGTTGCTTCGCTCGGGTTTTACTTTTGCTCTTTATCACCATTACTCCTCTTTGTTCGGGACTGGAATCATCGCCTGGACCGAGTTTTATACTATACTCTTGCAGATATCTTTGCGCATCTTTCTGGTTAATGGCTCGCTCCAGCGCTATTACTATTTTCGCCCACTGCGCATTAAATGTTTTTTATTAATATTTTTTATCGATAATTATAATTTAGAATTAAAATACCACGGAAATATTTGTACAGTAGAATCGAGCAAATTCGGCTTTCAATAACTGGACAATTCGACGGTCCAACAACAAAGTGCATATTTCATGCAATATATACATATATATAACTCGGCCATTTTGGTCTCATAAGGAGCTGTGCCCCTTCACCCCTCTTGCTTACATTTTTGTCTCTTTCTCTCCTATACTTTGTATAAAATGATCAAAATTTGCAATGTAATTCTAAATCGATGAATATAATAACATAATCACAAAAATCCCATAAAATATAGCAAGCGTTACATAAAATTGGGATATTTTTTCTAATGGGGGAACACCTAAGAATTACGTTGTAATTAATATATATTTAATTACAACATAATTCTTAGGCGCTTCCCCATTAGAAAAAATGTCCCAAAAAAATGTACCAACTTTATGTAACGTTTGTTATATTTTAAAGGATTTCTGGTATTATGTTATTATATTTATATGGACCGATTTAGAATTACGTTGTAAATTTTGATGATTTTATACAAAGTATAGAAGAGAAAGAGACAGGCATGAAAGCAAGAGGGGTCAACGGGCACAGCCGCTTGCGAGGCCAAAATGGCCGAATTTATATATTTATTTATATATTTATATATAAATATACATGTGTGTGAGTGTGTATCATTAATCATCTTTCAGAATAATTTTTAACACGTCATTTTTAATCGCATTTCATCATTTGGACTGTAACCTTTGTATTATGTAATTATTAGAGCTGAATGCGCAAATGCACACCTGAATTCTGTCGAATTGTACAGTAGTAAATAAGTCGTTTAAGCTCTTAGAACAATTTAAGCAATATAACTTTGCTAGCTTTACATGAGTTTTTTTCTTTTCTCGCTAATATGTTTTTGTAACTTGTTCTTCGGTCCGTAAGTACTTCAAAGTATCCGGCGCGGTGACATTTAAGGTTGATTCTTATTTAAGTAGATCGATGGAAAAATTTAATTTTTCGCAGTGAAGGTAATTTAAATGAAATTTAAGAATCCGATAAAAATTAGCAAAACCATGTAGCAAATACTATTCTATGAAAAATGAAGGCAACATTATGTCGACGAGTACTGCTAATACAAAATTAGCATAAAATACCTACGAAAAGAATTTAGAGCAAGTTTAATAAATTGGAAATATAAATACAAAGGTATTAGCATAAATTATGGAATATTATATCATGCAGAATGATATACTCAATGATATCCGATTTTAGGTAATTTACAAAGAGATTATATTAAAACTATGATAAAACTAAAGATGGGACATATGTTGATTCTGAAAAAATTTTAAAAAACCAACATAATTAGATCACATATATGTGAATGTGAAAAACAGGCGAGGTTTATTTAGCATACTGTCTATGCTTGTAGATGAAGGAATACTTAAAGAGAAGTACTGCGCATATAAATTATTCGAATGTACTATAATACGTTTCTAATTCATAATAGTCAGGTGATCAACCAATCGACGTCAAAAAAAGTTATGAATTTACATGAATTTTAAAAATCAATAATATTGATTTTGTAGATTTAATTTCTTAATATAAACTTGTTCAGTATATAAAATTACTTTAATGTCAGAAACTGGTTAAATAGGTAACACCGTCGTCCAAGAAGAAAAAAAGGTCATTTGTATGTACGTATTTATTCTACCGAAGATATTTGGCTTATATTATTTCGAAATTCGTAACAGTCATTGGTGTTACTTGTGATTTAATAAACCTAGCTCTATCTAGTTTTGAACGTGACCATTCCATCGGTTATGTCGGAAGTTGCGTTTGTCATCCTTACTAATATTATAAATGCGAAAGTAACTCTGTCTGTCTGTCTGTCTGTTACCTTTTCACGCTTAAACCGCTGAACCAATTTAGATGAAATTTTGTATGCAGATAGTTTGAGGTCAAGGAAAGAACATAGGATAGTTTTTATTCTGGAAATATTATATTAATTTTATTATTTCTTACGTATTCGTTCGTTAGTGTATGTTATTTTATTCAGCCAGATGTTTTTGTTCGGAAATTCTAAGAAATATCAGAACGCCAGAAATCGGTTTCGTTATGTAAACAAAATTACTGGCTAGCTTTTATTAACGTGTTGTTCATCTTCGATAGTCGCCATTCGTTCGTCCGTTCCTAGCTTTTACCCGCGACATTGTCCGCACAAAATTATTATTTCAAGTAAGCTGTTTCGACGTCAATATAAATATAAATGAAAGAGGTTTTATTATTAAATCATAACGATAGTTATATAGGTACTTAGTGAGTAGGCCGAAGATTTCCTTAAAACATTTACATAAACGTATTATATTTTGATTTTTAAAAAAAAATTCTTATTATTTTTACTGTCAATATGCCTCGCAGGCGTAAATCTGATCTAGCGCGTAACTCTAACAGAGCTCGAGCTGCGAAAGTAGCTAGAACTGAGGAATCTCAAGAGCAGACACAGACCAGACAGATTTTAGATGCCGAGCGTCACTCCTCTCAAAAGGTTTCAGAGATCTTAGAACAGACTCAGGCACGGCAAGCTTTAGATGCTGAGTGTCACGCCTCTCAAAGGGCTGCCGAGATTATAAATGCGAAAGTAACTCTGTGTGTCTGTCTGTCTGTCTATCTGTTACCTTTTCACGCTTAAACCGCTTAACTGATTTTTTTACGACAAAGCTTTTCATTGTAATATAAAGGCCATCCATTTGAGATATATATATATTTAATAGTAAATGAATATACACTGGCAGGACAACGTCTGAAAAACGTTGTTTACAAAAATGTGTTGAATTAAAATTTTGCTACTGTAATTGTAAATAAACAAAAATAATTACATAAAAGTAAATAATAAAAAAAATATATAGAAGTAAATACCTAATAAAAAAAAACAGTAATAAAAAAAAAAACAAACCTATAGTTATAATTTAATAATAAAATCTCTTTCATTTATATTTGTTTTCACGTCGAAACAGCTTACTTGAAATAATAATTCTCCGCGGACAACGTCACGGGTTAAAAGCTAGTATTTAATATATTCAAAATTTCAAAAAGAGATATAAAAAATATTTTGTTTACACGTTTTTAAATTGTTAGTATTCAAATTTTCGATCTATTATTAATCTGTAATTTTTAAAGCGTTTGTGTACATTTATTTTTTACAATCCGCCATTATATAATTTATAAATGTAACCAATCACCTGTTTCATCCATTCTTTCTCACTTTGTTCGATAACACGAGCATATGTATTGCCCATCATAGCGATCAACATATTAAGTAGTAAAATCGGAACTAGTACCATAAATATCGTGAAAACAATTTTAGTCAGTGTGGGATAAATTGTATGACTCAATTCGGCATACTGTAAAAACATATCGAGAAGATGAATAAATTTATAATTCTTAAATATGAATTTAAAAATATAGCTATATGTACTTCATTCAGTGTGTTTATTGGAGTAAATATCAAATTATAAATACTATGATAATTTCACACTGATTATATTGTGGGAAAAAAATTGACAAGACATTTCATTAGAAAAAATTAGGCGTTGAGATTGGTACATCATTTTTTTTTATCTTGCCACTTATGAATTCCTGTGAATAAACTAGATAAACAGGAATTGTACTTAAAAGAAAGTTGGATCCTCGCGGCTTCACGTGTATACGTAGTAGTGAAAATTCTTTGAAAAATTGTTATTTTCTGAAAATTAAGTTTTTTTTAACAAGTTGTCTGTTCGGCACAGCGATATATATATATATATATATATATTTTTTATTATTTTATATCGCCGGCATTACCATTAACTGGGGGATTTCCGACATTTAACAAATTGTTATTTTCCGGACAGTCATTGACTCCGGTTTTACCGTCGTTCAAAAGTCGAACGCTTAATTAATGCATACACCTTCACACCCACATGTACATCCGTTGCAGACATATGCATAATCACCATCATCATCACTGCCACCGGAAATTCTTACACGTGCTTCGCAAGTGACCTTGCACCTATCAATCAAGTGATCGTCACATACCTTTACTTTTACGTTAATTACCGTTATTCGGTAGAGGATGATTTCCGGCGATATGCACACAGTGACGCACATAAGGGTATGAATGTCTGTATACACATGTAAAATTTACTGTAAGTCAAGTCTGTAAATTGCACACGCACACGCACACGCACTCACACGCATATATATAAATATATATATATAATGCGCACACCGTTCCGCTATTTCCAGGAATCGCGAAGATTTTCATTCGGTCAATCGTGTAAAACTTTTCATTGCCCGATACATTATGCAGGGGTATGTCCATCTCACACATCGTAAAAGCGAACCGTCCATTCCCGCTACCACGATTTTCCAAAAAATCAGAGCGTACTTTTTAAAATAATATATATCTTTTTCCACGTACACCGCAGCTGTAGTGGCAGCCACACGCACTTGCGTGCCTGCGCGCGCTGTATACTATCCTCACACAGACGTATTATACTAGTCTCTGCTTCTAATACACATAGCATAATTTTAATTTATAGGATATGAGATTGGTGAAATTTTCGCAGAGTATTGAAAGCATTCCAAACTCGGCACTTAAAACGCAAATTTTAAAGGAATTTTTAGAGTCGCGTCCCATTCTTGCATTTTATTTTTTTTAAATTCCACATTCAAATTCGTAGAGAAAAATAAGATATATTTGGTGCGATCTAGTGATCATTTTGGGCATTACAGCGAGGACGATGATAGAAGGAGAATCACAGTTGGAAGTATAAGATACGTAGAGGACGAGGAATCGGTTGCGGGCAAACGATACATCATTTTTATTGTTTTATAACACACACACTTTTTATTTTTGTTTGTAATTACTACATCTGTAAGGGTATATCGAATATCAATTGTGCAAGATTGTTTGGATCCGGTAGAAAACGATCCGACGCTGCTTGACTGTGTTATTACGGGTGACGAAAGCTAATTTTTCCAGTACGACCTGGAGACAAAGCGTCAAAGTCAACAATGTCTGTCTTCGGATGCCCGGAGAAAGCTCGCATGAATAAGTTAAAAGTGAAGACCATGCTCATCTGCTGTGTTCCAGCTGGACAGACTGTTAATCATGTTTGATACCGTAATATACAGAAAGACTTCATAGAAGAGTCAACAGGTTGCGTCCAAACATCGCGAGAATGTGGATTCTTCATGACAATGCGCCTTGCCACAGCGCGTTCAGTGTGACTGAGTTTTTAACCTCTAAAGAGATTGCAGTGTTGCCGCAACCCCCGTATTCGCCGGATCTGTCACCATACGACTTCTTTCTATTCCCTAAGGTCAAACAAGTGTAAAAAGTACATCTTTTGAATCCGTTAACGACATCCAAGAGGCGGTGACGAGAGTATTATCGGAAATCCCATTTAAAGCGTTCCAGAACTGCTATAATGCATGGATAAATCGCCGGAATCGCTGTGTTGGTGCCCAAAGGAACTACTTCGAAGGCGATGATGTTCTTGTTGAATAATTTTTACATAAATGATTTTTATGGACTCAATCTCATTACTTAATTATCAGGCCTTGTAAATTGAAACTATCTTATTCGGTATTCTTCTTACATACGCTTATTGTTAAAACAATTTTTAGAATTTCTGTAATTTCCTTACTTTTAATTATAAATTAATAATACGAGTATAAGGTAGTAAATTTAGTTTTCTCATCTGCTCGTTTACACTTCTATTATTTTATTTCTTAAAAAAAATCTGCACTTAATTTACGTAAAAATTTGGTGTCTGCTTGCAATTTTAAATAAAGAATCTGTAAAAATACAAAATTTATTTATTTACAAGATACTCTGGATACCATGGACTGCATGCCAAACTAACGAATCAATTTATGTAAATTTATATCTGCATATCGATGACTTTATTTTTAGGATTCCGTACACATATAATGTACGAAATCCTAATAAAATGGTTCAGAAACGACAAAAATATCAAATAAAAATCAATAACTCGCACGCAATTAATCTATTGTGAAGATGACGTAATTTCTGTTCATTGACGCGGATTCCCCAATTGTTTGCCTAATCTTGGATCCAGTCTACATGTTGTTAAGCCGCATTGTTCGCAAAATCTGCACTGGCGTTTGTTGACAGTATTACTATATCATCAGCATATGTAACCAAAATAATTTGATTTGAAATTGGGATATCTGCCGTAAAAGTTGAGAAAAGTGTAGGGCCGAGAAAACTGCCCTGCGGAGCCAATGTTTTTATTTTTTTAACTTCCGAGACAGTGTCATTCACTTTAACTACAATTGTACGATCACGTAGATATGATGATAAAAATAAGAATAGATGAGACGGAAGTACTTGTTTAACTTTTTACAGCAGTCCGGTGTACCAAACTTGATCAAAAGCTTGAGAGATGTCCAGCAAGACAGTCGAGCACACTTCCTTCTTCTACAATACCGCCGGTATAGCGACCACGATCCTATGACATTGGTGTGGACGAAATCCAAATTGGTGATTTAATATGCTATTCCGTTGAGCAAGAATAGGCGCGGTTCTGTCTCTAATTAAACTTTCCAGAGATTTTGACAAGCTTTAGTAGACTAATTGGTCTATATGATGTCATGCAAGCTGCATTTTCGTTTGGTTTACGTAACATTATTATTATCGATTTTTTCAATCGCCCAATCTAATAATAGCATTAAACACATAGAAAATGAACGTGACAGCTTTCTTTCAAAGGTGAGATAAGATTTCGCCTGCTATTTTATCTATGCCTAGTGCCCCTTTCTGCGAGGAGCTTTCCTGAAGTATTGAAACACCTCTTTGCGTGAAAAAGGCTTTAACGGAAGTTCTAGTTGAAGAGGTACTTCCGCAGTTATTCTTGTACTCTTTTTGCAAATTTGTTATTGATAATAGGATGAGGACTAAATATCTTTTCTAAGTGCTCTCTAAACGCTTCAGCTTTTTCCTTATCTGATTTGGCCCAGTTGTTATCTTCCAGTTTGATATTACACTGTGTTTTTTTATCTCTAAGCAATTTCTTTGTTGCAGTCCAAACCGAATTGTCTTAGATGTTTAGTGATTTTATTGTTTGCTTAAATATGTAATTTCTAAATTTCTTAATTTCATTTTTTAGTTTGTTATTTATCTGATTGTAAAATATCTTATAGGAAGGGTAACGGTGTAGCAGCCATTTTTCCTGGCTATTCTTGTTTCTTTTATGAGCTTACAGATTGCTATTGGAACCTAATTTTTTCTGTTACTGAGGTCGTCATCATATTGGGTAGTCGTGCGGCACGCATTCTGATTTGGTTGTGTTATTAACGGCCTCATCGATATCTTCTGTACTTTTGAGTTTTACTTTCAAGTTAACATTATTTTCGACGACTATAGCAAAGGTATTTCAGTTTGTACTTCTATTTGATAGACGCTGTTCCTTCTATTTCGTTAAAGGATAAATATCAAAGATAGCAACGACTCGTGCATGGTCTGAAGATATATCATTATTTGTTTCACATACTTTGTGGTAAAAATCTAGAACGTCGTCAAGGATATATAATATGGAATTTAAAACGACCTCAAAAATCACCTTTAAAAGATTCATAACTCAATTCTAGATAAAACTTTAAAGGTGAAATTCAAAATATAAAATAAAATGCAGAAGTCCTTTCATAAAATCGAAAAATTACAGTTAAAAAATTATTTAAATCTCCCTTTTGGGCCAAAAACAGTAAAAAAAAAAAGAAAGTTTACGTAAGTAATACCCCGAGCAAAACCTTCGGTGAAATCGAAACGTATTTCAAACGTATGCATAGAGGACCACTTCATAGGAAATATGTAGCCAAGCTTACATCTTTATATTCAGTCCTTTGGGGTCCCGAAAACTCAAAAATTTTGAAAAAATTTTTTTTTTCGGGCATGTCGTTGGAAAGATCCCTATTTGTCGAGAACGAAACCGTATTTCATTAACGAAATTTTCGAGATGGCGATGATTTCAAAAAATCGTACAAAATGACGTGTCTCTTCATATTTGTAGTGGGAAAAATCAGGTTTCTTTTTTTGAATTTACTACTATGTAAATGTAAATTATAGTTATCGTTAACTCAACATACGGAATCCTCAGCGCATGAAACATTATGCTTAACTGAACTTATTTAATATCAATATAATTCACGTTCATCTATAAAAATGAATCACTAAAGCAGTAGATAAAGTAAATATTTTCGGAATATTTTAAAATTTACCGAAATTAATTTGAAAAACATAGTTTTAAATATTAATAGAAATTATTAACTTGCAACTATAATTACGTTATAATCGCCGAGTGTTATTTGAAAAAGCGCCATCCATGTTGATGTGTATGAGTTATACAACGAACTGTTGGCATTCGGTGATCCCTTATAGAGAAAGTAAAACGATTGTGAAAAGCCAAATAATACGATGGAGTAAATGATGCCGAAAGTTAACATATCGCCCGTTATCATCAAATATATCATGGTAACGAATGGTCCCGTAAGTCGGACGGCTCTGTAAATTAATCGTTTTATTAAAAATAATTATAAAAGATTTTCGTTTTTCTATGATATCAGTTTAGATAAAAGGGTTTTAGATGAATTTTAATAACTATAATTTTAGTTTTAACCGTAAATAGTCTAATATATGTACTTATTAATCAGTCATCAGCGCTAGATAATAAGACACGATCTGCTATGAACTGTTCCATAAAACGCGTAGGAAATATTATACCTCATTTAGTAAATTTAACGTTATTAGTTAAACCATTACATTTTCATTCGAACAGTACTATTTCCACTTTTTCCGGCATTAAATATCGGTAGCAAATATATGAAACATTTCACTTTTTATTTTTGAAATGAACTGAAACAAATTTTATTGAATTTTCAAAGTTGTTTACTAATCATTGACTTTCATATCTACTACTTTAATAATACCTTTCAATTAATATTTACATTCATATAACTACTACATCATTTTTTGAACGATAATAATTTTTTAATTTTACATTTGTAATTGAATTTATTATTTCGATTTTTTTAAAAGTTTTTAATTAATATATGTGTTCCTGTAAGTTGTGCTGAAAGCACAATGTTATCAGTTAATATGAGTGTATTCATATTGCACAATAAAATTGAAATATTTTTTAAACTATTTAGTTACACAAAATTTTTTTAGGTTTTCGCCCTGAAAAATTGGTACGAAAAGAATTCGTCTGTATGTTTGTTACGCCGACATTTGTTCAGAAACTACTAAATCTAGTGACATAAAATTCGAAGAAAAATTATCCGCTCGCCATAATAACCGAGGTAGGGATTAATTTCGATAAATCAAAAAATTCTCAGCAAAATAATAGAATATTTAGTGTAAAGATTATAGAAAAAACGTCGCGTTGTTTTAAATTTTTTGTTTTTTTTTCCGTCATATAAAGTACGAGGCATTGTTTGAAAATTAAAAATCGAGCTTCTTTTATTTTCTTTAATATTTTCGGCTAGACACAATTTAACTGCCTTTTAGTAGTAGGAGTAAATATTAAAGAAAAAATTACGCGGCGTCCTTATTTGCTATGGTTTTTAAATATAATTAGTGAAAAATTATTGCGAACAAACTAATAGATGCTACTAAAATTTACCCGAACAAATAATATTAGATTACATAAAGAAATAATAAAAAAAATATATATAATTAATATGAGATTAAAGAAACCGCAGTTGAGTCGCGCTTGAACGCTCTTTTAAAATTATTTTTGTGATACAATAAAGTTTTTATTATTAATACCCAGCGAAAAACATTAAAAGAAACCACGATCCAGGTACCGCAAATACCAGTATGGCTTCTTCAGTTTGCCGATCTTCAATTAAACGAAATGGTATGCATGCCAGTATTAGTATATTGGATAGTAGAAAAATAGCCTTAGCTGGCTCGTTGATCTGAAAAAAGAAATAACAGGAAGCAGATTAATTTATTAAAAATTGCACGTTTTGTAATTACCTCCGATGTGTTTGTAAGCTGATGTAGAAAGTTTCTCACGCAGATTAAAGTTTTTAAAAAATAAATACAGGAAAGGCTTTTTAACCGTATCTGATGTTCGGAAACCGGTTTAAATCACTCGCTAAGCGCTGTGTTCTATATAGTTTTGGTGCTTGATGGCTCTAACTGATTTTCAAACATCCCGTGTTTCTTCTTCTTCGATTATTTGTAGGCTGATTCCTTTGTCCGTTGATGCTGTGGGCTCTGTAATTGCAAATGTAGCCATGATATGGAACAGCTAACTCCTTTTGCTCTTACCCTCGGCAATGTCATTCCTTCTTTTTTCAGGATGCATATGTTTTGCATTTATCGACGTTTATTGTCATTGTTTCTCCATCCTTGCTGTATAGGGTTCTTAGTCAGATTCCATTCCTTGTGACTCCTAATTGCTACTATTTACACGTGTTGATGGGTAATCGTCCGTTTCTGACAAGCCCAGGGAAAAACAAGAAAAAAAAGAGTCACTTTCTTATTTAACACAACTTCAAATTGTGATAATTTAGTTTTACCAAATTTAAACTATAATGTATAAAAATACGAGTGTGTATATTTGTGTAACGTAAATATATTTTTGATTTAATTTATTAACTATTTGCCATTACCAGTTGCCGTAAAAAGTTGCAGAATCCTTGATTGATCATTTCACCGCCTTGTTGTATGACAATGTAGGAAAGTACTCCGCAAACGGTACCAATTTCAAATCCGTAACGTGCTATATCAGACCACTCAAGATCGCCGAGTAAAGGTTTATCTTGGTCAGTCGGACGTAAGTAGATCGCCATACTGAGCAAGAACAAATGCAGAAATAAGATGGCTAACCGTTTCATAAATTGTCGCTGTAATTTTAGAAATTTTCTACCTGTTAATAGGTTACTATTTAGTTAGAAACTATTGTTTCCGAGATAATATACTACTGTCGTAGGATTATGGCCGTTGAAAGTTGTTTAGTTCTTTAATGTATCCGTAAAAAAAAAAAAAAAAAAAAAAAAAAAAAACATTAATAAAACTAAATAAAATAATAACTCGTTATAAGACTGTACATATTATTACTTTTTCATCGGGCTAATAAGCCATTTTTCTTTTAATTAAATTTCGATCCCATACAACTGGTTTCTGCGTAATAAAATATCAAATTTTATTGCGGTTTTTTCGCGTAATAATTGAACCACGGGCATACTATTTTCTACGCGAGAGTGAAAATCTAAGATCACTCGATTTCCCGAAACCTTTTTATTTCATAGTTTGACGACTTACTTAAATGGAATTATAATTTATCTTCATTTAGGATGAATATTTTGATAAGTACATGTTTTTTAACTGAGGGTTAAATATTTTTTTTGGACAGTTTCGTAATTCGCGACAGTTTTTGAAACTAAATTTAGATAAAAAAAAAAAAAAAAAAAAAAAAAATCATATAGGAATAATTCTGCGTAGTTAATTTAATTTAAAACAATTCGATATAATTTATATACTTACATGTTAATTTGATATGATTTACAGGCTAAATTAGTGAATTTTCAATTTTAATTTCAACGGCATACGTTCCGTAAGTATAGGAATTTTAAAATAAGTGAACGTAACCGATATTCTCATCATACTGCCTGCGAAAATTTAAATCATTAATCTCTTAAACAGTTCCGGTAAAGAATTTTGTGAAGTACTAGAGCACTCTTGATGGCTGCATTAAAATAGAGTGTAAATGAATTAAAATGATTCGTGGTCGTGTGAATGTGCGATGCAGTTTTGATTGTGTTTTACTAACCCTCGCGAAAGTTTTCCACTTTTCTTCCAATAATCTTTGAATAATACCGCCATCCAACATGTCCAAGTGTTCTTCTTTGGTCCCATTTAAAATTATGAATAACGCTGAATTCGAATCTGAAATAAATTGATGCGATCGGTTTATATTTAAGGCTAAATAAAACGTAATTTCAATGTAATAAATGCCGTCGTTCTGGAACATTAAACCATAAATGTATATAGAGAAAGCTTTTTACCGATGCAATAAGTAAAGCCCCCACTGTATTCTAATTTCCATAAAAAGATTTGTAAAACGGTATTCCAGTCGGATCCATGTCTCTACGATTAAATAGCGTCGGGCCTTATACTTGAAAAGTTTCAAGCTTGCCAACTGCCTGTTACTCACCGAATCGATTAAGTAATAAATAACATTTTACTAGTTCGATTTCTGGAATGTCCATTACAGTAAGATAAAGTCGATGATGTCAAAATCGGAATCTTTTAAAGAAATGAATAAAAGAAAATTTAATTTGTAGAAATTGAAAAAGTTTTTCTTTTCCCTTAAGTTAAATGCGAGATAAAATTAAGAAGCGAAAAATTCTATAAAATATTCGCAGTAACGGTAATGAAATTTCAGTTGACCGCGATCAGATTCGGGCTGAAAAAAATTAAAAAACTAACGAAAAAGGAATTTGTTCGACGTTGTGTTATATATATATATATATATATCAACCAATACGTCCTTCAGTCGACCAAAATTCACACAGTACTGATATGGAATCAATAGAATTTTTGAAATAAGAGGGGACCGTGCAAATTTAAACTGCTATTTCTAACAAATTATATTTTATTATTATTACCGTTATATGATCTTCTATAATTAGGTACGTGTAGATTTTTTCAAACACGCAACCGATCCATCTGAACTATTTGCACGAGAACCTATGAACAGGGCCGGAACTATGTAGGAGCTATAGCCCCGGGCCTGCAGTGGGACCTCGCGCTATAGAACACAGAAAAAACTGAATTTTCCATGTGTTAAAAATTTAAGCCCCCCCCACCCAAAAAAAATACTCAATACAGTAAAAATGCAAGATATTAAATTTGCGTTTTTTATGTTAAAACGAGTTCAATTAATTTCAGTATATATATATATATATATATATATATATATATATATATATATATATATATATATAAATGAATGTATGTTTGTTTGTCCCGTTTGCATTCCTGTATCACTGAACGGATCGTGCTGAAATTTTCGTAGGGGAAGGTGTGTTGTCCCAACGAAGAGGTTTTAAAGTAATGCTAAGTTTTTTACTCCCTCTCCTTCATGATATATGAGGTTTTAAATAGTTAAGACCAGCGATACAGAAATACATACGGGACCGAATGAAAAAAAAATTAATTTTTATAAAATTTTAAATAAAATGATTACCCCATCATGGTAAATAATAAGCGTTCTGTTGCTTTTTTTTTTGCGTTACTGAAATCATTAAACCTCCTTAACAGCATCTAAACATACAAATCGCACACCTAGCCGTATCCGTTGTGAACAGTTCGAAAAAAGTAGTGTTTTCTATTATTTTTAATAGAGAAATAAAAAGCATGTAACGTCACTATCTCGAGTAAAAATGCGCATCTGTGACTTAATGCGCTAAGCACATTAAAATAAAAAAAAAAAAGAAAGAGCAAGAAAAAAAATTATTCTTAATATTCAAAAAGGTGACATTTGTTCTAATATGGTATTTTGTTTTTCATCTATATATAATGTTCCGTCTTGTAGACCAACTCATTATATTTTATTTCGTTTGGAGAAAAATGTTATAAAAATATATCTGTTAACACAATTTATTATGCTTTATTCAAAGAAAAATTTACTTATTTTGTTATTATATTTTTCATTGTGATCGGGAAAAAAATATTTTTGTTACATTTACAGAAATAATGTATTATTATTATTATTATTATTATTACTTCGAAAACAATTTATAATATTTTACTTTAGGGGGGGGGGCGTTCTGTGAAAAAATTCATAGCGCTTTGTTATGTTTAGTTATAAAGAAACATTTGTAATTTCGTATCATAAATAAAATTTGATTCGATTTGATTTAGAAACACATTTTTTTCAATCGAAATAAACGTTTTTCTGTTTGCTTTTGCATTTGCAACAAATTCGTCCATCACAACGATTTATTATTTTCCGGGTGTGTTTTATAATAATTTTTCAAAAATTCCTTCTGTTTAATAACCGTGTGTCCCAAAGTGATGCTATTATACAATTCGAGTAGTCTACCTTTCTTCGGATAAAACGAACGGTTATACTTTTTTTCTTTTTGGACCGGTCGAGTTACTTTAAAAACGCGATTTATTTCTTATTTTTTCGTCCGACATTAATTCTCGGATAAAGAGTATGCTAAATTTGTGTTCCTAAGTAAGAGATCGTAACAGATTCAGTAAAATAATTTGTTCGTTGTATTGTTGAAGATGTGGGTTTTTTTGATTATTTAGGTGCTCCATGCACGATCAATTACACGAACGAAATTAACTCTACTATTTAAAAGTGATTTAATTTCACAGCCGACAAGTATTCCGTTTAAATACTAACTGGTTCGTCCGTCAGGTAACAAAGTGTCCAAGGCGTTCAGAGGATATGCGGAACAAGTGATATTACTGTAGCGCCAGAATTCTTGAGCGCTTAGTTCTAACATTTCTCGGAAAACTGAAGCTCGTCCTAACTTACAGGCCAACGTCAATGGTGTTAAACCGGCCTTATTCTGAATTCCGTTGCTTGCTGGTAATTTCGGATGTCGCAGAGCGTAGCCAAACATGTCCTTTCGAGTAATAATGAAATATGATTTAATTAATTTCGCGGGCGAATATCAAATATAATCTTCAGTTAACTATTTTAACATTAACAGAGTACAAAAATAGCGCGTAATTTTTAGCGCAATTTTGGTTTATTTTTAAAAAATTCGAATGTACCAGTTTATCGCAGACCACCACCATGTGTAGTATCATGTTTCCGAAATTGTCCTGCATATCCGGATGCGCACCGCTATCTAAAAGCAAGTTGTAAACGCTTTCATTGGCGCAGCATGCAGCCCATGCTAACGAAAATTCTCCCAAGTACGCCAGACCTTCGTAATCGGTATGTTTAGCTGGGTATTTTCTTTGCTGATCTTTCGGCAGAAAAAAACTACCTACGTAAATAAAAGTATGTTAAACATACTTTTAAAGTACACTATTCAAGTTAATTAGAAAAGTTAATCGCAATTTCTGTTGTTTTTTTTTTCGCTTCTTTCGCAAATTTATTTATTAAAGAATCTAGAAGTTACACCGCATCACTGATAATAAAATGCGACTAATCAACTGTTAGCGAAATTAGAATTCCCGAGGTTCCGGTTATAGCGAGCTAATGCTTAAAACTTCTCTCGAATGAAATAAAAAACAAAACTGATAACTGACCACTCCGGGATATAGAAGACTCGGGAAAACTTATTCTTTTGTTTATGCCGATATCGAGTCAACTACTCTTCCATCTTCGCAAACAAAATCTCGAATAAGTCGGTTACCATTTATGAAGATCACTGCTGAGCGCAATGAAGATTTTCGAGAATAACAAATCTTCAAAGAAGAGTGTATGTGGAATATAATGAATCAGCAGAGACATTTTTAGAAAATGTTACAGAACGTAAAAGTGGTGAAAGTATTTACCAATGGACATGGAATACGGGTATCAGTGAGTTTGAAGAAAGAATTAGATACGTTAAAGAAGTAAATTTCGGGTAAATTAGTAACCGTACTGAAAGAGGTACTGATATTTGAAAAAAAACCGCAAAAAACCGAAAAATCGTGCTATTTCAAAAATCGTAATCATTCAAAAAAAAATTTAATTTGTTTAAGAATAGGATATGTAACAGCGGATTGGTTATATAAAATGTACGTACTCGATGCCAAGACGGTTATAGAGAAACAATAAATCATTTAGTATTGTAACGCATTTAATCAAGAAGGAAACCCGTTTATGAAAATGTAATTATATATAATGAACTGTATAATATTAAATAAAAAGAATAGCGGAGTTGAAATATGCGAAAAAACATATACTAAATTTAAATAAAAAAACATTCAAAAGCCCGATCGACTAGGGCAAAAAAAAAACAAAGCTCATCCTAAGATAACATTTATGTGGTATATTTAAAACTGATCGATGATGAAAATTTCAACCAAATTATTTGATCTTTTATATATGATGCGGATGCAGGGTCGTATCTAAAGGGGGCTCCCACCCCCCACCCACACGAAAAATCATAACCGCTTGAATTAAATGAACCGAAATTTAGGATAAAGGATATGACCGGATAAAATGGTCAAATCGGTCCTTAAGTCATTTGGAAAAATATCATTATATTTGGCATCAATGGAAACACCTATTCCTAGATTTTTAGACCCCTAAACGCTCACGATTTTGTGATTTTTAGTTTTTTTACAATATTTCGGTCAGTTTTCAAGTTAAGAAGCTTTTTTTCCCTTCAAATTGCGATGGATTTCAAGCTCTACAAAATGGCTCTACTCAAAAACAAATTTAGCGCGGAATTCAAATTTTTATAGCGTTTGAAAAATTTTAAAACTCGATTTCTCGAAAACAATAACATACTCATCTCTAAAAAAAAAAAATATTTTACGCATTTTTATACGTTCAATTAATAAACATTTATAATTAGTATTTGTAACAGTTAAGTTTTAATAGTGAATAAATAAATAAACATTTAACGGTTTATAGACAATGGTTTGAAGTTCAAAGAAATATATAATGTTATGTTGTGGTGTAATCAAATATACCGATTATTTATTTATTCATTTATTTACTTATATCGTTGAACTGTTAGTTTCTAATTTCTTTCCGACTTGTAACTGAAATATTTTAATTCCGTTACAAAATTCCAAAATTTTTCTGCTTATCATTGTTATTTTCGCAAACTCGTTTTTCAATGCTCTTCGCAAAATGACTGAATTTTACTAAACATCGATAACAAGCCCTGTTAGATTTCGAGATACGCTGTGTTGGGATGCTAATTTATATCGCATTTGCACCTATAAAGATTTTATATTATTTACCCGTCTTTCCGGTTAATATAATATGCCTGAAATTTTATGAATATAGGTAAAGTAACATTTTGGTTAAGTGAAATGAATAACTACCGATAGCTCGTTGATTAACATTCGCTCCAGCTTCGACTAACTCTTGTACTAATTCGTTGTTGTTATAAGCAATTGATAAATGTAACGCACCGGCTCCTGCAAAAATGTAGCTTTTCTAAAAATATGCTTATTGCTAAACTGTGTCAATGAAAAATAATAATCGAATAAAAAATTTACCTAAATATTCCTCTCCTTCTACGCAATCAATCGCCAGTTTCGGAAAACATTTAAGCAGTATACGGGCTAGTTTCGTATGTAATTTCGTGTCGCACATAATAAGAACATGTAACAGAGTTTCGCCCAGCGATCCGCGGTACTGCATTTGCCAGCATGCTTCGTGATCGGCCCATTTTGCTAGCGGGTCGTGAATGCTCAAACACGCTTCTATCGGCAACATAACCTGTTAGAAGACAAATGCGTCCTTTTCCATCAATAAATGTAACTATCTTTTTTTTTTTAGTTTTTTCTCATTCTACATTAATGCGTTATACTTAAAATCGGGTTATCTTAATTGAAATACTGACTTTGAATTGCATCTAAAAGTCACTGCTTCAATAAATTTTAGTTTAAATTTCAAACATTAATATATATATATATATATATATACGTAATAATAAGAAGAAATGTTTCACTACATTTCCACGTAATATGCTTCTAAAGGTTTAATGGTATACCGAAGGCAAATCTTTTCAAGTATGGTTTGATCGTGAGACTAGTTTTTGAAAGGTTTCAAATAAATACTCAGTGATCTTCTCGTTAAATATATAGCTTATAAATGTTTCCTTAAATTCGATTTAATCCGTTTAATTATGTAACTGACAAAGAGCGATTGCGTCAACCACCTTTTCATGAATACGAGGACTAAGCTCTCCGTAAAATTTCATAGAATATTTCATTTTCTTCGATCGTTTTGGCAGTTTTGTTTTAATTTAACGGAAGTAATTATTACTTAGCCAATTCTAAATAAAATTGATATAATTAGACTTTTTTGGCTGCCGAAATGATTATTAACAAAAAATAAATTTACAGAAATCTGTTCTATGAAAACTACGATCTATATGATTTTTTCAATATCTAACGTAGTGTGTTGCAATAAATTCGATTAAGAATCCTGTTTATGATGTCAACTTCTCTGTCTCTGCAAAATTTCTCTTATCTTCGCTTTCAATATTAATAAATGAAAATCTGTTGCTTTCAATTTTTGCAGGCTCACTCCGAGTCTTGATTATATTATTACTTTTTTTTTGTTTTTAAAAATTTGTTTAAACAATTATTTGGAACTTTTCTTAAGCGCTGTTTACATCTGAATGCAAGTGTGAATTGAAATTAATCGTGAACCTTTTAAACACTATAGCCGTGGATGAGCAGGCAGGAACGTGGAAGTCCGGTAATCACACCTCCGTCAGTGAGGTGTACGAAGAACTGTAAATGCCATTCGTGATTTAATCGACACAGGTTGGATTCGTAAAGTACGCATATACTTTCTTAAGTAACCAATTAAAATTTTCGATCGTAACCCGCAACATTTCTTTATCATCTTTTATGTAATTCGAGTTTGTGTCTTCCGATAGTGTCCTTGATGGGCCTATTGGTTCTATTTTCGCAATCAAATTTATAATCCGCCATCTTCTTTACCTTCCGTATTTTTTTCTATATCTAATTTCTTCCAGAAAATAATTTCAGTAACAGCATCACACACCGTCAAATGTCTTACTATGAAAGCTGAAATAGAGTATGGATAAATTGTAATATGAAAGCTTAAGGGCAAACGTGGAATACGACCTGAACCTTCAATTGTTTACATTGTGTAATGAGTTAACGAGCGCGAGAAATACCTATTTTCAGCCTTAGCTGTGACACATTTTTGCACATTAAATTTTATTGCGGACCACGATGGTGTGAAAAACACTTTAATCTTTTTTTTTTTTTGGGCTCGCATACTAAAGGCTTAAGAGTCATAAAAACAGAGCGCTTGAAGGAAAGAGCAGTACATTCGAGAAAAATATGACTGTATCGCAAATTAAACTACAATCATCTGGATGCAAAGGACAGAATGAAGAGAAAATAACAGAAAAACCAAAAAGGTAGGAGGGAAGTAGGTTACGATTCAAAAATGAAAGAACAACGGAGATGTGAAAAATCATGGTACCCCATGGTCGAGACGGTGGGCAGGGCTGAATCAACAGATAAACGGAATGAAGATTTAAAAAAAGGGAAAGGATAGATAGATCGCCACAGTTTAGAGTGAAATTTTTTCGAGAGAGAATTTATATTACTAGCAGGGAATTTAGTAAGAAAACGACCATTCTATGCGACAGATCGGGCAAGTGTATCAGTCTGCTAATTGCCCTCGTTCGCCGCATGACCGAGGGTCCGCTATATACGGATACCGCTACGGGAAGACAACTGGGAGATAAAGTTCGAGTAATGAAAACAATAGGATCTACCAACGGTAGAAGGAGAGGAGAAGTAATGGCTAGGATAACACTTTTAGCGTCGGAAACAATAAGGAAATTATTAGTGTAACTGAAAGAGAAAATATGAATGATAGTACGAAGAATAGCGAAAGATTCAGTAGAAAAGATGGAGTAAAAGGAAGGTAATTTAACGAATTCAGAATGATCAAGAAACGGGATAGTAAAGGCAGCGCCCACTTCATCCGGACTCTTAGAACCATAGATGTGAATCCGGAAGTGAAGGGGAAAGACAGAATTAATGGTGGAGTCAAATTCATTAATGACAGTCAAATCAGGAGAAGATTTATGAGAAGACGGAAGAAAGACCAAAATATCTTCCTTTTGAAAGTCATAACTTCTCTTTGCTTAAATTACTTATTACTCTATTCCTATTTACAAAAAAAAAACATTTTATTACATTCCATTTCCTTAGCCATTCTGTATTAGGAAAATTTTCTGCGGTATCCTAAATAAATGTTTTGTATAACGATTGAAACAATATTATTTATTAATAACATTTTCTATTTTCGGCCTTTCATTAACCTTCCCGATTGTGTTAGTCTTTCTATTTTGTATATACATATATATATAAGAAATACTTTATCCGATGTAACGATATTAGCCATTTGCTTGTTTATGTCCTCAGGGATGTCAACCACGAGATTTTATTCTCGTGGATTTTATTTGTATTATTTAGGATAATGATTATTAGTACGAGATTAAAATATTCAGTTGAAATTTAAAACAATATATTAGATAAGACGCGCTGCAAAACACAATAATTATTTTCGAAAATAACGATTACAATTAATATAAATCAATGTATAAAACAAAACGCTACGTATCACTATTGTCAGTGGTGATCCGGAATCCGTAGGTTGGCGGTCCGGTGGTCGGTTGGTACGGAAAAATCGGACTTAACGTTATTTATATTTATGAATGTTTGATAGTTTTCGAATCTGCTTTACTACTGTGGCGAATATCGAATACTTTCGATGACGATAAATCGCGAAATCAAATTTATACTTTTCTGAATAAAAAATCACAACTGTTTTTCTTAATTTGATAGAAACGTAAAACTTCAGTGAAAACGAACAATTCCTTAGCGAAGGTAGAGAAAAGACTCATTTTTTGATCAAAGGTAGAACGCAACTGATTTTTGTAAAAATATCTTTACCTGTCCTTTTTCCATTTCTCCCGCCTTTCCGCTTGTGACGGCTAGAGCCGACCGAATCAGGTAGATCCTCTTTTTTTTCTAGATGACCGGTGATTGGCTACTCAACCGACAATAGTTCCAGTTACGCGCGCATTTGCACTCGAACCAATTATTCTGAATTATGTTTATGTTTTATTTTTATATTATATTATTTTTTATTTTTTGTTTCCAAAAATTGTATTCATCCGATGTAATGGACACATTATACCGAAAACGTTATATCTTGGCTTCCTTTATCGATACTTTTTACCCACCTATTTTCTTCATTTTCCCATGCCATACGAAAGATTTTTTAATTTGTCTCAGAGTTTCACCTTCAGTATTTTTTTTTTTTTTTGTTAATATCTACAATATCAGTGTATTTCTTAGATTTCCACTCATTTTCCGGAATTTGATTATTGTCCTTTTATTTATAACTGCGCATTCAGGTCTCGTTTACTGAAATTAGACACAATCCAGAATTCGTGTCATCGGTTTTACCTTGGGACTTTGTAATAACCTCGATTCCAGCAATTTTTGTTAAATACAATGTACCATCGTTATTTAATCCCAGATTTTATTTAAGCTATCCTTCCTTTATTAAACGACATCCACTTACCTCCAATTTATGGCTATACCTTCAGATCCCAACACTCTAAATTAGATTTAATCCAAAATTCTTGACTTTAACTCTATCTTGGTACTCTTAAATCCTCTCTAGTTCTAACAATTTTTGCTTACTATAATTCGCCACCAGTATTCATTCGCATATTTTATTTAGGCTATCGTTTCCTTACTAAACATTTCTCGCTCACACTTTCTATCCTTATCCTTTGCTACCTTCCAGTGATTAAAAGCTGACATTTTACGATCACCATCTTCTTTTTATTTTCCTTTTATCTTAGTACGCAACTAATCTCCTCTAAATTGTTTCAACTTTCTGGTCTCTGGCACACTTATTCTATCTTCACTCTCAACATTTTCCCTCTAAACCGTAATTAAGCAGAAATTCTGTAAATATGTTCGTTTGTGGTTCAAAGAGGTTCCTCGATAATTATCTATTTAAATTAAAGCCGTTTACTTAAACCTGTTTTTCAATTTAATAATCAGCACAAAAACCTGATTTTTATTTTAAGTCTAAAACTACGAGTTATTTACCGAATCTTATTCATTAATTTAATTTTAGGTTTTAAATAAACAACTTTTTGTTTGTTTCAGTTATTAACCACATGCGTTAGATCGGTCATTTAGTTTTACTTACTGAGGCGCACTGCTACGAGAAGAGATGTAAGGGTTCAAACATCCCTCAAAACTTTTACATGAACAAAACAATAAAATACTATGAAAAATTCGAAAATCTATTTCTCCATATTACTTATTTCATAACGATAGACGACTGTGGCGTAATTGGTGAGGCAGTGGTGTTTCATTCGGGTAGAACCTCGGTCGAATCCTTCTATCGCACACTGGTACTTCCAAAAATTTCACTTCCACTGGGTTAATGCTCACAGCTGATAGACGTACCAAAAAAATAAAAATAATCTGTTGGATTATTTGATAATAAAATGAGTAGTAATGTTTGCGGGGTTTCTGCTTCATTAACTTTTTTTAAAGCTTGCTACAAACCTAAGCTTATTACTTCAAGTTTCAGGTTGCAAAATTTAATTAAGCATTTCACTAAAAAATAAACAAAATTTAATATAGGAAAAGATTTTATTATAAGTTTTTATTTTATGTAGTTAAAAAAGCAGATACTTTTGTTTAAAAAGGTACTAAGCAAAACTAAATATGATCATTACATGATATATTGTTATTTATTTAGTAAAAATACGATATATTATAATTAAACAATAAATTTGGTTTAATAATTTCATTATAGAAATTATATTCGATCAATTACATTTTAATTATATTAAAACATTTTTTTTCAAAGAAATTAATAATTTCTTTTAATTATTTGCATTTTTGCCCATTCATTTTTTTTTTTTTTTGGTTTTACCATTATTAACGAATTATGTTTTCTGTATATTAATCAGACTTACGATTTTATGCTTTAGCCAATTTCAATTTTTTGTCAGTTTGACAGCCTTAGTGCAAGTAATCTATAAATTAATGGGCACCTAGCATTGTTAATTTATTTACGAATTTAAATTATGACAGCGCATTAACAAGTTTAAATGTTTTTTATTTTAAACTTTAATTTTTTTTTCTAATTTTTAAAATTGACAAGCAGAATGATGTGCATTTTAATTGTTTTAATGAAATGCAACTTCAACTGTTTTAGTAGGATACGAGAAATTTACTGGAAAGATATTTAGAAATATTAAAAATGCAAAAAAGTACAGGAAGTATAATTCATAATTTATTTTACATGCGTTTGATTTCGGAATCGCCACCGCAGATATTCAGCTCTGTTAATTATTTGCCCTTTGCCGTCTTCGTACATGAAAACCGGAAATTGTTCTCGTATCACTTTTTCTACTTCCAATTGACCTCCCTTGTTGTAAGCTTCTACAAGTTGTCCCCCTTTTTTATAATTGGCCAACTTATATAAAAGGCATTCATCTTCACTGGAAGCTTGTGAAATAACTCGATCTAAAATGGATCCAGAATTTGTATTATCTTTTGAAAATGAACACCATGAAGCTCCCATTATTATTCCTATAAAAAGAATTTGTATTATTCGTTTTATTTTATTACATTATATATATACATGCATGTGTTAATATAATTTAGTTTAGTAAAAAGTAATAATTACCATGGAAAAATTTAACAAAACTGAATGAGTAAGACAATGCTATTTAAGGCATGAAATTTTAATTTCTACAAAAATTAATAATATACCCTAAACTAATTTTTTTAAATATTTCTACATTATTAAAATGTTATTTATTAAATAGAAAGAAGTTAAAGACTATTTTATTATTTAGTTACCTTAGTTACAGCAAGAGATAAATAAATTGTTTATAGAGTCGGTAAAAAATTTGAATGAGCTTTGGGAAAGAGTTTTATAAGTCCCATAACTGTAATTAACGTGCAAATTTGAAAAAAATCGTTATATTTATTTTTATGTTGGAAGTTGTACTGTTTTTTAAGACCTTTTTTGTTTTATTTTATCATTTTACATTTCGGAGTTTGATTAAGATTTGCAATAATCTGCTGTCTTATTTTATCAGAAATACATTACTAAAATATTAAATTTTAAATACTTTACGGGATCCAAATGACTTATTTAGCTGTCATTCTAGAATCTACATAAATAAATGTAATATTAGATACTAGGCATGTCAATAAAATGCTGATAAAAAACAAATGGAATAATTTGAGTTTTGTTTATTATAGTGAAAATGCTACTAGGGGCAACAATTTTGCCAGCCGACGTCAGAATGGGAATTTTTTGATCAAAGATTATAAATTAATTTAAATTTTTAAAAGATAAAATAATAATATTATTGCGTTTTAACATATAGTTCGATAGTAATTAGTATTATTTATTACTTAAACTTTTACTTTTTACTTTTAATACTAATTATTTTATATTTATATTTAATTTTTAAATGCATTTTATTGCGGTTATAAATATGAAAAACATTTGAAAATAATTAATACTGTATTCCGTTTTATGTGGTTCTATTGTTATGTGCATTTAACTATATATTTCAATAAAAATTTATGCAATATTAAAAACCAATCCGATGTTAAAAATAATTTAATACAATATATTAATATAATTTCAAATGCAATTCATAATTTATTTTAAAACATTATTCGAAATTTGTTAATTAGTTTAAGTTATAATTATTTAATTTGATATTTTAATGTTTCAATGGAAATATTAATAAGTTTATTTAAAATTCAAACGTAAAAAACAGATAATTTAAATAAGCAACCATCAAATTTATTTCAATTAAGTATTATAGTCCGTTCAACGAAAATGTGCCGATGGAAAAAGTCGATATTAATCGATATTTTTTATCCACTAACGGTGGCCCCGTAAGTGGATCATAAATATCGATTTATATCGACTTTTTCCATCGGCACATTTTTGTTGAACGGACTATAATCGATTTTAACTATCTACCAATCGATTGAAGTAATTCTATAAATTGATATTAATAAAGGCGCGGAACTAAAAAGGCTGGGTAAGTTTCTGATCACTTGCCTTATAGCCTTACTGGGTGGATGCAGTTGCTGGGGTCTGTATTCAATTTTGGAAACAAACATTTAAGAAAATTCAACATTGAAACAATATTGTTGGATGTGTTGGTGGTAGTAGATGTGGAAAGGCTTCCTATGCAACGGGTATATGGCGAATCCATCAACGTTACCGGTAAATATTTTGAATATGGTACCAAATGTGATATATGAAATGAAATATTTATGGATCGGCTGCGTTTTACTAATTACACCTGATATTGCGGTATATGTAAAATTTGTAATTATAAATTTTCGATTAAGACTGAATTTCTGGCGCATAAAAAAAAATGTAACCATTCAATTGCGTACCCGAGAATGTGCGATGTGTGTAAAAAAACATAAGTAGATTCTCGTTCTTCAGACACAAAAATAAATGTACTGATAGTAGTATTTGTAATATTACTAACAATTTCACACGGAATAATGAATCGAAGTTAAATGAAAATAAACATGTCACTGATGGTATTATTGAAAATTGCAGTAGTATTAATAAAAATTCTACATTAATGGAGCATAGTTATATAATAAAACATTATATTGACGCATTTAAGAGACCATGATTACTGTAAAATTAACGTAAATGAAATTAAATGTAATGATGGTAATTTAACATTTAACAACAGAAAAATATTACAACACATGCAAAGAAAAAATCTTTAAACGTAGAAAAATATGCCTGCAACCAAATTGTAAATTAATATTTTTTAGATTTAGCACAATGATTACTCATATGGAAAAGCGGCATATGGTGCTATCAGAAATAGAGCAAGAAATTGTTACTGTTTTATGTGTATGCTTTTATGCAGAAATCATTTATTGTATTGTAATTTTATTTTTTTATTTTTTTTTTTATCGTTTTCCGCTCGGTATATTCATTTTTCTTTTAGTAATCCTATTGGACCCGTCCGATTACTGATAAGAAATTTTTACTGTTGTTTTATGTGTACTTTTATGCGGAAATTATTTATTGTATTGTAATTTGATTTTTTTTTCTTCGTGTTTTCCGCTCAACACATTTATTTTTCTTATACTAATCATTTGTATTTAATTTTGTAGCGTACTTTAAATAATTTGGAAAATGGAAAAGCAGGTAGTTTATTTTTTTTTTTAAATTGGCCACTTTGTTCCAATAGTAATCATTGGGCATTAATTCTAACGTAACGTAAATTGTTTTTTATAAAAAATATTATTTTGTATTATATATTTCAACAGTTGTATATTTAAAGATAATAATGAAAATATTATTGTAATTTTTGGTTTTCAGTTCGGTACACTTTTATTTTATTTTATTTTAAAATAATTAAAAAAAAAAGGAGACTATTAACGTAATGACACAGTGGATTAGAGCTCTTGGCGAAACCATTGTATAATTTAAAAAATCGCGTGATATGATGGTACCCCAAAGGTTGTGTAGAAATCCATCACAAAAGCAAAAGACGCTTCTCAAATTATTCACATTTACATACTAGTTATACTTTAAAAGATCAATTTCACGTTAAATGATACGTCATAAAAAAATTTATAAAAAATTATTTATTCAAATCAATTATGCTATAATTTCTCAGAAACATTTCTACTTTATTTAAACGTTATCAATCTAAAAAACTGAATGATATAATCATAATTACAGGGTTGTGCAATACACTTTTAATAGGTACTTTTTATGTGTTAAATTTGCTATGTTCGGTTTAAAAAATTAAATTCAGCTCTGTTTTATATATTGAAATTTTAAATTACTGTTTAAATAATAGACACTAGACGCAATGCCGTACCCAGAATTTTAAAAAGAAGAGGGTTTTGGAAATTTTCTTCGCATATTTATTTTTTAAATAATACATTTTACACTAATATTTATACTATTAATAATTTCTATCATTTTGATTTATATATTAATAATTTACATAAATGAATTACCGTATAAACATTATTAAAAATTACATGTTATTGATGATATTCATAATAAAAAATTTTGCATCAATATTAATGAAGTGCCTACGAATATGAATCACATTTTTTTTTTTTTTAAATAAAAACATTCTAAAAAATCATCAATATTTATTTTAAATTTTTGATTTTTTTCAGATTCTTGTGTATTTATAATAACTATTTCAGTTCCAATGAGGAGTTTAACCCTCCCATCCGTGGCCACGGCCTTGACCAGACATTTTGATCAAATTTAACTTAATTTTGAGAAGTTTATAGCTTTAATAATCGAATATAACTATGCCTATGTGCACAATAAAACGGAATCAGTTGGCTGTTATAAAAGCCATTTGTATTTTCATAACAATGCAGCGTATAAATTATTTATGAAATATAGTAAGACTTGAATATAACGCCATCAGTTGGTCGTCATGAAAATTATTTATGTTTATATTACGCTCAACCGAATCTAAAAGATTTTGAGTAGAAATTAGTAATAATAAAATTGTAATTATCGAGGTTTCTAAAGCAAAATATGTTTCGATTTTTGCTTTAAAAAAGATGAGAAATCTGTAAAACTTACAAAGGTTAGATACTAAGTAATGTTCAGGTAAATCAAACAATATAAGTTATTTCATTAATGTAATTGTATTTATGTATCATTTTTTTCTTATAAATATTGCAGTCTATGATTCAATATTATATATTTGTAAGATTAATAAAACGTTGAAGTAACGAACAGATAAAATTGATGAACTGAAATTTGGATAGAAGGATAATGATTTTGAATCGGCGGAGTCCGTTAATGCGATGTACACAGTTTTAATAGAAAATTTTCTATTATAAATTGTTTTGTATTTCAATAATATGTGGACTTCTTATTTTAAGCTGCATTAGAAATATTGGATTTATATTTTCAGAATATTTCTTTTAGTAATGATTTTTTATCATAATAAAGAAAACAAATTACTAATAAATACTTCTGCAATTGCACAGTTGAAATTGAATATACTATTATTTCTGCAAAAAAGTTTTTTACTTATACGATTGGTTTGGTTTCATCTAAATTCCAAATATTAATGTAGAAAACTAGTTATAAAACTTAAATTTTGGTAACCGCATCTCTTCCTGAATTTTAAAATTTGAAACTATTTTATGTATTTCTATTTATTTTCTGCATTTAAATTTAAGAAGGTACTGCATAAGGGAAGAATATAATTGTTGGGTATGAAAATGAAACGAATGAACTTAATTAAACAAAAAATGTCAATTAAATAAATGATTCCGTTTGTTTATGAATTACAATAAGTTACGTTTGAATAACACTAAATTCAAAACAAAACTTTTTTCTATTTTGAAGTCGTGATATCGGCTATATTTTTGATGCTATACTTCTGTTGCTATGTATGTATATATCTGCAGAGTATTTAAAAGTAGTTAATTGTAATGCACACACCACAAAGGAAAAGTACGTGAACTTTCCCACTTTTTGAACTCAGTAAAATCAGGAAATTTCGGTAAAGAATGTAATGATTTTGTTACTTTCAAATAGCAAGATTTTCATTAATACACGACGTAATTGAATTTTTCTTCTTCTATCAGGAAGTACAGAGTTTAAAAGAGAATCTCGAGTATCTTTAATTGGTTTAAAATTATTAAGACAACCAAAAAAATGATAACCTATAGAAATTATAATTAGCGTATGATATCTTTGTAAATGTTTAAGCTTCTTTACAAGTTCCCAGAGGAAAACTTATTTGCTGAACGCCTGAAATATTATCATTAGTTTCTAATTTTTTTCACGCTAACTGTTAGGCAGATCATGTAAGATTATACGTATATACCTTGCAAACTTTTACTAAGTAGTAAATTTCTAACTATTTTTAAAGATATATTACGCTTTTTATCTGAAAATAACGATTGTTCTGAAATAAATTTAATAAGGATAGATCAGTTTTTTAAGATGATTATTTTGAGATCATTACTTTTTTTGTTATTAAGAATTAAACAATACCTATTAACAGAATTACTTTTCTTTTTTATTCAAGTAAATTCTAAAATAACAAAAGCAAATAAAAGTTATTTGTTTTAATTTTTTATTTTTGTATAAGATTGTAATAGAATTTCTTTGTAATCGCTATATTTGGATAGTTATACGTATAAATTCATCATGCATTTTATCTACTATGAGTATCCAGCAATTAAAGAAATATCGAAATGCAAAAAACGATAAATAAAATTTCACATTTTTGATATTATTTAGCTCCCTGCGACTGTCGAATTTATAATTTTTTACCTAGTACATATGCGCGAATACAATATTTTCAAAAATGTTTTCGAACTCATTTGACTTATTATTTCTGTGGCAGCAGTCTTCAAAACTCATCTTCAATACGGTAAATATCATAAAATTGAACAAGTATAGGAACCGGAATAGGAATAAATATAGTATCCCAATCACGTCGCCATTTGATTATTTCATGATCAACGAACTCAGTAAATTGTGTCCGTAATGCTAAATCGGACGTTACTAACATAGTATTTCTTGCTTTTGAATACAAATCGCTAAACTGAACCCCCGAAAATATAATTGACCTCGTTATAATTTAAAGACCGTAAAATATAATTAATACATGAACCTAAGACATACAGACGAAATACGAAAAGAAAAATTCGGAATTAAAAATAAATTTTCATTATATCTCTGTATATAATGAAATAGTTTTTCACGATAAGATTTTTAGTAACAAGCTATTCGACGAACGCAGACAACGAAACTGATATTATCATCATCATTGCGCCTTCCCATGAGCGAACCAAATAATAGACCGGGAAATTAAAATATTTCGGGAATTAATTACTGCCTGACCAAAAGGAATATCGTTATGACAGAATCCAAGCTGGTTATCGCACGTTAATACGACTGTGAACGACGACAGCTTTTACCGGAAAATTACGAGATCCGGCCATTTCGGTTTGTGGCGTATCATTATTCTTTTTATTTTTGTGGTTATGCCTGTCGGCTTTTAAGTTGAAAAGTGAATTATTCGACAGAATACTCATAAAAATTTTAATAGTAATAAACGTGTTGGCTCGGAGCCCCTAAAATTACTACAGTATGTACTAAAATAATGTTATTGTTACTTTTTTTTTAATTTATCTTCATTTCAACTTATAAAGAAATAAAAAAGATTTCATTTTTGAATAATTTAATTGATTTTTTTTTTTTTTGTTTGCGATAAAAAAAAATTAAATCCACTTAATATTAATAAACATCAAACATCACAATAAACATATTTGAATATGTATCATGTTCGGATTTATATTTATAAAAATATTTGAATTAATATTTAACAGTTTAAAATGAACTTAAATGTAATCCAATTAAATTTTTAAACACTGCTACAAAATTGGTAAGAAACGTTAATACAAAAAAATATAATTGAATTTATTCAAAGCAATATTTTCCGGGTCATATTTTCTTTTCCTTTTAAGTTATTAATTAGAAATACCTATTCTATATCTGTTACTAATTTGTAAAGTGAAAATAATTAAATTCAATTTTCTGAAGGTAGTATATGAAACTAAATAACGCTATAAATAATGCTTTAATTTTTTTCCAAATATGTAATTTGCGCACTTATTACATAATTAAATTTAATAAACAATAAAATGGTTTTCTGTAAACGAATCATTAATTATCATTAAATACTAATGAATAATGACCTACCTCATTGGGCGAAGACATTTCCTAGTGAAAGCGCGGGTAAAATACTGACACCGCATTCCCCGAAGAGGATGCGTGACTTTTTTCAAAGAATGGAATCGATATAAATGATATTATTGTTGTGCGTGCAACCGCGTCCATAGTTACTATCAGTGATAGGTGCGAAGTAAATTCCTGTTGGATCCTGGAATAATAACTAGTATTCCAAAGTCCGTCATACATTGAATAATTGATACCAAATATTCATTATGGAGAGAAAATACAAGTTGAGCGACGGGACAATGAGGTAATGTTTAAGTTTCTGGAAGAGTATCTAGTGACGGTGGTGAGCGAGCGAGCATGTATGCTTCTTTAGGAGCCATACGCTACACAATATCAAACAAACATTGTAACAATTAGTATAATTTGTTTGATGACTATTAACTAATTACGTATGCATTACATTTGCAAAAATATCATATATACATAAACTTTATGTGAAAGAGTAAATGGTAGCTAAGCGGAAGCAGTGGCCGCTCGTGAGTAACAGAAGTGAAGGTTCACAATTAAATATATTAAATGTTACACAAATATTTATTGAAAAAAAATTATCAAAAACTATGTATGTATGTATGTGCCTGTGTTTGTGTACGCATAATATTAATAATTTTCAGTTAAAAGTCTTGGAAACTAAATCTATTCTTCTATCTTTCTTTAAAGAAAAAAAATCTATAACAGTTTCATTAAAGTTAGGAATATTGTGGAACATTTGTTTTTCAATTGATAACATAGCTAAATCATTCAGCCTATCTTCACACATTGTGCTACGTAAAAATGTTTTAATTCGTTTTAGTGTCGAAAAACTCAGTGAGAATATAATTAGCACTTTTTATCCTTAAGTAAAATTACAATTTTAGGTAGAAACTACATCACTATTAAACATATTCCAATGAATATATGCGGTCCATCATTAAAAACTAAACTCTGTTCCCAATGATCGACTGTGTATACATATTCAAAACGTTAGTAGTATTTTTAACAGTGATGTGGTTTATACCAAAAATTTTAATTTCGATAATATGAACCATGAGAACTCGTTACATATTTTTATTTAAGTACATTAAAAATCAAACAAAAGTTAAAATTTTGCAAAATGTTTGTTGTTATTGTTTTTTAAGTCTATGCAATATTTATATTTTATCATTATTTTAATTTATCAATTATTACAATTATTTTGAATTTGCTTAAAAAGAAAAACAATTAAATTTTTATGCTAAAATATCCAGCCAACATCTTGAACAGGATCAGTTTTACTTAATGGGTTATATCTGTTTAAAATATTTTTTTTACATTTTTTTTTTTTATTGACTTAAATTACGCCAAAACATCCCTAGATTTATAATCAATAACGTCCAAGCATGAAAAAAGATTGTGCGGTCGGGGGACCCCCGTCAGGAACGGAGTTCCTTACGCTATTTTTTCAACGCTAAACGTGATTTAATATGCAGATTTTTATTGATTCTATTAGTGTATTTTCGTCGTGCTAAAAAACGCTTTCCTCTTTCATTCAATTATCTCTCTCTCCCTCCCCTTCTCTATCTAATTTGTATATTATATTTTTTATCATGTTTTCAATGTAAAAATGTAAAGTAAGGATTTAAATCAAAAAATTTCATTTAATAAATTAAATATAAAATAGGGAATTATAAATTATATAAAATAATGACACAATATAAATCCCGTATGAATTAAAACAAAAACAAAAAACAAGTTTAAATTAAATTTACACGTGTTTAGAATTGAGCTTATACAGCTGATCGCGCACAATGCTTGCTATTCGAATTTCGATACTCGCACGCACAACACACACCCGTGTATAATAGAAAGAGACAGAGTGAAAGAGAAAGGGAGCGAAGGTCGCCTGGAAGACATTTAACGCTTTTTCGAGAAAAAAAAGCAAATTTCGACTATTTCTTTTTTCGGACTCGTTACACTAAACTGGTGAAGTGTTGGATGTTTGTGCGAAATCAAAGTATTGTAAAGTGTGTGAATATTGGAAGAAAAAAGAAGGAACTGCAGAATATGAAGAAGGTTTTGCTGACCATGAATTTCATTGCTAAGCAAATAATGAGGATTCAGCGGGCAAGATGGAGATCGACGCCGTCACTGACATGTTCCAGAGCTTCGAATCATTTCATAATGTGAAGTACGTCAATTACATTGGCGATGGGGACTCGAAAACTTATAAAGGAATTATGGGCGCCAATCCGTATGGAAATTTTTCTGTTGCTAAGAAAGAGTGTATTGGCCATGTTCAAAAAAGAATAGGAACTCGCCTTCGTAACATGAAAGGAAATACCAAAGGCCTCTGGGGCCAAGGTAAATTGGGGGGTGAGCTCATTATGAACTTACTACCTTTTACAGACTTTGTGCTTGATATAGGCGACTGATATTGCTGCCATCACTTTCAACGAGGGGTTATCAGGCTTATGTTCCATCTACGATGCATTAGGGATAACGATTGGACGTACATTATTAGATTTTTGCATAGAACCGGATGCCAATTGCATCAAGGCCGCCGAGCGCTCCATTTTCGAGATTGAGAAAACGGTCTTTGTAGTCACCCCAAAGAATTAATCAAACTTGCCATCAGATGAGCCTAAGATCGAGAACGGTCATGGCACTGAAAGAAGAAATGTCAGAAAGATAAAAATGATGTTGTGCTGGTGCATGTGTTACATCGGCTTGATGGAGCATACTCGAATTGTGAACCAAATGATAAGCGTTGTTTCTGCAAGATTATATTTTGTAGATGGGCAGTACTTTAATGAAGTGAATTTGATTATAAACAGAATTAATCAATAAATTTTCATAAAACGATCATCTGTTTACACTTTTTTACTGCTTATACCTATATCTGAATTTTGAAGGAAATAAAGTTTGAGTATATTTATATGTTTATTTTTACTTTTATTTTATAAGAAAAGTGTATTACTGCATCTATATCATGTCGGTTGTGTTATTGCGTTGCATACATATACAAGTTAGTACAATATTTTACATTTAAAAACAGTTATGTGTTTAAAGTTACTGTGATTCTATTTGTCAACATTATAATTTCGAAATATTGAAATACAGTAAAAATTGGTTATAATGGCATACTAATTAGCATTTAGCTTTGAAAACTTTATGCAGATGAATTTAACAAAAATGAGACTACTACTTTATACTTGCGTGGTTTTCAATCGCACGTGCTACAAGTAGCCTTCACACTAAAAGAATTCTGTACGAAATTTAATTACTTTTTAAAAATGTAAAATCAATTTATTTTTTTAATTTTACTAATAGCGATATGTAAATAATAAATATAAATAAAAACATTGGATTCTACTTTTTTAAAGTTGAATCCAGGGTGTTCACGTGCGAATGTGAACACATGAACGAGCCGCCACTGAGTGGAAGAGAGAGATGTAAAATAATTATGTAAACGAGAGATGTGAAATAAATACGCAAATGAGACATGGCAGATTAATATTGAGAAATTAAATACGATAGGTTACAAATAGAATAAACATTTTTTATGGATGCCACTAAATACGAATTTCTATTTAGGAACAGGTATTTACATATGAGAGATATGCGATAGTGGATATGAAAGTAAAAGCATACATGGAAAGGTATAGAGATAATTGGCCAATAAATTAAAGAAAAAAATAAAAATAAATAAATGAGTAAAATAATTCATGGTAAAATAATTAAAATTATACTAAAATGGATTTCAATGTATATTGATTTCAAATTAGCTAAAAGTTAATGGTTTATTACATTTGAAAATTGTACGATTAGTTTATATATTTTGTATAAATTTTAATATTTTTATCTATCAAATAATTACGTGTTTTACATAAATGCACACTTTATATATAAGAAAAAAAAAAACAATTTCAAGTATATATTAAAGGCAAATCATATTATTTTGATGTAACTTATAAAAATAAAAATAATCAAATAAGTAAAGAAACTGTTTGTTTTATTTCTTTTATTTAATGAAATATAATAACATTAAGCTAAAACTTTTCGTAATAACTTTTTTTATTATACACTCTGCACTACAGCAAATAATTTATTTTTCAGTTAAATAAATGAAAAATCAAATAATTTAATATTTACGAAATATACAATTTTGTATAGGAAAGAACTGATCAATACGTTAATTTTAACTATCTTACAATAAATAATTTACTTTTTGCATTTAATTTTCTGACTGCTGCTATTTTATTATAGAAAAAATTAACGTATGTTCAAAACGCGATAAAAGGAACTTATGAAAGTAAATTTATTAACAAAATAAGTGTTAAATTTTTATATTTTATTCTCTAATATTATATTTGTTGTTGCTCCATGTCGATAATATTTATTCTTAAATAAACTTTTATACTAAACAAAAATGAAATTCAAATTAGATTTTTAGAATTCTTAAATTTAATTCAATTTTTATATTTTTTCAGAATAATTTATTTATAAATTAATATAAAAATGTACTTCGAAATAATTAAAACTAATTAAAATTTAAAGAACTTTAAAATTTTTAAATATTATTCATAGTATCTGGAACAACTGTAAGTTTGCTGTTGGTGTATATTTCTATAATATTAAAGCGGAGCAAAATGCACATGTATACAATGATGACTTAGCTACACATACGGTAGAATCAGTTCCGTGTAATATTTGAGCAAACCACGTTGGTTTGAACTTTATAGTTCGTAAAGTAGTCTATTGAGGTTCTTTTTGTTCAAAATGGGTATGCTTTTAATATTTTATAAAATTTTTATTTAATTTAAGGAACCTATTTGTTCTTCAATGATTTAATGCTATATAGTATCGTCAACATGTCACTTATTGTTTTTGATTTGAACGATTTTAACTACTTTATGATCGCCATATTAAACTATTAATTTTAAAATTTAGGTAAACCAAAGGGAATCCGAACTGCACGTAAACATGTTAATCACCGACGTGTTCAACGTTGGGCAGATAAAGATTACAAAAAAGCGCATTTAGGGTCTAGATGGAAATCAAATCCATTTGGTGGTGCTTCGCATGCCAAAGGAATTGTTTTGGAAAAAGTGTAAGTGAAGTTTTGTACTGCAGTTATTAATTTGATGTAAATTATATTAATTTTTTTATGTATTGGGAGTTATGATGTATTATGATTTACTAAATGAGCAATTTATCCAATTTTAGCGGTGTAGAAGCTAAACAGCCGAATTCTGCTATTCGTAAGTGTGTCCGTGTACAATTAATTAAAAATGGTAAGAAAATCACCGCTTTCGTTCCTCGTGATGGGTGTTTAAATTTCATTGAAGAAAATGACGAAGTTTTAGTTGCCGGATTCGGTCGTAAAGGACACGCTGTTGGTGACATCCCAGGTATGTTTGTTTAAATTACATTTTGTTTCAATGTATAAATGTATGGGTATTTATTGGAACTAGTAATGTTCAATGTTGTAATAGTTGATACCAAAAAGAAAAGTCAATTTTGACTTAATAATTGTAATTTACGAAGTGTCTCAGAATTTTAACATTTTCAGAAACAGTATAAAAAATAATTCTACCTGATTGCTCTTATAAATTGGTAATAATGGTAAAAAATGGCTAAACTAAAATTTATTAATGAATAAAAGTGACTAGGATGAACAATGAATATACCGTAATTTTTTTTTGCTATTAAAAATTTGATTTGTACGAACGTAAAGTTTAAAAATAAAGATGTAATATGGTGTTGATAAATAAAGGGTATGAAGATATTTACAGTACTTGCGTATTTTTAAAATGACTCAACAAGAGAAGTCAAAAAGAACGTGTTTTATTAAAGGTAAGTAGAAGGACAAAACAAAAGAAAACAAATTGAGTAGAAATTGTTTGAAAAGGTATTAACAAAATCGTATAAATTTAGATTTGTGAAGTATTTGTAATGAATTATTTGCGATTTAAAATTTAAATTGATACAGATAATTTTTTTTTACTGATTTTTGATATATGTAAGTCCTTTGATGTTTGGAATAATAAGTGAATAAAATGAGTAGAAATGAAAATTAAAATTCTCTTTATTATTTCCTATCATTAATTTTTACGATTTTTAATCATATAGCCGTATGAATAATTTTAAATAGTTCAAAATTTATAATTTCTTGTGTTTAATGATCTTGTAATTTAATTTTGAAATTTTATTAGTAATATTGCCTGATGGCAATGTGATTTTATCTTAACAAATTTTCAATTAAAATGCATCATAAGATTGTCCTGATATGTATTGTATTGTAGTAGTGCATTCCATATTCGGTTTATTTTGTAGAAATGAAATGTTCAATTAAATTGTCATACGATTTACTTTATATACGTATTTTATTAAAATATTTCATTCCGAAAAATGCAAGTTTTCTAAAAGGGAACTTATAATTTCATTTTTATGGTAAAATTAATAGCTTGATTTTTTGAAATTATAAGGTTTTGTTTTGTTGATTAAATGGTTAGTCCTTCGGTACAATAATAACTAGAAATAATAATTTTATAAACTTTTTATTTCATAAGTATTTTTATTGTTTGTTTTTTATATATATATTCTAATTAAAACATTTTATTTAAACAAAGAAAATTTCAATTCAGAAATAAATTTTTTATATTTATAATGTTTCAGGCGTTCGATTTAAAGTAGTCAAAGTTGCTAATGTATCATTACTCGCATTATATAAAGAAAAAAAAGAACGACCGAGATCATAAATGTTGTTAAATTGAAGATAAATATACAATATTTTTATTACACTTGATTTGTTTTGTTTTTTAAATCGATATTAGTCAATTAAAAATATTAAAATCCTGCAAATTCTTGTTTATAAATTATTTTCTTCCCACCCTGCCATTAGTATTTGTTATCATTTAACTGATTACTTAAGAGTATATTACCGATGAGTGCGACTCGTAAAATTAGTTTTCACTATTTTTTTGCCAATAAGAAAATAATTAGGATCAGTTCTGTAATTAAAATTACCTAAATAAAATTTGAGTATCCGAAACTGGTATTGCTATCTGTAAATACTAAACGGCTATTTTTTATCAAATTTATTTTTATGCATTTGTAAAATGTTCTGTTTCTGGCAAAGTTACATTTTAGTTCAAAAACAAAAAAATAGTTATTGTAGTAAATGGATTCAAGTGCAAAAATCCTAAGTTATTCCTTATATGGCAATGTGTTATCTGTAACTGTAAAGTTGATTAAAATGTGCACTTTAAAATTATTATATATATATATAAATATAATGTACATTAAAGCAATTACAGTGCGCACTGTTTTTGTGTACCAAGCAGTAATGATTTTTAAAGTAAGAATGCGTGATTTAGTTTTTTTTTTAAACTTAAAATTCAGTAATAAAGAGTTTACTTAATTATTTGCATTGATATATTTGTTGTCATAGCTGTTTCTATTTGAGCATTTTTGAGAAAGGAGGATGCCCTTTTTTTTAAACTTCCTATCGGTGATTGGATTTAGTAGGATGATCTTCCTACACAAAATTCTCTTAATTGTATCGTCATTTAAATTACTTTGCATATTGTCTTAATCTGAGATAATGCTAATTCTGTTGCATTATATGTGACTTAATATTAAAAGTTTGTTTATGGTGTTGCAAATGTTTATAACTGTTCGTTAAAATATTCCTGAACATTTTAATTTTAAAAATCAGCTTGCCGTGTTCAATTAAATAGTATATCGACTGATGGACCTTCAGATATGTTAGTTTATTTAGCTGGTAATAATGAAACAATTTTTGCGAACATCACGCTGGGCTTAGTTTTCTTCTACATAAATCAGTATCCACGAAAACAATGTATTTGATGTTTGTATATGTACATTTATACATATAATAAACATAATTGGAGAGTTATGTAATTAGTTTGACGTATACAAATATGAACAATTTTATTTGTATTATAGGATTTTTTTAATAATTGCAGTTTATTTTTTAACTTAACAAAAAAAAAACTTGTATCAGTTAAAGATGAAACGATTTATACATATTTCACTTTCGAGTCTATAATATTTACGTTTCATTTTCAACCATGTCTACATGCTCATTTTTTTAATAGTTGTGAAGTTAGGTGTTGGAATCAAAATCTTGCCACAGTACCCATTACTTCGTAAGTAATCGTGTTACTTAATTATCTTCTACCCAATATTGGGCAGTAACTACTAACATCGTTTCCCTGGTACTCGATAGTTGCCAAATAAAAATGTATTATTTGATGTAGCTGGGTTTTAAACGATTGATGGTATTTAAATTCGGTCATTTGATTTTCCTTGTATAATTATTGTAATAAATATTAATTTTAACTTATATTTGCACTTTACTTCTTATTCGCTCACAATTAATACAACTGCAATGTATTGACCGAGTATGTTATATTATTTCACAGTATTAGTATGTTGCATCATTGTTCTTAACCTGTATATTTTCTATATCTGCAGTTACAGCCGAAACCTACCATGTAAATAACAGATTGTCTTATGAAACATTCAATAGTGTCGGTATTTCAGATTTTTCTTGAATAACAATAATTTATTATTTTTAATGGACGATATAACGATCACAGTGCGTTCTTGCAGCTCATATTTTGTATTTTTACATTGTAAAATGGTTAAAAAAAAGTTGATAGCGGAATCATTAGAATATGGGTTTCAAACAAAATAACGTAACTTTTGTACATTTAATGCTTTGTCAACTAAATGAAAATTATATTTCTTTGATTTCAATAATTCATATCAAACATAAGTTAATCTTGATAAATTTTTAAAATTTGAATGAATAAATATATATCGCTTATTTTTATTACTTTCGAAATTCTTATGATATTACATTATGCGCTTGCCATAATTATAAACAGTTATAAATGTTATTAGTATTGTAGAACGTATTAAACACTAACAATAAATTCTATGTTGCTTAATTGAGTTTACAGATAATTAACAAATAAGTAACTTATTTTTTAGTTTTCTTAAAATATTTGCTTCAAGTATGAGTCGTTTTATCGCAGCTGTAAAGCACAAACAAAATTTGCAAATGATGAATATTTTAATTTTTTTGTTGTTCATGTGATACTTTCAAGCAACGTAAAAATGTTGATTTCGTATATAACCTTAGTTATTATTTTACCTGCTGTAGATAGTAACGATATCCTCCGGTAATTTAAGTAGTTTTCTTTTCCTCATTTTTTTTGTGTGTGTGTATATATATACATATATATATCGTCGCAATAGCCTAGTTGCTAGAGCGCTTGGCTTCCGTTATGGAAGTCTCGAATTCGATCCTGGGCGACGACAGAAGTTATTACGAAAAATTAAAATACTCGCTATTTCATGCGGAAGGCAATGGCAAACCACCACTTACTACATTATATGCACGCTAGTTAGTACACAGCAGACATACACGGGACTGTACTTGTAGTGCGATAACAAGCGGCTGCAATCAGTTCCGAATGCAGTGTTGTATGTGTACACTCGCGTTGCACATAATTATCTAGTACACAACTAATATCTGAATAGCTAAAATGTACGAATAGGTTACCCACCAACCGAATGGTTGAGGATGTAATGTGATATATATATATTAATTACAACGTAATTCTTAGGCTACCCCCCATTCGAAAAAATGTCCCAATTTTATGTAACGGTAAATGTCCCAAAAAAATGTTCCAATTTTATGTAACGTTTGTTATATTTTATAGGATTTTTATTATTGTTATTTAAAAAATGTCACAATTTTATGTAATGAAATATGTAACGAAAAATGTAACGAAAAAATGTCTTAATTTTATATAACGGAAGTTAAATGTTAGAATAGGATTTTTGTGGTTATGTTATTTTTTGTGTGTGTTGATGCCAGTAAGAATTACGTTGTAAATTTTGATCATTTTATACAAAGTATAGAAGAGAAAGAGACAGAAATGAAAGCAAGAGGGGCCAAGTAACACAGCCCCTTACGAGGCCAAAATGGCCGAGTTTTATATATATATATATAAACGGCCATTTTGGCCTCGCAAGGGACTGCGCCACTTGGCCCCTCTTGCTTTCATTTCTGTCTCTTTCTCTTGTATATTTTGTATAAAATGATCAAAATTTACAACGTAATTTTTACTGGCGTCAACACAAAAAAAAATAATCACAAAAATCCTATCCTAACATTTAGCATTATATAAAATTAAGAAATTTTTTCGTTACATACAATTGTGACATTTTTAAAATAATCACAAAAATCCTATAAAATACAATAAACGTTACATAAAATTGGGACATTTTTTCTAATGGGGGGTAGCCTAAGAATTACGTTGTAATTAATGATATATATAAACGTTAAACTAAAATCGGAAAGTATATTTTGTTGATCTCAGGTCATTTCGAAAATTTTTCCTTAATGATCTGCAAGATTAACCTTTCTCCAGGATTTCAAATGAGATGCTATCGGGACCACCGGGTGTTTTCATATTTTTTAGTCTGTCTATTGCTATTTTAATTTTGATTATTCGTAGTTTATGATCTGTGATTAGATATTCGTCGTAAGGTGGAGGAAGATCAATTAAATTTTCTTTTGCCGTACGTTACTGGCTTTGTAACTTACAATAGTAATTTCGCCATTTGTTAATTATGTTGTTTAGATTGACCAATCTCAATTTCCTGGCTTACATCTAATTGGAGTAATGATCTCATAGGTTGGTCCGCAGACCGTTTTGAGTGCAGAGTAAAACTTATTCAGGTCGCTCGGTTTCATGAAATTTTGGATCTGGTTCGTTTTCTTTACCCATCATTAATATTGCTTTAACTTCCTTGAGTTTAATTCTATTTTCCACCGTTTCTTTGAACAGAAATCTGTTCTATGCATTGATTTTGACTATTGTAAATCTTCGAATCTCATACTGGTTACCATAAAACCAGTTGTTCTTTGCTTTATCTTGCTTTCCGAATAATAACGAACACGTTCATAAATAGAACTCTTGGTAATGCTCCAAGCGCCTTCAACTATTCTCTATGCTTTGGGGTTCGTCCGAGTGATTGCTTTTCATAATTCGTGTTTGGTTTTCTCCAGTATATCAAAGGGTGGCGAAGATTATTTACATTTTGTTTCCTAGCGCTACTTCTAATTGAAATATATTTTGTGCACTGCCAGAGATGGGCTCCTGGTGGTCCGTACTTGATTTTCGGTTTTTTTCGTGATATGTGTTATTTTGATACTACAAATGTGCGAATTTTTAACTGTGATGTAGTTAATAAGGTGCCGATATCCTGAACGTGGGGTGTGTTCATGTTGCCATGTATTTATGTTTGAGTTTAAAGTAGTGTTATAGCAAGGAGTTTTTTGTACATAAATTAAGAAACAGTGGACCGTTATCATTGATTTCTCGAATTCCGTATCTGTCATTCATTTCTGATTGAATGTTAAAGTTGTTCCCGAATTCGAACATATAAGTTGCTAGGTGGAAAGATCCTGCTGTTTAGGTATGTTGCGTAGAATGCTTTAGAGCTCGTAGTAACACTTCTCTTTTTCGTGTCAGAAGCTGCCAGAGTCGGGCATATGCTGACATGATCGTAACGTATTTATCACGAGAAAAAGGTATTTTACTCGTTCATGCCTATGGGGAACTCAGGTAGATTTTTCAAATGCTGGTTTTGATATTAGGTATTTTTACAATTTTCTCTTTCTAGAAGAATGTTTATGGGCCGTTTCCGATAGTTATTTATTTTCACGTCGAGTCTCACTAGTGTTGTAACATCGACGTATTTATTTAACTCGTGGACTATGTTGGTAGTTCGTCATTACGTAAATAGTGTTAAAGTCCAGCATGGTTCTGATATTTCCAAGTGGCTACTTTTAAATCTATGATTTTTATTTTGTTTTTAGTTGTTCCGACTGCGCGAGTTGGGTACCCCCTGGATCCGGTATTCAAGACAAGTAGTGTTTATTTAGGTCACCTTACATAGACCTTTCCCGTGATATAGGAGAAGCCGCAATACAACTAGGAGGATAAAGACAGTTATATTCAGACCACATTAAAAAGTTAAGTTTTGAATATTGAATTGTGTTTAATTCGTCGATGTAATGGTTGATTTCTTGATTATTATTGATTGCACAAATGAAGTTATCACCCACTTGCTCTCTTCCGATATGTCCTCACGCAACTATGTTGTTTGACTTACCAGGTCCACCGCGTGCATGATGATAAGTAAAAGTACACACAAATGGTAAGCGTTGATTTCCAGTTTCGTACTCGTTTGTGTCAATACGCTCCAATAATCCATTACATGTCTCATTTGGGCACGTATAAAGAAAGATATTTCTCCGGTGAACAATTTTTTTTCTTTGACGTACGATATCCTCAAGTTTTCATTTTTTAATTATTTTTGGATATTTAATTAACTTTGAAATAATTTTCAAAATTAATCGCAGCGCTAATACATGATCGTGAAAAACGCTTATTTTCTATACCTGTATCTATTCAGTGTGTGTTTTGAATAATTAACGAATTTTTTGATGATATTTTCATAATTGTTTTTGTATATATTTTGCATATTTTTGAATTTCAAACTTTATTTACCATATAAATCCGGACTTTATTTAATATATTTTCTTTTGCGTTTCTAGCTGAAGATGGGAAATTCTAGAAAACATTTCTAGGATATTAATATTTATTTATTCAATAGTGTTTATAATTTTAGAGAACGCGGTAAATTAGTGGTTAAGGTGCTTGGTCACCAATCTATAGGTTCAGAGTTTGAGACTAGTTTCGTTTTGGAAGGAACTGGCTCCCTTATTCTCATCAATGCTGTTGGGCTTAGTACACTGTGAACCTTAATTTCACAATCCGTTACACTCTTCCAAGAGTATGGGATTTACTTTACATTACTTATAATTTTATTAATTATTTAACAACAGAACGTATGAACGTAGTAAGTGATAGTTTTTCACCCAAATAGCTAATATTAAGCGTTCTATTTATATTTCTCAAGTATGGATGAATATCGTTTTTCTGTATTTTCCTACATTTAAATACCGGCCATTTATAAATTAATCTTCGACAGAAATTTACGAAACAATCTAAATTAATAAAATATTAACAAGGAATTATTAATCACTTCCAAATGGACGTACATTTTACTTAATAGTGATTCTATTGAAGAGAAAAATTTTAGAAATATAAAAATTTAGCAAACTTTTTTACGAACAAAAAATAATGTTCTATCCGTTTTCAATGCAGGTAACATTTAAAAAAAAACATTTAACCACTTCCAGTAAAGAATAGTAATTTATAAACCACGTGCTTTAGGAAGTCTGAACTGGGCTTACTCTTCTGAGATTAAACAGAAATGTTTTTATTACAAGAATTCTTAGTTCCCAGTGTGCAACATTGGCTGAATTTTTTCTTTTTTTATTCTCAATTCTTATTTCACTAGCCGATAATAATTTTTTATTTATTATTACCTTTCATCAAATGGAATTCCCTAAGTTTGGATCTATCGGCTTTTTTCGTATTTTGAGTATTTTCGAAAACAATAAAGCCGTACTAATTTTTATTTAAATTATAATTTAAAAAAGAATAATACGCGTGAAAATGATTATTGTGATTTTTTTATGTATTGTGTAATATTTTCTAATTTCGATTTGGAGGGATTAAGCCCTCCAAGCTCCTTCCTGTGTTCCATTTCGAAGCTAGTCTAACTAATTTCAAAGTATTTTAGGGGTTAAGGTTAAGTAAGAAAAATTATTACCGATTATCAAAAGGTTGGTTTTAATTTAATAGAAGAAATTTGAACAAAGATTATTAAGCTATCACAGATTTTTAAAAAAAAGGCAGCTTGTAGAACAATAAAACAAGGATAAGAGGCGGTAAATAACGGCATGCGGTTTCAGTTTGATTTGACTGCTTGTTAATTAACGTATAATTTAATAGACTCACTTTGTTGCAAAAAATTATTTGACAAATTTTACAATGTTATTTATATTTAATAAAGATATTCTTTAACGTTTGTTACATGTTCCGTTTATTAACGGTTAACCATATGCCATTTTTCGGTGCTAATATGAATGAAGTTGGATCTAGCTGTAACGGAACTGATGTTTGAGGACATTTTTTTATTTCGTACGAATATAAGAATGTTGCTAAGGACAGTTTCATCTCTAACATCGCAAATCTCATACCTGTAATGAAAAAAATACAATTATTTGTTTTTATTCGTTAATAACTTACTAAAATCGGTCTACACATGGAAAATATTTGAATATAAAATAATATGAAAAGATGTTTTAAATTAATAATGCTGTTAAAATAAACTCAGTTGTAAGCTATGTTAAGCGATGATCTATTAATTCAAATGTCAGTTAATGTAGAAAAAAGAATAAATATTAGATTATGTTACAGTTAGTGGAGAATAATATTAAAGAATGTGGATGGTGTTTTTTTGAAAATTAAAAATCACCATTTTTTCTAGCCGATCGGTGTTTTATTGAGAAATGTATTGAAAAAGAGAACGAAATTTGCATCCACTTAAAAAATTAATATTTTTGTATAATACTGTACACGTACAAATAATTTTTTGACCCGCTGTATATGAAAACTGAGTTATAATGTAGAGTCGTGAGTTGTTCGACGAGTTCGTTACCTCTTGTTCGCTCGCGTTCTTGTCAGCTTGGTAATCTGTTATTCCAGCAGGCTGGTGAGACCATTTTCTTCGCTATTTGATAGTAGCTAAATTTTCATTTTATTTTACTTTTTAATTTTTGTCCTATCATGACATGGAATTACAAAAGAAAAATAAATCGAGCGTCTTGGAGTAATGACAGTTTAACCTAAGTTATTACTTTGGTTCGTGTTTGGAAAACCGCCAAAGAGTACAATATTCCATACCGTACCTTACAACAACACATAAAGGACAAATGTACAAGATGTAAGATTGTAGCCCCTAGCTGTTTGAAAAAATATGAAGGTAAGTTAGTAAAAATATATAAAGCAACTAGAAAAGGCAGAGTTAACTGCTAGAAACACTCGACGATTAGTTTTTACATTTGCGGAAAAAAATAATGTGCGGTATCCATTTAGTAATGTAAGCAAAATGGCTGGTCGTGATTGGTTCAAAAATTTTTTAAAACATCCTGATTTATCTGTCAGAAAAGTTCAAGAAGTTTCGATAGCTAGAAGTCTTGGTATGAACAGAAATGAGGTAAATTGATAACTACTTCAAGAAATTTAAAAAAGTACAATCTCATTTTGACACCTAAAATATACAGTTTGGATGAAACACAGATGAATAATGAAGTTGGAAAAGTTATAGCTACTGAAAAGAGCCAAAGGTGTTCATTCAGTAACATCTGCAAAAGAGGTGAAACTATTACTATTATTATGTGTTGCAATGTAGAAGGTCGCACTTCATTCCACCTTATTGCATCAAGAAAGGCAAACGTCTTAGGAATGAATTTGAAGATGATCTGCCACCAGATTCTAAGGTAAAAGTGAACGAAAAATCTGCATATGTAACTGCAGATATATTTTTGGAGTGGCTTAAAGATAACTTTTTGCCCCGTAAAGGTTCTGACGAAGTATTGCTAATTTTTGATGGTCACAGCTCTCATTGCTCTGACGTGCGTGCCTTAGATTTTTCGAAAAAAAAATGAGATTATTTTGCTGCGCCTACCAAATTATACCACACACTTTTTACAGACTTTCGATAGATCTTTTTTTAAATCTGTAAAAAGCTACTGGAAAGCAGCCATAGATAACTGGAAATTTAATTACCCTGGTAGGCGCGTCACAAGATATCAGTTTGGCTAACTTCTAAGAACTGCTTGGACATCAGCTGCAACTGTGAACAATGGTGCTAATGTATTTAGGGCTTGCGGTATATTTCCTTTCAATCCACAAATTATTCCAGATTATGCTTATGTCACTTCTGATGTAGCCGAGGTTAATTCTAGATTAAATAAACCTAAACCATCTGCTCGGAAGCAGAATGCTACAATTTTAACTGAAGCTGATCACATAGAAAAAGTTAGAGGTGAAAAGGAAACAAAGAAATAAAAAGCAACTAAACGAAGAAATCAAGATAAATGTATGAAAACAAAGGCAAAAAAGAAAGCGAAAATAACAAAAGATCAAATGATACTTCTGATGAGTCAGTGATGTACTATGATGATACATCTTCGGGAGAGAAAGATTTTGAAGACTCGTTCTATTTGTAAAGTAAGTTATTATAATAAGAAGAGGCCAAAATGCGATTGGGTTTAGTGTTGAAATTGTAAAATGTGGATGCACGAAAATTACTGCGAAAATGGATTTTGTTCTATTTGTGGCGCTTGAAATTTATTTTCCTTTTATTCGAAACATTGTAATATAAGTGTAAAGTTTATTGTTATTTTAAACAATTTGTAATTATTTATTAGTAAGATTTTCTGTGAAGATAATTTTTCTTGTTAGAATGTGGCGTTTTCATGACCGATATTGGTGGGAAAACGCCACTTTCGTATTACATTTTTCCGCTGTAGTTAATTTATAATTAATTAACGCGATACAAAAATGTTCCGGACTATTTAATAGATCATGCCGTCTTCTATTTAATCATGTTGAATAAATTCAATTTATGTTGACTAAACATGTTAAAGTCCCTTTCATTTTTCTTTTATTCTCGTGTGTTTTTTACGAGCACTAAATTGTAATTTATAAAACTTTAATTATTAGTTTTAACGAAAAATGAAAAAAACATTTAGTTGCACAAAAAATTGATTTGTAATTTAATCGCATCGGTACTCGTGGTTAATCTTATCGATATAAATTTATCCGTATTAAGCAAACCTATGCATATTCGTGGTCCATCTCCGAACGGGTAGTATACGTCCGCTTGAGTTGTACTAGTACTATCCTTGGAAAATCGTGATGGATCGAATTTTTCCGGATCAGGGTAATACTTATCATCGTGATGCAGAGCATATACTGGAATCAATAGCGCTGTACCGAGATCAATGTTTATACTTGTGTTTGGAATTGTGTACGGTTTAGTGCAGACTCTTGCCAGAGCTTGAACAGGCGGATATTTTCTCATTGTTTCTATGATTTAGAATGAAAAGTAATCATTGAAAATGCAACAAATCATTTTATTAGTGATCGATGATGATATAAAAATATTCTTTATTGGAAGTCTTATTATTCGAATTAAATGCGATGATATGTAGTATTTCTGCTGATCGATATTTATATAAAACGTATAACTGAACCACTTCATATATTACATACTGGCAGCCGTTTACAAGAATGACGTTGGTTAACTGTGTTGGTATTCGATGTTTTATGGATTAAAGAGTTGAAATAAGAGATGTATTTTTTTATGCGATATATGTGATGAAACCAACCCGTACACGTTCATTCGCCTGGTACAGTTACGTAGGGTTATGCATTTGGAATGGTACAGCGGGATTGAAACTTAGTCAGTAAAAGTATACTTTGGTTTCTGAAAAATAATTGTTTTTTTTTCTTTTTTGTCGGCTGTCGGAAAAATAAAAAAAGTTAAATTTTAATAAAAACAAGTTAAAAACTGTATAGTAAGGAGACACTTTGGTTGCTCGTAAATATTTCCATGTAATAAGATTACGAGTTTATACATTTATTCAATATGACTAACCTAAAAGGCATTGCTCCAAGTAGTTCATTTCCTTTAACGCTTCATAACTGAAGGGTGGATTACCGTATTTTCTTATAGTTGCTAATATTTCTTCGCTAACGTTTCGTTGATAGTGTTCGTTAACCGCTAGTTCATATAAACAAAAACTTAGCGTTGTAGATGAGGTTTCAAATCCGGCCAAAAAGAATACGAATGCTTGAGCGGTAATTAAATTATCCGTTAGTTCTAAAACAGCATGCAAAAATTTACACAAGCATAAATTAGGGTTTTCTTGAAAAAAGTAAATGGAAAAATTTAACCCTCTGTTACAGCACATATACACATTGTTTTTTTAACATTCTGCCAGTATATCGTAATAGCGATCGTAATGTATTATATTGCGTTAAAGAATGGTAGATATCGCCAACGAAAAGTTGAATGTGCAATGTTTAAGATTATGAGTGTGTGCATATACGAGTATTTTGCTTTATTTTTTATATATAAAGTAGAGTACTCGTTGTATTTGAATGTTAGATTCCTTAGTAAATTAACTTACATATAAACGCGTAAACCTTTAATTAAAGAATAATCTGTAATAATCCGCAGTATAAATCTAATTGACATGTTTAATTTGGTGAAATATTAACAGAAACGTATCGATTATGCTGTGCATAAGAGAATAGCCATTTAACGTATTACGAAGAGTACGTACAGAGACGGCTATGATAGAACGTAATATTTTGGTTTGAATATAATATTGACGTATGTTATTTAAGGCGATAAATTCTATACAAGCAACTGCTGAAATTACTTTTGGAGCGGTTAAATCAGTTTCAGTTGAACTCTATTGAAAAGTGTTCATTTTTGTGTCGACACTTTTTATTTTTTCATTTTCAATCCATTGTCAAATTGTTGTAACAAGTGTTCGGGGGGTAGAATTTACCATTTTTAAGGTCGATTAATAAAACGTTTTTTTACAGTTTTACAAATTTATAAAGTACTGCGCAGTAGCAGATATTGACGGACATCTTTTGAACGCATGCAAATGTACTATATCAGATATATTTTTCAGGCACTGTCTTACGTTGAACTAAATGGAATTTGATATATTAATAATCATGTTAAATATCTAGAGGCCGTAAAAAAAAAAATAAAATTAAAAAAATTTTTTGTTTGAGATAGAAATAAGTGACCTGCTCGACAGTTTTGTTCCCCCTTGCATATGCTATGCTAACTACTGTGGTCATTGCAGCACATACATGGGGTTAATTTAAGTATGTTAGATTAAGCCGCTCGTTCTAACGAAGGCAATAACCCTGATGATGGAAGTATTTGAGACGAGGATATTCTCTCTTGCTAGGCCAAGTTTGTTTAACGTAGTGAACTTTAGGCAGATAAGAAGTATATGTGAAACTGTCGGTACACTTGTGTGAAGGGGAGAATGTGACATAAAACCGTCTTCGCAGAAACCATCAAGTGTGAATGACGTTTCTTTTCAGACAATTCAGGGGTATGTTAAAGAAAAAAGAGATAATTCTAATCTTAACGTAAATGTGCTAAATGGAGCACTCTCTCGTTCACTGGTCACGCCATCGAGTTATATGAATAATTCCTCAAATAGTTTTCCACTTTGTAAATATTTCTATCTTCTTAATAATTTACTATTCGGACAGATGATTTTAAGATTTCTACACATTCTACTTCGTTTGTTTTTTTGAAAATGTCAAATTCATTATGTCATCTCCTTTTACGAAGAACACGAAAATTAATTTTCTAAATTTTCCTAATATTTCACTGTTCTATATTGTATAAATCATTTTTTTTTTTGTTTTTTTTTTTTACGATTATAATACTACTACTTAAAAGAAGCTTATTCGGTTGTTCAACCCTTAAACTAGCCAAGCCCCCACACACAATGATACGCAGATGTTATATTAAATTTATAACTTCCTGGAGAATAAGCGGAAGCGAAGAAAGACTGTTTTTTTTATTTATTATGTAGGACTTCACTGTAATCCGGGATCGGATTTATTGAAAGTAGTAATACAAAAAAAACAAACTTTAGATGGACTATCAGATGACTCTTATAGTCCATTTGAAGTGACCGATTTAAGTATTTGCAAGTTTCGTCCTGCGATGTGGAGAGGCTGTTTTCTGTACACTAAGAGAGAAAGCTACTTTAACAGACACGAGGCATTATTTATTTTGGTGTTGAAAGTTTGAAGAGAAATGTAATCATTTTTAAATTTAGGTTTATAATTGAATATACTTTTAATTCTAAATTTATTTTACTGAAGAAAATTTGCCATCTTAATTAAAATTTAAGGTAGAAAACGACGTTTTATTTCATTTTTTAAATATACACTATCTATTACGAAACTTTTAGTGGATAAAAATCAAAACCTTTTTTTTTTTACAATATACATAATATATATTTAATTAGAATGTAATTTACAAAATAGGTTTTTTTTTTGTTTCTTTTTCGTAAAAAATTCAAAATTTTCCCACCAAAGCCAGAGCTTTCTTAGTTTACTTATAAGTATGATCTACATTACTAAAAGGTATGAAGTAAAACATGTATAATCTACAGTAATTACCTTTCATATTTGTGTTTAAATTGAAATGATTTTTTTATATTTACGTAAGTTACACAAAATTAACACATATTTCTGTTAAATTCAGTCCGATCTAATTTCTTTTTTTTGTTCATTTAATATGTAGCGATTACGTTTAAAAAATAATTAATTAAATAAAGTAATTTTTTTTTTAGTTAATCAATTGTTTGGAGGGGGTTTTAGTAGAAATTGCGCGTTTCATACGAGAAAAGTAGTTGATGGAAAAAAATGATTTAGAAAAAAATTTACGAACTTGTATGAATAATTGCGGAACAAGTAGTAGTTATATTCAAACATCACTTCTTTGTAATATGGAAAATATATTTAAAACTTTGCAATACCGTTGATATAGTTTTATTTTGCTAATCAGAAATTATGTAAAAATAGTTTCGTTAAAATCGATATCATTTTTACAATTTTATTTTAACGAAGCTACGTGTTACGTTTATGTAATTTAAACGAAAGAACACGATTCCGAAAAATTCCGAAACATGTAATTATTAGTTCAGAGTGGTGCTTCATTAAAGAAGTAATTCTCATTGTTTAAACAATGGCCGACATCAGATTAGTTTTCATCCGTGACTGTTGTCAGTACAACCATCATCTCTGATGTATGTACCATGTGTATCTGAAAACATCAGTCAATTCGGCTTTATGTGACCGATTAAAATTATTCGGCTACACGAAATACAAGACTAATGAGCACGTTGTACCTACCGATCTCGTTTTGATCGTCTTCTCCCGTTGCGTCATTTAATTTAGTCAAGGAACGAAGTTGAAGCAACAGTTGAAGGAAGTCTTCGCGGTAAATATTATTTTTTTCTCGGTAGTGCAACGTTTCGGAAACAACAGATAGGAAAAACTGATTAACCTCCTTTGGGAACGTTCTCATTCGAAATATGCGGAATAGAGTGGGAAAAAATACTCTGACTAGCTTTGATATGGACATTATTTTCGACGGTCTCAGTGCTTTGTGTCCCATTCTGCGGAATTCTGAAGATGTTTTCGACATGGAGTTAAACTGCAATCCGAATGCGCAGGAGCCAATGACATCGGTGGTGAATCGGGCTGTTAATTCTCTCATTTCTATATCTGCAGTATAACAATTTACATTATCTAAAAGTTCCTATGTGTGAAAATAAATGTACAGCATCTATATTACCTTTGTAATTAACATTCCTTTTTGGGAACAGAAACAAGTTGTAAAAATAAGCTCGTCCGATAATTAATAACATCGAATAGCACTTGATAAATACTTTGTTAAATTAACTCGCTGTACTAGAGAACATTTGCTCGAAATTCTCCTTGCTCTTTTAATGTTGCTAAAGTTAAATAAAGCGAGGTAAGTCGAATCGCCAGGCGATATAAAGTACAACAGATATACTATTACGCCTTTTGTAACGTATTTTAGATAAAGAATAGAATATCGGACTAGTTGCTTTATCTACGAATAAGCTTTAACTTTCCTAGATTACTTCTCTAGTACCAAGTTTGATTTCAAGTTGTCTAGTCTTGACGCAACATATTTAACAATCCACAAAGCGTTCATTTAAAATTTTCTCAGTCGTTCGTATATTGTTTTGAAAATTTTTTGACAAAACGTTCTTTTATTGCGTTTTTTGACCCTGTGCCCAAGTATTTGCGAATCCATGTTCGTAAGAATTTTTTGGTTCAGTATGAATTTTTCTGTTAGAATCTTCCCTTTGGAAATCACTTGTATGAACACTTTGTGAATACACATAAATATATACTCGCGCGCGCGCGCGTGCACACACACACACACACACACACACACACACATATATATATATATATATATATATATATATATATATATATATATATAATAGCTTGTCCCCACGGCTTCGCCTGTGTATTAATGCCCGCTTAAATCTGTACTGTAAAATTCATAAAAAAAATTTTTGTTTTATCTGGAATTGTATTTATGTAAAGGTTCTTTCTCTCTATTGGGTAAAACATGTTTATCACTGTCCAACAGAAAGTGAAGATTATCGATCTTTTTATAACTAGTTCGTCGGGATCTAACAAAAAGTTTTGCTTAACTAAACAGCACACATAGCCATCGTTTTGAAGAGACCGAGTTATTCACACGGTGATTTCCCGTAATTACATATTTAAGAGAATATTTTCTTCACTCATATCTTTCAATCACTCTGTCTCGAGCTTTTTATTAAAATTAATTTATTACCGCAACAACAAACTGCAGTAGTTGAGTAAGGATTTTAAATTTGAGTATAAATAACGTAGCAAATTATTAAAAAGAAAGTTAAACAGTTGATTAAAAAAATGTATGCAGCGGTTTTTAAAAGTTCGAATATTTAACACATCAGTTAATTACTCTATTTTATTTTTATATGTTTCCCATTAAGTCCAATAGTATATGGCTTAAACCTCTTCCAGTTTTTACAAACATATTGTACAACGCATTTTCGTATTTCTATACCTAATAATTCATTATTATACAATAAATAAGACAGAGACAAAAACAAACATGCACCATCCCTATCTACGTATTTAACATAACGGACAACTATTGTATGATTAACACATATTAAGTCTACATTTATAATTACAGTGAATATATATATATATATGATATATGTAATATATATATATATATATATATACATTGGCGCACTCAAGGGGGTGCCACGGGGCCATTGCTCCCCCCAAAAAATCTTTGAAATCTTAATTTCGTTTTGTAATGTTTTGTTTTGCTTATTTTTTTTTTTTAAAAAAACATACACATTTACTGTTTGCTTATATTACAAATATAATGTTACGTTTCTATTGCTATTATTACTTTTTTTTAAATAAAATTCGTCAGTTTTGTAATTTAAAAAAAAATAATATTCGTTAATTTTGTATTTTTTTTTGTTTAATTTTAATTTACTGACCACGGAAATAGATAGGTACTTAGTCGAGGTACCGAGTTACCACCCCTAACTCATCTTCTAAATTCTAGCCCCGACCAAAAAAAACTGAGTACGCCTTTGTATATATATATAATATATATATATATATATATATATATATATATATATATATATATATGATATAATATAAAATTGAACTTAAACACGCGAAAATGAAAATTAAAGAAATAACAATTATTGAATAAACATTTACAACACATAAAAATATAATACATAAATTTGATAATTAATATGTTTACATTAGACATAAATCATTACCTGAATCGCTTGAAATAATACATGTGGAATAATTATTCTCTCCTTTTGAAATAAACAAATAATCGCAACACAACTTAACGCTATGACTGAAGTATGTTTTCTTACTCTTTTTGGATACGATAAAAATTGTTCGACAGAAATATTTCTGCCTCCTCCTAATAATTGCCTATTTGAATTTTAGATAATTGCAGTTTCTAAATCACTTTAATCCGAAACCAAGCTAAATACGTAACCTAAAAATACATCAATCCTCATGCACTGTTAAAATTCCGAAGATATAAAAAAACTGGAACGACCATCGTAAATATTATAATATGGTAAACCTATTCATTACAAAGATATAACACGTTAGTTTTTTTTTTTTTCGAAAACAGTTTTCAACCACTTCTCAGCACATAAAGTTCAATTTTTCAAAAAATCTTTCTCATTTGTAATTTTCGGTAGGTGGTGTGTTTAAATGGGCTTACTGATAACCAGTGCAAATGGTTTCGGCTGAGACGTAATCATTATTTTATGCCAAAAACGGAGCGAAGTCTTTGATACAATTAAACTTTAGGGTACTTAAAACAAATCGTGTACAATTTTGGTATGCCATATAAAGAATATTAAGACAAAACTATAATTTGATAACTCATTTCTACTGAAAATGTAACGGTTTATGTATTTTTTGGAAAATGTTTTTTTATCCCTTTCCAAAGTTCAAATTTTCAAAAAAACGTTCTTAATTGACATCATCAATGTATTATACATTGTATTCACATTGATAATCGCGATTTTAGATTATAGCGTGAATTTTGGTTTTCTTAAAGATGGGATTCTGTCATTTTTTGCCTTAAAATTTTGGGGAAGGAAAAAAATTTTGCACACCTTTAGTACATCATGTGTGAACATGCGAAATTACAATTCGGTAAACCCATTTGCACAAAAAAAATAATACTATTTCGTATTCTTTTGGAAACAGCTTTTAACTCCTTTCCACCCCTTAAGGTCCGAATTTTCTAAACAGCGTTCTTATTCGACATCTTCAGTGTATACATTACATCCAAATGAAATTACACGCGATAATCACTATTCGTAAGGACTATATAGCGTGGTTTTTGGTTCTCTCCAAAATGGGGGTTTGCCCTTTTTCCGACCGAAAATTTTGAGGGTTTTATAAAACTTTCACACTTTTAGTAGACGATATGAGGTGTTTTTACGCGGAATTACAATTTGGATAAACCCATTTGTACCAAAAATATAACAGCTTTTGTATTTACACGAAAACAGTTTTTAACCGAAAAGAGTGTTCTTATTATTCATCGTCAGTACACATAAGTAATGTTCATGTAAAATTTCAATTATTTGGTGCAAATGGTTTTGGCTGTAGCGTGATTATTTAAAAAGCGATTTTCTGACTTTTACCCCCTTTTTCACCCCAAAAAAATTTGAATTATTTAATGCATTTTTAGACGGCGTCATTACATAGTATGATTGTATTACGTGCCAATTTTCAGCTTCATAGACCTAGTAGTTGCAATGATATGGTAATAATTGCTGTGCCTTTCAAATATTTCCAAATTTTCGCTTTCTTGTATATATATATATATATATGTGTATATTGGATACGCATTTGGTGTTTATGGCACCATCTCGTGATGATGTGAAACTAGAAATTATTCTTCGAATAAAATCATTTCATTTTCGATCTCTCAGCAGTATTATATTGTCGGTCCTCGTCGTCGGAGAATATGGTTTGATACGCTTACATGGCTAAAAGAGTGGAGTACAACTTTTATTAGAGTTTCGGAACGCGAGAAGATGTATGAAAATCAGGCAGTGTGGCAGCTAATGCGTGTGATTATTCGATTGTCTTATAGGCAGATAGCCTTTTGTATTAATTACTATAATGTTAGTCTCTTGCTGGTTCGCTCTTAAGATACATCGCTCGTTGTCGCTTTTCGCTACCGTCGATCTAGCGACTGTCACGGCCATATACGTATAAAAATTTGTTCTTTTTGTGTTTTATTTTTCGCGAGTTTTTTTTTGTTTTGTGGTGTGGTTTGCTCGGTTACTTCGTAACTAAAAAAAAAGAGGAAGAGAAAAAAATATACAGTCGAATTGAATACCTCCTTCTTTTTTGAAGTCGGTTAAAAAGAAAATTACGAATATTATTTTTTGAATTTGTTGCGAAAAAATGTAATAAGCACTGAAGCCTGTAATTGACTGACACTTCTCAGGAGAAGTCTCGCGTCTGTGCGTTGGCAACGGAAATTCGTGTTTCCGCATGCGAATCTATAGAAAAAAACCTGATGTTCACCGCATTTCACTTTGAAGTTAGTTTTCAGGTCATCTGATAAATCCAGGCACTCCGTATTTTCCGACTCCCGATTTAAGGATGCAAAAAAGGAAAGAAATTAAAAAGAAAAAAAAATTAAGCGGAGTTAGAGCTGGAATCGTATAGTCTTTAATCCGTTTCGCTGGCTCCTCAAAACGGGCATTCCATAAATCGGAGACTCAGAAATCGTTTTAATATATACCTATACACACACACACACACACACACACACACACATATACATGCACATGCATACCACTTTTGTAAAAATGCTAAAAATTTAATATTTTCGTATGTTTCCATCGGCGTTTTTTTTGCCATTTAAGTCACCTTTTAAGTCAGATTATTGCTTCATCTACATTTTTGAATGTTTACAAATATTTAAAATTAGCGGTTGTTGTGTACCAGTATTTTCTTACTTGGACGTATTTGATCAGTTGCTCCGAACATTCTTGCAATAATCCGATCATATTTTTGATTTTTTTGGTGCTAAAAGTTGGCGTTAGTTTTTGTCGAAGTGTCCGCCACCTTGCACCTCGCATGTTGATCAGATGAGCTGTTAGCGGTTCCTTCTGTTCGTCGTAAAGGAATCCTCGATCGGTGAAATTCTGAAAATCTTTAACTAGAAGTTGTTTGATTAAGTCGGGATCTCGAATAAGTAGCGTAGGAGTCCCCATTTGAAACATGCCGACGAACTTTTCATCGTTATAGGTTCTAAAACAGAAGAAAACCTTCAAATTAGAAGTATAATCAGGGTTTCAAATAATTAGAACGCGCGATATCCGTATCACAAACATCGAGCTATTCGGAAAACTTACAGAAATTCTCGGTGTACAATATCAGATAAAAAGAAGTTTATTATCAACATAAATTTTGTTAGAAAATATCATAAATAGTGCTTTGAATTTTTCAATAAACAGTATACATTAGCCACTTTTACTAATGTTTCCAGTGCTTTTGATAATGTCTACTCTTCGAGATAGAATGATGGCAATTAACATCCCAACGCATTTCTTTTCTCTCATTATCAATTAAATCGTGTTATTCTCTTCTCTTCTCCATCGTTTCAGGCTACAAGAATTGTTTCACGTGGTCTTCTTCAAGGCTCCTGCCTTAGTTTTACTCTTTTTAATATTTATACTATTTCTGTCGTTTCTCTTTCTACGAACTTCTCTTCATTGTTCTTTGCCGGTGACATTCTTCTCTTTTCCTCGTCCGACGATATTGTAGACGCGAACGAAGAAGTAGTTCATCCCTAGCTACACTGGAACAATCTCTTTCCTCTTTAAACCTTTCTATCTCTCCTACAAAATTTTCTTCTATTGTCTTTTCTCTTCGTCCTTTCAATCTCGCGTTGGAGATTGCTTCTGCTATCTCGGTGTATTCCTTAACAGTTGTTTGTCCTTTTACGAACATGTTAATTTCTTTTCCTCTTCTATTCTTAAAAGACCGATATTTATGCCTCTTTCTTTTCCAATCAACTTTTTTTCTACCTAGCGGAACATAATCTTCCTACTTGGTTCTACGATTTTCCTTCGCTTCGCCATTCCGCTACTGTTTCCATTATTCGTTTACACCTTAATCATACTCTCCTTCCTTCTTCGCTACCCCCCTGGAGCCTTGAAACTTCGCGTAATCATGGACAATTTGGAAGACTTTTATAATAAAGTAGTAGAACAATTTGCTAAAAACCTACGAAAATTATGTTTTAATTAATATTTTATTCTTGTTTAATAAAATATTAAACCTTTACAACTTTTAAATTTTATTTTTCCTATAACTCATATCCTCTTTCTATTATCTTGCCCCCCCCCCTAGCAGCTGGCAACTCTACTTGCCCCTTCTGGCTCATCGACTAGCGACACCCTTGTATATATATACATGAATATACACATATAGGCACACCACATACACTTAATACAAATATATACATATAGTACAATGAATTTATTAAATCCTTTTCAACTACACTCATTCAACTTTCTTGCACCTACATTTATTCATATATTTAAATTCTGAAGAATGTCATATATGTCAAAATATATTAAAATATAAGTAAAGTAGAGGTAAAAATAATGCAAATGCCAATAAGGGAAATAACATGAATGAAAATGTACCGGGAAATAATAAAAGTAACATAAATATAAATAGTGGTAGGACAAATGAAGACAGATTAAACTACGCCAGTGTTGTTAAAAATCAAAAGAGCAAATGCGATAGCTAACCTATAAATTTATCGTATATACCCTCAGTATGCAAAGAAATAGGCTTAAGTAAAATTATAAATTGCGCAAAACTTATTCTCCGTAGAATAAGATAACAATTCCGACTTATTCTCTATAATCATTGTAGTGCTCGAAACTATAATTGAAAACCATGGTTAAATAGTAGTATAAATGTATGTGCTTGGGAATGCAAACTCGCCAAGACATAAGCAGTTAGAGTTGGAATTGTTCCTAAACAGAAACAATATACATATATAGTAGGTAATACTGAAACAAAAATCGATCAGAGGGTAAACGTAGAAATTATAAATTATGAAATCGTTCGATTGTATCTGCAAAATAATAAAGGTAGACTGTAGCTTTACTGGTACGAAAAGACTTATTTTGTTTAAAAATTCCAACACCAAAGACAGAGCAAATTCAATCGTTGGGAGTAGCAATTAAAATAGGAAACGAGCTGCTCTATATTTATGTAGTATATAGACCCTTTACAAGACCGAGAAGCTTTAAAAATGAAATTAAACAGCTACTAAATACAAATGCGCAGTTTCTAATTATGGGAGATCTAAACGCGAAACACACTGTCTGGAACAGCTTCAATTCTAATATGGCGGGAAAAATACTACTAAACTTAGCAACAATAAATGACCTACCAATAAGTTTCTTTTTTGCGCAACATTCTTTCCTAGAGATACAGCAAATAAACCGAGTGTCCTTGATATAGTTATTGCAAAAAATTTTAATAACTTTACAACCCCGAAATCGATGGGAAATTTATCCTCTGATCACAGTCCAATCACTTTTACAATAAATGATCAAGTGCACTTTAATCAACCCGTGCCGAGATTTAACTATACATAATAAAGCAAAATGGAAGAACTACAAAAAGCAGCTACAAACGCAAATAAAAATACCTATAACTCTAAACACTACATATAAGAATAGATAAATATATTAAATATTTCAATTGCATAATACTGTCCGCGGCAAAAAATCACATACAGTTAAAATCGCCGATTAAAGTAACAAGAGAAATATCGAGCAATACAGCAACCTTAATTAAAATTAAAAACTTCATTAGAAAGAAAAGTCAAAAAATAAATAACATCTCAGAGTCATTGTGTAAAACAATATACAATCATTTATGTAAACTAGTTCAAAATAAATTAATCATAGAGAAAAATAACCGCAGTGGAATAAATTTTAAAAAAAACTAACACCGAAGGATAATTCTTTGTGGAAGCTGAATAAATATTTTCGTAGAAATCATGCGGAACTGCCGCCGATCAAAATACCAAATACAAACAATGAATATGCGTATGATCCCAAAAGTAATGCAAAAATTTTAGTAGATCACTTTAAAAAAATACAAAAATAAAATATCAAAAATTATCTACTCATAATTATTTAATGAACATCAGAAGAGCTATAAATAAGTACTTCGCGACAAAAGCAAATAACGCAACAAATAATTACATAATTAGCCCAAAAGGGAAGTTAATACACTTATAAAACGGCTAAAAAACAAAAATTCTGTAGGACACGATAAAATTAGCATTAAAATGATAAAGAACTTACCGACAAAGGCACAAATGGCTCTTGTGTACTAATTCAACTCATGTTCTAGATTATGCTATTTTCCTTTACAATGGAAAGTCTCGCAGATGGTATACCTAAGCCCGGTAAGGATGCTTCTCTGGCCGAAAACATACGCCCCATCAGCTTGCTAAGCAATATAGGTAAATCATTCAAAAAGATTATACTTACAATATTAAGAAAGCACAGTGATGAAAATATAATCGATTTGGTTTCCGACCTAAACTTAGTACAACCGTATAACTAACTAAAATCTGTGATAAAATTACCGACAATTAACAAACATACAGGAGCATTACTGATAGGTATCGAAAAAGCTTTTGGCACCACATGGATAGAAGGTACAATATTTAAACTAATTCAGCTCAAGTATCCTTATTCTTTAATATGTATAGTATAATTATATCTTTTAAACAGAAAATCTAATGTCAAATTGAATAATTATGAGTTAACCAAAGAACAGCTGGTGTACCGCAAGGGAGCATTTTAGGACCGTAATGCAGATGATACTGCAATAGTAGTATCATTTTATAGAACAGACACAATAACTAAATAGACCGGAAAGAGCAGCTGACACGATAATAGAATATTTTAAAAAGTGGCAGGTTAAAGTAAACAGGAATAAAACGGAAATCATTTTATTTACTAGAAGACGATCATGTATACGAAAAGAAGTAAACATCCAAGACAGGCAGATGGAATGGAACGATGAAATCCAGTACCTGAGTCTAACACTCGATAAAAGATTAACTTTCACGAAACTTATCAAAAATTAAGTTATAAAAGCTGAAAAAGAGATTTGTTGTTTATACTCATACTTTAATAGAAAATCGCATTTAACTCTTGAAAACAAACTTATTATCTATAAACAAATCATCCTTCCCAAAATATTATATGCAGTAATAATTTCGTCGTCTACCAGTTAAATTATTTTTCCGGAACTTCAAAGAGTTCAAAATCATTGTCTACGAATAGTACTGAATAAACCACGATATACTAACATCAACACTATAGGCGTGAATATGTAAAAATACCCCGTACATTCAGGAAATAGTAATTACAGAGAACAACCGGAAATTTTTTGAAACGTGCAGTGCATCTGATTTAATATTAATAAATAATATAGGCTTCTATGATTATCAAACCCTAAAGTATAGACGCAAAAAATATAAACATAGAAGGATAAAGCACATACAATTGATTTAAATGAATAATTTCAAGAAACTTTGGTGTCTGGCGATTGCATAATGTCTAAGTTATAGATTTTGTATCTCGTATTAATGTTAAGCAAGTTGTGGATTTCGATTTCTCGTACGTAATATTCGTTATAAATTAAATTAGTATAAATCTTCCTTTATTTTCTAGAAGGGTTACTTGCGCATGTATGCAGGTTTTTTTATTGTTTTAACAGACATGTTCCTTCCGGTAAGAAACACTTTCGCTTTCGGTATGGATAAAAGAAAATCTAAATGCGTTATATTACTATATAGAAGTGTACAAATATACGGTTGTTTACGTTTATGTTCTCTCGCTGCAAATACACTTTTTCTTTTTTTTATTTTCTATGTCTTTTCGCTGTTTTATTTATTTTTTATACAAATGTAAATGATTTTTTTCATTCGAAGCAATATTTTATTTTATTTTTTTCTTACAGCAAACATATATTTTTCATTTTATATTTTACCCCCCCCCCCCTTCCGGCGGTTATTTGCTTGCTTGCCGTGTATAAGTGCCTGGGTCGTTGCAACATGACGAGCAAACGAATTATTATATAATGTCTAAAAGGTTTTTGGTATTCAGGAAAGTTAGAACCGTTTGAACCGATTCTAGGTGATTGGCTAAGATAATGTTTATAGGTTCGTCCTTAATTCTACTAAAATGTTTGCAATGTTTCAGGATGAGTTGAACAGAAGGTGTCATTGTTGCATTGCAGAATGTACAACAAGTAGAAGGAGGGACTCACTGAAACATATGATTGTGTGAAACAGTTACATGTCTCAATTTCAATCTGTTGAGATCAGAGAATTGCTTTTTTTAATATTTGGATCGGTAGCCATCAAGCTTAACGTTTGATTTGGTGATCCTTAGAAAGTTTGCTTGTTGAGACCAGGATGAAATCCAATATTCTTTGACACTACTATACAGAAAGTAAATTTAAATACACTAATATAAAACAATTATTTTTTTTTTTTTTATTAAACACTCGACGCGCTTCGAAGACAAAGCTTCATGATCACGGGAGTTATAATATCTTCTTTATTTATTTCATTTCTGTGTATTGTATGTTGTTTTTTTTTTCTTTCTATTTTTCTCTTTTCTACGATTTTTATTCTTTTATTTACTTTTCGTTATTAATAAGTCTATTTTGATTTTAAGAACTTCATTTCCTTCTTTCAGTGACTCACAGTTTTGTCTCATATTTTTTTTTATTTCTTTAATTCTGTTGTAATGTAGCGACACTTCCTTTTTTTTTTTATCCTCATGAGATTTATGACATCGGCAAGCATCTTTGTCGTTTTTTAATTATTTATCACATGCCAACCGAGAAAAATATTAGTACAGTCAAAATGATTTAAACTACCCTTTTGGGGATAATTTCGCTTCACATTCTAAATTTATTTTATTATCTTTATCCATTTTTATCGGCGTTAATTGCAATTTAATATATAACATTAATAATAATTTCACCGACCAACCATGCATCTGCTATGCCGTTGAGCAGTAAATCGATGCTAGCTGAAAACAATGGAATCAGTACAGCGTCTTGTCACTAGACTACTTATTATTACGATTTTTTACACTTTTTAGTAACCTCTTTTTGTTTTAGGCATTCACTTACATAATAAAGACAATTTTAAAACGCAAAAAGGTCATATTTCTGAAATTCTTTATGATTTAGTCGAATATATTTTGACTTGTTTTTTCAGCTTTTTAAAAAAGGGATTAAATTTTCTTAAAAAAACTGATGAGCCGAGATCGGTTATGCCCTTTGATTCTGCTGTCTGTTAAAAAATCTTTTACATGATTTTTTTTTTTTTTTTTTTTTTTTTTTGACATTAATATATGGCCGAGGGAATAATCTAAAATTTTGCCCGTTAAGAACAAAAATGTGACGAAAAAATGTCGCAAAATCGATTTAAATTAATTTAAGTTTGTCTGTTAAGGAAGATTGAGAGAAACCAGAAGATTACGATGATAAGTGAGAACAATCATCCTATTCTCTAGTCTGCTTTCTTAATTTCAATAATATTTTTACATTAATCACTTCTTTATAAAAATCCGCGGTAATCTGTAGCTTATTTACGAAGCTCTTTTTGAATGTTTCAGGATGAATCTAGTCTTAGCATTAGCTCTGTTATGTGCCAGGAAGTTAGAAAAAGGGAGGTCGGGAAGATTCTAAAGCAGGAAGTATTTAGGCCAAATGCAGATTTGCAATCATTGCTCTACAATAAGGACGAAGCATATAGTGATCTATTTTTTAACGGAAGAATGGTATAGAACAGGAGATAAAAAAGAGCGAAAGAAACAGAATGAGTAAATGATTGATATTGAGATATAAGCATATCATGTCAATATTAGCGGGAGGAAAAGAGCGGAATTTGGATGTTTTTGGAAGATACTACTGAAAAATACGAAAAAGTTTAGATTGTGCAAGAGAAGAAGGATACGATTATGGAGATACGATCGTTTCCAAATTTAAAGTTTTACACGAATAGTTAAGCCCAAAATTTGCAGAGGTAAAAATTAAACTAAAAGTAGATTGCATTCCTGAAAAAGTAGGAGAATTGTTAAATAAGGATATTATGAAGAAAAATTCTTTCATAGGTTATAATACCACGATTATTACAGGATGCGGCTTCCTATTTTAAAATGCGCCACTTTTTTGCTACTAAATTTTTTAAAGAAATAATAACAGAAAATCGAAATAAAACTGCATGGGAAGGAGCATTAATAGGGGATCTAGAATATTTTATTTCGATTTTCTGTTATTATTTCTTTAAAAAATTTAGTAGAAAAAAAGTGGCGCATTTTAAAAAAAGGAAGTTATGCCGCCGCACCCTGTATAGTTGGTACAGCCCTAAAAAAGGAAAATGGCCGTTCCAGTCACTCCCTATAATAAAAGAGCGGTAAAATGAATAATATAACCCTGAAAAAATTGCAAGGATCAAAATTTGGAGGATTGCAGACGAAAATGAAGTCCACAGAATGAGCGGAGTTATAAGGGATATAAATGTTAACTATAGGTAAACGATGAATCTCAATATTTAAAATTTAATGTAAAACAAACTAGTTCCGAACATTCGTTCATGATCGGAGTACGCAATAATTCCGTTAAGAATAATGTTAGCTACTCTGCAATGTTGTCTTTATCATTGCTGTGTTGATTGGTCATTATTATTATTAGTATCGCTATTTTATAATTTATAATTGTTTCTTATGTGGCGGCGGAGCTGGGTTTACATATTTTTCCAGAGCGGGGAGGGGTAGAGTTAGAATTATTTAATTTTTTTAAGAAAATCTTTTAAAAAATATGGGTTCTTATATATTTTAATTTTTTCATACATAGTTGTAATTGTTGTATTTACTGTTACTGAAACGTTAAAATAACTAAGTAATTCGATTTTATAAATTGACTTCTATTTACAAACGAAAACCGTTTAATGAACAAACGAACAGGTGTATTAATTACAAAAAATAAATTAATAAAGAACGGCTAATTAACTTAAAATATTTTTGCTTCCAATGTGTTAATGTGTTTTATAATATAAAATGAGGAAATACCTGTAAGTTAATAACAGAAAACCAGAAAAAAAGGTTTTATACAAGGGAGGAAAAACTATATACGCATATGAAACAAGAAACTAAATAAGACCACAAAAATAATAACAAAGAAAATTTTGATTAAATTACCGCTTGGCTTGCTTTTTTTTGCTTTTTTTTAGCGAATAAATAAAATTGGACAGCGTTTCTTGTCATATATTATATCCAAATTAGTTTATCATTAGCTTTAAATTACCGAAGCTCCTTTCACATCTAGCAGATAGTATAGAAATGTACAATAAATTCTCAATAAAATACAAATACCGTGCAAATCTTTGCTGTTTTAATATTAATTAGATCAAGAGCACTAAGTTTTTCTAAATTTTCTATGATACATTGGTTATGTAATTGCCAAGGACTAGTACATTTCAGTGGGAAATCACGTGGTTCAAATCTGTTGGATGTTTAATAGCTACTACGTCTGCAGCTTGATTTTTTAAATTTTGGTCAGACTTTATGACGAATTCTTCTTCAAATAAACAAGAAAAATTCTTATATATATGTATATATACTCGGTACTTTCCGCTCTGATTCATTAATTATTCTGTTCATGATATCTTTTATGAAATGAGAAAATTTGATGTCATCCTTTTGAATTTATTCGTTCACTTTGTTCGCTTCTTTTAGTAAATTCATCCATGCAGTTGAAAAGAAATCGGAAATCAAAAACCATAAGGAGAAGACTTCTCGCTTCTGATTTTGTATCAGGTTTATATACCTTCTTAAGTTCATTAAGAGACTTCGTTTTTCCTTTAATATTTTTAGTAAAGGTAACGGTATGGATAGCTTTAAACTTAGCGGACCATCTAGTATGATTTGTTCCCTCTAAATTATTTGTTAAGTATTCTTTCATAACTTCCCGTCCTTGAACTCATACGAAAAGAGAATAAAGTCTATCAACTCTGACAAGGTTAGAATAGTCGAAACAGTGAGATGCATTGAATTCAATTAAATTCAGTGAGTGAGCCTTGTATAGAACGTGGTATTACAAGAAAATTGGTTTTTAGAAACCCAGCTTATATACTTTTGTACACGTAAGCCTTACGCTGTTATCATAAAACCGATTACCCGCAATTTTTAATATCTAATTCATTTTTTTCTAATTGGTCCATAACAGTCCGCGTCAAATACTCTCTTATTTTTCTTCTTACTTCCAAAATATCAACATAACTTTCTTTAATTTCATGTTCCTTTTTTTTTTTTCTATTTTTTTTTTTTTTTTTCTAACATAACAAATTACTAGGCGTATTCAGATTGCAAAATACGATTAATGATATTCCTTAGTACATGATCACTTGCCATTTCGATTATTTAATTTTTTATTGTCTCGGAGAAGTAAGAAACCTGACTTTCCTTTAAATTTTGCAGTAGATTTCAATGTTGCATTACATTTAGACGATAATATAATTAAATTTAAGAAGTTTCCTTATTCTTGCATGCAGGCCACAGGTCAGTTTACTTCTTCTATTGTGTTTTTTAATGAAAGACAAGTGCATTTTACATTTAATTACCTTTTCCAGTTAATTGGCTAATTAATCAGTATTCATTATGTAAAGTTTTCCACTTAATAAAATTATGTAATTTTGAATTTTCATTCTCTTTAACAATTTTTCTCTAATTGATTAAATCAGTTATTTGCAAGGAACATATTCAAGTTCATATGCTCTTGAAAATGCAAAAAAGGTGACTTATTTGAAAATGCAAAAAAGTGACTTATTTTTTTTTTTTTAGAATATGGTTAGCCAGCTTTTTACATCAAACTGAAGCCGTAAGATGCCAAGACCCTCTTTTTCGATTGATTTGAAATCGATACTTTCAGGCAATTTCGTGATTTAATTTTCGTTATTCAATAAATAAAAAATTTCGAAAACGGGGGGTGATTTCTTTTATCCCATCGATAGGCTGAGTCTGTGGTTCAGACGGATCAAGTTAAAAATTATCCTATTTGTTTCAGACTTTTTCGCGCAGTTGATCTATCAAATTTTTACAACAAATTCCTAGTGATTCAATTTTGAAATTTTTGCGTATACTCTTCTCCAATAGCCGAACTACCAAATTCAGTTTTTTCGCTTTCAATAATTTCTTGAATCAAAAACAGTGAGCAATAGTTTTTTCTATATCGATTTGTATTATTAAATCACACGCGAATGATAATGATAATCGCGTCTACAAGTTTCACCGTTGATTCATCATTTCTTACTTTTCTGACATTGCAATTTTTATGAATTTCTGTAACCGACTTTGTAATTTTCGTTCAATGAGGGAAAATTATGTTTTTTTTTTTTCAGAAAAAGGAATTTGTTACTTTTGTTTATAATCTTTTTTGTCTCTTTTCAATAAGATTGTGTTTGTGTTTCACAAAATTAATTTTGTTACATAGGGGCGCTCTACGTCGCTCTCGAACATACCAACCAGGGCACTTGCACTTTTTCGCCGCCTTTCCCGGCGCTGTGTGGCGGGGTACGATTTAATTTTGTTGGTATAAATTTTTGTTTTGTTTTTAAAGCTCGGAAAATCTTCTCCGAACTATTGTTATGATAAAATGTAACCGGCTTATCGCGATTGTATTTTTTACCAGTCTTATCGCGAAATTATATTTGCTTATCATAAACAGGACACTTCTCTTTAACCATCTTTAACGCCAAGGCCGTGTCCACGGGGTGGGTTTTAGGGGTTAAACCCCTCCCATGAGAACTGAAATAGCTTAGGTACTTCATTAATATTTTATGCAAAATTTTCTGTTACGAGTATAATCAATAACATATGTAATTTTTATTAATGTTTATACAGTAATTCGTTTATTTAAATTATTAATATATAAATCAAAATGATGGAAATTATTAATAGCATGAATATTAGTGAAAAATGTTTTTTTATTTATAAAATAAATATGCGAAGAAAATTTTCACCCCCCCCCCCCCCAACCGCCCACCTCTAAAATTCTGGGCACCGGCCTGTTTAACGCAGATTTCAAGTACTAACTAAATTCTTAGAGCACCAGTTGTTTCACACATCGATTCGATACGAAACGATAATTCGTTAACCGGCAGCGTTTGCATTTGCTTAGATTGAAATTTTTTCCTATTTTATTTATTTCGGAAATGATTTCATTCTTATAGAGGGATTTTGGAAATATTAAAATATACTGTTTTATTTGTTTTTGTTTTTTTCAAATTTCGCCAACTCTTAGAAATTCAAAGCCCCTTACGGTCTATTTATTAATAAAACTTTAAAAGCTTCACCTTTCATTAATGAATAAGTATAAAAGGGGTATTTATCGCGTATTAATTATTTAGCAAAATTTCGATAGCTAGATTAAATCAATGGATTAATAATAGTATTAATTTTAAGGAGAAATCAATGTCAGATTAAGTGAAAATTTCCAGATGTGGTGAAATTCTATTTTTGACCGTAATTAATAGAGACTTAGAAAAAGATACTCATTTTGTCTATTTATTTGTAATGCGACCATGGCATGTCTCAAGAAAAATAAATAAATAAATAGATAAATGAATAAATAAATAAATAATTAATAATGCAAAAATAAATTATAATAAATTAAATAATTAGCGAAAACGTGGTGCGAGTGAGAATGTGCGTGTGATTGAAATTCTGTTTGTCAGTTGGGGGCGAATGCATCACGCGGTCACTGGAGAAATGCTCACCCGTAAAGGAAATGAACGGCGATCGGCTGAGACGAGGACAAAAGAAGAAAGGCTCGTAGAGACACGAGCGAAAAAATGGCTAATAGGTGAAGCCAGTCGATCTCATAAAGAAAACATTTAATTTTTAGTAAACGACTCGTATAAAAGAAATCGGATTCCGGAATAAAATACAACCCCTCCAGCGCGCAATAGTCGAATCTCAGATCGGTTCCCATAGTATATAAGTCCCGTCGTGAAAGTAAATTCCGTAAATATTAATAAATTTAAATTTCGGAAACAAATGTGTATAAAAAGAAATTTTGGCCAGTGTAAGCTGGTCGAAACGTTAAGCGAATTAAATTTCTTTTTAAACACAGCTGTTTCCGAAATTTAAATTTATTACGAGTAATCACTGCGGTGAAAGTTTTAAATATTTATTAATAAATTTGTAATGTTAAACAATCATCCGAAACTCGCGGGTTGTTCCACCCGCAAAGGACTCATCGCCAGCCCACTCATCCAGTATCTTTCATCACCGTGTTACTACGTCACCGCCGACAAACAGTGATACGTATCAATCCATATTTATGTTTATAATCGTTGTTTTTTTTTCGTTGTATATACGTATATCATAATTAATCATTGTTTTTTATAGCGGTGGTCGACCGATTAAGAAAGATTGGTAATTTTTAATTAAGTGAGTATTTAAAATCTCGTCAATGTCTATTCATTTAAATAATAATAATAAATAAAAACAAATTTTTTAAATCCGCCGTGGTCAACGTCAAGTACCGTTACATACTTTATCGGCATCATTATCCCCGTCTGCATCGTGGATTTAAAGCGCTACTACTGTTGTTATCGTGTTGATCGCTATCCTAAGAATCTCAAAGACGTTGTCTTCAACGCTTACGGCCAACGGTGTGCCAAAAAAAAAAACTTGTGCACCTATCCCGATACTGGCTACGTTTTGCAGAAATAATGTTCCAGTGATGATTATCTTCATTGAGTGACATGCGAATCAGAAGAATATTTTATTATCGGTAAGATGTAAACGGGTCTTTAGAAAGTATGTTAGTAGAGTTGCCGTGAACGTTATCAGTAATAGTAGTAGTAATGTTGTTAGGAGTAGCAGTCGTAATGACAATGGGGTGTCGGTAATGATGTTTGCTATGGATGAGCTTGTAGTACATTCATTCTAATAATGAACCGTTTTAATATCGAGTTACTAGACGAACAGCTCTAGGCAAAAGCGTGATCCTTTTATTACAATGAACACGGTGCGGCTCGCCTATACAAACACAGACGACTACGAAAGCTGCAGCCGACAGACTCATTTAAACAGCATACATCGCGGACAGTACACGTATACATACATCCTTCAAAGAAAACACTTAAATAACAAAATTAAGCAAATGCATTGACATTAATAAAGAACGTTCTTACTCAGTTGGCTTGTCTGAATAAGAGGTGGTAGGCTACAATTAAAAGAGTTTAAGTTCGAAATGAAATGTACTATTTGTGCAACTTCATAGGGACACATCTTCGACATATTGATGAACATTGAACGGAAAACTAAACAAAATCAGGTGAACCATTTCCGATCGAAAATACAAGTACGCAGAGGATAAACTATAATAATGAAGGCTTTTTAAAAATCCGGACCAATGAAAAAAGTTAAACGAAAATCAAATATAAAATGACGACAACGATGCTGAGTAGAAAAAAGGGCATATAAATTATCCCGATATTATGACACGCTGAGTGATTGAGAACTACACCGGTTAGATTAAAATTACAAATGGGACAGACAAATTTCCTTTACTTCTATTGTAATAAACAAGTTCAGTCAAGCATGAGGTTTCATGCACTGAGGATTCCGTATGAAAGTTAACAATGACTATAATTATTTAGTATGTAAGAACACTTGTTTGAATAAACTTCCATTTTTATTTTATTATTTTAATTTAATATCTTAATAAATTTCAGAGTTTTTTTTTTAATAATAATTTAAAACAGTAAAGCAAAATACTAATTTAAATCGAAGGCTTGGACTAATTTTTTTTCTACAGTAAATTCATACGCTTGTATGGCTAGGAAATACTTTTAAAATACAATAAATCATTGAAGTCGTGCTAAATATGCCGCCGTATACAAATATAAAGAACTACGTAATACTATTGTTTCTAATGGATAAGATAAAAGAATTATCTGAGAGGTTGGCGGCTATTCCGGTATAATTGTACTCGAGTTTAGGAAGTAAATAGAAAAAACAAAGGCGAAGAGAAACAAGCATTTATAACCGTAAAATAATTAAACGAGTTTATCTGCCAACTCGTTTAGTTCACTTTTTTTTTTTTTTTTTTTTTTTTAATTATATGGGCACGCCAGCACAGGACATTTACCCAACACAAAAGATTAAAAGAATAGAAGGACATATGGAGCGACAGGTTATATCAAGAAACGATTAGAGACAGAGGAAATGAAGGCGGCTAACAAGGGAACAACAGAAGAAGATGGAAAAGTGAGAATATAGAGGGCACTGTAAGGAGTAGGGATTTTTCACTTCAAAATGGCCAGTACCTAAATAACGAGTTCTAAGCGACAGTTTTTTTTTCCAGTTTTTTTAAAGAATATTATTAAATTAGTTTAACGAAAATACGAAATTTTGCGGGGAATCTCGACTTAGGTTTTATCATATTGTTTACTTACGTGAATACTGTGAGCATTGAATCAAAATATTTTTTACTTTTTAAAAAATTGAAATCGATTGCCAAAAAAAAAAATAAGGAAATTACTGAATAAAAGTAACTTTACTTTTTCAAAGAAGAGGTTTATCGACTTTCATGATTTGGTGAATTTTTGAATTTCGTCATTATTTCTGACTTTAACGTAAAGACTGCCGATGTGATTTTCACAATGATTTAAAATTACTGTCTGTGAAAATCCATTGAACAGAATGGGGGGGGGGTAGTACGCTGATGTGGTAAAACTCCCTCGTTTCATTCAGATCGTAGATTTTTTACCCATATGCTGGAGTATTTGAAGTATAAGACCCACTTCCGGTTTATAGATGGCGAATACTTTTAGTTTATGATCGTATACACTGATTATGAGCTGTTGTCCAATTAACAACGTTCCTCTGTTTGAACTCGAAATGTACACAGAATTTCTTCAAAATTCCTCCGTACGTTTAACATAACGTTTTTTTTTCTTTTTGGGATCGATCGAGGCTGTTTCTTGATAAAAACCCGTTGGCTTATCAGAATTGATAAAAAACAGATCTACTTTTCACCTAAAGTCACAATCTAGCGTATCAAGACCATCATTATTTGAATTTTCCGGTTGTTTTTTAACGGATTTTGCTTCAGTTTAATTTTCAGTCAACACACATCACGGATAAAGAACCTACACGATGCTTATCTTCTCCAGAAAACCGCTTAAACTAATTTCAAATCGTTCGAATTTATTTTCGATCGTACAAATTTCTGTTGTCGCTGCCGTTGGATCCTGTGTATAGTATTCCAGAAATATCAACTTAAGGAAGAAGTTTTGAAATTTTTATCAGCCATTAAACAAATCTTTTTGCTACAACAGAGGTACGAGGATGCTTCAATAAGTAAAGGAAAAATGTTTCATTTAAAAATCGTAAAAATTCATGCATTAAAAAAAAAAAAAATACATCTTAGTGCTCAATTAGGACTGTATGGCGGGTGTAGGAGAATTTCCAAACCCATTTTTTTAAAAACTTCTCGCGTTATATGGACGGTACGAGCGGGAGCATTGTCAATACTCGATGACGTTTTTTCCTTATGGCTGGCCTTAATTGTTTGTTCAGGATCTCGGCATATAATTGGCCACTAATAGTATCCCGTCTTCCAAGTAATGATAAAAAATCGGGCCGTGCATGTTCCAAAACACAGTCAAAAGTAGTTTGTTTGCAGATGGACGCGGCTTGAATTTCTTTACTGCAGATGAGTCGAGATGTTCCCAATCTTTTCAGTACTGGTTCATACATCACTGGTTATAATTGCCTTTAAAAATAACTCGTTTCTTTACTTTTTTTTTTTTATTTTTAAACATATTTTTAAACAACTATCTTTGCGAACTGGTGATGACCATTTTGGGAACGTATCTGACGTGGATTTTTCGAAAATGTAGGGTCTCGTGAATGATTTTATGTATTTTTTTCGATACTGGCACCTAACTCAGATGATAATTTCTTCGATTGAAATCCTTTTGTGTCTTAAAATTAACCGTTCAACGCTTTTTTCGACAGCTGCCCTCTTCAGTCCGTACACTTAAGCGCCCATTTTTGAAAACGACATTAATTTATAAATTGCAATTGCTAAATGAACATACACCTCTCTGATGTTAAAAATCTAAACAATTCCCGGTTTAACGAAGTAACATAAAATGATCGAGTTTTTAATAGTCATGGTCAAAGTATGATGAAAGAAACGTTGAGAGTCACTGGCCCGGAGATCATCAGGTCGTCGTCGGTGATGAGTTGGCCTATATCGGTGTTAGAGCTGTCGCGAAAAACAATTACGTAATTTTTTTCGGCTACAATTTGCCGGGTCTTCCTTAATTACCTTTGAAATTCAGTTACCAGCTGGCCAATAATCATACATGTCAAGCTCGCGGCTGGCGAACAATTATTTAACGGCCCGAAGTGGTCGATTTCCGGAAATTAAAAAAAAAAAAAAAAAATAAAATAAAAAAAAAAGACTATTCTTTACTTGGGAACTGTTAAAAGGTCCAAACGGGTATTTTCTTTTTTATTTATAATAAATTTTTGTTTTATTATTTTTATTTTTGGGCGCGTCATCGACGGACATTAACTTAGTGCAAGTGAAATTTTTCAAAATGCCAATTATGCGGCCGCGGGATATTCTAGCCGAATGAAACACAATTAACTAATCAACTACGTCACGGCAGGTGGTAAATATGTATACATTATCGCATTAAATAGCGGATGCTTTACTTTGACTATTACTCTGCTTTTATTTCGGTTAACATTTTAATTCGATTGCTGAAACACCTGCCAATGGTGCTAAGGGTAATTAAACTCTTATTGGCTGCTAATTTCTTTGGAAAAGAAAGTAATATCGAAGCCGATGCTGCTAATCGTTCGGCGAGCCGGAAATATCACCTTTTCCGCTAGTATACGTCGCAACGCTTTCAATTTATGAATCGTTTTCGAAAGTACGATATTTCACCTAGCGCATAATATGCCGTTAATTAATTAGTTGATAAATGAAATAATGAATGGAAATGGAGTAAGAATAAAATGTTTTTTCTACAAAAAATAAATACCGACTTCAAAAGGTTTGTGTTATAATGAAAATTTAATAAAAATGCACTAAAAATCAAAAAAATAATTATTCCCGATAAGAAAATACATATATCAGAGTGTGATATAACACTTAAAGGTGACATTATCGTAATTATCATACAAAACAATAAAATACCTTAATTAGAGTATGATTCATATTACATATTAAAATATCTAGGAACAATTTAATGAACATTTAATGCAGTTTTTAATTATTATTTTAATATGAATTTGATGCTGACTCTAATTAACGGTATTAATGATGTATAAGAATTACGATAATGTCACCTTTAAGTGCTCTGATATATATTTTCTTATCGGGAATAATTACTTTTTACTTTCTAGTGCATTTTTATTCAATTACTTTTTACTTTCTAGTGCATTTTTATTCAATTACTTTTTACTTTCTAGTGCATTTTTATTCAATTACTTTTTACTTTCTAGTGCATTTTTATTCAATTACTTTTTACTTTCTAGTGCATTTTTGTTAAATTGTTATAATATACCTTGAAGTCGGTATTTATTTTTTGTAAAAAAACATTTTATTATAATTCAGCAGAAAGTTAATGGTAAGATTTTTCAATTATTATTATCAACTATTGTATTTCTTATTATTATTCGTTTATCTATAACGCTTTGTTGTTTCGTTAATTCGACCAAGCGCGTCGCTTAGCAAATAAAACCAAAGCCAGCGGGGTATAGTGCACGTCGCTTATCGCGGCTTGATCTTATCTCGATCGACGCACGCCGTGTCATGTCTTCAAAAAAAATAAATATTGAAAAATAAATATTAAAAAAAAACAAAAAACGAAGCTAAATCTAACTGGACGGTGAAACCAATCATGAATGAAAAGCATCCAAAAAGCTTCAATCGCTCGTATTATTAAGGATAACTCAAATACTACCGGTCAGATCTTGATCAAATTTAAATGGGATCACGTGAGAAGCACCAGCTTTCAAATAAAATAAGAATCATCAAAATCGGTTCCCCTAGAAAAAAGTCCCGAAGCAACACACATAAAAAAAGATAAATAAAAACCAAAAGAAATACAGTCGAATTGAGAACCTCCTCCTCTTTTTGAAGTCGGTTAAAAATTTGTTTCGAAGTAATGTTTTTCCAGCGGCTGGAATTTTCCTCAGCGAAGGTAATACTAAAAAAGATATTTCGGCTAAAGCATCATCGCTGTGCGTTAAAGCTGGAACATTAATTTCTTGATTAATTTGTTGCGATTAATTTTTGAGGAGACGTAACATTTATAAGGAAAATATTAAAAATTGCATTAATAAATTTCGATTCGTGCGAAATTAGTTACGAATAATTTTATTCCTAGCGAAAATTAGCGCTTTTCACGCAGACATTATAAAAAAAACAACAAAAAAACATACATAAAAAAGAAACGATTTTTTTCAGATTTCTGCGTTGTACAGATTTTATTACCAGATAGAACAGATTTTGTTTTTCACACGATTGTTTTTTCTGTTTATCTTTTTAAAAATTTCATCACTTGCCTACCTTTTTATAGGTGTGCCTTTGTAATTTGTATGATAGTTTAGTTTTATTTTTTTCTTCCGAACCTGATTATTAAACTCGAGCCTTTTAATCGTTATTAAATAAAATGTTCGGATTTAATAGCGAGCACACGGTGAAACATAGATCGACAGGGAAACATTTTTTCTAGGCGCGTGTCAATAATTTTCAGAAAACTACGTAAAAATTGTACATAATTACCGGTAGATATTTTGTAGACATTCGGCCTGAGTTAATTTACACGTTGCCATATCCTTGATGTTGCCGAAGATTGGCACAGGCTTCGGATGCGGAACTGCTCTTTTTTCCCAATAATCGAAATGACGTGTGCTGCTATAAACAAACCAGGCGACGCATAGAATAACTATCAGAATAAGGAATAAAGTCGTTTCCAGGATCATTATGGTGAAATCAACTTGAATTCTTTTTAATTATTTAAAAAAAAAAAAAAAAAAAAAAAAAAAAACAAGAAAGAAAAAAGAAAACAACAAAAAAACCCGGTTTCAACGCATAGTAGTAAAAAAGGTTAAAGAGACATCCGCGGAAATAGAAGGATACTCTGCTAATAATTGTAAAAACACTTTGAAAATAATATTAATTTTTTGTTTTTAACGCGTTATTTTTAATTTTTTACAGCACAGGCCCGTTATTATCGTGTCGAGCCTGACGAAGTTCTAAAGTATACCGAATGAAGACAGGGGCACGGCATTACGGTTATCATTTATCCGCGATTCGGAGAGTTCTTTGGCGTTCGAATGATAGCGCTGTTCGCCGTAAAATGATAATAGGTTCGTTAATCGGTTAACTTTTTCTGAGAGAAAGGTTGTTGTCTGAGCACCTAGATTGCTCGTTGAAGGACGTCCGGTCTTGAGACTATCGCAAGCCGATTCCCCCGACTCTTCCGCCATTGTTGTATAAATCAGTTTAAAAGATACGGAGGCTTTGATGCGTGGGTATTTTGCAACATAGTAGTAAGCGAGAGAGCGCCTAATGGAACTCTGTGGCACTTGGTGCTTTTGATTGCGGTTAGCGCACGCTATAGAACGGGTTACCAGTTTTGACCTCGACCTACGTAACTTTGTCGTGTCAAAATCGTTCATTGCTACGGTAATTATCTAACTTTAGTTTGGCCCTAATTCGTTAAGTTGCCTAACTGAGATGATTGCTGTTATTAAAAACGTATTCAAAGTTAATTAACGGTAAACGTAACGCGGGACAACTGCTCGTTGCCTCTGTCGTCCATTGCGATGATAATTTTTTTTATCAGGTGACATTTTGCCATTTTCGAATTGCAAACTACAACGTTGACTAATAGTTTAGGTTCTGTCGGTAAACAGAGATATTCGATTTTTTTCGCTTTTTTTTTCTTTTCTCGTTAATAGAATGAAATTTTTTCAGTCTCACTTGAAATAGCCGATTGAAACGAATAGTGAAAATAGAGCTCTACTCTTTCATTTCAAAAAATGTTTTTAACGAAAAATAAATACCGACTTCAAGGTTTATTTTAAAAATTCATTAAAAATGTACTAAAAATAAAAAAAATAATTATTCCCGATAAGAAAATATATATCAGAGTGTGTGATATAACAGTTAAAGGTGACATTATCGTAATTCTTATACATCATTAATAGCTTAATTAGAGTCAGCATCAAATTCGTATTAAAATAATAATTAAAATCTGCATTAAATGTTCATTAAATTGTTCCTAGATATTGTAATATGTAATATGAATCATACTCTAATTAAGGTATTTTATTGTTTTGTATGATAATTACGATAATGTCACCTTTAAGTGTTATATCACACTCTGATATATATTTTCTAATCGGGAGTAATTATTTTTTTGATTTTTAGTGAATTTTAAAATTTTTATAATAATCCTTGAAGTCGGTATTTATTTTTTGTAAAAAAATATTTTATTTTACAATTTTTTAGCGTTATACTTGAATTTTTTTCTCGTTAAAAATCAATTTTTTTCACATTATTTTCCATACTTTATATTTGAAAAAAAAAAATCGATTTCTTTATTTTGAACTGCATTTCCCGGTAAAAACATCAAAAGTTACATTTCCATGTTAATTTGGCAAATTTATAGTTAAGTCAATAAATCTAACCCGACGGTTAAAACAATCTCATGAATAAAAAGCATCCAAAAAGCTTCAATCTCCCGCATTACTATTAAGGATAACTCAAAAACTACCGGTCAAATCTTGATCAAATTTAAATGGGACCACGTGAGAAGTACCACCTTTCAAATAAAAGAAGAATAATCAAAATCGGTTCATATAGAAGAAAGTTCTGAAATAACACAAATAAAATAATAATAATAATAATAATAATAATAATAATAATAATAATAATAATAGAATAAAAAAAGAAAATACAGTCGAATTGAGAATCTCCTCTCCTTTTTTTGAAGTCGGTTAAAAATACGAATGTTCGATATTTAAATTTTTTAATAAAACTCGCATTTCCATAAACGCAATAAACGTTATTACGATAAATTTTGGTAATTGCTAACATTTGTTTTTATCATTACTAAGGAATTTGCGGTTCAAAGTTTGTTCACGAAAATTCCGTATCTTATTTATCTACAATTATAAAACTACTGCAAGATAAAACATGGATAGAATATCTGCGTAGTAATTGTTTTTTTCCCGGAATCGACGCATTTTCGTCGTTATAACAATAAAAAACCCTTAAAATTTTGAAAAAAGATTCAAATTTTAAAACTGTAGATATGCAAGACGAAGAATTAAAAACAATTCTACACAGCCCCTTTATTTTAATTGTCGTTCATTCGAAAAAATTTGAATGTGCAAAAATTTTAAATTTAAGAAGGGCCAAAGCGGGAAATAAGTATATAATGTCAATCAGCACTTACGAAACCAACATGCCTGCTTATAACTTTTTTTCCTTTTTTTTCTTCTTTTGAATGAGTAGAACACGTCCTTTTCCTGCATATTTCATTTTGATTAAATGTGAAGTATTCTTTAAATTTTATCTACGTTGGCGAGTTTCAATCGTTTGGAACAACTCTGCACTTGGTATAACAACTACTGTAAATGTATATGGCTACGTTTAAAGTCGAATTTGTTTTCATTAATCTTTTATGCGTAAAAAACCAGTGTTAGAAGTCTGTCCGTTATGTATAAATTTATATACCGCAGTTTATTGTTAAATTTTCATTAAAATTATGAGCTTGCAAATCTCCTACATAATCAATCTGGCGCTTAAAGCAGATAGCGGTGTTAATCAAATCTATCATCTGTTTCATTGTCGATGATCCTATATCGTAGTAAGTGTCTTACGAAGGTTCTTTTAAAGGAACGCTTTATAAATACAACTTTTTATTCGGAAAACTTTTATTTATAAATTTAATACTAAACTACCGCGACATGTTTCGGGAGCTGAATTTTCCTACTCCATATAGTAGTGCTTCCTATATCTTAGCTTTGCCCCGTCTTCAAAGGTGGTTCCTATTCTTGTCTCTTTTCTGTCATCGATTTCTGACCGGATTAAAATTTAATCTCTAATCTAGTCCAATTGTCCTGGGCAGCTGCCCTTAGTCGGCCAAGTTCAAAAAAAAAAAAAAAAAAAAAAAAAACGTTTCGGGAGCATAGTCCCATATTTAAGGTTACCGGTATTTCTTTTTTTTTTTTTTTCAGGCAACGAATTTACCATCAAATATGCTTATGTTGCTCAGGGGTTTGTTCTGGTCCCAATTTTATTATGTTTTATATCTTGTATATATTTCACGTTCAGATATCTTTAAACTATTCGCGGATTTTGTCGCATGCTAATCATTTTTTTTTTTTTTTTTCATGTAGTACAATAGAAATAAAAATATACTTGATTGTACGAATGAGGGTCAGCTTGATATAACCAGCCGATAAATGTTATTCACTACCAGAATAACTTTTCCTCGCGATCTAAACATTTACGTGGGTAATTCGTCGATACCGTTGCCCGCCGGAATTAAATATTTAGTAACACATCCGGACATCATAACTTGCTCACGTCATAATCACTTACCAAAATTTAAAAATTACTAATCCTCTCAAAACTATTGGTAACAAAATTCCTAGAGCTGCGTTTTTGTCGCTCTGAATTTAATTTTTAAATCGTTAATTCTATCAAAACTGGAATTTTAGCTGTAATATTTTACAGTACAGTCTTTAAATTTTCCAAACTTGCCTTTTTAATGTGTAGTCTTCCCCGATATCTTGTTATCAAGCGAAGAACAGAACTCCTCTTCTGTTCATAAGAAGGAGCATTCTAGCTGATCGGTATTTATTTAAATATTGTAATTATTAGTTCTCTCTTTTTTTTTTTTTTTTTTAACAGCACCTCTATACAATATTATCCGATATTTATTGGAGGTTGTTTTTTTTATCAGAATGCCATTATTAACAAAAAGAATCTCTGCCTACTAAAAAAATAAAGCCGCCCTTGTTATCCCTAAGCTTCTTTCTGTTTATTTTACAAAGACGTTTCTTATTAGTACGTTCAAGGTGAAATATTTACACTAGATTAATATCGAAAATTAAAGATATAAATTTACGTATGCCTAAATCGTCATTTAATTTTCGGCCATTCTTCGCTTTTCGGTTGAAAATAATATACCCATTTAATTTTTGAACGAAACTATAAATGTCTAAGATCCCAGGTCATCAAAAAAAAAAAAATCTTTTTTACTTCAAATTAAAATTGTAACGTAATTGAGTATTTTTTAAATGCAAGGTTCATTTTTAATAAATAAGTAACTTTTTTTTTTTTGTTTATTTTTTACAATTTAGTAACAATTTGGTATTTTAAAAATATACAAGTGTGCTTTATTTACTGTTACTAATAGCGATTGTGGAAGAAAAAATGTAGGGAAGTCAGAAATTTTCAAAAAAGTTTAAAAAATCGTCACAATTTCTTCTATTGCGATTTTCCTTTAAACATACTAATATGTAACTAAAATAATTTTCAAATAGGCATCGTTTGTCTGGACATATTCGCCAGGCTGCTTAATTTTGTCCGATGGCGTTTCTCGTCGGAAAAAATCGAATTTCAGTACAGCACGAACAAGATTATGCAAGTACTGACAAGGCAACGCATGCGCCTGTTATTGCTGGATTTGAATCAGATAGTTCAAGTACACGATCGGAAACTATTTCAAGCTTGTGTGCCAGCAAGTCAGTTCGCAACAGAATTCAGTCAAGACAAAACGTTATATATATTATGTACGACAGTAGATGCCTAAATGTTCCATATAATAATGACATTCAAGCGAACTACGGGTAAAGTTTGTAGATGGCGTCATAAAGGAAGTAGCTGAACAACGTAAGAAGCGGTTACATCAACATGCTAATGCGGAGACAACTCGACTTCTCGTTACGAAGTTGGACATCAGGGGTCTCGGGCGCAGCAAAATACAAGATCGTTATAAATATAAATGTAGATATTTCATATATAAGGGAGCTAAGAACCATTGGGTCAATTCCTCCACAGCCGTTATATTCATCAGCCCGACATGTTCTGTGTTAATGGATATTTTTCACTTTAATGTAGTTACTTATTTAACACCTGGTTAAAATTATAATATATAAATAAATTAATGAATAAAAAATCCCCGTTTGAACTGAACTATAGTAAAAATAGTATATTAGAAATATTGGCTTTATACTTTGGCCGGTATAATTCACATTCAGTGTTATATACTCGTAGTTTGTAACTCGCTGATCCAGTTCGTTATCGATTCGTGACTTTTTTGAAATGCGCATGGAAATTTATGTCGTTGTGAAGACACGTTTTTCTGCAAAGAAATGCCTTCAAAGATGTATTTTAATTACAGTAAGCTATTAAGGTATAAAAGAAAAAAGAAGATTACCGACAAGGGAAATATGAAACTATGAATTATGACAAATTATGTTTTATAAGACCTAAAGGGATTAATAATAAAATTGACAATGTTGAAGAGGAAGTTCTGAGTCAAATATTCGGGTAACATACCAAAGGAAATTAGAGACGAATGCAATTTAAACAAATGGAAAGACAAAATAAAATTTGGTTGATAGCTTAGTGCAAAGCATGAGTAATGAGTAGACAAAGGAAAGGAACAGTGATAAGACGGGGAACTGATGGGAAAAGTGTATAAATGATGTGAAAAAAAAGGCTTTTGTGGTTCTTAGATACTAATGTATGGTGGCTCCTTCTTTTAGCTGCATTCCTTTTGGGTTACGTGTAAATGCTGTTTTAGGATGTGTGGTGAGTATACTTGTTTAAGGAATTAGACGTAGTTTATTGAAAATAGAAGTTAAGTGGAATTAAGTAATATATATATATATATATATATGTATATATGATGAATATGATGTATTAGCTTTTTAAGATGTAAAGTTATGAATAAACAATATTATAATTATGCTGGGACCACACAGACGGGCAATTGCCTTGTGAGACCCGCAAATTATTTAAAAATGAAAAAAAAAAGGTATATCATTTAACAATTTTATTGCATGATTTATTCGGGACTTTATTTGCGCTAGCATATTCACTGTTTACAGTAACGTTCAGGACCTACCGAATTAAGTTGTGTTTGCTGTTTAAATCTGTATCGGATGTGATATCAGCTTCATTAAAATAACTATCCAAACGTGGATTGTTTAAAATTCTCTATTAATTCGTCAAACGTCTCGAATTTGTAATCTTTTATTTCCAACCTTTTTAGATGTAAAAGATACAGTCGGTTTATTTATTTAAAACTGCATTCTTATATTCAATTTGCATTTTCATTTGTTTTTCTAATATTGATTCTAAAAGTCGCTTTTTTCCGGCTTTTTGGATCCTTTATTTTGTACAAAGATTTGATCAGGGGAGGATCAAGTATTTACGGAGCCCGGGGGTAATCTTGAATGAGGGGCCCCCCTCAAAGAAAAATTGCTGAAGAAATTCAGTATTATATATGTGCAAAAAAAAAGTCTACGTATGAATGACTAACAAAAATTAAAATTAGGATATCTTTGTAAAATCAACTTTCTTACCCTAACAAACTGAATACTACATAAATTGAATGTTAAATAAGGAACTTTACATATACAGTGGAAATTGTTTAACACGAAACCGGTTAACCTGAAAAATCGCTTAATACGAAACAACACTACGGTCCCGACAAAATGCCATATAATTACATACATTTTTTTTTCTTTTATCACGAAACAACACGAAACAAAAATCGCTTAACACGAAAAGATTTTGCTTCTCAGAAGGACAAATATACCTGCTTTTCCAGTCGCATCCCTTAACAGATAAATAAAATTAACAATGGTTACTATTATTTACCCCCTGGGAATGCAATATTACTTAATTTCGGTGGACAAGTTTCCCAAAAAACGACAATAATTTTTTATGTTTTTTTTTTATAATGTAATTATTTGAAGTGTATATATGTACTACCTACAAGTGCTAATGTTAGCGGAAAATCGAATTGATACATTTTACCGACATTAAAAATATTGGTGAGTTTTTAATTTTTTATTTTCGTTTTTTTTTTTTTGCATGTTTCGGTTAACACGAAATCCTTTTAACACGAAGAAATATTTCGGTCCCTTCAGTTTCGTGTTAAACGGTTTCCACTGTATATAAAAGCGCAAAATCTGGAAATATTTGAAAGGCACAGCAATTATTAACATATCATTGCAACTACTAGGTCTATGAAGCTAAAAATTGGCACGTAATACAATCATACTATGTACTGACGCCGTCTAAAAATGCATTAAATAATTCAAATTTTTTAAGGGTGAAAAATGGGGTAAAATTCAGAAAATCGCATTTTAAATAATCACGCTACAGCCAAAACCATTTACACCAGATAATTGAAATTTTACATGAACATTACTTATGTGTACTGACGATGAATAATAAGAACACTTTTTTGGAAGGAACCTCATATGGTGTACTAAATGTGTGCAAAATTTTTTTCAAGCCCCAAAATTTTAAGGGGAGGAAAGAGCAAAACTCCATTTTTGAGAAAATCGAAAATCACGCTACAGTCCAAACGAATGATGATTATCGCGTGCAGTTTCATGTGAATATAAGCAAAACTTTTTGTTAGATCACGACGGACAGGTTATAGAAAGATCGATAATCTTCAGCTAAACGTGAAACGTGAAGACTATTTTCTGTTGGACAGTGATAAACATGTTTCACCCAATAGAGAGAAACAATCTTTACATAAATACAATTCTAGATAAAACAAAATTTTTTTTATGAATTTCTAATAACAGATTTAAACGGGCATTAATACACGGGCGAAGCCGTGGGGAGCAGCTAGTATATTTATAAAATCAGCAATCCATTAAAACTCGCTTCTATTTTAAATAATTTTTACACCGTTCAAAATAAAACGTATTAACTTTTATTAAAAATAGAAAATAAACTATTATCAAAAATTAAGAATATTTCAGAAAACGTCTTTAAATAGAAAAATTTACAACGAATGCATGGGTATCACACAATATTTGAATAGAGAATTGTTGTTAATCGATTTTTCGAATGTTTATTTATTATTACAATACGTACGTTAGAGGAATCATTCACTTTTTTTAACACAATAAATTAGATTTATCGTAGAAAATTTCTATAAATATTCATTTTATGTAGCATTTAGTTTATTGAGGGGAAAAAAGAGAAAGTAATTCAATAAATGGTGACAAACGAGGAAGGTGGTTCAAGTAATAGTATTGAAATATAACTATATAGAAGTTCGGAAAACAAAAAAAGTACAATTACAAATTTTTAAGTATTTATTGGTACTAAAATGTTTTTTAGTCTACATGATATAATTAATCCTTCTAAAAATCTAGGACTAAATAGCGTTTATTTATTAGAATTTATTTTTTTTGCTGTACAATATGATGACACTGCGTGATGTGTGAAAAAGAACTGGACTGAATATATTTGTTTTGGAATTATTGTTGTTTTGAATTTAGTATTATGTAAATGAAAATTATAGTTATCTTTAACTTAACATACGGAATCCTCAGCGCATGAAACATCATGCTTGAGTGAACTTGTTTTTTAACCGACTTCAAAAAAAGGAGAGGAGGTTCTCAATTCGACTGTATTTTCTTTTTTTATTCTATTATTATTATTATTATTATTATTATTTTATTTGTGTTATCTCAGAACTTTCTTCTATATGAACCGATTTTGATTATTCTTCTTTTATTTGAAAGCTGGTGCTTCTCACGTGATCCCATTTAAATTTGATCAAGATCTGACCGGTAGTTTCTGAGTTATCCTTAATAATGCGGGAGATTGAAGCATTTTGGATGCTTTTCATTCATGATTGGTTTCACCGTCAGGTTAGATTTATTGACTTAAAATACTATAAATTTGCCAAATTACCATGGATATGTAGCTTTTGATGTTTTCACACCGTGGAAATATCTGTTCTTATTAAAATGTTTTAATTTAATTGAATAAAAATGAACTAAAAAGTAAAAAATAAAATACTTTTTTACAAAAAATAAATACCGATACTTCAAGGTTTATTATAAAAATTTAAAAATGCACTAAAAAGTAAAAAATAATTACTCCCGATAAAAAATGTATATCAGAGTGATATAACACTTGAGTGGTGATATCGTAATTCTTATACAACATTAATACGTATTAGAGTCGGCATCAAATTCATGTTACTATATCTAGGAATAATTGAATGAACATTTAATGCAGTTTTTAATTATTCTTTTAATATGAATTTGATGCCAACTCCAAAATGTTTATAAGAATTACGATATCACTAATTAAGTGTTATATCACTCTGATATATATTTTTTATCGGGAGTAATTATTTTTTACTTTTTAGTGCATTTTTATTCAATTTTCATTATAACAAACCTTTTTTTGAAGTCGGTATTTATTTTTTGTAAAAAAGCATTTTTATATACATATATAAAAATCAACTGAATTCTGTTTAAGATAAAAAACGGAAATTTAAAATCTTGCACTTTTACAGTATTGAGTATTCTGAGAAAGGAAGCTTAAATTTTGCACACAGAAAATTAAATTTTTAACCCTCCTTAGATCCGACCCTACATTTGATAACGTTTAATATAAATATAAGTTCGATCGTAAAATGGTATCGCAGTTAAACCCCTAAAATTTTTCGCTCCTAATTATGGTCAGTGTAAGCTGTTCGAAACGTTGAGCATTAAAATAAAAGAATTTTTATGACACGGTGTCTGCCGTAAATTATTTTTCTAACGATATCACCGCGGTATATTAATTTGTGTAACGGTTATTTTTAAGCTAACGAAGCTGACGGCTGCACTCGTCGTTAATTTCGTGTACCGATTTTAATTGAAAGAGATAATTGCGTTCATATTGGAATTGCCGAAAATCACATTGCAATTTGATAAACCGTAAACAGGTAAGAAAAGAACAACAAAGATAAAAGCACAATAAAATATTCAGATGGTACCTCGGATACTTAGTTATTATCACAGTCCGACTTCAAATGACGTATTACATAATTTATTAAAAATACGTGACGCGGTTGAATAGAGGCAATTTTTTTAATTCTCCACTTTAAATTTTTGATCCTTTCTATATATTATTTAGACAAATTTTCTTCTTCAACTTTATCGACATTTTATATGCGTGTAAATTTCTCCTTAATATATATGTGACATTAATACGTTTTCAGTAATGTTTTTCTGTTCCCAAATTTAACATTCCGGCTGTTACACCGATGCATGCGTTATATTTTACAATTTTACAATTTTACAATTTCGTAGGATCTTATTAATCTTATAGCTCTGAGTAGATTATTCGCTAAAATTTTAGAAAAATTTTTTAATTTATAACATATCTATATATATATTTTTTTTTTTTTTTTTGTGGGCGCGCCAACGGCATTGACCCAACAACAGGAAAAATTAAGCTAAACAACTAAATAGCTAGACGGTCCGAAATGGATGGAACAAAGGACAGCAGTGCAAACACCACAGAAGACGAAGGAAAGGAGAGGATAAAGGAAGAGTTATAGGGAGTAGGGATACCTAATGATAAGATCTGACTGTATAAAAGGGAGCGTTCATTACGAGAGGGCAGGACACTCGAAGAAAATGTGATCAGCATCACATATACGAGGAAAATCACAATCGTGAAGAGAATAATAAGGAAAAGGCGACAGAGCAAATCGAAAGCGAGAGGAGGAGAGGAGAGAATGATTGATCCTGAGACGAATTATAGAAGAGCGACGACCGAAAGGAATAGAATGAAACCAAGACAGGGAACGAGGAATCGACTGAATAAAACGGTAATGCGAATGACGATTAGAAAAGAGGAGGGGATAAATATCCCGCCAAAATCTGGCGTGATTGTAGGTGGATAAGGAAAGGATATCTGAAGAAGGGAAATGGTTGAGGAATGAACCAAGGCGACCAGCAGAACGAACCAAAGAATCGGCTGCGTCATTGCCATCAATTCCGGAATGACTGGGGACCCATAAAAAATCAATAAGAATAGAGCGAGATGACTGCAGAGTGGAGGTAAGAGAACGAATTGAAAGAATAATACTATCAGAAGAATGTGAAAGAATAGGGCTTGAAGGACGCCTTCAGAGTCCGAAATAATAAGGAATTGGGAAAGATCGCTTAAAGAGAAAATAAAAGAAATAGCTTGAAGGATGGCGATCGACTCGGCAGAAAAAATAGTGCAGAAGGAAGGACGCCGGAAAGACTCAGAATGCCGAAGCGGCGGGGTAGTAAACGCACTACCCACGCAGTCCTCGCTCCTGGAACCATCAGTGAAGACCAATACATGAGCAGGAAAAGAGGAATTCAGTAAATGAAGAAATTCATTGTTGACTGCACCGTGAGAGAGAAGGAATTGGCTCGAAGTGGAAGAGAGGAAAATTTGATAGGGTGCCATAGACTATTGAAGTCATGAGAGAAGTAAGGGAGAGTGTTGTAGGAAAGGACAACAGAGGAAAAATTAGAAAGATGGGTAGCAATGAGTGACAGGATTGGGATTTTATGAGGAGAAAAACGCCAGCGGTTTTTGATATACAGATAGGAAGAAATAAGTTTGGACGAGGAGATGGGAAGCCGTTTAATTAGGAAGCGATATCCAAACTGAGAACGGCGAATAAACAGTGGTTAGGTAACCGACTCTGATAGACGTGCGGGAATGGGGAAGGATTTCAAGGCTCCAATGTACAAACAGAGGCAAGAGTTCTGGATCGTGTCAAGTTTAGAGAGGAGAGACTTGGAGAAATTACCGTAGATAAAAAAAACAATAGTCGAGCTTGGACTGAATGATGGCTTTCAAAAGAATTAGAAGAACAAACGGATCGCCTTCCCATCTGAGGGGAGAGAGAGAGATTTAAGGAAATTAAGTCTTTTAAGACAGGAGCTGGTTTAAATGAGATTGACACTGTGTATGGTATATATCGGTAGCTTAGCTTTTTTTTTTTGGCATAATACATATGTATTTTATTAGTTTATATAGCACTGGAGTTGTTTTCCGGATTTTTAAATTCCAGTCATTTATGTGTCCTCTGCAAATAAACTAATTTTGTTCATAAATATTTATAGTTGTTTACCTTTCGAATGATATTGCGCACTGACGAAGGTTAAATTATTTTTTATGTACGTATACAGTTTGTTGTAGAAGAGGACATTTTACATTAATTTTGTGTACGATTGGTATTTAAACTATTTTGCCTTTTATTTAAGAACGAGACCCGGTCGTGTTTTTGTTTATTTTTCATCGTTTTACGAATCTGTAAAATTATTCACTACTCGACTCTGTAAAATGTTCTATATGAACAAGGCGAAACGATATAGTTTTTGAATGTCTCCGCGGTTGAGAAATACTTATAACTGGATAGACGATGTGGTACAAGTCATTCTAAATAGTTACCAGCTGTATGTCATATATGCTCGTCTATCGTAATTAATTATTCGCAACGCGATTAGTAGATCGGTCGCTTGAAAGTAGCAGCATCGTACGGATTCCCGGCCAGTTTCTGTAATAAGGTCGCACTGTTATTTTAGGCCCGTAAGAAGAAACTGCTTACAAATATGCGTCACTGCCTGCCGAGTAATGCGTTCATCTTTGTTCCGGCGATTATGTAATGCCGAAGCGAGCGAGGGGAGGATAATTATTTTATGGACGACGAGAAATGAATTGGTTGCTGTAACGTTTCAGTTTTGTTTGGCAATATAAAGAAAAATGAAACCTAAGTTGTTTATTGCTTTTGCAATCATATCTTCGTTTCAGTTGTATATTATTATAATTATTATTATTATTATTATTATTATTATTATTATTACTATTATTAATTTTTGAGCGAACGAACCAGTACACAGACATCGGAGACGGTTAATCAGGGGCTTTATTCGGCAACGTAAGCTAATGAAAGCCGTGAAAATAAAACTGTTAACGGATCGCATGAACTTTCATAGTGCCTAAATAGAAAAAAATCGCAGTAAAATTCGATAATATGGATGAACCGATATTAACGCAGCACCGTTTTCTTTTTAAAATGCTAATGTATTTTGTAACAAACCTCAAAACACACGAAATCCGTTCAAAAAAAAAAAAAAAATCTGTGTATACATACATATATTCGTTATTTAAATTATAAGAAATATTTAGAAAATTACTGAAATACATCTATATATAAGAAAAAGTAACTTTGTTTTTAAAATACAAATATAAACCGTATGTTTAGAACATTAGTGAAATGCGCGCCAAGCAACGTCAAATCATTTTATATGCATACACCTACTTTACGATGGAATAATACGAAAGAAGATCCGAACATATTTTAGCGGGAAAGCGTTTCTAACTTGAATCATTTTTCATTCTAGCAAAAGTCAATAAAGAGAGCAACCACATCAGAAAATCCTCCTTAAGAATAAAAAGTCACATCTGAATTATGATACGACAAATGGTACTCGTTAATTTACGTAATTGATCGGCGAGGAGATTCGGATATAGAGTGGTAATAAATTTTTACAGATATACAACGAGATTTAGGAATCTGCGATAATCCTAGAACTACGTTGGACTGTAGAGTATTTTGAGCGATGCAATAGAAAAAAAAATTTCCTCACCGATGGCACAAAAATTGGATCAATATACACTTTGCGAATTCATACAAATTTCTCTTACGTTTGAATAATGAGTAATTGTTCGACATTTTACTTCCCTTAAAACTAACTACTCGGAGTCATTTACACTCCCCAATTTCTACTCGATATATATATATATATATATATATATATATATATATATATAGTCGAATTATTTGCTATCCTCCGAGCTATGATGTACACTTCCTCCACTCATCATTTTAACAAATGCCTAATTATTGCGGAATCCATAACTGCACTCCAGGCTGTTTCTTCGCCCTTTCTTTTTACCGTCCATCGTATTCGATCCCTTATTTATAATCTACTTTCTGTGCACTCGCATCTTTGTCGAGCCCCAGTCATGCAGGAATTGAAGGAAATGAGACGGCGATGTTCTTCGATGTATGCAACGTACTTCACTAGAAAGAAACCCGCAAGTAACGTTCTGGCTCCATTCAAGAAATATCACTTAATGCTCTGTTCGGAAATTTATGTGACATCCAAATCCCTACTCTGATTATCCGGCAGTTCAGCCTATCCCCTAACCTTCCCATTGTTTACGACTTCCCCTTCGCAGTCGTTCCTCAATTTATTCGATATGTTGTCTGCGCTTCGGCTACACTCTCTTCCATCTTTCCTGTGAAAAATCCGTACTGCCCACTGCATCATTTTGATTTTTCTTTTACTGGCGACTGAATCATATTTTGTTTGAGTGTTTTTCCCTACGTACTGAACGGAACACATTTTGTACGCACACCTGTTGGAACTGAGGCTTCCTACTTCCTATGTATTGACTTTTCATTCTGCACCAGTTATCCCAGTCATTTTTTCTTTTATTATATTAGTATCCAATCGAATAAAATTCTACTTTCTTCAACTAACCTAGAGCTCTGGTAGTCGTCCTTGTTGCCTATAACCATATCGACATATATACAAGTATAACAGTGAAAATCTGGAAATATTTGAAATGCACAGCAATTATTAACATATCGTTGTAACTACTGAAGCTGAAAATTAGCACCTAATACACCGATATTATGTACTGACGCCATCTAAAAATGCATTAAAAAAGTCAAATTTTTTAGGGGTGAAAAAGGGGGTAAAAGTCAAAAAATCGATTTTTAAGTAATCACGCTACAGCCGAAACCAGTTACAGCAGATAATTAAAATTTTACATGAACATTACATATGTGTACTGACGATGAATAATAAGAACACTCTTTTGAAAATTCGAACTTTAAGGAGGTGAAAAGCGGTTAAAAACCGTTTTCTAATAAACACAAAAGCTGTTATATTTTTGGTGCAAATCGATTTACCGAATTGTAATTTCACATGTAGACATATGGTGTACTAAAATTGTGTAAAATTGTTTTCCATCCCAAAAGTTTTAAGGGAAAAGAATGGCAAAATCCCATTTTTGAAGAAACCAAAAACCACGCTAGAGTCGAAACGAATTGATGTTCTCAAGTAAGAGCAATTTTTTGGAAATTTGAACTTGAAGACGACTGTTTTCAAAAAATAACTAAAGTGTTGTATCTTCGTAATAAATAGGTTTATCATATTATAATATTTACGAAGGTTGTTGTTCCATCTTTTTTTTATATCTTCGAAATTTTAAGGATGAAGGTGGGTTATGATCTATTTTTAGGAAAACTTAATATCATACAACATCCAGAAAGAAGTGTGCTTTACGTGTTTAGCTTGGTTTCGAATTAAAGTGGTTTAGAAACTGCAATTGTTCAAAATTCAAATAGCCAATTATTAGGGAAAGACAGAAATGTTTCTGTCAAACAGTTTACATCGTATCCAAATAAGTCGTGTTGTGATTATTTGTTTATTTCAAAAGAAGAGAATGGTGGTTTCATCTGATTCTAATGTTTTTTTTTTCTCTCGAGCGATTCAACATGTTCTCTTTCCGATTTATTTTATTTTTTTTTTTGGATTGTTTAGTGTTTAATAACAACGTAAACAATATGGTGTTTATTCTGAACAAGGACAGCTTATATTGTCAGGGAAAATTAAACTATTACACCAATCAATTATTTTCTGTATTGTCCGCGTTCGTTTCAAATTTGTTTCGATCTGCATATTCTTTTCGTATCGTTCACATCGAAATTATTTGGTTTTCGTAAGTTTTGTCGGTTTTATGTGCTGTTTTTAATCGTTTAAAAAATTTCTGTGAATTGTCTGGCCATGTAGAATTGTTGAATAACTTGTTTAAATTAACTTTTGAACTTCCTTTTTTTTTATTTATTTCTGTCATCTCTGTAATTACTGACAAAGGCAACTGTTTACTTTTCTTTTTTTAATTTTTGAATTATTCCACATGTATTATTTCAAGCGATTCAGGCAACGATTCATGTCTAATGTAAATGTATTAATTATTAAATTTATATATTATCTTTAATTTTCACTTTCGTGTGTTTAAGTTCAATTTTATATTATATTATATATATATATATATATATATATATATATATATATATATATATATATAATATAATATAAAAATATTCACTGCAATTATAAATGTAGACTTAGTATGTGTTAATGATACAATAGTTGTCCATTATGTAAAATACGTAGATGCGGATGGTGCATGTTTGTTTTCGTCTCTGTCTTATTTATTGTATAATAATGAATTATTAGGTGTAGAAATACGAAAATGCGTTGTACAATATGTTTGTAAAAACTGGAAGAGGTTTAAGCCATATACTACTGGACTTAATCGGGAACATATAAAAATAAAATAGAGTATTTGACTGATATATATTTTCTTAGTTAATGAAACAGAAGAAAACGAAGGATACAGCCAAAAATTGTGACAGCTAATTTTCGTTCTAAAATTTCTTTAATCGGAGTATTATTCCGAACTATGTTTCAGTCAAGATCCCGGAAAAGTTTTGCAGATATAAAGTATTTCCAATTAAAACGGACCGGCAGAGTAATTATACAATTTTCAGTTTTCCTCGTGTTCTGATAGCAGAAAATTCAATTCCCAGTTCTTCAAGACATGGGAAGAAAATTTCAAAAAAAAACTAAAACACTCCGAATTACAAAATGAGGTTTTCTACTCTTGTCGAATTAGATTTTTCCTACTTATTAATTTGATCTATCTAAAGACTGCCTTAAGTGAATTTTTTTATTAAATTAAAGGTCGCACCTTTTCTTGAGACATTCGGATTATAAGAAACCCTGCGTATTATTCGATCTGGCAGTATGCTTTATTCACATAGGCACTCGAATAAAATTTTGCAGCAAAAGAATTTCGAACGCGGATAATTTATCGTGTACGAACGCTGTCGCTTAGGGATTCTGGTGTATCGATTTGCAGTTCGATTCCCCCGTGTACTAGCAATTTGTGGTCTTTCTTTAATGTCTCATATTTCTGAAATATCTCCATTTTTAACCGAACTATAAATTATATTTATGCGATATTTCAAAGTACACGCTCAAAAGTTAAAACAAAAAAAGTGACCTTGTAAAAAAAGTTAATTTTTCCATTTTTTGTAATTGGATACTCTTGAACGGAATTAATAGAAATCGAGCGTATGCGACAACTCGTGTACGTTTATAGTGACGAAAAACTTAAATTCTACCCTTTTTGTTTTAAATCGGTTCGTCGTTAAACCGGTTAGATTATTGCAAATTTCTTCATATATATATATATATATATATATATATATAAAAACTCGGCCACTTTGGCTTCGCAAGGGGCTGTGTGACCCCTCTTGCTTTCATTTCTGTCTCTTTCTCTTCTATACTTTGTATAAAATGATCAAAATTTACAACGTAATTCTTACTGACATCAACACACAAAAAAAAATAACATAACCACAAAAATCCTATTCTAACATTTAACTTTCATTACATAAAATTGTGACATTTTTTAAATAACAATAACAAAATCCCATAAAATATAATAAACGTTACATAAAATTGGGACATTTAGCGTTACATAAAATTGGGACATTTTTTCGAATGAGGGGTAGCCTAAGAATTACGTTGTAATTAATAATTATAAATAGGTGTATCTTTATTAAATACACATAAAAACACGTATGACGGACAATTAGTTATTTAAAAAACATAATAAACACCGACATGTTTCGGAGTTACTTATTCCATAATCGTGGCAACTTTTAAATAACTAATTTTCTATCATATGTTTCTTTTTATGTGTATTTAATAAATGCGAATTTAGAAAATGGATATGAACATTTATAATCTAAATTTGAAGATATACATATATACATATATCTTTATTTAATAGTAAATTTTATCTACCGAATATTTTCATTTAAATTTAAAATTTAAAATATGATTATTCGGTAAAATGCTTTTTTCACTTCTTTTTCTCAAATGACTGCTTCACCGTGCCGGCAAAAACAAATAAAAAACACAACGATTGCGATTGGAACACACCGAATTTTCCTATTGAAACATTCACGGTCAAGGGATATCCTTCACTACGTAATAATATTCGATTGGTTTAATCATCGGGCAGGTGTGAAAATTTACAAGCTGTAATATAATTTTAATGAAGAAATATTAATTTTTAGATTTAAAAGGAACAATTTTTAATTGAACACGACAGATGATGTGTTGTTTGTTTTTAAAGAGATTGCATTAAAAAATAAAATTTTTACTTGAAAAACTGACATTGAAGTAACATTTTCCTTCTTATTATGCATGGGCCGTATTATTTCCAATTTTGTGCTAAACAACAACGGCGATACTTGTTTCCGTTTTCCTTATTGTCGAATCGAAAGCAAACTGAATAAACACATCTTTTGCCGACCTTGCGAAATGAACGATAATTTCGACGGATCTTTAATAGGCGTTCTTTCTTTTCTAGTTTCATTCTGGATCACTTCTTATATTTTGATCAATAAATACTGGAGTTACATAAAACGATATAATAAAGAACACCGCCGATTATACAGAATATAACCTTTTACGAGTCGTCTTTTTTGAAGCCTTCCTTTGCACAAACCCGTGCGTATTTCAGGAAACTATTTCTCCCCGAAAAAGTTGTTCTTTTATCGGAAAAACTATCACAAATCGACGTTCCAGATACAGTTCTATATTAATCAGTTCAGATGTTACTTAATAATTCGTGGCATCGTCGTAAACTTCATATAGATTCTACGATTTAAAGGGCTGATCAAAGCTATAAAAATAAATAAAAGAGGACTTTTGGGAGAACTAGGCCTCAATAAAAAAAAACTATAACCTATAGCAAAACGTAGGTTTATTCGTTATTATTATTGGTTTTAAGTTAAAAATTTGTTCGGCGCGAGATATTGGCTTTATTTCTAAAGCCTGTTTGGTATCCTTCCGGTTCCATTTCAATTCTATTTTCTATGCACTGCTTCATTATGCTACGGAAAGGGGAAATTTAATTGTTAACATCAGATATTTCTTTTAAAAATACAGAACTTACAACGAACATTACAATAGCGCTATACGTACAAAATATGGAAGAATTAAAAGAGTAAAATGTATCGGTTATTCGAGTGAAGTTGTTCAGCAAAAATAAGGGGGCGAGAAAAATGAAAATTGTTTTTTAACGCGAAATATATGCATAACAAGAAATCAAGAGTTTACTATTTGTCGCTTTCGCTTTAATCCTGGTTATCTTTCTGCATTATTTTCTCGGTTTTAGCCTGTTTCAGAATGAGATACGTAATCAAAATGTTTCAAAATCGCTCAAATCATCATGTTACCGACACCTGGGAAACCAACAGAAGTAGTAACTTCGTATCGACCGATCTCCTTGTTACCTTCCATATCAAAAATTATTTGAAAAACCACTCCTTAGGGCGACTCAAGCCCTTATTAAAGATACCAGATCATCAGATTGGCTTCCGCAATCAGCACTCTACGATTGACCAAGTGCATCGTATAACTAAGTTAATTGAAACAGCCTTTGAAGAAAAAAAATAAAATACTGTCCGGCGGTTTTCATAGACATATCGTAAGCTTTTGACCGAGTCTGGCACGAACGGTTGATCTATAAAATAAGCAACCTACTACCGGAAAATATGTGCCAACTTCTTGAATCATATATCTCTGATAGATCCTTCAGAGTTTCTTATGAAGAAGCGAAATCCAAATTTCATCCAATACAGACTGCTGTTCCACAAGGTAGTGTCTTGGGACATTCTTTGTATTTATTGTATACCGCTGACATTCCAAAAACAGCCAAGACGATGACTGCTACTTTTGCAGATGATACAACCATCCTGTTAATTAGCGACTCACCAGAATTTACTACGAATAATTTGCAACATGCGGTAGAAAAAATTAGCAAATGGACGTGTGATTGGAAGATCAAGATTAATCAAGAAAAATCGGTGCACGTTATGTTTACGCTTCGTAAATCTAAGATCTGCCCTATATACCTTGACCGCCTTCCTATTCCGAAATCGGACTTCGCTAAATACATGGGTATGCATTTAGATTCTAGGCTGAATTGGAAGACGCATGTCAAGGTGAAAAAAGAACAAACCGTGCACAAATTAAGACAGGTTTATTGGTTGATTGGGCGTTACTCTAAACTCAATCTGTCTAATAAACGTATGATTTATCGTCAAATCATCAGACCCCGATATGGATGTATGGTATTCAACTCTGGGCCTGTGCAAAGACATCCAATCGGTTGATTATTCAGCGCGCTCAAAACAAGTGTCTCCGAAACATCGCTGGGGATCATTCTAGTACCAACGAAACGAAGAAATACATTCCGATTTAAATATTCCATGGATCGATGAAGTCATACGTTGTTATATTGCAGAAGCGCACGAACACCGACTTCACAGTCACCTGAATATCGAGAGTCTTTAGAACTGCTACCTTCCGATGATGATTTAAGGCGCCTTAAGCGCACAAAGCCTTATGAGCTAGTCACCTAATTTATTCTGTAATATATTCGTATGCATGTATTTTGCGGATATATATATACTTGGTGTGCGCGCGTGTGAGTATTTATATGCGCGTACGATTATTTATATATCTATACATTAGGAGTTATGTAATCGTAAATAGTTTCTACTCTGTTCATGTTACAAATTAGTTAGATTAAGTTGTAACACTGTTTTAAAAGTAACGCTAATTTATTTGACCTTGATACCATGTTTCGTTTGAATGTTCGACCTTTTCTATTGAGCAATCGTCCTTCTATTCTTCGCTATTAAAACTCAGTATCCCTACTCCGCTTAAGAGTGCTTCTTATATTCTCTCATTTCCTTCTGTTTCGGCTATTCTTGCCCTTGAAGTATTTTTATCCTCCGTCCTTTAAATTTATTGCTTCTTCTTCCCTTTTCTTGGGCTAATGTCCTTGCTGACAAACCCGGTTAAACTTTAAAAAAGAAATGAAGACAATACGATGCGCAGTCATTAAACTAGAATGCTTATATGCAGCTGAGTGCTTAGATAAAAATTGAAAAAAATTTTTAAAGATGAAGGGGAGAAAAATTGTAAGAAAAATTCTTATTTAAAGGAAAGAAGGAAAAAATTTCAGGAACCGGTCAAATGTAAAACTCGATTAAAAGCGTAGAAAAAGTCTGTATCGTCATGAGGCAAAAAAAGAAGGTTGTCTTTTTACGCGCATATTAAAAGGGCCGGCGAACGAAATTAACAAAAAGAGAATTTTCGAACGCTTCGTTGGATTAAAAATGAATCCAAGCCGGTACAAGAAAATAGAAGAAGCCTGTAGTAGAAAACAGAACGGAATGCAGAAATAAAGTAAAATAATTTAAAATAAAAGCGAAAGAACTGGATGAAAATGGGCTAAAGATGGAGACGCAGTGAAATACTGAAAAAATTCAGCGATGGAAAACGAAAAGGGGGAAAGGAAAAAAGGAAAATTAATTAGGCGGTCCACAGATGAGCGAATTCGAAGAAGAGGAAAACACATCTCATGTAAATAACCGAGTTTTTGCTGAAGCTATGTCGTCGGCGTAATTTGCTAAATTAGGTAACTGTAAGTGAAAAATTATAGCTATATTATAGAAATTGCGCGATATTAATGCGTTCGGCTACTGCATCGTTATAATAAAAGCCAAATTCCGTCCAGTGTGCAAGAGACCGGCTGCCTACTTCGTAATAGGCGGAATTTGTTAAAAAAAGTACTAGGCCGTAATGCTATACAGAATCTTTTTTCCGCGCTGCAGCTAAACTATTTGTCTTCCTAATCCTTTCTCTAGCCGTAGCCAAACCGGAATTCCATACAGTAGAATCATTTTTTTTCTTCTTCACACGTCTTTTTGTACAATTAAATGGAACCGACGATGTCGGAACCTTTCTTCATGCTCTCTAATTACGATTACTCTGAGACCATTCGACTTCATCTTCATTTTCCTCACTTGCGCTAGCCGAATTAGTCCAGCGAGCTATAATTTTTATCTATTCAAATCACATCATTAGTTCTATGAGCGCAGCTATCTCTTCCCCCAGCATCTGTCTATGAATTTATCCATTATTTTTTCTTGTTTGCATTCTTAGCACACTAATTAGTTGTAGATTCTCGATTTACAATGAAATTTTAAGTACTCCGGCTTTCGCTTGTTTTTTCCCTTAATTATCCTGAATTTCTCATTTTTATTTTAAAAATTCCACCCCAGAAAGCCTACTTTTCTAACTTTATCTGTCTTTGTCCAGCCGTTGGATTTTCTTCAATTTTCGTTTGACGATTTTCCACTATTACTATAAATCTTTTTTAGCGGCCCGCGTTTTAATCATACTTCATTTCCTTCTTCACGGTTTGTCCTTTTCATCGCGGTGATAGTGAAATTATCTGCGATTACGATTAAATTTTCTTTAAGCGTTCTCTTCTGTCCGTTGCACATTTAGTTCTTTTTATTCTCATTCATTTCAAGAAACTTTTTATCGCGCTTCCTTTGCGTCTTCTCTTTTTCTCCCGTGCTCATTGTTCTCGTCCCGGTTTCTGTTATCCTGTCGAATACTTGTGTTTCTTTGGGTTTTTTTTTTTTTTTTTTTTTTTCGTTTTTTGGGCCCGTCAACCAAGGACCTTTACCTAGAAACAAAAGGAAAGGAAAGAAGTCGGTTATATTTTGATCCGATCAGAAATTTTATCTAAAACGGAACAAAAAGCAGGAATAATTAGTGGGGAAGGAAAATACAGGATATAGGAAGCACAATAAGGAGTAGGAAGTCCAAGATTCAGCAAATAAGAATACAAGGCAGAACACTCCACAGAAAAAGATAAACACTGTGGAAGAACACATGATCGGCGTCACAAATAACTGCATCTTTCGTGTTATTATTACAGATTTTTCTTTTTGCTTTTAAATACCTCTGCCAACGCGGACTTTAGTCTAGCAGTTGGAAAGGAGGAGAAAAAAATTAATTCTTAAACGTTGAAGGATAATAAATAAGAATAATTCAAAAGCGGAAATAGTCGAAGAAAATGGAAAGAATATTATAGCAAGGTGTCGTCCTATCTGGACATAGTTCAATTCCTAAACAAAAAGACATAAAAAAAAGGGTTTGCAAAACTGCTGTTAAACAAAAAAAATCTTTTTTTTTTTTTTTTTTTTTGCTCTGCATTGTAATTAGTATGTATATGCGTGTGTGTGTGTATATATATATATATATATATATATATAAACTTGGCTACTTTGGCCTCGTTAGGGGCTCTGCCCGTTGAACCCCCTTGCTTATATTTCTATCTATTTCTCTTCTATATTTTGTATAAAATGATCAAAATTTACAACGTCATTCTTACCGGCATTGGCACACAAAAATAAGTAACATAATCATCCAAATCCTATCCTAACATTTTTGTTACATGAAATTGGAACACTTTTTTCTAATAGGGGCCGGCCTAAGAATTACGTTTTTTTTTTCTTTTTTTGGGTTTGGCTAACCAAGAGGGCAATTATCCAGGACAATCGGACTATATTAGAGATTAAATTTTAATCCGGTCAAAGATCGATGAAAGAAAAGAGGCAAGAATAGAAACTACCTTTGAAGACGGGGCAAAGCTAAGATATAAGAAGCATTACGTGGAGTAGGACATTTCAGCTTTAATAACTGAACGTACAGGATATTGTGTTCGAAAGAAAGGCTAGAACATTCAAACAGCACGTGACCAGGATCACAAACGAAGGAACGGTCATTAAAATGCAAAGGACAATAAGGGGACAGGAAAAGAGCAAAGCGATACCGTGAGAATGGGAGCAAAGTGTGACTGAACCGCAGACGGCAGATAGCAATAATGAAAAAACGTTTACGAGTAGGAAAATGATAGAACCAAGAACAGGAAGGGGATCTAGGTTGAATAGTAAAATGAGTTAGGATTAGAATAGGAGCGAGGATACACATCCGACCAAAGTGTGACATGCATTCTTTTGGAGAGGGGAATGTTGTGACCAGAAATCTTTTTAATAAAATGTGGGGAGTGTAACGCTGAGCGTGCTAAGGAATCCACCGTCTCGTTACCATCAATACCCGCATGATTTGGAACCCAAAGAAGTTCGATGGAAATGGAATGGGAAAGGGAAATACCATAGATGAGAGAATGTATACGGAAAACAATAAAGTCGAGGGAATATGAGGAAAAGGGAAAGGATATAGCTTGAAGAGCACTTTTGGAGTCCGAAATGATCAGGTATCTACCAGAGGGTCGAGTTGATGAAATAAATATAATGGCTTGAAGAACGGCATAAAGTTCGCGGAGAGGATGGAGCAAAATTACGTTGTAATTAATATATGTATTATATGAGTACCGAACCTTAACTTCACAATCCCCAACGCCCTGCTTATATATCTATCTTCTATATATATATAAAAATCCCGTGTCTTTATGTTTGTGCAGGATAAACTCGGAATTTACTTAACCGATTTTTATAAAATTTTGAAAGTACATGCAATTTGGTCCAACTTAACAGATAGGATACTTTTGGTTTTAATTATTTACATAAATATTTGTTATATTAAATAATTTAATCAATCAATTAAAAAAAAAAACAAATTTAATTGTTGGCTATTACTTTTTCCTTTAATTATTTACATAAATATTTGTTATATTAAATAATTTAATCAATCAATTAAAAAAAAAACAAATTTAATTGTTGGCTATTACTTTTTGCTTTAATTATTTACATAAATATTTGTTATATTAAATAAAACAAATTTTGACAATTTTATTATGTGCGGCATTTAATTTATTTATATTTCGGTGTATTTAATAAACGTCCTGCCTTGATAAAAAAAAAAAAAAAATTATTTAAATATTCCGACAACAATATTGTGGCAGTGATACAACTCTGTGACATTGTTGGGCATCTAAGTTGCTTTATATTTCAGTATAAGATAATGCCGCGGAGACAATCGAACCTCAACAATGCGCGTAGCAGAAATGCACGGCGTATGCGTGTTATGAGAGCTACTGAATCGGAAGAAGATATTGCAAGAATAAACGCATGTTACCTGCTCACGTGTGGGGGAACACCATCAAGTCTATTCGTGTTAGCAAAAGACAGGTTGACCAAGAAGATTGTGCACAAATTAGTGCTTAGATAATTTTCAATTTTATAAAATGATATAACTAATAGTTCGAAACCAATGCTATCTGCCTCATTTATAACATTTAATTTTTATGTAACTAATTTATTTAATATATTGTGTAAATAAGTCATTGATTACAGATTAAAGTTGAAGATTAGATAAATAAAATGTAAATTCAATAAGTGTATATTATAGTTGGATAATTTCATTCTCTACATATGATTCAAAATCGGCTAAATAATTTCAGGTTTGTTAGTAAAAATTAATTTGATTGCATCAAAATAATAAGTAAAAAAATTAATTTAATCTATTATAACTACTAAGCCACAGCAACGCGTGGCTGGGTCAGCTAGTATATATATATATATATATGTATGTAAAGAGAAAGAGATTGTTTTTCTGAGATTCGCTCAAAAACTACTGGACTGATTTTAAAAATTGTTTCGCCTTTGAAAAGATAGTTTCAGGCTATGTTCTATTTCTAAAATAGAGTTTCCTAAGAAAATTTGGTATTTCATAAAAAAAATATGTACTTGCACATGTCTAAATGTACGATTTTTGGACAACAAAACAAACTTTCAATATTATTATAAACAGCTTTTAAGCAGTTCTTACTGGGGACAGAGCCGTTTCGGATGGTATATTATAAAATCGCAAGACAAAAAATCTGAAAAAAGTTTACTGCTAATTCTATCGGTAGCGTGGTAGCCTAGTGGTTAAGGCGCTTGACTACCAAAACAAAGGTCACCGGTCCGAAACTTGTCTCGTTGCGGATTGAAGTCGCTCCCTGGTTTATCCTACCTGAAATAATTAGGTACCAGAGAAATCTTGGATGGTAAAGACGACCGAGAGAAAGGAACTGACCCCCCTACTCTCATTAGTGCCGTTGTGCTTAGTACATTGTGAACCTTAACTTCACAATCTCCAACGCCCTGTCAAGGGTATGGGACTCACTTTAATTTTACCTGCTCATTCTATTGGCTAGAAAACGTCTGACATCCTATAAGATCACACCGTTTTTATATATATATATATATATATATTTAGTATGCCATCTAACGTGCTGAATTAAGCTGCCAAGGCTATTGCACAGATGTGCAATCAGTATTTAAAGATAAAGTTCATTAACTTGGTTGCCTTAATAAACCGAGGGACAGATGCCGTTGCCGTCGATGAGTTAGCAAGGATACTAGCGCCATTGTCATTGCTGTTCCATGAGATTCATGTTTTCCATTGGATACCACGACTTAGTTGTGGCTTTAATGAATCTTAGAAACGTCTGACAGGAGACCCAGTGTTCTTTCCATGCAGACGAGCATTTGGTGCGGAACAAAGCTGAAATACACGATGTTGCGAAGTCGTTTTCAGGCATAGGGGAAAGCATTGCTGATTGAACAAATATATCGACTCACTCATTTCCGGGAATACTAGCATGGCTCGGCATAACCACGCTATTGAGCAGTGCCTCTTGGACAGTCTACACAACATCTGGTGGCTCTGAATTACTAGCGGATGTTTAGTGCAATGGTTTGATATTGCGACCAGAGCGGCCGACGAGTCTGTTACCATTAGCGCTTTTTGAGTCGTAGGCGTTAGAGAGTGAGAAAGTGTTAACAGCAGAAGAATATCCCGTATATCTCTGCGTCCACGACCGTACAGCTGTAATTGAGGCTCACTGCTTGTGATACATCGCATGCTTCCTGTCAGTTGGGTGGCTTTTAACTGCGTTTGCGTAGAATATTGGTGTGGATATTTCTGATATTGTAGCTCGCGCTATGGTATCAAGATGTTGGAGTTTGTTATATTTCATTACCAAAAAATCAACAGAGATGGTTAAGGAGTTCCATGACGGTATCAGTGTATTGAGCGCTTGTTCAGGGACATCAATTATGCTTATTCTCTGGTCTGACAGGAGCTCTAGAATCTCTGGTATTGGGTCTTTCGTGAGTTTTTTTATGTGACTAGGCAGATTAGACATGTGAAATGCAGATAGGTTTCCGGGTAAGTGTAAAATTTTCTGATTTATTTTAAAGGGGGAATATGTCTAGAAGGACGCACAAACTAGTGGCCGTGGAAGATCTATGTGGGCGCAAAATTGTGCGAAGGGCGGCGTGGTGCACTGCGTCAAGGGGTTTCAACAGCGAACGGTTGGCTGATGAGTAGACGACCCGTATTTGATTCTGGAGAGGACCAAAGACTTTCAGATGGAAAGAAGGACTTTAGGGGGGGGGGGGAATTGTATTTTACATTTGCCAAATACTTGAGGATTGATAAATATTTGTACTAGTTAACTCTGAGGTTGATTATGTAAGGACGCCACGTTAGTTTATTATCGAACAGCAGGCCAAGGATCTCTTAGCAGTAGGCTGGAAGAGGATTGGAGAGTTGTCAAGTTTTAAGGAAATGCTAGGCGTGGTCTGACCCCCCCCCCCATGTAATGAAATTTTAATCCAAAATTTGGCAAGAAGGCTAAAATCGAAAACCGTCATCGTAGGAAAAAACTCGCTTTCCCGTGTGGGAGACCGGTATCCGCCACATAGGATACAAAACGATTTCGAAAGTGCCATTGTATAAGCCAAAGCAAGATAAATGGTATACGAGTAACAACAAAAGATTCTACAACTTTTTCTAGACATTTGGAAAATGAAAACCGAAAGTAATCTGATAAAAGAAACGGGGATATAAACAACATTTTCTTGTCCAAATCGGCGAAAAAAATAAACAAAGTACCTTTTGCACTGATCCTATCTTTTAAATATTCGCAGCTCTAGTCTTTCGAATTATACTGAAACAGCATTCATTTCTTTTTTATACTTTTTTTGCGTCGAAATTGAATTGTACCGAAATAAGACTGTGCCCAAAATTGATGATACGTGTGCATTTTAATACTAAAATTTTAAGAAATCTAAAAAAAAAAATGCCTTTTAAATATAATTTTTAAACGTAAATTAAGTGGATTCTTAAATTGCGTCATAAAAATTTTTCTCTTCGAGCCGGAAATTTCGCCGTTATTAACAGATCGATTTAAGTTCTTTGAAACAAAGTCTTTCCGGACATCGCACATTACACCATTTCCGGCATATATCGTAGCGGAACAGCGAATTTCGAAAGAAAACGAAGCAACAAGATATAAATCATTTTTCTGCCGGTCTTCTGATAAATTAACCGGACAATATTACGCAATAATTTACTTTTTCGAGAATTTTAACTAGGAAATCCGTTTTCTGAGAGAATAGAAAAAGAAGCGATAACTTGGCAACTAAAATTGAAATAGAAAATTCTTTCAGCGTACTTTAAATTAACAACTCAATGCTGTATATATCGGTGTATACGTGACCTAATTTAACGTCGTGCAGGGAAGAAAAATGTGTAAAGTGGGGCAACTGATTTAATTAAGCAACCGTCCGCTTCGAAAGTAAAAACAGATCTAGGACGATTACAGGTAGAGACAGCGAAGGAAAGAATGAAATCGTAAAATGATGGAAATACCGCGAGCACTCTGCCGAAATCGTCTCGAAGTGTAACATTTACGATTGTGGAATTTTTATTCGGTAACGTTTTTTACAAAATCGGCTGAATACGAAGCCGGTTCGGTTAATTAAACGTACCATACCTCGGTTAAAGAATGAAATAAAAATTATATTGCGCAAGGCTTGTTCACACCTGCACTGATTTACGCAGTTTCATTTAAATCGATCGTCTTATTCCAGAATTTTGTTTTTTATATCTTTATTACCCAGTAAATTATATAAAATTCTTCTCTAGCTTTTTTCTACGTTCCCGGTAAGAAGAGATGTAAGGCGAAACATTAAACGGCCACACTTTGATTGCGTTCGTTGATTGTCAACAGATATGGCACAAAAAAGAAGAGTGATTTATCCGTTGTTATTCCATATTTAAAAACAATTGGCTAACATTTAAATACTATTTATTTAGTACAAATCACAAACTACGAAAAACACAATTATTGGATTTTATAAATATTTTTTTTATTATTATTTTTATTGATACAATCTTAATTTATAATTAAATAAGTATCTACTTTAATAAATGTTGCTTTAAACTAAGCCAAACCCGTATGGAAGCAACAGTCCATTGACCACTGCTCCTAACATATTACATATTTACAATAGATAATAATTACAATCGTACATCTTATATCCTATAATGTATATACGAGTATATATATATATATATATATTACTAAATCAAAGCTGATGGATGGCGTCGTTTAAGGCGCCTTACGTCTTCTTTGGTGTTAAGAAGTCTAATCATTTCTACGTTAACATGTCGATGAATCCGTTTTCCATGTTTAATGGCCATTTGCTTAATAACATCATTGATTGATGTTATATGCAGGTCCCTATGGATATCATCATTACGAGAATAGCGATATGCATCGACTATTGTTCGCAAAATGATGCTCTGCCTCGCCTGAATTTTTGCACGATTTGAATTACTAGTACAACCCCAGAGCTGTATTCCGTATGTCCATATCGGCATAATGATCTGACGATACAGAATGCATTTATATCGAACATCCAGCGGCGATCTCCGACCTATCAACCACTGTAATTGTTTCGCTGTGTTTTTATAAATATACACCGACCAGTCCGAAAAAGCTTACGATAGTGTAAACTGGGAAAAAATGTTCAGTGTGCTAAAAGTATCTCAGGAATATTCGTATAGGAAAAAAAAAAAGGTATAAGACCAAATTTTGTAGATAATTGCATAATGTACAATTTTTATCTGATCTATTTTTTTATAATAACACTTCCCGTTTATTAGAAAAATGCAAAAAAAGCTAATATCTTTGACCTTTGACCTGGAATAATTCTTTTTAGCAGACATGGGGAATCGGCGGGGATTTTTAATATTTTATTTATAATAGTTTGCCTAAGACCTGTACTAATTTTCAGCTCTATGCGAATTATTGTAAACTCACTACTATTTATTTTTTTTGTTTATTTTGACCGGATTACCGTTTACTTATATAGGAAATGAGTTTATTTTTATACTGATTTAATGTGATTTTTAATTATCGTTTAAATATGAATTTGATGTACCGAAACTTTAGTTAAGGTACAAATGTTGTTCAATCGTAATACTTCCTTAATGCAAGTAGTATGTCACTCCGAAATCACTGTTCTTGTCAAATAGTAATTTATTTTTTAACGCCGCATTGTTCTTCAGTTGTTCGAGCGTATCTCTTGAAGTGGGTACTTTTTTCTCTTTTATTAAATATAACAACACTATTTTCTTTATTAAATAAATAATATTGCGGGGAAAAGTGATGATTATTCGAGACTAGTACGCCGGCAGTTCAGATGATAATGAAATTATCCAGGGTAAAAACTATTGACAACTTTTACACGAAGGTGGTTGTAAAAGTATAGAACGGTAATTTCTACTCAAACCGCTTTGGGTTTGTATTTAAATGTATCAATTTCGATGTTATTGCTTGACATTTTGAAATACAAAAAATCACCGACATTCGCATATTTTAACAAACTGTTTCGAAATTTTAAGTAATTTTTTAACTAACACGAACTACTGTAAACGCTGATAGCTACTTTGTTGTGGTTTTTTGGAATTTTTCGCTTCACCAATTGATACGCTATGTAGCTAGTTGAAACTGACGGATTTCGAAACGTTTTCACATGGTAGCAATAGAAAATGAAACGACCGATTGAGAATGATGTGTGGGTTTTTTTGAAATTTTCTCCGAAGCCGGTATACAATGAGTATCTATGGGAGGGTTTTCCGTATTTTTTGTACCCTCGAAATTTACGTTCGACTCGGGAAGAAAATCGATAAGTGAACTGACCCCGTTGACAGAGTTTAATGACTAATTAATAATAATGACAAATATTGCATTTTGGTGTCAGGCACACTGATATTACAACGTTAACCTTCAAAAGGACGATTTGGAAGCGCTCGAATATTAACTGAGATTGCCACGAACCTGTTCAAATGGAATCTTAACACTTACGGTATATGAAAATTTCAAAGATGGCTTGACTTTTAAACGCCGTTATAAAAAATAAACAGATTCTGCGAGTATGAAACATCGGAGGAAAATACGAAAATGTCCTCACTAAAATCCATCGAAAAAGTAAAATCCCGAACGGCTAATGATAATCGGAAAAATTTGACGGGCACTTTATAATGCGAATTACTAAAAAATAGCCCCATTGAAATCACGCTGTATCGACCGGTTCATTATTCGTGTAAGCCTTTTTTGAATGCCGGTGTTTCAAGATGAAAAAATAGAAATTAGAAAAAAAGTGAAAAACTTGCTCGGAAAACCAGCTGAGATTACATGCGGAAATACTGGGGCATCGAGTAATTTGGCGATTTTGCGTATATCTTTTTCATGCTCAGCCGACAGTTGCTAGAAGAATTTTTCTAAATGATAATTTATGATTGTGACCGGAAAAAAAAAAAAAATAGAACAAAAAAACACAATTGTAAAAATTCGGTCAACTCTCCGCTGGACCAGAAATGTACGAAATTTGATATGTAGGTCATATGTGGTATTTGAGATTTTTTCCTTTCGCACTAAAAACGGCTGAACTGCAGTAGTCGGCCAGAAAAATGCAGCATTTTCTGGATAGGCGAAAGTTTTTGTTCGCTAGGCAGGAGGAGAAGAAGTTTTGTCGCAGTCAAAGTGGCGCATTTTGCCTTTTTGCATCGAAAGCGGGCGGAAAATGTGCATCAAGGTCTCTCTAGCCGGGAAAGGTCGTTACAATGTGGAAGGGAGAATATTTTCCGGGTTTTCTTTTCTTTTTCCTTATTTTTCTACCGCGGAGTAATCTAGTCCATCCGAAACTGAGTTAGTTCGAAGCTGCCAGACCGAGAAAACTTTTAACTTCGTTCGCTACACGAAATACCGGCGCGCGGTATTCATTTTTTCTCGCGTATAACTCAAAACTTGATAATGAACATCAGCGGCGTGGGTTCACCGTCGCCTGGCTTGTCCAGCGGACGATTTTTCAATTCTACCTTCCCGGTACCTGCGGACAACAGATTGTCGGCTAGTCAACGTTTGTTGCAGCTGAATAGCAATAATAAAAGTGGATATTGCGACGACTCGTTGGGTGGTCAAAGGGAAAAAGTCTTGACTCTGAGCCGAAAAAGAGAAGAAGCGATTGCTTTGCAGAATATATCGAGACTGATGACCCTAGCACCGCCACCGAACCGTTCAGCGGACCAGCGACTGCTCAATGGTTATCCGAAACGAGTGGATATCGAAAATGTGCCGCCCTCCGTTCGCAAGGTGAGATTATCGATTATTTTTAAACCGGTTTGAAATAAAATAAAAAGCGACCATATTAGTTTAACAGTGCGCGGTAGTTTGTATAACTTTCTTTTTGGTTTAATCTAAGGGGATTCTTTCAGTCACGATCGCAGGGCTATATGTGACGCCATTTGTATTAAGCGAATGTTTTTTTTCCCAATAAGTTCTTCAAAAAAAAAAAAAAAAAATGATGATATAATTTATCTTTTGTAATTACTACCGGGCTAGTCTTCATGTGTTGTCGTTCGATAAGTATTCAGTAAGTGTTGAAAAATAGAATGAACAACATACAAATATATATATATATTTTTTTTTTTTTTTTTTTTTTCGTGATAACTTTGAAGTGATGTTATGCTCGGGGTGGCGAATTATAAGCAAGTTAATCACATCTTTTTTTTTTTTTTTTTTTCATCTTTAACGACTGCAGTTCGAGAATTGCAATGAGAACAGTAGAAAATTATATTTTAGAATGGAATTGTACAACATTGTATAGAGTAGACAAATACTCGCGGAAACTGAGAGTAAGTGATTTCGAAGGTAGCTAGTTAGAATAGAATACGATCGGCGTTGTTTTATAATCTAGCTGCAATTTCATAAATCAAGAAAGTAGAAGGAAGAACTGGGAAAAATCGGAACTAAAAAGTAATTAAGGAGCAGGCAACAGACCAAAGTAAGTCCGGAACTCTTGATAAGATTTCACGGATTGGGAAGTTAAGTTTTTCATAATGTACTTAAAAATCTAATGGATCTGAAGAGAGTATTGGGGCCGCGAGTTCTTTAACTTCCCCGCAGATTTCTCTTGTACCCTGTTATTTCAGATTAGGTATATATCTGGGAGCGGCTTGGATCTGGAACGAAACAACTCCCGAAAACCCGGGATACCTCCGGTTTGGTAGCCAACTACTAGGCTACATGCTACGTCGATCAAGAGTAAGGGATATACTATAAAGTACAAAGTGAAAAATAGGTTGAATTGCCGGATACATCAGGCGACACGGCTGTAAGTGGCTTTTAATTAAAGCAGACGAAAATGTTCTAGTTAGAAAAATATTTCATAAATAGGACATTAGCATAGACACAACGTCCTGAACTGTTTAGAATGCGGAATGTAATTCAGTATAAAATCGTGAACGCTTCAATTTTTGTTTTTGACCGTGAAACAGTTTTGTGAGTTTACCAAAAAAAGTATGAATTGATTTTAGATCTGTAAAAACGTACCGTTCGGAAATGCAGAGGTGACTTTATAAAGCTGAACTCATTAATTCATTGAAGAGGAAGAAGGGAATTTAGTAAAAAGAAAAAATTAGCAAAGATGAATGATGTTCAGTAATGTAAAGAAAAATAGTAGGAAGTTGGCAGGAGAAATGACAAATGAAGAAGATTTGATAAGGCGGGTGTTTTACAAAGAAGAGGTCAAAATGTTAATCAATCTCGAAGTAGAGTAAAAATGAATAAATTTATTCTTCGAAAACAAATCGACGTTTAACAAACAAGAGATAAAGAAAATATCGACGCATAGAAAGAAGAGAAATATTTAATTCAGCGAAAATTACAGAACCAAGAGTGGATTGAGAAATAATAAAATTTTTAGCCCAAACTTTTTTAATGTACACAGTTCGTAACTACATGTGGGATGTTTAAAGTGTGCTTGTATAAATATGGAATTTCGGAGTCGGAAAATTGTATTAGGGGCAATTTTCAGTATAGTTTGTATCATATTTTACTACGATGCAATAACAATAACAGACTTTTCGAAGGTAATACGGAACAACTGATAACAAGTAAATTCAACAACTTTAATAAATGTTTACATTACAAGAGGTTAAAAATCGTAAAAATAATGTTCATTTTTATTAAGAAAATAATTAAGATTAACAATTATACCTACATTTACAAATTGTAAAACGGAATTAATGTGACCCGATAAATTTAATTGGATGGGGCATATTAATTTTTGTTACGTAATATATATATATATATATATATATATATATATATATATATATGTAATTATCAATAAATAATAAAAAAAGAGACGCCATTGTGATTAACTTTTGAAATGAAAGAAGCTTTAGAATAGAGATGAATGTCGTTCGCGAGAAATAAACGGAAGAAAGGAAGAGGAGAGATGCAATATTTATATAGCGTGAATATTAAACAAAATAGAGGGCTTAGACAAGATCACTGGGAAAGATCATGAAAAAAAACATTTTGTAAGGGTGCCAAAAAGTCACATTAAAGAATAACATTTCTATTCCATGATCAGGCAGATAAAAAAATAGGAAAACTACGCATTATCGAAGGCGCAAGAGTCACCGACAGAAGCAGAAGCCAAGTATAATTTTTTTTAGATGTGGGATTTTTAAATACGAGATAGAAGAAGACCACGACTGAGTCAAAAAGCCTATGTGTGCCGTTCAACCGGTTATTTAAGTCGATGATTCTTTCAAATATTTTTATTATATTATATGGTTATCATATAAATCGAATGTGCACCGTCTAGTAAAATCTTTCAACCACTATAGATAGATAATTATATATTTAAGTCCGTAAATATTACTTTCTACTAAAATATAATTTAAAAGCGTAATATTTAAACTAAAATTTAACGACTATCAACTAAAAAAATAAAGAACAAAAACAAATTCAGTCGAGCATGATGTTTCATGCGCTCAAGATTATTCCGTATGTTAAGTTAACGGTAACCGTAATATTTATATTTACATAATACTAAATTCAAAACAAAGAAATCTGATTTTTCGCGACTACTTTCTTGCGCTTTGTTGAAATTGTTGCCATTTTCGAAAATTTCGTTATAAAAATGAAATACGGGTTCGTTCCCTACAAATAGCGATCTTTCAATACATGACGGGGGGAAAAAAATATTTTTTTCGAAAATTTCGAGCTTTCGGCACCTTAAGGGGCGAATTTTAAAGTTGAAAACCCGGATGTTCTAAATTAGAAAAATAAACGAGAATGCAAACGTATATAACCTTGTTCAAAATTTTTAGCTATAATACTTGCGACGCTAAGGGGGAAGGCATATAATTTTTTGCGCTTTTTTAAACTTTTCGTCAACTTCGAAAGTTTCGTTAAGGAAATGAAATACCGGTTCGTTAAATAGCTATCTTTCCATCGATATACGCCCGGGGGGGGGGGGGATATTTTTTTTAAACTTTCGAGTTTTTGGCGCCTCAAGAGCTTGAATATAAAGTTGTAAGCTCGGCTATATTTTTCCTGTAAGCGGTACTTTATGCATCTGTTTGAGTTTCTCCAACGTTTTTACTCGGGCTATTACTTAAATGAACATCCTTTTTTTTTTTTGCTGTTTTTGGCCCATAGGAGATTAGGGTTAAATCATTTTTAACCGTAATTTTTTGATTTTATGAAAGAGCTTCTACGTTTTGTTTTATGTTTCGAATTTTAACTCTTTAGTTATCTGGTGATGAGTTATGAATTTTTTAAGGGTGATGATTTTTGAGGTCGTTTTAAATTCCATATTATATATATCTTTGACGGTTTTTTGCCGCCTAGGGTAATCGGTTAGCTTGAAGTTATGGATGTGGTTTTAAAGAGAATTTTAATTATAATTTACGAACCCAAATTTTGAAGTTTATAAGTCAAACCGTTCGTGAGTTATTGATTTTTATTTGATATTTTTGTCGCTTTCAAGCCTTCTTATTAAAAAACGGGTGTTTCGAAAAAATATTTAAAATAATGACCGGTGACACCTCGGTTTAATGTGATCTTTTAGCTGCTCACTGTATAAGTAAATAATGGAAACGATTCCGTATTTCGAAGTAATTCGTTTACGGGACCGGTTATAAATTATAATAGTTTCATTACCGTCACGCAGTAGGAGAGTTTCGATCAGTACGTCCAGCAGCAAGATCGTTATCTCATATAACCAGTGCAGTTTACCAGCACATATTGTGTACTTTTGTGTTTAGTTGTGTACTGTCCTTTTGATTATATTAAATTTTATGCAAAAAACAAAATTCGGAATAAATAAAATTTAAAAATATCGCAACTATCGCGGGAATATTTTCAGCATCTGAACTAATCTAATTTTTCATATAATTCGGCGAGGTTTCATAGGATACTTATAGAATTATGTTATTCAAAATAGCAGATAAAGCATATCTGGCATGTTAGTGAAATTAAATAGCGCTTAAATAGCAGTAGTTGTATTTTGTAATAAAAGACATTGGAATAAAGTGAACACAGTAATCATAGAGCTTCAGTGGTCTCTAGTGATTCCGCGAAAAAAAAACATACCATGGGCATTTTAGTTGGCGCGCGTTCCATGAAAAACACTTGTCATTGATAAATGTACCGCGAATATCTCCAATTGAAGTTTAATTCTCCGTTTGATAAAATTCTTTATATATTTATCTGAAATAAATGATTACACACTGGTTTGTTTAAATTCACAATGCTGTCATTGTACTTACGAATGTGGAACATTTCTGAATAATTCAAAAGGGACTGATGCTATTTTCATAATCGTTGTCTCTGTTTCTGTTTTAAATTTCATATTGAGTTTGTTGGTAATGACGTATTTTGTAAAATTTAAAAGTTTAACGGGCCCATTTCTATAGCTCTTTATTTTTTATATTGAATGTCTCCTTATAGTTGGTTCTATATTACTTTTTAAGGCATATATTTCAGGGTTGTCATGTTTATTAAAATTTTTCGATCTCATTTGTTCTATAATTAATTACATTGGAACTTACATAGTTATTACGTAATTTAAAACTACATAAAAAGATCTGAATTTTAACTTCTGGTTACGGATACTGGTTGGCTTTTACTCTCAGTTAACGTGATTATGGTGAGTTGTTATATAACTCGTCCATTTTCAATAGTAGGCATTGGAAATAGGGTAAGATGAGGCAGTGTTCTCTCTCTAATTAACGAAATCCGTTTTAAATGGAATTAAGTTATCATTCTAAAAAATGTTTGTTTTGTCTTGGGATTTTTTTTCAAATCTGCTAGTTTGTTTTTATGGGATATTTTATTACAGCCAACAAATTTAATAGAGTGTTTTTCTATGCAATGCCTACTGTATAGCAAATCAGCTCTAATATAAAATTATAATTAGAAAACAGAAAAACATGATGTAAACTTTTCTTTTTTGCCTATATTTTATACTAATTAATATATATTTTTCAAAAAAAAAATAATATATACACATATACATGAAAAAATTACTGAAATATATATATATATACATAGGTTAGTTCATAAATTTTAGTCACATCCTTCGCATTGCGCGGAAAAACAAGTCAGCGAAAACTAAATGGCATGCACTTACAGCGTGAAATGTTTTACATTAACTATGAAAATTTCAGCTCAATAGCTTCAAGTGGGATTGAAACTATTCTAATGGCTTCAGTTACAATTGCATAATCAGTGGGATATTTTTCCACACCACTTCGGAAGATTTAAAATTTCGAGGAGTAGCAATGGACTTAATGCTTTGGCGATGATGCTTGTACATAAAAACTTATAATAAGAATTTTATGATAACGTTTTATTTAAAAATAAATAGCAGCAGATCAGACTTCTGTAACAACTTTTTTTCCCCAAATATACGCAAGTTTGTCCATAAATTTTAGCCACACTACTCGCATTGTGCGGAAAAATGAGTCAGCGAAAACTAAATTACATACGTTTACAGCGTGGATTGTTTTACATTAATTCTAAAAATTTCAGCTGATAACTTCAAATAGACACCCGTATGGGCCATCCGCACAAAGTCGTATCAAATTCCGCCTACAGGATTTCGTTTTTTAAAAAAAAAAAAAGCAATTTTATTACAAAATTTTAATATACAAATTTCAGTCATCGTTTACATTTTTATCTTTCCCGAAATACCTCGTCACCTATGCTACATTCTATCCATTTCACCTTTACAGATTTCTCAAACTCAATCTGAGGAACGCGTTTAAGGAAGTCTGTACCCCCCCCACTGACTATGCAATTGTAACTGAAGCCATTAGAATAGTTTCAATGGATTTTATAGTTTCGCTAAGGGTTGAAAATAAAACAATTTGTGATATGTAAGCGAATATATTTAAAAAGCCAATAATAAAATCTGGTAATTAAACTAATAGTTCAATTGTTGATTTGCCTTTTCTAATCAAACGTACGCTTGAATTAAGGTAACTTCTAAGTGATCTCTAAAAGAAAGTCCTTTGTTCATTTTAAATATTATTGTGTCTGAGTTGGAGCCAAGGTAAGGCCTCAAGGGATCTCCCTTCCTGTATACAAATAAACAAAATACACACATATATATATGAATCATTCAAATCAGTGATCCAGAAATTAAGGATAATGTTAAAAATTAGAAAATAGGTTAGATTTTAATATAAACAAGAATAGAAGAAACGAAGTCGGTTAGGACAAAATATTTATTTTTCCTTTTCGGGTTCGTCGACAAGGACATTGTTTTAAGAACTGCAAAAATGTGGGATAGAAAAAAAATATATTTTTGCTTAACAAACACATATGGCTAAGTAGCAGGTAACAACGGTGGAAATTGGGAGAAAAAGTGAGTGAAGTAAAAATAAGATTGTTCCGTTATAATAATAATTCAACTGAGAATTATCATCCTACCGGTGTGTACCAACGAAGATCAATTTGTGAAAAAATATGATGTTGGGGATTTAACGAATAAAGGAGGAACAGGAATTCAGTGATTTTCAAGAAGAACTACGATTATGTCAGTAAATAGTCCTTGCTACAGGTAACATCCCATAATTACAATGGAGAGAACAACTACAGTTTAAATGGTAATATACTTTTACACAGATGCTATTACAGCGCTTAATTTATTTTGTAGTACATAGGATAAAAAGAAAAAATGACAAAGATAAAATGAGCAGGGAAAGTAAAAGTGGGAGAGTTGTTGAACTAAAAATTTCGAAAAGAAATTTAATTGTACTCCAACAAATCGTAATGTGGCGACTAGATTCCTTATGCGTTAATATTTGATATGTTAGCACATATGACCACCCGCTGCTGGGTAGTAACATTCTGGTGTGTGCATTGTAACGTTAGATCTGAAACTGTAGTGTGTGTAGCACAATAGTTAGTATGATATGGCTTGTAAAGATAAGCTAGTATAAAGGTGTACACACCATACTCGAAGGAACTTATAGTGTTGGTTGATACACGTCATAGAGGAAGACTGAGCGGGAAATTAAAAATCAATAGAGATACCGGAGATCATGCATTAGACGAATCTGTATCACCAGCGAGCTAGCGTGACACAGGTATAGTGTTATGTATCGGATAGGTAATCAATGGCTAAATGAAATTTTTAAAAATGATGCCACATAATAAGTACTGTGCACAGTGTTGTGTAACAAAGAAAAGGTAAAGATATATTCTTAATTGTTTAATTAATACGTTCATTCATTAACGTTTCTGCTGCATTTCATAAAAAAATTATAAAATATCATCCTATTAAAAAATCACGATTCACCTCTATTTCAATTTTTTTCAAACAGTTCTTGTTTAACAAATATACTTTAGAACAATAATCGACAAACCAAAAAAATGAGAAAATGCGCATTAATGTTTAATTATGAAATCCATTTTTTTTTTTTTTTTTTTTTTTAATATATATTCAGCGTTAGCATGAAAAAGTGTTATAGGCATATTTAAGCCTCCTCCGAAAATGGTACTTAATTAGACCAGTGTCACGGAGTTGGAACAGTTTTAAAGGTCACGTATTTCTTTATAACGTTATTAATCATCAGAAATCAACTGGATACTACGTCTTCAATTTTAATGGAAAAACCGATTATTGAATAATTAAACAGTTTAGCCGTCCTTACGGGTAACGGTTAGTTTGATAACAGAAGATATACACAGTTCTCTGGAGCAGTCGTGTTATTTGTGAAAACTGATATTGTAGCAACTATGAAATCTTTTAAACCGATAACGGCTGGCATTTTTCAAAAAGATTTCTTATTTGATGTGATGTTACGTATAGCAACTTTTTTCTGTATCAACAAAAATTGCGTACGGAAAATTATTTACCTGATTACCGTGATTTCGTTTTTCATTGACTCAGCACAAATCAGCCTGACGATTGAAACGGGAAAGGAACTTTTGCAGTTTGTACCGTATGTCCTTTACATTATAGTCAATTTCAATTATTTTATTACGAGCAGTAAACGGCAATTGATCGATTCGTTACTAAATCGATCTCGAAGTATCGGAAGGCACAGAATTTTTCCAGATAAAACGGAGGAGTACAAAGCTCTTCACAGGAAGGTGACAAGAGACTTTACAGTAATCGCTGTTGTTATATACTGTTTGGCACCAGCAACACAACTGCTAACGATTCCGGTGACCTGTAACAATGCGGCTTCTGACGAAAATTACACAAACGCTTCCTTCAACAAATGCATCGTTCGCGGTATAGTTCACGTTTTTCTAACTATACCGTTAATAAGTTCCAACTTTTCACTACTCCTACTTTACTACTATTTACAGCGGACAATAAAATTAGAGAATGAAATTTTATTAGACTCGGTGGGTGGCATCGATCAATACGTTGAGGAACAAACAAAACGCATAAAGCCCAATGAACTGGTGCGTTTTTTCGACGAATCCCGGTACTGCGAACTGCATGAAAGGTGGTTTAAGCATCAAGATGAAATTTATTACCGTTTGGTTTTAAGATGTTTCCGCGATCATCAATTCATCATTAAATTCACTAGAGATTTAATATCGACCTTACAATTCGTTGTATTCTCTATCTATGCCATAAGTTACTTTACCTTGATTTCAAATAATTACCTGTTGATTGTGACTCACCATTCGAAAATGCCTTTTTACGATGATTGTCTCGGATTATCTACGGCGGTTACGACCATGTTCCTGTTATGCACGTCTGGTGAGTACATTTCGGAAATTAATGAAAGATTTTCGGATGCTTTGTACCAGACTAATTGGTACGATAAATCGCTGAGATCGCAGGAATTAGTCCGTTCTATTATGCTGGTAACGAAATGGCGAATAATGTTCAAGATTACACCTCTTCGAAATCTCTCACTGGCCTTCTTTATTGACTCGCTGAATTCGACTTACGATATGGTAAATTTTTTGCTTACAGTTTACCGTTAATAATTGAAATGTACGATTGTTATTATGAATTGTGATCCGAATTAAATTTGCGTTAAATGGAGAATTTTGATGTGAACTATATGATAATTGAATGTTGTTTAAAGCCTCGATATTTAATAAAAATATGCACGTATTTTTGAAGTTTATTCATTTGTTGCCATGGGTCATTGTTACGTGATTGGCGGGTAAAAATTTTGGTTTTTGTAGAATAATTATTGTGGTCGGCAAAAGTTTTCACAAACAAATTCTGGTAAAACGCCGATGTCAATATTAAACTAGTTTCGGACTACTTAATCGAAATTATTTTCGCCTCTATAAAAAATAAGATCGTGCAAACATTTTTTTTTTATTTATTTATTTTTTTTTTTAAGAATTAAAATTATATTATTATTTTTGTACCGTTGTCTATGTTACAAATTAAACCCGGGTAATTGGAGAAGATTTATAAATGTGCCTTTAGTATCTTTTTTTTTTGTTGTAGAAGTTAGATTCGACTTCAAATCATAAAGTACTGTAGAATCGTGTGTTATTGCTTTCTTGGGCATTTAAAAACGTGCGGCGCGTAGTATTCTTTTGTTTTTAACGTTGAGGTTTGTCGACGAGGACGTTTGCACAATAATTACGAAAGGGAAGGAAAGTAAAATTACACGATTAGAAAGAGTAAGTCTGAATTGGGCACATTTTTTTACCCGTATCATAAAGGGTTAAAAAAAAGAAGGCCTACTAATGTTCGAGCCGAAAAAAAAAATTGCCGTTCAATTTTACAGGTATAAAATACAAAAAAACGTACAAAAACGGCATTCGTTTTTTTTTTTTTTTTTTAACTTTTCAACTAATAGCAATAACCTAGTATTTTTTTTTCTTCTTGGGCGTGTCAACATAGGACATTTACCCAACACAAAGGACTAGAAAATGATGAAACGTAAGGATTTGAAAGTTATATCAGGAAGCGATTAGAAACAGAAGAAATAAAGGTAGCCAATACAGGAACAACAGAAGGAGAAGGAAGAGGAAGAATGTAGAGTGACACAGTCGGAGGTCGGAAGGCCAAGGCCAAGCAAATTAGAATAAAGGACTGCGCGTTCTGAGGAGATAGATGAGCATTCGAATAGAAGGTGATTTACATCACAGGTCAAATTTAAGATAGGAGGATGGAAACAAGGGAGACTGAACAATATTAAAACGAAAGAGGGAGGCAGGAAGCAGACTGTGATTAAAGCGGAGTAGTGCGGTTTAATATATTAGAAGAAAAAAAAACAAACTAGATTTTATCGCGAGCACAAATTCAAGAGAGAGATATCGACCGGGGTGGGGCAGTTAAGGAAGGTCAAGAAAGAATGTAGCCTTATAGGGTGTAGGAAGAAACAGGCCCAGTAGCTGGAGGTAGAAGCACGAACGTTCTGCGTAAAGAGCAGAATATTCACAAAGAAGATGTGGTTGGCGTGGCAATCAAGTTGCTGTCGCTATGATGGAATTGACAGAAAGGAAAAATTTCTGGAGAAAAAGGAAAAAGAGATGAAGTGAGCAAGTTCTATGTCCAAAGCGAGGACGACAAATGGACGAAATGATAGAATGACTGAGATAAGGATAATCATGGTGTACCGTGGTCGTGAAGGCTGAATAGACGGGTAGAAAGACTGAAGATTAGAGAAAAGAAACGGAGAAATATATCGCCAGAACTTAGAGTGAATTTTACTAGAGAGAACATTAATATTAGAAGCAGGAAAACGGGTAATAAATCGACCGGTATGTACAGCAGATTGGGCCAACAAATCAGCCTGCTCACGGCCCCTAATCCCCCCCTGACCCGATACCCACAGCAAGTCGATGTAAATAGAGCTTTAAATACATTGTGCTTCCGAAAACTGCTGATGAACACGTCGTTACATTTCACTTTTAAATGCTCCGCGGTGTTTTTCGCGTACCTTGTTTTTAAAAAGCGTTTTTGATCTGATATTTCGATGTAATTTTAAATATGACATTTTCTTTGAATAACCATTTATTTAAAACAAATCTCAGAGTGTTTTAATTTTATAAATATAAAATTGTTTAAATATTCAGTTTCATTTTTACCTACAACGCAAATATTCTTTCGATAAACAGCTATGATTTATATGTTTATTTAGTTTTCAATTTTTAAAAATTAACTTTCGGCCGGTTAGCTCAACTCCGCCCATTATTGAACTTACTAATTTTCTCTGTTTATTTATTTTAGTCATCTTTTAGCTCTCTTAGTGTCAAAAGAATTATCAAATTTATGATTAAATATAAATTCTCTTGCTCATGATACAGCTGAAATTTTCCAACATTTTAAGTAAATTATGTTCCGTCGCGATAGCCTAGTTGCTCGAGCGCTTGGCTTTTGCTACGGAAGTCTTGAGAGTTCGATCCCAGGTGACGGCAGAGATCATTACGAAAATTTCAAATTAAGTAATCGCTAATAGAGCCATGTGATAGACAATGGCAAACCAGTACGTTATACCGTCTTATGCGCGCCCAGTTAGTATACGGCAGACACACACGGTACTGCATCAACTCTTAAACGCCAAAAACAACATCAAAGCTTCAGGAATAATGTAACGAATTTAAAGTTATCTAAAAATTCATTTAAAATTTATCGCTCGTCATTCGATATTACAATTCTGAAATTTTAAATTTACAACAAACATCAAATGTGCATTACAAAAAGGCGAACATTTGCAGCAATTATTTACTTAAATCCGGGGGAAGGGGGAGGCGAAAAACAGCAAAAGTAAACTAGGCGTAAATGACAATTTCAATATATATATATATATATATATATATATATGGAAAGATACTTTGAAGGGAAATTTAGCCAATATTTAATGTCGAAATTTGAATCACCTTAGGGCGAGTGCCGGTGATCCAATAAGAGTCATTTTTTCTTCCGGCTATAGTAACAAAGTCATATTTTAATTTCTCGAAAGACTACTTTTAGAATTATGAAGAGTTCTAAATTTCATATGTGTTCTTGATGTTTTCTTTTTTCCTAATTTTTTCAACGTTCAGAGTAACCGGTTTCTCCAGAGTTCTACGTTTTCTTATGGAGACTTTTTTTTATTTATCGGCACGATTTTAATACCTTAAACCGTCCCGGATTAATTTTTATGCGATTTCTAAATCACCATAATAGAATCCTACACATTGTCCATATGGTACGCTTAAAAGTTTAATATCGAAAGCAATTAATGAAAACATTTCAAAGTCACTCGTAAGAATTCGTTCTTAATTATTTCATCGATATTAGACGAATTTTTGACATTTTTATGTCTTTGCTTTGGCACATAAACTTGAAAAGCGTTACCAAATAAGCGTCACGAAATGGAGCGTCACGAAATGGACCGTCACGGAAAATCGTTAAGAACACTTCATGTCATTACTTGGATGCGACTGATTACTAATATTTTCATGTCTCTTTACTTTGTCACATAAACTCGAAAAGCGTCACAAAATGGAGAAGTGTTTTCTATAACGAATTCTTATGAAAACCCTTAGGGTTGTGTATTTCACACGTCATTTCCTTGTTTACATTTTCTGAGCGCACAAAACAATTACCATAGTAATTATGAATTAATTGTAACTTTAGTCTCGTGTACACCGTTTCTTTCCCATGAAAAGTGTTATGGATTCCGAAGAGTTTTATAGTTTCGTACGCGATACACCTTTTTTTTTTTTTTTGAAAAAGTAGATAAGTTCATTTACCTAGGACAATTACTGAAAGTAAATAATGACTGGGAAGAGGAGATAACTAGAAGAATACAACTAACTTGGATGGCATTCTCGAAGCTACGAAATATACTTAAAGATACTAATACACCCTTAAATCTGAAAAAAAGAGTTTTTGACCAATGTGTTCTGCCAGTTCTAACATATGCCAGCGAAACATGGGTATTAACGAAAAAACTACAACAAAAGATAAGTACAAATCAACGCAGAATGGAACGGTCTATGTTAGGTATTACCCTGAAAGACAAATGGACAAAACAACGTATCCGACAAACCACAAAAATAAATGACGCAATAAGTATCATTAAAGCCAATAAATGGAGATGGTGCGGTCATGTGGTCAGAGCCGAGCACCGATGGATCAATCTATTGACATTCTGGAAACCTGATGGGAAACGAGCTTTGGGACGACCGAAGGGACGCTGGATGGATGAAATACGAAAATTTAGGTCGAACTGGCGGGAAAAGGCAAAGGATCGCGACGGCTGGAAGGAATTAGGGGAGGCCTTCGTCCAGCAGTGGACTGATAATGGCTAAAGAAAAAAAAAAAAAAAAAGAAAACGCGATACACCGTCCTCTTCGCGAACTACTGTTGCCGAAAAATTTGCGCAATTTCAACAAACGAGGAATGACAATCCTTGTAAACACACAGCGAAATCGGACATGTTCATCCAACGTTCAGTCGTTGCGCTCACACTCGCTCGATATAACGTGTGACTTTGTTATACCTTCGTGCAGTTTACTCGCTCTCTCTAAAACGTGGTTATCAAACACCGATTGCGATAAATTTGAACTTGAAAGTTACTCGCTCGTAAATCGACACAAACGCGACAACGGCAACATGGCTGGTGGTATAGCGATTTACGAAAGGAAATTGGATTCGGACGCTCTGAAGAGCCGCAGTCGGCCGCTGATTCGTATTAATCAGAAAAAAAATAGTCTCGAAGAATGTAACGTGATATCGATGGACGTCGGTGATATATGCAAAGCCGAAACGACGATCGATGGAGAGCGTGTGTTACTCGTAGCGACGTACCTCTCAAACGGGACAACGTTGAACGATAAGATCAATTTCTTCGAGCGTTATCTACTACCGTACTCGATCAAGCTGAAAGGTCTGTTTCTCTTTATCGATGAAATAAAGCTGTACGATTTACCGATCATAGTCTGTGGTGATTTCAACATCGATTTCCGCTTGGACGATGAATTGCGATTCCGTCAATTCATGAGTGAAACGTTCGGTTGTGAGATGAATAATTCAGTGGACCTTTCGACAACGCGAAATATGACGTGCATCGACGGAATCTTTACTCGAAACGTATCGAACGTACAAACGTTAGCTTATGTGTCGTACTTTTCTTACCATCGGCCATTGCTCACTATTACTACCCCTAACGATAATGATGTAAATAAGGAGAACCTTGTGTACTAGCGGTAGTAGTTGTTGAATGGATATATTTTTGCAAATACATTGAAATATAATATGTACAAAGCATTTAGAGGTACAGAGTAGGTAGGTTCAATCTCGAAATAATACGTTGCGATATAATATGTACAAGGGCATTTAGAGGTTACACGGCGACATTCTCATATCGACGGAGGCCGCGAAGCGAATGACGTTTTAATGTCGGCGGATGCCTGAATGGCTGTACAAAACCTACTTTTACGGGAAAACATGAAAATGTCTCTCACTGTGTTGCGGACTTGTAGGCAAGCTGTTTTTTTATAAATTTAGAATATGTTAAAACGACGACTATTGGTTTCCAGTAGATTTTAAAAAGTTTTGTGCAATTTCGGTTCTCAACAGTCGGGGGCTATTCGCAGACTTTTGTGCGCAATACCCAGTCATACTTCTCGCGCTACGTTTTTGATGCTCCCATCACAGATGGCAGACAGAGAAGATCCGAGGGCTCGAATCACATGACACAAAAGTGTTCTTCTGTTTTCGCCAACCATTATCACTACGTCGCTGTGGGAATTTTTCTCTTTCTGCAGCAGCTTTTTCGGTTGAAATGAATTGAAAATGGCCCTTGGTGTTGACTTATTCACATGCTCTTTTTCCTGGCAAGCGTTATTAGGCTTTTATTGTTCCAACAATTTTCGCATGAGAACAAAGAAAAATGTCCACGGACCATCGAGACCACAGTGCCTTTTAAGTGAACCATCTGCACTAGCCACCAACGAACAGGAAACGAAGCACTGCTAAATTATCGGAAAACGAACTTATGCTCTATTCCACTCACGACTGGACAGGTTCAATTATGGTGAGACGACCAGTTGTCTGTGTATAATCAAAATGGCCGACACGGCGACTTTACAAAAAAGCCTTTACTGATCATTCAACTACGCCTTGACTGTGTGCAGTCCGGCGGTCACGCGTGTATAAGCACTCTCTGGTTCTATCCTGTAAAAGTTGAAGCTACGTTCGCACTCTTACCAAAGCTTAGAGATGATGTAACGAAGCTGAAAATTGCCGAGCCAATGAAATTGCCCCTCTTCTCAGGGGCTAACCTGCCGTCGTCGGCTGCCATCACATACATCTTGGTCTAATAATAACTGCGCCGAACAACAGAAAATAATCTCGTTCGATACAAAATCGGGCGAAATACCCGAAAAACGTCATTTTTTAAATTTTGCCTACTCTAAATTCACCATCCTAAACTTATTCAAAACTTTATCTGTTGGAACAACTCGCAACTAGGTGTAGGCGTCGGAGGAGGAAAAAGCATGCATTTCATCGAGTCGAAATACTGCATTATCCTGCTCGATTTCATAAAAGGAACACGCAATTGAAACCAATGTCTTTAAAACGCGCGAAACAACAATAATCACTAGTCAACACAACCGACTAGAAATGAATAAAAGAAAAGATGATAACGAAGTAGGATCGTCGAGTACAGAAAAGAGTTGGACAGAAGTCACAGCGGCTTACTATCGACAAAAAAGTACAACTGACCACCCCGGGTTCGTTCCGGAACAGCGTTAACAATACAATAAGCGGATGTTGATAGGATAGTCACGAGTTGACTCGCGTCTCCATAAAGGTACACATTGTGCGGACGGCACTGATGGCGAAATATAATGCGCAACCAACGCTCTAGAGATACTGCAAAGGAATACTAAGGGCCGATGCGAGAATATCCATAAACTTCAAACTTCCGTATGACTTTCGAGAGGTAGATTTTTTTTTTTTTTTTACCTGTACGTGAGACGAAAAAATAATATCATGGACGAATAACTACCCACAAAAGAATGAAAAAATATAATATTCAACAATCGAAACAATAAAAGGCTCAAAAAAAAAAACCGGTAAAAAGTGCACAAATTAACACTACAGCAAGAAGACTGTTCATTTATCTACATAGCCTCTGAATCCCTTCTTTCCAAATTTGTACCTTTCATTTTCTCTTAATTTTCTTACATTTCTATCGCTAGAAACTGGCGCTTTGCTTCTAATAAAATTCCCATCTTAGCCCTTATCTCTCGTCGTCTTAGTTATTTTTCGTCTCATATAATTTCCCATAATAATCTCCCTTACTTTTCCTTTAATTATTTTGATCTCGCTCACCCTCCCAATGTATATTTTCTTTCTAATTCCTCCAGGTTTCTACCCAGGCGGTTATTAAACAGGAATTTCACGGTACCATCAGTTCCATTTTTCCGCCTCATGTACTCATCTTCGTTGATGGCTCAAGAGTTCTATTTTTACAGCCGGGTTGATAGTTGTCCTACGTGAAATTATTTACATATATTTCGTCTAATCGTAACTTCTCCTACTATCTGATAATTTCCGACTCCAAGAGTGCCCTTCAGGCTATCAGTTTACCTTTTCCCGCTTCCTCGTCTAACTTCATCATTCTTCGTATACGATCTCTCATTCACAATCTTTCCTTTCATCACTCTATCCACGTTAATTTGCTGTGAGTTCCTGGTGTGTCATAGAGGCATCAGGGTAATGAAATGGCGGATGCTTTATAGCTTAGATTACTGCTCGTTTCCATTCTTAAAAAAAATCCCAGATACTAATCTATTATATATCTTTAAGTAAGAAATTTCATTTTAAATTTTGGTCGAATATCTTCTTCCTTTACCAATTTCCTTCTACCTCTCAATTCAACCTAACCTTCCTGCTAATACTTAGTTCTCAAAATTTCCTTCTCTTCCACGTTCCGTTATTTTCCCTATCATTCGCCTACACTTTAATCACACTTTATTACCCTTTACCCGCTATCGCCTCTCTTTGGCTTCCTCTGCTTATCGCGCTCTTCATTCTAATGAAGCAGTTGTCTGTGATGCTGATCACATTTTCTTTCAGTGTTCTGCTCTTTCTGCGGAACGTTTTTACCTTCATTTACTCCTCTTAAAGGCTTCCTGCTCCCTATTGTACTTCCTATATCCTGTCCGTTCCTTCTCGGTCCGTTGTACTTACCACTGATCCCTTTATTTCAGCTATTTCCGATCGAATTAAGATCTAATTAGTTAACTCTTCTTCCGATCGTTTCTGGATTAGGTCCCTGCTCGAAGAGATCCTATAAAAAAAAGAATTTACAAAAATCTTGGGCACATGACAAGCTTCGCTCCTACTTTCTTTGTTTCAGTACGCTATGCAATATTAACGGAACAAAAAATATCGACGTTAAATTTTTGGTTTGCCCAGCTTTAAATCATTCCCTTATATTAGATTCTAGTTGAATCGCGCACACGTAACACAACATTAGAAAATCCTTTAAAAAAAATTACACTAATCAACTAATAACTGTGACAACTAACGCTGCAAAATGATGAAATAAACATACGAAATTACAAAGAAAAAAAATCGCCGTGAAATATTTTGACATTCCGCCATTGTATATTACGCCCTTGAAAAAAATTATGATGGCGTGGATGCGCTGTAAAATAGGTGATTTAAAAAACAAAATAACAAAATATTCAATATGTATAAACTTCCCTTAAAGACGGTAAAAAATTAAAATCGGACTTAGGGTCTTGCTGGCAATATCGATATGAGGGTATTTTTTAAAAAAGGAATAGAATTTCACAGTTTAATAAAAAAAGGTTCTGAATAACATTCCCGTACTACTTTATTTAGTCCCATTTTCGATAAATATAAAAAATATAATAAAAATAAAAATTTAATTAATCAATTTATTTACGCTCGACTTTTGTAGAACTCGGTGCAATGTCAATTTTTGTTCACTTTCAGGTGGATTCGAGCCAAATTCATTTAAACAAATACCGCTTGCTAACCGACTGCGCTTCAGTAGCGTTTTAATCAAAAATCTAACCACTTTAAAGTCTCGAAGTGATGTAAAAGCTGCTACGGAATTCAATTGACTTTAATAAGAATTTCAGTAAAGAAGATGGATTCGCAGAAAGCAGCTTTATAACGTAGACATATTATCGAATTACTACATAATTATAAATGTATTAATTACGCAAAAACGTCTTACCTTATAAATAATTATAGTTGGAGAGAAATTAATAAAGAATTCTAGAACGGGATTTTCAATAGTTGAGATACCGGAAATATTATTATTTTCAGATCTTAAACCCTTACCTACTGCCATGATTTGCTATTGTAGAATGTATCTAACATTTGTTTTAATTATTATATCAACTTAGTCCATGTTTTAAAAGTTAAGCTTTACACAATTTTCCTACAAACCGTGACGAGTTTTACGACAGCTTTTAAAATGTGACCAGTGTCATTTTACATCAGAATGTATGGCCAAATCTTACGTAAAATGAATAAACTGTTCTCTAATCAAACCTAGTCGAATCAGCGTATACAAAAAAATTATCTAATAAATATTCGGGATAAATGTAATCCAAATCGGATCAAACCAAAAAACTTAACTACTGACTATAATCTGTCAGAAGCGTTACAGTTGATTGAAAAATTTAGTTTAAATAAATTAATTGCACTGTTATTAAGATTAAAAGATATCTCAAATACAGTATACCGACCTGATCTGAAAAAATCTTTATGTAATCCTTCTGAACAAAACCAAAATTGATTCGAATTATATTTTAATAAAATGCAGCAGATTTAACATAGTTCATTTTTCAAAAAGAGTTGGATTTCGAATAGTTTATTTCTTATTTTTCTACATATTACCCTTTCAGCTATCACAACTTTGCCTAGACATTTTTAATCTAACTGTTTTGGTGATAAAGTTACATAATCCTAATCCGATTTTATTTTAAATTAACGTGTTATTTGTAAATGAGTAGATAGTTGGTTAATTTATACTGTTCACCAGATACATAGGTTAACAGACAAAATAGCAGCTACATTAAAGAAAGGAGAATACTGTAACGCCATTTTCCTGGATATCGAATAGGCATTCGATCGCGTTTGGCATCAAGGATTACTTTGTGAACTAAAACAAATTTTTCTCAACGATTTATATGCAGTTATGGTCTCATATTCGACAAACAGAAGTTTCAGTGTCAAGATAAACTCATCATTATCTTTGTCAAAGTAGTGTGCTTGGCCCGCTCTTGTATTCCACCTATGCAGCAGATGTGCCAGTACTAAGGACGACAGTAATCGCGACCTTTGCGGATAATATCTGTATCCTTGCTCGGCATAAAAACCCAGTGTACGCATCCCCTTGTTAACACAAGAGCATCTTCATTCAGCAGTGGACGCTTAAGTGGAAGATTAAGCTAAACCACCAAAAAACCAGACAAGTAACTTTCACTTTAAATAAGCAAAACTGCTCCCCTAATACAATAAGTAATCAGTACATAATTCAAGAAAATCACATTAAATACCTGGGCATGATATTAGATGGAAGACTCACATAGGAAAAAGAAATGTATACCGTTCATCCGGCAAAAAATGGCTTCAAAAACTAACGCTCTCAGTAACATATTAGGCAAAAAGTAATCAGTGAGTTTGAAATGCAAGAGGCTAGTTTATTTTTCAGGCATAGCGTCAGTCTGGAGATACGGATTAGAAGTATATGGAGCTGCTGTGAAGAGTAACCCAAATAGGGTTCAACAGTTCCAATCGAAAACATTGAGACATCTGGAAGACGCTCCGTACTACATATTGAATAACACTCTACATACAGACTAGTTCCATATGTAAACGATTTATACTTGAAGCAATATAAATACTTTTATGAAACACTTCAACTCAATCAAAATCCAAAGATATCGAACATCAGTCGCTGGGATCAGCCAAGGAGGCTCAAAAGAACATGGGCCGGTGACGACCTAGACGTCAGATACGATAGATAACATCGTCGTTAATACTTCAGCCGTCGAACGAACAAAACAGACAGTTGACTTGTCCAATATCGAAAATGGATTCATCGTCCTCATTATCGCAAGAACTAGTCTATTACGGTTTTATTAATGAGGAGGATAGGGAAAAAGTTTAACTTCTAATTGAACAAGCTTTACCTGGTGGATTATTGTACAATGAAATTGAGGATAATTCCGTCGAACCAATGTTGGCTGCCACTGCTCAGCAACAGAATGATTCGATGATTGTTACAGGTTGCTAAATAACTTTCCGTTCATTTCTTATAGGTCTTTTTTTTTTTTTTTTTTTAGATATTTCCTCACCGTTGATATAAATGTAAACAATTTCCCGCCCATATATATAGAGATTTCTTTATACCGCCTTCAAACTGTTAATTTTGAACAATATGGAAATACTCTCTCCATATTAACAGTTTAATGTGTATTTTTAGAATTTGTTCCGATCACACCCTTTGCGTGGTTTTATTTGTATTATCAATTTTTAGCTGATCATCTATGCCCGATTAAAATGTTTCTGATTAGTACGTAATATGATTTATGCCTTTTTTTGAAAAATTTGTTTGTCATATTTGTATTTCAAATTACTATCTTTATACTATTTAAGAAAATGTCAAATGATTCCATATTGTTTGTTTTCAATTTGATAACTGATGGCTGACTAATGGAGAGATTTTTTTTTTCTTTTTTGGGATTATATGCAAGACCATCGACCGATAGAGAGATTTCTTTACGTAAAAGTTTCCTTCTCAAAATATGTATGCGTATAATCGCCATATTAAATATAAATACATTAAAACAGGGATAAAATTGATTGATCAGCGATACGATGAGTGAGAAAAAATTTCAAAACTTTAAAACATTTTTTATTTTTCGAAGGGAAAAATAAGTGAAAAATGTGGTTCCTTGTTTGTAAAAACTTAGTAAATTATTAGTCAAATTATTAGTAACACCCTAGTCTCGCTAATCTCGCTTTCTTAACATTCTTAACCAAGTTTTAATAAAAAGAACGATGAGATGTGTTGAGAAGTGAGTTTTTTTTTGTTTTTTTTTGTAGCAGAGAAACTGTTTAAAACAGGAAAATATTAACAGTAATTTATTACCGGAGAAATAACGACGAACCGGTTATAACTATCAGATTATTCACCTCCTTCATTGTTATTATAACCGATTTTCACCGAATTCGGATATTCAAATATTCACATAAAAGTTAGAGATAGTGCAGTATGCGGAAAATTGCAGCATTTTTTGCTGTTATTAATGAGCCAATTTATCTTAAAATTTTCCGCTTTTCGTATCCAGCAATTAGTGAAAATTACAATTTTACATTACTAATTTAGGCTATGGAAAAGAGGTTATCCTTGAAATATAAAAAGGGCTACGTTTAACGTAGATTTCGTAGCTAAAGGTATTTATTGTAATGATTTTAAATAGACTACTGAATCTAGTAAACTCTGGTGTTGACAATTGGCTTCTATAAACTTGCTCGAATAAAATGGATCATGAATAGTATACATTACAAATGAACAACAATTGTTTTTTATCATTAATTCGATAATTTTGTTTTTCACATCGTAGTTTTGCGACTCTGTTAAAATTTATTCAAATTTGTAATAAAACGTTAGAAATAATACATGTGTAGCGTAAAATTTCGGAAATTATTATTTATAAATCCGGTAGCGTTTAATTTTGCCACTATCAAAAATATAATAAACTTACATCAAAGCGATATTATAGTTTTAAACTCTATAATCGTCCAACGTTTAAAGCAGAACTAATTAGAACGTAAAAAAAAAAAAGTAAAAAACGCCGAGGATTGCAAATATGCAGTAGAATACTCGTTTTACGTTATTTAATTTTAATCTCCAACAGATTATAATCTTCTTCTGATTTATTTAGAGATATTTTTTCTTTACAGAAATTACCTTTAGGCATAACTTTTAACTTACCAAATCTTCAACCGCGCAAATCAAAACGAAACTGACCACATCCAGCAATAGAATTTGCACCAATATATTTATTCCACTAATATTATATAATACTCGAGCACATTTGCATTTGTCCAGAAATCCTTTTATTAAAACACAACCGATTCATTTACTTCTAAAGGCTTAGCTGGTGTGATCGTTATGCTCAATTTTACCGTTAAATTGATCGATAATTGTTCTCAAATAATCACATTCATCATTGAAAAAAGAACGCTGATTAATTAAAAACTTTTCGCCTCCGATGACTCGCGGATCAATTCGACTTGTCTGGTGGCGATGTGAAAGTGGCTTTTCATCGATTGACTGCCTGAAGCTTACAAAATGAAGCGGAAAATATTATTACGTCGAATGAACTTGTGTTTTCGTATATTATTCGTTTCGTAATTCAACGTTTCCTTATTTGATTAAGAACACCTACGATCTGTTTAAATGATGATATTGTAATTTGAATAATCTCGAATAGTTCTCGTTACGGTTAAGCATCATACGCATTTTTTGTCGTACAGTCGCGTTACTTCAGTATGAATGATTTTAAGCGAAACGCTGGAATATATTTTAACCAACACAGGAGGGCAGCTCGATTTATTAACAGAGATTTCTGGTTCTTTACACCCGGCAACCTATTCTACGAACGGAAATTACAAAAACAAAGGGCTTTAATTTCAACGCCCATCGAGTTAGTTTACGTATATATATATATATATATCTAACAATAGAAATGGGAAAATAATTTTACTGCATTTCTTTTACACTACAGACAATTTTAGTTATTTAATTACGAACAGGAAACGAGACCTAATTAATCGATTTCAAAGTATTGAAAGAAACAAAAGTTGGATGAAAATGAAATGTCCGCAAAAAACTAATGAACGAACTTACGATATAATGGCTGGTTTTGAGTACTACTCAGTATCAGCTACGAAAATTACAAAAATTACAAAAATTACAAAAATTACAAAAATTATAAAAATTACAAAAATTATGAAAATTACAAAAACGCTTATTACAACATCCTTCGCGGTACAATTCACACGTTTTCCTTCCTATATCGGCAATATGTATTTCACTGTTCCTACTATTTACGGAGAACGGTAAAAATTTTATTCGATTTGGTTGCCGGCATCGACATATTATATCGAAGAGCGAACGAAATTGGTGTGCTTTTACGAGTTCACTGGGATTTGTACGATAGAGGCAATAAGATGAAATTTATTACCTCATTTTCTAAGATGTTCCCACACTCACCGGGGTTCATCATTAAATTCGTTCGAGATTTAATACACCGATCTTTCGATACGTTCTATTTTATTCTATGCGATAAGTTACTTCGTTGCTAAGTATTTACCTAGGGTGATTAATTCTTTAGTAGCCTTTTTTCATTATCCTTGTATCGGAATTTCTTTAGCGGTTGCGATTCTGTTTTTGCACTATTCACATCTCTAGTGAATATACAAGGTGCGGCTATTAAATAACGAGACTGACACCGCTGCAGAAGAAGCGCGCATGCGCCAAACGCCAGTGACCGACAGCTATTTATCGTGAAGCCTTCTCTTTCGAATGCAGTGTCTCTCGCTTCTGTAAACACAAATAATAGCCGTAGCCTTCGATCGTAGCAGAGTTGTTTTCTTGTTTCGCCGGAAAAATGTTAGGTGTAAGAATAGAGCATAGAAATTTCACATGAAACTTGGAAAAACCGTTACAATTTATCGAAAGAATTGTACGGCAATGAATGTTTATCGCGTGCACGTGTTTCTTTTGAGTGGTTTAAGCGTTTTCAAGATGATTCACGCCCGGGTTGCCCTTCTACGTCAAAAACGGATGACAATCTTGAAAAAATTTTGTAATCTGATTCGACCTGACCGTCGCTTAAGTATTCGTGCGATTGCTGAAACTGTAGGAATTGATAAAGAATCCGTACGGCTAATTTCACATAGTAATTTTAACATGCAAAAAGCGTGTGTTGTTAAAATGGTGCCTAAAATTCTCACGTTTGAACAACAAGAGGTTCGCAAAAATGACTGTGTACACTTTGAATGCCGTCGAAACTGATCCAAACTTGTTTGGAAAGGATAAAATAACACGGGACGAATCATGGTTTTTTACTTATGATCCAGAAACGAAGCGCCAATCCATGCACTAGAAGAGCCCATCTTCAAAAAAAGATCGAATGAACAAATCAAAATTCAAAGCAACGATGACTGTGTTATTTTCGATACTCATGAGACTGCGTACCTTCACTGGGTTTCTGAAGGTCAAACTATTAATCAACATTACTACCTTCACGTTCTTGCTGAACTCCGTGAAAGAATAAGGAAAAACACGATCCGAATTATGGAAAGACAAGTCATGGGTTCTCCAGCAAGACGATACGCCGGCTCATTCCGCATTGTCTGTCAAGAAGTTCCCTAGCCGAGTACAGCATCCCAGTGTTAGACCATCCGCTTTATTCGCACCGTGCGACACTACTATCTGTTTCGCCTAAGGGGTGAAATCTGTATTAAAAGGAACAAGATTTAAGTTCGTTGAAGCTGTGAAACAGAAAGCCGCACGCGTCCTGAAGAACCTGACAGAAGAAGACTTCCAGCACTCTGTTTCGAACAATAGAAGATTCGCATGGAGCGTAGGTAGGAATAGAGGACGGGTGTATATTGAAAGTGATCATAAGTAAATACGAGTATGTATGAAATTAAAATAAAATGTTTTACAGCGCCGGTCTCGTTATTTAATAGCCGCACCTCTTATTTTTCGGAAATGAATAAAAGGTTTTCCGATACTTTATACCCCAGACTAATTGGTGCGATAAATCGCCGAGATCGCAGGAAGTAGTCCCTTTTTCGATTATGCTGGTAACGAAATGGTGAATAACATTAATTTTATTCGTCGCTGCAGTCATTGTGTCCTGCCGATAGCCATTCTTCTAAGTTCCCTGATATTTAATTCAACCGATGATATCCACTATCCATTACAGATGTCTCGGTCTCGGCCGTTTACCTCCTTCTATTATATATATTTTTTATGAAATTATTGTGCCTCTTATTATTATAGTTCTAGCAGTATTTTATTTTTTGCTTATTAATATGGTTAAGTAAACTTCTTTCTTTTTCTTTCTATTTCTTCTAGAATCCCGTTATTTGTTTTTATTTCCAAAACGTTTTCGTCATTCTACGCCATATCCACATTTCCACTGAATTCAGTTTCTTTTTTCCTTGCGCTATGAAACACCAATTTTCGTAATTGAGCACACTCCCCGGACTTATGTTTTTTTGCAAATTTTTTCCGGGCATTTATACAGATGTTCTTATTTGTTAATATTTTTTTCTTTGTTGCTATTAATTGCTTGTTCTATTCTTTTTTCTACATCTTTTATGCACCTATTAACCTCATCTGGCTTGCCAGGCAAAGTGTGATTCTGATACTTGTTTTAATTTAGTCTTATTTTTATATTTAACTGTTTATTATTTGTTGTAATCCTATTAATCTTCATTACTTTTGTTTTCTTTTCATTAATATTTTACATTTAGTTCTAGTTCGTCCGACAAAACTGCTAGCCATTTTATTCATTTTCTTCTCTGACTCCGCTGAAAGAGCAATATCGTCCGCGAAACGCAATTCTATATCTCATTTACTTTATTTTTTCATCTTTTTAATTGGCTCTTCTAAGTATACGTTAAATAGATATGGTGACAAAGGACATCCTTGCCTAACTCCTCTCCTTATTTTAGCTTCTAGCTTGCGCCCAGTTACATCTATTATCGTTCTTTGCGACACTTATATAGATTTAATATTAACTTTCTATCTTGCCAGTCTACATTCATTTCCTTTAATGTTCTAAATAATATTTTCCAGTTAGTGTTGTCGAAAGCTGTTTCTAGGTCTCTAAAGGTTATATATAGAGACACTTTCCATCGTCTTTCCAATATGAACTTCAAAGCCATTATCACTTCTTTCGTTTCCCTTTTCCTAATGATTTTCTCCTGAGCTTTCTTTAACTTGCCCCTTTAGTCTATTTTTTACAACGTTTAATAAGATTTTCGAAGCGTGTGACAACAGCGCAAAGTTTCCGTAATTTGCGCATTCATATCAACTTCCATTTTTTTCGTAGGGTAATCTCGTTTTGCCTTTTATAAAATTCCTCTGCTTTCTAAGTGAACTCTAAATAAAAGTCCTTTGTTCATTTTAAATATTATTGTGTCTGAGTTGGAGCCAAGGTAAGGCCTCAAGGGATCTCCCCTTCCTGTATACAAATAAATAAAATACACACATACATATATATATATATATATATATATATATATATATGAATCATTCAAATCAGTGATCCAGAAATTAAGGATAATGTTAAAAATTAAAAAATAGGTTAGATTTTAATATAAACAAGAATAGAAGAAACGAAGTCGGTTAGGACAAAATATTTATTTTTCCTTTTCGGGTTCGTCGACAAGGACATTGTTTTAAGAACTGCAAAAATGTGGGATAGAAAAGAAATATATTTTTGCTTAACAAACACATATGGCTAAGTAGCAGGTAACAACGGTGGAAATTGGGAGAAAAAGTGAGTAAAGTAAAAATAAGATTGTTCCGTTATAATAATAATTCAACTGAGAATTATCATCCTACCGGTGTGTACCAACGAAGATCAATTTGTGAAAAAATATGATGTTGGGGATTTAACGAATAAAGGAGGAACAGGAATTCAGTGATTTTCAAGAAGAACTACGATTATGTCAGTAAATAGTCCTTGCTACAGGTAACATCCCATAATTACAATGGAGAGAACAACTACAGTTTAAATGGTAATATACTTTTACACAGATGCTATTACAGCGCTTAATTTATTTTATAGTACATAGGATAAAAAGAAAAAATGACAAAGATAAAATGAACAGTGAAAGTAAAAGTGGGAGAGTTGTTGAACTAAAAATTTCGAAAAGAAATTTAATTGTACTCCAACAAATCGTAATGTGGCGACTAGATTCCTTATGCGTTAATATTTGATATGTTAGCACATATGACCACCCGCTGCTGGGTAGTAACATTCTGGTGTGTGCATTGTAACGTTAGATCTGAAACTGTAGTGTGTGTAGCACAATAGTTAGTATGATATGGCTTGTAAAGATAAGCTAGTATAAAGGTGTACACACCATACTCGAAGGAACTTATAGTGTTGGTTGATACACGTCATAGAGGAAGACTGAGCGGGAAATTAAAAATCAATAGAGATACCGGAGATCATGCATTAGACGAATCTGTATCACCAGCGAGCTAGCGTGACACAGGTATAGTGTTATGTATCGGATAGGTAATCAATGGCTAAATGAAATTTTTAAAAATGATGCCACATAATAAGTACTGTGCACAGTGTTGTGTAACAAAGAAAAGGTAAAGATATATTCTTAATTGTTTAATTAATACGTTCATTCATTAACGTTTCTGCTGCATTTCATAAAAAAATTATAAAATATCATCCTATGAAAAACTCACGATTCACCTCTATTTCAATTTTTTTCAAACAGTTCTTGTTTAACAAATATACTTTAGAACAATAATCGACAAACCAAAAAAATGAGAAAATGCGCATTAATGTTTAATTATGAAATCCATTTTTTTTTTTTTTTTTTTTTTTAATATATATTCAGCGTTAGCATGAAAAAGTGTTATAGGCATATTTAAGCCTCCTCCGAAAATGGTACTTAATTAGACCAGTGTCACGGAGTTGGAACAGTTTTAAAGGTCACGTATTTCTTTATAACGTTATTAATCATCAGAAATCAACTGGATACTACGTCTTCAATTTTAATGGAAAAACCGATTATTGAATAATTAAACAGTTTAGCCGTCCTTACGGGTAACGGTTAGTTTGATAACAGAAGATATACACAGTTCTCTGGAGCAGTCGTGTTATTTGTGAAAACTGATATTGTAGCAACTATGAAATCTTTTAAACCGATAACGGCTGGCATTTTTCAAAAAGATTTCTTATTTGATGTGATGTTACGTATAGCAACTTTTTTCTGTATCAACAAAAATTGCGTACGGAAAATTATTTACCTGATTACCGTGATTTCGTTTTTCATTGACTCAGCACAAATCAGCCTGACGATTGAAACGGGAAAGGAACTTTTGCAGTTTGTACCGTATGTCCTTTACATTATAGTCAATTTCAATTATTTTATTACGAGCAGTAAACGGCAATTGATCGATTCGTTACTAAATCGATCTCGAAGTATCGGAAGGCACAGAATTTTTCCAGATAAAACGGAGGAGTACAAAGCTCTTCACAGGAAGGTGACAAGAGACTTTACAGTAATCGCTGTTGTTATATACTGTTTGGCACCAGCAACACAACTGCTAACGATTCCGGTGACCTGTAACAATGCGGCTTCTGACGAAAATTACACAAACGCTTCCTTCAACAAATGCATCGTTCGCGGTATAGTTCACGTTTTTCTAACTATACCGTTAATAAGTTCCAACTTTTCACTACTCCTACTTAACTACTATTTACAGCGGACAATACAATTAGAGAATGAAATTTTATTAGACTCGGTGGGTGGCATCGATCAATACGTTGAGGAACAAACAAAACGCATAAAGCCCAATGAACTGGTGCGTTTTTTCGACGAATCCCGGTACTGCGAACTGTATGAAAGGTGGTTTAAGCATCAAGATGAAATTTATTACCGTTTGGTTTTAAGATGTTTCCGCGATCATCAATTCATCATTAAATTTACTAGAGATTTAATATCGACCTTACAATTCGTTGTATTCTCTATCTATGCCATAAGTTACTTTATCTTGATTTCAAATAATTACCTGTTGATTGTGACTCACCATTCGAAAATGCCTTTTTACGATGATTGTCTCGGATTATCTTTGGCGGTTACGACCATGTTCCTGTTATGCGCGTCTGGTGAGTACATTTCGGAAATTAATGAAAGATTTTCGGATGCTTTGTACCAGACTAATTGGTACGATAAATCGCTGAGATCGCAGGAATTAGTCCGTTCTATTATGCTGGTAACGAAATGGCGAATAATGTTCAAGATTACACCTCTTCGAAATCTCTCACTGGCCTTCTTTATTGACTCGCTGAATTCGACTTACGATATGGTAAATTTTTTGCTTACAGTTTACCGTTAATAATTGAAATGTACGATTGTTATTATGAATTGTGATCCGAATTAAATTTGCGTTAAATGGAGAATTTTGATGTGAACTATATGATAATTGAATGTTGTTTAAAGCCTCGATATTTAATAAAAATATGCACGTATTTTTGAAGTTTATTCATTTGTTGCCATGGGTCATTGTTACGTGATTGGCGGGTAAAAATTTTGGTTTTTGTAGAATAATTATTGTGGTCGGCAAAAGTTTTCACAAACAAATTCTGGTAAAACGCCGATGTCAATATTAAACTAGTTTCGGACTACTTAATCGAAATTATTTTCGCCTCTATAAAAAATAAGATCGTGCAAACATTTTTTTTTTATTTATTTATTTTTTTTTTTAAGAATTAAAATTATATTATTATTTTTGTACCGTTGTCTATGTTACAAATTAAACCCGGGTAATTGGAGAAGATTTATAAATGTGCCTTTAGTATCTTTTTTTTTTGTTGTAGAAGTTAGATTCGACTTCAAATCATAAAGTACTGTAGAATCGTGTGTTATTGCTTTCTTGGGCATTTAAAAACGTGCGGCGCGTAGTATTCTTTTGTTTTTAACGTTGAGGTTTGTCGACGAGGACGTTTGCACAATAATTACGAAAGGGAAGGAAAGTAAAATTACACGATTAGAAAGAGTAAGTCTGAATTGGGCACATTTTTTTACCCGTATCATAAAGGGTTAAAAAAAAGAAGGCCTACTAATGTTCGAGCCGAAAAAAAAATTGTCTTTCAATTTTACAGGTATAAAATACAAAAAAACGTACAAAAACGGCATTCGTGTTTTTTTTTTCCTTGGGCGTGTCAACACAGGACATTTACCCAACCTAAATAATTAACAAATGATGAAACGTAAGGATTTGAAAGTTATATCAGGAAGCGATTAGAAACAGAAGAAATGAAAGTAGCCAATACAGGAACAACAAAATGGAGAAGGAAGAGGAAGAATGTAGAGTGGACACAGTAAAGGGTCGGAAGGCCAAGGCCAAGCAAATTAGAATAATGGACTGCGCGTTCTGAGGAGATAGATGAACATTCGAATAGAAGGTGATTTACATCACGGGTTAGTTTACTTTACTTTACATATAGAATTATATTATCATTTATAATCGGTTGATGAGTGATGCTACAACTTCTTAAATGATATAAAAGCATATATACAGGGTGCAGCAGCGTAACTTCCTTTTTTAAAATGCGCCACTTTTTTACTACTAAATTTTTTAAAGAAATAATAACAGAAAATCGAAATAACATGCTCTAGGTCCACCATTGAGGCAATATGTGTGCTTCTTCCCTTCTCGCAGTTTTATTTCGATTTTCTGTTATTGTTTCTTTAAAAAATTTAGTGGAAAAAAAGTGGCGCATTTTAAAAAAGGAAGTTAATCTGCCGCACCCTGTACATATATAACTCGGCTATTTTGGCCACGCAAGGGGCTACGCCCCTTGATCCCTTTTGCTTACATTTCTATCTCTTTCTCTTCTATACTTTGTATAAAATGATCAAAATTTACAACGTAATTCTAAATCGGTCCATATGAATATAATAATCACAAAAATCCTATAAAATGTAAGAAACGTTACATAAAATTAGGACATTTTGCGTTACATAAAATTGGGACACTTTTTGGGACACTTTTTTCTAATGGTGGGTAGCCTAAGAATTACGTTGTAATTTATATATATATATATATATATATATATATATATATATATATATATGAACCAACCTCATAAATACTTGTTGGATAAAACTAATAAAAAAACATCCCATCCCGTTATATGGACATGGAATTATTGATCGGGCGACAGTCATGAATAGTGAACATTTATATGTAAAAACAATTAACGTCCTTAAAGTTATTTATTAATAAAAACTAACGCGGATTGACTGTTGTTGTTTTTTTTTGGTGGGAGTTCAATAATACAAAAAAAAAATAAATAAAAATAAATTTAATAAATCTAAAATAAGCTTGAATTAGAATATTGAAATTGCACATAAATAACGCTGTTTTAAAAAACGTACAACTTTGGACGATTACCTGGGGCGTTAAATATTGCTAAAAAAAAATATACAATATGGATTTTGGAACCATCTAAAAAGTCACTTACAAATTCAAAAGCAGTTAATAAACTTTTTTGTTTTTTTTGGTCGGCCAATAAACCATTTATATCGATAACCAATTAACCTGATGCCCATTTTCGGCAAAAAAGAAGCATCAAGAGAAAAATTATATTTAAAGCAACGAAAAGGCTATATTACAATTCTTTAATAGAATTTTGAAGTTTTACCTCCCTTTCTCTGCGTTGCGTATATTAATCATCTCTCTGCAAATTTCGCGAATGCTACGTGAAAATAACTTCGAAATTGGTATAATTTGTTTTTCAGTATTATGTAAATGTAAACTACGGCATCGTTTAATAAAGCACGTGACTTCATGACTTCATGCTTTATCGACCCGTTTTCTTTTTTATTTGCATATGAAATATACGACGCAAATTATATCTCTAGATCCGACCAACGTTTTTATTAATTTTTCCCCCGGATAAAATTAAACACACATCAGTTTATCCGACTCATTAATATTTATTATACTATTTCCTAGGCTGCCTCTTATCGTAAGTAGTAAAATACATTTCGTTGTATATAAATTTTGCACAAACAACAAATAGCTTTCGTTTCTCCGCATGAAAAAGTTAGCGAACTTTCTCTGTTTTGTTTCCGAAAATTTCGACTCTAGGCCTTCCGTTTTCCTACAGTGCTTCTTTTATCCTTTCCTTCCCATCTCCAGTAAAAATTCCCTTATTTCAATCCTCTGAACTTTCCATCATCGCTTCAGAATCTAAATTTCTAACATAATATATATATATATATATAAATGGTGGGGTCAAAGCTAGGAACGGGCCTCAAAAATAAAAACTAATGTTTCTTTCCATTATGCCCCCCCCCCCACAGCGAACACAAAAAAAAACAACAATCTTATTCATAAAATAACTATACCCGGGGGGGGGGGGATACTCCAACCTTTTGTAGACTTTTTTAACATTCAAATGAAAAGTAAAACTGAAATCTTTTCCAGGCACCAAACGTTCAGTATACCAGGATTTAGTTTAAATTGGCACATCAGACAGGAAAACTAACTTACCACACAAAATGTTTTAAAAATGACGACCAATTCTTGAAATGCATACGGAAAATGTTACTAATAATTCGGGAAATTACATTTTGTTTGCGCGCATCTAATAAACTAACTATAAATAGCGGCAATAAAGAACGATTAAAGCCGCTATTCTGTTGATTTGGACAAAAAGAAAAACACGTTCTCTCCGAACGGCATAACAGGCTGCCTACTACATACACACATAGTGTCACTGGGACTTGTAACGAAATGTACACCTGCAGATACATGTAATGTCTCGTGAATAATGTTGAAACACAGTGTGTATAAAGTTATTTCACAAAGGGGCACTAATTCTTTCCGTCAAGGAAGGTATTTTAGACATAAGCACATCTGGTCGTAATACTTCGGACGAGACAACGAAAAACAAAGCAAGCCAGACTTAGTGAAAGACAAATGACACACTGTCGAAGTACTAGACGAGTTATTAGCAAACCGCAATGGTCGCTTTCACTGATCGTACTCCTCTACTGCAGTACTTAATATTTTTCAGCTATAACCGAGCACAATATTGCAGTGGATATTCGACATAAAGTAGCGCTGCACATGAAAGATCCAGAGCTGGAACAGCAAATGCATTAGACGATGCATAAAACAAGTAGCATAGAGGAAAGGAGAAGTACAACATGTTGCAGTTGAACGGAAGTACATTTTAGCAGACACCGAACGTTGTACAAGAATAAAAATGGATGTACTACTAATCTCTCCGTTACAACATGTATCCACAATAGAAAGTTGAAAAATGAAATTCTTTTAACACATTCATTGAGGACAATAAGCACACGTGACTAATGCAAATAAAGTTGTCAGTCGGATAAGAATTCGAAATTTTGACTATGTTTTAAAACAAATTTGTATAATACACCGGTCTTTTCCAGTTTTTTTTTTAGGATTTTAGCCGACTGCTCGAAAAAGTTTCATCCACGAATGAACTGATGAAATGCGAAAAGAAAATATCGCTAGTAAAATTTCCTAAGTTGGTATTTTTCCTCCCCTTTATTTTTATTTTTCGCTATTCTTTCGTTTATTTTCTTTACATATTATTAATATCTTATACTTTATTTATTTAAGTTTTAATCGTTTATGTGCATGTACGGGTAACGTAGGCAGAAAATTTTTCAGGAGAAAACGGTCATAAATTATTCGAGGCTCTTTACCGGTGATAGACCACTTATTCGAAAACATCTGCGTTGAACTTTAACTTTTAAATTTTTCTAGAAACAGTTTAGACTAATCAAAATATTTCAGTATCAGTTGACTGTATTTTACAATTGAAGATGATGCGATAAAAATGTTATATTTCAATCAGTTGCGCTTTTCATGTAACTTCAGTCAAACATGTATAACAGATTTATAGATTCATACTATTACATTAACACCGTAATTAATTAATTAGCTCGCTGCGCAGTTCCGTTGTTGTTGTATAGGCTCTTTGGATTTAATAAACCTATATTTATAAATAAATATTACCGTTATTAAGTTATATCTAGGTCACCCTATAACTTAGTTATTATGATTAAATATTGTGTTATCGTAATTTAGAGCTGCACTTAACTAACTGATCTAATACATTTATATTATTTTTATTCTACTTAAACAGTCTTTTAACTCTATTTTTAGTATCATTTAATATATATATATATATATATTTTTTTTTTTAAATAAATAAGTCGTGGGTCTTACTGGGCAAGTATGCCCGTTGCGTGAGTGCCCACCGCTCTTATTATCGTTATTATCGTTTATTCTAAGTAAACAAAATTGCAATTAATCATTCTTACTACATAAATCAAACACATATTAAACCAAAAAAATACCAATCAAAGTTATAAAAAACACAATAACACACCCATATGCATAAGGGCCGCTTACATATTGGGCACGTCGCATACATTAACGTACAGGAAAGAAAAAGGAAAGGAAACGGGGAAATAAAAGTTAAAAAATGCAACAATAAAGGGAAAAAGGGCGCAGCAGAATTCCTTAATCTTTGCACCATTCTTTCAACCAATTTCCCACTTCCCTCTTCCGTACACCGATTTTTTTTTTTTCGTTTATTATGTGACTATGGTACTCATTAATTTAATTAGAACCGAATCGTCTGTATTGTTGATTCATAGATTTACCCCTCTAGGATGAATAAGTGTTATTTTAATTCCTTGTTAGTCGAGTTTTTAGTCTGGAAGGTAACTCTTTACGTTATTGCGTTTAAATTCAAGTAGTCTCTGTAATAATAATAATAATAATAATAATAATAATAATAATAATAATAGTGTATCTTGGGAGACATTTCATTATTTTCCTTCCACCAGATTGATGTAGTGTCACACTCCGATTCCAGTGTAGTAATATAAGTTTCAAACACCTTTTTGTGAATTTTACCTATTTTATTGATTTCCGTTTTTTTTTAGCCTCGCCCCATATTTGGATCCCATATAAAATTCTAGACATTATTATTGCATTAAAGTATATCCGTAATGTTCCATATGAACGAACCGGCTTAAATTTATATAACGCTGGAATTGACTGTCATATGTATTTTCGAATTTAAGTTTTGTATGTGATTTTTTCCGGTTCAATGAGTTATCGACAATATTTCGAATATGGAGTAGTTTTGATTTATTTACATTAATGCATAACCTCCTGTCAGGCGCACCCATTTACTGAGATTATCGATATCCTGCTGCAGTAATTTTTCCGCCATCTCTAGATTTTTATGTTCAATTAATAATGCGATATCATCGGTAAATACATAATCTTTTGCATTTTTAATATGCCTGTATAGTGAACTCGTGTATATAAGAAATAGAACAGAAGCCAATATTATGTACCTACTCCATATCGATTCAATATATTACCTGCAATTTTTACTATGCTTCTCATGTTTTTTCAATTAGTCTTAAACCACAATAGTGTATTATTTACAGTGCACATATCTTCTAGATCTTTAATAAGCAAGTCATGGCGAACTAGATCAAACGCTTTAGCTAGGTCAGTAAAGGTGATTATGAATTCGTTCCCCTTCGACAATGACTTATCTCATTTACAAACGTTCTTAGTAAAGTTAAGGTGGATCTTTTTTCTCTAAATCCGTGTTGGTTTTTGGTAGAGCAGTATTGCAGTTGAAGCTCGGATATCGAGTACTCAGGATTTATGGTATGACTAGGATTGTCATTAAACGTTATACGTAACATAATTTTTAAGAGAATAATTTTTATTTATTATAGCCTTTGTTTATTTTCAATTGCGTCCGGAACTCGAACTGTAAGCATGAGTTAAATTGTTAACAAAAAATTGTGATAGTTGCAATAACCTCAATTATGAAATGTTTAAATATACAATGGGAGATGTTTTAACAATATTATACATTACCCGGGATAAGAGTTTTTAATTATATCCACAACCCTCTTATTACCAAACGCAGAAAATCTAATTTTCAGTTTTTTTCCCCTTCAACGAATTCGCTAATTAACTTAATTTATTCAACAATGCAATATTTTGTGACGTTGAAGACGGGGCACATGTCACCAGCATATGATGTTAGTTCACAGTTATTACACTAAAAAAAAATTCTCTATATAATCCATAGAATATAACAAGTTTCATAAAGTTGATCCCAGCACAGAACCTTGAGGAACACCACAGCAGAGCTAATCAGCTAGCGGCATCGTTGATTGAATAGTAGAATTTTTATGTATGAGAATAAACAGTGGAGACCGGTGAGTAGGCCAGAATCCGTCCGATCGCGAGATGTGGGGAAATTGCGAGCGTGATGTATGAAGAATCGGTAATCGGAAAGACCAGTGCAGTTTCAGTAGTCGTTATCACTTCTCCGAGTTGATTGCGGCAATCCATTTACGTAATTAAGATAGTCACCGATAACTGTGATTACAATAGTAACAGTCGTATTTAAAAATATAAATAATAAAAAAATAAGAAGAAGAAGAATCGAATAGCTAGTCATGCCAAGTGCCCCGAGAAGCGAAAGTTTAGAAGAAGAAACGAATTAGTAAAAAAGTGAATACCACGTCGGCCGGAACCGTAACCGGGAGCACATGTTCCAGCAGTCAGAGGAACCTGTTACCAGATCACGGCACTTTGAACAGGCCAGATGTACGTATATTTTTTACTTATATCAAAACTTTTTTTTTGTTGATTTTGTCCATTAATTGCGTGTGTTCTGGTAAGTGTGCGCGAGTCGGATATGGTGTGTATTATGTGTCGTACTTGGTAAATTAGGTGAATCTCATCGTTGTAACCGTTGTTTTTTGTGTGTAGCTGCATTTCTAGTCGTTCGGGTGTAATCGAATTGATGCGCATAAAAATAATAATAATATGTAGTCGTATGTTTTTTTTTTTTGAGTGAGTGTTAGACGTGAGAGAAGCAAGGTCTATGTGATAGCGATTAAATCTCGGAGGGGTTTTGACAACCATAAGGTCACTATCTCGCCCCAGCGAAAAAAATAGAAAAAATATAAAAAAAAACATATAAAAAAAGAAGATAAAAAATATATAAATGTATATGTAAACATATCCATAGGGTGAGAATAATAATAGTATAAAACGAAATACACTTTTTCCCGGTATGATCCGGCGAAGCACGTAAATTTCAATTTGTTAATCGCGAAACCAGCTACCCCATAAGCTGGGATACCACGTAAGGATTAATTCTTTTTAATTATCTCAATAATTGCTGACCATTTGCAATTATCAAAGCTTCTAAAATGTCGAAGAAGAAGACAACTATTGTCCTACGTTGTGTGCATTTTTTATTGACCTGAACTAATTTATAACGGCGCTTTCGACAGATTGCCCTGAACGAAAACCAAATTAGTTAGCATGCAGCAAGAAACGGCTGATAGAAGCAGGTGATTAACGATTTCTTAAAGACCTTACAAATAGAGCTGAGTAACTAGATAGGGCAGCAGACAGTTCTGTAGGTGCTTTTCCAGGTTTAGTAAATGGTATTACAACCGCAGCTTTCCAGTTAGATGCAAAACATTTAGGCATTTATTAAGAAGTATCGAAAAGATTTCGATAAACTGTAAATTAATTTGCTTCCCGACTTTATTGTTAAATTTCTCACTAGCTGACATTTTTCTAAACGCCTCAGTTATGTCATTTATAACTGTACAAAACTAACAGCTGGGATGTACGCCTCTGAAGTTGGCTCAGGTAGGCAAAAAGTGTTCTACGAAAACACTACATTTTTCAAGATCTCTATTCGCTGATTACATTTCATATTACCTCCGAGTCTGCTTTTAATAATTATTATTTACGGCTGCTCATATACTCAATATTTAACTGTTTCCATGTATTATTGATATAAAACAGCTTCACAAAATCTTTGCACGTAGCCTTTCTTTGAGCACTTGGTTAATCTTATTTTTAATCAGATCAAGCCTTTCAGTGGTCCGCCAGTCACATTTCGGCGCTAATTTTTTTCGTTTGACATTTTTTAACAATACTACCGATTAAACATTTAAAACTTCCACGGTGAAATAATTAGCAAAAACAATTTACGGTATAGATACCATGTTTAGAAAATTTAAACTTAAAACTTAACGTTTCGGAAATCTTACATTTACCATAATTTTTTAATTTAAATTTTGTAAACACGATGTCTATACCGTAAATTGTTTTCCTAATAATCGATGTGTTCATTTAACTGATTAACATATCCATCAAAAAAAATCTGCGAATACAGTTTTTGATATTTTCTTATTGCGATATAGTTCTTTTCCAGCGCCTGCCTGAATTTAAATATATCCAATTTAATAAAAATGGTGCCGCCCAAAATCTATTCAAAATTAAAAAATACCAAAAATACAATTTTTGGTAAAAATTACTTTTTTAAGTAACATTTTCAGATACCAATAGATAATCAATAAAAAATACTCACTCCATTTTAATTGCTGAATTTAATGACTAAATTATTACCATATTATATCAAATCTTGTAGTAAAATTGAATTCGAGTTATGTTTGAGGACTCCATCTGGGGCTGCATAAAGAAGTTTTGCACATCTTCTTCTTCTTTAAGGTGCCATATCCTCATCGGATTTCAGGTTGTTGACATGAAGATAATCTTTTTCCATTTTTCCCGATTCCTGGCTGTCTGAATTATTTCTTCTGTTGAATGGTTTATCCGCAATTTTTTATGTTTCCAAACCATGTCGTATTCTTCCTACCAATCCATCTTTTTTCTTCAATCTGCCCAAGTAAAATAGTCCTCAGTAGCTGATATTTAGGGCCACGTAACATATATTTCAATAATATGATCAAGATTATTTATTGACGTATTTCTAGGTTTATTTAGCGATAGATAGCAAGGATTTTAGTATAAATTTACCTAAATTAATAGCTAAGTTATTCATAATTTATATTTATATATGATATATAATTAGGATTTATGGGGAGGTATCACCGCCAACTAAATATGGTTCTGACAAGTAAAATAAAAGTCTCTCAAAAAAATTAATTACGTTTCACGACAGTGATCAACACTAAGATATAAAAACTTAAACAGAACTAGTCTATATTAGATTTTTGGTTCTTATAAAACTTCCGAACCACGCATCCTGAAATCCTTAGACTGCGGTTCCACGAACTACGGGATAAGTATCTCTCAAGTATCGAGTATTACACCGATGGCTCGGCAATCAACAATAAAACCGGATATGCAGTAATCTCTGAGACCAACACGCTGGCGGCCCGACGGACACATGACCAAAACTCCGTCTTCACATGTGAAGCCAGGGCAATCCTCCACACTCTGGAATTAATAAGTAACAGACAAGATAACGTGAACAGCACCTTTTACTCAGAATCTATGTCCTGCCTAAATGCCATCGGAAACCGTTTCACTGCGAATCCTATCATACAAAGTGTTCACAAAATCCTAGAACAGCTAAGGACCTCCAATAAAACCGTCAACTTCGTCTGGATACCAGCCCATATTGATATCGAAGGAAACGAATTAGATGACCAGGTGGCCAAATCTGCAACCACGGCCGAATTCTCGCCAGACAATAGGCTAACACTTACTGAAGCTTCCGAGATGATCCGTAAGGCGTCAATCAGCTACTGGAACTCTATTTGGCTGCAAACACCCAGTAAGCTTCACAACGTGAGAAATACTGTATCTGACACAGTACATCTGTCGCTCTACAGCAGGTGGAAACAACAAGTGATCACGCGAATACGTATTGGACATACGCACCTCACTCACTCCTATCTAATTTCCAAGGAACCGCAAACTTTGTGCCACAAGGGTGTGACAACCCAGTGACGATCAAACATCTCCTGTTCGATTGTAACGCCTACCAGCCAGACAGAGTCCGAGCTGGACTCAATAATATTCATCCAGGCTTGACAATGGACGACAATGTGTGTAAAAAAGTAATAGATTTTTTAAAAAAACGTTTCACTTTTTAAATTGATTTAAATTTTCACGTACAACTAACTACGCTTGTCACACATCGCGTGACCCTTTTGTTTTGTTTTCTTTTCCTTTTCCTTTTTTTTTTCTTTTCTTTTATTTTCTTTGCTTGTTAAGTAAATAACTTTTGTAAATGTAAACGATGTATTATACGTAATCTTTAAGATACGAATGTAAATTTCGAGGTCGCTGAAGGCTAAGATGTCATATAGCGACCATAAATAAAAATATAATAAATAATAAAATAAAACGTCTATATACTCTCGTATAGGACAATTTTGTTACTCGCAATAACTTATGATCTAAATTAATTTTATCAAAAGAGATTCTAATTTTGTGATATATATACATTTATATATATATATATATATATATATATATATATATATATATGTATATATATATACTCGGACATTTTGGCCTCGCAAGGATGACCCTTGACCCCTCTTGCTTATATTTCTGTCTCTTTCTCTTCTATATTTTGTATAAAATGATCAGAATTTACCACGTAATTCTTACTGGCATCAACACAAAAAAAGTAACATAACCACAAAAATCCTATCCTAATATATTTAACTTTCATCATATAAAATTAAGACATTTTTTTGTTACATTTTTCGTTACATATTTCGTTACATAAAATTGTGACATTCTTTAAATAACAATCACAAAAATCCTATAAAACATAACAAACATTACATAATATTGGGACATTTTTTCTAATGGCGGGTTGCCTAAGAATTACGTTGTAATTAATGTAGGTACGAACTGGCGCCAACTTAGTTTCAAAATTCAAAATTATTTGCCGGTTCGTTGTATGATTTATGCGGCGCTATCTTTCGGTTAATTTATAGAAGGAATCAGTACGCACGTGCCGAATATCGGTATCGGATTTTATCAGACTCGCGAAGTTCATTGTACTACCGAGGCATATGCGAGTGTTTGGGATCGAGCCGTGTGGTAAAATTCCCGGTAAATTCTCGATATATTCGGAGATGATGGATGTGGTTGTGTCCGAGTGTGTGTATATTAATTTCGAAAAATTACGTCTAGTTCGGCTAGCAGAACTGCGTACTAGCTGAGGCGGTTCAGGTACCACCGGGCACACAACGAACGGCGTGGGAGCTATTTTACAATGGTCGGTCATCAGGGAATAATAAATCGGCGATACAACTGGTGTACGTTTAATGGCCGATTATCGTACGATGTTACTTTTCAATCAGTCCAACGACAGGACCTTTGTCTTTGCTAGTCATGTTGTATCCGTTTTGGCGTTTTTGTAACTGCGTATTATTAGTACAATAATCGGTGTTAATTAAAGAATATTTTATCATCCTGTTTGTTAGTAACTATAGTATAAAAAATAAATGCTAAAATAACAAACTAATACGTAAGTAACAAAATTAATATAAGAATATCAAACTTGTTATCTTAGGAACGTTTTCGGGCATAACCCATCTTCAGCTAAAATATAATCGATTATATTTTAGCTGAAGATGGGTTATGCCCGAAAACGTTCCTAAGATAACAAGTTTGATATTCTTATATTAATTTTGTTACTTACGTATTAGTTTGTTATTTTAGCATTTATTTTTTATACTATAATCGGTGTTAAATACCGACAATTCTTTTTTAGTACGCGTCTAGTCATCGCAAGCATTCATTAATTTATCTGTTTATTTATTTATTTTGTCTGGTTACAAAGCTAATAAAATTTCGTCGTGTTTATTATTATTATTAGTTTCTAAATTTTGCTCTTGCATAATAAGGAACACTTGGATTCGTGTTGGTGTTTTTTTTCTATTATTAATCGCTCGCGCCTCGGCGCGTTTACTATTACAAGAAAAAAGGCCTAACGTTCGCTGGCAGTAGAAACAGCAGCATCGCATAAAACGGGGGAAGATTTATAACATTAGCGTCCGTAATCAAAAACAGAGAATTCGTTATATTAGCGTCCGTTACGAGGGACCTGAATTCATAACATTGGCACCACGAACAGAGACGGAATTTCGCGCACCGAACAGAAACACCGAGAATTATCTTTTTGTTCTTTTTTCTTGAATATCTATAATTAAACGTGAATTTTTATTACGTATTTTTATCTTTTTAAAGTAGCCTAGTTTATAATCTATATTGTACAAATTAAAAATTAAATTATACAACTTTATGATTATTATTTCAACTGCTTTATAATAAATCGTTATTACTATTTAATGCGTCATTGTACTAAAAAATCAAAAAAAAAAAAAAATCTAATCGAAATCCTATTGGTATTTATCGATTAACAACACATTTCCCGGATGTGTATTTATTTTTCGCACATTCGACAACAGCACTTTTTTTGTTTACATACACACATACATACATAAAAAAATTTAGTAAAAAAAAAAATGGCGCATTTTAAAAAAGGAAGTTATGTTGCCGCATCCTGTATATTCTCTTCTATACTTTGTATAAAATGATTAAAATTTACAACGTAATTCTAAATCAGTCCATATGAATATAATAATCACAAAAATCCTATAAAATGTAACAAACGTTACATAAAATTGAGACATTTTTTTTGGACATTTCTTTAGGACATTTTTCATTATATAAAATTGAGACACTTTTTCAAACGGGGGCTAGCCTAAGAATTACGTTGTAATTAATATATATTTAAAAGAAAGCTTTATATCTTGACAATTTTGAACAAAATTTATGTATATATATATTAGATGATTACCAATACTTTTTCGGGTGTTGAAATCTATGACATTTAGCAATAGCGCCAATAAACTTCAACGATTTTTAATTAATTCTACGGTTATATACAGCGGAAACTTTCCTATACCGTTGAGGATGAAGAATTCTGCGGGTTTGATCTGCGGAAATTTTATCGGCCGTGATAGACTCCTGTTCGGTAACATCCCTAATGTACTCTTTTACATTTTTTTCAGATACATTCCTAATAATTTGAAAAATTGTCAGATTTCACACTGAAATATACCTCTTATTTTCCTCGTGAAGCTTTTAGCTATCTTCTCTTTGGTAAAGGAATTATTTATTGCCGCGCTGATAATAATATTTTTTAAGAAGGTAACATTAATTTTGTTTTTGCTTAATCGTTTAATTTCCTACCGAATATTTCTATATATCGTACTTTTTAGAAATAGTTAAAATAAATACATGTATAAGTGAAAATTGTAATACTATTAATACAATGTTTGAATAAAAGAACGCCAGAAATGCCGTCCGTAGGTAAAAATGTATTGTACGGACCGTCTTAAAAATAAAAAACCACCACGAAAATATCTTATCGCGATATAACGATTAATAAAATGTTGCTACATGGTTACAATTTTTTTTTTTTAAATCAATAATTCAGATACGCGAAATCTGTGATACTTTTATTTAGTCCTCAGAATACTGTTGATTAATTATTAAAGAGAGTTACTCCGCGCACTGTAACTGCCTGGACTATCGCAGTACATGGGCCTCAAACTTTTGGGCCTGTCCGAGAAGGAAGTCTTGGGAAAGAGACATACACCTATGTACCGCTCCCAAGCGATTGACCGAACAATCTGCGCTCTTTTCCGTCTGGGGGCTGCCATGGCTCCGTCGTCATAGGCTTTATTTTCCGCAACAAGGTGAATTGAGATAGCTAGTCATGAATTATACCAATTGATTACATAAACGTTGAGCTTTTTTTTCTTCATCTGTCATGTTTTTTCTGCTAAATGATTTTCAAGCCGTTTTAAATAGTCTGATAGTTTTTCGTTTCCATTATCGAAATTTTCAATTAGCGTCATATTTGTGAATTGTAAAACATATCCTTGGTCGATTCTAGTTTATTGCGTATCGGAATAGTAGTTTGCGATTGTATAGTGTTAACCGGTTAAATAAAAAATTGCAAAAATTAAGTTAATTCGCATTCATTTTGATAAAGTTTTTGTATAAATAAAATTATTACAGTCTGCTCACTAGGAACATTTCATTAGCCAGTATGATACGATTGATATTTTATAATTTAGTATCAGATTTTTGTTGTTAAACACTGTTGATTGACTTGATTATAAAAAAAAAATAGCATTTATTACATGGCAATAAGTGCATTAACAACAAAACACACGTATGAATATGTTGAATTCGATGCTGAGAGACAAGAAATATCAAGTGTTCAGATCCGGAGGGAGTCGATTTATAGAAAAATTTTAGAACACCGTTTCGGTTAAAACGATAATGATGCTTTGTGTGTGGGAGTTTTCACAAAAGAAAAACATCGCGGGATCGAAATTTCGAATATAAACTTGCTCGAAGGTTAAGTGAAGATCGAAATAAAATAAAGGTAAATTGCACGTAAAAATGAAATCGGGTTAACGAAACACGCACAGCGATAATTTGTACACTAAAGTTGAGCTTTACACTTTTGCTATTCGGCTAAATTCAACGGAAAGCCTAAATTAAGAAAGGGTTATTCGCGATGCAGATTCAGATCAATATCTTCACTTACATTTTGTTTTTTTTTCTCTCTTCACTTTATTTTATGTTCGTTTCCCGTCGAAATAGTAGACAGGCACGATATTATACTGGTTAACTATTTTTATATCTACCCCATTGGATTTATTTGCTATCTTTAACGAATCTCTAAATAGCTTTCGATTACACAAAGTTTTATCAAGCCGGCGCAGGACTGATCTTGCCGGCAGTATTTTCCACCTGGGAGAGTTAAATTACTTTTATAATAATCGCTCGTACTTAGTTACATTTTTAGAAGTAAAACACACCTATATTTTCATAATTAATGAAATAAAATGCACGATTACGTAATTCATACAATCAATAATTTAAGAAACATCTCTTGTCCTTAAATATAGCACAAATGAATGTGACGCGTGTTTTTCTGTATTTCATTAATATTAAAACTTTTTTCTGATCATCTGTCATACAAGTCTAAGGACACATATATGTAATTAAATATTGCAATGGTGATGCTACAGTCACCAAGTGCAAATATATACATTCTAATTGAGTTACTCTAGTTTTACATTACGATATTAGCATAAATGTATCTATCTTGTTCGATATTATTCTTTAACGTAAAAGCTGATTCTAATTTGCGCAATGACAACTATTTTATTTATAAAAGAAAATCCTTAAACATAATGCTCAATATGTCGTCCTAATGCTAAGTGCATGTGGTATACATATATTTTGACATTGATTTGTCTGATTATACTTATGAATATTTATAAAAATCCTTACACAATAAGTTCAATAGATCTACTTAGTGCGCTACTTATAGTATTATTACAATTTTAACAGTTATCTGATTATTATTACCAGAAGAGGTTTGATCAACTATAGAGTGATGGGGGCGTGGGTGGTGCGTATACGTCTCCTACGTTCCTACACTCTGAGTCCTTCAGACTTCCTTCCTTCTGCTCTATCTTCTCGGCCGAGTCGATCTCAATTCTTAGTGCAATTCATTTCATATCCTCTACGAGTGGAGTTCACAAATTCCTGATTGTCTCTGATTCCAAAGGCGTTCTTCAAGCCATCTCCTCTCCTCCTTCTTATACTTCTGACGGTATCATCCTCTCTATCCGATCTCTTGTCTCCTCTTTGTTCTCGTTCCGCTCCATTTCCATAGACTTTCTATGGGTCCCTAGTCATTCCAATATTGAGGGAAATGACTCAGCTGACTCTTTAGCTCGCTCAGCCGCCCGCACTGGTCCTTTCCTCGACTTTTTCCCTTCCTCAGACATTCTTTCTCTATCACGCTCTAATCATTCCAGACTTTGGTCTGACATGTATCCATCTATATTCTCAAATCGCTTTTCTCAGTACCGTCTTATTCAACCGGTTCCTAGTTTCCTGCCTTGGTTTCAATCTATTCCTATCTGTCGTCGTTCCACTGTTGTTTCCTTAATTAGGCTTAGAATCAATCATTCTCTTCTCCCCTCTTCTCGCTTTCGATTCGCTTTGTCCCCTTCTCCTTTCTGCTCTCTTCACGCTTCTGAGCCTTCTTGTATTTGTGATTCAAATCACATCCTATTCGAATGTTCAGCACTCTCTAACGAACGCTCTATTCTCTACACCCAACTTCTAGTTTTGGGTCTTCCTACTCCCTTTAACGCTACCTATATTCTTTCCTTCCCATTGCCTTCAGTTATCCCATTGCTACTGTCCTTTGTCCTCTCCATTTCTGACCGCCTGGTTATTTAGTTATAACTGTTAATTTTTCATGCTGTTGGGTCAAGGCCGCTGGCGCGCCCAGGGTAGGGGGAAAAAAAAAAAAAAAAAAAAAACTATTTAAACTAGTGACCGGTTGGAAGAATCTCGTTTTTATTGCCTCATGTATAAATGTGAGGAGGTTCTTTGAGTTTTGGGTTATTATTAGCTGGGTCCTGATATTGATTTTATATTCTTCCCTTAAACTTGATAGCGCTGTGCAGTGAAAAATTATGTGATTTATATTATCTACAACATCTTTCCCGCAGTATTTACAGTTAGGAGTATCTTTGTTAATTTAAATCTATGCAGATACTCACTTAGTGCACAAGGTCCGGTGAGAACCGGAGCGTTGTAGAATGTAATGTTTAAGTTTTTGTTTTTTTTATTCTATTCGCAATAATGAGAAAGAAGGTATATATATAAGTTTTCCTACCAGTTACTTCCTATAGTCCCAACTATCTTGCCAAATGCTTTTATCTCTGATATATTTTTTGAGAATCTCAATTCCTGAATCTATGGGAAGATCATTGTTTATATTATTATTTTTAAGGAAGTGACCTTATTTAGGTTTTTGGTAATTCTATACTCAGAGGTGATAGCTCTACCAATTAGAAATAAGTCAATTAGCATGACATTAGATATCACATAGGCTGCTGATGTTGGCGTTGTTCTATAAAGGAATCAGATATTCAATAAATATTTTCTCTGGTAACTTCTAACTAGGTTTATTGTTTTTTTTATTGAGCTATATACATGCTCCGCATCCATAGATCGATTGGATAAGCCCTTTATACAGAATTAGTCTTTGCTTTTGTTCTAGTCCGCCACTGTTTGAGAGTAATTTCCTTAGTTTATCATAAATTTTACCACACTTACTACCTATTTTTTCTAGGTGCTTTGTAAATTTTAGTTTTTGATTAATTGTAATTCCTAAATATTTAATTTGTTCATCCAGAGGAATTGATTCCCCTGTAATTGACTCTTTCACGAATGCGGTGATTTCCTATTAAACTTCTCTACTGAGAAAGTCAAACTCACGTGTGAAATACGGATCTAGTATTTTCCTGATTTTTTCGGAGTTGTCTAATAGTGAAATTACCAAGTTGTTCTCGGATGTACCTCTAGTTTAATAACATACACGTCTACAAGTTTCGTTTTCTTTTTTTAAATTTCCTCCTGAACAAATTGTACTACTTTTAGATCTTCATGAAACGTCAAATTGCTCGCATACCAATAGACGTCAACAATAATTCATGAAATTTTATTATTAATTCGGTAACCCTTATTAATAGCGATATGGTTTGGTTTTTTTTAGTTTTTTGGGTTTTTTTGGTTTTTTTTTGCTAAACCCCACAGCCGGCATCCATAATTCCGCACAAGTTTCACTACTTGATTATGTAATTGAAAAGTTTCACATTTCTCGTTGAAAAGCTGAAAATTTTCCTAATAATACGTCTCCTCCGCGCTAGTTTTCTATCTAAATAAAAATTCCAAGATACTTAACTTTAACAGAAACTGTTCTATTATTGTTAACGTGCCAAGTTTCTTGTTTATAAATAGTATATATGTACAGATTTTTTTCTCATTAATAGCACATTTTTAAACCACGATAGGAGATACATGTAAATTGATATGCGCAGTTGTTGGAGATATATCTACATTCGGGATGCCTGTACTTGGATTTTGTTTGGTACCAAAATATCTTCAGTATAAATTAAATGTAAAACAGGCCGGCCCCAACACACAACTTTGAAGAACATCAGCTTTTTTAGGGAAAATTTGAAACGCTACATCTCTATATTTTACAAAAAAAAAAGTGTCGTTTGCATAAGTATGACCACTTGTCTGCCACCGGATCTAAAAAAGTTTTTTAAGTATTTGATAGATATTCGAGCAATACGCTTTTTCCGCTCTCTTTATTAACTTTCTAAAAATGTCAAGCTTTTCGACTCGGGCAATGGTGGGAGTATTTTTGGAGATATGTGTTAAACTTTGTTTGCGAAAAACTGATGTTCTCATTTTCCCCTATTAGCTTTTTTTTTCCACCCAAATATTTAAAAAAGACAAACTTCCATTTTCTTCTTTTTCTGCACTGAATTTGATGTTGCTTTGAAGTTGTTCAATTCATATAGGTAGTCAGATAAATTTTTTTTACCATGTTGCCAAGCGACAAACGTATCGTCGACATAACATAACCATAAATTAGCAACTTAGGTTCCCACTTTTTAACTATGTTTTATTCAGTTTCCTCCGTATAAAAATAGGCGGGGGCCGCGATTGACATCATCGGCGAGTAAAAATTTATTAACAAATTTAAGTTTTTACCAAAGCTGAAATACTGCTGACTTTATTATGAAACTTTCTGCTAAAATTATCGGTTGTAAATAGGCTATACATTGAGACGGATTCGGCAGTTGTAGCGGTTTTATTACGTTTTATACGGTTTCTGATAATGCTGTCCGAGGTAGAAATTATTATTTCGATTTTAATTCATTTTATATTTCGGGGTTTTCTCGGGCAGCAGAGATGACGGCGAATTGCGATCGGAGAAGATATTTCGACCGAGAAGCCTGGTTATCCCGAACGCAGCCGTTCTGTCGGCTGTGTTGCGGGGGTGAACTGGTTTCGCGGGGGAAATCGCGGTCGCGTTTACCGTCGAAACGTATAAGTACGGAGCGTGTAGCTACGAGAGTCGCGAGAGAATTGGTGAAATCCCGGAAAGACAGGGTAGCAGCCGATTTAAAATACATATTAATATAAGAATGTTCCAGAAAAATCGGCGTGCGTATTAATTGATAAGGTACGGGGTAATTTTCAGCGATTCGACTATATCGTTTGGAATAGCCCATCGTGTACCGAAAAATCTTCGTTCGTGCTTGCCACGATAAATCGATAGTCGGATTAATTCAGTTATACATAATACACGCGAGTCGGTTCTTTCGCGGGTCTGTAATGAACTTTCGTTTGTAATCGTTGTCTTGAGATCACGCGGTCGCGTGCATCTGTATTACCCTGGTCATCGTTCATTTCCGCGTGCATTTATCGTAATTTTGACCGAAATTTGGTTTTTTTCTCGTTTGTTTAATTGTCATTGTTTTCCCTGTTTTGCTTATTTTCTGATGTAAATGTTGTTTAAATATACATACATATATATATATACGTTTTCATAAAAGGCTTCGTTATTGGACACATGGTAATCCCGTGATATCTCCACCGGGAGAAAATACCGCCATCGAACGGCGGATTTCGCGAGTTTTATATTTTCATATTTATTTATTTTTTTATCAAAAGCCTAAAACTCTGCTCGGCAGAGTTTTCCGGTAGTAGCAAGCCGTATTTTGCTACTGGCGCCCGCAAAAAAATAGTTTTTTCATTATATTTTTTTTTATTTTTTTCGTACCTGCGAAGATTTCGATTTATGTCAACTGGTTCTCGAAATCAAGGAGTCAAAAGTCGATTTATTACAACATACACTTTTTTTCTCTATTTTTTTTTTTTTCTTATTTGGGTTTTTCGCTGGGCTTGCCAATAATAGACGATTAGCCATCAACACGTGTACATAGCAGCAATTAGGAGTAACAAGAAATGGAATCTGACAAAGAATGCTATACCAAGGATGGAGAAACAATAACAATCAACGTCTAAAAATGCCAAACGGATGCATCTTGAAAAGAAAAGGAATGACATTGCCGAAGGTAAGAGCAAAAGGAGTTAGCTGTCCCATACCATGGCCACATCTGCAATTACAGAGCCCACAGTACAAACGGACAAAGGAATCTGGCTACAAATAATTAAGGAAGAAGAAACACGGGATGATTAAAAATCAGTTAGAGCCACCAAGCATCACAGTTATATAAAACACAGTGCTTAGCGTCCGTAAACAATTATCCGAAATTTCAATGACTTTCTCCATCACTATAAAGCAAAGTTTATAGTTCTTAATTATGAACCATTAAATATATATTTATGGCGACGACTGCGAAAATAGCGCCTACCATTCTGTTAAAAGGAAATGAGCAGAACTTACAGCCAACACTATGGCCACACTGCAACAGCAGCGCCCGCAGTGCCGACTGACAAGGAGTTCACCTATCTACCGTTAGGGCCGCGAATGCGACAGCGAGGTCGTAAAATTAACTGCGAGCTGTGCCTGTTTGTAACTGTAACTGCAACATGAGTGCGTGTTCTTCGGTTAGAGAGGAGTTCATTAGAAATAACTGGACACGATAAGTTAGGAATGCCAAAGAGAACTACTGAAAGGATTAGATCTTAATATAATGAAGTACAGAGGATAGGAATTTTGCTACAATTGGTATGATCAACGTTGACTGTAGTGAGAGAATAAAGGACACACAATATGGAGCTGGAACATCATGTAGAGCTGCCCTTTCCGATGATAAAGATGAGCATTCAAAGAATACATGATCAGAGTCATATACGACTGTGTTATCGATGCACGGCGGACAAATAGGTGAGGACACTATGGAGAAACGATACAATGAAGCAGGAAGTCGACTATGACTAGATCGAAGACGACAGATAGCAGACATGGTGAAACGGGGAAGGTGCGGAAAATGCAGATACCATGGTTCAGTAGGTGGATTGGGGTGAATGGAAAAATATTGCGAATTACGACTGGAGAAGGATGATTTATAAAAAGATTTCCAATTGGCCTTTTGGATACAGTTTTGCTATATTTAATAATTCGTGAGAAGGAATCCGTCCGACTGGCTGCCCAGAAGAAATAGTCGAACGAGCAAGATAATCCGCCTTTTCGTTGCCCGCAATTCCGGCATGACCAGGGATCCAAAGAAAGTCGATGGTTAATGAGTGCAATCTGCAAAGGCTGAAAATCAGTGATCGGATGCGCAGAATAATAGGATCAGAGTAGGAAGGAACATATGGAGAGGATATACACTGAAGGGCGCTTTTGCAATCAGAAATTAGGAGGAACATTTTACATTGAGGAAAAGATGGAATGAGCCCAATAGCACGTAGTAATGCCAATGTCTCCGCATAATAAATTGAACAAAATGAAGGAATTTTGAACAAGCTGGAATGATTAAGAGCAGGAATGTAAATAAATGCACCCACTCCGTGTGTCATTTTGGACCTATCCGTAAAAATTAGGGCATGGTTAGCAAAAAATGATGAAACTGCCTGGTTAAATTCATAAACTGTTGCATGAGCAGGGAGATATTTCACATAAGAAGGCAAGGAAAAAAGATTAGGAGAAGGAATAACATTTAATATCTCACATTGGAAAAATGGAAGTTTATCGTAAGTTAGGATGAAGGGCGAAAATTTAATAAGACGCGAGGCAATGTGGCAGAGAATGGGAACCCTATTAGAGAAAAAACGCCAATCTTGCAAGAGAGAAGAATATGCAGGGACAAGATTGTTTGGGTAAATATGCAGACGTTTAATAAGGAACCGATACGCGAAATAGGATCTACGGATAGATAAAGGAGCCACATTAGCCTCTGCTAAAATCGCAGAAATAGGCGTGGATTTTAAGACTCCTGGACATAAGCGTAGGACTGCATTCTAAACTAAATCTAATTTAGCTAGGAGAGAACGAGCAGCACTACCATACAGAAAACAGCAGAAATCAAGTTTGGATTGAACAATGGATTTGTAGAGCATAAGAAGTATCATAGGATCACCTCCCCAATGGAAAGAAGATAAAGACTTTAAGATATTCAAACGTTCTAGAGTAGACGAATGGAAGTAGTTAATATGCTCAGTAAGGGATAAACGAGTATTCGGAAAGATTCCTAGGTAGCGGAAAGAGGAAACAACAGGTATAGGTGTATTGTCGATATTTATGTTGATTGACTCAGGATTATAGCAACGAAATGTGAAAACAATGCATGAAGATTTTGGAGGAGAGATAGATAGATGGATTTGAGAAAGAGAACTCTGCAGAATGTACAAGGATTCTTGCATATTATTGCAAGCATTTAGAATGCTAGGAGCAGTTGAGAAAAGAAAAATGTCATCTGCAAGAAGTAGAAGGTAGATTAAGAGAGGCGACACCAAGAGAATAAATATTGAAGAGCGTAGGACTGAGACAGGAATTTTGCGGGAGGCCTCGAAAAACCTTTCGTGACTCTGAAAAGGAAGGAAATCATAGAGTAACAGTTCTACTTAGGAAAAGACTCATGATTAAGGATGTGAAGTGAGAAGGTAATTTAATAGATAACATTCTGCTCTTAAGAGTTGGAAGGTGGACGCTGTCAAAGGCACGATAAATATCAACAAAGGTAGCTATACATTTTCTGGATAAACGATTTATAGATGTGGGACAAGAAGAAAGAAACACAATCAGTAGGACCTCGACCAGAACGAAAACCATACATGTTGTTAGGCAAGACATCATTGTTTTCCAGCCACCAAACCAGCCGCCGGTTCAGCATGGATTCGAAAAGTTTCCCCAGACAACTTGCAAGAGAAATGCAACGGAAGAACGAGGAATTACTATCCTTGGGGATGGGAACGATGATAAAGGATTTCCATGACGGAGGAGCGGAACCTAGATGGAGAATAGAGTTAAATAGATTTAAGAGTATTTTAAGATAATATTCAGGAAGATTCTTAAGAACAGTATAAGATAATCCATCTATCCCTGGAGAAGAATTAGGATTTTTCGGGAACGCTGATAATAATTCATTAAAAGCGAACGGAAAAGTTAAAAAATTCTCAGAATGGCTTGAGATAAAAAGGTAAAATTCATCAAAGTTAGGAACATAGGGCGGAGCAACACAATCAAAGAAAGCAGCTAGCTTGTTCTCCGAAACGCCGGAAGTAAAGGGATTTAAGGACTGAGGGTTTCGGAAAGCTTTAGCCGACCTCCAAATTCGTGAGAGAGGAGTAGATCTAGAAAAGGAAGAACAGAAAGCAGCCCAAGACGCCTTTTTAACCTTTTTGAGAGTAAATCGGAATTTGGCATTAGCTTCTTTGTGAGCTAGGAAGTTTTCCAGAGAAGAAGCAGCTCGGAAAATACGAAATGTGGATACACTGGCTTGGTGTGCAATTGAACATTCCGCATTCCACCATAAGGACGAGGCGTAGGACCGCCTAATGCTCCCAGAAGGAGATTTTGGTGGAGGAGAAGCCAAATCTAAAGCTGATGATATTAACTGAACGAAGTTTTCATACTGAGGCGTAACATCTAAGTTAGGATCAAATCTGTAGGAAGAGGAATCCAGGAACGGATAATTGACAAAACACGATACGGATTTCAAAAAGGAAAATCCACATCGAAAGCAATCGGCGAGCTTACTGAAAAAATAAGAGATAGCTTTGAAGAGGGAAAGAAGGTGTTCATAACGTTCATAGATCTTAGTAGAGCATTTGAAACGGTTGATCATAAAATAATCATAAACACATTAGAGGAGATAGGAATAACGAATAATTTGAAAAAATGGTTTCAAAGTTATTTAACACAAAAAAGAGAAAACATGCGTAAATATCTTAAATGTGCAAAGTGAAAAAGAGGAGATGAATGTAGGAGTACCGCAGGGTAGCAACTTAACACTAATACTGTTTATTGTATATAAAAATGGTCTCTGTTTAAGGGGAATTAAGTTACAGTAAGGTGGTCGCGTACGCGTATGATATAGCAATAGTTACGTCACATAAAGATGTTAAAGAGGCAGAAATAAGGATGCAAAAAGATCTAATAACAATAAGTAAATGGGCACACGATAAAAGTCTAAGAATTAATGTAAAAAAGACTAATGGTACTGCGGAAAAAAAGAGACAGCTGCGATTTGTATTGTCCAAATATAATAATAATGCACTCAAATGAATGTGTATATTCAATGGGGGTTAAGACGCGAATGCGAAAGGAAAAACTGTCAAAAGTTAGACATAGTAACTCAGTATAAACATTTTTGGACAGTAATGATGGATCAATACTTAAGATGGGACATACGTATGGAATACATTGCAAAGAAAATAAGAGCAGTTTTACCAGCTTTATATACATTAAAGAAATATGCAACAAATGAAACATTAAAAGTACTTAATTATGCCCTAGTAGAGTCGAGGATCAGATATGGAATTCAGGCATGGAGAATGGCGAGAAAAGCATACTCGGGGAAAATAAAAAAACTGCAAATTAAATGTTTGAAATTAATACCAAATCCTTAAAGGAGAGAAACCGATAGTGAAATAATTAAAAAAGAAAACGCAATGAACATAAGAGGAATGTACTTATTACTGAAGATATGGGAGTACATATCAGCAGAAAAGAAAATTGAATTGGAGGAAAGAATAAACACCTAGAATACGAGTTGAGGGAAAAACTTTCGTACCAACTGCCGTTAGCATTGGATGGGGGAGCAAACGGATAAATATATTATAACTCAGATGTTGAATAAAATTCCCGAAAGAAATAATAGAGAAGGAAAAAATAGGGGAAAGAAAAAGGAAAATAAAGGAACGGCTTCAGGAAGAAGAAAATATAAAAATACTAATAAACATAAAATAAAAAGACAAAGCGCAACAAAAAAAGCTATGAAAAAAAAACAAAAACAAAAACTAAATATAGAAAATAGAAATAGATTAGTAATTATTGATAAGTGAAATAGATAGATTAAGTAAATATTACACGATCATGTATAAGTATAAGTTAATTTAAGATGGTAAAATGTCAAATAGGAGATAATTCGTCGACAAGCGTTTTAGCTTGACGAAAATTTTTGTATGTAAAAAATTATAAATACATATTTCTCAAAAAAAAAAACAACAAAAAAACAAAAAAACGAAAACGAAAATCAGACCAATTAACCTTTGAAACGTTCCAACTAGGAGAGCGGGATTCTTTTTTTACATGAGAGGAGGAAGTCGCATGAACGGGCACAATAATGTCTCTAAATTTTCGCTTAGCACAGAACGATTTGTCCAACATAGCTCTTCGGAAAAAAGTGACGGTGGTACCGCGGCAAGATTTATTCAATATACGATCCGAGTTAGAATTCAAAGTATTATTCGAACTGAACGTAAATATTCGTATTGACGAGCTTATGAAGACTTTTTTAATTTTTTGGAAGCAATTAAATTAGAAGGGATGCCAGATGGATGCTGAAATCGGTTATTTTAATAACCGGCGTCAGTTGAAAGCAAATTGCCCGAAAAAAATTATAATAATCGGATCAAAAAATAATACCGATAAGAAAAAACGGAAAAAATCATTTAAAAATAAACAAAAAAAAAACAAAACAATATAGATAATCTAAGAAACAATTAAATCCTCGTACTTCCACGCATATAAACTTTATCGCAGAACAATTACTACTTATGCTGAATGTAAAATTTTACAATTAATCCTCGTCCGACTTCTTTCTCTGAAGTGAATTATTCTACAGTGTCCGCATAAATTTCGTAGCTGTAAATGGAAAAATAAACAGAGTTAAGGAAAGAAAAAAAATCAATTTTTTATACTTCAAACACGCTTTATAATATGCTTTTTTATTTTTTATTGCTCGCAAAAATAGGAGAAACCCTTCTAAAATTAAATCCTATTAGAACACACAAGCATTTGCAGCCGACGAAGCGTATTACTACGAGTATTATTACGTCACATCAGCTTTACGGTCACTATATGCGTAGCTTTGGTAAAGTGTAATTGCGGACTGCATACGATAGTTTACACAACGCTCATCTCACACATGAAAGAACAAAAATTGGTGGTTAAATTTCGATTCGAGCAGATATATTGACAATATCCAAAAGGAAACCAATAGTCCCAGAATAACTGATCGAAATGGAAAATAGTGTAACATGGAGAAGCAAGATATATCAATAAACGGGAAAATAGAAGATAACGTGCGACAGATAGGAATGAATATTTAGACAGATAGTGTGATCAGTATTTTTTTTTTTTTTTTTTTTTTTTTTTTTTACCCCCCTTGGGTTTGCTACCAAAGAGCATTAGCCCGGCAAAAAAGAATAGATACATGGAATAGAATAGAAATTATATTTTTATTCTGTCGACAATGGAATCAAGGAACACCCCTAGGACAGGAACAAGGTAGAGAAAGAACATAAGAGGCGTTGAAAGGAGCAGGAAGACTACGAGCGTTAAAAGATGATAATAAAATAACTCACGCTCGCGAGATAAACCGGAGCACTCGAAGAGCACGTGATTCGCATCACAAACATACTGGGGGAACCTTCAGGATCCAATGGACAAAAAGGAGATGCAGCCCAAGAAAAGCGATTTAGTGAAGAAGGAAGGAGACTATGCGAGAATCAGTATTACGGATACCACTGCCTTATCGGATAGAGAGGGCAATATGACATGGAAAGGCGAAAGCGAAATAAAGATGGTTAAAATAGCGTCAGCAAGTAATACAAACGACAACAACGCAAAGAAGGGAACGACGCTCGAACAGGAATCGCAGGATTTTGTATATACATAAATGTCTATGCTAAGACTGGAAAACTACCAAGCCGACGTTTAAAATTCTGTTAATTAACAATTGTTTTTAATTAATGGCTTTTAATTTCACTAGTTATTTTTTCTGCGCAATGTTCAGTTTAATGTCCGTTTTTTTCTGCTTGAACGTGCCATACTCTTGCGTCACATTTATACCAACTTTCACCAGCAACCTGCCTCGTACGTAGGCTGCCAAACGAACCAACTGCGGCACATCTCATTTATAACTGCAAGAAACTTGTGCAGCACCGGAAAGTGCACGATATGTAGGTCCCTGGGCACAAGATTCTCTCCGGTACTCCTGGCGCTATAGTCAAAATTCTGTTGTTAGCCGAGGAATTACACTTGTATGTACATGTAGAATTCGCACAGTTCTCTATGTTCTGTAACAGTCGGGGCAGTTAAAGGCAATCAAATAATAAAAGACGTTTGCTTTTTAAACTTTTTTTTTAAATTATTTTTCTGCATATTCATTTAATCGGAAATTTGATTCCGGGTATGTTCGCTGTATTTCTGAATGACGCTTGCCAAAAACACATCAAAATCGAATCCAAAATGGGTGAAGAATTGACGATATCAAAATGGTGCTTCGATATTTTTCGTTATAATTTGTAGTTTTTCTACGGTACTTATTAAATCATTGAAATTTAGCGTTTGTATTGCGGAATTTCAGAGCAGCCAAATAATAAAGTTTTTTTCGCGATTTCAGTTAGCGGCGAAGAAACGTCATAATGTAATTATCGGTGACAGCGAAGATTGCCGAACTGAAGTCTTGAACGATTCGTTCATATCGGAATGTTTACATTGGCATAACATATATCGAAAGCAGCATCGCGCGGCACCGTTGAAAATCAATGCTCAGGTGATACGACAAAGATATTGTCGATTCTTTGTCAGTGAATAAAAGCGGAAAAATCGATTATTTTCAATTGCCATTAATTTTAAGTATTATTTTTAATATTTCGCCGTTTGTTAATTTAATCTCCCTCAGTTAATTAATAAATAGAAATAACTAAAAATTTTCGCGGTGAAAAAAGGTACTTTTTCACTTCATTACCCTACACTCGATGTGATGATAATTTCACATCAAATTTTCCAACATTAACTTAAAATCGCGAAATAAACACAGACATATTTAATCCGCGATTAAAAACGTTTTACCGACAATCGAGAACATGTCTTTTCTTGTACATTTACGGATATTTATTAATTTTATTTTATATTGGCCGGTTGCCTGAAATCTTGGCATTAATGGATAAATTCCGACAATATTTTAAGTTATTCTCCAATTGAACAATCCGAGTATTAGATATTGACTTTCGTATTTATTGTGTATTTTCTTCGAGGTAATGAAATAAATCACTTTTTGAGAAGGGGAAAACATTAATAATAATGGAGGTTAACCTAGAGCCGGTGTTTTTTATTATAGAAAGACTTACGAATGTAGTAAGACCGTTACATTTGAAGATGATGTAATATTAACGGCACTCGTGATGATGCGAAGAAATGCGAACGGATTTATTAAATATTAAAATCTGCTGTACAGCGAAAATGAGGATTAATAAATATCGCCGTGTTCTCGGACGAATATCTCCATCTTTGAACTTAATAATAAATAGAATTGTAAATACAAAATGTACGAAATAGAACAATTACGTTTAATAAATGCCTACTAAATTCCGCTAAGACCGATCTGTTATCGTAGTAATGAATATTTCAGAATAAAGTAAAAGCAGACGTTACGTTTACTTAATTATTATAATTGCTTAGAGCCTTTCTCCTAACATTGCTGGTGAGTGCTAATGCTGACACATACTAAATACTCGTTTCTGATTAGTCGATATTTCAGAATGAAGGCATTAAAAAAAAAAACATAATTATATAAATCAACAGGCGTTTAAAATATTATATCGTACTTTAATGGAATTGGGGTTTATAATTTTTTATAGTACACGTTTTTGGAGAATAATACAAAAACCGAATTAACCGAAGTAGTACTCGTTTCAGAAAAAAACTTTTAAACGAAGAAAAAAAATAAAATAAGAAGAAAACAATGTTGGTGAATTAACCAAATAACAAATTTTATGCTTAACAGGAGAAAAAGATATATGTAAAAAATGACTCAAAGCCCGCCACATAATATGTGAAGTTCATCAAAATGCAGAGAACAAATTTTTATGCGATGCCCACCAGACTGTTTTTTTTTTGTTTTTTTTCTTTGGCTTGGTTTTTTCTTTTAACCTTTTAGCCAGTTTATATGTTAAACATGTCATATATATTTTTCAAATTTTAAAGTTCAATATTGCATTTTTTGAGGAATTGATAAAGTTGTTTACATGCTTAATGGATTTGTAAGAATGGATACTGTATTTATCGGCAACGTGTGATATTCCTGAGTTAATTTATTTATGAGTACTTCTCGTTGTGTTTGGAATCGAGTTCATTTCCATAGGAGATGATTAATATTTTCCTAGTAGTCTTTATTACAGTATTGCCATTTATCCGATGATTCGATGATGTTCAGTTGCTTTAATCGGTCTGCTGTTCTGGCATGTCCTGTTCTAAGCCGTATGATTTGCTTTGTGTAGAATTACTAGGTAGGTTCTCTCTGCCTTGAAGGTACCACCACTGGGGTTGCTGATATGTTGCTCTTTTTGTATATTGAAATAATATTTTCCGCAGTTTATTCTGTTCAAAATTAACTTTTTGTTTAGTTGTTGCTATATTTTTAACAGTATGTACGTAATCTGTCCAATGGTATTTGATTTGTTCACACTTCCGGTGACTTTCCTTGTTCGTGTATCAACGAATTCATTTCCTTTTATTCCACTATGTCCTGATATCCATTTGAGTACTACGTGATTATTATGATTTACTTTTGCAGATTCGATTTTCCTTTTTATCTTCACGACCATATTATTGTCGGTTGTGTCATTTGTTATTTTATACACCCTGTCAAGAAAGTATCGGGAATTGTCAATTTAAATCTCCCGGGTAATAGCTAGGCAGATAATTTTTTTTTTCCAGGTTGGTACAACTGTTTTGTATTATGATGCCTATTTTAAGCGCGATCTGTCAACCAGTGTGTTTACAGCAGCTGTTAAAATCAGTCGACCTTGAAGTGTTTTGTCGAAGTTTTACAATGAGTGAAAATATTGAACAACGTACTTGTGTTAAATTCTGTGTTTCGAACGAAATTTCTTGTGCCGATACACTGAAAATGTTACAGAAGGCTTTTGGTGAATCTGCTTTATCAAAAACGCGGGTTTACGAGTGGTACAGAGCGTTCAAGGATGGTCGGGAGACGGTCGAAGACATGCCTCGCTCTGGACGGCCTTCAACGAGTGTGACCGATGATAACGTCGATAAAATCAAGGAAATCGTTGCTGAAAATTGTCATGTGAGCTTGAGAGAGATGACTCATGGATTGGGCATGTCACACGAGAGCGTACGTACGATTGTGCACGAAAAATTGGGTATGCAACGCGTTGCGGCTCGGCTTGTTCCGAAAGACCTGAATTTCTTTCAAAAAAAGTACCGAGAACAGGTAGCTGCAGACATGCTGGATCGAGCCAATTTGGATCCTACCTTCTTGGAAAAGATAATTACTGGTGACGAGACATGGGTGTACGAGTACGACACGCTTACGAACCAGCAATCGTCCGAATGGCGGCCAATTGGCGCGCCAAAGCCGAAAAAACCTCGCCAAAGCCGATCGAAAGTGAAGATCATGTTGATTGTTTTCTTCGATATTCGAGGCGTGGTACACTATGAATATGTGCCAGCCGGACAGACAGTCACCAAAGAGTTTTACTTAAGTGTTTTGAGACGTTTGAGAGAGGCTATCCGTCGTAAACGTAACGATTTGTGGGTCGACAATTCTTGGATTCTCCATCACGATAATGCGCCGTCTCACAAAACCATAATTGTGAATGAGTTTTTGGCCAAACACTCGGTAAATATCATCGAACAACCGCCGTATTCACCAGATTTAGCACCCTGCGACTTCTTCCTATTCTCAAAACTCAAATTTCCGCTACGGGGAATGCGCTTCGAATCGATTGATGACATCAAGACGAATGCGACGCGAGAGCTAAAGGCCATCCCGGAAACCGCCTATCAGAAGTGCTTTGCCGAGTGGAAAAAGCGTTGGCATATGTGCATCGCTTCGAATGGATGTTATTTTGAAGGTGACAAAATAAATTTGGATGAAAATTAAAAATTGTTCGTTTTATTTAACAATTCCCGATACTTTCTTGACAGGGTGTATAATACACTCAGTGAGGAGTCGGCTAATATCAGAAAATTATGATTTCTATTTTTAGCGTTTGCGAATTTGTCAATTGCTTGATACAGTGCGTATAATTCTTTCGTACATGACGAGTGCGTCATCGGAATTCGGAATGCTCGATATTTATTTGTAGTTTTATTATATATTTCACAGGAGCAGATTCTTTTTTCTATATTTAATGATCCATCAGTATAGATCTGCTCATAATGACCATATTTCTTTTCCACTATGTCTTGTAATATATTTTCATTATATTCCCGGGAAAAACTTTTCAAATCCATTTGTTATATCTATATTTCCTAGCATATTGAAATAGTCTAGGTCCCTGTACTTTGATTTAGATTTTTCAAATGGTTCGATATCCCTTAGACGCTGCCTACCGGTTTTCAATACGATTTTACACAGATGTTTTTCGGTGCATATAAAAGTATAATGATCCCATTTTGTGTACAAAGTGTCTCCTCTGTCAGCTAAAATCTTTCCTTTTTTTTTTTTTTTTTTTTTGGGCTCACTGTTGGCTTTGACCCAATCACTTGAATGTACTATGCTAAAAAATTAGATTCTGAGGCGATATGAAATAGAAAAAACAAAGGAATGCAGTAAGGTAATTATTAATGGAGATGGGGAGGAAAGGATAAAGGAAGCACTGTAAGGAGCCGAAAAAGAGCCATGATTTTCGAATACAAAAGGGAACGTTTGCTAATAAGAACTGAGCATTCGAAGAAAACTCAAAAACAGAACCAGAGTTGTGAAGGGGACAGAGAGGAGAAGGAGATAAAGAAAAAAGAAGCCTTGAAGCAGGTAGAAGAGAATGATTACTTAATCTGATTACGGAGACAATGGTAGAACGACGACTGAACGGAATGGAAAGAAACCAAGGCTGAAGATTACCGGCGACATGGGAAGATAGTATAAAATGGAATTAGAGAATAAGGAAGCGAATCTATCCAACCAAAGTCTGGAATGATTGTTTGAATAAAAGAAGACCAAGTCGGGGAAAGTGGCTAGATAAAGGATCATTGAGAGCGGCCGACCGAGCTAGAAAGTTTTTCCGTATCCTCGATGTCAGAGTGACTGAAAATCCATAGAAAGTCTATAAGAATAGAACGAGATGATAGTAAGTTGAAATGTAAAAGGGAACGAAATAAAGGAATGAATAGGAAAAGAAGGAATCCTGTATTATTGCTGACATTTATTGCCCCATAAGCTCTTTGCTTATACACACATGGCACACTCGCACCAATTTGCCTGTACGTATTGTGTACGTAGTTCCAATTTTGCTGAAGTTGTTAGAAACAAATCGGAGTTTGAATTTGTCAAAAAAAAATATGAAGCGGCCTAGTTCCGATAGTGAGTAAACGGATCAGTCTATTGTTTTGGCGGCAAAAAAGAATAATTGTGAATGCGGTAATTACAGAAAATGTTCGAATTATGGAACATCTTACACGCCTAGTACACAGTCGCTTCATGTAATTAAAATGACCCGCTTTTGATGGTATTTTAAAGCTCGCCTAATATTCAAACACACTGCACAACGGTAGTGCATAATTTTCAATTATGATATATTCGGGCGTAACTGAACCTGCGCAAAATGAATGCTTTCGAGTATTGAATAATCATCAGTGTGTACATATCTATTTATTGATTAATAGATTTTTTTAAACCCTACTCGATATCAATATATATATATATATATTTTTTTTTTTTTTTTTATTTCTTGCATGCATAAATTGTTTGATGTCTGCTTTAAATTAAAATTACCTTGCAGAAATTATAATTAGGAGTAAAAAAAAAATTAAAAAATAGAAATGCCCTTTCAGATTTACATGGTGCGATGACAATGCTGTACGAACAGAAAGAAGTATAGCACTGATGGATGCGATTAATGTAAACAATTGCACACAATAAAGGAACAGAACGAAGAGGTCTAATTAAGAAATCAATGACAAAATTTAATTCGGAAAGAAAAAAAGCTGATGAAGACGAAGATTAGTATAGGATAATGTAATAGAAAAGACTGAACGCAGTACAATGGCAAAATCAGCAACGTACACAACGAATAGAAATAAGGCCAAATCAATTGGAATTTTAGTGCAAATCGTATAATTATACTGTTAGTTCCAGCACATAAGAGCCGGTATGGCGACGACAAGAGCAACGAAGTTAGCCGACAAAAAGCGAACAGAACCGATTACACTTTAATTATGTTCCCTTTTTCTATCGGGTTTGTTGTCATCGAATTGCACGGTTAGAATTGTCTCAGGATTTTCACAATGTAAAGTATCGACATTTTTCTGTAATACGATCTACCAGTTGTCGAGATACTTTCGAGACATATCAATCGGACTCGAGATTCCAGAGTCCGTATTCTAAAAAGTCCTCGTCTCTATCGATTTACGGCAATTTTCTCTATGTGACATATCCTGTGCGACTCGTTTAGAAAATAACGAAATGGAAATTCCGCGGTGGAGGGCGCATTTGTTACCGGAATTTTTCTGACTAGCTTCTTTTCTATTATTTCAGTAGTTGTGCGAACGAGCCCAATTTTGGGCCAATCACTTGGCGCATACAAATTCGTTTTCATACAGCACCGAAAAGTCAGTTGGGCAGAATATTTTTTGCCGTCTCAATGTCAAAAACTACGAAAATGACGTCACAGGTAGGTTTTTATCAATGCCGCCCGTTTGCATCTTTTAACAATTCGATTTGTTAACATTACGTCATGATTAATCATTAATATACGCTGTGATATTATTTGTAATTTAGCTGAAGAAGTGGTCTCATCTTGGTACAGTTCGTACAAGAATTACTTTTATAACCGGAATTCGGATATTTTACACGTCAACGTAAACGCAGGTACGAAGCACAATATAATACAAACTACAATAATGCGCAGGTTCAGCTATAATATTGCTCTTCTTCCCTTAAACGACTTATTTCAGACAATGGCTCAAATTTTTAAATTAAGGCTCTTTTTAAACATGCAACCATCTCTTACACTTCCGGTCCAGGACCGGATTAAGCGTGTAATAGGCCCGGGGCTACGGAAATATTAGGGGCCCTTTTCGGAAGTGACAAAATTATCAGTTTTATAGAACAACTACAATTTTCTTTAATTTAATTTAATTATTTTATTTCGAATTCACGAATTAACATGTAATTATTAATGTAAACAAAACTAAATGTACAAACAATGGGTAGAATTTTCGATGCCAAAAAAAAGTATATATATATATATATATATATATATAATTTTAAACAATGAGTTTTTCAGAAAATTTTAACCAAAGATTTGCATAAAAGGATAGTGTGTGTGCGCGTGTTGCGCGTGTTCACACGCACACACATTCATACAGACAATTCCTAAAAACGTAAATTCCGAGAATACAAAATTATTAACAAATAAATGTATTAAAAAATGCACATGCTCCTGTAAAGTTAATATTCTATTTATTTCAAAAAAACAGTTGATGTATATAACAAATGAAAGATTAATTTTTTATTACATGTCGGAAGTGGGTGTCTCTTGGGGGCCCCTTATAAGGCGGGACCCGGGGCTGCAGCCCCCCTAGACCCCCCTAAATCCAGGCCTGTTCCCCTCTCTTAAACCACCACAATCTCGGCTATTTATCGTATTCGCTTGAGTCTCCTTTCCGCATCATTTTCTCCGTTTTCATCTGCTCCTACTCCGTTTCGTCCTTTTCAGCCCCCTTCCACGTATATTTCTCACGATCCGATCTCATATTAACATGCTGAACAATCGTCCTATAAAACATGATATCCCTAATTGGTGCTCTTTGTATTCTCTCATTTCCTTCTGCTTCTGTTATTTCTGACTTTGAGTTACTTTTATCTTCCGTATCTTTAAATGTTTAAAAAGAAGAACTTTATTTTCTCCTTCTTACTTTTCGTGAAGCTAATGTTGATGAACCCCGATTATAAAAAAAATAACGCTCATCATTGCGTATTCCTATTATTAAATGGCAAATTTTAATTTAGTACGTCTGGACTCTAGATCTTACCGTCTATTGATTTTTCTATATGTTTATATAAAAAGCTACACGCGGATCTAATAAAATGGAATTTCTTTTAAAAGACATTTAGGCTTTAATCAAATGTTTCAAAAATTCGAGAAAAACCAAACTGGGGAATGGCGATTACTTCTCTAGAGTTTACGAATAACGTTATCCGCCTCATATTGCCCTATTGCTTTCGAAATTAACGGTTTTAGGAAAATTCAAGACCGATCGGGAATTAACTCCCTATTTAAGTCTCTATATTCCATTTCTATTAGGAAAATATTATCTTTCTCAGAAGTTAAATGTCACCCCTCTTCTGCTAAAATTATCTTCAGTAGATCTTTATGCTCAAGATCCTAACAACTATAGAAACTCATTTTCTAGTCCTTCTTGCTTAAATTTGGTAAAAGCATTCTTCTTTCATTAAGCTTGTCCCTTTAGAATCTTTTCTGAGAAAGACGCTTGATCCGCTGATCAAAAGTAAGCTGAATGATGAATTGAGAAAGAAACTAAAAGTCGAGCCGTATTAAATTTTCCATACTTTCTAATTAGCCTCCATTTTTGTTTTTCGGTGACGGAAAATATCGATCTACGATTTTCTTGGGAAAAAAAAAAAAGACGAAATTAATTATTAGGCTCCCAATTCCCTTCAGTAGCTCGCCATAACGGGTACCGTTAACTCAACGGCTGGACTTTTATGTAATTTATTTTTGTTAGAAAGACTTTACGGCATGACTCTCATGGGACTGAGTGTCTTCGCGTTGCTTTTAAGAGTTTAATGAAAATATCCGTTCCAAACCGTTCATAATGTTTAACACCTGAATGTTTTGTAATTAAATCTTTCTAAAGTAAATTTCGTCGTATGCCGATGATTTCATTTTATACCATATGCACAGAAATATTTCAGACCTGTACTCATAGCAACTAAATGACGATCAACTGATGTGCTCTGAAAAATTTCAAGATATTACCTTGCAATTCCACTTGCATTTTCACACTTAAACTTCTCATCATTGAAAACAAGCGATATTAATTTGTAACTACGCTATTAGTATATCTATTTACGTTTAATATTTAGGCTTATATCTATAACTTGGTATTTGGATATTCGGGTGCTGCACAACCGTATACTTCAGCTGGTCCCTTAAAAGTCGTCAATAACTCTTCGATGGGTGATGTACAATTTATTGAATAAGAATGATTTACGGGGTGGTTTTCTCTTCAGAAACACGACGTCGAAAATATATAGTACATACTTTTAAGCAGATTAAATCCGTTACAAAATTCTGCTCTAGGACTCATTATCAACGATAGCGTTAAATGTTTCTCTTACATCAGTCTATCCTAAGCGGAAAAAAAAACCACAAATAAAAAAAAAAACGTAAAGAATATACATATATAATACGGAATTTTTAAAACGACCTCAAAAATCATCACCCTTAAAAAAATTCATAACTCATCATCAGATAACTCCTTTAAAAGTGAAATTCAAAATAAAGAACAAAACGCAAGAGCTCTTTTATAGAATTAAAATAAATCACGGTTAAAAAATTATGTAGACCTCCCCTTTGGGGCCAAAAACGGCAAAAAAAAAACGGGATGTTCGCGTAATAGCCGGAGTAAAAAAGTTGAGGAAACCAAAACGTATCTCAAATATATGCATAAATAACCGTTTTATAGGAAAACTATAGCCGAGCTTACAGAGCTATATATTTAGGCCCTAGGGGCGCCAAAAGATCGAAAGTTTTGAAAAAAGAGTTTTTTTTTTCGGGCATATGGTATATTATTGGAAAGATCGCTATTTATCGGGAACAAAACTGTATTTCGTTTTCTTAACGAAACTTTCTCGCAGTTGGTAAAAAGTTCAAAAAAAAGCGAGAACCGTCTTAAAAATAAGGCCCTCGGGGTGTCGAAAGCTCGAAATTTTTCAAAAATAAATATTTTTTTTCGGGCATGTTATATATCGATGAAAAGATCGTGCTATTTGTTGTGAACGAAACCGTATTTAATTTTCTTAACGAAACTTTCGAAAATAGCGCAAAATTCTATAAAAAACCCCAAAAAATACGTGTCCCTTCCTCTTTACGGTGAAAAAAATCAGATTTTTTTATTTTGAATTTAGTATGTAAATGTAAATTGCAATTATCTTTAACTTAACATAAGAAATTCTCAGCACATAAAACATCATGCTTGACTGAACTTTTTTTCTTTTTTTTTTTTTTTTCTGGACTGGCGAGAAACCATTTGGCCACTGACTATAGCAGATGGAACTACAAAAGGTTATACCGAGAATTTATTTTTTACAATAAATTTGAATACTGTGAATAAGTTAGCCTCTCCACAACATAAAATATGATGCAGCGTATATGGGGGAAAGAGTTCTTTAAAAAACATAAACCTACCATTCTCAAATCTATCACATCGAAACAACAAATGGTTAACATTGTTCACGAAATCGGTATGAACATTATTACACCCCCGAAGAATCATAGAAATTCAAAGCTATGCGGGAATTCCCTATTCTCAATCTGCATATCACCGATAAGCACCATGTGATAGTCGAATGATTACCAGACTATAGGGCTAGTTAGTCGTACCCATAACGATTGTAGAATTTTAAATCGTAATTACACGAAAAAAAATTCATACATGTATTTAAATTTTAAAAAAAAAAACCTTTAATTTATACGGTTTAATTACTTGTTACGGTACAGGCAGTTTTACTCAAATGGTATGGAGAAAAACAGAATATCTCGGTATCGGACGAGCAGTGAGTAGATACGGTAAATTCCTGGTAGTGGCCAATTATCAACCAGTTGGAAATATCTGTGGCTTATTCCATCAGAATGTTTCTCCGCCAATTGGAAGTCAAAGAATAATGTATAATTAAAATATTTTCTTCGTAATATGTCCGTTTTACTGACTTCTCCCATCTTGCGATATTGCAGCTAAGCCGAAATGAGTGTTCATTCGATTGGACATAAAAAAGGCGGCAGACTTGCGGTTTTTTGCTTATTTTATGCACAGATAAACGTCGTTATTGTCGAAAACGAAAAAAAAAACGTTTTTTTTAAAGAAAATAATGTCATTTTTTAGTTTAATTTTTTATTATTTATTATAGATTATTATATAAAAAATAGCGAAATAAATAAAGCAAATAGAAGAAATAGGTAAATTTGATTATAAACCAGGTAAATTTACGTACTAACGATTTATAACGTTCAGCATTTCATGAATATTGTGATATTGTAAATAAATCGCTCATTTTTACCGCTGAAGCCTCTTTTATTCATCACTTGAAAGAAAAAAAAAAAGTTGGCATTTTAAATTTTGTAATTCGGTCGTTCTGGCGCATATGTGGTCGCGTTACATAACCGAACATTTTAATTACCACTTTCCGTGCAGTATGGTCGTAAGCCGCCATGAAGCGAAAAAGATTATCCCGCGTCAGCAGTTTACACTTGAATATAACTTTATGCGAATTAATTGAATATATCCGTGCTGTTTGTAAAATAATAACACTAGTAAGCGATGAAATAAAACAAACCGATTGCTCTGTTTGAATTCTCTTTTTCATTTGTAAAAACTAGCTCTAAAAGATTAAATTTCCCCTAATTCGCCTATTATGCATTAGTGTTTTAAAATACCTACGAGAAACCGGATTTAATCGCAAAATTCGAAAATTCCATTTCTGTATACAATTTTGCTGATATTTATTTACCTATACGTATTTATAAAATGAAATACACGTAAAGCTCTACTACATTTAATTTCGAAAAATCATACGCCATTATATTTACACGGCACGATATCGACTGTATGTAAAATTAAAATATTATCAAAATGAAATATTAAAACTATTTCTATTTAATATCAATACAAATGCATTTTTCTAGTTTCAATTAGATGTTAGGCAAAACTAAATAAGTCTGTAATTTAGATGTTTTTTTGTTTTTTTTTAAATTTTTAATAAGGGTGCTATTTAAACATTATTTTCGGCTTTTTAATCCCTGTAATTTTCTATTAAACGGTTTCAACTTCGCATAAATAAACATATAAAAAATTCTTTTCATCTTTTTTTTGTTTACTATAACGGGAAAAAGAAATTTATTACACTTCACATCATTGTCTTTGTTATCACAGAGAACAATTCTGGCTACTTTGTTTTGGGATAAAATTTAATAATGCGTAAAACGATCCGTTCGGTAATTACTGATAATAAAGATTTTGACAAACTGCAACTTCTGCTATTCGATTAAAGGATTTATTTGATTTGTCGCAGTAAACGGACAGTTCTAGAGCATTCCATTCGCAGTCGATTAATTCGGGACTCGATTATCGACTTTATTTCGCGCAAAAGCGTAATTTTTTTAACTATACACACATACACATATACACGTATATTATATATTATGTATTTTTCATGTGGCTTTGTAATCACAGCAAGTGACTGTTAACTTCTACCCGCGACCATTCATCTTGTCAATTAGAATACTATGAAACCAAATTCTAGATAATAAAATTAGAAAAATTGATTTTTCAATATTTATCACAGACTTTTCCACATTTTACTGCAAAAAACTTACACGAATATTTGTTTTTCAAAAATTATTCTTAATATATATACGAGTATATATATTAAAAACTTCTCTTAATGTACATAAAAATAAAATTGCAATAAAATAAACACGGCTAACAAAAACGTATATATATATATATATATATATATATATATATATGTATATACAGTGAATATCGGTTATAACGACTTTGAAAAATTCGGTCGTTACAACAGCCGGTTTATCGTTATATCTGATATCGGAGTAAAGAGTACCTTGATTTTTTAGTGTCTAAGATTTACCGTTATTGAATAGTTACACTTAATTATGAAACTCGACGCTAATGTAAACGAAAAAAAATGAAATAAAGGCAAAAAAATGAACATGCAATACGAATAGTAAAAAATAACAGAATAATGTCTGAGCAAACGTGAGCGTATGTTGTATAGATAGTTATTATTACTTTTGATCGTTTAAAGATTATAATGCTCTTTCTCATTAATTCGTTAATAAGTAAAAAGATAGTGTTCGTATATTATCTTATTATTGCTTCTCACAGAAGCTTGTGAATACTTCAGAATCTTTCACCTAATGAAAGATAGTATAATTAACTTTTGCAGTGATTTCCTGCGAATACTTTAAAATCTTTCATGTAGTGAAAGGTAGTACAATTTACTTTTACAATGATTTCTCGCAAATATTATAGTTCGTATTTTTTGCTAATGTTAAATGCAGAACGATCACTGATCGTAATATGCTTTTGACTAATTAAACTTACCTTTGTACCCTTAATCAAGGGGGGATATTCAACCGTTTTCTTAATTTACGCCACATTTGTGCATTGCAATATAGATAGTTCAAAAGTTAGTTTGTAACCTAACAATGGAATTCTGCATGAAGAAATTTGGAGTATATTTGGGTTATCATTCGTCCCAGCGTATTTTACCGCAGTTATGAAAAGTAGGACAACAAAACGTCAGAAAATAATAACCATCATAAAGATCGGCTAATTTTTTGGATAGAACATCAGCAGACCTAAAAGTGTCGTTTTAAAAATTCGTATGTTGCATTAACGACCAAATTCATTTATGCATTTAAAAATACGCCTAAGGGCATCGATCACCAAGACAACGGGAAATATTTAAATTCGAAACAAACTGTAATATTTAGAGAACATTATATACTATTAAGACCAGAGCCGAATTATCCATTAGGCAGTGTAGGCAACTGTCTCGGAGCCCCGTATCGGCTAGGGGCCCCGCGCCCCCCCAAAAAAATTTTCTTTTGAAAATGTTTCTTCGGGTGAAAATTAAGTTTGAAGATTTGTATGTAGTAAACCCTCAATGACAATAATATTGCCTTGCTTTTTTATATTACATCGTTATATTTTTACTGGTTTTGAGACGATTTAATTAGAATATTTTTGCAAAAACCATTAACAGGTGGGTTTTTTAAGTATTAGGAATGAAAACCATATACGTTTTAGGTGCTTGCCCTCTAATCTCCTCTTTATGATGTGATAAAAGTTTCTTATTTTTCAACGTACTGTGGTGACTAGGAACTATTGTCATTAAGTGAAATCAAAAGTATTTTTGTACACAGAAACGAAAGTAAATACTGTAATTTTAATGATCAGGTATTGCTTACGATATTTTTCTCTTTGCATGGTAAAACGTACATGTGTGTTGGCCCACGATGGAACGTCACATTTTAGGTCCACATTCTAATCACACGATTGCTTACCATTTCTTTCAGGAACAAAATGTCCGAGGTATCCGTAAAGAAAAAAATACCAAAGTGGTTCGGAAACACGTAAAAATCGGCAAGAGCAATAAAACAAGCGTGATGAACAATTAACGAAAACGCAAAACCTTTTTCAACTCGGATTTAGTCACCAATCAACGGAAAATCAACCTTATGCGTCTCCCAGTATGTCTGCCAACCACACGATAGCGGTGAGTCCAGTAGAGATTCTTTACGAGTGTTCTGAACAGACTGGTCAGAATCAAGAAACAGCTACTTTAGTGGATGCAGAGGAAAGTGAGGCCGAGACCGAAGTCCAATCTAGGAGTAGAATACCAGAATGACATTGGCTTATGGCAAAATATTACCAACGAAATATAAGATTTTTGGTATGCTAGAGACTCTAACGAATATCAACACTTTGAGTGTGATTTTTCCGCTTCAAGCCGACAATACGACGATAGCAAACGATGTTTTTCTCAATTTACGTTTTTTCAGAAACATGTAAGTGGTGGTAAAATTAAACGAAAATGGCTCGTGTATTCTCTGTTTACTGGAAAAGTATACTATTTTTCATGTGTTCTTTTTCAAAGCCAATCACAATTTCAAACTGAATTTTCTGATTGGAAAAATGCGTCGCACCGAATTCAATCGCATGAGAATAATGCAACGCACCGAGTATGTGTAGAGCCACCGATTAGTAGACGACGTATGCACATCGAGACCGCTTTGGGAATTACATTCAACAAAGAAAGAGAATATTGGATGAAAGTTTTACAAAGAGAGTGATCTCAGTGATTAAATTTTTATCATCCTGTCGATTAGCATTTCGTAAGCTTCTCAACATAATGACAACTATTTGGGAATTTTAGAGTTAATCGCGAAGCATATGATCCGTTCCTTAGTTCGGATTTAGCCAAATACGGTAATGTAAGCATCGCGATAGTCTAGTTGCTAGAGCGCTTGACTTCCGATATGGCGGTCACGGGTTCGATCCCGAGCGACGACGAACTTATTACAAGAATTAAATAAATAAATAAATAATCGCTAATAATAATCACGTGGAAGGCAATGGAAAACCACCACGTACAACATCATATGCGCGCTAGGTCAGTACACAGTAGACCCACAGCGGACGGACTGCACTTGTAAAACGATGTAAATCAAACGATTACTATAATCAGTTCCGAATGTAGTCTTGCGTGTGTACACATTCGTACTGCATATAAACAATTGCTATGAACACTAGCCTATATCGGTACAGGTAAAAAATGTAAGGTTGCACCAACGCGCTATGTAGCGTACGGCACCTTAAGAAGAAGAAGGCAAGGGAAAACAATCATATTTATCTTCAACGATTTGCGAGGAACTTATTGAAATATTGGGAAATTTAATATTCATCGTTAATGAAATTATTGAAGCCAAATATTTCTCAATAAGCATCGATTCGACACCAACTATATTTCAAACTGATCATTTGACTGTAGTTCTGCAAATTAGAAACTCTGGCTGAGAAGCCGCAAGGTACAGCGGAGTTAAAATTTAAAAAAATAAAAAAAAACATACGTTACATTAAATGAAGAAGTAGCAGAACGTTTTCTTACTTTTTATTCCTATAGAAAGTCACAAAAAACTAGCCACCGCAATTTAAAATTTTTTAAAACATCGATATAAAAAATTTGAGAGGTCAGTCTTACGATAATGCGCCAAATATGTGTGGTTGTTACAATGGTCTACAGGTACACATTAAGAAAATCAATTATCTCGCACATTACGTTCCATGTGCAGCGCACCCGCTGGGTTTGGTATGTGCTTCGGAGAGCTGCGTTGGAGCAATCTTATTCTTCGCATTAGTACAGGCCTTATACAACTTTTTTTCGTCGCCAACTCATCGCTGGGCAATTATGCTGAAACATCTCGAAAAAGGCGATAAACGTAGGCAATGCTCGTCATTAGTTCTGAAAAGAATGTCCGAGACACAAGGTGTGATGTGCAAGGGCCAATGCAACTAAGGCTTTTTCAAAAGGTTATAACAGTTTCCAGAAAGCTATGGAGTCTATTGCTGACGATGAGACTCGGATATCACAAGTGATTTACGAGGCCAGATGTCTATTAAAGGATTTGGAAGAAAACGAAAATGCTGTAAGGGCAGTATTCTGGGCTGTCATACTAGATCGAATCAATGGTGTCGTTAGTATGTCTCTACAAACAATAACTATTGAACTTTGAACGGCTGTCGATCTTTTAAAATCGCTTTTAGATTTTTTACTATCACAGCGAGAACTATTTGACAATTACGAGATGAGGGCAAATGAGAAAACTGATATCCAGTACAGTGACGAAAATCAGCGTGTGCGAAGAAGGAAACAGCATCACACGTTGTGTACAGAGGCAAAGAGAGAAGTTAAAAATAGAAACTTATTTGCCTGTACTAGACATGCTGTGTACAGGATTTTCGCGGCGGCGTCTAGAAACTTACCGGGGAATTAATTCTCTGTTTGGATTTCTAACAGATTTCTCGACTAAGTGCAACGATGAAATTAGAGAGGCTTACACAATGATTACGAAACATTATTCCGAGGACATTGAGCCTGAGTTTATAGACGAGATAGTGCAGTTCAAGTACTTCATCTTACAATCAGAGGATACTGGAAGAGATAAAATTGTACCTGCCGAGGAATCGTATAAACTGATTTTTGGTAATACGGTACAATCAACTTTGCCGAATGTAATGACAGCATTGCAGATATTATATAGAAGTCTGATGATTAGAAAAGCTACGGCTAAACGTAACTTTTCGAAATTAAAACTAATCAAAAACTGCCTTCGTTCGTCAATGTCTCAGAACCGTTTAAATTCATCGGTGACAATGGCAATTGAAAATGATATATTGGAAAAGGTTAACATGCAAAGATGTTCTAAACGATTTTGTATCTAAAAAAGTTAAAAGAGTACATATTTAAACATATTTTACTTTATAAAGTGATTTAATAAAAAAATACGCTCATTTTCCTTTCATATGTTTCAATTTTTAACTTTACGCTAAAAAAATTGAACATTTTCAAGAATTCGGAAAGTTATTGTTTTCACCCCAATTTTCAAAAATCGAGTTTCCATTAAATCTCCATGTTTTTTTTTTTTGCGATACTAGGAAGCTATTCTGACTATTTTTACAGTGGTTTCCTAATGTATGTGTATGTGTGTGTGTGTGTGTGTAAACTTCTTATAACTTTTTTGAACGGCTTGGCCAATGGAAAATCGGTTTGCGGTATTCGAAACGGTTTCTCTAAGCTTAGATTTCCTGAAAGTTTGAACCGATTCGGCTAGGTAGATTTTGATAAATCTCAAAAATAAAATTGTCAAAAAAAAGTTTTTTTGAAATAACTTTTAGACTCTTGTACCGATCAATTCCAAAAACCAATCAGCTCAATTCCCCTTAAAATTGCGTTGAATGCCACAAACCGCGTCTCGATCGGTTGATTCGTCCGAGAGATATCGTTGACGAAAAATTTTCAAAAAAGTGTTTTTTTAAAATAACTTTCAAATTTCTTGTCGGATCTTTTTTTTTTTTTTTTTTTTTTTCGTGTAACAAATTATCCTTTTGTGCTTAAGAGACTGCTGCGTCGAATGCTGTCAACTGCATGCTAATCGGTTGATATATTCAATAGTTCAAAAATTTCAAAAAAAGGATTTCTTTTTTAAATAACTTTCAAATTTCTTCTTGGATTGTTTTTATTCGACTTTTTGTGCTTGAAAACCGCGTCGATTGCTGCAAACTACATTTCGATCGGTTGATTTGTTCAAAAGATCTCGCAATACAAAATTTTCAAAATAGTGTTTTATCAAATAGTTACTAGATTTTTGAGCTCGAACAGCTCAAAAATATAAAAGGGTAAGGGGGCCCTGAGACGTGCATTGCCTAGGGGCCCCAACATAGCTAATCCCGCCCTGAATAAGACAGATGAATAACGAAATACATCTATATATAATCAATAGGGACAAAAAAATAGTTCTTGTGTGGTAATTGCAATATTCACCGGCAGAAGATGAGCGCTAGTGTATCACCTATCATTTCTACGCTCCTTACCACGCTTACGCCACAACCACAAACGCACATCTGTACATCAATGTAGCCCGCAGTATTTCATACATTTGTTTCCTCCAAACATTCAACTCCCCGTATCTTTCCGATGTTCAAACATTTCTCCGCTTAAATCTTCCCGCTTTATTATTCCACATCATGCTCGCGTTAACTCCTTCACAAAATTCATTTCTACTTGTAATGTTGTACTTGAACTTGTAGTAGTTACCGAGTTTATGCTCTAACAATGGAATCGTTTGCTGCAGAATAGGTCGAAGTACAAGATCATATCCTTTGTAGAGTGTCCATCTTCGCTTTGATAGCTTCTGCTGTTTTCCTTTCAAATCCTCAGTCAATTTCTTCTCCATGCTACCGTGAAAATTAACTATAGAATTACATTGATTTTTAAAAATAATTAATAGTAATATATTAATTTAATTTCTTGACATGAACTTGTACTACGTGTTTTGTATTATCTGGATTGAGAAAACTGGCTGAAAGACTGAGGCCAGAAAAAAAAAAAAAAAAAGAAGAAAGAAATGAAGTGAAATAAAAGATTACTGAGTATTATTTATGAAGAAATATTAACACTTTTCGACCACGTTACACGAGTAAACACTTTTAGCGTGTTACTGATCAATTATTATCACATTTAGAAGTCACTGTTGTCTATTTTGATGATATAGTTGTTCATAGCAACGCAGAAGTCGTCAATATTCATATTTAGACACATTACAATTATTCGACTTACATCTAATCCCCAAAAATGTAAATTTTTCGAAAATTTACTAAAAATGAATTTATGAAAGAAAAAAAAAAATAACAAACCAGAAAGGATATGGTAATAAAAAATCTGCCAAGACCGGAAAACTGAGAATTCCCTGTTCCAGTCTTATCTCTCTCAGTCGTATCGCTCGATTTCGAGCATCGTAACTGCCTATTTATACACTAGCAGTACAGAATAGGCAGCGCTCGTGGCAATTGTTTATGTGCAGTACGAATGTGTACGCACGCAAGACCACACACCCGGAACCAGTCTTATACTACTCTAAATTTATTCCTAATGCACGTAAATTGAGTAGAGAACACACACAAAAATTTGTAAGTTTATATAGACTAAAAAGTAGAAGAAGGCATGTTGGGAAATTAAAAAAGCAATCTACAATATGCACATTCTGGTTCCTTTTAATCCGTAATATAGAATTATATTAGCCACACATAGGCTCGCCGCCGTGTAATGTCAATTTATTATTACCGACCCCACATTCAATTCAACAGCACTGTTTGCCATTCCCCGCTAGATTATAAAGCGTTGGCTATCTATAAAAGGAATGACGTGATACTCTTACATACAAATTTAACATTAATAATTGACTATAAATGAACGGTAGATGTTAACGACATTCAGACCGGACGGCGCCCGGGGCTCATAGAATCCCAAACCAAAATATGAAAATATTATTTTCGATTTAATCGCAGAATAATATTTCAACTGAATAATTCTTAACTTTTATCGAATTTCTCGAGCACACATACAGAAAAAGTAGTGTCCTGTAAGATTTGTCAATAAAACCGGGTTTCAATTAATAATGAAATTACGCTTTAGTAGTCTGGAAATGTTCAATAAAATTGATTGAATCTGGAGCAGAGAAGGGGGAAAAAGTTAATCGTAAAGAAGAAACAAACAATCGTGCCAAAAAAAATTCACTGTTGAAATTTCTAACATTTAACCTTAATGAAAAAGTGTATTAATCGACTTCCCGAGAAATGGAAGAAAACACGTAGTTAAAATAAAATTTAGGGCTTTTTCCAAAAAAAAAAAAAAAAGAAAAAATTAAAAAAAAGTAATGAAAAGAAAAACGAAAATTTAACGTCATTCAATGTCGGAACAAATTAGTTACATATTTCTTGAAACTGGCCAAAAATTTTCACCGACGAAATGCTAGAATTCGCAGTTTTTAATAAACTGCACAATGCTGACAAATCAGAAAATCTGAAATCTATAATTATATGTCGATAGCTCACAAACATAGGCTATATAAAAGTTTATCATTTTTACAGAAAAATTCAATAACGAATAGCTGCTTTTCTCAGGAACTTCGAAATGTATTTGTTTTGCTAATCCGTGTAAAATATTTTCCAAATCGAATTGTGACGATTATAATAACTGGAAACGTGTTTCAAAAACTTCATCATAAAGTTTCAAAAGACCATACACCCCCCCCCCCCATATATCCACTATAATACATAGGGTTTCTCTTCTACTTTAAATAGAATCAGTTTATAATTATTTTAGGAGACAATACAAGAAGAACATTATTAGAAAGCTATTTTACAAATAGTAAATAAAGAGTAAAGTAAGTCCCATATCCTTGGCAGGGCGTCGGGCATTGTGAAGTTAAGGTTCGCGGTATGCACTAATGAGAATAGGGGGGCCAGTTCCTTTCTCTCGGCCGCCTTTACTTTCCCAGATTTCTCTAGTATTCAATTCAATTTCAGATTAGGTATATACCTAGGAAGGACTTGGATATTGAACGAGATAAGTCCCTATAACTTATGACACCTCTGATTTGGTAGGCAAGCACCTTAGCCACTAGGCTACCGCGCTACCTTACAAATAATAGGATCGACAATAAAAGTAATTACAAGTCTCGGTTTAGAATTTAGAAAACAATATATATATATATATATATATATATATATATATATATATAAACTCGGCCATTTTGGCCTCGCAAGGAGCCGTGCCCCTTGACCCCTCTTGCTTTCATTTCTGTCTCTTTCTCTTCTATACTTTGTATAAAATGATCAAAATTTACAACGTAATTCTTACTGGCATCAACCTAAAAAAAAAATAACATAACCACAAAAGTCCTATTCTAACATTTAACTTTCATTACATAAAATTAAGACATTTTTTCGTTACATTTTTCGTTACATTTTTCGTTACATATTTCATTACATAAAATTGTGACATTTTTTAAATAACAATAACAAAAATCCTATAAAATATAACAAACGTTACATAAAATTTGGACATTTTTCTGGGACATTTTTTCGAATGGGGGGTAGCCTAAGAATTACGTTGTAATTAATATATATATATATATATATATATATATATATATATATATATATATATATATATATATATGTATATATCATATTTCTATTGGAAAAGTTAATTATTTAAAACGTTTGGGATATTTAAATAAATATGGTGAATTTTTAAAATGACAAATGAAAATCTATGGAAGTTTTCGACAAGGTTAATTATTTACCTCATTACATGCGATGAATTTACAAAAATTATCAATGACCCTATCCTTTGTTTTTATAATAAAAGAAGTAAAAACTGCAAATTTTTATTTGCAGTCAGTCCCTTATATTTCATGTATCAATCATCAGTCGGCATTTATTTTCCGACATGTTCTTCCGAATGGACTTATTAAGGAAAGATTCATAGGTTTTTTATCTACTGAAAAGCGTAACGTCGCGCATTTAGAACGAAATTAAAATCTCTAGAAGCTGCTATTAAATTTTAAAATCGCTATTGAAAACACCATCTGATAGATTGTACACATCGAATTTCCTAAGTCAAAATATTGATCTAAAAATTTCGTTAAAAATTGCCGAGTAAATTGACGGTGGCGTCAATGCATTCACTTGCAACACATTCAGAAGACGGTACGGACTGCTTCTGTATTACGCCACTCTTATCCTCAATTTCAAAAATTTATACCGGTATATATTAGAAATTTAATAACTAAAAAAGAGAGGGCAAGAGCTACCTGAAAAAGTATTGATTATCCATCGGATAAGCACACTTGGAATCAGCTTAAAATAACACTAAATAATGCCTACAGGTGTATTTTATAGGTATGCAAAAGAATTATCAACTACCAATACCACTCTCTGGCAAGCAACTAGAAATGTGTTATCGCATAGAACTTCTAACTTACTTCTTCTCAATGACAATAGCGGTTGGGCTAAAACTAAGACTGAAAGAGCCAAGCTGTTTGCATCTTGTCTATATAAAACGTTTCAACCTCATCCAGACATTATAAATCAAGATTATGTACTTCACGATTTGGATGGTCCTTTACCATTACTTCACATTCGTAAATCTATATCTCCTTTTGAAGTCAAAAACACGATTATGAACCCACCAATCAAGAAGACCCTTATAACCTCATTACAGCCTCAAAGCTGCGTCTTCTCCCCAAAAAAAGAATTCTACTATTGACATATATCTATAACTCTATGCTCCGGTTAAGCTACTTCCCAATTCAGTGGAAGTACTCTATTATAAAACTAGTCCCTAAAACTGTATAATCACTTGTTCACGTCTTTTAGAACTATTAGTCTTCTCCCGCTGATGGGTAAAGTTTTTGAAAAAATACTATTTATCTCAGAGGGAAGTGGGATGATTCCATCTCACCAGTTTGGTTTTAGGAAAATGCATTCCACTATCCACCAGTGTCTTAGGGTTATTGACAACATAACTACTGCGCCTGAGGATAAAATGTATTGCTCTGCAGTACTGTTGGATGTGTCTGAGGCATTTGATCGTGTGTGGCACTCGGTCATTTTACGTAAGTTAAAAGATGTCTTACCATCACAATATTTTCATATTATTAAATCATATCTTACCGAAAGGTATTTCAGTTTTAAAAAAGGTAATACTTACTCTTCTGTTTATTCCGTCTTGTCCGAGGTTCCCTAGAGAAGTAGTCTTGAGCCGGTGTTATTTTTATATCATTCATATCTAATATCCCAGTACCGTTAACACAACGCTATGTACTTTTGCTGATAATACATGCATAATTTCTTCTGATACCGATGTGATTAGACAACAAATTACCCGTTTAGAATCATGGTTGACGGACTGGTGGATAAGGGTCAACGAAGGTGAAAGAAAGGAGTCATATTTCCTTTACGTTACGGAGAGGCATCACACCTCCAGTTTATCTAAATGGGAATGTTATCCCTCAGGCAAGTAATGTAGGGTACTTAGACTTGTAGCTAGATAAACGCTTTACATGGAGTCGACATATTACCATTAAAATTGGTGAAATAAGAAGGCGATATAGATACTGCTTTCGCGGTTATTAGAAATTGGATCCAGATTATCAGTAGATAACAAAACGTTAATATACAATGGCTTAATTAAGCCCATCTGGACATATGATAATGAACTTTGAAGAACTGCTAAAAAATCGCATATACGTGGTCTTCAATAAATTGAATCCAAAATCGTCTGTAAAATAATCGGAGCACCGTAGTTTGTATAGAATACGTCGATAAGAAGAGATCTCCGAATTCCTTCTGTTACTAAGGTGGTAAAAGCGAGATACAAGAGTTCTTCGACAGGCTGACGGTTAATGCAAATGTGCTAGTTACTGACCTCGCAGGTCAAAATATACTTGATCTCTCAACTCGTTTATTAAAAAAACTGTGGCTTCATCATGATATTTTGAATAATCGATGAACTTATTTAGATGTAATACCACAAGGAAACTAGGGTCATTGGATTGACCAGACAAATTAAATTATTTACTTCATGCTATTTTGCCTAGGCCACTTCTACTGACTGCAATATTTGCAGATTGTAGAAAAAAATATTTCAAAGACAGTCTTACGATAATACTGCTAATATGTCAGGAAAATACATTGGCGGCAAAGATGTATTAAAGAGGACACGGTCCTACAGCCTATATTCCTTGTCCGACCCACTCAGTAAACTTTATCTCAGTTACATTCAGTTAAAATTTTGTATTTATGCAAAATTTATTTAGCTTTTTTGCTGTCCCAACTCACTGGTGGAGTGTTTCATGGAAAAAACTTCAAGTTTATGATAAAAAATTGACAGTAAAATATTATCCAATACAGTTTGTGTTGTGCACTTTTATTAACTAATTTGTGTTGATCGTTGTCATATCGAAATATCGAGTTAAATTTATCATATAAATGTTTTTGTTGCACTTTTATTTTTGGTATACTTATTTACATGGACGTATCGGGGGGGGGGGGGGGGGGGTTATCTGCCCCCCTTTCCGAAATGTTTATGAAATAATAACTGCTTGAATTAAATGGACTTAAATTCAGAATACATTAATTTCTTTTCAATTTCTGACAAAAGAAAAAAAATTTAAAACTTTTATGAATTCTATAGAAACGACTATTTTTTATTTGTTTTTATTGTAGTGTTCAAATATTGCATATGCAATAATTGACTACGAGGCTTTAGTGTACCATTTACAAATAAATATATTTTATGATAACACACACGCACATATGTATAATTATAAAAATATTTTCGTAGCCCCCCCACTGTGAAATTTTGGTCTAGATACAGCCCTGTTCGCTATGTTCAATTTAGACCTTTTTTATAAAATATATTTATAAAATAATATTTTATTTTCAAAATTTTAAATAAAGTTATCATTATATCCCTGATTAAATTAATAATTTAAAAATATTATAATTTAGGGTATTAGAAAATTTACATACAACAATTTGGTTGTTAATTATCAGTTGAATAAATTTTATTTAACAATTTAATAAAATATTTTTTTTCAATTTAGTTGACATACAATTTCTTTTTAAATGAATCATTGTCCCTTAATCACTTTCCAGTTTGTCCACACCTGCTCTTATCTTTATGATTTCTTCTGGTTCTTTGTTGTTATCAGTTTGATGAGTAATTTTAGTTTAGTTTGAAAATAGAACTAATTTGTTTAGTTGCAAATATGAAATTTTAGGATTTTTTTGTTTTGAATCTTTTGTCGTAATATTTATTTATGTGAGACCATTGTATAAACGGTATATTTATAGGTAATTAAAACACATTCACAATTCATTAACAATTTCAAATAGTCATACAAACATAAATATTGTACAGTATTTATAATAAATTTTTAATCGTACGCAATTATATTTTACTATATATTATTGCTAATTATCTCTTTAACTAAAGCTACCCAATGGTACAAAATTTTTAAATAATTAACATCATTATTTAAAATATATATAGTAGGTGTCGTTATCGCGGAATAATATATCGCAGAATTATCATTTTTATTAGGACATGAAGATGTAAAATAAATGTGTAGTCAATTTTAAAACATTTTTTCTTCCCTATAAATTATATCATACACATACACAAAGTATATTTTAAATAATATCGGTCGGTACTATATAAGTATTATTAGGTGTCTTTTGTTTAAAACTGATGAATACAAACTCGTTTTAACTCAGTAAAATTAAAAGAAAAGAACTAAATTGGGTTTTAATTTTTTAATTTTTAATTTATTGAATACAAAAAATATATTCAAATAAAAAGTTTTGTTAATTGATTAATTAAAAGAAATAACCAAAATATGCACCATTTAAAATACTAAAAAATGTATAAAACATAATTTAAGTATTACATCAATTATCGTTTATCCGTTACTTAATATTAAGGAAGTTCATGTAAATATACATCGGTTTATATTACCATAAAGTCTAAATAAAGTAAAAATTACGTTTTAAAGTCTAGTTTAAGTGTTTTATAAACAATTTTTTTATTTTTAAATCGTGTTTTTGTTTAAAAAATGAAAAATATTTCTCATATGTTGTATTCAGTTTTGCAAAAATTACAATGTATGAAAATTAGTACTATCTAGTTATAAAGCAATTAGTTTATTATGACAAAAATTAATACATCTGAATGATTAAAATCTTGCAACTATAACATATTAAGTTTAAACTCATTAATAATATGATTTATCGTTGTATTATGTAACATATTTAATATTGCCTCCTCTAAAGCGGTATAAAATTGAAGAATCAAAATCATTTTTAAAGATTAAAGTACAAAAAATAGGTACGAGTGTAAATTACGGACGTAGATACGATGTATTAATTCATCATTTGCATTATTGTGTAAACTGAAACTCTGTATCAGTAAAATTTTTACAATTGCAAAAATAATAAATTTTTTATTCTGTGTTGTCTTAGAAACAAATAATAATGTGGAGAGCAGGCGTAGGAGTAAAACTTGAAATAAAATCTAGCAGTGATGATGATTGGGAAACCGATCCAGATTTTGTAAATGATGTAACAGAAGAAGAACAACGATGGGGTTCACATACTGTTCCCGGATCTGGACGTACGATAGCTGCCATCGAGTATGTTATTAAATCATTAATTAATTTTTATATGTAAAGCTGTGTAATAGAATGTTAACAAAATTATAAAAAACTATTCAAATATTCAGTATGAACCGATTGAGAGAAGAAGTCGCTGAAGCTGATGCATATCAAAAAAAGAAGCAGTTAGAGGAGGGCCCTAATCCAGCTTACGGATATGGCGGAAAATTTGGTATTCAGAAAGATCGGTAAAAATTTTGTAATCATACATTTACATAGATATAGTTTATTATAACGATATTATAAGCAATGAACTGATCTGAGTAATATATCGGTTTCTGCATAGATTGTTATATCAAAATTCGTTTTTGGCTCTTTACGATATCTTTAAAAGTCTATAATCGCCGATATGAATATATAATAGCGATATTGTTTTTATGCATTCATGTAAAATCATGACATGTAAACATACGTCTTCCTAAATATTAATGTAACTTCATATATTTCATTATTGTATACTATAAAAATTTAATTCATAACTAGTCAACCTATCAATATTATCTTACTTTTCTCTTAATTTTTATTCGTTAGATTTTTAATTTCATCACTGCCTATCGTTTTTAAATCCTTGATTTCATTTTATTTTGTTCAAAATTCTTTTCATATTGTTAAATGAGACTTCTTTTAGATTAGTCATCTTAATCTTTTCTACTCTACTATTCTTTAGTTTTTCATTCTCAATGAATGTGTTATTTATCTTGCTCATCGGTAATTACTTGTTTCCTGTCACCTTCTTAACACCTTTTTTACATTTAAATCGTATTAATGATAAACATTTGCTTGTTATATAATTTTTTCTTGCCTCTGTCCATCTATCTAAGTATTTCTTATTCTTATAATTACTTCGTACGCTGTAATTTATCTATTCTTTCTAAGCGAACGGTGGTAATTATCTTATAGTTAATAGTGGAGGGAAAAAAATGCTGATAATATTAAAAATATAAATGAGGTCAATTATTTTTCTTTCGCTAATCACGATTTTAGTATGGATCGAAGTGCTGTCGGTCATGATTATGTAGCACCAGTAAACAAACATGTTTCACAGACAGATTACAGTACTGGTTTCGGTGGAAAATTCGGAGTTCAGACGGATCGTATTGACAAGGTTCGTTCTATTTTTAATCTTTACTAATTACTTTAATGTATAATGCTTTAAACCGGTTCACACGAAATTGGTATTTGGTTCTGTTTTATACAAATTTCCAATTTAAACACACGGGATTTAATTTGCAGTACTATGTAATGTGAAATGATCTTACACGTATAAAATATATAAATACGGAAATAATAAAAAGCGTTACTGTTGCAAAAAAATTATTTATTTCGCATTACCACACTTTTATTTCTGATATATTTAAGCAGATAATTGATGATATCCTTTTCAACCCGTTAATAAACAATTAATATAAAATAAATATTTTAATTTAAAATGTTTTTTTAAATTAAATAATAAACCGAAATAAAATAAAATCTCCTGTGAATACTTTAAATTAACTATATAATTCTATAACTGAGTATTTATTTTTGATACGAAAAATAAGAAAAAAAAATATATACTAAAATAAAAAGAAAGCATTTAAATTAATAATTTTGCATTATTTTAAATGTATTTATATGTCCGTCATTTATTTTACTTTAATTTTATGGTAAATTACGAGAAATTGAACCCCAATGTCTACAATAACATTGTATAGTAAAATAAAACGAATTGCACATCATCAGATTATATTTTTTCGAATAAATTTATCACCATATCTTTGATGAAAAATATGTTCTCTTGTTTCACGAATAAACCCAAACTTTTCGCTCATTGTTAGCTTACCAAAAATATTTCATAACCTACATTGCAGATTTCTTACTTTATCAGTCAACAATCCTTAATGATAATATTTTTCGAAATTTGTAAGTGAAGATTAAATAATTTGATCGCTAGCTCGTATTTACCATCTTGCTTTCAACTTCGTGGGCGCTGCGCAGCAATCGCAGTCATGAATAAATACTTCTCTTTTGATGCCGATTACATCGCATTTAGTTTTATATAGATATGATATATCATAAACAGGTAAAACGGCTAACAAGACATGAGAGCTTCCCTTTCCTCTAAGACATTCTTCATATTCTTCCGCTATACATTTATTTCCCTTCGGACTGATAGTTGTACGGGTTCTAGTATCGATCTCTTTTGACTCCTTTGTTATTTCCTCATAGTAGTTCTGGCCGTCTCCTTCTTTCCCGAATAACTCTCCTAGTGATCTCATTTTCAAAAGAGATGCTACTTAACTTTTCTTTTTTTTTTTCGTTCAGAGTTAGTATAACGAACACAACGTGACATTTGCTCAATTTCAGAAATATCACTTGTTTTGACGACCAATTCTGTGAAACACTGCGATCTGTTTAATCTGCACGCAACGTTTTTATCAATAAAGTCGTAACAAACATTAATAATTTCATTTTAAGTTTTTGGACTTACGTACAAAGCATTAAAAGGCTAGTTGTCTCAAAATGGGATTTTAAATCTTCTTCTCCATTTCTTGCTCAAGAGTAAAGAATAGATCTGAAACCATCATTTTCAATATGCTCTTAATCACAGTCAAACTGGTCCATGTTTATGTTGCTCTCTAAATATACTTACTTATCAATCTGTATATTAAATGGGTCTTATGTGCAATTACTTATTTTAATCTTTACAACCGCTTGCTTTGTTATAAAATCACGGCTACTTTTTTTTAATGATGTAATTTTTCCTTTTTTGAAAGAAATGGGAGAGGGGCTTTGAATATTGTATTTAAAACCAAAAAGCCAGTTTTGGAGGCAAAATTAGGTTTTTAATGAATTTTATGTTTAAAGATTGGATTTTTAATGATAATATTTTATTCTTTTGTTTTGAAGAGTGCTGTAACATTTGATCACATTGAAAAACTTCAACAACATGCATCTCAGAAAGATTACGCTTCAGGTTTCGGTGGTAGATATGGTGTTCAAAAAGACAGACAGGATAAGTCCGCATTAGGATGGGATCATAAAGAGGAACTTAAAAAACACGAATCGCAAACAGGTTTGTAATACAGTAAAAAAAAAATATGTATATTTGATTTTAAAATGTTTACCTCTTCTTTCGCAATATTTCTGTAACTAACAACCGGCTTTTATTTTTTTTTAACCGAAGATACTTTGCAGCTGATTTTTGAATAGGGGAGATGTTTACATTTTCCTTAATTAACGATGTAGATTAATTTAAAAATTCCACAAGTTCGTGACTATTTTATTTACACTTTTGACGCATTTAACGGAAATATTAATATTTATATATAAATAACAGAAAAATGTTTAAATACACATTACAGCAGAAAGAAAAAATCGCTCCAGAGATAATTATTTACCTATTATTTCAGTTGTAGTTTCTTACGACGCGATTTTTAATTTATATATTAACTAGTTCCGGTTGGGTTGTTACGTTATGTATATATTAACATTTAGTTGTATTCACAGCTCTACATGGAATGTTTCATAATGTATTTAGATTTTTTTTCTCTTGTACTTTGGACACCCAAGCTTCCTAGAAATTAGCCGTGCAGCACAAACCTATAATTTAAACGTCTTTTCCTAATCGTTAGATTTTTGAAATTAAAACTTTCTCTTGTTTCGTACGTTGACAAATTAAGATTATTTTTCAGATATAATCGTCTTTATATTAGTTTAAAAATATGTAATATCGATGTATATGTGTCGGAAAGTTATTTCGTTGATTATAAAATAACGTTCAATCGAGTGGATCACGAGATTTTAATAAAAATTAAAAAAAAAAAAAATATGCTAATGGTAGCTATGCTGGAAAAGGTATAAAACAGCTAATTTGGTTTCAGACCGAGAAGTAATTTGTAAAATTAGGAAAGAAAACCTGATGTTAGTCGATGAAGTTAAACACGGCAAGAAGAAATATGTCCGGTATAAAATCCTAGAAGGACATTCTTCTGCTTTCGGGATATTACAAAATAGGAATACAATTGGCTAGAAGAAAAAGTCAACTTTAACGACGAACACAACAACTTTTCAAATTTTATATTCGATTTAATTCTGCGCGTAGTATAACATAATGTTACCGACACTAAATGGCGCATATACGGGTGCGTTTGTGACCACGGAACCGATACGAAAACGAGCCGGACAGGCGTTGAGATCAAATAATACAGCGGTACTGAGGTGCTTATTTAAATATTGACATTGTGTATCTTACTCGTAGTATTCAACGTAATAAAACGAATCGAGAACCGGGTTATGTGCTATTTAATTATGGCTCTAGACGCGTTAATATGTTATCGAGTGTCCTATGCCACTTGGTCAAATTGACCGTAAAAGGGATGTTCAATTACGTACACATTCGACGTTCAAAATCAGCAACAATCGAAAGATTATGAATATATAAAAATGCGCATATTCAAATAATGAACAGAAAATTTGTTTTTTTTTTCTTTCTTAATTTTCTGCCAATTCAAATAAAATATAAATCATTTAAAATGATTTGTTTTAACGTCTCGTTTGGAAAATTGTACTACGCTGGCTCGTATAGTTTTACATCGCAATAAAAAACTGAATGCTTATTGAAAGTGTAAATAACTGTAAACAGATTATTTTAAATTTCATTAATTACTTAATTTGTTTTTGTTTTATTCTTGTAACTTATACAAATTCTTATTTATATATTTAGACTATGCCGTTGGTTTTGGTGGTAAATATGGAATTCAAAAAGACCGGCAAGATAAATGTGCCGTTGGATTTGATCATTCAGAAGTTATCCCTAAACATAATAGCCAAATCGATTACAGTAAAGTAATAAAAAATATTATTTAAATGATTGATTTTACATTTTTCTATGTTTCTTTTACTTTCCTCTTTAGGTGTTGTTTCAGTTCAATATAAATTAAATAATACGATTATAAATATAAAATCATTAGCAAATGTTTGTTCTCTTTTCAATGTTTTAAACAGGAATCCGTACTATCTACAGTTTAAAAAGCTCTATAAAATATTGTAGGAAATTCCGTATAATTATAGTTTGTTTACTATTTCTGTTTATAATAATTTAAAATTCACGCTTTTTACATATTTGTGTGCAGTTAATTGCTTAGTCGGTGTTGTTATTTTCGAGTTCTACATATTCAGCTTATTTCCAATATAACTTGAATTTAAGCCGAGCACTTACATCTAAACCTATAATTTAAATCAAATATTGATTGATTTGTTATGTTTTATATAGCCAAATATTTTTTCATAAATAATCAATTTAAAAAAAAAGAAAAAAAATGCTCATCTACACCTTCATACCGATAAATTTATTCTAATGAAAGTTTTTACATTTTATGCCATTGTGAAATCCGAGTTGTATATTGCTAATGTCGTTTTGCATTTTTTAATATATTTTATAAATTTAATCAAATATAACTTGCAGGTATGTCACATTAAACTTTTAGTCCTTAATCTCCGTGTATTTTTTCTATCGATTTTACCGAAATTTACGATATTTTATGATTCCTGGAACGACTGGAAAACAACTCAACATATACCAAATACTCTTAATAAAGGTGTATCCTAAAAAAAAACAACAAAGTATCAGTTAATGAAAATATTAAGCGAAATGAAAATGAAAATATATAAATAAAAAAATGTGAATTATAGAGTAAACCGATTTCAAAAAATAGTAAAAGTGTATTATTTATTAAAGCCTTTGTTGCCTATTGCAGCGAGTTCAATGAGCAAGAAAATTATAGTTTGTGTTTAAATTAGTGAATTATTTTTTATTTTTTATAATCATTGTTTAATATTTTTAGTTTATTTTTTTAAATACATGTAATTGTAATAAATGCAATTTGCCTTTATTTTCGGTTTAAGTTTGTACGTAATCTCAAATTTTATTTTATTCTATATACTGGAAGTAACTTTTTTTTTTATTATAAAAAAATTCGTAATTTCTAAAACCTTTATTTAATTTTTCCACGTTTCAAAAATTCATAAGTTAAAACTAATGATTTAACCTTTAACAATTTTTAATTACAAATACTATGATGCGTAAAATGTGTTTTAAAAAACGCGATCCGAGATAGGAATTATTTTTCCTCACTCACCTCTTTCGGCTACTTCGACTATTTCTTGCTATAATCGTAATGTATTTAAATGTTTGGTAATCGATTTTTAAAAAACGCATTACATATATACATTTCACATTTCTCGCTGCAATGGGCTTATTGCTTAACAATTGTTGTGTGTAATAATTGTTGAGTATTTTGTATTTTGCTTGTAAGGGTATTGACGAATTATGATTCTTTAATCGTAGTGATGATGAGTAAATCTCTAAACTTGTTCTACAATTGACGGTTTCTTATCTTCTCATTATATTGGAATTATAATCTATATTTACGTCAGATTTATTATAGATATGATCATTTAGCGATTAAAGTTATGAAAATAATTTCGCGTTATCTGTATATGTAATATTTGTTTACAATAACAGGGATTTGGAGGGAAATTCGGCATTGAGTCCGATCGAGTTGATAAATCTGCTTGTTCCTTTAACGAAATTTCTGAAGAAGTTGGAACGAACTACAAAACTGAAAAACCAGAGATAGGTAAAACTTTAATAATCATAATTTTCATTTTAAATTCTTCAAATAAATTCAGTATTTTTGCGGGAACGGTAAAGAATGTTTGCGGATAACTGTTATTTTGCGGTTTAAAAATATGTCTATGAAACATGGAAAATGTACAAGTTACAGCATGATATCTGTAACCTGTATATGTAAATTTCCTCAATCTTTTTTTCTTTTTTTTTTAACGTTCATTACTTATATTAAGATACATATATATATATATATATATATATATATACATATTAACAATAATAATAAAATCAATATATTTTAAATTCATGATCAAAATGAAACACGGGGTTAAAAATTATCTGCTCACGATTTTAACTGTAAATTTAGCGATTTTCAAAGATTTCGACGAGAATATGACAGAGATATGTGGCAAATTAGGCGACATTAGTTCTATCAGATTTTTATTTCAATATTAAACGTTACAACAAATTGTTTCTAGATTATTATATGACTCACTTATGGTGCTGGAGATTCTAGTTGTATTCTTTCCATTTCCTTCATTGTATCTTCGTTTGCACAGTTTCTGGCCAGTGAGTTTTGAGCAATCAAGCTTCTCTATTTTTAAACCATCCAATGATCTAACACGACTTGATGTGACATATACTTGATTTTTAGCAAATAATACAGATCCGAGGTATACAGCAGCAAGGTCCACTATACGTTCTTGAATTTTATGGATTATGCATGCTCAGCACAATATTAGTGGGAGCTGTGTTTGCTCGATCGCTCCATAATTTCGGAGAACCGAAAATTGTATTGATTTTGGCTTGATCAAATGAACTCGCATCTTTACGAAAGTCGATACGAACAAATGGAATATCCTAGTCGTACATCTAATCGCGACGAAATGGAGGTCAAAAATTTCAGTGATAGTGCTCATTGCACCATTCATAAGTCCTTGTTCAATATTAAAATTTGAGCGAACTCCCGCTGAGTTCAAAATTTCCGGCTTCTTTTGTAATCCTTCAATGTTGTTCATAATTACATTTTTGGCATTTCTTGTTGTATCTACTAGCACATCCTCACCCTGAATTCTAAAAATTCGTACTCCTTGGAGTCGATATTTTCCAAAGACGGCTGCATTATGTGTATCAACTAGTGCACGAGTTGGATAAATGCGAATTGCTCTATCCAAATCAAAATTGCTAGATGGCTCTGTCAAAATTTTTGAAATAAATATAGCAAAATGTGGGGCCTTCAACTCATCGATGTGTAGAGCGTTCAAAAGATTAACAAATGTTATGTTGCCTTATTGTGGCTTATTTTCCATCATCTTCTTCACAAGACTGAAGAGTCTACAAATGAATTGCCTGAATAAATCTTACAGGCTGGTGGAATACTTGAGCTCCTCAGATAGGTGGTAACTGAAACAGATTTCCAAAAATCATAATGTTGATACTACCGAATGGTTAATTCTCCTTTTTTGTTCAATTGTTGCAATTTGGAATCGATCATGCACAACATTTTGTGTGGAACCATGGAAATCTCATCGATGAATAAGAATTCGATGTCCTTCCATTAATTTTGCAAAACCTTCAAATAGTTACCAGTGAGTGGTGCCAAATTTTCAACCATTTTTCCGACCTTTTTAACAGGTTATTTAAATAATGTGTGCAGCGTTATTCCACCAACAAGTCATGCCACTACACCGGTCTATGCCCCAACTTTAACTGTTTTTTTGTCATAGCAGCGATTGACCTCTTTTTTTAATGCATTAAATCTAAATGTTTGTCCAACTCCAGCACTTCTGGCAACAAACATTCTTATGGAACTCGGACTTCCATTCATTTGATTGTGGAATGGTGTTGAATAATTCTTGCTGTCGTAAATTCATTGCAGCACAAACATTCATGAACTACTCATCTTCTTCAAATTCTGCCTCAACAATTTCTTCTGGATTTTCAAGAAGATCGAAACATGTGCCTAATTAAATGCAGTTTCAAGTTGTCTGTCATTTGCACGATGTATTTCAAGGTATGCATTTGCTTGTCTCAATTGCTCTTCTCGAGCAAGAAAAGCCTCATATGCATCGTCATACTCATCAGTTCTATAAAAATAATTTTCCACATCTGTTGACACTTGAAAAAATGGAACTCGTACAACAGCTGGAACATTTCTGATTACTATTTTAGCGTTGTTTGTCGGCTTGATGAGTCTTCGTATTGTGGGTTGCTCTTCTTCTTCTTCTTCATCGATGCTTTCTTCACAATCTCACGCTTTCTTTGTGTATCAAAATTCATTGCAAATTTAAGTAGACACATATTTGGAAAATCATAACCCTGTTCTTATTGTCTTGGACGATTTGCATAAATATGTTTGAGCAAAGTCCAATTGTTTCATTATCCTCAAATGTCAGCACTTGGTACCGGTTGATCGAAATGCGAGGGAACTATGGAAAGAAAATTTAATTTTCAAAACTAATCGTTTTTGTTTGTAAAACATTTGACACGATAAAAAATTTTTGATATGCCGGGCATAAATTTTCCAGTATAGAAATTGTGTTAAATTCCCCATTATAATTAGAAAACATTTATACAAACGTTTAAACCAAATGTTAATACACATATTTACTTGTAGATTTCATTTCATTAGCTACTTCATCCTAAAGTTTATCCAAAATAAAACGGTTATGGTGATCATCATTTTGTTGATCCCAAAATGGTTTTCGAACGAGAACACTACTAATAAGCAATTTTTTATTCATTTCCTTATAATTTTAGTAAAAAAATTATAAAATTTGAAAATAATTTAAGATAGCGGCTATTACTTTATCTCTAAAACTAAATAATTAATTGTGCAGAATTTTTAAGAGAGCTATTGATAATAAAGAAAACTGATCTGTATGCAAATATTACAGAAAATACGTTTCATGGTTTCCTAGAAAATGAATAAGCAAAGATCAAATAAAAGTAATTACACACACACACATCCTTTTTCTTCCAGGAATATGTGCCGGTTATTTACAAGATGTATGAGAATTTTTTCCAATCAACGAACGCGACAGTGTGTCGTAGTATGCTAGAACTGATAATCCGGTTGTGGTATGTGTATAAGAACAGAAGGGAATGAAAACGATATAGCAGCGAAAACAAATTAGTTTGAATTCTCTGCTTTGCTCGTTGATGAAAGATCTGTTGCGATCATCTTCGACGCGTCACTATATTCATTTCCGTAACAAGCCATGCTTTTAATTTCGTCACTTTACTCTTGGCTTTTATCGCAGCAATCTTTGACGCGTTACCATGTGCTTAGCTTAAGAAACAGAGAGAGATAGAGAGAATACTTCATGCACGCGTGTATGTAAAAGAAAGAGAGAGAAAGCAAGCAGCAGTGTAGAGAGGGCAGAACTGTTATAGTGGGAGAGACGGTACTTTAGAATACGAAGATTTAGTTAAGCCCGTGGTAACGTCATTTTGATTAATATAAATATATTATTAGTAAATCTAATATTTATATAATAATGTATTGTAATCCAGTTCTGAGCTATGTTCAAAGTATCACACCGGAAAGTTATATTACAATCGATTGTAAAATTCCACCCAAAAAGACAGAAACGAAAGCGAATTAATAAAAACAACTTTCCTTCCTTTGCTCACCATTTTCCATGGGCCTTACCAACCTGTTCACTTCGATAGCACATATGCGTTAAACTATCGAAAATACTAATCGAGCGTTTTTATTTTGTTTATTTCTGACCATTGAAAGATTTTACATTTATATATTATAAAATAAAAAAAAAAATAAATGAATATTTGTTAAATGGAATGATGTCTTATACATTTGTATACATCTGATGACTGAGATTTTCTCGAACTTATCTCGAACTTGTAGATTAATTAAATTGTTCTTGAGTTTTCCAAACATTTTAAAATATAACAAAATATGTACGTAATACGGAAGTTACAATTACAGACGTTACCCTACTTTTCAATACTGAAAGTGTATTTTAGTTGCAAAATATTTAAAATCGCCATTTAAATATCGTGATCAATTTTTTTTCATCGCGAAATTTCAGATTTTATATTTAACATAGTAAATAAACGAATTATTCTTTGTTTACTTTTTATTAAACCCAAAATACAAGTTTGTCCACTAACACGAACATTGTTCGCCTCCATTTCCAAGAACAGTCGATTTTTAAACCTTCAAAACCCCTACTAATTCGCGAATGTTTTCAGAATTAACTATATATATATATATATATATATATACGAGAATTGCTCGTTTAATAGCATACATATTAACTGAGTTTTGTTCGAATCTACACTGAAGTTACAAATTAATCATTGGATTAGTAAATTTCATAAGTAGTAAAACGTTTGGCAGCAATGTGTATATAACACGAAAGATACATTTTCGTATTCTTCTTCGTCCTTTGCCATGTCCGTTTAGCGGACGTCGGCGACCAAACGCTTATACATGTCTCGACTTCTAGCCATATCAGTTAGTTTTCTCATTTCATTAATTCCCGTCCAGCATTTTATATTCGGTATCCATGATGTCCTTGGTCTACCACATCTCCGTTTGCCTTCTATTTTTCCTTGAAATATCAGCTACGTTGCATTATTCGTTTTTATGTTGAAGTATTCTCAGGTTACAAAAAATAAAAACGAATATTAATAAGCCAGAGGTATTATTAAAAATTATCATCTGTACAACTCTATAACAGCGCCCTCTCTATTTAAATTGGTATAATACTTAAATCCGTTGTGTGAAGCGTGAAGAAATATATTCCATAACGAAGCAAAGATGCCTTCAATTACCGTTGCAAATAAATGTATTATTTATTCATAGTAAATAAGCGGCTTGTTTACTTTTTAATAGACGCTAAAAATACGATGATCACTAAAACAAACATTGATCGTCTCTCTTTTAAAATTGCTCGCTTCGTAAAATTTTCCAGCAGTAAAACCTCGATCATTCTCGATTTCTAGACTCGAAAACCTTCATTTGTAAATTTCTTCGCAATGCGTGTTAACGATGCAAGATGGAAACTGGTTTCCATCTTAAATGAAGGCTATAACCCTTCTCTAAACAACCGGCTGTCCTTTATGAATTTTCGTAGTACTTTTAAAATAATTTTTTTCTTTAATAAACACTTCGCAAAGCTACTTTAACATTTCTGAATTCAGTTGAACATAGTTTGAGAATCACTAAACGCTTAAGGCTCCGCATATAATTTTTGAAATGAGAAGGATTCTTTTTCATTTAAGATGAAAACCAGCCTGCTAGTTCGCATAAATGACTCTCGCACTGCCAGGAGTTCGGATTCTCTTTGATCACCCTTAGTATATACATGCATATGTACATTTTTTTCCTATATTACACACATGTATATATATATATATACATTAATTACAACGTAATTCTTAGGCTACCCCCTATTAGAAAATATGTCCCAATTTTATGTTATGCTAAATGTCCCAAAAATATGTCCCAATTTTATGTAACGTTTGTTATATTTTATAGGATTTTTGTTATTGTTATTTAAAAAATGTAACGAAAAAATTTCTCAATTTCATATAATAAAAGTTAAATGTTAGGATAGGATTTTTGTGGTTATGTTATTTTTTTTGTGTTGATACCAGTAAGAATTACGTGGTAAATTTTGATCATTTTATACAAAATATAAAAGAGAAAGAAACAAAAATAAAAGCAAGAGGTCAATGGGGCACAGACCCTTGCAAAGCCAAATTGGCCAAGGTTATATATATACAATTATGTGTGTATATATGTATGTTAATAACTATGCCATTCTTCGGCCAAGAATAATAAGAAATTATGCAACGTTTTTACGTTACTTAAAAATTATGAAGTTTTGCGTTATGGAAATTGTAATTAAAATGGTTCTGCAAAAACCGTAAGTTATGTTTATCGGTTCGAACATTTTTTTTTATCGCCATGAAAAAAAACGTTATTATTTTCAAAGAATGATGTAGTCAATTTAAACCGGCTCTTCTGTGAGAATTATAGGAGGCTATGAACTGTCCCTAGCGAGGACCTAGAATCTAGGATTTATCTACATGTACTATGGGTACGCGTATGCACATACACGTATTCAGTTTTAGTTTTAGAATACCTTCCGAAATAAAACATATTTAGAAATTTCGAAATAATATATTAATATCTTTAGGCGTAAATATTGCAGGTGCCGTTAAACCGTCTAGCATACGTGAAAAATTTGAAAATTTAGCGAAAAAAAATGAACCATCAACACAGACAAAGCCTATCGCGAAAAAAATCAGTAAGTGGGAAGTTAGAAGTCAATCAGCTGCTCCTCAGAAAGAAATTGTGAAAACAGAAAACATCGTAAGTAATTTCACCACATGGTTTGGAAATTATATTCTGTTTCGATGCTAAACATTTCGTTTAACTCGTAAATTTGCAAATGGAAACGTTACGCAAGAAGCTATGTTATAAAATAATCGAAACGAGGCAAAGTAATAGAATTTTCCTGTCAAATTGTTAATTGCAAAAATATAAACTACTATTATTTCGAAATTTTCCTTGAAAGTCAGATGAATTAATACTGTTAAAGATTTTTTTTTCTTAAAGGATATTAATAAAAGTAACATCGAGTTAGAAAAAAGTAGAACATTAGCAATGTAAGGAATCAGGTATGGCGCTAAGGGTTGTTAATTTTAGGAAAGTGTATTTTAGTGAAAAATAAAACGTTAAAAAAAATACTAACTTCCAGATTTATTATAAAAATTTAATAAAAATTCACTAAAAAGTAAAAAATTATTTGATGAGAAATATATTTCAGAGTGATATATAAACTAAACTCATATTAAAAACTAAAACTACATTAAATATTCATTAAATTGTTCCTAGATATTGTAATATGAATTAATGTTGTATAAGAATTACGATAATATCACCTTAAGGTATATCACACTCTGAAATATCTATATATAAGTAGGCAAAAATAAAACAATTCAGTACCTTTTTCTCCTCTGTTTATTAACCGGTTTTTTTCTCCTTTTTTTTTTCGGTTTAGCAACTATTGACGGTTATCAGTAAAAAAAATTTGAAAACAATTATTTTTTTTTATTTAAATAAAAAATTAATACAAAAAATGAAAAAAGAAATTGCTATAGCCAGTAAATCTATTTTTATTAAAATGTTTTAATTTTTATTAATAATCATCATTATTGGTTTTTTGCACTGTACTAAATCTTAAAGTATCATTTATAATCAATAAATGAAGGTTTTTAAATTGTGATTTACTGTTATTTTATTGAATTTATTTTCTATTCAATTATAATGGTACTGAACTGCTTTATATTGTAAGTACATATAAAAGTGTATACTCTCAGATATACAATGAACAAATGTGTATGAGTAGAAAAAAAAAAATGCAAATTCATATACGTTTTCCTCAAATTTCTAATAATAATTTGGTCGAATTTCAACCAATGAGCGAACATTAGTATTTTTTATTGAATAAAAAGTTAATGTTGTATGTGAATTACGATATCACTCTAAGTTATATCGTTCTGAAATATATTTTTCATAGAATAATTATTTTTTCCCTTTTTGGTGTATTTTTATTAAATTTTTATAATAAATCTGGAAGTCGGTATTTTTTTTTTTTTTTAAATATTTTGTTTTACAATTTTTAGCATTATAGTTGAATTTTTTTCTTCCTAAAAATCAACTTTTTTATTATCACGTTATTCTCCATATTTTATTCTTTAAAAAAAAAAAAAAAAAACCATTTCTTTAGTTTAAACTGTTTTTCCGTGGAAAAACATAAAAAACTACATTTCCATGATAATTTGGCAAATTTATAATATTTTTAACTGACTTCAAAAAAGGAGGAGGTATTCAATTCGACTGTATTTTTATTTTTTTTATGTGTGTTACCCCAGAACTTTCTTCTAGGCGAACCGATTTTGATGATTCTTCTTTTATTTAAAAGTTGGTGCTTCTCATGTGGTACCATTTAAATTTGATCAAGATCTGACTGGTAGTTTTTGAGTTATCCTTAATAATGCGGGAGATTGAAGCTTTTTGGATGCTTTTCATTTATGATTGATTTCAACGTCGGATTAGATTTATTGACTTAAAATACTATAAATTTGCCAAATTACCATGGATATATAGCTTTTGATGTTTTTACCGTGGAAATGCAGTTCAAAATATAGAAATCGATTTTTTTTAAGTATAAAGTATGGAGAATAATGTGAAAAAAAATTGATTTTTAATAAGAAAAAAATTCAAGTATAACGCTAAGAATTGTAAAATAAAATGATTTTTTAAAAAAAAAAAATACCGACTTCAAGGTTTATTATAGGAATTTAAAAGTGCACTAAAAAGTAAAAAATAATTATTCCCGATAAGAAAATATATACAGAGTGTGATATACCTTAAGGTGATATTATCGTAATTCTTATACAACATTAACTTTTTGGAGTTGGCATAAAATTCATGTTACAATATCTAGGAACAATTTAATGAACATTTAATGCAGGTTTTAATTATTATTTTAATATGAATTTGATGCCAACTCCAAAAAGTTAATGTTGTATAAGAATTACGATATCACCACTTAAGTATTATATCACTCTGATATATATTTTTTTATCCGGAATAATTATTTTTTACTTTTTAGTGCATTTTTAAATTTTTATAATAAACCTTGAAGTTGGTATTTATTTTTTTTTAAAAAGCATTTTATAAATTAATCGCCTCTGTTATACCAATAAAAAATATGAAGAAAAAAAAAATGATCTAAAATGGCCACATTTTTTTACGTTCTTTGACAAATGCTCAGTTTATATTCTCCGATTTTCATCAGTACTCATATGACCTTCTAATAGACAAAAAATCAGTAAAATGGGTCCATATGAATATAAGTTATGCACGAACAAAAATAAAGAAAAAGAAGAAAAAAGAATGCGACAAACATGTAATAACCATTTCCATGGTAATTTGGTAAATTGATAGTAGTTTAAGGCAATCGTCTCCGTTATACTAATAAAAATAAAAAACAGAAAAAATTATCCAAAGGGACCACATTTTTTTACGTTTTTTAACGAATACTCAGCTTATATTCACCGGTTTTCATCAATCATAGAACCCAAGTTGAATAGTACTCTTTTTAATGGAAATAGAATCAGCAAAATCGGTTCATATGAGTATGAGTTATAGGCGAACTAACATAAAAAAAAAAAAAAAAAAAAAAAAGCGACTAACGTACATTTTTTTTTTTTTTGGAAATCGGTAAAAATCATAAAAATGACAGTTTTTCTGTGAACTTTCAGGATGTTAATTGTCCGGCAAAATTATACGTTTTAAATATTAATACAGGGTGATTATAATTAAAGTTCAAGTTACAAAACGCTATAAAAAAGAACTACTGATTTGAATGACGTCAAATTTGAACGGAATATTATTGACAACGGGGAAAGCGGGTGACATAAGAAAAAAAAGTTTTTTTTTTTGGCTCGTCAACCAGGGGCCTCGCTCAGAAACAATTGACGCTGTAAGCATCGTAATTTAAAAGGGTTGTTCAACTAAAAATGCCAAATGAATCGTAAAATAACAGCTAAGGTGTAAGTTAAATGTTAAACTAACTGTACTGTTCTGTGTGCATGGCTGTACAGGTATGATACTGTTAGTTATGTAAGCCCATCCACCACGGCAAGGTTATATTACATCGGATGGGAAAAATCGGTTTTTAATTGTCCTGGGGCTTACGGCATCATTTATCATAGGGCCATATTTTTTCGAGGAGACGGGTGCTTCCGGTCCTGTTACCTGTGTCGTCACTGGTAAGCGTTATGAGTGTCTTTTGCACAACCATGTCATTCTAGCCCTTCAACAGCGTGGAAATGTGGATGGGATCATTTTTATACAAGATGGCGTTTCTCCGCACATTGTAAATTCAATGAAACAGCTGCTGAAGCCGCATTTCGGAAATGTTAGAATTATCAGCCGTCATTTCCCTACAGCCTGGTCGTCCCGATCACCTGATCTTAATCCGTGTAACTTCTGGCTATGGGACTATCTGAAAGATGTTGTGTTCAGTACTCCGATTGCAAACTTAGCTGAACTGAAGGCACGCATTGCGCAACACATTCTGAACGTTACTCCGGAGACACTTCGATCAGCTGTGGAACATGCTGTTTCTCGATTTTAACTAGTTGCAGAAAACGGTGGACAGCATATTGAACATGTTTTGCGCTAGTGACACGAAATTTAAAACCCGATTTGATTGATGCTTTTTATGCGATTTTTGTCCTCCATCCGATGTGATATGACCTTGCCGTGGTGGATGGGCTTACATAACTAACGGTATCACACCTGTACAGCCATGCACACTGAACAGTACAGTTGGTTTAACGTTTAACTTACACCTTAGCCGTTGTTTTACGACTCGTTTGACATTTGTAGTCGAACAACCCTTTTAAATTACAGCGCCAATTGTTTTTGGGTAAGGTCCCTGGTTGACAAACCAAAAAAAAAACTTTTTTTTCTTATGCCATCCGCTTTCCCCATTATCAATAATATTCCGTTCAAATTTGACGTCATTCTCATCAGATTTTCTTCATTGTATTGCAGTCCGTCATTGGAAAGCAAATATATTTAAGAATCACTGACGTCCTCCCTATTATTGTTTGAATTTCTTTAGCTCTGTTCCGAATCTTCTGCACCCGCCTTCGGCCTTATCAGATATTCCTTGTCATAGAATTTGCTCCAATGTTGAAAACTCAAATCTTCCTTCTTCAATAAGTTATCTTTTTCGAACACTGAAAATCTTGGACGACCTCTACGATATTAATCTCTCGATTTGGACATTTTAAGGAGTTCTAAAATTTCCTTCGAGTTTATATATTCTTGAGTTAAATGTTTCTTAAACTTATCGTTACCGCGCATTTTAAAATATGAATGAAGAAAATTTGTGCATTACTTACACAGGCACGATAAATATTTTACACTGTTAGTAAAAGAATATTTAGGAGGACAGCAACGGAAATTGATGCGAATAATTGTAGCAACCCGGAGAAATGATTAGAATAAAAAATTTATGAAGAAAAAAAGGAGGTTAGGTTAAATTTGGTTATCCATTATTTTTTGACTGAAAGAAATTTTAATGATCTGTACTGTCCAGTCACGTTATGCTTGTTCTCTTTACGTACATAATTTAATTTTTTTTCCCTTCTTTTTTTGTAATTTACGCAATTTATATTTTAATAATTCCGCGATGCTTTTTATATTTGTCAGGATAATAAATCTGCAGTTAATACTGACATAAATAATAAAAGTTCGTCAGTACTTTCTAAAATCAGCAACTTTGAAGGAAATTTGCTTAATGTTGAAAAGAAAACACTAGACAGCGGTGATAAGAATAAACCTGAAGAAAACAACGATAAACCATTTACAGATGAAAATGCTCAGGCAAATTTAGCTGTTGAACATAAAGAACTTACTGACGAAGTTGAACTGAAATTCGCTGAATGTAAGCAGATACAAGAAAATCCTGCAAACGAAAATTTAACGATCGAAAACGAAGTCAGCAATAATAATTGTAGCACAGAAGTCAGTTTAAATCCGGAAAGCGATTTAGATGAAATGGGTTATTCGGCAATTGCATTATATGATTACCAAGCCTGTAAGTTTATTCGTTGTACTATGCCATCTTTTAAATTTTTTTTCTTTTAATTAAATTGTGCAGTATGATATAACATTTAAACGCAAAGTAAAGAATTACAAGAAATACAGTTTTTATACAGGATAAGGTTTCTACATTTTTGAACTATCGCCATTCTTTCTGATGGAAAAATCATGTTTAAATGAAACGGGTCATTCCGTTTTTATCAGTTAAATTTAAAACTTTAAAGTCGTGTTGCTTGAATTTTTAAAGCAAATATAAATGAGAAGTTAATATTTACTTCTATAATTCTGTTCCAGCGGCGGAGGATGAAATTTCGTTTGATCCTGATGATGTAATAACTCACATTGAAATGGTAAGTTTAAATTTTGCATTCGAAGATATTTGATTAGAATAAAGTTTTACGGTCGATACTGAACACGAAATTTATTGTTATTGGCCATAGATGTCGAACTGGTAGCCCCCCGTGTATTCGTATTTTTCTAAGCCAGAACTACTCATGGGAAATTATATTTATTAAAATGTTTTGTAGTAATTTCAGAAAAAGAAAAAAGAAACAGTTTCTAATGAACATTTCATTTTGCTGGAAAAACCCGTTAATTAAAGCATGCAATATTTCAGAAAGTTATATCTGTCCATTATAACTATTTTTAGAAATTTGCAGGGGAACGTGATTGCACTACCCCCCTCTCCGCACCGTTATATTTGAAATCTTAATTAGTTGTTTTAGCGGTAGGCGGTCATTTGAACACTACGTACCCGTAAATATTTAAAATTGTAAACAGTTTTAAATTTTATGTAATTTCAAATTATTTTATACAAAATTCATTTAAAAAAAAAAAAATCCTTTTGCTTCGAAATTTTAACTTAGCTATTAATTTTAAATTGTTTTACGTGAAATTCACTAAAAAAAATCTGTTCTACCATTATCATTAAATATGCACTATACTGCGGATTCAAATATGTAAATGCGGAAAACAGAACGAAAAATGTTAGTCAAAATACAATTATGACAAGGAAGACTTTTTTTTTTGTTATCGGAAGAATAAACAAATAGATAAAAAACTCGTAAATTCGATACAATTTCAGCAACAGGTCTATACGGTTTTCGTGATTCATTGCCACTGATAGTGTTCATTTAAACAAATTTTTTAAAATCGCTCTTTTTCTTTATTAATTTATTAAATTTCACTCACTTCAGTTCAAATTACGAGAATAGTATTTCTTTTTTTAACGCTTACTAAATTTTACGTATGTCACTATCATTCATCAGAATAAATATTTGTTAACTTTTTAAATATTACTTTTATCATACTGACGTTCAACAATAAAGACTTAAATATATGCGTAAAATTTAAAATACCTCCTGCCGTGGACAAAATTATCAGTACGACAGTACATAATTATTTTGTAAACTTTACTATTTTCACACGTATATTTTCATAATATATTAGTTATTTTCAGAAACGCTTCTTTACATATATCTATTTTAAATAATTCAAAGTTAAAATTAATGATAATTGAATTAAAAACATTTCAGACCGGTTAAAAATAAAACAATTACGTCTACTTGTATGTATAAAATTTAAGTAGACATTTACAATTTCTAACATCTCTGTTATTTGTAAAATATGTAACGTTGCATTTCCATGAGACGCATTTTTGTTCCCATTTTAGAATTTTTAAAAATAAATACGTCTTAAAATCGTAGTATTTTTGAGAAGTTCTAACATAGCCAGGTTTCGTTCAGGTAGAACATTCAAAGAGTTTGTTTATTTTTTATAATGTTGGATTCGCCAAAAAGACATTGGCCCAAGAAGAGGGAAAAGGATGAAAAACGGATTCAGATGTTTATGCGATCAGATATGGAGGATAAAAAAGACTCAAGTGCTGGAATGACCGAAGGCGATGGCAAGGAGAGAACAAAAGATGTACAATACGGAGTTGGAAGACAAATTAACAGAAGAGAAGAATAGAAGGAAGAATGTTCAAAAGCGATACAGGTGTATTCAAACAAAATGTGATTAGCGTCACCTGTAAAGTTGTGAGAGGAAGGGTGTAGAGGACAGAGAGAAGCGAAATAAGGAAGCAGGGAGCGAATTGTGTCCAAAGCGTAGGCGACAGATTGCAAAGAGATTTGAACGTCGTATGGAGGGAAAATTTGAAAACCAAGGATAAGACGGTAAATTAGGCTGGATAAAGAGATAAAAGGAATCCGGATTTTAGAAGAAGGAGGTCAAAGAGTTAATTTCCATAGTGATATGCCAAAAAAAAACCCCAAAAAAACTAATATTTCTGCTTTTACAAGTGAGCTATACTCGCGTAAAAACTGGAATTTGATCTTTAGTGTGTCTTAAAACATTTTACTTCCTTGTTGGTTTAAAATGGAAGCTAGAATGACCTGACGTCTATATAAAACGAACGGTAATACTTATAATTTACAAGTGGATTTCAACTGCATAAAAAAATACCTCCTAAAAAATTACTTACATGGCATTCGTTTAAAAAATGTTGTATTACATGTGGTCATGATGATGTACAAAAAATGATATAATATTGGAAGAAGACTGTAGTGAGCAAAACCTAACTTCAAATTCTTCTAACAGAAGCTCTGACAGTAATGTAAGAAGTAAGGATAGCAGTAAAAAAGAGTAATTAGATGATCGATGTTAAATTTTTATTACGTTTTCCTTCTTTTCCAAACATAATCAAATTTAAAAAGAAAAAAATCTGAACAGTTTTTTCGAAGAAAATTTTCCCGAAAAGATCGAAAGCAGTAATTGACTTATTTATTAAATGTCTAATCTTTCGAATGCCGTTCAAATTTTCTTTTTTTTTTTTTTTTTTTTGTTATTTAGTTTATTTTTATTTCCTATGTTTTTCCGTAGCAGATTTAAAATTTTTCGATAGAATTTAAAGAACTGTTAAATACTCTGTTGAAACGATGATCGTTCGTAATGCTCGATAAGAAAAGATCATTTAAAGTGAATTATAAAGGTGTTTTTTAACAGTGTATACAGAGAATCATTTTTACTCTGTAGAAGCATTTACACGTAAAAAAAAAGTTACTTTATGTTTGTATATTCTTTGAAATAAATAACTTTTATAACTGATTTAGTTTGTAGCGTAAAAACTCAAAAGTGGCTTTTCTAAACTGCGTGTAGTTGGTGAATATGTTTGCATAGACGATAGATATCAAGTTGCGTGTTTGATTGAATTAGTTGTCATTATAATAGTACAATATTTGAAAAGTAAATAAAATAACTTCAAATAACTAAATAAATTTAAATCATTTTTTTATTCCTACTACTCGTAGTATCTTGTTTGTCCTTGCTTCAGTTTGTTGGCTTTGTTATTATAAAAGCAGAACAAAGTTAATGTAAGAATTCTACTGATCAAGAAATCCGAAAACTTAAAACCTAAATTTGCGTGACCACTCTGTTACAGTTCTTCAAAATAAAAGTAGTCCTGAACATTGCAAAATTTTAAAAATAGAATAAATAATTGAAATGTATCAACTTCTCCGTTCTTTTTTTTTTGATTTGTCAAATATGTAGTTCACTGTTAAAATCAGTCCGAAATGTCTGGCTGTTAAGGCAAGTATCTTGTTATTTAATTTGTAATTTGTTTTTAAAAGATCGATGATGGTTGGTGGCGCGGTTTGTGTAAAGGCCAATACGGTTTATTTCCGGCCAATTACGTTCAGTTACAAATTGAAGAAAAACATACTACAGAATTTTAAACATTCGTTCTCTTGGAACGTTAAATATATACAAGGAATTTTATTCATCATAATACTTCTGTCGTATTTTGTATGCTGATTGTTTTTTATATCGTCACAATTTTTTTATTTTTTCTGATACATTCGTTATATTGTATTTCATATGTATATGACCATGTACTTAATATTTATGCTTAACCGTATAATGTCATTTTTATTAATTTTTGCTTTTTATTTGTAATCGAATGGGTGCTTTCTAAAACATTTAACATTTTACAAAAATGCTAAATTTTTTAATTGTTGAATCTTACAGTGTTTTCATTTTATATATCGTGTCATATTTAAATTTAACCATTAGATCATTTTTATGCGGTATATAATCAAAAGTGGATCGTAAACATTAAATGCAATATCGGTATTCCACGTGATTTTTTTTGTTTATTTCTTATCAATGTATAAGGAAATAAAGTAATTTTTTGTAACAAAATGAAATTTATTTTAATTTTTCTTTTTTCTTTTCGGATTCCCAATGTAGTTATTAAGTACTGTGCGAGAATATGCAAACCTAAAAGCAGACTGTTTTCAGATTTATCTGAATTGCCCTTCAACATAATTCTCAACCCTCGAAACGGTAACCACTCCCGTAAGCGTATTGACGATCTACCGTCAACAAATTATTTTACAGTGCCAATTTTTTTGATTATTTTTGGTTTCTATTTAAGAGTACACCACAGAGGATTTAGAAAGACGACACTCTTATGGCGAGTAGACCACAATATTTGTAATGTAATGATACATCAAGAACACAGTATGGATAAGTGGGCATCATGAAACATAAACTCTATACCAGTGGTTCTTAACCCTTAAGTGATGAGAGATCATTTGACAAAATTTCTGTCTGCTATGGACCACCAACTGTTTGAAGATAATATACAGTAAATGTAAATAAATAAAGGGTTGTTATATCTGTCTATAAATAAGACACGCATAAAATTGTTCAAAGCCAACAGCATTTTAATTTTTTTTACGAAAATTTTACAGAATAGAGGTAAATATATTATTTTAATGCGATTTCTGTGACTGCATACTTTTTACTAACTTCTGAATCCTTGGTTCAGTGCTACTTAAAGCCAAACACATGTCGGCACTGGCATCCAACCGATTTCGATGCTTGCTTTTAATTATCCCCTGCTCGCATAGATATGTCGATGATAACAAAGTTCGGTAACGTACAGAAATTTCTTGAATCTTTGGGAAAGAAATTGCCTTTTGGCTCCAAAAATTTTCAAAATTAATTTCTGTCACGAATATATCTTTCAAATTACTATTGTGTTGCATTTCAATCACTTCTTGAATTTCATCAGGCACCCCAGAAACGTTGATCACTTTCCGAACACCTTCGTCCTCACAGTGGTCAGGAAAATAGCGATTGAATTCACTTTTTAAATTTTTCAAATGAAGTATCATGTTCTTTTGTATTTCTCTTTTAATCTCAGCACGCTGCCTGTCAATAATTCGATTCAGCGTATTAAACGTAGAAAAATTTTTACTTCCAACCTTGTCGATCCATAGCTCAATTTTAGCGATAAATTCACTAATTTTATCTTCGCATGCAAATTTATTGCTTGCGCCTTGCAACTTCAGATTTCATAACCCTTGCAGTTGAAGGTTCAATATATTTAGTCGCGCGAAAAAATTAACCAAATAAGCAAAACACGTTTGAAATTTGGACTCACAGAACTGATCCAGCAGCTCTTTGTTCTCCTTGTTAGTTAATAATATCTGTACTTCCTCTTTCAGTTCGTACAACCGTGACAGCATACTTCCTTTGGAAAGCCGACGCGCTTCCGTATAAAAAAGCCGAGTTTCGTGTTCATAGTTCATATCAGAGCACAACTGTTTGAAGGGACGAGTATTATATGCACTCTTTTTAATGAAGTTAACTACTTTTATGACGGCTTCGCGGACCTCTTTGAGTGCTTCCAGGGATCACCAGTGGTCCGCGGACCACCGGTTAAGAACCACTGCTCTATACCTATGAATTTTATGAATTATATATTTTTGTGTTTACTATTTCATATTTACAAAAATAGAATTACACAGCCATTAAATAAATAAATAAATAAATATATATATATATATATATATATATTTATTTATTTATTTATATAAATTATAAATAATTCCGACTAATTTCAATTATTGCCGCGATTATAAATCTGATCGGTATTTTTATAATTTTTGCGTATGTTTAATGTTTTTGTAATTTTATTTATGTAATTAAAATTGAATCGTATACACTGGTTTTATTATTTCCCACCTGGAACTAGGAATTTACAGTTATACTGATCTAACAGAAATAAACTATAATATTATTAACATAAACTCTATTTATTACTTCTTTTAGCTAAATTAGCTTAAAAAAAAGGTTATAAAAATAGCTATAATTTGATTTGTATGAATTTTTATGAATATTTAAATGAGCACCTTAAAGAGGTAAAAAATTTAGCGCTCTTAATTTTCTGTCATACCGAAGTTAGCTACAAAATTAAGTTGTTGAAATAACCAATAGTCAATCTGTGTTCAATTTTGTCGATTAATTTTGTTTCAACTCCAAGATTACCGAAGATTCAGATCCTATCTATGTAATGGTGGTATACAAAAACACCATGCAGTTAAAAACAGTATTTAGCAATTGCAACCGAAAGAGCATTTAAAACTAAACTTACAAAAGGAATTCTTATAAATCCACTTTAATATTTACGAAAATTAAAAGATAATAATATAAGCGCTAAAAATTTAATTTTTTTCTCTTAACATTTGTTTTACTGTATACAATTGCATCTATTTCGGCATTTGCAACGGTAACTAATTTAAAATTGGGTGTACAGGATGCGAATTTCGAGAAAAATAAAAGTGCACTAATAATAAAAACATTGAAAAATGCACTTAGAGCTGATGCAACCTATAGTTAATAGTATAAAATAATGCTAAGAGCCCGTGCTGAAGTTTGAAAGCAATTAGCGGCTTGACGTGATAACAAATGGTGTTATTTGCAATTTCACAAGAAAAATGAGGCATAAATTAAATTGACCAAACCTTCAAAAGGTTAAAATTGTAGAAAACTGACAGATAAAATTAATGATCGACTATTTAACAATAACGTTTCGAATTTTGGTTGTTTATGAATTAGTTTTAATTTGTTTTTAATTTTTTGAATTCTTATTAATAAATGTAGGCATAATAAAAATGAACTGTTTTCGTAGCTCTGTGATTTTTTTTTCTTTTCAATAAAACAATTTCTTATTCTTTTTGGCGCGAAACTTTCCACTCAAATTTTTTAGAAACTTCTAAGTGTCTCAAAAAATTTTTATTTGTTTTGGGACAAATTTTTCGTTTCCCTCTTAAAATTGTGTAATTTTTAATTTCTATAAGTTTTATGTTATTTTACTTAAGAGGAGTGTTCATCATATATTGTATATATTATGTTGATGTAAAGTTAAATGTAATACTGTCGGCACTATAGATATATATTTCAGAAAGTAATAAATTATGGCGAACATAAAATATAAAAAGTACACAAATCATGTTAAAATATTAAAAAAACATCGACTAGTTTCGACGAATTACCGTTATTATCAAGATGTTGATTTGTGTACTTTTTATATCATTTTTATGATAGTTTTATTATTAATGTTCGGCATAATACTGAGAATTTATTACTTTGTGAAATATATATATATATATTGTATAAATGTACAAAATTGCCTGTGGATGAAATTAGTTAAGCACACAAATAATAATACTTTATTGAATCTTTAAAAAAAAAAAAGAATAATCATATGTAGTAAAAGATCAGAGATTGTAATGCAATATAACAAATTAAGTATATTATTAAATTTGATAAAAATAAAATATGACATCAAATTTGTCACTACATTATTTATTGAGTGGAAAATGGTAACAGCTTTAGAAAGAATATTTTTTACTCGCATTGTGCATGAACAAATTAATCCATAATTATTTTAAATGTGTTAATGGGAGAATAAGTCAAATTGTATTGAAATACGATCTTGTTGATAATGTAATGCACATTTTTCACTTTTATTGTAAAATTAAAAGTATTATTTTTTTTTTGGAAATCTTTCAGTTGGCGCAGCATGTATATACATATACATAAATATATATATATATATATGAATATGTATATATGTATATATAAAGTTTTCATTTTCAGGACAAAAATGGATAAATTTATCTCTTGGTGCAGAAAACATTAGATCATGTGTATGTCTTGCAGATTTATATATTTAGTATAAATCCCTCTCCCACTAAAATAATAAACAATTTATTGGACATTTTAAATATCTTAAAAACATGTTTTATGCTTTTATACTTTAAAAAAGTTATCAAAATTCCAAGACATTTTTAACAAGTTCCGATTAAAATTTGCTTAAGTATAATACTCTCACAAATAATATAAAGAAGATACATTGAGAAAAAAGTTAAAAAGATACGTTGCAAATAAAAATTGACCGTGTAAATATTAATGAGGAGAATTTATCGCTATAAAGTTGCTTATTTTCATTTTTATGGCTTTGAAGTATATTTAAAAAGAAAAAATAATGATATTTTAAAAATTCTGCATAGCAGTATCCTCACAAGGTGTTTATAGCTGAACAAAATTTTAAGTAAAAAGTACCCGTTTTTAATAAGAATAGATGACCTAATAATGGCTTTTACAATCTAAATTACACAAAATTCGGTGCATATCGCCAAAAGGTTTTAGAGAATCAAGTAATAAAATCACTGGAACAATCATAATGCAAGAGATTTAGCTACCTGCTGGTAACCAACTTTTGCCGAAAAGTCAGTACACTATTAGAAATAGTAAAGACATAAATAAGTAATAAAAAAAATAAAAACAACTTTTTAAAAATAGCCTTTTATTTATACACTAAGAAGCACAAAATAACTTTATTAGTGTGCGACTACCAGATACGCATCTTAACATTAAAATCTGAAACTACAAAATACTATTCTGAAAAATAAAAGCGGGGGGCGCAATTACAAAAATATTCGGTGTGTGTGGTATTGTGATGCACAACAATGGAACAACATAATAATGATTGTAGTTTTGGCTTAGGATGTATTATAATATTAATATTTAATTATTAATCTGCAGCCCCCCTTTTATTTTTCAGAATATTTTGTAGTTTCAGAGTTTAATGTTAAGATGCGTATCTGGTAGTCGCACACTAATAAAGTTATTTTGTACTTTTTAATGCATAAGTAAAAGTATGGGCGTCGCCAGCCGGGGGGGGGGCAGCTTCCCCTTCCCAATGGAGCCTTGAAACTTTTTAATCAACTGGCCATGATAAGTATTCATAGGCGCGTAATCATGGACAATTTGAAAGATTTTTATAATAAAGTAGTAGAACAATTTGCCAGAAACCCACGAAAATTATGTGTTTTAATTAAGATTTTATTCTTGTTTAATAAAATATTAAGCCTTTATAACTTATGAATTTTATTTTTCTAGTAACTCATGTCCTCTTTCTATCATTCTGCCCCCCCCCCCCCCGGCTAATCGGCTGGCGACGCCCTTGAATAAAAGGATATTTTTAAAAAGTTTTTTTTATTTTTTTTATTTTTTAGTCTGAACTTTTTACTATTTATTTCAATAAAACACAATAAATTTAGAATTGTATTTTATTTTCTTTATTTTATTCAATATCTTGACTATACGACATTTACAGAAATTTGTGTTACATTTTACTATTAAATAATGGATGGCATTTTTTCAATTATATTGTCTATTGTTGTTCATACAATACATACCGAATCCTCAGCACATGAAACACCTGATAGCGATTTTTCCATTGATATATCACATGACCGCAAAAAAATATATTGTTTTGAAACTTTCGAGCTTTCGACGGCCCAAGGGTCCGATTTTAAAGTTGGAAACCCAAATGTTCCAAAGTAAAGAAATACACAAGGATGCGCATTTTTTTAACCTCGTTCAAAATTTTTAGCTATAAAGCTGAGTCACGAGCGATGGCTACACATCATTTTTTGCTCTTTTTTAAACTTTTGGTAAACTTCCAATTTTTCGTTAAGAAAATGAAATCCGAGTTTGCTCCTGACAAATATCGCTCTTCCCAACAGTATATATCATATGCCCGGAAAAAAAAATATTTTTTTACAAAATTTCGAGCTTTTGGCGCCCCGAGGTCTAATTTTAAAGCTGGAAACCCAGATTTTGCATAATATTTGTATTGCCATCTATAACAAGCATTTCTGAAAAAAGGCACTTTTTTAATTCATAAAATCGTTCGCAAGATTTCCCTCAGACACACAGAAGGATAAACCGATTTAATTAAAAAAAAGGCTATAAAAAATATCCCCACTGTAGCAACGGAAATTATTAAATGACACAAGTTATTCAATTCTAGACGAAAAAAATTATACATTACTAGAGGTGTTATTAATCTTATTGCGAATTAATTTGGTGAGATTCAGATACCGTAAAATTGACTTAAGGACGTTTTATAAATATCCTAGGTTTCTGGAAGGACATCTTTAAAAGGCTGGACGTTACAAGACAAAACTTCTTTATTAAATGACATCTAAATAATAAAAATCAAGGAATTTCAAGGGAGAAAAACTAAGTTCCTCAATCGTTTTCTTCTTTGGCATCACGCTGAACTACTGACCATATCGAAACATTGATGACCTGATCCATGCATTTCATAGCGCCATATAAAACCTTTGTTCTGTTTCTATTGCTGCTGAAGATTAAACTTCTAAGTAGGCGTGAAAACCTCTCTAGGCTGTCATAACGGCTTGTTTTTCCCATCAACCACCTAAAAAAAAATGTAAATTTTAAAACAACTTAAATAACTATTAGAATAAAAATATTAATTGGAGGTAAAGCGTATGAAAAAATATCCGAGTGAGTTTCATTTAAGTAATGTTATCAAAAAATATGTGGGAAATTCATGAAATTTTCCAGATGTTTTTTAAAGATTTAGTTTAGTTTGTCGAAAAAATCAAAGTGCAATCGCTTATTCGGATGTAAATTTTATAAATTACGATATTGCAATTAATTCATTTATTAAAATAAATGATTATGCAGGTAAAACCAATGTAAATTATTAATTAGATATTAATTTTTTATAGTAAAAAAAATTAAAGCAAACTACGAAGAATGTAAAATGTGAAATGGTGGTAGGTTGTACTTAAATTATTGAATTATTTCTTATTTTCTTGATTGTTTTTTAAAATTTTTAATTTATTTTCAAATATGTTTAAATGCGATAAACGAAATTTGTCTTTATTCGATGTTTAATTAGGTTTTCGTGTGTTGTAAAATTTTATTATGAAATACTAAAAGTAACATAAAATAAATCAGAACGCGAGTTATAAAGTAAAGAAGTTTAAATAACATAAAATGCAGCTAGATATTTAAACCCTAAAAACTTTTAATAAAAAACATTGAAATGTATGAAGTGTTTTGAAAAAGGTCGCTCGCCTAGCGATCTGAGTGAGAAATTTGTTTTTCCTCACTTGCCCGTTTTGACTATTCCAACTATTTCTCGCAGAAATAAACAGAACTGTATTTAAATGTACATATAGTAATCAATTTCTAGAAAACTCTTCGCTGAAATATGAGCAGTGAGTCTAAGCAGCATAGTGAACGAATGCGCTGAATAAAAGAAAACATAAAAAATTTATCGTTATAAAAGTGAAAAAAATTGAAAATTATTTTTTGTTTAAGGAAATTTTTAAAACAAAAACCGAATTTCCATGAAAAAAGGCGAACTAAAAAGGCGTTTAAATGACAGTCACGTCATCAAATGTTTGAAGTTAAGAATATAAATTAGGAATGTCGGTGGAAACATTAGACATGACAATGTATAAGGATTTAAAGATCTTAGATGACAACTATTTTACTTCTGAGAATGTTGTGCTGTACGCAAGTCTATAACATTGGGGGGACAAAAAAGGGGCCAAGCTCTCCTTTATTCGGGTTACGCCCCTTCTGTCGCTTAATCTGAACAAAAATTGAAAAAAATGAATTTGAACAAATGAGAACTATTATCTTGTTGCAAAAGTCCTATGTTAAGGAATTCACCCACAACACCAGGATCCCGGTGTGTATTATAAAACAGAACAAATAAAACGAAAGATTTAAAAAAGACATTCCAAAGGCCGATCTTGCGATTGCGAAATATTAGATACGTTAATTTCATGGACAAAAAAAGAGAAATAGATCGACTTACAATTAGGCCCCCTACGGCGAAGCAAATACGAGCACAATTGTAATGTTCTTTGTTTTTTCAATAAACTAACGAAATACTAACGCCCCTCAGCTCAAAAGCTAACGTAAAAAACTAAGAAGATGCTTTGGAAGATATTCTGAAGATTATTGCTTCAACTAAGTGACGAAACTTTTCTGAAAACTAAGAATTTAAACGACGGTGATTGCGAACCACGATATTTTTCGCAAAATTCACCACGTGATAGATAATGATCACACCTCGTGCGCGCGGAGCATTAGGAAAGACTAACTTCCGTTAAGAAAATATAACTTCAACAATACGGTGAATAGAAAAGTTAATAATTGTAATGGATCGACGACGGTGACGATTGACAAACAAACAAAGAAGTACGAAGTGCAACTAGAATTAAAATTAACAAAAGGCTGCGTTGAAGATGCGCAGCGTATTTATTTGCACACGTACGAATTTTGAACACCTTAATTGCGGTTAAGAATTTTTCTCCAAAAGCTTTGCATACAACCGTAACGAAATGTGCTGTTCGTTTCCATCTTCGAAATGTCTTCTAATTCATTTTGTTTTTCATCATGTTGAATTTGAAAATTCTCTGCATAATATTGCAGAGACCACTCTACAGAGACAGGATATCATCGTTTAAATGTTGATTATATCGCTGACTTGGTTATTGAAACCTTAAAAGAATTTAGAATTGCAAAATTTAATAAAAAGTTTAATATACCATTCGAACAATTTAAATAGCATGAGAAAATAGTCCCAACGAAAGAAGTGTCACATTAATTCCTTATTACGAGATTATTACGTACACGAATGTGTAAATGAGCCGAATAATATAATGTCGGACTACGAAGGGAGTGCACCAAGATATCCCCCATTATAAAATTGAGCGAAATTTATACCGCGGTGGTACTCTGTATAATATCCATAGGGAATTTCAAAGTGATTCTCTGAGAAATCAAGAGTTGCGTTCTGCACTGGTAGTTATTCAAAAGCTGACTATGGATATAACTGAATTTTTTACGTAAGATGGGCGGTACCTTAGCAAGAAGAGACAATTATAGTACAAAATATTACGTGGAGAGGAAATATAAACGAGCTAGAATTGTGTGTGGATAATAAAATTATTGCACAGTCACCATGAACACACTGTTTTTACCTCGAAGAAATTTAATGTCGGTGTATTTTTATTAATTATTAACTTTAATCTTCAAAGTATTTAAGATGTAAAAGTTGACGGTTACAGTTATATCAATGAATCATAAATAATTGCTGGAGCGCACGTGACTTCCGTTGCGGAAGTCTTGAGTTCGATCTCAGACGACGGCAGAAATTATTACGAAAATTTAAAATGAAATAATCGCTAATTCACGTGGAAGGCAATAGCACTACGTTATACCATGAAGTGGCTCAGTTACGTTTTTGTTCTATGTTTTTAGCCCTCAGGGATGCCAACCACAAGGTCCTAATGAACTCGTGGGTTTAATTATAAGTTTATTAATTACGATTGTCCTTATTAATTTACACTGTGAGTTTTTATATTATATATTGATTTTACCCTACAATTATTTTTCTGAACCGGCCGACCGTTTTAAAAGAAACATGAATTTTTAATATAGTACAAATACGACGAGATCACGATTAATAAAAAATAACGTACGATACATAGCTTGGTTTTATGCCGGGTGGTGCGATCTTTATTACTGCGGCATTCCGAGGTTCCTCTGAATTAATTTATCGATGACGGATTGTTTCGCGATTGATTAGGACATTTTAAAACTTTCGGCCATAACTTTGATGAGATAACGTTAAACACGACGACTATACATGATAAAAAAAACTTCGAACGGCCTGGCTTAAATTTGCGACCAAAATTAATTTCCTTCCTTTCGACTCGTCCGATGATCATCTCCAAACTCGACTAGATATCCAAAACTACGACTGACTTCCTTTTTCTTTTCTACCGCGACCAAGGTGCGACCCCTAACCTAATTCGTCCATCCTCCGGCAGCTCCTCGAGCGCTGCATGTCATTTTCGTTACGTCAGACGTGACGTAACATCACGCCGTACATCGTCTCCAGCATTTCGCCGAACTACACACACATTTACACTCACACTCATTCTCGCCTTAAACACTACGTTAATTACTAATTTATTAATTGTAATTTTTTTATTTTATTTTTATTTACATGTAATGTACACATTACAACCATCATATGCGCGCTAGTCAGCATACATGTCTATAGATAAATCAAATAATCACAATATCAGTTACAAGTGTAGTCTTCCGCGTATACATTTATACTGCATATAAACAATTGCCATGAACACACTATGTCTATGTCTGTACAGTTAGAATGTGTATATGGAGGTAGTCATGACATTCGGAATCGAGCAATACGACTGAAAGAATAATATCGTAGTTGCTAGCATTACTACACCCTTAATAGCTTATCGTTTCCTTAATTGAAGTATGTATCATGAACAAAAAGACATCTAGATCTTAGTACATTTAAAAATGTAAATTATGCAAAATGCATGCCGAAGAAAGCAGCATCTATGCTGCGTTGCGGAAATTTAGCGAAACCAATGTTTAACGATAGAAAAAGTAACCAGAAACAGTGTGGCATTAACCGAGATTGGTGTTCTTTTATAATGATAAAAAAGTCAAGTATTTGGAGGTTAAAAAATGGACTTTGGTAGAATATATAAACAACGAGAGAAGTGTCGCTTTTGCCGCCACCGAAATGATTGAAAATATACCAAGAGCTTTGTAATTGATTGTAACAAGTAATTTCGTTCCGTTCGTAATTATTGCATACTATTTTTTCGCTGCAGACACGATTTTTTCATTAAAACCACACCTATGCAGAGTGTTTCCCAGTACAATACGAACATATAAAGTTATCGATTTTCATTGACTTATTTTACGGATGAGTTGTTCGTTTTTCTGTGCTTTTGAGCGGGTCCTGGTATTAAATCTCTCCAAAATTTCCTTATACGGAGGGGGGAGGAGGCAAAAAATCCAAAAAAAAAAATTACGCCACTGAATCCAAAGAAAATATATGAATCTAGTTTGCTTTTTACTTTCTTGCTACTTAGCTATCTCGGGCTGGGTAGATCCGAGCGAAAAAGCAGTCTTAAAAAATGTTAAAGATATCCCAATGAAATTGTAGATCTTTGATGGATATTTCAGAAACTCTGGGAGAACATTTTAAAACGTTTTAAAGTAACCGTAGGTTACAAAAAAGACATTTTTATATAAGGTTTTGAGGGCATGTCTTTTGCAAATTTTTATAAGTAATACTGACCAAAATGTTTTTCTCAAAATGTTAAAATTAAAAAATTTTGATGTAAAGAATTTTTCGGTTAAATAAATAACATTGTTAGTTCAACACTTCCGGCACTTTCTCGTAGTTATTAAATATTTGTATTGCTTTATTATCTTTTTAAAATTTTTGCCCTAGTCAGCTCTCAAAATATGCCATTGCTATTTTCGAATTGTGGTAACAAAATTCAAATTTACTCTGTTTATACATAACTTTATTATAAATATATAAATAAAGATGATATAAAAAATCATGCGCATAATACATGTAATTTGATTAAAAATAATATGTTAGTTACTAATTTCTCGGTTCTTCGTCTTTTCTAGGAATTGAAATATTTTAGTCCAAAACTAACTGGCGATGAATCTTATTTTTTTATTTATATCATGTAAATACTGCAATTTGTTTTACATCCTTTTTATTTATTCAAAGAAACAATGAAAATTCTACATTATACTTTACCAATTATAGTAGTACTGTTAGTTTATGGAATTTAATTGATACAAATATCCCAAAAATTGATTGAAATATTATTTTCTACCTGATTTGAGACTAAAATTTAAAAAAAAATATTCTTTTTTCATACGGCATGTTTTCCTTTTACATAAATTTAATAAATTAAAAATATACGCTATATAATTTCAAAAAAATTCTTCGCTTTTTTAATGAAAATAATAAAGAACTATTTTGTCTGTAATTGTGTATTAAATTATATCAGTAATTTCGATTAATCATTTAACTTACCCATGCTAAAGGAAAGTATAAATTAAAAATTATTTAAATCTCTTCGATTTTTCATTATGTTTTAAGTTTGCATACTTGTTTATAATGTAATTAGATTGCTTTGAAATTTATTAATTATATTGTCAAAAAAATTTTCATCTTTCTGTAGAAAAAATACGATAACACTTTCCACATCTCTATTCGGTGTAGATACAACTTTAAATGCACGATGTATAAATAACTGTTATATTTGCCGAAATATTAATTTTTAATTTAAAGTTATAATTTATCTAGTATTATAAAATTTAAAAAATAACGTTTCTGAAAAAATTACGAACATTTCTTAAAAATGTTTAGTCAATAAAATTTTACGATGTGTCTCTATGCTTTAGATCGCATATATTATTTAGTAAGTTGTTGTGGATCCGGTTTTTTCTTTGCGCGGCCAACAAGTGGCGAAACCGAAGCGTCCGACAACAATCAACGCTGAAAGCGTCATTCGGTTTCAGTATTTGTAGTGTTCCGTACCGTGCCGAGTAGTTTTTTCGTGATTTTGTTTATTACAGTTTTAATTTAAATTATTAATAGTGAAATTAATCTTTTTTAATATTCGTTGTGTTTTGTGATTATTAAAGAAAGATAACTTTGAATTTTAATGAAAATGTTAATGTTACCGTTGAAATGAAATGAAAAAGGCTGTTGTAGTTATTTTCCTCAGGGTAAGAATCTATACATGTATATTTGTGTTTTTATGTGTATATATACATATATATATATATATATATATGTATGTATGTATGTATGTATGTATGTATATATAGTCAGATATGTATAATACATTTTTTCGTGGAATTTATAATCAATAGTATTATACAGTTATGTCAATTCTCACAAAAAAGTATTTCATGTGTTCGTGTCACTACTAGAGTTCCAGATGGAATTTGTAAGTTTCGGCGATTTAATTTATATTTATTATGTTAGATGGTTAGATGTTTACATAACGCATTTAACGGAAAAGGTAAATACATTTCTAGGCCCGTTTAGTGATAGTCTAAGTTCTTGCGCGCGGTATAGTTCATTTAATTATTAAAATTGTCACGCGAATTTTTAAACATTTTTTTGTGATCAGCTTGTACTGCAATTTACTTTTGCTGTCGAATCTGAGTTATATATAGCTCAAAGGAAAAATAAATGCAAAAAGCGCAGTTTTTTTTATTAGTCGTTGGAAAAGTTGTTTTTAGTTTGAAGTAAGACACTAAAAGTACTTTTTTTTTTATTTTTAACGATGGTAATGATTCGAAGCGAAAAGGAGTATCAACTGCGCTAGTGGACAAATAGATCATCGGCTTTCCGTCGCAGTACTGTCGTGAAGGTAAAGTAGAAAATAAAAACTACGAATAAAGAAAGGAGTAAAAGAAGGTCGTGAAACAATGTAAAGAAATCAACATGAGATTTATCATAAAACAGAAGGGGGTAAATTACGATAAAAGCAGGTAAAAAGAATTGTCGTTTTTTTATGTATTTGCTTTCCATTTCTATTTTAAGTAATCGTAAAATGAAATTAACCGCGCTTATTTAACATTACGGGGCGACGTAAAAATTGAAATTTTTAATTGCCAAACTTAGTTCACAGTGGGGATTTGTCTACTTGGCTGACGTATTTTTATTGTTTTCGCTGACAAAAATGTCAACTTTTACAAGTGAGCTTCAGGTAACGGTTGGTGAAATTCAAGTTTCTGCTAAAATTTTTCATCTCCAATTGATGCAGTACAATTTGACTTTTTATATTTAATAGGTTATCCTCGCAGATTTTAAACCTTTTAATTTTTTTTTTTTTTTTTTTTTTTTTATACATTTATACCCCTACATCATATATTTCTTTAGAATGCGAGATTGTGTAGAATTGAAGGCGGTTCTCTTCTTTAAGTAAATTAAAGGAATAATTTTTAACGAATTTTCTTTTAATCGTCAAAGATTTTTGCGAACTATAGCATTTTTTTTAAAGATTTTAATTCTTCGAGCTGTTTCCGTGTTTGAATATATTATTTAATAGGATGTTAGCAGGGCCGTATCCGAGGAGGGTTTTCAAGGTTTAACACCATTCCCCCCCTCTCCTCGAAATGTCTGCGAAATAATAACTGCTCGAATTAAATAGACCGAAATTCAGAATAAATTTAATTTCTTTTCAATTTTTGACAAAAGAAAGGAAAATTGGAATTTTTATGAATTCTTTGGAAACGACTATTTTTTATTTGTTTTTATTGTAGTGTTCAAATATTGTATATACAATAATTGTCTACAAGGCTTTAGTGTTTTTTCTTCTTCTTATCGTTTCGGCCAACTATAGACCACGTAATTTCAGTTGTCATTCTTTCTTTTGGCCTTTATTTGCGCCCAATATTCCTTCATTCGTTCAATATGGTTTTTCTTTTTCTCCAGCGTCCATGATGTACCCTTTCGTATTTTCTTTAAATTACTTTCCTCCTATTAAATCTCTCAGATTGACCTGGTTATACTGTAATATATTTCATGGTAATACACACACACACACAATATATATATATATAAAAATATTTTCGTAACCTCTCCCGAAATTTTGGTCTAGATACGGCCCTGGATGTTAGGTAATTTCGATATTTAGTATTACTGAGGCATTCAGTAGTGTAGAACGGAAGAATAGTAAATATTGAAATTTTTCCCGCGTTTTGTGAATAATAGAACGGTGTAAGAGTGAGCAAAATGTAATTTTTTTTCAATAACGTATTGTTTGTGCATCAGCGTTGTTACCTTCAGTTCTTCCAGTCTATACAAATAAATGATAAGGGGTTTCAATTCAACTCGCCATTTGTGCTGCAGTTTCTCGGAGCCAACGGGTTATCGAATTATGATTGTTTAATTTTGTTGCGGATAGTAAAGAGGTTGACATACGGTTACGGCTAAAATTTGTAAATCCGTCAGTGTATTTCCATTGAAGATCAGGCGAGAGAAAAATCACTGTTATTTGTTTGTAGACACTAGAGCCGGTGACTGCATTTGTAGCAACATTCTGTCGTAAAGCTGATAATTGTAATTTACATTCTCTGTTAAGTTTTTGTTTCCTCGCCGTCGTGCCGTGTATAAATGAGAAACAATCAGTTGCCATTGCTTAAGAAAGGTATAGATATCGATGTACTGGTTTTTAATTTGTGGCCAACCTAAGGGAGTGTTACATAATATTTAATGTAAATCGCGCGTGCGTGTGCGTTCGTGTCCGTTTTCCAGTGTTTGATGTCTGCGTGAATGTTCTTTGATGAAGTAACTAGTTTTTACTACGCAGTTAACCACATTCTTGGTATACGTTCTTTCTGCTACTTTGGAAAACATAATATTATATTTACCTGGAGTTTGTGCGTCCGTGTGAGTGTGCGCACATTCCGATTACATATAGTTTTTACCTTTCTTTTAGGCCGCTTAGAATGGTTATTTTGTATCCCGTCTGGTATTTGCCCATTTTTAGATCAGTTACCGGTCTCCTCTCGTTAACAGCGAACATTCATTTCGCCGTTTTTGTCTCTCGGAAATAAAACGTCGTACGGCTTTTAAAGAAACGTTACATCGCGGGTAACAACATTTTTCGGTCATCTTCCGGATTAATGCTAGCCTGCTATTTTGCGAATGTCTGTTTATTACGTAAAAAAGTAACAAGTATTGCTAGATCAAAGTGTTTCAAAGTATTTCTCAATAAGCCCCCCCCGCGCACCCTTAAAAAAGTTCTCCTTTTTGGAGATTATATAAATAGCTGGGAACCCAAATTGCGAAGAAATAATGTGTACCTCATTAAATTGCAGAAAAAGAAACACCGACGTCAACCTGTTCCTCAGAGTACAAGAACGTTTTACAGGTGTGAGTAAACGTGATATACAAATGAGAAAAACTGAGAAGAAAGATTTCTGTTAAGATTCATCCCTAGATTATGATATCTTTTGAAATACTTCGAAATTAATGTAAATATATATATATATATATATATGTGTATATTTTTTTTATATAGTGTATATTTATAATAAGGGAATATTTTTTATGGAAATTTTTTTTAAATTTCATCGTGCATATTTTACGTCCTTTTTTCTTTTCAAGTACTGTCGGTATGAACTATAGCGCAAGTTTCAGTTTTATCGCCAAAGAAGGTAGCATCCTTCTTCGCTCGTAAAATGCATAGCGTTAAAAAAAAATTAATAAATTGCACATTTTTACTAGACCATATCTGGTCTTCATATTTAGAAAACTTGTTTTTTCCCGACACATATATTTCGCCGTTTATGTAATGTTTGAAAACAGATTTTTTCTCCTTCATTGCTTAAAGTTCGAATTTTCAAAAAGCCTTTCTTATTTCGTATTCTCGGTATGTGTATAGCCGTATGAAATTTCACGTTATACGCACTGTGCGTTTGCGTTGAAGCGTGATTTTTGGTTTTTTAAATAACGATTAGTTGACTATTATTCATTTTTTCAAGTCTAGAAAATTTGAATATTTTTCGTATGTTTCCTCAGCTACGATGGTATCATTAAGCTATGTGCAAATCTTCATAGCCGTGAGCTACTTAAATATTTCCGCGTTTGCTCTTTCATATATTTTTATATATATAAATATATGTATATATGTGTGTATGTATATATATATATATATATATATGATATAAAATTTAAATGTTACGGGCGTTACCTTAAAAAAAGAACAGGTAAAAATCGGTGTTTAGAAAATTTTACGGAACACTCTGTAATAGATTGTAATATTTAATGTGTATATTGTGTTGGATTTTAAATGCCGAAGTGTAATTTATTTAAATAATAAACGAGAATGCGTAGTTCAATTGTAAATAATAATTTCAGCTATTTTTTTTTTTTTTTTTTTGGAACACTTCGTAATTGAAAGTCCGTTTTAAAATTATTTTAATTCCGCTGTCTCTGTTCGTTGAAATTTTTTCGTGCGCTTCATCAGCCATCGAAAAGCATAGGGGAAGATTCGATTAACGCGTAAAACTTGTGTTTACCTGAAAACGATTGTTCTAAGTTGCTAATTACAACAAAATTGTTACCTGTTACCGTAGTCTATTCGAATAATAGTTAGATCGAGTTAAATTTTTGTTTAACTTCTATTTCTGCTAAAACAAACGAAAACGTAAACTACGCGCGGTGCACGATGGCGCTATAATGACCCTGCTCGGATATAGCATTGGCAGCTGTGTTTCCTGTTGTCTAAATTTAGATTTTTTGTTTTGTTCCCCCTTCTTGGAAGAGCGGAAATTTCATAAATCACGCCGATACCACTTCGACCGACAGCTATTAAGCTCTCTTAGAGGATCGCCGAGTTTTTAAATGTGTTTCGTGGATGCTGCGGACGGTCGATTTTTTAGTACTCTGTATTCGATCTGGAATTGTTGCCTATTGTTCGGGCTCGGTACGGCTTTTAGCGAAGGTTCAGAGAGGATACTAGGATATTTGCGAATTTCTGTTCGTTTCAGCGAGTTCGTTTGGAAATAAAAGTTGATAAATAGAGTACGTTCGTAAATTGTGATCGCGGTGAAGCCTTACAAAGTAGTACATGTAGTCGAGAAGAAAGTTCAATATAGCTTTTTCCCCCCCCATACCGACATCTCTGTTAAGTATTCCTTCTTTTATTTGTATTTTTTAGTTTTTTATTTTTTCACTTTTCGGTTATCTTTTTGTGTCGTTCGTACCTCATTAAACAAACAGATAAGTGTGTAGAGATAATAATAATTTACTGACTTCGGTGCTTGCGCTGTTGTACGCTACGTGCGGCTTCGAGACATCAACAAAAGTGTCGGAAATAAATACGCTTTATAGAATTATACCCGTTTCGACCATTACACGTGTTCCCGGTTAAACCTGTATAAGGGTCTTTGAGCGGTCTTTTCCGTTGTTAAATTTTCCCGAAAGCCCGATGCCATCGGAGCAATATGCATCGTCGGTTGGCTTGCATCGGTAACTGATTTCTTTCGATTTTCCTTTTTTTTGTTTTTCTATTTGTTTTTCGCATTGTCACATATCGTGTTCGTCTGCCATGTTTTCCGATTCGACCGATAAGCTACAAAAGCACTACGAACGATTGAAGGAATACGGTAAGTTTCTCTTTTTCCTATTTTGTAAATTTATAACTTACGAACATTCCGAGTGTGTTTTAAATTCACATTTATCGCGACATTTTATTATTCGCGGATATTTTAAAATATGAGCGTGAATTTGGAAATAATATCGCATTTCGATGCGCGTGTGAGGAAATTTAATTAATTGGGGTGGTGTTTATCCGGTTAATTTGGTGATTATGTCATATTTTGAAAGATCACGTGAAATATCTTTCGTACCACGTCATGGGCGAATCCCCTACACCAAAAGTATACCACCGGTGGTTTTCTATAATCCTTACAGAGTTCGCTGGTTTCGACTACGCCGTGTTTACAATTTGCGTATTACAACTTCGGTAACAGAGAATCCTAACAGGATTTTGTGAATAACGCAGAAATGGGATTTCCATATATATAGTTCCTCGGCGTAAGAAATATTCAGGTATACAGGGTGTTTTGAAACTAATTCAGGAAATTTGTTTTATGCTATACAGCTTGTCAAAATGAACAAAAAAGTCCTGGGGGAAAAATCATTTGGGCGAACAATTAATTAGATATAATCGATTTAATTTAAATGAAATTTTTTTTTTATAAATTAATATTTTGTAAAATAAAAAGAAAATAAATATTGAAAAGAAGTAAAGTACGTATTAAATGTATTCGTAAATGTATGGGCAAGCAATGATTTGTCACAATGGCCTAGAGCAAGTACTCAATATGATGTTGACCGTTTTGTTGTACCATTACTCGATTTGAAAAAATGTGACGAATTAAGTTGAATTTCTATTTAGTTAACTATATACTTACGAATACATTTAATACATATTTTACTTCTTTTCAATATTTATTTTATTTTTATTTCAAAACATTAAATCATAAAAAAAAAAAATATTTTCTTTTTATTACAGTGAATTAAATTAATTACAACTAATTAAAATTGTTCGCCCAAAAGATACTCAGGACTTTTTTGTTCATTTTGACAAGTTTTATAGCGTAAAACATATTTTCTGAATTAGTTTCAAAATACTCCCTGTATGTTTGTAAAAAAAAATAAACCGAAAGTAGTTACTTTGTAATATTCCTTTTTTTAATTTTTTCTTAAAAGAAATAATATAACTATAAAGAATTTTAAAGAGTTAAAAGACATTTAAATTGATATCTGCATTCGAAATTTTAGCATTTTTATTGACACGGTTTTATAATCGATCCGATGTTTTACGAGTTTTGTATTTTAAACAAGTAAATTTTACGGGCTAGTTGATTTTAGTTGAAAAGGAGCATTTTTACTATCGTCTACGTAGGCAAGATTCGTGGCGATCAGTTTCAGGCCTTTTCTGCCTTTAGCGTGTATAAGTTGAATTTTTTATATAATAAAACGGGAGGGGGGGTTGAAAATAAATTCGTTCAAAATTATCGCCTTGCACTCCCCTACTAATAGTAGCCGTTTAAAAAACATTCTATAATAGACGTATATTCATATATTTGTTTGTACAAATCGCGTTTTTTTTCTCGCCGTAAAATTAGCAATAATTTTAAAACTCGCAGATAATTCTAATGTTTTTTTCTGTTCTATGCACGTTTGATTGTGTCCTTCATTAATTGTCTTTTGAAAGGGCCACTTTTTCAAGATTTTTTCGGATTGTCGTTTTATTTTCCTAACATTTAATTGTATTTAAGATATTTGTAATAAAGTTGCAACGACGGTATGTTAGAGGTTTTTCCAATGTATCGAGAATCTTTTTTAGTTAATTTGGGAACAGTTTTATCATTTTCGTCGTTTTCGGCCGTCATCTGTCGTACAAGATCTTTATCCTAATTTAAATACCAGTCGAGTTTAGTGACATTTATTGAAACTGTTATCTCTTTTTCCGGTGTTCTAGGATCGACTGAGGTCTGTCACCGCGGTATCTGGGTATTTCAGTAGTACAACAGCTTTTGTACTGTTGGTATTTCGTTGTACACTACCATAAGACGTTATTGGGCTGGTCATCTTTTGATGCGGAAGTGAGATTTTCTAAAAAATAATGTAATATTTTCTTAATATTTTTGTCCCTCTTTGATCTCTGTAAGTTGAATTTCGGCAACAAAACTATAACTTCGCGTATGCTAATTTCTTATTTATGTTTATGTGCGGAACAGTTATCGGTGAAAACGATTGCATCGAATTTTTTTATATATGAGTTCATAAGAAGCGATACAAAAATGCGTCTTATTAATAGTCTATTTAGCAATGCTGCCTACGGATTTTTACGAAATACAGGAAACAAAGGCGACAGCGGTATTTTAAAAATGGGTATGTTGGAGATTAGCGGGTGACTGCCATGTTAAAAGTTCTCTAGAGATCGGCGAAATTATATTTTAAAATTAAACTAAGTTGTTCCGTTGGTTCTGTCATTCTGCTAACAAATCAATTCTCAGGGCCGTTGATCTCGCATATTTTACCATTTAGTGGAGAGACCCATAAATTGTTTCTAAAATAATGTGTTGGAAGTTTATAGGTTTCGACAAAACCGAAAAGCTAATGATATTTACGTTACATGGCACGGCTAATTTCAAACAATTATAGAATTATTTTTAGTGTTGTGCAAGAATTATTTCTAGAATAAAGATTTTAGTTGGATTTTTAAAGGTTATTCCGGGATTTCGAAACGTTTTGAGTATTTCGACCGACCTCTTTAGGTACTGATGTTAAGGTTTTGTTTTTTTATCGATAGTTTTAAATCAATAATTTTAAATGTTGTTTCAAATTTTGAATGTTGTTATTTTCAAATTACTTATTAAAATAAAACACTTATAAATATCCGATAATTGAAAATAATCGACAATAGATTAATGTGGTCAGGATAATATACGTACATACGCAAATATATAAATACATATATATATATATATATGTATATATGTATATAAATACATGTAAATGCGAATGAACTTTTTTCAATGTTTTCAAGACCAGTGTCATTAGGATACTAACACTGCTTTAAAAAACCTACATTTGCTGAGCGCAGTTGTTAATGGTTACGTGCTCATAGCTGGAACAGGAAAAGTCTTTTTTACCTGAAATGTCGTGTGTTTTAGTGGTCAGGCGGATATCGGCTCGTAACTATATTAAGGATACACACGTCAACTCACGGCAGACTGGTAACCGCTCTACCCAAACGATACTGGCGAACCGGTAACCAGTAGTCGATCACTGGATACTCAATAAATCTTATAAAAGTCGAGCAGTATTTCTGATTTTTTTCTTTACCGCATACCGGATTGTAACGGTAAACTCTTGTTTGTTTCGTGCCGAGCGGATAAAAACTCTTAACACGATAAAACTTACAGATAATTCGCCTGCCATATGAAAAGTCACAAAATTTTACCATTCTCTATTGCTAGCACCGCTGGAATTTTATTTATTTGAACTAAATATATGACAGAAACTGTTTATGAGAACACACTTCGATATAATTTACTAATGAAAAAGGATACAGTGTAAGATATTAAAATGCATAAGACGAGCCAGTTACCGTGGAATAGTTGTTTAGGCGGTCTCGTTCAGATAGAATATCCCGCTGCTGCATGTTGACATATTCAAAAATTTCAATTGTGCGGGGTTAATGTCCCGGTAGCTGAGACGCGCCAAAAAAAAGTAAATGTAAAAAAAGAAAAAAAGCAATTATCGAAGAAAATATTAATAATATTTTTAATTAAATAATACTTTTATTCTAAAACGGGAAAATAATCAAAAATTTTATTGCGGATTATGACGATAATATAAGGAGTAGTGGAATTGTATGCAGCAAAAATAATTTTATAATGTCGAAGGTGTTCATGCTTTTAATTGTGTTCAACAACATTTCATTTTACTATATTTAATTCCTTCTAGAATTATAACTTTTATTGGCTGTATTAAGTGACTGAGGGTTCCGCTGTGTTAAGTTAAAGGTGGCAATGTTAAATTTAAAAAAACACGTATATTTTGGTTTTAAATATTTTTCACGCAACATTGTCCCACATAATGTGCGTGTATTTATGATCGTTAAAAATTTTATACAATCCAGTTTTTTGTTGTTTTTTTTTTGTTTTTTGAAAAGTTTTCTTAAAAGCAATTAAAATAAGATTCCGTCACCTTCAAATTTCAACGATATGTAACACTCCTTAGGGAAAAAATTAAGCTTTCCGAATTTTGAAGTTTGCGCCGTCCCGGGGGGTTCAAATTTGTTTAGCTGTAATATCGATTATATTTTCTCTTTTAAAGCTTCCTTTTATGTACGTATGTTTGATATGTGTTTTGGTTTTTTCAATCTTTATGCTTACATACTGTTTTTTGTCCGGAAGAGAAATTGTTTCAGTTGATTATCGATTATTTTCTTATTCCATAAAAAAAGTTTTTGATTTTTATTATATATATATATTCAATTTTACATGTAATGGGAGTTATTTGTCAGTGAGTTACGAATTTTTAAATATTTTACGGATTACTTTGAATTTCATGTTATAAATTCTCGATGTTTTTTTTTTTTCTTCTTTGATGTCTAGTTTGCTTGAAGTTTATATATTAATTACAACGTAATTCTTAGGCTACCCCCCATTCGAAAAAATGTCCCAATTTTATGTAACGCTAAATGTCCCAATTTTATGTAACGTTTGTCATATTTTATATAATTTTTGTTATTTTTATTTAAAAAATGTCACAATTTTATGTAATGAAATATGTAACGAAAAATGTAACGAAAAAATGTCTTAATTTTATATAACGGAAGTTAAATGTTAGAATAGGATTTTTGTGGTTATGTTATTTTTTGTGTGTGTTGATGCCAGTAAGAATTACGTTGTAAATTTTGATCATTTTATACAAAGTATAGAAGAGAAATAGACAGAAATGAAAGCAAGAGGGGTCAGGGGGCACAGCCCCTTGCGAGGCCAAAATGGCCGAGTTATATATATATATATATATATATATATATATATATATTGTTTATTTAAAGTTCATTAGTCAAAACGTTCTGGAGATATTGAATTTGTTTTAATGTGATCATTTCTGAAGTATTTTATTGGGGTTCCGTACACTATTTATGTCCATAGAAAATCCTGAAAATACTGTACTCGCAAAAATTTTTATTTTTTAAAAATTTTAATGTATTATTATTCATTTACTCAAGCGTATTTATTGTATATAAAATGTTTTTGCATAAATACGCAAAATTACGTTATAAAATGATTTTCGTCACGTAGAGTTTTGTTAATTTGTTTTTCAATATGTAGTACACCACAGTTCGTAAACAGAGTTAATTTTTTTACCAGTTAAAAATAAAATGTTCATCACCAGTGTGGTAGAAATGAACTCTCGCTGATGAACCAGTGGTAAAAAAAATAATCCGCTTTCATTTAGTTACCAGTTAGCGTGTTTTCGTTAATTAACTTTAGAATTTACTTACGAGTTGATCGATTCCCTAATGTTTTACGATTAGCAATACTGTTACACCTTGCTCAAGCGTAAGTATTGTAGAGATTTTTATTTTTTAAAAAAAAACATGTTTCGAAGAAATCAGTTGATCGCTGCAACTGCTATATTATAGCATTTATTTTTTTTTTTATCTCTGCAACCAAGAATGTTGATGGGTATTACCTATGTGTACATTCTTGTACTGATAACGGGTACCACACTCATGGCAATATTCCATGCGCAGCAGGAATGTGTATACAAGATGATACCCGAAAGTGATGTAAATGTTTGATTTATCGCGATACAGGTGCAGTCCGAGTATGCGTATGATTGTAGGATCTTTGCCATTGCCTTCCAGGTGGCTATTAGGCACTATGTACTTGTAGTAATTTTCATTTATTACCGCTAGTTTTTGTAGACAGAACACGTAGAGACATGGTAGTTTAACTGTTTTAGCTATTTGGCCATGAAAACGGCGTTTTATCGCATTTATTATAAGTAAAATTCTCTACATAATAAAAAAAAACGTTGAATATTGGTATGCTATATATATATATATATATATATATATATATATATATATATATATATATATATATGGGGAATAAATGTGAGATATTTACCTATCGTATTTTATGATTTTTTAGTTCAGATAATTCCATTTTCCGTATTTATTAGTTATTCAAAATGAGAAGTACTCTTTTATAAGGAACAGCACATAAATATAGGGTTTGGTCAGATTTTTCGCTTAGAATTCCACTTCATAATAATGGTTAAAAATAAATCGAACACCGATATATTCGCAATTATCATTTTCATGCTTTTTTGCGATGATTTGTATTGTTAATGTATTCAACAAAGAATTGATACAAAATTAAAAGATACTTGAAAGAATTAATCGTTTTTACGATGCTCTAGGTTTAATTATTTTTTAAGTGAATAGGAGAAATATTTATAAAATTGTATTTTATAATAAATGAATTATTTTATTTGTATTGATAATATAGCGTAGAAGTAAAATTAATATCGTTAACGTTTATAAATACGTTTTTTTTTTTGTTTTTTTTTGTATGATTTTATAATATATTACTCATTAAGTCTGGACGTTTGGTATTATGTTGTAAGCACTTTATTTAAAGACTGAATAGTTTTAAGTAATGTACAAAAGAAATCTACATATTTTCTTTGGCTATACATGTTACTGAAAAAATGTAAAGCTCATGAATTTATATAGTGTGTAGACGTTTTATATAAAAAGCGAAATATTAATAAAAATGTCGTAAAAGATTGTCTATACGTTTTTTTAGTAATTTTAAGTAATATTTAAAATTAATTTATATCCGAATAATTAAATTTACAATTTTCAAACAGTTTTTAACTAAATAGCATGTATGATTGAAGAAAGAAGTATTGATTTTTCCATATACTATCTAAATCTGTTTTATATTGTATGAAATTGTAAGAATCGTACATATTACCGGTAAAATATGTAGAATATATATGAATTTTTGATGAAATATTTCCGGTAAATAAAATAATTAAATATGTAATAGGATTGTAATAAAATTTTAATTTAAAATATCGATAAAAAGTACATTTTCCAGTGGGAACATTTCTCGCACACCAGACACACAATATACGAGGATTTCTGGACAATAGTTGTTTGTAATAAACCGTTTTAAGTAACTTTTACAACAGATGTTAGAAGTATCGGAACAAACAGTGGTTCTGTTTGATTCGTTTTTTTTTTTTTATTAATATCGATATTTATCCAACAATATTGATACGTCGAGTAATTTTGTAGGCGCAAATAAAGCTCAGTGAACTACAAAGTTAAAAAAGAGAATGTACAAAAGTGATCGTGAAGCTAGACTTTATCGGCTGCACTTTATTTATGAAAATTTGCAAAAGGACCCAGTAGCGTTTTTTTTTTTTCGTTTGTAAAATATTATAAACACATACGTTAAACAAGTTTCAGTAAAAAACAAATGTATAGTGGCTAAGGCTGTTATATTTTTTGGTATTAATTTTATTACTTTAATTGAATATTATGTAGTTCACTAATATAGACCAGTGAATACCTGATTTTACCTACAGGAATTGAAAAAATAGAGGAAATCTTTTGTTTGATTTTTTTTTTAAATTCATTTCTCAAAAATCTCTCTGGTTATTTAATAAAATTCAATATACAGAAGTATTCTTTCACTAAAATGCCACGGATTTAAAAAAAATTCGGTATAAGAAAAGGAGAAGTTCGATTAATATCACTGTTGGTTTATGCTTTTGCACCTTCCGTTTCCGGTTAGATGAGGGGATCGTGCAATTGTGGAAAATCAAGTACTTTAACACAAACATTTAAAGTTTTTCTTTTTGGGTTGAATTTTTTTCCTCTTGGAAAGTTGTTAACTAAAGAAGAATCTGTACTTTTTTTTTTTTTTATGTATTTTTAGAAAACATCGATGCATAGAAAGTAAAATAGTTTAAATAAATGATATGTTGGATTTTGGTGAGTTGTCACAATATTTCTGCATGTAGCCTTAATAGCTTCTTTGTTTACGAGGTTTTTTATTTTACACGTGTCAGTTGTAATAGTAAATTCGGTTTTAGATGTAATTTGTCGTCCACTTACACATCCAAATTGGATCTGAATGACATTATTTGCCTCGAACTGTGTTTTTTCCCAATAATTATGTTCACTTTATATATTGGGTTTCGATTTACAACTTTCTGTTTGTATTCGTTTCTTCGTGCAGATTATAGTGGAATTTTTCCTCAGTTCGGTTACTTTGCAAATTAAATAAATCGGGTTATTGTCATACAACCTTTCCCGTTTATTACTGGTCCAGCAAAAAAAAAAAAAAAAAAAAAAAAAAATTGAGTGAATAATAATTATAAGTTTTTTTTTCTCGCGAATGTCAAGTCTATTTTTGTTGTAGATAAAAGACTATTCCTTAACGGTAGGGAAATTGAACGGGTAGGAAAATACAAGTATCTAGGTTGTTGGATAACAGAAGATAATGACTCTGACATAGAAATAAGAAAGTGCATCGAGATAGCCCGGGATGTATTTATGAAAATGAAGATTGTACTTTGCGACAGAAGATTAAATCTGGAAATCAAGAAGAAGGTGCTAAAATGTTATGTATGGTCCTACATATGGGTGCGAGACGTGGACAATAAAAGGGCATATGGAAAAACGTATTTCATCATTTGAAAAGTGGTGTTATCGCCGGATCTGGAAGATACCATGGACTAAAAAAAAATGAAAGATGCGGAGGTGTTACAATTGATGAAAACGGATCCGGTACTAATGAACATAATTAAAAAAAACGCAAAACCAATTTCTTTGAACATTTCATGAGAGGACCAATATATCACCTTCTGCACACAATTATGATGAGAGCGACAGAAGGGAAAAGAGGACGAGGAAGAAGAAGGATTTCTTGGCTCCAAAATATTAAGAAATGAACTGGAGTTACAAAAGTAGGAGAATTGTTCCAGATCGCAAGAAATCGCGGCGCGTTTCGTCAAATGGTTGAATCCATGAAACGTGGTTAAGCTATACCCGAATAATCGGGTTGCACGAAGAAGAAGAAGAAGTATATTTTTCTGCGGGTTGTATGGAGATCAGCATCTAAACGGTGAAAAAAATTATTTCTATTTTAACCTATTTTTATGAACTCGAAATGAATATTTTTAAAAATGCAAACGAATATTAAATTTCTGAGCTTTCTTACAATATGAATATCATTTATTAAATATATGCGTGAAAATAAATTTAAAATAATCAGATTCATAGTTTATGAAATATTATGTTACTTTTTAGGACCGCTGTTTCAAAGACCGTATACTTGGATTAAATATTTCATTATCGTATTAATAGGACGTTAATTAATAATTGTAAATAATTGTTTGTTTAGTATTTTTTTTGTAATATAGAAATAAAAAATGATTTAATGAAAAGTAAGTTTAATAAAAATGCACTAACAATTAAAAAATAATTTAAAAATAATATATTTCAGCGTAATATATATAAAAATATTTTTGCAGCCCTCAAACAACATTAATACTTTTGAAGCCTTGATACACCAAATTCCGATTACAATGTTTAGAAAAATCATAAATTTGCATAACAACGTAATCACTCGCTTTCTCTAAGCTGAGTATTGGACTCATCAAGAATATTTACCGTGGATTTTAATTATTGTTGTAATTTAGTGTGCACGTGCGTTTTAAGAAAAATTAATATCCTTATACGTATTTTACTACTGTAAAATATATTATTTATTATTAAATAATTATTTTTTATTTTTTAAAACATTTTTATTCCTTTTGTAAATTTTGAAGTCGGTATTATTTTTTTTAAACTATTTTATTTCACAGTTTTTAGTGTAAATATTTTTGTAAGTGATAATACGGATATATGATGCTACTTTTGGTAGTATAAAAAGTTTAGTATTGCTTCACGAGTATGTTCCGATTCCATTAGAAATGAGCATGTGCTTTACGGGTTTCAAATTCGTTATACAGGACCACTACTGATCGGTACAATTTTTAACAAACAAAGGGTGTCGTTGGAGTTGTTTTGCATGGTCAAAAGTTTTTTTTGTTTTAATAATAAATTTCTTTGGGCTCACCATTGATATAGGCATTTTCCAATGGTTGAAAGTTATACGCAGTAATGTTAAGATACGTATGAGCTTATCAAGGGATCCTATGGCGGATTTAATTTCGTTTTCTTAATTCAGAACTATATATTTATAGCACTGATAATATTTTTATTATTTTTTTTCTTATTAAAAATTTGTTTTTTTCCAATTTAAGTTTCCACGGTAATTGACTATATTTTAAATTAATCGCGTTTGTTATATTCATGAACTTCTTTTCCGATGTTTATTTTAATGAGATGCCCATCAATGTACTTTCATACGGTACTGTCACTGGGCCGGTACACTTCGAATGAACAAGGAATCATTAAAATGATGTCCACACGGGCGTAGATTATCAGATTAAAAAAAAAAAAAAAATCATATGCAGCGAACATGTAATCTCTTTTTGAAGTCGGTAAAAAGCTTCGAATTTCAGTGTAGATTATATTGAATCAAGTGCGTACATATGTTCAGAATTTTATACGCACGAATGTTAAACCAATTACTATTTTTTCGTTCGCAAATGTTACGATTAAAGTGTGCAAAACGAGTTCCATACCTGTAGCAATGTCAGGGTGGCCACCCAATCAGGAAACCAGAAATAAGCCAGGAATTTTGCAAATCGGAAAAAAACCGGGAATTTCGTCGTCAATTCTGGAAACATAGTAAAAATAGCCAAAAACGATCGTTTTAATAAGAAAATCATTCGAAGTGAAAAATGAATGCACTTTCTAATGTATTTTACTCAAAATAAATTACGTATAAAATATGCCGCGGCGGTCAAATATTATAAATAGTAACAAAAAGATATCATTCTTTTTTTTGTACAAATCTAGTAATCAGGAAATCGAGAGGATTTGGACCACGGAAACTGGGAATTTGAAAATTATATTTCAGTGGCCACCGTGAGAGTGTTGGGTATTGTGAAATTAAGATCCACCCAAGCCGAACAGTACTGCTGGAAATTGGGGAATTGTGGAGGACCGTTCCTTTCTGGACTTGTACTTTCCTATATTTCGGGTTAGGTAACCCTGGGAGCTGCTAAATAAGGAACCTGCAATCTCCGGTTTGCTAGCCGTACAGAATATTTTACGTAATTTAATAAATGTGAACAATATTTGTGACACGATATTGTTTACCTCAGGTATCTCCACATCGTGCAAGACTGTCGCGTTAACAATTTGTAATTACGCTGCATCGTGGAATAGAATAACGCTCGTGAGTAGTATAAAAATTAAATGTTGCGGCGTAATCATTAAAATGTGCCACGTTAACGCTGATTACAATGTACCTGTTCATTTCTGTCGTTCGATTTTGTAGAGAACTCTTTTTTTTTTCGTTTTTTTTCGCTTTTAAAATATTTGCCTGAATTATTTGCGATGTAAAAATAGTCTATCTTGAACCTTGAAGGATGTGCAACATATTCTGTAGTAAGCAACGGTACCCCTCAGTACTACTGACTAATGATGTATGTAAGATTCGTTAATAAATTAACCTTTTCCGCGTTACTGCTAGAAAAAAGCGTCATATCTTTTCGTATATTCATTAATTTTGATTAGTCTGAAGTTAAAGTCAGTCAATAATGATGTTTCATGCGATAGGGATTCGACACGTTCGGTTAATAATTACCACAATTCGTAATTGTGTAAAAGTAAAAAATAAATGAAGTAGGGGGGCAGTGCCCTTCTCTTGACCACCTTTACTTTTCCAGATTTCTCTGGTACCCAATTATTTTAGGCTGGGTAAACCTGGGAACGACTTGGATCCGGAACGAGACAAGTCTCGATAACCTATGACACCTTTGATTTGGTAGCCAAGCACCTTAACCACTAAACTACCGCGCGCGCGACTTTTCTACAAATATAAAAAATGCTCTGAAAAAAATCTGATCTTGGAGATCTTCGGAACTGTGGCGGTTAAAGTTTTTTCGTTAAATTTATTTATACTTTGCGTGTAACTGCTGAGGTTTTTACGGCACAGGTCGAAAATGAAACGTTAAAATTTGTTTATTAAATTATCGGTATGAAAGGAATTAATTGCACCCAGTTTATGAGATTGGACGAGAGTATTTCTGAATAGTTTACTATTAATTCTGATAAAGCGCTAGTCGACATATTACAAATAGGATATGTAGTTGAAAGAGTCGCTTCGGCAAAACGTGATTTTTTCTGGACATTCTTTCCTAAAATAGTGTAAGTTGGTCAACAAGGTTCAGTGTTCACATTCAGATGGATCTTAAATATGGTTGTCTGCTGATGTAATTCATTTTTCCTTCATTCTCCTAAGAAAAAAAAAAAAGATGGGATATTTAGGAATTAAACATTAGGCAACATGTGAGAGCAGACTGCGCCACTTTAGCTGCTAGGTCCACGCGTTCATTTTCACGTGTCGTGTCTGACTCGGCAGAATTCGATTTTATAGAGTATTTGTATTAGAGGCCCTTTTTCTAGACTGACGCACCTGTGATAATGTGAGATTGCAAGGATGTCGGGAAATTTATCATGAAGGCGAACTGGTCATCACTGAAATTAATGTCTTCGGGGGAAGGAAAGTAATTCTATACTAAAGTAAGACAATAATTTCACCTGTGTACGAATATGAGTTATTTGGGGTTAACATATCCAGGATTAAGCATCTTAAGATAGACACAGATTTAAACCATTTATGTTTTAGGTTAGAGATATGAAGAGAAGACCGTTTTTATGAAATCTAGATCAAAAGTCGAGTTCAGAAAATATTTAAAAATCATAGGAAAAAAGAGCCGTCTTTTCACCTTTTTTTCATAATTTTATTGATCGAACCGATTAACAAATTGGTTCTGTAATTTTGCCGGGAAAACAGTTTTTCGTTGGATTTGAGAATATTGATTAAAACTGGTTTTCAGTAAGTTAGGTTGGAGGACGTTGACCAAGTTTGATTCCCATTGTAAGAGAAGTTATTTAGCGAGACGACTGTTTATTTTTTTTTGATATTTCAGTTAATAATTTAGTTCGGAAAATATATATAAAAAAAGAAACAGGATATTTTTTACTGCCTTAATTTTTAGTTTGATAAAGATGTGTAAGAAGACAATAAAGATACGCACACAAAATGGAAGAAAAGGGCATATGTCCTAAATTTCTACGAGTGATGGATTGTTTCTAAGTACGGGAAGGACAAAAGAAAATATTTCATAAAAATGTTGAAGCGTGAATATTATCATTTAGGGGGCTTTGCTCTGTTTCCACTGGACGCTGTCTGTTATATCTTTAGAGGTGTAAGAGACAAATGGCACCCACCAGCATTCTTATTTTTAGTTCCGATACGGAAACGAGTTTTAACCTTATACTGCTCGAACTTAATTAAGTTTGGAAAATCGTCCTAAACAATTTATGTTTCCTGAGTGTCTACTTCCGTTGAGATACCAGCTGTACTTTGTTCTCACTAAGGAATCCGTTTTGCATGATTATATATCGTTGTTTTTGGAATGGTTATGGTGTTGATTTTAATCACACCGATGATGATAGTAATATTTTATATGAGCAAATTATTTTAAATTTACTTTTGTTTTAACAACGTCCCCATCTACTTCATGGAAGGCAAATTTTCTTTTTGGAGATCTGGAATAAGAAATGGACAGTTTTGGAAAAAATTGAGGAAAATAATAAAAGAGCGTTTACTATAGGTCGTGATGTGCGGAAATATTCAAATAAAGGAAAAGTGAAGCAGAAGTGATCGCTAAGTCTCTTGCGTGCAAGGTGTTAGAATTTGTCCGGAATATAAAAGAGAGGAAAACGAGTTCACTATTAAGGAAGCAGTCTAAAAGTACGTTTGATCTGTTTATATACATATATATGTCGATATCCCCACTTCTTACGTCTCGACTACTTGTACTTTTTTTTTCTGAATTATTAAACAGTTGTTTGTTTTGTTTACGTTTTAAACGTAAAGTTTACGGTATGTTTGTTATCTAATATTAGAATTTTTTTAAACATTTTATAAAAATGTCGAGCTGTGCGAACAATACCTAATAAAAATATAATTTAAAATGGCGCTTTCGTCATAACTGTTTCCATATTTTTCAGTACGTGAGAATGTAATAAATAGAGAGTAACTTTTATAATGAAAGAAAAATTCAATTTTGTAAAAAGTTACATTTCCTCCGGAATTGATATAATTAATTTCGTAAATTAAATTTTGGTGAAGGTTATTTATCAACAAGTACATTGTGCGAGAAATTTTGTTCATTTAATTTTACTGCTGGAGAAAAATGAATTTGAGTACTTACTTCAATGATTGAATTAAAATTTAGAATCAATCGGCGGTGTTTTCTAGTTACAATTGATAACCTCAATTAAAGTGTAGTCATTAAATAAAGTTTCGTTAATTTCGAACCTTTTGGTTTTATGTGAGGGAGAAAAACGTCCGCTGATTCATTACAATTAATGTTAGATGTATCATCTCAGTTTCAATGGTACATTTTTTGCTTTACCAAGAGTTTCTTTTTACAATTTAGAAAGTATTTTCTTAAAGTGGAGAAAAAGGGTTACTTTATTATAGTGAATGAGACAGCGTGTAGTAATTCAGTTTAAGATTAATTTAGACAAGTCGGAAATAATAATTTCCTACTACCGACTTATCTGTGGTATAATTTAATAAAATTTTGTCTTTATTATCGTCAATAAAATCTTTTTTTAGAGCTTAATATTTCAAGGAAATTTACAATGGTTTAGTAAAAATTACAAATTTCTAAACAATTATAACTATTTTGGTTTCCTTTGCCATTATTATTATTATTATTATTATTATTATTATTATTATTTAAAAGTTATACATAAAGTGTACAGGAATACAACTTACTGAGGAATTCGTATATTCGTCAGAAAATTTAAAATAAAGTTGTGGTTTTAACGGTTGGATTTAAGTTGTTGAAATGAAATAATAGTTATTTAAATATTTTTTAATTCTGTAATTGTTATATGTTATTTGAATTACTTTCGATTTTTTAATGTTTCTACCAGGACCGTATCTAGACCAAAACTTCGGGAAGGGTTATGAAAGTATTTTTTTATATATATATATATATATATATATATATATATATATATATATACCTACATATGTGTGTGGGGGAGTAAACCTTGAAAATCCTCCCTTAGATACGGCCCTGGTTTCCACAACCTTTTAACAGATATATTTTGTAAAATATTTCGTCTGGTTTCGTTCATAAACGATTAATATGAGCGTATGTCCGCACTTTTGTTTTCGTGTTAAATATAGTTAGTGGCATATGCTAATGACTGTTTTGTAGTACACGAAAACCGTATGCATTTGTGTGTGCCGTATATTCACTTAAAAAAAGTGTATAATTACTATTGAAATATTGAAATTTAATATTTTAGATAAGTTAAAAAAAGAAGTGTTCTAATTAAATTGTCAATAACTTTTTCTAAATTCATTACTTTAAGATAAGTTGAAATATTAATTTTTAGTTTTAGAATCCATTTACTTAGGAAATGGTCGAAATAATAGTTTTCATTCAGAGGATGCTCGTATTTTTAACTGTTGCAACTAAAAATTGATTTGCACTCGAGTAATATTTTCAAGTGTAGTAAATAACACTTGACGTTTATTGGATTCCTATCGTGAACAGCATAGGTAAATGAGTTTCTGTTTGCTAAGTTATTACGTGATACTGTATAGCATCATATCGAACATTAAGTGGTTATTGTTGTCGAAATATTTAAATAAAATAATAATACTAATGTTAATGATAATGATAATAATGACAATAATAGTAATAATAGTAATAAAAATATTTGTATTAGCAAGGTTATTCAGTTAATATTTTTACACCTGCTTTTTTTTTTTTTTTTTTTCTTTACATTAAACGTTTTTATTTGTACCGATTCGCTCTATTAGCTTTTCAGTTGTTATCACGTTTACAGTAATATGCGAGATAATACGTAACACCTTGCTAACTTAAATACGCATATAATGTTACTATTGTCGTTATTAAGGAAAAGAAACGAAAAAAACAGAAATGGATAGAACGTAATATTTTTATAAAGTAGATTATGTAATTTCATTATCTCTCACACGGATTGTAATTAAATTTGTCAGTTTAAATTTCCAACATTTTCATAGTTTTCATTAAACATAGCAGAAGATGATGAAAATATCGTTTAATAGTGATATGTTTCGATTGTGTATTTGGTAGAAAATGCATGGAAACGCCCGAAGAAACATTAGTAGAGTGTTACTCAAAGAAGATATTCTGTTCGTAGCATCAGATTAACATGTTATTAGGCAACATAAAGAAATCATACTTGATCATCTACTCTCAGTAAGTTGGAAATCCCTAATTTGGGCGATAGAGTATTAGCTTTACAAGTTTTGCGGTCTTCAAGATTCCCCTATTAGACAAAATTTTTCCTAATTTCATTTTTATCTTTCCTTACATCGACACGTATTGTTCTACTACTTCTTGTGTATTTTCACTCCTTCTCCTCGATATTCCTTTTCTACTTATACATATATTTTGGATTTTTATCGTTCTTAATATTTTTGTTCGTTCTTTTCTACGTCTTTCCTTTGATTTCATTTTTATCCGTAAGGATTCTTAAAAATGTTCATACGAATTATCTGTATATGACTGTTAACAGAGTCCGTCTGTTACCGCCGTTGATTCTATAAAGGTTTTTACTGTTTCAGCGCTTTCTCTTAGTGCCGTTTGCCTTCTTTAATTAAGTTGGTGATTGCGTACAGATTGAGCGAGTCGCTGTTCCGAATATTTGGTTGTATATTTTTTATTATGCTCTCCGCTAGTGTTATTTGCCGCCTTTGACTAAGTTGGTTAAAAGCATACTGCGACCCATACGCGGTAATTTATTTGAGCGGTGATAACTTGGATTTAAAAATTCTCTGTACTAGTCTCAAAGAGTAAATAAAAATTCTCTTGACACCTTGTTGGATCAACGAAAGTATTGCGCTGCTCTCAGAAACTTGACTAAAAGATTCCTTTAAGATTAATATTTGAGGGTTTTCTTTAATTAGTTCTAATCGCAGTCTCGGGTATGGTGGTTCAGCTATTTTAATGAGAAATGATATCTTAACTCGAGGCAGCTTTTATTCTATTTCCTGTCCTCTTTGCTTCTCTTATTAATGCTCTCGTTCAGTACAGAACCGTAATTCTTTCCTTTGCTTTCTATTCTGCTGCGAGATTAATCTTTCGAGATTTACCCCTTAAGGTTTTCATCATAGAAACTACGCATTTTAATATTTACTTAATCAAAATCGCCCCCTCTTCATTTAACCCTGCTTCGTTTTTCTTTGCCGACGATGCATTTAATATCTCATTCGCTAACTTCCATTTTCAAAACTTTCTAATGTTACAAGAAAATGTTTCTTCTAATATTCATCTCTTTATTTCTCCCCCTAAATCGTCGTCAGCTATATTTACTTTTCGTGAACTCTCCGTTATTTAGAGGAATCCGGCTTAACACAGTTGTCTCTCCTTTCATAAACACATTAATTATTTATATCTTTCCTTTCTCAAGAAACACAATCTGTTAAAAGAACTCTCACAGACTAATGTGAGAGGCGATCCTTGTGTTTTATGTTCTTTAAATCTTTTGTCTGTTCTATCCTAGATTATTGTTGTTTTATCTATGCCAATTCTTTCAGGTCCCTCCTTTCAAAAGTAGATTGCTTTCAAAATACCTATCTTCGTTTTTACCTCGGTGCTCTAAGATCTAAACCGAGTTCGGTTATTTTTGCTGTTCTTAGGTTATCGATTTTTTATTAAGTACCTGTCTATTTATTCTTTTTTACTTGTTTCGTCTTACGCCTCTATCTTTTTCGGATTCTTTCGTCCTATTAAATACGTTTCTTTACCGATCGTTCTAAATCAGTTCCTCAACATGTCGCCAGAATTAAATTTTCCAATACTTTAAGCTCTCTTTTTCCTATACATATCACAAAACGCTAGTTTTTTTCTTGGTAAATTTTGTGTTTTCTTCATTTTTCGGTTTAGCCGGATGTGGCTGCAATCGTCAAAGAATAAAGATGATTATACTATACGGAAATCGGCTAATTATGTACCGACTTTTAATGATTGCGAATTATTTTTATTACAAGAACATCAATTAGACTAGCTATGCAGTTTACTTCCTGTGAATTTGAACCTTTCATTAGCAGGGAGACCTCTTTTAGTTTTATTGTTCGTATTAAATGCTACCTGTAATTTTTGTACTGTTTCGATGAAGAGTGACGTAATGCTTGAAAAAGATACTTGTGATCAAAAGCTCGATGGTATTCTTTAAAAAATTCTATATAGAGATTTTGAATGACTTGTTAATCTTTTTCAGTACGTAATAAGCTTTGTAAAGTAACAAACTGGCCGCAATCTAACTGATGATTGATCATTTACCTGCTGAGAATATGTTTTTTCGAAATACCTAATACGTCTGTTTCCTTAAAATTGTTATTATCCGTTCGCAAAGGAACTACATTTTCTTTTTTTTTAACTGCTTGTTTATTGATAAATTAAGATACGCAGTATGCGAGGAAAAATAGTTATATTAAAAAATAGTAACCTAGTTATTAAAAATCGTTTGATTGCTTATTATCATTAATTTCAACGAGAAATATTCTACATCGAGAGAAATATCCGCGTTTTTAAAGCATTGAGTACTGTAATGTGTACATTACATACTGCATATATATATATATATATATATATTTAAAAAAATAAAGAAATATAAATAAAAAGATCCGATTTTCTAATAAGAAGTGCAGTGTAAGTATGTGCGTGTATGTGTATGTGAGTTGGTGGCCGGCCGGGGGTAAGGGAGCCCAGACGGGATGATACGTCACGAAATGATGTAACGCAGGCCAGAGGCGAGCGCTGGCGAAACCGCGGCTGGACAGAGTTAGTTAATCGTGTTTGGGATCTGGAGTTGGTCGAGATTTTAGAGATCGAAAAACGTAAAAGATGAACGTACTTGCGAGTCGATGCCGGTGGAGCAAACATTGCGTCAGAGTTTCTCTGTAATATTTTTGATCGAATAAGTTCGAAAACGTTCATTTATATATTTGTTTTTCGAAAAGTACCAGGAACAAATTTTCAACGTTAAAAAGCAGCAAACAGTCGTGGATCGAACGTCCCATGGCAGACCAATTGCCGGAATAGGATCACGTATTACCAGCATTGTACCATCTACCTCACCTCTAGGCTCGTTACTAGCCGGGCAAGATGATAGAAAGGGGATATGAGTTACAGGAAAAATAAAATGTATAATTTGTAAAAGCTTAATATTTTATTTAACAAGAATAAAATCTTAATTAATACATAATTTTCATGGGTTTCTGGCAAATTGTTCTACTACTTTATTATAAAGGTCTTCCAAATTGTCCATGATTATGCGCCTATGAATACTAAAGTTTGAGGTTCCAGGAGGGTAACGATCCTCCCCCGCCACCCTTGGCGACGCCCATGCTCGGTAATGCAAAAATTAATTGTGACGAACGCGAAGAATACGATGAAGTTAATTGTTACCGACTCCTTCCATTTCCCACTAGTTTGGAAACTTCGACGCATCGACATTTTTGAATCAACGAAGTGGATTGTTTGTAGTTTGTCGGTTTTGTCTTCGTTTAGTTTCTTATATTTAGGATATATGTTTTTCAACGTTTCGACATAAGGTTCTTTCGATAGAGGAGGAAGAGGTAGAAGAAGAAGCCCTCGTTTAAATAGCGGAATCGAAGTAACTGTAGAACCGCCATTATCCATAGATTGGAAATGCATCCATTGGTTCCTTTTTAGATTTATCGATTAAAGACGGAACATTCGTATTATCTGCATATGGAAGGCTATCATCAGCCATTAATAAATCTGGATATTGGCTCTGCAAGATGGCCCTGGTTTTTACATATCGGTAGCGTATTGAGTCTTCTTTAGCTAAAATGATCATCCGGTATGTGACGTTGTCGTTCGTTATAAAAAGGAATCAAGTGTTATACTAAATCCGGGGCAACATAAATTTTTTTTTTTGTATTATAGACGGATCGTAATGTAATGATGGGCGATGAAAGCACTATATTACATATTGTTAGTTCGATCACTGCGACTGGGATGCTGGGGCAAACATGAGCGGTGTTAATACGTTTTGTTGGATTAATCAACTGACGAATGTTGATTGTTAAAACTCGCTGTTCGTCGATAATTTTTATCCCCTATTTGTTTAGAAGTAAAAAAATTACAAAATCTTTGGGGTAGACTGCTTTAATATCTTGCGGGTTGAAAAATTCAGCGACTTTTTCTCTATATTCGAGTTATCTAATATCTTCGATAGTGGGGATCACAGTTTTATCTAGGATTGATCTTTGTTAGCAATTCTTGCATAGGGCGCGGGCGGTGTTTTTGCTGGTTCGTTTGGTTTAGCATCACAGGTGGATCTGTAAACGAAGTTGGAGTTTTAGGGCTGGCGTTTGATTCGATGTTGGATAAATGAGGAAAATTAGCGTTAGTAACTGAGAATGATTTGTTTTTTAGCCGCTTAGTAGCCATGTTAATGCTTAAAGATTTGCTAGCATCAAATTAGCAATCTTTTTTCGGGTTTGACGACGCGGTGCATTTAAGCACATATCGGAATAGCAGAATAATTGGTGGAGTTATACAATAACAGTGACTTGAAAAAAATCCAGTTAGTGTGAATAAAGATCGTGGCCTGCTATTCTTAACGATAAGAAATAATAATGGTTAGACTGGCGTTAACAATTGGCGGATAAGGGACAAGGATAATATAAAGCAATCTCGCCAAACCCGCTACCGTGTTTTGTTGGGTTAATGCCCGTAATTGATGTGGTCAAAAAATAAATAAATAAATAAAAAAAAAACGATCTTACCATTAATTTCTTCTTGATCGATAACGAAACTAACTAGAACACACAGTATAACTTCTATTCAACTAACGGTGTCTGTTTTAACTCGTCTTCTTGAAATAGTTTTTAACTTGACAAAAAACCATTTTTACCGTTTTACTTTTCCATAAAAATTCCATTGGAACGACTAATACTACAATTTTTTAAATTGATTTTTATTCATTTATTTATTTATTTTTGATTGAATTAAAAAAAACAAAAAACAAAAAACATACAGTTTATTGACGAAAAGGGACAAGCCTTCTTTAATTCTCAACGTATCTGCAGGATTTGACGCAATCTCTATATTAAATGTCCTGGAATTGTATAAAACACATTCTGTCCGTAGCAGTCTCATAAAAGCTCTACGGTAGATCATTGTTGTTGGCACATTTCAGGAGCATTTCTGTGCTCGAGATAATATGGCTGAAGTGGATGGGAAAATTTCTTTAAACAATTGCCATAGACTAGTCGAAAATTTCGATAAATAGACAAAGAAGAGTTTGTTTAATATTTACATGATTTTGATACGGAAGTGTACCGTAATGTATATACTGCGCAGTATTGGATGTATGTTAGGAACGGATGAGAATACAGCTGATTGCATTTCGATTAATTTTTCAAGTGATTTATTGAAACTGCTGCTGGATAACTAAAGTTTCTTAAAGATCGATCGGTTATCTGAGCCGAGAAAAAGAATTACGGCTTTCGCTGGCAAGCATTCACAGAAAATTTTAATCAAAGGAGAACCGTATTTTTTAGGATGGTACAAAAGCTGTTGAAGACAGTTTTCTAAAATTGTCTACGAAATTATAGCCCTAAGTTTATTCTCGAGCTAGGATTTTGAGCTGTAATTTTTTCTTTGGCCAATATTTGTGGAGAAAGATACGAAACCTAAGTTTAGCAATAGTGTTGAAGAAATCCAGAGAACACGCACATAATGTGCTGTTTTAGCATTCCAAACTTAATAATTATGAAAAATTGCCTAACTAATGAAAAATTGCAATTATTTTTTATTATTTTATTGATTACTGGCTGGAAAATTCTAATTTATCACCAGAATGAATAAACGGTCAGCGACGCAGAACAAATAATGCTCTATTTCGATTTAAATCAAACGAACTGGGTTAGCCCCTGGGTTTCAAAGAAATAATAAACATATTAAATTAGATAAGCAGATGGAAAATAGTATTTTACAAAACTTGGAGCGAACTGAAGATTTAAAAAATTGTTTAAACACTTTATGTTAATATAAATTAATAATTGAAAACATAAACTAAAAATTCGTGTAACGCAACTTTTAAACCAATAATACACCTTATAATCTATGCTTAAAATTAGTTTTAAGCGAAAAGACGTTATTATTGGTCGCAAGTCTGAATGTTTGCTGGAGCGGAATAGTACTATATCTATGACAAAAAAAAAAAAAAAAAAAAACATTAAAACGCAAAGGGAAAAGTGCAAGAGTAATAAAAAAGAAAGGGTCTTACGAACACGAGTTTAAAGGGGTGGTTGCTACGAAGATGATACACCGTCGTAGATAGGGAACATTCCTAACAAATGCTTTTTTCCCACTGTGACTATACTTCTGTCATTCGTTTACTACTCCATAGAGTCTAGATTAAGGAATTTAGAGTTTATATACCGCGATAGCCTGGTATGATATACTGTGAAATCCAACTATATATGGGGGAAAAAAAAAAATCCAATAAAACTGCAAATGATGAAAAAGTTAAGCGAAATATATAATATATTAATTTTATGAATTTAGAGTGTGAATCACGATAAATAACTTTATTTTAATGAAAATTACTTAACCGTATCAAAATTGGACAAACTTTTTAAGGCATATTCAATATTTATAATTGGAAAAATTTTTTGTTGGTATTTTTTATTTTATCTAATTCCAAAATATTTGCTACAAACAACATAAAAAAATTTTAAATACGGAAGTTATTTGAATTTCCTTTGCATTTTTAACAATTAAAAACAAACAGGTTCGCGTAAAAAGTGTGAATCCGATTAATTTTATCGGCGCAAACGTATTTATATTTTTTCCCTTAACACTGTAGCTTTAAAAAAACAAAAATGTCAGTGGAATTTGTTAAAATTGTGCATTCATTTTTAGTTTGCGCGAAACATCTATCGCTTTTTGAACCAGCATATATATTTATTTGTTTGAACATTATTTTTTAAATTTTTATACTATTCGTAAGCTTAATGAAAACAAATTAAGTATTTTCTCTTCCACAACGTATTGTGTAAACTTTGTAATTATTCGTTACATAAAAAGCTGCAATTTTTCTATTAACATATATGCGCTACCGTGAAATTATTTCCTTAACAACGTAAAATGAATTATCGAGTGGCGCTGTAAGAAGAAAAGTTCGAATTTGCAAAATTAAAGTAAGAAATCGTTTTCATTATATATGTGCAGATTACCTGGGCTTATTATTTTTGTAATTCGTTTGTGATTTAAAACTAGATTTCAATATTAAAAATATTCAATGTTCTCCCTACGTTAACATTTAGTTATACCTGAGATTACATTAAGAATGTAAAAATCGAACAAGTTTTTCCGTATCGTACGTAAAAAAGTTTTAAAGTTGGGCAAATGCGATTTTTTTGCTAATTTTGTGATGTGTGTAATATATGAGAAGCATTTATTTAAAATTATAAAATTAAATACTACGTTCTTAGCCGCTTAGCTTCCGTCAAAATGTAATTTTCGGTATGTTATTTTTTACATTTTTAGGCGGAGGTAGAATACATGTTGCTGAATAAAACATTGGTAAAATTAATTACGAGTTTTTTTAATTACATTTAATTTTTTTTTCCCCCAAAACACAGCGTGGTGACACAAACAGCCGCGATGTCTTTTACTTCGTGATTAAATTTACAGTAAATTTAGAACTCAATTATGTTGCAAGAAACTTTTTATTATCGAATGTTCGTACTGAATTTTCGAAATCATCGCGAATGGTTTTTATCGTCGAGTAAAGTAGGAACAAGAAGAAATCCTACTTTAGTACTCTGAATTTTCTTCGTAAATTATTAATTTTATTTTGTTGCGCTAAACGGATGGCGACATTGGACTTTACGGATGAAAGAAGATCACGGAAATATGTTCGGATTATTCGTCTTTTATTTTTTCTTCATTTATCGTCTGCTAATGAGAATATATCTTCGAGATCGTACATCGGAGTCGAAAAATATTCGGCTCATCTTAATTTAAAGTGCATAAGTTTAATTCGTTTCAAACTTTGGAACAATGCTTACTGATAATAAAGTGTCTGTTTTTAAGTTACATTCAAACGTCTCAGTTACGGGTTGGCGGAATTAATTTGATACGTTTGGCGTTAAAATGGACATTTAAAATTAGTTTTTGGTGATTTATTTATTTTTTTTATATAGCCGCGCTCTCGCCATTGGCCATTTCTTTAGTTGTAAACACAGGCACTTATTAGAAACTATCAAAATCTGAAATTTAAGCTTGTGTCACGTGTTAGTTACAAAATGTATGATCAGTTTCGATGTTGCTGATGATGAAACAATAGAGATGTCATGCTTTGCATTACGAAAATAATTTGTTATTTAACGTATTTACATATATTTGAAAGTCTACAATTCGGGCGTGAGCTTGTTTCATCAAAGTTGCGTTCGGAAATATATAGTTCCGCGATACGTATTTATATACAGTATGTTCGAAGTACGTTTTTTCCTACTGAAATCTGTGCATCCAGTTTTCCTAGAAAAAAAATTACGTTTTCGTTTGTACGGGTAAACAACAACAGGTCGTTCAAGTTGTTGTTTTGCTGTTAAAAATAGCTAGATGAATGCTACTCTCGTACATATTTAACAACATTCTGAACAAATACACGTTGTACTAATAAAAATTTAGCATTTTGAATAAATAAGTTTTAATTAGTACGAATGCCGGACACATCAAAGAGAATATGTTTATTTATTCAATAATTTCTGGAAGTTATGCAAAATTTTAATGATATATGGCAGATGGAAAAAAAAAAATGTAAATATTTATTTTTTGTTCTTCGAAGTACCCCACATATACGTTTGTACTTTGTTGTATTATAGTGTGAATATAAGTCACTATAATTTAACCGTCTACGGAGAGTATGTTCGATTACTATACGCTTTGTTCGGTATATCAATGTAAACGTTAAAAAATTTGACATATTTAATTTAGAACCAATTTAATCTGACTCTTAGTTTTTAAGTACCTTCGATTTCGAGATATCGGTGATTTTCAGTACTTTCCTCATGACATGTTTTGGCACATGAAGCGTATTAAAATACAAATTATAATTTTTTTTATTTTTTTTTTTACTGTACTTTCGGATTATATTTAACTGAACGGTTAAAACGAGTTAATTTTTAAAAGATAGTAAAACTTCTCTTTCCATGCATGTTCCTACTCTCTGTTCTTTGCCGGTGGCATTTTGCTCTGCTCCTCTCCCGCCGTTATAGACGCGAATAAGAACGTTTATTTATCTTTGCCTATGTTGGAACAATCTCTTTCCTCGTTACACCTTTCAATTGTTCCTTTTCAGCGTCTTCTTGCATTGTTTTTTCCCTTCGATCTTACAGTCTAGCAACTGTATCCGTAAACTCTATAATCATCCCTCGTAAAGATGGCTTCTGCAACCTTTCAGTGTTTTCCTTAATAGTCGTCTGTTCTATGAACATATTGTTTATCTTTCCAATTTTACTCTTATCGGATTGATCCTATTAAAACTACTTTCTTCTACGAGAAAGGCGGGCGACGATTCTCTCCTCCTCATTTCCCTTTACAAATCTATTATTGGTATTAAACTTGATTACTGTTCCTTCACCTATGGCTGTTCCTTTAAGTTTCTTCTTTACATGCTGAGTATCACCTGAAAAATTCCTGCCTTCGTCTCTGCCTTAGTTCTGTTAAATTTTCCCCAATACCTCCCCTGCAGTCTTTGCTGAGTCTTAAGCGTTTCCTCTTTGCGTTCACAGATATCCTATTTAGGCTCTCGAGTCTTTTCTAAATGTTTATCGTTAACCTCCTCTAGACTTATTTCTTCCTACCTCTCTATTTTACAGAACTGGCGCTTTGCTCCTAGAAAAATTCTTATCCTATCTCATATTTCTTTACGTCTATAAGTTCTTTTTCGTCTTATACTGTTTTAACTAATAATTTTCCCTAGTTTTCCTCCAACTTTTCCGTTCTTTCCCATCCTCCCAATGTATTTTTTCCTGTTTTTGAAAAATCTCTTTCCAAATCGGTAATCAAGCATCAAGAAATCATATTTATGGATGGTTCGCCGTAGTGGAGTTGAAGTCTCATTGTATTTTCGGACATCAATCGCTTTGAATCTTCCTTCCTTCCGCACCATCTTTACGGCAGAACAGTCATCTTACGTTCCATTTTCTCTATATCCCTTCTTTCATTGCTCCTCTTTTTCAACTATTTGATTATCTCCGGCTCTACGAGTGCTCTCCCAAGTTATTTCTTCTCATTTCCTTATTCACTCCTGCGAGTTTGTCGTTTTTCGTATTCGATCCCGTTTCTGCAATCTTCTAATTCTCCATTCTATTCAATTTGATTTAAGTGGCATTAAGGGTAATGCGGATTAACCAGGTTGTTTCATTCTTCTGCCGCTATTCTATTAAAATTCCTACTTCCAACCTGCTTCCCCTACGGTTAAAATTTCTTATTAGATTCTAGTTAGATATTTACGAATTTTTTTTAGTAATCCTTTCTTCTATCTGTCCACTCAGCCGAATCTGCTCGTCCGTGATTCTGTGACTTTTCTACTCTACGGCGCTCTGTTATTGTTTCTGCTATTCTTTTTGCGCCTTATTCATATACTCGGTTACCCTTCTCAAATTTTCGTTTTCATTTGAAATCTCTCGTAACTGTCATCTTCATTCTAATCACGAAGTTGTCGTGTGAATTCTCTCGACTGAACTGTGTCATTCTTTATTCTATTTTGTTATCCCAAAATCCGTATGCTGCAATGTCTTATCGTCCGATTTCCCTATTGCTTGTTATATCGAAGGTAACGGAGAAATTAATATTAAATAAACTGTAGCTATACATACGTAATATAATTCCAGAACATTAGTGTTCGGTGCACAGAGCGATAAGTGTCATTGAAAAAAGTTTGGCGACACAAAATGTGTGTACAGTGCCATTTTTCGATGTTCAGCAAGGTTGTGATAAAGTTTGGCATAACGGTTTATTATACAAATTATCAACTATTTTATACCTCTTGTTGAGTTCATATCTTCACAATCGATATTTCCTGGTGCACTATGAACATACGTATTCAGAACTCTATATTCAGTTTTAACATGAGTAGCCTTGAGATTACTTCTAGGATCCACGCTATACTTGACATATGCAGAATTCCTATAACGGAAAATGTCCAGGCAGCTACTTTTGCTGATGGCACGGCATTACCCGCGTCACAAGCAGATCCGAAGATAGCAAGCGGCAATCTGCAAAAGGCTCTTACCAAGGAGAAAAGCCGTTTTAAAAAGTAGAAAATTCATATCAACGAAAATAAATCAGTAAACGTTCAATCCACAAATAGAAAAGTCGCAGCCTCAACTGTCAGGATGTCGTAAGGATAAAACAGTCAAGTACTTTTACACTTAGATGTAGTCGCTCAACGTGGGTGCATACAGGCAAAGCGAATTAGATATTCGTATTAAAAATCGTATTCGTTTATAATAGTGTACTGAATATAGAGATAACAAACGGTTAATATAGACAAGTAAACCTACGGCGTAGTACAGCGTTTGAATTAAACCTACAATTATGATAATAAAATACAGGCTACGCTGAATAAAATCCCTAGACTCATAATCAAGGCACCATCATATGGTATGTAACAAACTTAACCTTTCATCAGAATTCTGTATACGGTATGTGACAGATGTTATTGAAGCTCATGCCTGAAGACGCGCAAGAAGACAAGTCATCCGAACAAACTTGCTGTTGGACTGCTAGTTACTATTACAAATGTGAAGGTGGTTGAAGCGCAAGAAATCTCATGACCCTGTTTAAGATTAAGACTATCAGATAAGTGTCGTTGGGTATTTCTTCCTTCATGGCTTCCCCCTTTTAAATATATTTGCTAAATGGTCTAGATGACCAGTTTATAATACTATAAATAAGAAAAAAGAATAAAATAATTTGTTGCCTCTTCGGTTTCTCGGTCCTTATTAATGTCACTTTCTCTCCCAGTCCGTGGTTCTTGTTTCCTTCTCCTGGCAATTCCTAGCCCAATCAGTATTTAATTGAACCCCTCACTTTTTGTCACTGCTGTACGGAAATCCTTTGTTGGCGTGCCGAGAAATAAAAGAAGAAAAGATCAGAGAAGCAAATTAAAGTGTTATAATGTAAAAAACGATCTAATTCTATCAATTTTTGAGTACTCGGGAGAACTTTTTTTATTCATACACATATTGTCGGTGTATAACATCAGCACTGGTAACGCTTCACTGTCAGGGAGAATTTAAACATACTATGAAACAATTTGAAATTAAAAAAAAAAAAAAAGAGGATATATTCATTCTTTCGATTACTAATGAGTTAAATATTGAACAGCAATAAAGTGTTAGTAAAAAATGTAGAAACGTATTATTCGGTTTCATAATAATTTTTTATTTATTTATTTTTTTTTTTTTTTCTGACTGGGAGGATCATCCTCAATCACCCCTTTCGACACTACATAAATATTTGTACCATTGGTTACTTGGAAATACAATTTATGTATTTCTCATTATAAAAAAATATAACTATTAATTTGAACGAAATGAAATTGAATTTTTTGTAATTATGCTTATTATTTCTTGGTAACAGTTATTATATTTAATTTAAAAAATGCGTATAAATGAATTATTTATTGATTTTTCTGTGTTTTTGTCAAATGTAAAATAACTTATTAAAAATAATTCATTAGACGTGTATGTTGTTTTCTGGATTAAAAATAATTCATTAGACGTGTATGTTTTTTTCTGGATTAAAAGTAATCCATTAGACGTGTATGTTTTTTTTTTTGGATTAAAAAATTTTAGATGTGCTTGCCGCTGATGCTGCAAATTTTAAGAAAGTGGAAAATTACCTAATTTCATTGTACGGCAAAAATTGGTCGGCAAAGCGCATTAATAAAAATAGATCCTTTGTCATCGAAAACGAATCAAAATATTCTCAGAAAGGTGTTATATTTACATAATCTACATTATTCGGACGATGAAGAGTAGAATTTTTCCTTGTAAAAATACAAACGTAAGTTCATTCACTGATTTAAAGATTATTTCCCGTTAAAAAAATTGAAAAAGAACCAGTTGTTTGATGTTTAATTGTAGTGTGGTACAAAGTGTGTTAATCGTATAAAAGAAGATGATTTCCGGAGACGTCAGATGTTTTTTTGCGTATTATTGCAAAACCGTTTTTGTGATGAAACAACATGAATCGGCAGATAGGCTGAAGAATAATAAGTGTAAAATAATTAAAAAAGAAATTAAGCTAAAAGTTACATTGACAGAGGCTAGAAATGATAAATATATAAATTTTTATTATTATTATTATATATTTTTTTTTAAGAGGAGTTGTGTTCGTTGCGTAATTTTTGTTATTCACGGTGATTTTAAGATTTTCATTCATTGGCGAGAGTGAATCGGTAAGTGATAGTCCTGCATGGGTACCGAGAGGAAAAAGTGTTATTAGGTACTGGCTGAGTAGGCTTTTAAAATAAATATTAAAAATACCGGGGTAGCTACCTGTGAAGTACATTGCGATGTGGATTGTTTTTCGGGTGGTGCGTAAAGTGTGCTACAGCTATTCATGCAGCGTCTAATTTTGCTTGAACCTTCGACGCGGTGATCGGAGATTGCTACTGAATTGTTAAAAGAGGATATTCGTATCACACTTTACATGCCATCTGAAAGACGCATTCCATTTTCAAAGTTTAATGAACATAAATGTTTAACAGGTTAGTTTATTGTATAGAAGTGGGTTCATTTACGGAGGTGATTGAAAATATCATACTATCGTAATTAAAGTACTGAATGTATTGATGATTTTCAGTCGATCAATGTGACGGCTAAAGACGTTGTCGATGAAGGTGAAATTGTGAGTAGTTGCAACTGCTGGATCTGTGCCGAGTTCTAGATTCCACATTTCACACAAATTCTTGAGGCGAATTCAAGTTAGCATTTATAAATCATCGTCGAGGATAATAGATTTGCAATTCATTTCTCTTCACTATATTAAATGCTGTTCAGTTTTCGGAGTTAAATTATATTCGAAAAAATCTCGAACATCTAACCTTTTTGCGAAGAAAAAGAGTACGCTGTCTTTTTATGCACGAAAGTTATCTTTGCCGGTAGGTACAGTTGAGACTGTTATCATCGCGCATGATTACAGGTGATTGTAAGGGCAAGACCGAAAAAGAGTGTTAAGAAAAGTATCACCAAGAGGCGTGTAAAATCGAAATGGAAGAACGTAAAGAAAACCCAAGTAAGAGGAATCGCGGTAAAGTGCAGAACCAGTTCAGCCCATTCTGAGACGATTGCGAACAAGACCGAAATTCATTTTAGAAATTTGTGCGTGATATTCCATTTCGGTCCGTGCAGCTAATGAAGAAAAGTGCACCGTCATTATAGGTACGAAAGTTAGTAAAAAATTTGTGCCATAGTCGATCAGTCGAAATATCGTGCACCGATTACAGATGATTCTAAAGATGAGGTTGAAAAAGAATTTCAAAAGAAGTATCCCGAAAGGCGTGAAGTGGGCAGGGAAGAACAAAAAAGGAAAATCACTAATGGTGCATTAATTGCAAAAGCGCATTTCGTTCTCGTTCAGAGACGAACCACTTCGGTACGGGATGGTCTGTAATTTCGCACGATTCCTCTTAAACGATTTTCTTCTTGCATTCTTCCATTTTCAGCTTACTCGCTTTTGCTGATAATTCTTGCGATGTTTTGTTTTAGCTTCACGTGTTTTAGAATCATCTGTAATCTACCGGTGATAACGTTTTTATATATTAAAGGTTGGTACAATATTTGAAATAAATTGGTTAAATAGAACTTGAGATACCATGTCAACCATGTTGAAAAAAGTAGTTTTGAGACAAACGCGTTTAAAGTTTTGAGAAATTTTTAGGCAGCCAAGGCAGTTCTAAGTTACAGAATGGCGTACATTATAGCTATATTTTGTTAATCGGCGATTCCATAAAGTGTGCCTTCTTCGACTTCAAAATGGATATTTTCGGAAGCTCGTTCTGATTTACGAGCAGTTCTAGATTTTTCTTAGGAGCACCAGACGTCCGTTGCTCAGACCGTTCAATTCGACTACTGTCCCCTATTTCGTAGCGAACACCTAAGCTTCGGAATCAATAGTAATTCCCCATGGTATTGATCATTTTTTTAATTTTTTTTTTGTTTTCTTTCTTTTTTTGGGACTCGTCAACCAGGGACCTTCACCCAGAAACAATTAGAAAAGGAAGGTGTCAATTATATCTTCATACGATATCAAATGTTGTTAGAAGAAAGGAACAAATAATAGGAACAATCTGTAGAGAGGGAAAAGATAGGACAGAAGAGGCGCAATATCCGGGAGGAAGACCGAGTATCAGTAAAGTGGAATAGAAAGCAGAACACTCAGCAGAAAGAAATGGACACTTAATAAACCTATGATCCGCATCGCAAACACGTACTTCGTTTGAGTGAAGCGGACAATATGGGGAAGCAACCAACGAAAAACGAAAGCGGCAGGAAGATAATAAAGTATGGCTTAAGAGCGTAGACGAATAACGGATACGACAACAGAACGACGAAGTGAAGGAAACAAAGAGAACCACGGATTGATCGGAAGACTAGGTTTTTTAAAATTGATAAAAAGCCTCATTGAAAATGCAAAAAGCTATATAATTTGTAATTTCAGTTGTCCGTGTTCCTGCATGTATATTTGATTTTAGCGGGATTTTTACGATCTTCTTTCAACGCGATGTTATTCAACATATAGTGCGGATGCGCTCAGGCACGTATTATTGTCTTCAGACACCAACGCAGTCTCTATCTGATTCGGCTGTTCCTACAAATATGTACGGGGATTTTTGGTTTTAGCCGAGTAAGCATCTTTGACAGAACCATATAGCAACGGCAAATTAGAACGATGCTTGAGAGACTGTGAATTAATGAAATATCAGCAAAAATATTTTTTAGCTCGAACACCGCCGATAACACGCCACAAGTACCGAATCCGTCTCACATTTTACACGCAAAAATTAAAATTAACACTCAAAACGATTTATTTTCAAACTGTCAGCAGTGTACCTACGTCTACGTTTCTTGAAGATTGAATCTAAATTGAGCTGAACTGAACACTAAACACGACAAGATTTTCAAAAGAATACGTTACTGCGACCTTCGGTTAATGGATTTTTAAGTATTTGTGGTTACCTATATCAGGGACGGATCCAGAGAGACATTTTGGGGAGGGAAATTATATGGTTACGTAATATCTTATGTGGTAGTTAGTAGATTTGAGAAATACCTTGCTTCATAAAGAAACCCAAATAACGACCACCTCTCTTTAGTAAAGTAAGTAAAGTGAGTTCCATACCCTTGACAGGGCGTCGGGATTGTGAAGTTAAGGTTCACAATGTACTAAGCCCAACGACACTAATGAGAGTAGGGGGGCCAGTTCCTTTCTCTCGGCCGCCTTTACTTTCCCAGATTTCTCTGGTACCCAATTATTTCAGGCTAGGTAAGCTTGGAAGCGACTTGGATCCGGGACGAGACAAGTCTCGAACCCGTAAAGATTTATAAATGTTTTAAAAATACATGGTTATTACAATTTTTAATTTAAATTTTTTTTTATTTTTAGATGAAAAATAAAAAAATTACAAAATTCTTAAGATGGTAGTTTAGAATTTAAACAGTGAATTAATAAAAAGAATAGAATGATAGTGTTTTTATTAGACTTTACTTCTTTTGTATTTAAGTCAGTAATCCGATCCGAAATCTTTGTCCGTGAACAAATTTAAATACATATATATTTCTCATTGAACTCTATTTTTAATTAAAATCGCAAAATAAAAATTAAAAATAAATAAAAAGGACAAAAAAATGACGACAGTTGCGTTTAAAACAGAATAAAAACTTTTTTTTTTTTTTTTTTTTTTTTGGGCACATCAACTATGGACCATTGCCCAGACACAATGGGAAGGAGAGACAACTAACTAGAACTTAATTCGATTGGAGACAGCTGAAATAAAGGAACCAAGGTCAAGAACAACAGACTGGGAGGGAAGGAACAAGATGTAAGACGCACAGTAAGGCGTGGGAAGCCCCAGCTTTATAAGGTGAAGATAGAAAAGAGAACGCTCCGCAGAAAGAGCAGAGCACTCGAAGAAAATGTGATCAGAACATTAATAGTTTTACTAGGAAACAGTATTAAATGTTAGTTATATAATTAAATCCATAGATAACATTTATACAAATCTTTTATGGTATAAATTAAGGTCCTCTGTTGTAACAAATTTTTTGATTGAGGTATTGGTTCCGGGAGTGGGGGCTTTTTCTCCATGGATCCGCCACTGCCTACATTCATACATTTATATAATGTTATCATCCAAAAACTGGACAGCTCCGGCGTGACCGGCTAAGTTACTGCGTCACTAAAATAGCTGCAACTTCGTAAATTATTGGAATTCTAATTTTTTTTTTCAAGGGTATATTCTTAGAAGTCCAAATTTTAAGAATATGTAAAAAAAATAATTTTTTCAAAATTCTAGACCAGAATATCCTTTTAAGCAATTAGTGAAAGATCAAACTATAACTGCTTTCAAATGTCATGACTACGGAAAATTAAAACTTAGATCAAATAATGATGTTGGAAAGTCACGTACGGAATATGTTTTTGGATAGTTGTTTTTTTTACTTTTTTTTTTTTCATATTAGCTAAAATATCAAGCATAAAACATCACTTGAGCTTTTACTCGCTAAAAAGAGCTAAAATGGGAATGTTGAGTACTCTTCGGATGTTTTTATGTATGCGTTTCATGTGCAATTAAAGGAGTCACATTGTCGTTGCTGTTCTACTGGAGAACTTGTTTTCTGACGTTATCTGTGCGCGCGCACTAGCGAATATTATAACTTACTTTTAATTTTTCGAATCAGCGGTTAATTTGGCAGTACGATTACAATCGCCTTAATCAGCATAAACGAAATAAAGATTTGCTTACAGTTTCTGATTTATGCTTCGTGTATATTTTTTGCTTGATGTAACGATGCAAGAAATATAAGGCAGTTTTATGAAATCCAGTGTTTTTTTTGGGGGGGGGGGGACTGTTAACTGGGCACCTTTACCCCGAAACGATTAGAATAGGAAGGAATCAATTATGTCTTGATAAGGTCAGATATTGTTAGGAAAAAGGAACAAATAGTAAGCAAAATCTGTGGAGAAGGAAAAAATATGACATAAGAGGCGCAATATGGAGTAGGAAGACCAAGTATCAGCAAACTGAAGTAGAAAGCATAGCACTCAGCAGAAAGAGATTAATACTCAAAGAACACATGGTTCGCATCGCAAACATGCTCTTCGTTTGAGTGGAGAGGACAATATGGAGAGGCAACCAACGAAAAACGAAAACGGAAGAAAAATAATAAAGTATGGCTTAAGAGCGCAAGCAAATAACGGAGACAACAACAGAACGACGAAGTGAAGGAAACAAAGAGAACCACGGTTTGGTAGGAAGACTAGGTTGAACAAGATAAAAAGAACAATTGTTAGAGAAAGAGGAAACGTACATATCCGATTAAAACCCAAGATGAAAATCTTTGCACAGCGGACGGAGATTGAACGATGGGACTTTTTTAAAGAAGAAGTGAGAAGAAGCAGCAACCCGAGCCAAGGAGTCCGCTGCTTCATTACCGAAGATGCCCGAATGACTAGGAACCCACAGCAAATCAATTTGAATAGAATGAAGGGAAGAAAGAACGTGGATAAGTGAGCTTATGCGGAGTATGATAAAATCACAGGAATGATCAGGTAGGGGAGAACAAATGGCCTGATAGAAGGCGGTCATGGAGTCAGATATAATCAAGAATTTAGAGGAAAGGTGATTGGAGGAAATGAAAATAATGAAATGTAGGATAGTCATTAATACGTTTTTGAATGTAGAACAGAAAGGAGGCAAGCGAAAAGATTCTGAAAAGCGAAAATCTGGGAGGATAAAAGAGGCACCGACACTATGCCTTTTCTAAACATGGTTGCATGCGAAGGAAGTTGAGAATTGATAAAACTGTGGAATTCCGGTCTGATCGGCACTGAAGCGACATCGCAATTTCGATTTTAGATTAATTAATAAAATTCAAAGGGAAAGAATTAACGAGATGATATAGATGGTTATTAACCGACTTTAAAAAGAGGAGGAGGTTCTCAATTCGACTGTTCGTTTTTTTTTTTTTATGTGTGTTACCTCAAAACTTTTTTCTATATGAACTGATTTTGATGATTCTTTTTTTATTTGAAAGCTGATGCTTCTCATGTGGTCCCATTTACATTTGATCAAGATCTGGCCAGTAGTTTTTGAGTTATCCTTAATAATACTTGAGGTGTATTATGTGTGGCCTTCATTGTCGGAAGACAGATTTCGTAGCCTCGTTATTTCGGTCAACGATCTGTCGTCGTAATTGATTTTTAACAAGAAAAAAATTCAAGTATAACGCTAAAAATTGTAAAATGAACTGTTTTTTTACAAAAAATAAATACCGATTTCAAGGTTTATTGTAAAAAAAGTAATTGAATAAAAATGCACTAAAAAGTAAAAAACAATTACTCCCGATTAGAAAATTTATATCAGAGTGATACATCCTTAAAGGTGATATCGTAATTCTTTCACAGCATTAATACTTATTAGAGTCGGCATCAAGTTCGTATTAAAATAATAATTAAAAACTGCATTAAATGTTCATTAAATTGTTCCTAGGTATTGTAATATGAATTTGATGCCGACTCTAATAAGTATTAATGCTGTATAAGAATTACGATAATGTCACCTTTAAGTGTTATATCACACTCTGATATATATTTTCTAATCGGGAGTTATTATTTTTTACTTTTTAGTGTATTTTTATTCAATTACTTTTTTTATAATAAACCTTGAAGTCGATATTTATTTTTTGTAAAAAAACATTTTTTTTTGTCGGAAGTTTTGTATTGCCATTTCGAATTCATGGACGGAGACTTACTGTCTGGTAAACCAAGAATACTTTTCTTCTGTCTAGTAAATTAAAAAAAAAAAAAAAAATCATGAAAAAATTAATGGTGGGTAATGATACGCGGCGATAAATTAGTTTTTGAAGTACGATACGAACGAATGTTGAAAATTTTGTAAAATTAGAACTGTGCAATATGTACTTTTTATTTTTATTACTATTATTATTATTATTATTATTATTATTATTATTATTATTATTATTATTATACAGCTTGATATAATTTGGTCAATTAGACCGGTAAGCAAAAAAATATGAACAATAACTAAGAAATTGGAGAATTCTTTCTCAGCGGTGTCTGAAGTTTGGAACGGCTAATTTCATAATCTGTGCATGCAAATGTTGACGATTAAGCAGAGAGTAGAACCATACGTTTTAAAAGTAGAGCAGGTAGACAGTATTAATTTCTGATTGAAGACAAAAGTCATTTTTACGTTGGGGGTTGGATTCAGTTTTTCATCCTTTGGGGTTGGCTTATTCTTGTTCTTATTCATATTTTCCATTTTATATGACTATTGTAAATTACATATAAACAGACACTTTTTATAAAATAATATATTTAAACAGCCCTATTTGCTGTGATCATGAAGCTATCGGCTTCGAAACGTGTCAGCGTCAATGTTTAAATTATTTTATAAAAAGTGTCTTAATTTACAATAATTTTGAAGTAATGTGTGCAACAAACTTTAATAATAATAACATCAACATAATGATAAAACTATTTACCAATTATGCGACTATTTGATTATCCTTTAAAAATTGATATAATTGTCTACCCTTTGCTGTATTTGGTTGCGCTACTATTTATGTGTTGTTAAAGGTAATGTTTTTAGGTTTGTTTACTTTTAATCCTTTTTTGTTCAAATTTGATGCATTGCCGAACCATATGCTCTAACAATCTCTTCAAACTGCAAAAATCACGCGCATTGTTTGTCCTTCTTCATAAAGCTATTGCAATGTTGCCGTCAAACCGTATGAGCCATTTTACGTGACGTTCCCATTTCGTATAATTTCAAAATATAAATCTATTCACTTGTTTTGGCGGATGAAGGTTGACATGTTTGAAAACTAAACAATTTAAAGATGTCACACTTCGGTTATCGTGCTCAGTGTAGTGAATTTCGTCATCGGAACTAGAAAAGTTTTATTCGACCACGGAGTTGTGATGAAAAATTTTTATTTTATTATTATTATTATTTTGAAATTTATTGAAAAAATTACTTTCTAAGGGTACAAAAAATTTTAAAATGTTTAAGTTTTATAATGATAATGAAAGTTTTGGTGAAGTCAATTTATGTTTCTAATTACAAAATAATTAATGTTACATATATGTGTGAATAGTGAATGTAAATTCATATGATGTAATTATAACATCGAGTAACTGCAACGTTGGACTATTATGTACTTATTTATTATTATTTGTAATGCGTTAGTAGTTTACAGTGAGTAAAAACCATTACAATTCTAAAAATTCATTCTTATATTTTAACAGCGGATGCATAAAAAATCAGTAAAATTTATTTTTTGGTATTGTGAGAGAAAATTACTTTTGGTTTTCGCACCTGCGTGTTATATACGAGTTAGGTGTTGTTCGCACATTCATTATTTTATACCTTGTTCGATGAGTGTGATGTTTGAACGGGATAATTATGCTGTCACAGATCAAGCAACATGACATTGGAACTTGCTGTTGAACCACGATTTTTTTGTTTTTTCATTTTATTTTTATAACAACGATGTTTGCTTCACGGATGTTGCTAAATACTGTAATGTAATTAATTATTTGCTCGGGTTATCTCGTTGTTACGTATTTGCCGTGTTGAATGATTGTTTACTTTTTTTGTAGGTAAAGTTTAATTTTATGTTTCATTCATATCGTTTCTCTTTCTTTTATTAACACATTGAAATCCATAGGGCAAAATTTTCGGTTGTCGTGGACAGCTGAGATAATGTATAATAAGACTGCTGCTATACGATAGTGATCGATTTTAGTTTCACACTAAAAATGTTGAGCCAGGTGTTTGAAAGAATATTTCTACAGTATCGTATACATACATATATATATATATTAGATACTTGAATCATGCGAACAGTTGAACTTTGATTTAATGGGGTACATAAGCATATCGTGCTATTGATGATATATTTATTTTTTTCGTGGTGTAAATTCTTTTGGTCTAGTCTTGTTCGAGCAAAAATTTTTATGATGAGTAGTATATTCTCTTTGGTTTTTAATTATTAAATCATATTTCAGACATCCTTTACATCGGAGAAGGCACGGTGTATTCTTTTGTACAATGTGTTATTATATATCTTTATTTCATTTTCCAATAAAATGGTAAATTCCTTGAATGTTTTTGGAATTTTAATTTTTAAAATTGAGAGCGGACAATTTTTATCTTAGTATAAAGTGTCCTATTTTTAAAAGTAACTAGATGTTTTATTTGAACACTTGTGAATTTTCGTATGTGACGTGTAATGTTTTCTTAAAGTTTTTAACCGAATGCTTTTTAATCGAAAAACGTTAAATTTCGAAGATTGCCCCATATATTCGTTATACTCGTTTTTGCGTTTTAGTCGAATCTTAAGATTTAGGTGATTGAAAGAATACCGATTCATTTAGTAGGAATTGGTTCAATTTGTAAAGAATCAGGCAACACTGTAAAAGAACGGAATGTAATCGGTTCTAAAAGTTTCGTTATAAAAAAGCAGGTTGGGTAATTTATACTAACAAACTGTAATTTTAGACTATTTGAATTAAATTCTAATTTAAGAAAAAAAAATTCAGTTTGTGCGTTTTCCCACTCTGCTCTGGTATGATAATTTTAATTAAATTTATTCATCATGACCATCATTATTATTAAGTTATTATTATTATTATTATTATTATTATTATTATTATTATTATTATTATTATTATTATTATTATTATTAAGGGAACTGGTTGTAGGCTAATCAGAGTTTCTAGCTTGACACATGTTTTGTGATAAATAAATGTGCCGAATATTCATATCTAATTTAATTTTTATTAATCTGTAATAAATGTAGTTAAGCCAGTTACAGTAGTGTAGTTGGTTAAGCAGTGGAGGTGTTTCGTTCAGGTGGGACCTGTTTCGAAACCCACTGCTACGCATTGAAGATATAGATAAATTCCTCTTGAGCTGCGTTAATGTCTATGGTTAACGACCCTCCCAAAAAAAAAAAAGTTAAATAAAATATAATATATTTATACATTCCGTTTGTTAAATAGTTAGTTAAATAATAAAATTATAAACACTAAATAAACATAAATTATTCTGAAACGTGTTTTCGGGGGAATTTCCCATTTTCAGCTAGAAGTACAAAAGAAAATTTCCATACATAAACATAATTTTGCAGATATTTGATGTTTTCCCCCCGTTTTTTATTCTGTAATACAGAAATGTAAAAATTTCAGTAGCCAAAAAAATATTTAAAGTGAGAACACTCGAATAGTATTGTTGATAGTATAAGCGTATCTGCTGTTGAAGCGAACAGGTTGCGGCAAAATGAACAGGCATACTAATAAAATAATTTTGACAAATAGTTTTAATTTTTAGATTATAAAGAGCAATGATAATAGGTCGTAATATTGGGGAGGGGGTTGCGAGCGAAGCGAGCTAGCGATGAAACTTAAGAATACATTTAGTGTTGTATTTTTGGAATTTTTAGGAAACTCCAATAACCTGCTTTTATTTAGAAAAGAAAATCAGTGAATATTATTTAATTTGAAAAATTAAAATAGAAATATATATAGAGATAAAAATTATTAATACTAAAGAATCATGGAAATTATTTGGTTGTATATGTTGTTTGATTTTCCGAATTAAGTCACCTATTTTCGACTGCTCGCATTTTGCATTTATCTTTTCTAATATTTCTTTGATATTCTTTTTTAGTTGAAAATAAGCGAATTAGTGCTTCCCAAAAATTAAAAACACATACACACTTCATTTCTAATTAGATAATTCCATTATATTACTTGTTTAGTATTAATAATATGTGTGTATATATATATATATATTCTATTTTAATTTTTCAAATTAAATTTTTAATAATAAGCTCTCAGTGCTGTGTTATTCAATTCGTACGAAGTTTATGTTACAGTGTTCGTTTTTAGCGTTTTTATTTTTGTTTATTCTGCAATATGAAACGGTTTTGTTCGCGTGTGATAAAGTCTATTTATATGTGTTGCGCTCAACCATCGAATAATCAGTGAGACCGTTTTATTTATTTCTCTTATCTATTCGTATTTCATTGTATTTAATTAATTTTATTTATCTTATCGACTATCAGCTAAATATTGTCGCTTTCTCGGCAATTATAGCGTAAACCTATTTCGATCGGTTCCAACGGTGTTACCACATAACCATCGTTAAAATTTCGCTTCGTACCTTTCTTGCGTATTACAATCCAATCATGCGTCATGAATACGGTTGAAGAGTTATCAAAGAAAGTTGAGGAACTGTTAGCAGAAGTTGCTCTGCTAAGAGAAGAAAACTCTTTACTTCGAAGAAGCTGTAAATTAAATCAAACTCCTGATTCTAATCTGACCAAGGCAGATAAAAAAATCAAACCCAAAAATGGAAAGGAAGGACAATCTCTGTCCTTCAAACCTCCACCTATTTTTACTAGCGGTATTCAAAATATCTCTGCATTCGACAGCCTTTTGAAAGAAAACCGCCTAGTATGCGAACGAAAAGCACTTGCAAATAACGTGTTAAAAATTCAACCCAAAACTCCTGATGAGTATCGTAAGCTCAGAAAATTACTTGACGAGTTATCCAACTCTGACTCTCACGTTCAAGTAGGAAAAATTTCCTATCATACTTACCAGCTAAAGGAAGAAAAACCATTCGTGTTCTTCATTCGATATTTACACCCAACAACAAACGTCGACGACATTGCTTCTGAATTATCGAAAGTTGGGCATGAAGCCAGACGTATAACTAACATTCAAATTAAGAAAAAAGACGGAGACTTATATTCATTGATTAACCTTCCGTTATTTCGGGTGGAACTCGAGCCGCGCGAAAACAACAGCGAGGCACTAGACATTACTCATATGCTGTACGTTAAAATTAAGACCGAACTTCCCAGGAAGATAAACGACGTCCCCCAATGCAAGCGCTGCCAGGCCATCGGCCATTCTAAAAACTACTGTTCTAAGCCTCCGAAGTGCGTCAAATGCGCCGAAGAACACTTAACTTCCGCATGCGTGAAACCTAAATCGTCCAAGTGCAAATGCGCCAACTGTGGCGGTGAACACACGGCAAATTACAGAGGCTGTCCAACCTTTAAAAACAAACTGCAACTCGCGAGATTTGTGGCGCCCGAACCTACTCAGCATACATCAAAATCCTCGTTGGCCATCAGTTCCCCATCGTTCACAAGAGAAGGGATCTCCTATTCCGCTGTGGCCTCACAGACAGTCACCCCTACGCCTGACGTTAACAAAAACACAATAGCTCCACCGAGGAACCAGGAAAAAAACGCTCACCCCGAATTAGTAGCTTTAGTGCAGAGCCTTCTTGATTCTAACAATACACTTGAAAAAATGCTAGAAAAATTAATTGCTAGAGTTAACTCTTTAGAAAATTCAGCCAACCTCTCACCTAAGCGAAAACAGCAAAAACGAAAATGACAGATTCTATTCAAATCATGATCTGGAATGCTAATGGTCTTCTTTCGAAGATAAATGAATTTGAAAATTTTCTACATCACGAGAATATTGATGTTGCACTAGTCTCTGAAACACACTTTACTAACAAAGTTCACTTGAAGAAAATCAAGGGGTACTCGACCCATCATTGCAATCATCCGAGTGGCAAAGCTCGTGGTGGCAGTGCTATTTTTGTTAAAAACTCAATTGTGTTTGCTGAAGAAACAAACATATGCTCCAATCTCTTTCAGGCGACTTGCCTCAGCATTCAATTACATCACACGAAAACTTTAGTCGCTTCAATCTACTGCCCGCCCAATCAAGCAATTGACGCTGCCGATTTTAGCGGATTATTTGCTAAATTGGGTGCAAAATGGATTGTCGGAGGAGACTTCAACGCAAAAAATGAGCATTGGGGATCCAGAGCCACAAATCAAAGAGGAAGAGAATTGCTCAAATCAGTGCGCAAAATCAACGGAACGTTCTTACCTCCGCAGCAACCTACCTACTGGCCTTCAGACCCCAACAGAACTCCGGATATATTAGACTTCTTTATTGTACGAAACGTGTCTACTAACTACATGGATCTTAGAAATATTGCGGACCTTTCTTCCGATCATTCTCCTGTAATCTTATCCTTAAGTAGTACTGTATTGTTTAAACAAGGAGCGCGCGCAGGACTAACTAACAAACATACCAACTGGGACAAAATGCGAGTCACTATTGAAAACTCCATAAATCTCAAAGTAAGAATTAAATCTCCGGATGAACTAGATTTAGCGGTACACAATTTTACATCAATTGTCACCAATTCTGCTATAGCAGCTACACCTAAACAAAAGGCTGCTTCTAACAAGGAATTATTGTACCCTAGGATGGTACGGGACCTAGTTCTGAGAAGGCGAAGAGCGCGTAAGCGGTGGCAACGTACTCGTAATCCTGCAGATAAAACCATCTTCAACAAATTGAGCAAGGAAACTTCGGAATTAATTCGAAAAATTAATTTCAAGTCGCTTGATGAGTACTTTCTTCATCTTTCTCCGAATGAAGAGAAAAATTACTCATTGTGGAAAGCTACGCGTAGAATCAAACATCCGCATGATACCAATATGCCCATTCGTAGCAGTAACGGAGACTGGATTAGTGGAAATAGTGAGAAAGCTGGAGCCTTCGCTTTATATTTCGAAGATGTATTTAAGCCTAACAGTATAAACTCCAATGTTGAGATTAACATCAGATCAATTGAGCCGGAGAAAATTGCACACATCACACCTAAGGAAGTGGCTAAAGCCATCAACAAATTAAAAATCAGGAAATCTCCGGGCATGGATAACATCTCAGTAAAAATTCTTCAAGAGCTTCCTAAAAAAGCCATCACATATCTAACTTATATTTACAATGGCATACTAAGAATTCTCCATTTTCCTGAGCAGTGGAAGATAGCCAAAGTCATCGTTATCCCTAAACCTGGGAAACCTCAAGAGCTAATGCAATCCTACAGACCAATCTCTCTCCTGCCAGTTGTAGCCAAAATCTTCGAAAAACTTTTTTTTCTTCGACTTAAAACTATTATTGATCGCGCTGCAATTATCCCAAACTGGCAGTTTGGATTTCGGAGCCAGCACTCGACCATACAGCAAATCCATAGGGTTACTCAAATAATAGAGCGGTCCTTCGAAGACAAAAAATTTTGTTCAGCGATATTCCTAGACGTTGAGAAAGCTTTCGATCGAGTTTGGCACGAAGGCCTCATACACAAATTGAGCAGTATTTTACCTCACAATTATTGCGAAATCCTGAAATCATACTTATACAAAAGAAGCTTCAAAGTTGAATTCAAAGGATCCATATCAAATCGTCATATGATACAGGCAGGAGTCCCACAAGGAAGCGTACTGGGTCCGATTCTATACCTGGTTTACTCTGCTGACACTCCTACGGTTCCTTCAGTTACAGTCTCCATGTTTGCAGATGATACTGCTCTGCTATCAGTTAGCAGTTCCTATGAAACTGCAGTCAAAGATCTGCAGCTAGCTATCGACGAAATTTGCGCTTGGGCAAAAAATTGGAAGGTTCAGTTGAATGAGCACAAATCTATTAGAGTGGATTTTTCCTTGCGCTCCGCCCAGTATATCCCGTCAACTGTGAATGGGAAGCTCATTTTGAATAGCGATTCGGCGAAATATTTGGGGATGCACCTTGATCGTCGGCTAAACTGGAAGCATCATGTCAAAATCAAACGCCAGGAACTTTGCATTCGATTACGCGAATTATACTGGCTGCTCGGATATCACTCTTCCGTTAGCTTAACTAACAAACGGCTGATATACCTATCGATCCTAATGCCTATCTGGAGTTACGGTATTCAACTCTGGGGTACTACGAAAAGGTCGAACAAGCTCATAATCCAAAGATTTCAGAATAAAGTACTTCGCCTGATAACCAAAGCCCCTTGGTATATTCCTAATACTGTACTACATCGCGACTTAAAAATCCTGGACGTTGATGGAATTGCCAGTCTCCACGCCGGGAAGCACGTGACAAAACTTTGCGGTCATTCAAACCCAATCGTAGCTGCGCTCCTCAATACAAAAGGAGATACTCGTAGATTAAGGCGGATCAAACCGCACGAGATCCTATAAACCGTTATACTTTTATCGTATATATTCTTATGTATAAATAGACTTATCTAAACTTAAGCGCATACAGTTATAGCTCTGAGATAAGGCAGTGGCCGAATCTTCACCTACGCTAGTTATTCTTGATTATTAAAATTATTGTGTGTATGCCCTAGGGCAGTTCAATATAGCAAATAAACAAAAAAAAAAAAAAAAAAAAAAAAAAAAATAATAAGCTCTGATTTTATTTTCTAAATGGAAATAGAGACTTACTTTTTTTTTCTGTTTCTAGCTGAAGATGGGATAATCTTCCAACAGAATGTTTCTAAAATATTAATTTTATCTATTTAGTGCTCTAGCGTTTATAATTTTATTAATTTATTAATGCGCATATAGTTCTTTTTAGAAACAGATTTATAATGTATTCCTAAAATAGATTAAATAACACCGTGTCTATGCGGTAAAAAATATGTAGTTTTGCGAATTTTGAAAACTTTGTGAATTTAATAATTTCGGAATAACATTAGATAGAGCTTTAACACGGAGGAACTGTACTGACAATATTGCAGGAAAAATTAAGTAGGCTGTTCCAGCAGTTTACTTATTAAAATAAGGTGTAACATACAAAAACTTAAGATTATATTTTGAAACATTAATAACATCCAAAATTAAATACGTAATTTAAATTTAAGAAAAGGCAGAAATAACAAAATAAGGAAAACTAATAAATTTATGAAAAAGGATGTTTAAAATTTATGTTACGTAACGAGAATGAGACTAACGTATATCAATCAATATTATGTGATGGAACAAAAATATGGAAATGTTTAAAAATGTCATATTACAATGAGTTGCCCGGAGTTAAAACTGAAGATAGTAAATTACCGACAAGAAAAAGTGAACGTATAGGACTAGGAACTAAAACTATGCTATATACGATCTAGAGGGATTAGTGGTGAGATAGGGAATGTGGAAGAAAAAGTATTGATATTGAAAAGTATACCGGAGAAAATTCAATTAAAATGAATTTGAAGATACAGAAAAACAAAATAAAAAGTTAGTTGTTAGCATGCGAGAACAGAGATAGAATTAATAATGAAGAAAGTTATAATGATAATAATAAACCTACTTATTTTGTTTGTTTTAGTTCTTTTTAGGATTCTGTTCACTTATAACGTACGGAATCCTAATAGGATGGTTCAGAAACGACAAAAATATCAAATAAAAATCTATTTAACTCACGAACGGTTTCATTTATAAACTTCTAAAATTTTCTTTAAGACAATATCTGTAATTTCAAGCTAACCGATTACACTGAGCGGCAAAAAATCCAAAAAACCGTCAAGAATATATAACATAGAATTTAAAACGACCTTAAAAATCACCCTTAAAAATTCATAACTCATCACCAAGATAATCCGTTAAAAGTGAAAAAGTATAAAACAAAACGCAAAAGCTCGTTTCATAAAATCAGAAAAATACGGCTAAAAAATTAGACATGCCCCCCCCTCTCCAAAAGAAGGAGGTTTACGTAAGCAATAGCCTGAGTAAAAAAGTTGAGGAAACCAAAACGCATCTCAAACATATACGTAAAGGGCCGCTTTATAGGGAAACGATAGTCAAGCTTACAACTTTATATTTAGGCAGTCGGCGGGGCGTCGAAAGCTTGAAAGTTTTGAAAAACATACTTTCTTTTTCGGACATATGGTGTAGCGTTGAAAAGATCGTTATTTGTCGCGAACAAAACCGTATTTAATTTCCTTAACGAAACTTAAAAAGTTATCAAAAAGTTCGAGAAAACGCGAGAAGTGACATCTTTCTTTGCGGCTCGAAAAATCAGATTTCTTTGTTTCCGATTTAGTATTATGTAAATTACGGTTATCTATAAGTTGACATATGGAACCGCAGCGTATGAAACATTATGTTTGATTGAATTTGTTTTATTCTTCTTTGGGGTGGCCGATGACGGATTGATTGTATTATTAGTTAGAAAAATATATAAATTATACGGTTGTGATTCCTATTGTTATAAATTTAAGAATATTTTAATGGAAATTCTTTCTTTAGAGGATGCCATTTTTTTCTATAAATAAACGATATAATTGTGTTGGAATCCCACAAACAGGTTTGTTCCTTGAGGCTCTCACAAAATATTTTGATATATATATATATATAAAAAAATAAAGTAATTTGTGTTAGTGAATGTTTTGTAATGTATTTAGTAAAGTATTTTGACGTATAATAATAATACACAATGATTTCAATTCTGTATTTTTTAAGATTTCGACGTAAAAAGATATGTTTAATCTAAATTTTTGTGATTTTTTTGCATTTAAATCAAATGCGGGCTACTAAACTGAGAATAATATGTGCGCGGGCGTATTTGGGCTAGGTGATAAAATTTTGCTGAACTTGGAACTCTTGTATAAATAGGGGAAAAAAAAGTGCAATGTAATGACAAGAACAGTTTTGTAAATCACAAATTTCGACATATGAAGCAGAAGAAAAAGTTTCGAAATTAATAAAGTACCGTGTGAAATAATAAAAACCCAGAACCAAGTACAGTAGAAAATTACGGAATTGTAAAAGTGTTCGAAGTTACTATCATCGGCGCCTCTCACACACCGGTAATGATGAACGTGTATATTCCGCGGTTAGCTCTTTTTTTTCCATTATGTATAGAAAGAGTTGCGTATGCATCTCTCGTATCAAATATGAGCTTACAAATAACGTTTATACCGCTGTTTTTGTTCACAAATGTAAATATAATCTAAAATATGTAATGATTTTAATGTCCGACCGAAGTTTCGGAATCGGACAGTTTCGGCAGTCCAAAATATGAGTTTCGGTTCGAGTTTCGATATTAGTCGAACCTTCGGCAAGCTTTAATCATAATGCTTTATTTTACTCCACTGAGTGCTTTTTGAAGAGGAAACACCATTCCATATGTGAATTCATTAGACAATGAGCCCACATTAATTAGGACAGATATGTATTTAAACAAAATAGTTTTTCCTCAGGGATATAGACAAACGATGTAACTCACTTAATTTAGCATATCTCTTATACTTAATCAATCGTTTAAATTTCAAAAATTCCTTTCAACAGAAAAATGAGAAACCCGTTTTCGGTAAAATAGTGAAAAAAGATCTTTTAGAATATTTGCTTTTTGATATTTATATGTTATTGTTATAAAAACTGATGCGTTTTTATAACAATAACAAGCAGCAGCAATAAATAGAAATGACCACCCACCGTTGTTTTTGAATTATAATATTAGACTGTTTAATTATGATCATTAATTGAGTGAATTTTAATTTTTTTAATGAAAAAAAAAAACTATTATTATGTTATAAGCGCATTTGAAATTTATTTTTAAAAGACTTTTAAAGAGTTTCGGTTGGACGTTAAATAATATTGTTTGAATTGTACGATTTCACTGAAGACCGAAATGGCACGCCCATTGTAGAAGTTTATCTCTCTTAGCGACGAGTAATTCAAACTGTGTTTCGCTAGTTCGAGTTATTTTTACTTAAAGTTTTAAGAATAAACTGGATTGACTTTGTTCGACACCCCGGTATTTAATCGATTCCTGGAATATCGCGTGGTGGTAGCACGCAGAAAAAGAAACATGAAAACCTAGACGTAATTTATTCCGGCTAGGGCTTGTCATCTCTATTTTTATATTTTCCGTCACTCGAATGGTCGCGTTTGCACGAGGTCTTAACAAAGGGTAGGAAACGACATATGAGCATATGTGTATCCCCACACGCTGATACTTCTCCCGGTCCGGATTATAGTTTAGGAAATGCACGTGTTTTTTCGATCTGAATCTGTTTCAAATTATAGCGTCGTTGTTTCCTATGTTACATATTCTCAAACGCATTATTTCCGTTTGTTTCTTATTCCAGAATTGCATTATGAGCAGCAACAACGATCGTCAGATATTTTGTCCGAGGGTGTGGCAGCAACAAATCCAGAACAGGACGAAATGACTCAAAGAGAAGATGTTTTGAAATTTGAGCAGGGTCGCATCCGAGCCCTGCAGGAGGAACGATTACACATACAAAAGAAGACCTTCACAAAATGGATGAATTCTTTCCTTCAAAAAGTAGGTCGTTTTTCCGCTTACTATAATTTATTTCATTGACACGTCACGTATATGCATTAATCGCTTAGGAAGACAAAATGTTTTTTTTCTTCCTTTTTTCTTTTTTTAAGTCGTTAGTATGCGATTTTGTAAAATTAATCCAGTATTTAAACTAAATTAATGTAACATTTATGTGCTTTTCTCTTAAATTGAATAGGTAATTGATTATTCATAAGGGGGCTAGTATATTGTTCATTTTAAAACATCAAACGGGATTGTTGAAAACTCCGTTTACTTTAAATCAATTATTCTTATCGTTATATTAATGGTAAATAGTTTTATATAACTTCTAGCCATTATTTTATATATGTATGTGTGTATGTATGTATATATGTACATATATACACATATATATATATATATATATATATATATATATATAATGTAGTTTGTACATAACACAAACACGTACGTTTGTATATTGCTTTAAAAAAATACATTAGCACCACGTTAGTTCATATACTTTCAGCGTTGTATTTATATTATCGATTAGATACAAATCCTCGTTGTCGGTACAGCATCAACATTAGTATCTGGCAATCTAGAGAAATCGTAAAGACAATTGAATAAAGTAAAGGTCACAGCATAGTGCGTTATTTTAGAAGGCCGAAGAATGTTAATTGGATTATTTTTTTTTTTACTTTCACAAATTATCCTCTGACGTAGTTCTGCACTATGTATCGATGGGAATTGTGTTTTTTGATTTTACCAGTCACTGCAGCATTATCTGTTAGTTGATAATCCGATAAAATATCTCGCTAATATTCTACGTATAGCGAGGAATTAATAGTTATAAAACAGATACAAAAGGATAAAAAAATGTTTAAACAAAGGTTGTTAATACATATATACACACACATTTGTATTTAAGTTCGCAATTTCCGATTCCCTGTTAACGGTACGGACTCGCATTACTTTATATATATATATATATATATATATATATACATATACATATACATATACATATAAACTATATTTATTACAATATCCTAGATTTTATATTAAATTTAATTTTCAAAGTTAATACTTGACCATTTAATTAAAATTAATAAAATTAGTGATCACGATTGAAATATAGCATTGATTCGGTGTTGTATCAGTTGGAAATCGTTAAACAAATTGTCGTGTTGTAATTTTCAATTACTTCAACACGTATTTTTTACTTAAAATGTCTAATTTTTAATACAGAAGTTTCGTTCATTATACTTTTTTAAGTTAATTCGTTAAAATATCCTTCATATCCATTCTTTCTTTTTCAATATTCTCAATATGTGGTAGTAGAATTCCAACTCCGCTCTTCAACCAGCTGCACTATCTAGCTTTTTATGTATGTAGATACTGTTAGAATAATTGTACTCGTAACTAGATGTCGGAGGCAGAAAACGTATGTATTACAGCAATCGTTATAGAGCGACAGATTGTGCCGATGTTACAGTCTACTAAGGGGAGTACAAAGTAAAAGGTTAAGAGGAAGACTTTCCCCATATAAACCTTCCTTCGAGCAGAATATAAATGAATAAAAAGACCCTTCGCATGCGTGATACACAGTGGAACTGACAAAATCTCAAGTAGACATAAATTTGTAGAAAAATTAGAAAAAAACAGAAATTGGATACCGATTGTAATGAGTAAAGTGAAAAAAAGGTTATCTATAGAGATCTATTTGATTTCAAAAAATTACCGAAGCTTCTATAGGCTAGCCTCACACGGTTAATTCATAGCTATTGCTAAAAAAAAAAAAAAAAAAAAAGAAGGTTATTCTATCTTTGTTCACAATTTACACGTAATAAAGAAACACTAGCTAATTTACTGATATTTTTATAATATTAATATGATTATATAAAATTAATTTTGCTTTTTTTTTTTTTAACGTACTCATTGATTACACTTTTCATCGCATTTCTGTCGCGCAAATAATATTAGAAACAAGAAAGAAAAGAATAGTTCGTGGTAAGTAAATGTGTTTCAGGTGTTTCAAACAGTTCCAAGACAATATTCACTTCAAATGTAAAACGTTAACTTACTCACTGGGTGCTAAATTGAAAAATGTGGACGGCCATATTGCAGACTATTTATTTGCGGCATAATGTGGAAAACCAAAATTATTAAACTAGTACTATATAAGATAATTGTTAAAATAATTATTAGTGGGTGGGATTTTAACAAACTGAATTGTATATTATAAGCGCCGCCGTGCTTTCAAAATCGGCCAAGCGACTGTTCATTAGCGAGTATATATTAAAAAAATAAAAAAAATCGACTGCGAAACTTTGACGGTATATGATAATTGAAATAAATATCATCACCTGGTATAACTTTATACCACACACACACAGAAGCATATATATGTATGTATATATATATATATAGTCATCAGTGTTGTGACAACAATAGTCGGTGTATCTTTACGGTGGTCTTCGTTTGCTGCTGTGCGTTTTTTGATATTCATTTATTGCCGCGGTTGAACGGACCACCACTTCGGCCGACAATGTACGTGATTAGCTGCTATAATAGAACACCAATTGCGCGAAATTCTCAGAACCAAGTATAATTATTCTTCTTTACTAACTTGTTCCACATGTGGCGTGTTAGAAGTATTAATGTGTCTCTTTTTGTGTACTGTAGACGGCTAGTGGCAAGAGCGTTTCAGCAAAAAAAAACAATTTTACGTTTCGAAAAAATGTGACAATAATTGTTCAGTTGCATACTTTAAATTGAACGCATTATGTAAGAAGTTATCTTGAATAGCTGTGTAAGCCAGTTGTAATCTGATATTATTTTAAAGGCGTCTAAAACAAAATGGCTATTGTACTTAGTATCCTCCCGTTGAATCGGCAGAAGAAGACGTATAACAAACCGACGTATCCGGCTGCTACGAACAAATTGTGTCGTGCTTGCTCGTAACACTTCTTAAAAAAAATGCTTAATAATAAAATAAAGAATAGTCGTGATGGAGTATATAATATCGGTCAGCGCTCTCGTTTCTTTAAATTCTGCTTGGATTAAGGCCTTGTGAGAACTTTGTTTACCGTAACATCTTTGATTGACGTCGATAAAGGAAAAATTAAGTCGTACTAGTTGACACTTTTAGGTAATTTTTTAAAAATGAAATAAAAATTTCGAAAATGTAATTATTAGATTGTTCCGCGAATCGAATAAAAAGAAAAAAACTTTTTCTTGAAATTCACGTAAACAGAAAAAATCGGCAGTGTTTTCTTTCTTTCTTTCTTCCATTTTTTGGGCTTTAAACACAAATTCCACCCATTTGGATCGGCTGACAAAGAACATTGACCCGTGTCTTTATTTATTCTGATCCTTTTATTTTTTTAGATAATTTAAATTTTGAGTCTATTCGCTATTGAGCAAAGGAAGGATGCGATTATTGGCGAAATGGGAGGATTTGGAAACGTAAGTATCGATGAAATGTTATAAGATGTAGGAACGTTGAGCTCTCGATTCTTTTCTGTCAGCTATCTTTGATCGTGTAAGGATCTGAGTCTCTGTTTTCTCTCTATTCCACTGTTCTTAGGCCAATGTCCATGTCGACAAACCCATTAAAAAAAAAAAAAAAAAAAAAAAAACGTTGAGTAGTAGCAAATTAGAGTATAGTACGCATTGTTCATTAAATAAAGAGGAGCACTCAAAAAAAGTGTTACCGAACATGATTTGCTTCTTTAAAACTTTCCTAAATATGACAGATCAGTTGAATAACCTTTTTCTTTTTTTTTGTGCAAGTGTTTTTTTTTTCCTGTCAACTTCAAACACTAACCGTGGTCTCCCAGTCGCCGCATCAGGGGTTTTTATCAGTATTTTGCCTTTTTCCACTACGGGTATTTTTTGTCAGTTTGCCTGCTAATACTTTTCGATTTATAAACAATACACTATTTCTTGAGTCGAAATTTTTTGGAATCAACTTTTTCTTTAATTCTCTGGATCTGTTTCGGATAATTTTCATATCATCATCATCATCTTCTCCTCAACCCAAGGGTTAGTGGGTAACATGGCCACGTGTTAGATCTTCTCGTGCTCTAGCTAACTCTTTAACTTCCGCGTATGACCTCCTTCCTTTTATTTCGTCCATGAATCTCCTTCGAGGCCTTCCTCTTTGAGTCCTTCCCTATTGTTTTTCCTTCTAATAAGTTGGTAACCCACATTGAGTGGCGTATCACGTGTCCTATGGTCGAATTTCTTCTTCTTTCTATTGTATTTAGCATTTCTCGTTTTTCCTTTACTCTGGATAGTACAATGCGGTTCGAAATTTTATCCGTCCATTTTATCTTTAGCAGCGTCCACGTTTCGCATCCATAAAGGGCAACGCTCCAAATAAAGCTTTTTATGAAATATTTTCTAATATCTAACTCTATATTTCTAGAAGAGAGAAGGCTTAGCTTTTTACTAAATGCATTCTTTGCTTGGGCTATTCTCCTTCTTATTTCCCGCTCCGATCTTCCATCCTTTGTTATCAGGCTGCCCAAATATTCAAATTCTTTTACTTGTTGTACCGGTTTCCCATTTATTATTATGTTCACCTTATCATCTACTTTTTTGTCACATCTTAGTACTTTAGTTTTCGTTTCATTGATTCTCATATTACATTTGATATTTAACAATCTGTTTAGTTCATTCAGCTCCTTTTGCAATTTTGCTTCGCTGTCCGCCATCAGCACTATGTCATCAGCATATCTAATCGTCTTATATCTTATTCCATTTATTTTTATTCCTCCATTCTCTCTGCCTAAGAAGCGCCTCATTGCCTTTTCCACATAGATGTTAAACAGGAAAGGTGAAAGGCAGCAGCCTTGTCTGACTCCTTTCTTTATTTTCGCGCTGATTTTTCCATTTATCCTTATTTGTTGATTTTTATACAATTCGAGTATTAATCTTCGGCCTCTGAAATCTATATTTGCTTCTTTTAATTTTCATATGCAACAACCTAATTAAGTTTCGTAGCTTTCAGGGTCTTAATGTAGTTAGTCGGTTATTGAATTTTTTAAAAATAAAACCGTAATCATTCTGGTGTTTTAATAATAGAGATTTGTAGTTGTAAATTCTATTCTTTCGCATAATTCTTGTTACTTCGAAACGCCCAAATATCTACTAATAGACATAACGGAAATACTGACAAATTCGTATGAATGATACAGTTTTGGTTACTTAAAAAATGACAACGTAATGGATTTGTATCTTAATAAAGCAAAATCGGACCTTTTAAAGTTCTACGTTAGAAAATGGTCGAACATTATTTATATTTAAACTTCCATTTTCAAAAGAAATAGATATTCCGTCAATGTTGAAAGTTTAAAAATAATCTAGAGTGACTTGCTTTACGAGACGGAAGTGGGGGGTTGTAGATAATATTTGTTGGTTTTTCTTTTTTAAATTCCACCGTTTGTTGCCGCGGCGGTGTTGGATGCCGAGCGGTTCTTTACGTGTTTTTACTTTCTTGTACGGTGCTTGCAAAATCGCGACAACAGGCGTAATGCGCGAAAACGTTATGTCGCTTAAACGCTGTCGGCGTCTATTAAACGCAATCTTATTTCCCCTGTCTATTATAATAATTTTCCTGTTCCATTAGAAACGGTCTTCTTCGTCGCCGCCACATAGCCCATTTTATCAGTTTACTTATTTTACGCTGCCGCTTTGATGTATATTAGGTTGACTGAACGCGATACACGTTTTAGGAAGGCAGGAGACTGTTTTTTTTTTTTTTTTTTTTTTATATATATATAACTGGGATGCACTGTGAAGATTAAATAAAGTCTTTTTTTTTTTTTTTTTTTTTTTAAGTATTGAATTTACCTGTAAAAAGATTTTCTTTTTTAATTAATTTCATCAAAAGTGGAGGACGTATACACAATAGTGAATAGAAGACGTGATAAGAACAAACAGTTTTCGAGAGATGCTGGAGAAGCTACCGGAAATAGTGAATAGGAAGGAAATATATTGGGTAAAGGTGTAAATAAACATTCAAGCGTAGTTGAGAAAGAGCCGTGAGATGTTAGAATTTAAGGAATAATGCCGTTATAACTACGTTGCACGGATGATGGTATATTGTTTTCAATATTTGTGGAAAAAATATGAATGTATATTTACGGTTTATTAAGAAATATGGCTATTACGGCGGCGTATTTCTGGAAAATTTTTCACATACAGACACGTTTAGTATTAATTTTGTAGTTGTTGTACATCCTTGGAAACAGTGTCAAAGTGAAGAAAATTACCACTTGAAATGACCATGTAAATACGTTGTTTGGTAGTATAACCTTGTAATGGAACATGTTTTTACCAATTAGACAGTAGAATGAAGATAATTACCTGCAATCGTTTTATCTATCCCCCATGTACCCTAATTGGGAAATGTGTTAACTGAATTTCATATACAACTGTCAAACGCATTGTTGCTACGTATGGAATTATAAAAACAAAGAAGCTATAATTTTGGTTTGACCGGAACTCTGTACGGAAAATATGGGAACTTGTTATCACTTGCGTTGGGTTAATCCCAAATTAACTAAAAAAAGGACAACTAGAAATACACTAACACGTAAATAAACGAATTAACACAAAAATTTATATAATTTAAGAAAAAATACTCGTCGTCGTATTTTTGCTCCATTAAATTATGTTAAATTTTTTCTTTCATTTTCATTTTTTCATATTTCAATAACAAACATTAAAAATTATGTTGTAATTATAAAAGTTCATTGGTTTAAAAAAAAAGTAGGTTTGGAAAGATGTAATATTCAACCTTTTTTTTTCTTTTTATTAGCAGTTGTGTCATCTGTTCACTTGGTTTACATATGACCGTTATGGATAATTGTACCAATGAAACTTTTTTTTGGAATTTTAGTGACTGTTGCCCCTACCGATTTGTATTTGTGTACACTACTACCAATGTTGCTAGTAATTTTTTTTCGGTTTGTGTTAATTCCTTCGCAGAGGGATTATTTTTTCTTTTCTTTTTTAATCCCAATCGTGATTTGGCCTCTTTTACCCCGCTTAGTATGAAACTATAAAAGATCTTAGACATTCCTTTTTACTGTTTCACGATGGCAACGAGGTCACCCGTCGTTAATGAAATATTTTTTTTTGTTTATCAATACTAATTTTTAGAATAAAGGATGCACATCTCTTTAATTTCAGACTAAATTAGCATTTCGTTCTAACCTTTTTCTTTTGTATAACTATTTTCATGCAAAGTGTGTTTGCACTCTGCATACCTTTGAGGGATCTTTGTTGTCGAATGAGATTGTATGTAAAAAAAGCCATATTTAGATTTTACAATGTTTAATAATTCAAAAAAGATAATGTTTTTTTTTTTTTTTTTGTGGTTTTCTTTTTTTCAATCTGAATTTGCGTTTTGAATGTCGGAAAATAAATTTATAATTAAAAGTATTAGGGGTTTTAGGTTTTTCTAAGCAATACGGCATTTTGCTATAAAAAAGCTAGTTTTTCAATATTGTTGCATTTTTTTTATGAGACTTGAAATAAAGAAAAAAATATATATATATAAAAAAACAAAAACAAAACATGGTTAATAGTAGAGGAAATTAAGAGTTGAGTGTGTGAGTATGCAAGAAACTGGTTGCTGGCTAAAGGTTGAAGGACCGAAATTTACCTTCGCCTTCGGACAGTATGAACCGACTAAAACATCGGCGCAGTGCAGAATGGGAAGTAGTACGGAAAAATACCAAACTACCAAAGATGGCAGATGAGCGGAACGATATTCGTCAAATCGCCGAGCAGTATTTACCAAAGTTTCAGTCACAGTTGTGACATTATATATGATTTTAGATTCTCACCAGGGATGCCAAGTGTAACGTTGTGGTTGGTTTTATCAAGCCTGAAAAAGATCCAACTACGATCTTTTAATTATCGTGGACGAAAAAGTTGATTATTTTATTTTTATTAGAAAAATAATATTTGAATCTTTTGTTATATTAATGAAATTAACTTACACTGATCTCTCGGTATCGGTCGACCGTTGAACAGCCCAATATTGAGAACGAAAAAAATAAATTAATAAAATGTTGATAATATAAATAGATCAATTGTACATAACGCTGTTGTCGGCGGTGGGGTCCGTTGTCTTATTGGTCTGGTGGGTTTCTGGCGATCAGGGCTGCGATCGTCGTACAACGGGATCTTTTAATCTGAGGCTGAAATTGTTGCTGACAAATGTTCGCAATGATTACAAATCGGGCTTTCGCTTTTACGTTTTCACGGGTTTTTTCTATCGAATCGATTGAAATGACTTTACTACCGGAAAACACTTATTTTATGCGCTTTCTGCCACGATCAGAGAAAAGTCATATACAATAATCCCGGAGAAAGGTAAAACAGCGACTGACAAACTTAAAAAAAATCTCCCTCGGATTTTTTTTTCCATTTTTTCCTTCCTTTCGCTATGTAACCGCTGGAATTGACCTTAATGATGCGCGCTTCTCCTTGCAATGGTTGATGATTGGTTATTTATCCCTCATCTCACACAGGCACATTTCTTCTCTCATCTGGTTTTTTGAAATTCTATAATTTTTTATTTTATTTATTTCAATACTTTATACAATGTAATGTTCACATTACACAGTATCTGGTAGAAGGATGTCCGAAATAATTCACGATATACTGTGTGGTGGCCAAGTATGACCGTATCGACGAAATTTTTATTTGTAAATTCCACGTAAGTTAAAGTAAATAAATTACCACGTCTTCTCTTCGCTTATATCAGAAATCCAATTCGAACTAACAGTGTATACCACCCACCTCCCAACCCAGCCGCAGCAGATTCGATTTGTAATGTGGACATTACATAGTTATATATAAAAAAAAAAAAAGACAAACAAAAATTGTAAAATAAAAAATAAATAAAATAACGAAATAATAAATTAATTATAACGTGTAGAAAGAGCGAATGTGTGAGTAAATGGGAGCCGGTTGCTGGATGGGGTTTGTCGCTTCGAGAGTGATTCCACTTTTAACGAATGCGCGCGGTTATCGTAGGGCAAAGGAACGGATCTTCTTCAGCGGTGGGAGGGGGATCGTTCGAAGGAAAAACGGAAAAGACAGAAAAATCCGGGAGGAAGGTATGGAGTATGGATTCAGTCTTCAGTCAGTCTTCGTCAAATGTTAGTCAAGTCCTTATCCATAAACTGTTCGTCAATTCGCAAAACAGGCCAACCTTTCTTAAAAGAGAATCAGTTCGTTTGTTAACCAAAACAATTTCGATCGAAGAAGGTCCTAGCAACCCGATCGTTCTGAAATTCGTTTTTTCGTTATAATTAATAACATTTTAGTCAGCCTTAAATGATTTCACTGTCGATAATCGTGTCCTCCCCCCGCATTTATCAGGAATTAAAGCCGAACCATCCAACGTACGCCTATCTGCCAACAAAGGATCAATGACGACCCAGCAACCGCAGCAGAGTGATACGTACAAATTTTATCTATTTTCGTTAATTGTCGTTGCTATTTTCGTGTGTGTATATATATATATATTTAAATCATATATACCTAGAAGGGACATTGTGACACAGAAATGCTGTTATCGTTGGATAAGTAGTTTACGCCATCTGTCTCTATTGTACGCATGAACACATTCATTGAAGCTTTTCCGGGTAAATTCTCGAATCCCATCTGACCATCTTAGAAGTACACGGCCATGACCTTGTTTTCCATATGGTTTCCCTTCGACAAAGAGCGCTTCCAGTCCATATGCCCGGACCACATGGCCGAAAAACCGCCTAATTCTGGTAAGGACTTCCATTAATAGACGTTTTGGTTCGCGAACCTCCATTAATATTGATTCGTTGGTTTTCTTGGCCGTCCATGGGACCCTAAACATTCGTCTCCAGCACCTAGCTCGAGAGATTCAATGTACCTGCGTTCAGTCCGGTGTATCATCCATTCACCTTTGTTTACGGTTTGATCACGCGAAATTTTTACTAATCGACCCAACGCGCTTGTAGTTATTTGCGTGCGATGTCGTATTTCTGCTTTACAATCTCCGGTATTCTCAACAATGGATCCTAAGTATGTAAACTTATTAACTACTTTTATGCCGTCTATTTGTTTTATGTTAGGGCAGTTATCTTTAGATCGGTTGATTATCATCATTTTAGTCTTTTTCATGCTAATTATCAATCCGTATTCTTTACTAATTTGTTCCAATCTTCGAAAAAGGCAAATCATATTTTCAGTACTTGTAGTTATCAACGTGGTATCATTAGCGTATCGGAGGTTTGATACTCTCTGCTCACCAATTGGGAAACCATCGTTCCATTCTATTGCATCTTTTCTATCATTATAATGTAATATCCTTCTCATAATATATTCTGTATATAGATTGAAAAGGAGTGGCGAAAGTAGACATCCTAGTCTAACACCTCTCTCCACTTTGAAGTAATCAGAGTATATCGTTTCTCCCGCTTTAACTTTAGCTATGTTCTGATCATATAGCTTTGCAATTAATGAGACTAAATGTCTTGGCGCTCCCATTTCCGTAAGAATTAACCACAGTTTACTTCGTTCGACGCAGTCGAACGCTTTATGATAATCTACAAAACACAGAATTACTTCTGTGTTTTATTCTCTCGCTTCTTCAACTAATCGTCGCACGTTCCGTATCTGCTATCTTGTACCTCTGACTTTCATGAAACCAGCCTGTTCTAGAGAAATTTGATTTTTCATTAGAGCATATAATCGGTTATAAATTATCCTGAGCATTACATTGCTCGCATATGATATCAGTGATATAGTTCGATAATTCTCACATTCGGTCGCTGATCCTTTTTTGTGAATTGTTACATAAATTAACTGGCACCAATCTGTTGGCCACTCTCAGAGTTTGTCATATAGTATTACAAATCATATGCATGGTACGTATCGCTTCATCCCCTGCTAGTTTCAATAACTCGGAAGGTATATCATCTGATCCTGGGTCTTTATTATTCTTGAGGTGTTTCATTGCATTTTGTATTTCACTAAGTAATATTCCTGGCTCTAGTTCCTGCACTACTGATAGAATATATCGATTTTCAATATTCGTTCTATCCACCGTATCTATCTACTCCTGCGCTGTACAATTTAATACAGTACTTTTTTCCATACTTCCGCTATATCCTTAGAACTTGTTTTCAGTTGACCGTTATTATCCTTGATTGTTTGTTTGTTTAATTTAAATTCACGGGCCAGAAGGCGTACTTTTTTAAATAAATAATTTGTTTCATTCTTCTCAGCATGTTTTGCTATTTCATAGCAAATAGACGATGTATAATATATATATATATATATATATATATATATATATATATATATATATGTATATGTTTTTATAATTGTGTTTTCAGTGGTCGGCCGTTTAAGAAAGATGGGTGTAGGCATTTAACCAAAAAATATTATTTAAAATAAAACATAAAAATTTATTTAATAATAATAAATTAAAATTCAAATAAATTAAATCCGCGAGTACCAAGGGATCTCGTGGTTAGATTATATTTTTCGGGACCGCGGGGGAGCATCCCTGGAGGTTTAATGTCGCGAATAAAATCTTTAACGTTATTTATCGGTCTAAAAGTATGGTTCTGAGTTCCCTAAGCAATATGGCGTGTATTTTCGTAATTTCAAATGGATATTTTTGTGTTGTATTACGTAGTCTTACGGAATTATTTTTCGCTTAATTAGCAGTGGGTCTACTTTTTTTTTTTTTCGACATATTTCAAGTCGTGTGAGATTTTTTCCAGATTACTTCGGACTCGGAAGAAAGCTTTATGAGAGGTTTCGTTCGCATTTGGCGACAAAAGAAGAAAGAAATTGTCAATTTGATGAAGACTAGAATTTCTTCCGGTAACTTATTTTCTATCGTAGCTTCGATATTGTAAGTGTGGAAACGATTTAATCGATATTACGCTTTGCAATCCTGCATGACCGCTAGGTGGTGAAGCGAGCTGATGTAAACCACATTGTTCTTTGTTATTTTTCAATTGCGAGCCTCTGTTGGGACTATTCGCCACATTTTATCTTGCCCGTTATGGATGCGATTATCCCGTGTGCCGTTCCCTTTTTTCTCACGAACAACAAAACTTCTCAGTTTCATTTACTTTCCTTCTGCGTATCACCGGCCATTTCTCCCGGATCATCGCTGGACTTATTCGTTTGGTTTAAACAGTTGATTGCGAGCAAAACGTTTTCGTGAGGTACATCGAGGGACATACACATGTCGGTTCGAGTTAAAAGTAAATATCGCAGCGCTACCATTCATGCCGCGGATACATATTATCCTCATTCATTAACTAGTTCAGTTTCTATTTAGCAACACGGAGAAAGTCGATCCGGTCGACAGGAGGATTTCTTAATTGTTACAATTATTACTTATCGTGGGATATACGGCAACTTGGTCGCTGGAAAAAATAGAACGGAGATGATTAACGTTACCAGGAAATAGATTGACGGCATTCACGATAGTTGTGTAAGGAACTTTTACGGTACTGTCAGTTTATTCGTTTAGTAACTAGATGGGACGAATTAAATACAGTTACGAGTTGTACACGAAATAAACGAAATCATCGGTAAAAAATGAAGCGAAACGCTGGAAAGGAATATGTTATCGATAATGGACTAAATGTGTAGCTGGTTAATTCCTTCGTTTCGTCGAGTCTTCCCGAAATTACGTCACTTCCAGAAATACTCCGAATTACAAGAATTCAGAATTATCGTTCTCTGCGAATTTTATTTTCTTAACATGTAGTTCGATATGTGGCTGCATGTGTGAGGTATTTGTTTTACAATCGAAATTCGTGACTTCCGTTCGATAACTTTTATGCAGTGCAGGGCATATAAGAAGTATTAAACAAAAAAATGTGTTTCAAACATAAAATTACAACGAGACTACTTAAACGCATTTAAAATTTGATGTACACGTCTCACAGTATTCTTACACTCCGCCGGCCTATTAAAATGTTTAATTTTTCATGTACGGATTTCAGTTTCAGAATCCGTTTTTGTTTTAATAGCAGGCAGAGAAAATTTCCAAATCGAAGAATTGTTTAACCCTTTACGACGGCGCACGGAGTAAAATTATAAAAGTATATTAAGCTTTTACGTCAATAAAGAATATGTACAAAATATTCCGTGTGACTGAGATGACCTCTATAAGGAAATTTCTAGCAGGTTTAAAGTACCGAAAAAAGTATACGGATTGTCCGTGGAACAGATTAAAAGAAACGGATAGGCGTAAGGAAAAAGGCAAGTTAAAAAAAGTTTAAAAGTAAATACCAAATAGTATTTACATAAATGAATTTAAAATAGAGTTCGGACAAGAGGGAAAATGTGTTGATTTTTTTTTTTTTTAATTTTGATAAATGTTTAAATATTGGGTACTAACAGAACAGATAGAATGATGAAAAGAGATCAATTACGCAATTCAAAAGAAAAATAAAATAGTATTCAATTTTTGAGTGAAGATCTAATGAAATGCTATTTCTACACCGAAGGTATAGAAGAAAGATTATTAAAAACTCCTGCTGTTAGGTGATTCTTTTTTTTTCATTTGCTCTGCATTATAATCTGTATGTGTATAATGTATGTACATCTATGTATTTGTGTATAAATATGCATGTAAATAAAATGTGAGTGAAGTATATATAAAGAGGAAAAGTTTGTTTTTTCGAGATTCACTCGAAAACCACTGAACCAATTTTAAAAATTCTGTTGCCGTTTGAAAGCTATTCTATTCCAGATAATAATAAATTATGTTCCATTTCCAAAACAAGACTGTAAGGAAATTTGGTATTTCATATAATAAATATGCACATACACACGCCATGCTATCTAACCACGCTGAATATATGATTCTTAGACAGAGAAATCATTGATTTTTTCAGTTGTTATTTATCTTCCTTTTTTAAATTTTTGTAATTAATGAGATAATAAGTAATATATTTTTTAAATTATTATTATTTATATTATTATTATTATTATTGTATATATATATTTTTTATATATTTTTTATTTGGGCATAGCCGAATGTTTCAGCTAGTATATTATAAAAATGCGAGACAAAAATCTGAAAAAGCTTATGGTCTATTCTGTAGGCTAAAAAACATCCGACATCCTATGTGCGTCTACACGTACGATGAGACAAGGTCGTACCTCTTTTTTCTTTTTTCTTTTTTTTTTTTTTATATATATATATATGTATAAAAAACATTATAAACACTGAAGTTGAACAATTTATAGCAAGCAAACGTGTATTTCGGTGATTGTCGGTTTAGTTTATTTTGTTATCACTCGATTTATACGTTAGTCCGAACTTGAACGAATAGAAGATTTTTAGTTTTACTATTTTTTTTTTTATTTTTTGAATGCTACGTATTTTAAATGTTACGAATTGTGAGGAACTGGTATTTCCTGGTGTTACAATAAATTTTATGTGCAATATAAATAATAGAACCTTTTTTTTTATCGAACTTTAATGTAATTCCCAAAAATAAACTAAATTTTAACTTTGAAGCTATTATTTAAAAAAAATACATTTAACAAATAATCTGTATAAGGTGTAACAGTCAAAAGAATTAAATGCGAATTTCGCATAATAGCGGGGGAAAAAAATAAAAAAAATTGTTCGAATTTTTGTTTTTAAACTTAATTGCTAAATTGCGCCTAGCTAGTAATAGCTATTTGGCAATTTCAGTGATGGATGTAAGTAACGTTGAGTAGCATCCTATCCAGCGATAGGTGCTAAGTGAAATAGTTTTATTAAACTTTCCTATTAGGCTAGGTCCATCGGCTTGATTCTGGCAAGCCGCCGAACTTCCAGTGAATTGCCCAATAACCCGCTTGGCAGGTAGTTTGGGTGTATTTCCAGTCTACGAGCATATACTTCTTTGCATCATCAGATATTACTTTCAGAACAGACATCGTTTTGAGATGCCATCGCGAATGGGTGCCCATAGTATGTCAAATGTTTTCTAGCGTTTTATAGTAGCTGGAGAGTTAATAATTTTCTTAAACAACGCATTTGACTCATTAGAATATAGGCAAACTGAAATCTGCAAAATTTTAAAATTTAGGGATCAGATTTTGAAATTAAAGGAATGACGAATACGAGTGACTTAAATTATTATCAGCGTTGGTTAAATGTGTAGATTCAAAAAAGTGATATGACTAAAGTCCCGTAATATTTCTTTGACTTGTTTCGTTTAGCTAACGGTTTTGGTTTTTGAGATATTTTAATGCAAACATAATTTTTTTAATCAGTGTGTTCATATTCTCTGCTTAAAAAATGAACATTATGTGGACACTGCAGTTTGTTTATTTTAAAAATTCGTGAAGTAAAACAATTCGGAATCTAAAGGGAAGGACTGCCAAGTGGCTAACAGACTTGATAATTACCTAGTATATATATATAACTAGGCCATTTTGGCCTCGAAAGGGACTGTGCCCCTTGCCCCCACTCGCTTTCATTTCTGTCTCTTTCTCTCCTATACTTTGTATAAAATTATCAAAATTTACAACGTAATTCTTGCTGGCATCAGCACAAAAAAAAATAACATAATCACAAAAATCTTATCCTAACATTAACCTTTTAAGACCCTTTTTCGTTACATAAAATTGAGACGTTTTTATGGGCAGTAGCCTAAGAATTACGTTGTAATTAATACACTAGGAGACTGGGCCTGCTAGCAGCTTCGCAGATACTTGAAAATATGCTCACAACCCAGAAAGGTTATTATCGGTGTATAGTCAACTTGTATATTTAAATTATAAATTAGGGGTTAATTTCGTTTATAATTGTTGATGAAGTTTTGTAACTTAATCTTTTGTATATATGAATAAAACCTTCTATAAATAATAGATGTAAGATCACGCATATAACTACATTTTAAAAACTAGTTTGAATGTAAACAAATTATCATCGGCACCTAGACACCACTTAATTCTGAGTAACCCTAGAGCATTCAACGATTTGAATTTAAATGGTAAAAATTTTGTAATTACGCTTTATATTCCTGCTTTTTCTGAACTTTGGTTTGAACTTTTTTTATTAATACTCATTACTGGTAGGTGGTCGAGTTATAGACAGGCATCGATTTAATAGCATAACAAATAAAAGATACCCGTTCTACAACTTTTTCCGAAAATTAGGAATATTAAAACCTAAATTCTTAAAAAAAAGCAAATTTTGCAAAATTATAGATATTTCAAATTTCTGCGCAAAAAAAAAAAGAGTACAAAAAGTATGTTAAAATTAAAAAATTAAAAAATAAACAGAATGAAAAACAAATTTTTTAATTACAAATAACATAATTTGAGACCAATGAAGAAATCTGAAAAAGTAAAGGCTGATTTTGAAGGAACTGGTCTGTTCGCTATCCTTAAATATCATTAAGTTGTACAATGCGAACTTTGACTTTACTATCTCCATTGCTCTGTCAAGGGTTTACAGAGCTATCTTCTTTTTATTTATTTATTTTTTTATTGTATACCATTAAAGTACAATTCACATCAGAAATCGGCAGTGACTAAAGTAATAAATAGAAATAATATTAAAGTAACGACGCAACGACGTAGAAAGGAATGAAATTTAGTTTGCGCACGTACATGCATTTTTTATATTCAAACTTACAGATTTTTTTGCAGGTATATTATGTGTGCATTACGTGTGTATGCCTGTATAGAATTTTTTTATGGTAATGTGTGTATGTACTCAACGTGTGTAATAATTTATTGATTTTAATTTGGTCATACTAGTTTATTATCTTAACCACTTGTATTATTATTATTAGGACGCATTATTTAGGAGTAGTATAAACCTCATTTTTTTATTATGTAAATGTCTAATTTTTTCATATAAAAAACCTTTTACATTACATACCACATCATAAGTGCACTGTGTTCTGAGTATGTTTTTAATATTGTTAAATTTGATATATCAACCCAGCATTCCTTCATCAGATTTACATAAATATGTGTTACGTTCATCTGCCGGTTACGTATTGGGTACTCTTTTAGCATTCAAAACTATTCCATCACAGATATAGGAGTGCGGTGTAATAGCCATTTTAAACTTTTCAAAATGTATCAGCCGTTGTTGTTTCTTTGTGATATATGGGTCCGTCCTTTATAATATGTGATATCTATTTAATCTGCAAATTGTAGCGGTGAACTATCGTCAAGTGGATGGTTACATACCGAGACGAAAAAAGAGGAAAAATATTTTATTTTTCCCCCCCGTTTTTTACCGATGTATTTGCAGGTAATTTATTTTAATTTTTTCAGTCTATTTTTTTTTTTTTTATTCCCATTAATTACAATAGTCTATTCATTAAAACTGATATATTTTGGGCTGAGCAAGTTAATCGTGATAGATTTGAGTCATATACAGGTACTTTGACATTCCTTTCTGTTCGAAAATTTTGCTGTTTAGTTGTAACTAAATTTGACCAGTTTTCTTCATCTAATTACGTTGATCGGGCATTCGGTTATGTTAAAAAAGTTACGGCCATGTTTTCAATGTTTTTATGGTGTGCAAGGAATTGATGTTAATGTTTGGCGTGTATATTTTCCTATGGATGTAATTCACTTTTTTTCATCTTTATTAGACGTTAAAGGGGAGGAAAGGGTTATAATAAATTGGGGTAAAAAATAAATATAAATAAATTTTGTTTTGTACTTTCCCAAATCGACCTGCTGACGCCAAACTAAAAAGAAAAAAAAACAGTATTTGCATTGCGCATTTGTGTTTTACGACATGCAAAATAACAATAATAATAATAATATTAATGAAGAATTTGATTTGATTCAAATTATTATAATTATCAGAGAATTCATCATGTATTAATGAACATAATTTTGCTGTGTATTTATTTATAATTATTATAATTTATAAATTATTACCATTCAATTAAAAGTATCATTAAAAAATTTCTAAATATTTATTATAACTTTTTATTATTGTTATCTGATTAATATTAACCGAATTATCATTACGTCGATATTAACATCGTTTTTATTACACTCTAGTTCATCTAGTTACGGTTAAGTTAGGTTAACATGCTTATTAAACTGAATTAGTGTTATGTTCATTATAATATTGTTACTACTGTTGTTAATCTCATTAGCTGTCATAACCGGAATGAACGAGCGGGTTCACTTTTATTGAGTAAGTTTGGGCTAATGAAGGTAGTAATAACTACTGACCTTTAACTACTATCATTTTCAATTTATCAATTTATTTAATACATTCCCGAATAATATTTTCGCCAAGTTAATCGTTTATACAGTTTTCAATCTGAAAATAAAAACAATCTAAAACTTTTTCTGTAGTTTATTTTAATTAATGTATTAAAATTTTCAGTTAAAACCGCGCCACAATTTGTATTGGTTAACATTTTCGTTAGCATTATTTCATCCACCATTAGAACTAAATTATTATTAGAGCTAATAATGGATGGAGTAATACCATTCGCATCGTTAACTAATACAAATTGTGACGTGCTTCTGACTGAAAATTTTAATACATTAACCGTTTTAAAATGTTGTTAATGTTTTTTAATTAGAATGTTCTTAATAATGTATACTATACATATTGTTAATACTATATGCTGATATTATTATTAGGTAACTAGTAAATTTTCGTGCCACTCTTTTTTTCATATTTTTGCATTTGATCAGAATTTTTATGTTTTCATTTTTTTTTCTTTTTTGCGCGCGTGTTAATTCAAAATATCGATAACATTGTAAAAGTTGCTTTCATTTATCACATTACTTCATTACATTTTAATATAAAAGTTACAAACATGATTTTTCTTTAATTTTATGATCTTTTTTGTTGTTTTATGCGCATTCAAATTAGAGGCAGACGACTCCGAGTCGGCTTGCACTTGGAGACCTCAGAGTCGACTCGACTCTGAGTTAAAAACACGTGTCAAGAAACACGAATTTAGAATAGGAGCAACGTTAAAAAAAGAAGAAAAAAAAAGAAAAGAAAAAGAACTAGTTCAATATGAACAAATCGACTTTGAATTTCAAAAAAAAGCTCACGGTGACGGGTGGAAGAACTTTTATTGTTGTGTGAACAAAGCTGTTAACATATTTTATTCGTTTCAGCTCATGTTGTCTATTTGTGCCATTTATCTAACTAGTGATATCGTTCGCGGGAGTTAGTTTTTATTTCCTTACATTTAACCATGATCGAAAGGAGGAATCATATTTTAGTCATATAATACTATGCTGAATTTGTTTCATAGCGTAACTCTCTTTTAACATTACCCGTTTTTAATCGCGTGGATGTAGCCTTTCATAATTAAAAAATCATGTTCACTATGGATGGAATCCGAGAGAAAGGAACTGGCCACCCTGCTCTCATTAGTGCCGTTGGGCTTAGTACATTGTGAACCGTAACTTCACAATCCATGATACCTTATCAAGGATATATGGGACTTGCTTTACTTTACTTTTATGGATGGAATATGAGAAAACTGACGCCATGAAATGCGCTATGACCCAAATAAAAGTAGTCAAAGCGCACAGCAGTCGAGGCGGACATTGCTTTCGGCGTGGATTTAGCCGCTCGGCATTTTGAGATTGAGCGGGAAAAAACGCCCAACACGAACCGTTCCCATTATGTATGACGTGTATTTCGCGCTGTCTTGTTGCTCGAACGTGGTTTTTGGCGCGCGATTAGAAACGTGAAACGTGGAAGAGAATCTTATTTCTACGTGTCCTTTCGTTGTTCGTCTTTTATGATATGTGTATGTCTACTAGATGTGTTGTTGCCCAAGAGAAAAAGAAAATTAACCTGTTCAGTAGGATACTGGTGCGGTGGTGTTAGTTGCAAGCAGCGTGTATAATATTTCTCATTTTATGCTAAAGTTGTGAGTTGTTTATGTTGCGACTATAAAAATGAATTGGTAATAAAAACAGAAAACCAAACGGCGACTCGACTCCGGAGTCGGATTAAAATCAATTGACACAACGTTTGACTCAGATCTAAGCAAGTGAACTTGCACTACAAATTAGAGTCGCTCATGCGTAAGTTATATTTCTCTATTGCGCCTATTGACATTTGCAGAAATTGGATAGATCGGTTGCGACCAGAGAGAGTTCGGCAAAGGTGGATGTATCTCCTCAGAGCTCCCAGGTAACTGCTTCCTATATGAAAAATAGTCACACTCTTGAAATTGGCTTGTTACCATTGTCTGTCGGTTCTTTTACCAAATCGGTAATTTTTGTCCTAGAGGATTACTGAACCTGTCGATTGTGATTAACTAACTGGTCGATCATTACGCGTTGTTGACAAATAATGCTTTACGTTTGTCTACTTGAGGCGGCAATCCATTCATTCGTGACTTTTAAGACTTTTTGTGAACATCAATCATTTCCGTATTTTCAGCATTTCTAGATATTTTTTTAGTTTATTATTTCTGTTATTTACGATGTGTGTTTTATCATTTAGTTAAATGAAACATATTAAGCTAGTATGAGTGGGGGGATTTGTCGAATAAGAGAAATTTTTACAATGCTGAATGTAGCTTATAGTGAGGATTGCATTGGTATGTTCAAATTTTTTCTTGGCTTAATCTATTTTAAAAGAGATTCGTAAGATACTGATTCAAATATGGTCTACTTCAATATATCGTTTGCTGGTAGTAAAATTTTACCTCATTTTGTTTTTTGCCCTTTTTGAATTTGCTCGTGAAAATTTATGTAGAAATGTATCGTTAGCATGTTAGCGCTTTATCATTCTCGAACTTAAAAAATTTAGCTATCTTTGCTCTATGTAAATATCTAAGCGACCGAGTCGCACTTAGAACAGTTCAACACAAAAATCACTATTGCATAAAGCTGCAACAGGAATGATTGCCTTTGCAGTAATGTTTGTAATTTATATGGGCTTTAATAACTTCTGATAGATTTAGTAGTGAAAACTGAATACAGAGTAACAATTTACGATGCAAAAAGCTCGTTATTTTATCCATTACGTAGAGATAGTTTCGTAATTAATGGCGCGACAATTTATAATGTCGGAGTGCCGGTTAATTTATGCGAGAAAAAAAAAAGGATTTTTTTGGCTTTTGATTTTTTTGTGATCGCTCTATTGAGTCGGAAATTCTTATACATCGCATATATCTGTATTTTTGTTCGTTCAAATTTTTAACTGCAGCTTCATTCGTTGAATTTTATTTTATTCCTAGTACTCACGCTAATTTTTCCTTCTCCTGAATGCTAATTCATTCTCATTAATTCGCAGTTAAATAAGTGCTTACTGCAGCATCAGTGAATTGATTTAAGTTTACACGTTTTGTTGTTACTTGTGTGAGATTTCGTTTAGGAGGCGAGTGAAAATAAAATTTTGATCGAAGCTGAAGTTAAAGCCGAACTTGGACTGTTCTCGGAAGAAAATCGACGTCAGATTTTTTATAATTAGTTTTATAACCGTTCGGTTAGATTTAAACGTAGTTTCGGCATTCATTTAATTTTTTTTTTCTCAATAAACTGGCGTATAAACAATTTCAAAAAGCAGTTGAATTTTCCAAACAAATTAAACACGTAATCCTCAATTTAGAAACTTCTGTGAAATATTTAGATACCTTATTTAAAGGTAAAAATTAGTTAACCCTTTGCGTTTCTTTGCTCTTGTTTGTTTTTACGCATCAAACCTTCGATTTCGTCAGCAGCTACCGTCTGATTCTCTGATTTAGGCTGGAACTGATTATTTGACCGAACATGACCGAAATCGAAGCTGAATATTCGCGGTTGAACTCCACTGCACGCTAGACTGAAATGTGTTCATTCTGTGATCAATGGAGGTGTGATTTCAGCACAAAATTCTCTGTCGAATAACCTCGCACTCACCGTTTATCCTACCAGCAACGTAATTAACGAATTTTATTTGACACGGTGCATTTAGAATAAAAAGATGACATTGAGCTAGTGATGGTGCCCTGTGATGTTGCTGTTGCGGACAAACAGCTTTAATTTATACGTACAATATACATATATATTCATATATATACATACATACATACATATATATATATATCTGTATGTAAGTATGTATATGCGCGTATAATTTGATTGTATCTTGCGATGTGTTTTTGTGTTGTGTGGAAACTTACAAGAAGACTTCTTTTCATTTTTTTGTTGTTTCTTTTTAAGAAGTAAGAAGTGACAAATATTTTGCATATTTTTTATTTTGCTGTGGAAAATCAACGTGACCTTGTAGAATCGATCGCACTGCTCCTCCCAGGTAGTTCTTAATTTTTTTTTTTTTTTTTTTGCTTTATATTAGTTGATGTATTCGAAAAATATGTTAGTAAAACACGGGCTCTGCACTAAATCTTCTTGGTCAAGAAATGTTTGATTCTTTTTCAATTTTTGATATTTTACGTGTAATTAAGTTACACGTTAAAAAATTAATGATTAAATCTCCCAAATTAAAATGCCATTCAAGTGAGTTTATCGTGAAACTTCGGTTGATCTAATAAAAATAGTCGGAATTTTGTGTATTATAAGAAAATCTTAACGGTGCCGATTGGCATATTTGTAAAAATAAAGTATACAGATCAATTTCGATTGTTAGTCAGTAAAGTTAGTTTAGAAAGAAAATTAGCAGCAAAATAAACAAATACCGAATCATCTTAGATTTTTTACCGATTTACAGCATCGATTTATAACAAAATTATTTTCTAATTTTAAAAAAAAAAGTTTAAATTCAGCCTAAACTGGGAATATAGAAGAGTTAATTAGGTTTTTTGAAGCTGTCGTATATTTTTCTAATCGTTCAAGTTTGCACATTTTAGATTTTGAATCATGATATAATATACTAGGGGATTTGTTTCGTGTTCCTTCCGACTTTAAATTATTTTACTTTGTAAATTTTCATAAAGCTGAAGCTTTCATATATATTTATTTTTTTTTTTTTAAAAAAAAAAAAGGAAGAAGTACACGAATACCTCAATTGAAAAAGTGAAATTTAGATTAAAATATCGGAAAAGCTGCTAACAGGGTAATATATGTGAGAGTAATATACTTGTATTACATTTAATTCTTTTTAAAGTAAAGTATTAACAATATTATTATTTTTTTTTTTTTTGAAATGCATGATAAAATTTTGTTTTTTCTTTATTAAAATCTAAGCAATAATATTATTAAGTCACCGTTGACCAATTTCAGAAATTGTACGCTTAAATTTTACAATTGTGAGGTTTTTTATTTTTCTTATATTCTAATGACGAAAAAATGTCAGTCGAAAAGAAATGAATCCTCTAGCTGCTACAAAACAGAATTAAAATTTTTTTTTCAATAATGTACTCGTAGATATAGAAATAATGTTTTTTTTTTTATCATAATAACTTTTTTGTTTTTATTCGATTTTGTATATTATGTATTGATTTTTGAGTTGTGCATAACTGCTGGAATCTCCTGTAGCCACAGTGTTTGAAGGGGATTTATTAATCAAAAAATAGTTTAAGAATAACCTGAACATCGATGATATCTCATAGAACACGTTTACTGCAATATGGTTAAAATTTATCGAATTAACTTGAAATAATTATTTTCATTAGTATTTATTTAATTTTATACTTATTATTTATTTATTTGAGGGTTTTGGCAATAAAGTAAAGTGAAATAGATTAAACATTCTTATGAAATTATTTAGCAAACGGTAAACGTAAAATCTGATTTTTGAAGCTGTTCTCTTTATATTATCGATTATAATTTATTTTGGAATAGCTCATTGCTGCGGGGAAATTTAACGTAATATAATATTAGAGTAATATAAATGCAAAAGGGAATAATTTCCTGTGACGTAAATTACTAAGAATTTCCCGACATCGTGACCCACAGGTTGACGGAAACTTTATATATTAAATATCGATTATGGTGGTAAGTTTTAACGTAGACTAATCAGGTATCTTTATAGTGTTAGTAGATAACTACTTTGGGGTCTTGTTCGCTGTGAGGAATGGTAGTGGTGCGAGAGTACATTGCTGTCCCTGATTCTTGATATAGTTCCAAGGTAGTGTTTAGCGTAACGTAAATGTCTTTGTGAGTGAGAAATGTCGGTGCCGTCAGAAGCTGCCTGTCAGGACTACACTAGTTCACCGAGGAAATTTCAATTTGTTTGTAAATAAGCAACGGCTACTCGTGTAAAGTCGATGTGAGACTCGTTGAACTTATCGTCTTGTTTATGGTAGAAGTTGATCGCGTGTGCAAAATACGTTTTCGATAAGCGCATCAACTTCGTATCCGCCGTTTGTTCCCCCGCTCATATGTCTTCTGTTGTTTTGTTTTAATGGACTTTTTCTGAAATCAACAGTTTTTATAAACAATTTGTGAAAGAAAAAAAAACTAGAGTCTCCAATAACGAAAGGAGCGGCGCCCGGAATTCAGAACCAAGTGAAAATGTCCTGCAACGGAGACGTTGTCAAAATCGGAACCGAGTCCCTGGAATAATGATGACCTTAGGCCCAAAGACCGGGAGTCCGTAAAGATTTTTCGGCGTTGACAGGTTGAACGATCGGTTTATATCAACGGCATCCGTGCAGGGACAGGACATCCATAAATATATATATATATATATATAAATATCCTTGCATGTAGGATAAAGTTAATTTTTCAGTACGCGGATGCTATTTGTAATTATTGCTTAACGGACATTTTTAAATTGATTCATAAACTTTTTAAATAGTTATATCGTTCTTTAAGTAAACAAATAAGGTGTAGAAGTGAAGCATGGAAAAATTATTGGGCACCATGATTGTTATGCAGACACAGACTGAGTATAGACTTAAAAGTTAGGAGATTAGGACACTGTACTCTACACATACTTTTGGAGTTCTGTAAAATCCATGAAACACGGTAACTTGGAAGTCAGTTTAAGAAATAATATGAATATTAGAGTAATTCGATCGATTAAGGAAGGCAAAGAATGCCTTTACTTATACACGAATAGAATAGTTCGTTATCAGGCACTGTTAATGTTAACATATTATTATCTTCAAAAAAAAAAAAGTAATTTTAAAAGGAAGCACAATCACGGTTTGTTTTATTGATCATTTTATTTTTCCGGTTTACTGAAATGTAATTAATACGCTTACTTAATACGTTTATTTACACCACGGTAAAAGGTAATATTTTTATCAGCATAGTAAATGGGAAATTGAAAATAATTATTAGTGAAACTCATTAATACGTTGACTGATTTGGAAGTTCAGAATAGATCAAAAATTCCGTCATTAGGTGGTCGTTATTATTGGTCTTGATTTATGATTATTGTTATTATTAGCGATATTAATTGTGCCGCTTTTAGCTGTTGTGACTAATAAGGCAAAAAATAGTGGATTAGTTATTCATTACCGATCGAACTAACCGTTTAATTCAGGTTTACTTTATTACTGAATCAGATTATCTGTTTTCGGCCTTTTTGGATAGGAAAAAATCATACAAAATGGTGTTACATTTATTATGTTTATTTGACCAAAAGAAAAAAATTACGATTTTATCAGTTTGAAGTTGGAGATGTAAAGGGTAATGCCGGGACAATACGAGAAAAGGACGGAAAAGCGATCAAGGGAGCAGACTGTGTCCAAAGCGTTAGCAGAATGTTGTAGAGAGATTAGACCGCCGCATAGAGAAGCAGTTAAGAAACTGCGGTTAACGAAAAAGGGAAGACTGGATAGACGATAAGTAAAAGGAATCCGAGTTAGAGATTGAGGAATAATAGTTAAATCATAGTTTGGAATGAGCAGCTGTAGACGGAAGAATAATATTGGTGGATGAGAGTACAATTTAATTTCTAACATAGTCCAGTAGTCCTAGGTAACTGTCCTCGGTTGGCCGAACTCCTCCCCAACCAGTCAAAATGGTTACATGCGAGGTGAATTTATTGTGTTGTAGCATTCTTGTTTAATTACAATTTGGGTAAAGAATTTGAAAAATGAGGGTAAAAAAGGTATCTTGGGCGGGTGGCAGAGATTGGCAAAAAAAAAAGAAAGGGAGATTATTACTAGAAACTGTATAAAGCCAAAATAGACTGAGGCGAACAGCCATATGAGCTAAAATAGGAATCTTCTTTAGTGTGAAACACCAGTTTTTATAAATGGAAAGGAACAAATGCATAAGAGTAGAAGACGTGAGTGAATGACGTTTCATGAGGAACCGATAGCCCCGATAAGATCTACAGAGAGACAGGGGTGGCGTATTGGATTCAACCAAGACTGCAGGAATCGGAGAGGATTGAATGGTACCAAGGCAGAGCTGAAGGCAAGAATTTTGAATTGTATCTTATTTTATACAGAAGAGGACTGCAGCCATAGAAAAAAGGCAGTTGTCAAATTTCGAATGAATGATGGATTGATAGAGGGAGATGAGTAGATAGAGGTCACCATTGCAATAAAGCAAGTTTAGCCTTTTAAAAGTAGAAGAGGAAAGGTCATCAATATGTTCGGAAAATGTCAGACAATTGTTAAGGAAAACTCCAAGATAATAAAAACAATTAACATAAGGCAGAGACGTATTGTTTTGAGGATAAATTAATCAAGGCCGGACCGTAATACACTTATTTTATGATCTGCCCATCTATGTTTTCCCTTGATCCTTGGACTTTATACGTGAAAAGCGTTTTTTTTTTTTTTTTTTGTTTTTAATTGATTCGTTTATGTAAAGATTCTTTCTCTCTTTGGGAAATATGTTTATCACCACCCAACAAAAAATAGTTTTCACGTTTAGCCGAAAATTGTCCGTTTTTCTATAACCTCTATTTCGTGATCTAACAAACAATTTCATTCGACTAAACAGCGCGATCATTTGGAAGGGGGCCAGTTATTCACACGGTGATCTCCCATAATTACACATTTAGGAAAACATCTTCACTTATGTCTTCCGACGCCTTCGTCTACATCATTTTATTAAAGTTATTTTGAAACAAAATTTTTTGACAATTTTTTTTTTTTTTTTACTTAAAAATTTAGTTTGACCTCCGCAGAATAAACTCCTAAATTTTTAGATTCTAATTCGAAGTGTGTATCTTTCTATAGTACATATAAGTGTAGAGCTCCAAATGTTATCGAGCACTGGTGAACGACGCACGCGAGAACGCACTACTTTTGGCTTTCATGACAACAGAATTCCACTAATTAGACAATAGGGAGTGCTACTATCAAATGAAAGTAATCATCGGTTTTCGTGTAACGGTTAGTTTTGATATGCCGACAATTTCATACCGATCAAGAGTGAGTGCGTTGGCCGCGTATAAAAAAGGATGAGCAGCAGACCGTGTAATATAAAAATAACAGCAAAACTTGGAGGAAAAGGGAATCTTATGGATAGATTAATTCAAAAATTGACGAAATATTATGGACTTGCTATTCGAAAGAATCCAGACTCGAAGGGTGATATGAAAAACGTTATATTCGCTACTTCTGCCGCACGATATCAACAAACGAACAGCCGCAACACCAATACTGTCCCCCCGGTGACGACTCCTGTTGCGCTTATCGCATCGCTGAAGCTTCCAATGCACCACAATCTTATAATCATCCTCCTCCTCTGCATCCTGATGTACGAACATCTTGCCAATGTAAAAATTTGCTTGCAAGATGTTTGGGGATTACGCGTAGAACGCAAATGAAACTTTCAGTGCCATAGTGTGGCGCTTGGCTCCCAAACATCTAAACGGCGGCTGGAAAATCGTCGAAATGGCCGCTTTTTTGGTTGGAGGCATGTTCAACGGCAGCTACAACTTAATTTTAATTACTATGAATGATATAGAATTGCAAATCGCGGTAATCACTGCAAGACATTCGCAGATGAGCAAACGACAGACCGAGTAGAAGACAAAATTGCCATAGCCGTAGTAGTTCACAAGCGGCCAAAACAGCGAAAAAAATGGAAGCAGCGGCTCAAATGGATGAATTTGCAGAAAAGGAAGACATATTATACGGCCCTGGTATGGTAGACAAAGCGTTGAAATCTGTGAGTCCCCTTAAACACTACTTTTTTGTATCGAAATCTTTAAATGCGATATTCTCAAAATATATTTTTTCGCGCGCCGTGCAATGTAGCTCGGCGTATTTTCACCCGATTCGCATGAATCTTCAACAGAAATATTAGTTCTTCCGAGTTTTTTTTTTAAAAAAAAAAACATTCTTTTTTAACAACTGTTTATACAAAGATGTGTGATTTTTTATTCAAAATGGTCCTGATTTTTTTTTTTTTTTTTTTTTTTTTTGGTTCCGTAATGCAAAGCTTAGTAACATATTTTAACGACACAATTTTAGTTTCTTGATTTTATTGAGATTTGAGACTTGTAGATTGCACGGCGCAAATTTAAGGTCCTGACTTCCAGCAGTTATGGAAATGCCATTTTGTGTCATTTTTCCATAAAAGATTTTTTTGGACACACTTTAAATTGTATATTTTGAGATACTTGATGCCCATTAAATAAATTTTTCCATTTTCCAAAAAAAAAAAAGAAATCATTGAAAAATTTTATTTTACTTATTTTTCCTCTCTTAATTACGCCTTAACTTTTTCATCACAGTCGTTCGATATATGTCTAGCCTGTCATGTTGTTCATACCAAATGCTACTACACTACCATTGTTTCAGTGTTTTGATGATTCTTAGCGAGAAAAGATGACTCTGGCAACCGGGTCACAGTCGCCCGCTTAAAGGGATCATTACTTAAGTAATTTTTGGGAATTTTTTATACGGTCCCTGTATTTTAGATGTGAACATAAATCTTTAAAGGTTTTATAAAAGCACCCTTAAAATGTATGAAAAAAGTTTTATTATTCATTTAACATTATAAATAAATTAATAATTAAGTTATCAGCAAAGCCTCTCAAAAAAACTGATTCTAGTGGCGTTGACGTTTTTGAAGAAGAGAATTATCTGAAATACAAAAATTAAATTAATTTAGCTTCAGCATGTCTGTAGCTATAACTCGAACTAGAATTATTAATTTTTATGCAAAACTAATAAAATAGTGGGTGTTGAAATAAAATTTTTCGAAAAATAAAATTTTTTTGGTATGATCTTTCGATTATAAAAATTGCAAAAATCGATATTTTGACATATTCTTGTTTCGGCTATACCTACACATGTGACGAATATGTCGTTAAAATTTTTTAAGAACCGGTAAAGTAGTTTCGGAAAAAAAAAATACAAAGCCGCACGAAAAAAAGGGGTTTCGAGAAAAACGCGTTTAACTTTTTTGCTGTTGAAAAATCATAAAAAAATCATGCTTACAGCTAATTAACGATGACTGTACCGTATAAAATGCTTTCGGATTTTTCAAATAATTCATTCTCTTCCATTCTAACGTCTCTCCGGCTTGCTCTAGCCCATTGCGACTCAAAAGAGCTGCGGCGGTTCGCTGAGCGTATGCGATCGTTTGCGCGCTTATTGCCGAGTAGCAAGACTGCATAGGTATAAATCCATGATTAAAAAAGCAAAATTGACGGTTTATTTCATAGCTGGTTCCGATCATCGAACATGAGTTGATATATTTTTCACCGCAAGTACACGGGACATAAAATTTAAAACCAAGCCCCTGTGACCAAACTTTATATCTTCATGACAATCTTTACACTTTACATAAGATTGCAAAGTAGAAAAACTAAAAAAAAGTTCAAGGTGCAGTAACTGGTAGTTTCTTCACATTTCACATCAAATGCAGCATCTTCAGTTTTAGGGAGTTTTTCGGCCGACTTGCTGGTAAAATCAGTATTTATTTCGTCATTGTATCTGTTGCCTTGGAATTTTCGCTTTTTAGGCTTTGCAGTGTTGAATGTTGTCCATTTTTCCTTCTAAAAGAATTATACGACGCACAAGCAGACGATGGTTTCGCCACGAAAATCCAAGCAAGACTAATAGTCAAACAAAATTTTAAATTCTATATATCTTATGTTCAATAGGAATAGCTGTTTTATGCGCTATGCTAAGAGTCATGAAGACACTTGCTCGCTCAGATAAGAGCGTATCGCCGGGCGCGCTCAAATAAATTTATTTGAGAGAAACATACACTGCTTCAGTCTTTATGAAATGTTTACACAGCATTTTTAAAATGTTTCTCTTTCAAAATTCCCAAAAAAAATCGATTTTTTGCAGCATCGATTAAAAAATGCTTATCTAATAATAAATATATAAAATTTTCTTATTAAAGATAAACAAGTAAATCATAAACGTGTTTTAATATTTCATTTTTCAAAACATATGTACTGTTAATGAATGAGCGTTTCTTTTTTTTTCTTTCTTTTTTTCTGGAGGGGGCGGTACGCAGAAACAAAAAGAAGAGAAAGAGATGTCAGTCAAATTTTAATTTTGGCATATTTTGAAAATTAAAGGAAACCTTAGCCAGAATGATGAATGGAGAGGTTTCCAGACAGTTAAGATGCATAATGATATATAGGGAGCTTTTAGTAAACAGGAATATGGAACACAACGTTCGATAGAAAGTGATGAATGTTTAGATAAGATATAATCAGCATTACAGATACTTTTGTTTCGTTTAAAAAGAGTGGACAATTCGGAGAGGAAACGAGGGAACGCGTCAGAGGTAGGTTGAAACGCAGACGAATAATTGTTCCAAACGTGGAACGCGAATCGGTGGTAAAGTGATTAGAAAGAATCAATATTTTATTTTCGACGTAAAACATATAGCTTAGGTAAAGTCAGTCAGTTTTATTAAAAAATAAAATTATTCCGCGGTATTCTGTTTTTCAATAAGCAGCAAAGGTATACGGTATAATTGAAGTATATGCGAGAAATATTTAATTTTACGTTTGTAAATGTTCATCTCGACGTTAAACACAACGTCGATGTAGAACAGGTGTTACTCGTATTTATTGAAATCTAAATTGAAGGTCTCGCGCATAAATTCAATAAAGACGCTCAACCACAAAATTTTCTCTCGGGTCGCACTTTTAAATCACTTTTGAGAATAATCAAAATCAGATGGTGTATCCGCTTTCGCAAAAGATGACTCTGGTCATCGAAAAAGTCTCGAAAGATTTTTGTCAAGCGTCGCGTTCGTTCTTCACGTTCTCGTTGCTTCTGAGCAGCGGATATTATTCGACGAGGTCTCCCCTTTCAACAGTTGATTGGGACAATGTTCTGTTTCGATCCGCTATGGAGCTTTTCTTACGTTTCAGTTCATGCTTCTTGTTAGTATTCGATTTTTTCTTTTTATTTTTTTCTTTTTTTATCTTTTTTGATGGTGTTTTGTTCCATTGTAAAAACGCTTCGTGCTTTTACGAGAGAGGGCTGATTAAAAATATCTCCAAATCTTTTCTTTGCTGTTTACAACGTTTATATTTTATGTATGTTCGTTGTTTCGAGCAGTAGTAGGTATAATTTTCTAGTCTTCATCTTTTAAAATTTTAAATAGGGCGTTTTCAAATTCGAATAAGGAGGGCTGTAAATTGATATTAATATTAGAAAAATATCACCATCGAATTTTTAAAAATTTTGGTTTGTGAAATAGTTTGTAACAAGGTGTAATGTATTGCGTATAAAACATTCATCCAACAATGTATCTGATGAATAAGAGAAAGGTATCTTCTTAATTATCGAATTTTTTGTGTATTTTCCTGACGCTTTTTTAATGTCAAAAAAATTTGGACGCTTTTTGATTTGAAAAAACTCATGCAATGACTCATGACCATAATGCGCTTCTGCGTAGTATGTAGACTGTGGGCAGAATTTTGTGACACGAGGATGCGGGGTACTATTTACTTCTAGTTCGTTCTGTTCGACGTTTACAAATGTGGGTGTCTGTACGGGTGTTGCATTTCCGGCATACCAAAATTTTTTTGACAAATATAAATATTTATGTAGTCGCGGTGTTATTTGTGCGCTTCTTGCCGATTATAAGTATATTGCCAAATTGTTTTTATTGTAGTGGGCCAAAATCACGCGTGGAAATTAATAACGAATAAAAAAATCCTAGCTGACAAAAATTGTTTTATGATCTTTAGACGCTGATTTAAAGAAATTTTATGCATTTATAAACTATTATACCACTGTCGATATTGTTACGCATGCGGTTAAAAATGTCGTTTGCAATGTAATGTGATTATACATAAAAGCCGTATAAATAATTTTTCGATTGTATGCACATGTTATAGAATTCTGCGTGTGCTGGAAATACATCATTAACCTGCGCAGGGGCCGTATTGTTCGGCCTCAACGATTTAGCCTAGATTATTTCGCCTGCAACATGTTTCGGCCTCGCTACGTTTAGGCGCCTCGTCTCCTTTATCCGACTAGATCTCGTTTTGTGTTGTGAGTTTCTAATTTTTTTTTTTTTTTCTTCTTTATTTCTGTAATTGGTATATCAGTACGGCTTTTAGGTTACAGCTAGCACACAGAGATGCCGCCACCGATAATTGGGCCTAATAACAGTTAAAACTAGAGTGATTTTTGTCCATCGGTCCGCCCAAACATGGGACTGGATTTTTACTTTAGAAAACGTACAGAAAATAAGATGTATTCGTCCACTATGCAGTCACTCTTTTTCCCGCGCGCCCGTCGTTCGCTACCGCGATTTTTCAAAATTCGGAGCCTAAGTATTCTAGTAGGGTTCCAAAAATTTCAGTCGTCCAGCCACACGTACTCTCGTTCTCGCACACGCTACATACTTTCGTCACACAGGCATATTGTACAAGTCTCTGCATTTAATAGCTATGGCGTAATTTTTAATTTTAAATTATGGACGATGGGAGGGCTGAAATTTTCGCACAGTGTTTTTAACATTCGAATCTCGACATTTAGAACCCAAATTGTAAAAGCCCTTTTCGGGTTGTGTTCCGTTCTCGCATATTTATTTTTTTTTTAATTTAATTTTTATTTTAGAAGACGTATAAAAAAATACTTAATTTCATCGATTGTACACAGACGACTGCATCATCTTTGCAACGGTTGCCTCAACCGGATGCTGCTGCAGTTAATTTGGCTTATATCACCGTCACACATATACACATACACGCACACATACGATCTCTGTTATTTCTAGGAATCGCGAACTTTTTATCAATCAAAGATGGGAGGGGGTGGGTTTATATAAATTGTTTTTGTTACCTCGTAGAAACCAACATTGAATAATATTTTGTTATGGCACGTGCTATTTACTTTTGAAGGCGTATAGAGAAATACGTAATTTTTATTTGGTCAGTTCTTTTAAAACTTTTCTTTGCCCGATTCATTGTGCAGAACTATGTCTATCTCACTGATTGCAAAACCGCAGGAGGCGATCCAGCACACACATCTGCTACCGCTAATGTTCTTTTCTTTCGTAATAATTTTTTCCAGTCCTCAGTATTATAGAGTTAGCCTACGTATATTTTTTTCGTATCCAAAAATTTGTTTATTGATCTTTCGTATTCTTTTTTTTATTTTTTCTCCAATTCTAAAATTTAACACGACGAAGTCTGACATTCCCAAATGCATAATGTCCGGTCTCATGCACACCATTACCATCAGTTATTCACCTTCGTTCCATAATATGATTTTATTTTTTTCAACCCTAAGTAATATAGAATGAGCCTAAGTATATTTTTCGCCCCCAATTTTTTTTTTTTTTTTTTCGAGCGTAAGGATTCAAAATATTAATTCGAGTATATTTTTGTTGTACTCGGTTTCAAAAATTCCCTTTTCGCTCCCCTACTTGCCTTGAGCAAATTAGCAATCTTTTGTATTTTTTTTTTTCACGAGTCCACTTACCCGCAGCTACCGCTAAAGCTCACTAATTATTCCGCGCTTACATCCGCTACTGCTGGTTTCCTTATCATTATTCATAATCATTTTTTCCGAGTTTAAGTATTATAGAATTAATTTAAGCTTGTTTTATTTTTCGAACTCCAAAAATTTTTTCCATATCTTTTCAACGATATATTTCATCTATTTTTACGACTCTATCAAACCCTCGTCTGCCGTGAAAGCGCACCGTCAGTTTTTACTCACATTTTACACATTATACGTTACCTTATTACAAATTATAAAATTTTTAACTGCAAATTTATAATCGAAGATCAAATGTAACTTTTAATCCGCTAGGGTCTCTTGCAAACAATTTATTGCTCGTAATATTTTTATTTGTTTTTTCACATGTTCTCCGATCGCGCTAAACGCTACAAAAGTGGTCCACTTTCCGTCCCCACGCATATATCCACCGCCACGATTATGTAACACATACACATCCTATTACAAATTTTTAGAATTAATTCGATTATTTATTGATTTTTTTTTTTTTTTTTTGATTTTTCCTGATTCTAAAAATGTTGTCTTCCTCCCTCCCCTTTACCCTACCAGCCGAAATTAACATTCGTTCATAATATTATTTTTATTTGTTTATTTATTTTCTAGAGCTATATGATATCTTTAGTTTCCCTATCACCATATATTTTTTTTTTTTCAAGCCAAAGTATTACAGAATTCTACGCGTTCAATAATTTTTCCGTTCGTAAGGTTTTTTTTCTATTTTTTCACAACTCAGTTGTCGTGAAAACGCACAATCCGTTCCCGCGCATATGTTCTTACGCCTCCGTCACCGTTACCGTCAATTATTTCACTTTCAATTATTTCATTTATTTCTTATTTTCTTCTCAGCATTTCGAAACTAACCTTGTATCATCCCTTTTCCCTTTCTCCATTTTCACAGATAGTGTATACTATTTTGTCTGAGCTTAGATATTGTGGAATTAACCTAAACATATTTTTAGTTTTCAGCTGTTCCAAAAAAAATGTTTAATCTTTCTTAATTTTGTTTTATGTTTTCTTTAATGCTAAAATATAAGCTGTCAAAGTCCCGACCGCCGCAAATGTACACTACCCATTCCAATTGACACATACACGCATTGTGATAGATGGTGTTAAAATGTACCATACGTTCTTGCACACGTTCTACATTTAACATTATCCTATTATGTATTATCAAACTTAACTGAAAATTTATAATGGACGATTGAATGTAACCTTAATCCTCTCTGTCTTTTTTGATCATTTTACCGATCGCACTTCATATTTTTTGAGTTTCTCCGAGTGAAAGTATTCGAAATGATTTCGAACATATTGTTTATTTTTCCCATTGTTCCGAAATTTCCCTCTACCCTTACAGTCCAAAGTTCCAATCTTTTTGTAATATTTTTACGTTTTGAGTATGCCTACCCGCAACCATAGCAAAAGTATATCATTCGCTTCGTTTCCACACACACACACATGTTATCGCGCACGCTATGCATATGCATATCATATTATGAATTTTAAAATTAATAACCGTATATTTTATTTTTCAAACTTCAAATTTGTACAATCCTTCGTAAATACATACGTGTTAGACTCATGATTTATTTATTATTTTATTTCGTAAATATTGTTTCGCGATATATACGATGCAATCTATGAATTATTTTTGTCAATTGTATAGAGAGAAAGACGGGTAGAAAAAACGTATTAGTTGTACAAGACACGTTGTGTTTGATGAAAACGCGGTAACAGGAGCAGTTCAGGGATGTAACGAGTGAGTGAGAGAGAATGGGATGCGAATTAGAATATATTTTTCTATGACTATAAGAAAACTTTGAAGTTACACGCAAATATCCCTGAACAAGCCATATTGAGCAAAAAATGTATTTTTTCTTCATAGTGTTTGTTTACATAGTACTCGTATAGTGGCTGACGTTGTCGATTGCTACGGATGCGCACCGTTTGTTCCCAAGCATGTGTGTTGTCGCTCCACTAACATCGATTGCCAGCTACTGTCAGAACCTCTGAACACATGATACTAAAGTCGCCGACACTACTTTTCCTGTCATTCATAATATTCTTTTCTACGTGTAAGCATCATAAAATTAGTCTAAGTATGTTTTTTATTTTTTCGCTACACAAATTTTTTTCAAGTACTTCGTATTGTACCTCGCAACAAATGAGCGATACAGTCATTTGTAACTTCATTACCTTAAATATACCTGTACAACCACTGTTATTATTCTTAATCGCGGAGAAATTCTTCTCCTCGCTTCGTACATACGAAATGATCTGTTTACAAAAATTTAAATCGTACGTAAGTATTTTAGAATCAGACTAAGTATATTTTTACCATTTCCACAATTATCCATCCCCCCTTACAGATCATCTACTTTTTTTATGCTCGTACATAATGTTTGTTTTTTTTTTTTCTTTTATTTTTCATTGATACGAACCGCATTTTATTCCTATCTATTCAACTGTGTCCGAATTTTCGAAATAGTATCCAAATCTTACCTCATATCTTTCATCAAATCTAATCTATCGCACTTATTATTTTTAATATATACAATTTTTCCCAAATTCGTATGTCTCTTAACATATGGAGAAAGCGTTTTGTTGTCTACACACGTGACGAATTAATGAAATAATTTTTTCTTTAATTATTTTTATCATCATGAAATATATTACTATTTTTTAATTTTTTATTTATTCCATGCGTGCAGTCATTGGAACCACTGCATCTATGAATGCGTACACCCAGTAACCTAATATATCATGAATTTTCAAAATTAATTCAGGCATACTATCTTAGTAACAAAAATTATTTAAATTTGCAAAGAAAAACGCGAGAACGGAGCGCAACTCGGAAATGGCCTTTACAATTTGGGTTCTAAATGTCGAGATTCGAACGTTTTTAACACTGTGCGAAAATTTCAGCCCTCCCATCGTCCACAATTTTAAAATTAAAAATTACGCCATAGCTATTTAGATGCAGAGACTCGTATAGTACGCCTGTGCGACCAAAATATGCAGCGTGCGTGAGAACGGGAGTGCGTGAGGTGGCGCGACTAAAATTTTTGGATCCCTGCTACAGTATTTATGTGCCGAATTTTGGAAAATCGCGGTAGCGAACGAGGGGTGCGCGGTAAAAAGAGTGGCGGACGAATAGATTTTATTTTCTATGAATCTTCTAAAGTAAAAATTAAAATTAAAAACAAAAAAATGGCGAAACGGAACGCAACTCGGAAAATTCCTTTAAAATTTGGCTTCTAAGTGTCGAGTTTCGAACGCTTTTAGCAGTCCGCAAAAATTTCATCGCTCCGATCTTCCGAAAAATTAAAATTAAAAATTACGCTACATATATTACATGCAGAGACTTGTATAGTAAGCCTTTGTGACGCTGGCGTGCAGCGTGCATGGGTAGGCGAACGCGTGGAGTTGCGCGATGGAATTTTTTGAAACCCAGCTGGGATACTTAGGCCTGTAGTTTTGAGAAACACGTTAGCGACCAGAGCACACGTGGGAATGGAGGGTGCACGTTCATGGCGGTTATGGGTGGGGAGCCCCATGCGTGGCCGGACCGATGGATAAATATCACTCTAGTTTTAGCTGTTATTAGGCCCAATTACCTGTGGCGACACCTTTGTGTGCTAGCTGTAACCTAAAAGCCCTACTAGTATCATGTGTAAGATGTAAAATAATCATCGAATCAAGCCGTAGAGGAAATTATTTTAGAATGCCTTAAATGTGATATTCATTATAAAAAAGAAAAAATTAAAAACTCACTAACACTAAATTAGATCTACTTGGAAAAAAGAGAAGGCAAAAACGTAGCGTGTGGTCGTAATGATTTAGGTCGAAACGATACAGAACCCCTAGCCTTTCTTATTTTCTAATCCCGTTTCGCAACTCATACTGCCGGCAATCGGTACTCAGCTTTGGCTTTTTTCTATTCCTTTCAGTCGTCGTTCTACTATTGACTTTTTAATCAGGAATTCCACGACTGTGATTCTGCTTTTCGATGCGAATCTTCCAATGTTCTGCTCTTGCTAACGAACGTTCTCATTTGTATTCGAAAATAATGTATCTTTGATTTCCGGATCCTTACAGTGCTTCCTCGATCCTTTCCTTCCCATCAACATAAATAATTTCCTTACTTTAATCCTTTGTTCTTTCCATCTCCTTTCAGAATCTAATCTCCTAATATGTATAATACATTCAAGTGGTTGGGTCGAAGCCAAGAGCGAGCCCAAAAATTGAAAAAATACAAAAATAGAGACCCTGCACAGATCCTTCACAACCTACAAACGGTTTTCTTTTCTTTTCTTTTCTTTTCTTTTCTTTTTTTTTTTATAAAAGAAAATCTTATTCCTTTTTTCCATTATTGGCTACATATGTTCTGCGTGAGTAGGCATCGATTGACACCATATTCAACTTCATATTGTAACTAGTTTTTACGAAATAACTAAATTACTTTTTTAAACAATTTTTTTAAGTTACTAAAAAAAAGCTATACTAAATTGATGATTCAACGGTTTCGATTCTACATCAATACGTATTGAATAGCATGAATAATTAAGTAAGTGGTTACCATTTGTATAAGTTCAACTGCAACGGAAAGTTTCGTCACATACACATGTACACGAAAGACATTTAAAAAGTATGTTATTGGATTCGTCATACTGGGAAATAAAAATATGTAGTAAAATTTTCAGTTTGTCATTGCAGCAATTTTCATTTGTTGGAGCTTAATAATTACTTTAACGTAATTATAAGAAATTAACATATGATGAAGGCACAATATCAATTTTTAAGGCGTGAGTTTCATATTACCTACAAATTAACTGAAAATGTTCTTTTCTGATAATGTTATTATATATCAGTAACAAAACAGTTAAAATGCTAATTTGTTAAATATTTATTTCTGAAAACATTTTCAGAATTACCCCCTTCATCATCAGAGGGGAATGTGAATGCGATAAAGATCTAAAACGTACATTTTCCGCTGTTTATTATTATAAAGCCGAGACCGTTTTTATCGGAAAAAGAAAAGACCATTTAAGCACAACACCAAAGTCCTGTTTGCAAAAACATTCTTCTTTTTTTTTTTTACTAAAATTCAACGGAATTTCAAAAATAATCTAAAAATTTAACGTTTCTTTGAATGATAAAGCATTTGAAATGTCCGAAATTTCGAATTGGTTAGAATGGGTGTGGGTGTGGGTGGGGGGGATGGGGAGGTAGGAAGAGCATGAGGACTAAGGCAGCGGACTTTTTTGTTGCCTATTTCGCAAAATATGTTTCATTTAGATAAAAGTAGGAAACATATGTAATTTAATAAAATCTAAAACTTGTACGAAAATAAGTGCGAACTAGTATATCATTCCCATGCATAAGTACAAAACATCTTTTGCCGAATTTTTAAAACGGTTTTATATTGCACTGCACGAAAAACCATATACCTGATAATTTTCTTCGTTGAAACATCCTTATAAATAAGTTCCCATTTTTCACGTTAAAATAAAATTTTTCTGTTTGTAATTTAAATAAATAATTTTAAAATTAACCGTAAATATCCGAGTTTGTGCATAAAATCTACAATAGAAATGTTGATTTACGTATGTTGACATTTATTTGTACGAGACGCGAGTTTCGACAACGAGCAATTTAAAAAACCGTATTAAGAAATTTTTTATACCAGCACAGATTAAGAATAACAAACATCGTTGTGAATTCCGATTTAAATATTAAATGCTTATTATATTGTAATTAATTGTTAAGGTACCGCGGTGATACATAACAACATGAAAGAAAATTGAATTGGAGGAAAAAATTAGAATACAAGCTGAGGAAAAAATTTACGGACCAACTACCGTTAGCAAGAACGAAAATGGAGGAACAAACTGACAAATAATTTGTTATAACTCAGATGTTGAATAAAATACTTAAGGAAATAATACAGAAGAAAAAAGTAGGGGAATGAAAAAGAAAAATAGTGAAATGGCTTTAGAAAGAACAAAATGCAAAAATTATATAATAAACATAACGAAAGAGAACGCGGAACAAAAAAATAAAGAAATAATATTATGTGGATTGCGAAACAAAAGAAAACAGATTACAGTTATCGATAAGTACAAAAAGGGATTAAGATGTAGGTGTAGTAGATAGTACACACAGATATGTGTATATGCATAATTTAAGTTATGATGTTAGAATCTATAAATGTAATTCGTCGACAAACGTTTATTAAAAATAAATATATATATTTCAAAAAAAAAGGGAAAATACTTAATGTTACGTTATTTATATTGTTTCTGAAACGTTGCTAACTAATGATTAAATAAATAAATGTTTATAATATGTAATTGTATTTTATAAAAAAAAAATCGCTATTTATTTTTGCGTGATACTGATGGAGCGAGAAATTTATTAATTTTTTTACCGGGAATAACATTAATTTTTACCGATACACATTAGTACGAAATTGTAAGAGTAGGTTGAAAAACACTGCTCGGGGTGTAAAGAAACTAGGTTCGCTGATGAATTGTACGTATTTTAAGTTCACAGATTAAATACTTTTAAAATTTAATTACGAGTTGACTGATTGGCTTTTTTTTATTACGTGAGATATAATTGTTTGTTTTTTTTTTGTTTTTTTTTTTTTTTGCTTTGCAGGCTCGGATGGAAGTCGATGATCTTTTCATCGATTTAGGTGATGGGAAAAAATTATTGAAATTACTGGAAATTATATCGGGCGAAAAGTTAGCAAAGCCAAATAATGGTAAAATGAGAGTGCATAAGGTTGAAAATGTAAATAAAAGCTTGGCATTTTTACACACTAAGGTAAGTTATTTTTTTTTTTTTTTACTAAAAACGTCTAATTACACGAGATCACGCATAAAATTACTTCTTATTCTAATTTAGGTTTTGTTTACACCTTCCACGAAACCAATAATTGCACAGACTACGTTTAGATGCTTAAAATTGGGTGTAAATGTTGGAATTAAATAAAATATAAAGGATAATTTTTTTATTACATTTTTTAGTTGTTTTTTTTTTTTTTTTTTTTTTTTTTTTTGATTTTGAATTAAAGTCTATATCTGAAAATGATATGATTCGATAGTTAAAGTCGGTAGGAAAAAAATGTAAATTTCCTAATTTTTCGTGCGCCGTATTTAGTTTCATTTAACAGTACTAACCGTTTCTCTAGTCATAGCGGAATTATAATATGGGAGGCGGTATTATTAGAAACATACATATCCGATCCGAAAAAAGAAAAAAATTTCAAAAAGTATGACGAAATAAGTAAATTTCGAAGGGATGATTAATATTACTAAACACGGTAAGTAATTATCGGTTTTCAACAAAAGTGAATAGGAAAATGGTGTACATAGAGAAGTAAAACAGGCTATACAAAAATGCTAGAAAAATTAAATGAAAATAAAATATATCTACCATTTATTATGAATGCGGTTGTATATCAGATTTTGAATCTTTATGCAACTATGTGAACTGTACAGATAATCAGAAATCGGAAAAATGGAATACAATTTTACCACTTATAAGACATTAATTTGGTAGATTATTTATATATCAGGAAAAGAAGCCTCCTATATAAGTAATTTCATTTGTTAAAAATTATTTTGTTATAATTTAAAAGTACAACGATTAATTAGAAGTTGCATTGCTATCTCTCCTTCCTTTGGACCTTTCCAAACTGTGGATTCTTAAATGTTAAATTTTCCATGTTTCCTACAAAAAATTCAATTTCAGTTAACTACTCGTCATTTTTGATTTTAAAAAAATAAAAAAAAAAAAATATATATATATATATATTATAGGGATCAAAAGAATGTTCAGAATAGATGAAAAAACAAAAAGAAAAAATAAACGTCTCCTAAACATAACGCAAAAATGTAACACAGTTAAACATAACAGGTTTTTCTGATTACTATAGTTATTAGATGATAATTTGTTTTTGTTTATTTTTTTCTGTTCGCTAATATTGCTGTTTTTATGTTTGTTTTTTATAAGTCGTTCCATAATTTTTTTTATTTTTAAAACGTAAAAAGTAAATCACTTTAAAAAAAAAAGCAATAAAATTGCAAGTTCTTTATAACATTTAAATTAATTTCGCCGCATTTTTTGTTCTTTTAAATAAACAAGTCAGTACTACCGCTACTTGGCTTAATTACGCTTTATTTAGGAAGTTTACATAAGTATGTACATACGATGATCTGCAGCTACCTTTATTAAATCATTTCACATTTTCAACATTTTATAAAATTAAATTAAAAATTAAACGTAATTATTCGAAATAATCACTGCAGTGTTATGATACCAGCCTATTATCGGTGTGTAAAGAAAGGGATATATTTTGTAAGATTGAAAAGATAATTTTACGGCAAAAAAGTTAAATTTTTCGGAGAAGTGAATTCCAAAAGTTCAAATATCTCGTGACTGCACTCGTAAGATATTTGTCATTAACGGAAACATAATTCTACGAGAAAGTGAGATGTCTCTTCACCTACTTATGGTTAGATGTTTTGATTTTTAAATAATTCAATGCTTATTTTAGAAAAGATAGTTATTTAGGACAAATTCGTCCGAATTTGTTACATCTCTCTACATATTTATTGAACTCCTCCAGTAATTTTAAACGTTCCGTAATTGCCTTCGTGGAAACAGACGCTGTGCGCTTTTGCTTACATTTTATAAAGGTTAAAGCGGGCGGGGTAAATAAAACATTTTAATAAATTAACATATTTTATTAATGTGTTAAATTTCTATTTTTCGCTCATTAAATTTTGGCAAATTCGACAAAAATATAAAAAAAAAACGTTTCATTGTAGTTTCATTGTAACTCTAATACTAGAAATTAATTCCGCTAGCAAAAAAAAAAAAAACAAAAAAAAACAAAACATTTATATATGTGTAATTGAAAATGAATTTAACAGCATTGTATAGAAATTTAGTAAAAAAATATATATGATTTACGAATGAGAATGAACCTTTACAGTGCATTACCGTTTGTAAAATACTCGCTTGTTTTCCTTTTGAGTTAGGAGATATCAGTGTATAATGTGCCTTTAAACGAGCTTGATCGAAATTGATTTTTTTTTTTTTTTTTTTTTTTTATACGCGCCCGAAACTATTCTATCTGCTTTTTAAATACCGTTACAACAGGAAAACTAAAATTTGAACTATTTTTAAATGAAAAGGTATTGTGTAGGAAATTTAATCGAATTTCCAATTTTAAACCGATGTGTACATTGTTTTGGCGGGAGAAATCACAGAATAATTTTGCACAGGTAAAAAACAGGCAGACAGCTGAAAAGCAATTAGAAATTCTTTGTTTTTCAAATTTTAAAAATGTAGCGGGAGTAATTGATAATTCCCTTAAAGTCAACCACAACTACAGTTCCATTAAAATTAAGGACATTTAAATGTAATGTTCTTAGCTTTAACCGAATCATGATTAAATAAATTAGCTGCTACTCTGAATGAATGTTTAAATTTTTATTCTTTTGCGTACATTTTATTTATAAAAAAATAAAACTGCTGAAAAAGTATTAATTTAATTTATGTATTTCGAGAAGCTCGCCGCGTTTTGACATTTATGCAATCGAACGCGCGGAAGATATTTTTACCGCGATTGTTCTGTTTCGATAATACGCGTGGCAGTCGTCGTATAAATGTGGATTTTTCACGCAACGAGGGAAAATGAAAATTTATTATCTGCAATGTGTACGGTCGTTTGCATTAAGCAGTAGGACGGCCCGATTTTAATATTTCACCACATTATTCATGTTTATTTTAGTTCAGAATTTTAGTGTGGGATGAGGTTATTAGTTGGCCGTAAATCATTCTGACGATTAAGATGCGGTACCGGCGTGCTTCGTCTGATTCATTGTTGTATCGGATGTGTGTGTTTGCGTCTTGCAGTGATTGCTTAGGAGAAGAGTAAATGGATTTTCTTTGACAAGAAAGGAGTTTATTATCTTTTATTGTTGCGTTTCGTGAATAGAATTTAGTTAAACTTCGTGTTGACGCAAGGTTACCATTAAGCAGCTGTGTGTTGTTACGCAGGGCGACGCGGTGTTGAGCGTAGAACGTAACGTTCGATTGGAGTGTTTGGTCACGATTTTTCTACGATCGCAGAGCGCCGTGCAAAAATAACAGAGTTCGGTTCCGAACTGGGTTTTGGACCATTTAAGTTGAACCAGTTTTTCTGCTGGATGTAATTTCTCGTTTATGATTCTAAAGTTTGTTATTGCAGCAATTGCTTCCTATTCTGGATTAGAAATATCTAAATATCCGTAAAATTCTCGTTAGACATAACATCACAAATGACTCAGAATAACGTTTTTACAATTTTTTATTTAAGAAAAAGCCAGGAAACCTTTTCTATCTGATAAGGAGAACGCGATTTTCTTAACTGTTTAAATATGCTCCTTCAGTTTTGAAATTATTTTTACGACTCCTGATGGTGCGAAAAGCCTTGAATGTATATCGTGATACGGTTTTTTTTTAAACACTTTGGAATACTTAAACGTTCTTTGACTTGAGTATAAAGCAGCTGAAATTGGCCTTAAAAATTGCAAAACGTAAAGTTGACCTTTATCGCCTCGAAGATTTTAATTTAAAATTGAAATAAAAAAAAAAGTAGTGAAAGGTTCTAATTGTCGCGAATCAAATCATTTTTTAAAAATAGTGTTGATTTTTTAATTAAATAATTTTTTTTTGTATAGATAAAACCGTTAAATGTGATAACCATTATAATATACAATTTATTTATTTGAAGTCGCTCTGCAGCCGGGGCCATTTGCGACGCCGAAAAGTTACATCTTATAAGTAATAGACTAATGAACGAAAAGCACAAAAAAGAATATTAAAATGAACAAAAGAAAGAGAAAAAAGAAAAGAAAGGCGACGAACGCTGATATACACCGAAACTGTATAAGAGGGAAAAGTCGGGTAAGCTTTAAAAATTTAAAAATGTTTCCACACGCCGCTTCATTGTCCGCCAGAATTTCGGCCAAATCAGCATCCTCCTCGAAACACGCGGCTCTCTCTTGTCGAAATTTGCCGCACGAGGTGAGGAGATGCTCCACCGTAACCGGCACTCCACAAATTTCACATATAGGTTTAGGTTGTTTTTGAAACAGGTGTAGAGGCAGTTATGCGCAGGAGAGCTAATATTGTTTCCTCATGTCGGTCCTGTCTGTGTGAAGTACTCCATCGCCGAAGCTTTCGCTTGACTTTGTTCAGCTTCTGCGAGAGACAGTTTTGCTCCCATTCGTGTTGCCAGACGGTGTATATGTACATGGTTTTTTAGTTGAGTCATTAGATTTTGGCTGTTTTTCCTAATCTGGATTCTAAATTTTAATAACTGCTGCATACTGGCATTCCACGGAGAGGATTCAACCGTATGTAGATGGACTGTCGCCATTCATTAATATATATATATATATATATTAATTACAACGTAATTCTTAGGCTACCCCCCAAAAAATGTCCAAAAAAAATGTCCCTGAAAAATGTCCCAATTTTATGTAACGCTAAATGTCCCAATTTTATGTAATGAAATATGTAACGAAAAATGTAACGAAAAAATGTCTTAATTTTATATAACGGAAGGTAGATGTTAGAATAGGATTTTTGTGGTTATGTTATTTTTTGTGTGTGTTGATGCCAGTAAGAATTACGTTGTAAATTTTGATCATTTTATACAAAGTATAGAAGAGAAAGAGACAGGAATGAAAGCAGGAGGGGTCAAGGGGCACAGCCCCTTGCGAGGCCAAAGTGGCCGAGTTTATATATATATATATATGTATGTATGTATGTAATGTACAAACTCTATTTTTTTTTAGAAACTGGCATTGTGCTATTTTAAAGTTAAACAAAACAGTCCTTTTAAAACCTAGTTTTATATTAATCCATGTTTTATAAAGTACTTAATATCACAGGCATTGTTTAAAAATTAGTAGATTAGTTAGAAACTAAAGAAGTTTTGAAAATTTATAAAATTAATAAGAAAGAAGAAATTCAAAAATTAATTTCGTGTTTAAAAATTAATATTGCGAATAACTCAGAATGATAAATTCAAAAATAGAAACTTCAGCCGAAGAGTTATTGCAAGTTCGTTAATATAATGACTTGGTAGGCAGTGTAATAGTCGATAGTTTCACTGCAGATTAATAATTATAAACGATTATAAATCGAGTTAATTAGACCATTATAAAGATTATTTGTGTAATAATCGAACAATAGTTAATTCACGAAATTATAAATCTGCGCTAAAATGGTCTAGAATGTTTCTAATAAATTATTTTTCAATTTCATACTTACCAGATTAACCTAAAAAGTGTCTCAAGGAATACTCTTTTACTTTTTTTTTTTTTTTTTTTTTTTTGAATGTAGGCTAATACAATTGTTGTTTAAGTAACCATTAAGAAGGTGCTTTCTCATTATCTCTAAATAAATTGTAATTTATCAGTATTCGTATACAGTTTTCCCTTGCATGATAGTTACTTTTGATTTTTACTTGAGCATTTCTTGTGTAAATAGTGGTTTTCTCTCATTTCGTAAATTTTATGCCCCTCAATTATCGATAGAAATATATAAGATTTATATCTTATGAACAAAAAAACAAAGGTGTCGAAATTCTCTAGTTACATTTTTCACATTTTTAACGTGTTTTTATTTAATAATTATCTCCCGGCATTGTTATCTGTTCACGTCATTTTATTGAGTCTTTCAAAACTTTCTTTACTTTTTCTATTATCATTATCATTCTGTTGTTTTTTTATTATTTTTTGCTTTTTCTTCAGATAGTAAAGTTGTAAGTACGCTATGTTTTTCTTTATCATATCTTTTCTTCTTTCAACTTCCTAAAAAAATTTTTGTCCTTAATTTAGTTTTCTGTATCTTAAACTTACATTTTGAAACCTTTATCTTTTTTTATCGTTTTTTATCGTTTTTATGCTTCATGCTTCTGATGGAATATTTATTATAAATTTATAAGTTTTGGGATTTTAGTGAATTCTGGAACAAATTTTTCAGCAATATTGTTTTTATATATATATATATATATATATATATATATATAATGTATATATAAACTTGGCCATTTTAGCTTCGCAAGAGGCAGTGCTTCTTGACTCCTTTTGCTTACGTTTCGGCCTCTTTCTCTTCTATACTTTGTATAAAATGATCAAAATTTACTGCGTAATTCTAAATCGGCCCATGTGAATATAATAACATAATCACAAAAATCCTATAAAATATAACAAACTTTACATAAAATTGAGACATTTTAAGAATTACGTTGTAATTGATGTATATATATGTATATATTTATGTATGTACCATATGACCCTTTGGATCTCGTCATAAGGACACTTCTTAGTTGATAGTCTTTTGGAAGAGTTGATTATCGCAGTGATGACTATGTCATTTTTATACCGGGTATAATATGAAAAATCATGTAACACTTTTGGTAATGTTTTTATGTCGATTATATGTAACGTTTAAAAATGGCATACATAGTCAATTAATTATAGAAGATTATGATCTGGCTGTCCTGAGGTTGTTTTCATAGTGAGATCGGAAGGACCGAGTTTTTATTTTTATGTATGTGTGTACGTATGTGTGTGTGTGTGTATATATATATATATATATATATATATATATATAAATAAATATTTGTAAATCTTGTTAAGCGTGCAGGTATCTACTTTAGTGTGAGTAGAAAGAACAGTTTTTGGCTGTCGCTGTTAATGAGCGAAATAAATGCTGTTTGTTCTTTGTTGTGACGTGATTTTCTTAGAATTAATGAATTACTTTCTACGCATTTGTGTCACGTGTAGCGCATAGTAACGATTTGGCATATGCACAAACGAAAAATTTTAGTACACGCTGGTAAAGTAGAAAGTGTTCGAAATATTTACTTGCTTATTATTTTTGTAGATTTGAACGTCCAGTTGCAAGTGCGGTTTTCAATATTATCAGAATCAAAATTTTGTGCATGGATTTTTTTTTTTTTTTTTTTTTTGAAAATTACTTTGTACCACGAAATAAATAATCCACGAAACTGTTATTTTGGTCAGTTAATGGTACTTTCAACAGGGGGTGTCAATTTTATTTCTTCAAAAATGTAGCTTTAAAGTATTTACATACCTTCTTTTGAATAAAGTTTTATTCTTGTTATCCAATTCAAAAGCTTCACAAAATAGTATCCAACTGTAATTAACTGTTCGCGCGTGAGGAAGATAGTGAATGTTTTTTTTTTGTCTAACTTTAAAATTTTTGAAGTGGTAAAATTCATTTTAATTAATAATGTACTAAATAAAACATAAGGAAGCAGTAATATGTGTTACATGTTTCATAGCCATAAATCTATTCAGCTGAATCATACGTAAAATTTTTGGAAATACCTTATAACGTTTTTTTTTATCTATTGGAATTTATTTGGGAAATAAAATGTTTAAAATTAAGACATTCTCCGAAGTTTAATAAATTAGTCTTATAATTCTAAAATATTTTTTACTACGCTCATCTTTAAATTGATCTTTAAAGACAATTATCTCGAAGTAAATATATGTGTCATTTGATAACTCGAAACACCAATTGCTTTTAATGCATATACTATTTCGCTTGTAAATATTTGTTTCTATAAGAACTAATGCAGACAAATACAAATATTAACCGGCCGATGTACATTTGTTCCAATTGCGTTATACTGTTGCGTACATGCGCATTAGCAATTGTTTTGCGTATCTGCTTTTAAATCTTCAAATTTAATCTTTCGATTTTATAATTTAATATTTCAATATTTATGAAATATTATTAATTTCTTTAATTGTAAATATTAAATATTAGTAATTACCTACGAAGTTACTGTTTGTTCGTCTCCATACATAAACCGGCGCATTCAGTAATACGTACTGTAATCGATAAGATCTAAAAATTTTGCAGAATTCAAGCAAAATATATTCTCTATTCACCTGCAATCGTTAAGCGATGTAAAATAAGAAATAAAACATTTTTCATAAATATTAAGAGTTTTGTTTCCATTCAGTGAGAATCATTTTGGCAAATCCTGGTGAGAAAATTAAAGATTCTTGTAGTTGCTGTAAATTTCATAATTTGGTTATAAGGATTTTTTTTTTTTTTTTTTTTTTTTTGCGAATATGGCTAATTTTTGATTAACGTCTGATCAATAGTTGACACTGTTAATTTTATTGTTGCACTTTTTATTTATTTATTTTTTGAACTATTAAATAATTTATCGACGGTAAGTAAACCTGCATTATATTATGTTATTAAATACACGGGTATTATTAAAAACTATAAAGATTTAATGATTTATAGGAAACAATTTTGTTAAATTTTTTAACTTTAAATAATGCGCAGAATCGGGTGTATTCTCATTAAGATCATGTTCCAAATGAGATTGCAATGAATAATGTTATTGTAATTAAGAATACTTTACGCAGAATTTTATTTATTATCAAAATAATCACATTCATTTTGTCCCGACACGTTTTAGGAGATCAATATATTCCCGGGAAATATATAAAATAAAGCTTGTTTGTCTTTTTTAACTTTTTATGCTACTGCTTCCCATGAATATGGAACGTTGACCCTTAAAATATGTCGGGACAAAGTTAATATTCTGTGACAAGTGTTTTTAAATACAATAATACAATTTATAATTATTCACCAGAAGATATGTATGTCTAATGATAATATTGAGTTGTTCGTAGTAAATTAAATTTATTTTTAAACGCCTTATACGACACGTATGATTAAAACGTTGATTCTGTAACATTGAATTGATTTCGTTTGATTAACACGCGCGTATATGATTGGACAATTTTGCAATTACGACACATTGTGTTTATTCTGTAGTAAATGCAGAATCATTTCGGTTCTGTGCCATTACCTGTAACAAATCATCTGGTTGCTGGATTGTTTTGGACATAAGAGGACATATCCATCGGTCGATTAGTCGTTTTGTCTAGTTCGATTTTTTCGGTGCAAATACTAGCGACCGCAGAATTGCGAATAATGATCGCGACGATAATGTCCCTGATCGGTTATGTTACGGTCCGTTTCAACATTTATGTTACTTTTTTAGATGAGCTGTGTGAATAACTAGCGAGTGACAAAGCAATGTTTCCTAAGAAATGTTTGATGTTAGAAAAACGTAAAAAGAAGAAAAAGAAAACGATGGTTGTTCATTCGCAACCTAGAAATTGGTCAATTTCAGATTCTTTTTCTTACGATGTGTGTTGGTGAATTAGTTGCATTTACCAGTTTCCGTGTTTGTCTGGAAAACTGTCTTCTTCAACCGATCGATATATATATATATATATATATTTATTGAAACTATTGACTTTGAATTTTTTGTATTTGCGCTGCTGTCACATGATTTTACAAAGTACAGTGTTTGAAAAAATTACGACACGAAAAACATTTTCTAGTATCCATTTTTTTATCAACTTTAAGAAATTTATATGGTAATTAAAAAGAATTTATAATACGGAATTGTTGGAAAATTGCGTGAATTGTGTATTAGCAAATCGTTTATTAGATTGAAGAAAGGCTAATTTGCTTTAGGTCAAGATTTATTTATTTATTTGTAAGTAACCTTTAACAAAAACAAAAGAAAACAAAAACTATTCTCCCATTAAACATTTTTAGTTTGTAATTCATGCAGTTTTCTAATACGCAATTCTGAATTATAAATTCTTTAATTGGAATTCAAAAGGCGTTTTATTCGTTGAAATATATTCATTAACTACTCAACCAAAAAGCATGAAAGAAATTGAACTGAATTTTGCGAACTCTGTGCTAAAGTTATGGGAATTTCTTGTTTTCCAAAGGAGAATGTCAAGTGTATATAGTATATTGTTTTTTTCTTCAAAAGTGTCTCATATAGCCTTCATAGAAGAATAACCAACACAATAAATGCATCCTGTCAAGATTAGCATATGATTTAGTTGCGGACAAAGTGTAGAACTATCGAAAATTGCACATAGAGTAATACAAGTACCGAAACCGGGTAAGCCAACAAAGAATGTCTCTAACAAATCTACATTTCAATACCACCATTGTAATTCTGATCTCTCGTCTTCAAACTTGTTTTAAAACTGCTGGCATTTCATTATTAAATATTCACTTTTAAAAGTTTGTTTTGAAAAAAATATTTACTGTTTATAGTTCCACGCCGAATGCCTATATCGGTTTGCGATGCTTATCTTCTTAATTATTCCCGGCAATTTACTCCGGAAAAAACGTATTATTTCGAACGGAAATCCAAATATTTAAGGTATTTTTATTTTTATCTAACACGATGAGGGGATTTTCCGGTTCTGTCGTGGAAGACCTTGCAACTTAATTTTACTTTCTTTCATTTTACATTTTACTTCATCATCAACAACGCCTCCTCCAGTTCGTATAATTCATTTTGTAACATTTCAAAGGCAATATCTAGATTCCACAATCTGATAGTCAACATTTCAAACTATTCGCAGATGTATACATATGAAGACGATATGCGTTATTTTGGTCTAAATCGTTATGACGATTATCTTTAGCGTTTATTATTATTTTTTTTTCTTGCCATTAACATGTTAACGTCATAGTTATAGATCCCTGATTTTAATTCTGTAAGAAAAAAAAATCTTTCCAATAAAAAAGATAAAATATATAAATTTAAAAATCCAGAATTTTTTTGATTTTATCGTTAAACTTCGATTGAATAGAAAAGGCGAATTATTATGAAAATAGGCGTCAGGGAGACTTTGTAAAAAAAAAAAAAAAGTAGTAAGCCGTAAAAATCGATTTTAGTTACAATTTTTCTAAATTCATCAAAATGTAGTGAAGCGCATATTTCTTAGTAGGTTGAATTAGTTCGAAGTTTCATTTAGTACAAGATAAAAAGTGAATCAAAGTTCAACGATAGAAATTGCGGTCGGTTTTAAAAATTTAAGGCGAATTACTCTTATTTTTAAAGTAAAAATGATTAAAGAGCCGATAGTTATTTGTAAATTTGTAAAAAGTCGCATTTTTTACTGATTTTCTTTTTTTTTTTTGTAATATTTTCTCTTTTTTACGTCTAGAGTAAGTCACATTAATCACAACGCTTTTAACGCGTTATTTGCTGTCTCATTTGATTCGTAATTTTATACTTTATTATTCTACTGCTATTTGCTCAGTTCGTCGAACGATCCAAAAAAAAATAACGGTTTGGTATTTTCGTTGGCGCACTTCCAATAGCGCTCAGCTTGTTTGATTATAGTAGTATTCCTTCACTTTTGCATTAAAAATTTTAGTTGGGTTGGATGTAGAATATTAAGATGATGGTGTAAGTTTTACTAAAAATGATTACGTAACATCTGTTTGCTTACACAGCCAAAAATTGCAATCAATTTATGATATTTTGATATATGTACACAACGATTAGTGTGGTAATTTAATGATGTATTATCGGTCTTCGTTTTGAAGTGCCAGTGCTCGATAAGTGTATCTCGCTAATGCGCATGTTACATAATTCTTCATGACAGCTATTCTTCAAACGCATTGTTACGAATCAGATGGTTGAATTTTTTTGGGGAATAAAACGGAAACATTTCAAACGATTATTTTGTGATATATTTGATGGGAAAAGTGAACAATTGAAAGTAGAACGCTATTGATATTGCAGAAAATAGAATATGGCTAAAGACGAATAAGGCAGCAAGGATAAATAGTAGTAGGTCAGTAATAATTGTTGGTGTTTGTGTGACCCAGTCGTAAACAAGTATAATATTGATAGGTGTTATTTTAAACTTTAAACCAGTTGCAGATTCCGCTTGTACTACAGCTATACGTGCACTTGTATTTCATATGTCATTATGAATAGATGGAAATGAATATTTATTTTTATATGCGCGTATGTGAAAATGTAACATGTACAGTGCGCATATTCCACGTAAAATGTGATGAATGATGTAAAAATTAAAAAAAAAAAATAAAAAAAATCGAAAAGTAAAAAAACTGTAGCGATTTAGGTTAATGTGCGAGGAAGTGTGTGATTGGAAATCTGATGCTGAGAGAGAATGGTTCCGGCCAACCAGAGCACGGTTGATCTGCTAAAGTCTCTCGGTTGGCGAAAGTAAAAGAAAACACGGACTTTTCGCTGAAAAATACCTTAGTCAAAGATCGCTCGATTTGATAATTATTAAAGAAAATAAGCAATTTTTCGTTTTGTGAATTACTGGTAAATTCTCGAATTTATCATAATTTTACTTGAACACAGTACTGTCTAAAGCTCTTGGTAATAACGATCACTATTTAAATACTACCGGAAATGATTACTTTCGAAAGATTTATCTTGGGACATTACCAACGTAAAGGATCTTTCCAGTTAAAAAGCGATTGGAACGTATTTTAAAATATCATGAAACAGGAAATAGGTATTGTTCGAAATAGAAGTATTTCATCTGAAGAGGCGGTAGAAAGAAATTTTGCATTCAGAGTCTTTCGTTCAGCAGATACAATGGGATCGTCTTGTTTAGCTTATCGCAGAATCATAGTTAACATTCGGCATTTTTTGAAAATGGAAGCTTCTTGAAGGAATTATTGTTTTAAATTCAGCAGAACTATTTTGTTTAGAGTTTCATGGCTCTCAGCTGGAAGATTTGAAAATAATCATATAAATGAAATTATTTCTTTTTGGTTACTCTTTTTTACCTTCCTTTTGTGGAACAAGTCACTGGAAAAGGTTGTTCGGTTTTATACGAAATGTTTTATTTTTTAATGAAACGTATTATTAAAAAATTTTTCAATCTTTTAACAGGAAAGGTCGATGCATCATTTAGAAGTGTTCAGTTAACTCTTATTAATGTTGATTCTGGTTTTAAGACAATAGTGAACACTATATACGAAGTATTCGTGTGTAATGTTAAATTTTTACGGCTATGTTTGTTCGAAATCGCTATCGGAAAAAGGTTTAAAAACTTGAAGTATTATTTTAGCAACAGTTTGATTATTTAGCAGATTCAAAACATTTTTTTTATTTTTCTCGAGTCTGGGGGGGGGGGGGTAAATATGTTTACTAAGGCCAGATGGTTTTGCGGCGGACCAGTTTATGAAAAAATTCTCAGTTGCTAATTGCTAATCGTTAGTAATCGGAAATTAGTGGCACATACGGGGAATTGTTAAAATTAAGGTATCGATCGATTTTCTTATAAAATGGTCGATAAAAGATTTGGGATGGCACGCGTAATTGATTCAGTCTACGAAATTTAACAAATATGTTTGCTATGTCCTTCAAATTCTACCGTTGGCGTCAGAATTAAAAATAAATAATACGATTCCTCAGAAAAAAAGCGAATAATGGAAGATTGGAAAGCAATACCCTGTTTGATTATTACATGTTATTTATTTTTATTTCCACTCGACTAATCTTTTTGGCGGTTTGTCGATTTCGGAAGATTTTTATAATAATCAACTTACCGAATTTATGGGAATAATAATAATAATAATAATAAAACTAACAACAACAATAACAATAAAATAAAAACTTAACGATTAATCACGTCCAGCGTAGTTATCAATGGTAACATTTCTAAAAAATCAATATCCTTGTTGGAGATAAATTAATTGACTATTTATATATATATATATATATATATATATATATATATATATAAATAATATATGAAATTTCTTAGAAAAATTACAAACTTTTAGTTTAAAAGTGCTAAATGTAAAAAAGCGGGACAAATTATTTTTGCCCTATTTTAAATTAAAACTAATCGAGTTCTACAAAAAATAATGAAATTGCATTTTGAGACTTCAGTGGTATTGGTATTTAGTTGCTGTAAAAAAAGGAAAAAAAAATGTATTGTAGGAATCTGTTGACGGAATTTAATAATCTTATCGAGGCTGAGAATGAGACTTAATGGGTTTTACATTTAGTTAAAATTAACATCGTTAAAGGAGGCACCTGCAGTATTTCCGAAGTAAAAAATAACACGCTGATGGTACTGCAGTTACGACTAGGATGAACTGAGGAGGGAAGTACTTCGAGAATATGGCAACTCTTTCTCAACGACTGTAACTGGAATAATTGCGCAAATCCAGCACCACAATCGTCACTGCTTATATTTCAATTTTTGAAACATTATGGTAAAGAAATGTGATAGCGGTCTGACCAAATTTCCGAAATTTTACTGCACCTTCATTTGGAAGCAGTGTAAAATTTAACAATATATTCAGTTATGTAATTGGAATTCTTTTTAAAATAAGATTCGCGCCAGATTCCTAATGCTGACTTTATTACATACAGACTTTACACTTTCCTTAGTCGCTCTGTTTTCCCGACTTTACTACTAGGGTTGCGCAATCACGAATTAATCGTTCGCCGCGTTGTGCGCATTAAAATATTCTTGTGATTTGCGTTATGCGCGATTCGTGGCGGGACGTTGTTCGTATTTTTATCTTGTCGACGAAAGATTATTGTTCAGGTGTGTCTGGCATGCGGAATTCACGACTCTCGATAGGTGTATAGAGGTATTTAAAATTTTCATTATCTCGAAATGTACGATTATTATTGCCGCCGGTATACTACTACTAGAGATAGTAGTCGAAAACTAGAGGATGTCGATTTTTTTTTTGCCGTGAAATAACGGCTTATTATTTTTATTAACAGTGTGACGTTACTTAACGTGGCTAATAGTAAGTTTAGTTCTTTACAGGTAATGATATTCATTTTTCTGCAACGACTGCCGGAAATGTGAGTTAGGCGGCACGGTTGACTGCGAGCGGTCAGTCTGATACAAACATCGATGCACGAAGAGTTTAATTTACATCGAAATCTTAACGTTTCCGAAGGGTGCGGTTTTTTCAGTGTTTTGCTTACTATATTAAATCATTTTCATTCGTTTAATCGATCGTTACTGCGCTGATTAAGGATTACTGTTTTAATAAATATTGCATATATATATATATATATATAACCAAAGAAATTCAAAAAATAAAAATAAATTACCGCTTAATTATTAGCCGTAATAACAAGAGAATGTTGATTTAAAGCGGGAATTTTCAACGTCAAACTCCGCCATAAAAAAAATTTGAAATGAAGAGAGGAGGCTTATAGAATTGTAAAATTTCAAAAATGGACGCGTGTGAAACGGAATTAGTTGGTTTTTTGGGATATTTCAGAAATTTTTTTGTTCGTTACCAAGGTGTATTCGGCTACCCGCGGTTGCGTCGGTAGCACCGTTTTCGCGAGTTCTGATTCTTTTTTGTGAAAACAAATGAATGTACCAGTTGTGAATTCTCTGATAAACATATAAACATCGCAGTATGCGAATATTATCTATTGCAAGCATATTCACGAGCCGCATTTTCGAATGTTTCAGTTGTATTTCTTTCGTTTTATCGCCTTGTCCTCTTCGGCCAATTTTGAACAAATGTGTAGTTTCGATAATTTTCATTTTCAGTCTGATTGTCGAGATGTCTTAATAATGTGTTTGCTAAAATTTCGAAAATGTAACACAATTTAGGTACACTCGTTTTGGTAACTGCTTTTAAATTCGCAAGCGCGCGCGTGAATTCAGCGCACGTAATTTGTTTCGTGATTTTAATCTGTACGGTTAGATAATCTAATAATGCGAGCAAAAAAGGAACAAGAAAGAAAAGATCTAAAATCGTTTAAGTTGATATAGTTTTGTAATCCGCAGATCTAAGTAGAAAAGTATTGGCCAATAGCAGTAGAGCTGGAACGATTTAAACTACTTGCGCGCTTCGTGAAATATCGTTGCTGGAATGTTCGTTGATAAATACTGAAGGACGAACATGAAAGTAAAAATTGGACAACTAAAACTGCGAAACGACCGAATCGTCCGTTTCCGCCATATTGCACATTTATTTTATCGCATATATTTTAAAGTTATCCATTATTACACGGTTGGAAAAAAGTAGAATACGCTGGACCGGCACGATTCATTTCATCGATGCGGTATTTTTTTTTAAATTTAGAACGAGTCGCAGTTTGAAAATTTATTAGATATATACTGGCTGGGCCGTATCTAGACCATAATTTCGGGGGGAGGGGATACGAGCATATTTTTTAATTATATATATTTGTGTGTGTATCATGAAATATATTTATTCTGAATTTCAGTCTATTTAATTCAAGCAGTTGCTATTTCGCAGACATTTCAGGAAGGGTTTGAACCCGGAAAACCTCCCCTCTGATGCGGTACTGTATACAGGTTAAGAAGAAGATATCGCCAAAATCGGTACAAAAATTCTACCGCCATTACTCTTTGTACGTTATTTATGCGGGCTGTATTGTCCACATTTTGGCAGTCGTACACAGTTCGTTATCATTTTCTACCGGACATTCATTTTTTCTATAATTCGATACGATAAAATGTTAACAAAATTCCAATGGCACAACAACAATTTCTCGCACCAAAAAAGTAAAAAGCAACGTTAAAATTTTATATTAATATCTCGATATATCGACTTTGATTGATGAAAACTTGAACGAATTGAGAGTCATGGCACTGGTTGGGTGGGAAGCGAGTGAAATGCATTGAACCGTATCGAATACGTCTAACTAATCTGGTGCGAAATGGACCCGGTACAGATGATAATGAACTTTTGAAATAACGCATAATCAAGCTCCGAAGCGGATAGTTAATGATAAGACGTACCGTCAACAATTAAAATCCGGTGATCCTTTTTAAAATCAAACTCTCGTGCGAACCAAGTATTCTCGGAATTTAGCGAAATAAAAAAAAAAAAGATCAATGGAGTACTTTCCGAGCCCTCCGGTGATTACTGTAATTGACAATTTTTCTCATTTTAAGTGTATTTACTTTTCAATTTTCACTTCTCGTCCGTTGTTCTTAAATCGTTGAAAACGGAATGTCGCGAGAAGAAGTAATACCCGTTGTTTTGTTTTCTCCGCTTACGCATAGAGTGTGATTTTCAAAGTTCAGAACAAAAAATATCTCAATTGTTCGAATGGCACCGATTGCTCAAGTGTACGCTTACATATATATATAGTAGTGGAGTTTTTATGAATGAAAAGAGACGCATGCATGAGCGGGTTTATAAACCGCTGAAAATTCTCACACAGTTTATTATACACGTGCTAGGAAAACAATTTAGACACCATGTTTAAAAGATTAATCTTAAAACTTTAACGTGTTTCGGAAAATTTTGCACTTACCACAATCAGAAATGATGGCGGTAAGTGTATTACCGTACCGTCATTTGATTGTGGTAAGTGTAAGTTTTCCGAAACACGTTAAAGTTTTAAGATTAATTTTTTAAACGTGGTGTCTAAATTGTTTTCCTAATTACATATATTCACCGTGTAAGTTTTAAATGTTTAATTATACACATGTTGTTTCTAGTTTCGGACATTATTATTTTGAATTACGAATATTTCGGCTTTTACTACTCGCTGAATTGGTCAGCTTCAAAACTGGGACCCTTTTTGAGGAACTTTCAGAACCTCTTACCATTTGGTCACAATTTCCTTTCCGGTATTTGCAAAAATGAGATAACATTACAATTCTCAGAAAATGAAATTTGTGTATCTACTTTCAATCATTATAGTTCGCTCCTGAGCATAGAGCACTAAAGTTGTTGAACTCGTAATTATTTTTTTTCACAATTTATGGCCTACTGTGCCTACAGCGGAGAAAGAAAATTCAAGATATTATATATTCACCATCTTTTACGATTTGTTATAGTCGCGCTGTGTGTAAGTGTGAATATGTGTGTGCCACTTATGTTGTCGTTGATTCCGTTAAAAAAAAGAAAAGCAAAAAACAGTTTTGGACACCGTACGACGACAAAAAGAACAATTTTCAATTTTGAAGTCGCGTTACTGTTAGAATTTCCGTCGGAAACCGAGTACGCAACGAGCGCGCGTAAAATTCTGACGTGTATTTTTAATTTAATCTTTCGGGGTTAATAAACTATTGTAAGAGTTAATTAAAGTGGATCGAAGAAAAAAGTTATCTCGAATTCGACTAGACCACGTTGTTAGAAGTTGTATGATTTACGAATGTGCGCAGTCATTTTGATCAAACGCAGAATTTAGTCTAGAATCGAGTAAGCGTTCGGCAGTGATTTTCGTGCGATTGACAGATTTCCATAACTGATGAAAATCTAATCATATAGGAATCGGAAAATTTAAGAGCCAGTAGTGTGCGGACACGCACCAGTAGTTGATATTTCCTACGAAAAGTAAAATACGGGTTGTGGTATTAACAAGAAGGAAAGCGATGTCGTTCATGCATTATTGATATGTGTTATTATAACCGATATATATAGACGAGTTATTTTGAAAAAGTCGCCCGAATTATTCGTAAGCTATTTATAGCGTGTAACTCTGCTTCCTGCTAAGTCGACTTTTCTCACGACATTTTTTTTTTTTTTTTTTTTTTTTTAGTAGCGCACACTCGACATTGGCTCTAGTTATATTGTCCCAACCAACGAAAGGTAGATTATAAAAAGAGCTAAAATCTTTCTGATTTGAATAAAATGATAATTTAATTAGAGCATCGGGAAATAATTAATTTTAATGACACAGATGTGTCGCAGGAAAGTATGCAGCAGCAAAATCGAATTTAATTCATTAACCCGGATATCGATTATTCATTGTCAGAGTGTTGAGAAGGAGTCATGTTCACTTTCGTGTAGACAGCGAAAGCGTCGAAATTTCGGCGTATTGTTTTTCTTAATGAGTGCCCGGTGATAAATGTCGCGTTTTGGACTAGCGTCTTCAGTTGGCTCGTAATAGCCGTTAATTGCTCGGTGCGCGGTGGCACGAGCGGCTAATTCGCTTTGAAAAATCGGATCTGCAGTTAACGACGACGGCGAACTTGTAAGCGAGTGTGCCCCGACTGACGTGCGTCTTTATTAAGCGGAAGATGGTGCTCGCGTTATTACAGTAATAATTTCTTTTATTATCACTGCCATTCATTATAATTCTCCATTGTTTTCTTCGGTGTTAACTTCGCTTTCGTATGTGCTCTAGAGCTGGTCGCATGGGCGGCGTACACATCTCCGTCTTGCTCTTGCGTTGTCATCTGCCGTTCTTGGTACGCGTCAGAGCACTACTACGACACCGGCGTGCTTCTTGTCTTTGAATGTTTTGTGACCTCTTTACCTTATTTCCTGGCAACTCTATATCTCTCCGGCAGCCGAACATGGTTAGCAGTTTTATATTACATACGCGGATGCCCTCTTCTACGGCCTGGCGTTTAGTGCCTCTATATGCATCTGCATATGCGTTTGTGTTGCCAATAGTTCTTACGGCGGCTACGCACAGGAGAGACGGCCGGCTGTGTGTGTGGTTCGTATTTGTTAAATATACAGCTCTCTAGATCGGATGTCGAGAATAATATATATAAACGCGTAAGTGTGTGTACGCTGATGATGGTAATGCAATATATAATAGGGGGAATGAACTTTCTTTAGTTCCTGAAGTGTGACGTTAATGTGTAGTTGTGAAGCAAGATAGTTTTTTTTCCTTTTTTTTTCATCTGTCTTTTTTCTTTTTTCTCTCTTTTTTTCCCTTTAATACAACTAAACCAGTTTTTTGTTTTTTAAGCACCGCGCTTTGATTTGATTCAAAACAGGTTTATTAAGTTCGGTTCAGTTTACACGTCGCTGTGAATGTGTGTGTGTGTGTGTGTAGTCTTGCCGGATTGCCTCTATGTTTTGATACAACACAATATTTACTATATATTTATATAAATTGAACTACGCTTATTTTCAGTTTTATATTCCCGATAATGTAAAGTTTTTATATGTTACGCGTTCACCTTACCACTTTTAGGCGGTTAACCGAATTCGTTCATTTCGATCTCTGCACGACAGCAACTCTCCGTTCTAAGAACGGAGAACTAGTCGGCGCAGACGTGTGCTCAAAAAGGTATAGACGAAAAAGTGGTGTTCGACAAATACGCTATGACCACGGAGAGTACACGATCAAAGCGGCGAAAGAATTTTGCAATGCTATTTGCGCCTGTGTATGCGTGTATATTTGCTAATGAAATGCGTAGGGTGTAAAAATGAGTTTTCAATGTTCAAATAATGAAATTGCGCGAATAGGTCGAAAACGTTTTCGGAGTACGTAAAAACGCGCGAAAATGCCCGTTTAAAAGGAATTACGTGGAATTTTCGATAATAATGAGCGGGGTCGAAATGGGGGGATTAATCTTAATTTTTAATTATATTTCCCGTACTTGTAAGATCGTTTTTTGCCGATCTAAATAGATGTCTGCCTTTTATTATTTAATTTACTAATTTATTTCACTTATAGCTAGAAGCGCTCAAGTTCTTATGTTTTGTTTTTTTTTAAATAAATTATTTTATTTCATTGACTAATATCATCGTGTCCATTCGCAAATAAAGAAGAGTGGGAAGGACGACTAATTAAATTTCGGTGATCATTTTTTGAAACCATAATGTCATCCGATAAGCAAGAATAATTTAAAAAAAAAGGGAATAACCGCTAGTAAGAATTTCGCAGTGTTTGCGATGCTGATCATCTGTTTATTAAGTGTTCCGTTTTCTATTCCATTTTATTGATACTCGGTCTTCTCCTACTCCATATTGTACCTCTTATTATCTTTTCCCTCTCCACAGATTGTTCTTATTGTTTGTTCCTTCCTCCTAACAACATTTGATACCGTATCAAGATATAAATGACCACTCCTTTTTTTAGTTGTTTAGTTAAAAAAATAAATAAATAAATTCGTAGTGCGCCGTCAAGGAGTGCAAATATATAGTGAGAACAATTATAATATTACTCCTTTCGATGTACCGATTTACACCTCTAATCGGCAAGATTATTATATCAGTGTAAGAGGTGTAGACGGATTTGCCGAATTCTGAACGTGCACCCTCTGAATCCAACTTGTATCGAGTTTATTATTGAACTCTAATTTTTCAATCAAGTTTCGGTCTGACTTTTTTTTCTTTTTCTTTTAGAATAATACCGTTATCGACGGGCAAATAGTATTTCTTCTTTCTCGTCATCGACCACCTATGGATTACGATCGCGTCCCCCTACCCATCCACCTACCCACCCACCTTTTTTTTTATTAAAACTTATAATTCTTCGAAACGCCGCTTAAATCTTTTCCCAGAAAAGAATTCGCGTAATCGTCAGGTATCTTTCCAAGCTCAATGTCAGTTTCGTGTCTCTTTCCACCTCTTCGAAAGTCCATTAATAAAGAAGTGTCCGGTTGGTCATTGGCCAATTTGTATGCTGCACTGTCGTAAATTTCTTCTTTTAACGCTTCCATGTTGCTGCCTATCTTTTCACATTGGTATTCTTCGTTTTTCTCGATCGCTCCTCAAGTTCTGCTTTACCTATAGTTTTTCAGTTAGCAGCACTTTTTTCTGTCCCCATGCCGTGTCAGACACACTGCAGAAAGCCCCGTCTGTTGGTAAGGACGAGAAATTTCGCGACTAAAAGTGACCTTTTTGTTACGCGCGTTTTTATTATTTCGCGCGTTTTTATTGTTTATGGAAAATTTAACACGTTCAAACCAGTTAGGCAGAAATTTCAGTTCGTCGGCTGTTGGGTATTAAAATTTTTCGGCTAGGCTGAATTAATTTTTTTGAAAATACAATACACCGTGTATAGTATGATGAATTCTGGATTTTCGCTGTTGATCTGAAAACCCGATTCCGGTTTTATTCGTGTCCGGTTCTGTGCGTCACCGCGTTCGATTAATAATTTCAGTTCGTGTACATTGTCTACAGTTAACGACGAAAGTTCGTTGCCTCTGAATTCCGTTTAAATTTTCACTCTAAAACTTGCCAGTTTGTTAGTCTCCGGGGAAATTTTCTAAAATTAACACGCTCACAGAGCTTTTTCAATTAATCGAGCGCTAAATATTTTCCGCCTTTAACTTTTGGAAAAGGCAAATAGTATAAATGCCTACATAATAATTCGTATGTCGTTGAATCATGGAATTTTTTTTTTTTTTTTTTTCCAAACTGGGACTCAGCTATTGTTTTGTTTTTGTTTTTTCCCCGTTATCAGTACTTTGCAACCGCTAGGTTGTGGTGGTTCGCATTTGCCTTTTTACGGATGGAGCGAATTTGTTATTATTTTGGAGTTGTGTCCTAATAAAGATTTGCATGGACTTTGTTGTTGTTTTTTTTTTTTTTTGTACGCGTGCCTTCAATAGAGGGAGCTTTTAAATCTCTTTCGGGTTTTTAAGGAGTTTTCCTTAAATTGCATTAGCCTTACAACGCGTATTTCAATAGCAGTATTTTTTTTTCTGTTTTTCTTTTTTCCCCAAGTCCATTATTACTAGATTCGGTTACGTACTCTTAAACACTTCAACGATCCCCGCCCACTGACGTAGAACCCAAACTTAAGTCTAATGGCTTCTTCCTGCACAGCCGACGTGTCTTGGTCGAATTATTTAGTGACGCTACCGCTAGTGTACGTTCGTATGAATTTTTGAAGTCTTCCGATTTTGCAATAACTTCCCTTATATGTATGAGGAGTGTTAAGATCTTGGCGTAGAGTTGTATTACTTACGCTCCATGGAGCATATTGCTTTCAACGTCTTATTTTGGTATCGTATTGTATTTGAATCTGTGCTGCAGCCCCAGAGTTCGCAGCCATCCTCCGTATTGCAGCAAGAATCTGTCTGTAAAGTAATGTTTCATTATCTAGAAATGCCGTATAATTTTTGAAATTTGTTTTATCGCTTCCAAAAAAACAGTTTATTACATTATTGATTGTTTTTTGCTTTTTTTCTTAATTACCGCGTATACACCGTTCTACCGACGCTTTCCTTGCTATCCTGTGGAAAAATAAAATTTCTTGGCTGCCTCGATTATTGTCTGTGTTCTTCTTGCAGTTGTTTTCAATTGTCGTCCTCGACTGCATCTTTTAAACGTTCCGCTGATGGCAGTCTCTTCGCACGATTTTTCGAATGATCGAATTCATTCTTGGGAGCGGAAAGCGGTAGATAAAGTAATAAACGTATATATGTAATAGCGGAAAATTCGGTCAGAAAGTATTCGAATTATTTACGCTCATTGATTAGAGAGTTATGGTGAGGTTTAATTACGCGTAAATTTTGAGAGAAAAGCAACCAGTACGGAACCGATAATTATCAAGGCGTTTATCGATGAGATTCTATTAAAAAGTCTCAATTGTGACTAATTCTCGTCGAGGCCGAGTAAGAAACGATTTTGTGCTAACTCGAAACCGGGAAGATTATCAAATTTTGAAACTTCCTTAATTTTTAATTTTATTCACGAGGTAACAGTGTTTCGTGAAAAATTTTAAAAACGTCTCCGATTTTATTAATTTATAGATTGACTATGCGATCAACTGTACGTTAGTTCATTATGCGGCTAATCCGTATGCGATCAAAATTACCGCTTTACGCCTTGTATATATTATTGGATAGGATTCAAAAACACGGTTCGTTGCCAGTGAAATTTTATTTTTTCTTTCTACGCTGTAGTTCTCGTCTATTCCGACAGTTGTCAATAAAAAAGACCCGCTGGATGTGTTGCTATTTTACATAATATTATATTTAATATGCTAATCACCTTTTGAAAAATGTTCAGATATTACGATCCGAATACATTACTGGCGCTGAGTTCTATTTTATCATCCGAATAGTGGCTGTCGTAATACATTAACTTTCAGTTTCTTGACAAATTTCACTTTTTCATCTTCTTTAGTGCTTCAACTTGCGCTATATCATACGTTTAATTTGCCAATAAAATTTCTATAAGCGGGAATTAAAAATTTGCCCGATTATAATATACCGTTTATTGTAATTGGTGACATTAAATAGCTGTGTATGTTTCTTTTCGGGTTCAATCCATGCTAAGAGCAAATAGGTGTTTATATTTATTTTACGAGTTCGCGTCGTGTTATCCAAAAATAGGGCCGTAAAATTTTTCATCTATAATTGTCTTTTTTTTTATTTCGCAGTTTAAAAACGAAACTATTGGCTTTTAGAAGCTCTCTTAATTTTGCGATCGACTGCAGGTTTTCCAGTATGTGAATTACATGGAAAAAAGTCTGGGTACGACACGGGTAAATTCCTTTTGCGAAACTGTACAGTTGATTAGATGAACTTTATCATTATTACTATTATTTTGACTGTTCTATGGTTTCCGCGAGGAAATCTACTTAATTAGTATTTTTTGTTGATGGATGCGATGAATTAAAAAACGAAAAATGAGGAAAGCATTAACGTCAGTTGAGGGGCGTTAATTAATTCTGATAATTGCATTAGTGAAATCTTGTAATTTTCACTGAACCTTATTGAACACTTCCACGTTTACGATGAAAAAATCAAATTAAGCATTGCGTTAATTGTAAAAGATACATGTAAAAATTTTTTACGACTCTCGCAACAATTTATTACGTTTTTTCCGGTATTTTTTTAGGGAAATTATTAATTTCGACTTTTTTTCGATACACGCTTTATGCACTCGCTGATTTTAGGAATGTGACCCGTTTAACTAGTTACATGGTAAACGGTTTCGAATCGGTACATGTCAGCGCACGGCTCATCTTTTCTAATGTGTGCCAGTGGTAACAAATTAGTCGCTCTGTAGGCATGCTCAGGAATTTTATTTGTTCAATCACGCGTGAACGCACATCGCCTATATCGCACGTAGTAGCCATCATTTTGACCGTTCTTTCCTCATTTGTATGTGTCAACTGTTGTTCCAATGAGTGATAACACTGAATTTTTATCAGTCTGAACTAATTACCATGTACGATTAAAGGTATTTTTATGAGATGTTATTATAGCCCCGATCGTAAATATTCTGTTTGTGCCGTTTCTAGAGTGATTAATTTGAATTTCTCAACAGTCCCAAGGAGTGTACGGTCCGTCATTATTAAAAAATTCTAATCAAACATATATCGTCGATATTTTTTCACGATTTCTTCGCGTAAACAATACGTAAAAAAATCAGTATAGTTTTGCACGACATTAATATACGATAAAAATAAAGGAAAATTCCGATAAATTTAATAAAGTTGGCCACACACAATATACAGTAAAAATAACTCCATCGTACGGGGAAACGCTGCATTTATATAGCGCTAAATATGAAATTAATAAATGTATGCAAATAAAAATGCCTTCGAGATGGGAATGTACAGAAAGATGCTTCGGATATCGCGGACTATGAACTAACGAATCGATTTTAGACGAGCCGGCGGGGATATTACTAATATAAAATACATGAACGCGTAATAATAATATATTTCGGTCGCTCGGCGAGAAGCATAAACTCGATAGATAGAATGGTTGTACAAGGCGTGAAGTACAGGAAAGCGTTCTAGAGGAAAATGTCCAACATGACGGACCGATTAAAAAAAAAAAGGGACTTCCACCTGGAAACGGATCAGCATTAATGGAGAAAAATCGTAAAAGGGGGATATGATGTCACCACGTTTTTAGGACTGCTGACTTGATTGATGATGCGGATATAACGTATTTAATTTTATTGTTTATCTTATAAACATTATTATAATCGGTTATTATATCGAATAAAATTTCATTTTGATTTTCTGTATTATTAATTATTTAACTACTATTATTTTTCTTAAACATTTTGATGAAAAATAACGTAAAAAAAATGATTTCCAACGGTAAAATTGAATCTTATATTTTTTTATTATTTAGTTTTTGTGCAAATTTTTAATTTTTATAATTTATTTTTTTAAAAAAATGTAAACAATGAAACATTATTTTACTTGACAGTTTAAATGAAGTGCAAGAGAAATTAAAGATTCATTATCTCCATCGTTAAAATGAAAAAATATTTTTATCTTAAAAGGTTTTCGATGAAAATAATTTTTCGAAAACATAAAGAATAATAATTAATAAATGCAGAGGATCAGTATCAATGAATCGTAGTCAATAGGATATAAAAAGTATTTTGAAGATCGCGTCAACGAAAAACGATTAAGGAAGGCAGTAGAAACTATGGCCGAAGCTAAATGAAAAGTGACTGGCGAACAGTGTGGTAAACGAAAGTCGTGAAACCATGGACGCAATGGTAAGATGGAAAAGTTGAGATTGATGAAGAAGAGATATTTCACGAACTTTTAATATATAATACGGGAAATAACACTAATATAAAACAATTAATTTGTATTTATTTACCCAACGCGTTTCGAAGTCTATGTTTCATGATTACGGGATCTTACTAAAAGTTGTTAATTTAATGAAGACAAAGACCGAAATATAAATAACGAATTTAAATATAATTGTAACCGGCATAAAAATTTAAATCGAATCACATTTACATAAGGTAACAAACGGTCATTAATTGTAACAAATAAATAATATTGTATTTAATATTTAAATTTTAAATACAATATTTATTTGTTACAATTAATGACCGTTTGTTAGCTTATGGAAATGTGATTCAATTAAAATTTTTATGATTCCTTTATTGTGTCGTGTTAGTTTATTCATTTACTATTTTTATTTTTTGATTTTAATTTCAATTTTTTAATTATTCCACAAAATTTTTGTAAACATTGCTTAATTTTAATTTTTTAAAGTCATTTTTTGAAATTTTTATATATCACTTTTATTAAATCATGCAATAAGCGATTTAAATTCGTTATTTATATTTCAGTCCTCGTCCTCATTAAATTCATAACTTTTAATAACACCCTGTGATCATGAAGCATTGAATTCGAAACGCCGTTGGGTTAATAAATACAAATTAATTGTTTTATTTTGGTGTTATTTACTTATTACATGTAAAAATAACAAGAAAACAACGAGTTACAAATATCTATTTAACGATTTCACGAAATGCCGTAAAATAATCTGGAAGGGGATATTGGAAGTGGGAAATTTGCAAAGAACTTAAAAAAGTAGCATTGCTTTTAATTTTAACATACTTGTGCTAATCGACGGCAGATCGATTTAGAAAGACCGAAATAGAAACGATACTTTAATTATAATTTAATATCGATTATTAATGGTATTGTAAATATCCTTTATTGATACTCGTAAGTATGCAAACTGGCGTTCTGCCGTTCACTTAATTGTTTTATGATAACGATTTTATTCAATTTAATTATTTCTCGCGATAAATTCGGTATTATATGACGGACTGTTTTCACGTATTATCGTAATCGTTAATTATGGTAATTATCGTGTTATAAAGAACGTTTAAATATTTACTTCCGAATTTTTTCACATGCTGTATGTGCCAGTTGCCACAGTTTCTTGAATTTTTATATATATTAGTAATTAACACATCCGAGAACATTTAATATTGTAAACGCCAACTTACTGAAAAATTCATCACCAGATAATCCTTTAAAAATGTAATTAGAAATATAAAATAAAACGCAAAAGTTGTTTTATACAAAATAAAACAATTACCTTCTGCTTCTTCTTCTTCATTTACGTGTGCCATGAACTGCAACAAAGACCAGAGGCACGGAAAGTTAGGATTCTATAATTGGGATAGTTAGTTAGAATAGGCGAATAATTTTTTTATATTAATTTCATTGTTACTTAGGAGTTCTTTCAAGGTATACGGAAGGAAAAACGCGACGCGAATGAGATTATATTTGCGGCAGTCTAATAAGATGTGTTGAACAGAGAGAAGGGAAGAACGGGTTTCACATATAGGTGGTAAGGATTTGTTCTCAGGAAGAATGGGTGAGTAATTCGTGTGTGTCCAATACGCAGTCGACACAGTGCTACTTCTTTCTTTCTGCTTGGCCGGAACGACGATTGCCACAAGTTAGTGTCCTCTTTGATGGAACGAAGTTTATTTGATGTTGGGATGTTGAGCCACGAGTCGAACCATTCCTTTGATAGATTGCTGGTTATTTCTTGAACAGCGTGGTTGGCAGGTATTCGGTTATTCGCTACAAGAAAGTATGACACTGCTTCTTTCGCGGCGCGGTCTGCTGATTCGTTCTGTGGGATACCTTTGTGTCCTGGTATCCAAGCGAATATGATCTTGAAGTCCACATTAGCTGTCGTAGATAATATTTCTTTAGCTATCGAGTGTTGGGACTTATCGTGGAACTTTAGTAGACATGTTAAAGTATTTAAAGAGTCAGTGCAGATCAGGCAGTTTTGTTTGGACTGTACGCAGATTTCAATTGTGCCAGTTTGATTTGCAAATAATTCGGCCGAGAGCATGGAGTAAAGATGTGAAAGAACGTAACGGATAGTACCTATCTGTTCGGAGATAACGGCACATCCTACGAGGGAGTTTGATTTGGCACCGTCTGTAAACGGAATTAACGAGGACGGGTATTTCAGGAGAAGTCCATGGAAAGCGCTCAGAATGGTATTAGTAGGGGAATGTTTGTTCAGTTCTAAGAGTGAGAGGTCTATATTCAGAGCTGTGGTTTTCCATCTGGGGAGTTTGGTGAGAATTACCGATAGCCAAAAAATCCCCAATTTTAGAGAAAAAAAAATAAAAAAACGTATGTTCATGTATGTAACAGCCCGAGTAAAAAAGTTGAGAAAACCAAAATTTATCTCAAACATGTGCATAGAAAAAATGTAGTCGAGCTTTTCCTGCTTCATATTTAGACCTGCAGGGAGGCGAAAACTCGAAATTATAGAAAAAAATCTTCAAGAACCAAAACCTCGATGAAAAAATTTGTTACAACAGGGGAACTTAATTTATAGTATATAAGATTTGTATAATGTTACCTATGGATTTAATTATATAATTTTTTTTTTTTTTTTTTTTGGGGCTCGCTTTTGGCTTTGGCCCGATCACTTGAATGTATTATGCTAGGGAATTAAATTCTGAGGCGATAGGAAATGGAAAGAACAAAGGATTGAAGTACGGGAATTATTGCTGGACTTGGGAAGGAAGGGATAAAGGAGAAGCACTGTAAGGATTCGGAAGGCCAACAGTCAAAATTTTTAAATACAAAGGGGAACGTTCGCCAAAAAAGAGCAGAATATTCAAAGAAAACATGGTGTTTGCGTTGCATTCAAAAGGAAAATCAGAGTTGCGGAGGGGACCGAAAGGAGAAGGCGGTAGAGAAAAATGAAAGCGAGAAGTTTCAAAGAATGATTAATTCTTAATCTGATTAAGGAAACAATAGTAGAATGATGACCGAACGAGATGGAAAGAAACCGAGACTGAGAACTGCGTGCCGGCTGTATGAGAAGATATGACGAAGCGGGCTTAGAGAATAAGGAAGGGTATCTATCCAACCCAAATCTGGAATGATTGATTGAAAGACTAAGTCGGAAGCTGAAAAGGGGCTAGAGAAAGGACCATTGGTGGCGGTCGACCGAGCTGGTAAATCTGGCGTATCGTTGTCCTCAATGTTAGAGTGACTGGTAATCCATAAAAGGTCTGTAAGTAAGTTGGAGATAAGTGGACGAATTGATAGTATAATATTGTTAGAAGAATGACGACTAGAAGGCGAAGAAATTGCTTGAAGGATTATCCTTTAAGTAATATACCTATAATTAATATTTAATACTATTTTCTAGTAAAACTATTAATGTTATGTTTTTATTCTATTTTAAACGCACTGTCATGGATCTTTTTTTATTTATTTTTAATTTTTATTTTGTAATTTTAATTAAAAATAGTTCAATGAGAAATATAATATATATATATATTTATATATATATATATATATATATATATATTTAAACTTGCTCACGAACAAAGAATTCAGATCTGATTACTAAGAAAAATAAAAAAAGAAATTAAATCGAATAAAAATACTATCTTTTTACTCGTTCTAGTAATTTGCTATTCAAATTCGAAACTACCATTTTTTAAGTATAATTTTATAATTTTTTTATTTTTCATCCTTAAAAATAAAACAAAATTTAAATTAAAAATTGTAATAATTATGTATTTTTAAAACATTTTAAAATTTTTAAAGAGGTGGTCGCTATTTGATTTCTTTATGAAACAAGATACTTCTCAAATCTACTGTCTACCATATACGATATTACATATAATTTCCCTGCCCAAAATGTTTCTTTGAATCCGCCCCTGATTTGTTATCCCCATTATCATTAAACACGAAGGTCGTCTTATTACAGTAATATTTAATGCGTTATATATTTATTTTTAGTTATTTCGTTGAAATCTGCGTTGTTATTTTAATAGCGATACATCTGCGAATAAATGTTTTTATTCATTATTCGTGAATGATGCAAATAATCCAGTACGTTTTTATTTGTTGCTACTAGTCTGTAGTACTAAACTGTACGGTATCGATATTGCTTATGTGAAAGAAGAATGCAAAATTAAATAAATATAAAAATAAGCTCCAATAAACGAGAAATATTCTTTGCTATGTTTTATTATATTATTTTTCGTGTAAATTTTATATCTGTGCATAATGAAGTCTATCATTCCTAAATCGATCATTTTCCTTCACTTATTGTTGCTTACTTTTAGTCTCATTAAGGAAAGACAAAAAAAAAAAAGCCGTTGAATACAGAGCAATTTTCCGATAAATTTGTTTCGTGGCTATTGCTTTTGTTTGACCGTCTAAATCAAAATTATGTCTAAAATGCTGTTTTCAACACCTTTCGGCTTCCGTGGAAAGATAATGCCACTCAGAACGCAAAACATTCTTCTAATAATGCTTCGTGAAAGAGTGTTGTAAGATTTTTCGCAGTACTAGAGTTGCGAAGGAAAATGAAAATGGTATAACAAATGTCGGTATTACTCGGAAAGATTACAGGTGGAAGTAGTACGACGAAAGTAGTGTTACCAAGTGGATTGCGTTGAAAGAAATACCGTTGCGTGAACCAAGGCGACAAGTTTATCTAGAAATTGAATTAACTTACCGATTAACGGCCGCTGCGATAGACATTTCGCTATGGCTCCGCTGACAGAGGAAGGACAGAAATAATTTATATCGAAGGTTATTAGTTTAGTGGTTATTTGTCAGTGCGATTGTTATGATTTACGTTGAAATCGTTTGATTGGTTTTCGCAGTTGGCGTGATTATCGAAACAAAAGCAGGCGTGTAATATTCGTGCCGGATCGCGTACGGGGAGTGTGTAACGCATAGAAAAATTAATTAACAGGTGAATGTCGGTCAGGTGTAATTAAAATAAGTTTTTTGCCCAACAGTATCGTGTGAAACCTTCCAGAATTATTAATAGTTGCTTTCGAATTTTCGTTAAAGCCGCTGATGCTTATTAGTGGAAATATTTCAAAAACGAAAGTGACTTGTCACGAATTCAATCATTTCGAAGATTATGTTCGGTCAGTTTTAAAGTTGAATTTCTGCGTCACATTTGCATGGAAGTCATTTACTAGATTTTAATGTTAATAAGATCGTGAATTTCGAGATCTGTCCATCCAGCTGGTCCTGAATTTATTTATTGAATAATCACGCTAGGGGTCAATAACGTTCCTTCTTTTCAACATGTTGCAACTTGCTGGATGTTGTAGTAAATTCGTTGCAAGAGCGTTTCACTCTCGACAAGTGATTTTTAATTGCCAGTTTTATTTCTTCTGTAACATAATTCATTTGTAAATCTTGATGGAGTGTTTGGTTGGACACATCCCATGGTGCTCCTGATGATTGTGGATCGTACCAACTTATTTTGATAGTATTGTATTCTGTTCACACTACTTTTCAGCTGCGTGCAATCGTATCGGGTTTAGTACCATGTGGTATAGCAATATTTTATTTGCAGTATGTAATTGGGAACAACGCGGTCCAAGCTACCAATGAAATTGTCTCGTTTTTAGATTGAGTTCCGTTATTTTTGTCTTGATATGATGAAGCCACATAAGTGTTTCATCTAGGTGTACTCCAAGATATTTTACGGATGAATATGTTTGTATTTGCTTGTTATTTACAGATATTATGTGATATTTGTTACGTACAATTTTTCTCTTTTTAAAAATTATGTGGATACTTTTATTTTCGTTTATTACTATTTTCCATTTATTTAGCCAATCAATAATTTTATTTAGCACACCTTGTAAATTTTCTGTGCACTTTTCTGGATTCTCGTGCGAGTTGCCATGATCGCCATGTCGTCAACGAAAGTTATTAGTAGTGCATCATCTGTTTCTGGTATATCATAAGTAAACAATAAATACAAGAGAGGACCAAGTACACTTCCTTGAGGTACAACTGCCTTAATTTTATGTATGGATGATTCTGTTTCATTTAATCGTTTAATTTTTTTTTTTTTTTTTTTTAATTTGTACTATTTAAATACACTGCAAAAATCTCGGGGAGGGACGTATGGAAACAATTAATGTAGCTCAAAAAAGATTTTTTATTCTTCGATTATCTAATCGAACGAAATAACTCCGTTTGGTATTAATGAAGAAATTTATGCTGAAATGTTAGTTTTCATTACGCATTATCAGATTTTAAATTACACTTCGCCGGCTTTTTAAGGCACTGGTAAAATCAGACGATTTAAAGTTTTGTAAATTTTAAAAAATTCACATAATACAGATGAAAGGGCCGCCGGGAAATTTAACGAAAAATTAGTAAAAAATTATTAATAAAAGAATAATGGTTATTCCAATTCATATTGTAAACTCTTGTGTTATCTTTAATTCGAATGTAATGTTTAGTCTAGAATTATGTACTGGGTTATCGTTATTTCGTTTTCTTTTTTGCGTGCCAGTTTTTTTATCATTTTAAATCAGACTTATACAACTTTTTGTATATTGCTAGGGTGACCACTTCCTGGAAAACCGGGAAAGGTTATCGATTAAGGAAAAGTTAGGAGATTCATTGAAGGTCCAGGAAATGTGAAAGAGGAGCGGAAATACCTTTACATGATGTGTAATGTACAGAACTTTTAAAAGTGTTAAAAATAATTGCTAAACTCTAGTATTATATGTACATTTACTCTATATAGGTAATATCTCACTGGATTTTGCTAGTTATTGAAAAAACAGGAGATCGAGGTGGTAACGAATTATATTCATTTTTTAATAAAAAGTAAAAATTTTAAATGATTTGATTTTTTTTTTTTTTTTAACTGGGTTTGTCAGCAAGGACATTAGCCCAAGAAATGGGAAGGAGGTACAATGAATTTATACTCTTATGCGTTTAAGGACAGAGGCTCAAGATACTTCAAGGGCAGCAATAACCGAAACAGAACGAAATGAGAAATATAAGAAGCATTCTTCAGGGGTTAGGGGCAGTCAGAGGCACGAAAAAACAAGTATTTTTAATAATTTTTTTTTATCGGTAATTTTATTTATTTTATAAAAGTAAGAATACTACATCATTATGTAATGTTTCAACTTGATTTCACCCAAATTTGAAAAAAAATATTAATTATGTAAAAAGTTATCGCTATATGTATCGACCCCTGTTCCACAAGTAGCCCTTTGCGGTGACCACCATAACTTCTCAACAGTTTACCTAAAATCATTCAAATAAAAAAAAATTAGTATTTTAATAGTTAATCTAGTGCCTGATCGAAACTTTTTTTTTTTTTTTTGAAAATAAACAAAATGGCTGACTCAGACAATTTATTCACGAATTTTCAGGAAAAAAGCAACAGTAAATTGTTTATAAAAAATCGATTTTTTGGGGGGGGGGGAATTGTTCGATCAGGCACTAGTTTAATATGTTTTAAAAAAGTTGTATAAATTTCATTCAAATCCACCGAGCGGTTTTTGAATGATAGTGGTCACCGACTTTGAAAACATAGTTTTGAGAAAAACGCGTTTATAGTTTTACACTTGATTTATGTATAGAAAGAGGAATCATTTAATTACTTACACCGAGTCATCTATTCCTGGGCCATATAATAATTCTTCAGTCGATGTAGCAGCTTCTGCAATATCGATTTGATGTTGTCTACGTTGCATTCTGCCTTCTCGAGTGTTATCGTTAGCGCGCTTATCTGCCACCTTCATACCGGCAGCATCCGTTTTTTCGGCATACCGATGAGAATTGGGCCCACAATTTAATCCCAGTCTATTCATAATTATCAATAATGAATGTATACCTTCATTAAATATACCAGTAGCAATGTATGTAGCAATCTGTACGATGGTATAACGAGTATTTATAGTTTTTGGGCATATTTTCCACACTAGTTGATTAAAGCTTTCATTATTGTTTTGATTAAATCCACCGACACATCTTGAGAGTAAGTTGTCACTACGCAGGTCGTTATAAATTGGTTCGATGGCCTTTAAAACATCAGGAGGTAAGGAAGCAAAATCTTGAGTGTAAGTATCAAGTTCTCCATACGCTTCAGAGCGCTGATAAGAGCACCAGGAATCTTCGCCTTTTGGACACATACTGTGATTTGGATTGTCATTGGTTGAGCCGTTGTGATAAAATGTCGCCATGATTGCAGATTTCATATCTTCTACAGAATCACAGTGTCGACGTATTGCTAAACCATAGTACACAGTTAATTTGTCAATTATTTTTCCCGTAAGTTTACCTCTACCGCCAAGACCTTTATTTTTGGTTTTCAATGTTCGTAATCGAGTCCCCATTCGCTTCTGAACATGTCCTACACACTCCTTCTTATTTACGGATGTATTAACGTAGGGATTTGCTTTTACAATCCCTGAATAAGTTTTTGAGTCCCCATCTCCAATATAATTAGCATATTTAACCGCATATTTAATTTCAGACTGCTGAAACATTTCGACCATTGAATCTGCTTCCATCTTCCCAGATGACCCCTTATGATTAGCAGTACACTCATTTTCGTGCGTATCATGCCACTCCTCGTATTTAGCCGTATTTATTTTGTTCTTCCATTATTCACATTGTTTACAATATGCATTTTTAATATTTAAATCAAGAATTTTACCGGTAAAATAACCAATTAAAGAAGAAACTCCAAATGAAGATGTATATCCACGCTTGTGCCATGTTCCATTCCCAGATACAGTCAATTCATTCGTATCTTTATTTACACTTGTTGACGTTGCTTGCTTTTCTTCGTTCACAGCTTTTTTCAACAAAGATTCTGCGACAGCTGTACTACAATCTAATATTTGCTTCAATAATATTATATAAGTGTTTTTATGTAAAAATGACGGCATGTCCATTAGACCACAAAACTTTCGCATTCCTTCGAATCCTATTCCTAGTATTCTCATTACTACTATAAAACGCCTATTTATTTCATACGAATGTCCAACGAAAGAACAGGAAGGAATGTATTCATTTACACAATTGTCACATGAAACTACAATTTTAAATCCCAGACCACGTGTGCTTGCCGTTTGAAATTTAACATTTCCGTTACACTTTTTACACTTAACAATACTCGAAATAGCATTAAATACCATAATAAAGTTAATAACTCTAAATTCAGTACTACTATCTTCGGGTACATCTTCTTCAATGCTCCGTTTCAATTTTTTAGATGACGTACTGCTAATACTTTCATCACGTTCCGCTGTTTTCGGATTGAAAACATTTTTTTCTCTTAATGACACGCGATTTACGAAAATTCTTAGAGCTCCGAAGTTCTCTCGAACCTTTTGCAAAATCACGTCCCATGATAAACTACTCGAAAAATTTTTTTTAAACGCTCAACTATTAACTGCTCACTGCAACTATCACAGGCGGTGTACTGATGACAAACAAACAACTTTCAACACTTTTGCAACCTAAAATTGGTAAATATATGTATGAGTGTATAATAACAAACAATCTATGACAATAGAACCCGAAAAAACAGTTGTCTATAGCTGCCGCCAGCTTCCTGTTCTCGAGCGTCAAAGAGCCCGCCGTTTATTGTTGAATAACTCGAAAAGTATTTGTCGGATTCTCTTGAAATTTTCAGAGAATATTTTAAAAATATTATACTTTGAGAAAATGCAAAAAAAAAAAATCGTTTTTTTGAAAATTCTGACTGCCCCTAACCCCGTAAGGGGAGAGTAGGGATACTGAGTTTGAATAGAAGAACGATTGCTCAGCAGAGAAGGCCACACATTCAAACAAAATATGATAGGACCACAAGGAAAGAATATGAAAGGGAGGTAAAAAGGACAAAATGGATTAATGGAGTGTAGGTACAGATAAAAATAGTGAAAATGATGCAGGCAGGAGACTATGAATAAAGCGAAATCTGAGATTTTATCATCGGGGTACAATAAAAAACATATTGATGTTCGGCTTTTTCTGTATGACTATTGTTTTTCAAGTTGGAGAAAAGGTTGAAAAAATTTAGAAAATCGGGAATAGTCGAGAACATTTATTTCGAAAAAAGAAGTTCGCCCCCCTGATTGCGCTGTGAGTAAACGTATTGAAAGTAAGGATAGCAACTGACCGACTTTTACCTTTTGGAAGTCCCTTTTGCTGTTATTAAAAAAGAAAAAAAAATAGAATAATTAAAAATTTAGTTAGTACCTAAATTCATTTACATTTAAAGGAGAAATATCGAGAACTTCTGTGTGTAATATATATAAATAATATTAACAGTCAAATTTTTTTTTTTTTTCCATTCAATTAATAAATGAGCAAGTAATTGGGGAGCCTCTTCACGTTGATTGAGCGGAAACTCGCTTCAAAAAAAAAAAAAAAGATTTTATAATGATTTCCTCGTAGACCTTGTATATAAATTGATCTTTGATTGCAGCTGCATGCGTTAACTTTTTCCGGCCAGTCTAGATATTCGCACTGCGAAACTTTCTCTGGTTAAACTAAATATGCAATGTTATTATGGTTATTAGTATTACTACTATTACTATTATTATTACTTCGATACAGGTTCAAGATGCACCTTCCACACCGGTCTTGCACCTGGGTTCGTGACGTGATATTCTACCTGTTCACTCGTGTAAAAAGAATTAGAGACGACCGAAAGGAACGGGGTGGTCCATTCATCTGTTTGCGCTTCATTCCTTCGACCTCACTTTACCAGTTGTATTTACACCACTGTCCGTATTGGAACTGGTTAATACCTTTTCAAGATCATAAAATACTCTGCGTACGTCTAGTTTGCGGATAAAAAAGTAAATCTCTTTTCTCGTTACTTCTGATTTCTAAATTTCAAAACAGTTATGACGCCCGTATATAAAATGAACTGATAATAAAATTTCGGAAAACCTTCAGCTTTTTATAAACGGAAATGTATGATCATTGACCGACGCATTACGGAAAAAAGAAAAAAAACATTTTCGTAAAAATGCAGCCTATCTGCAGTCGCAATAAAATTGTAAACGCGGTAACAGACATTTAAATTGAATAAAACATAAACGCGCTAGAAACGCTTTCATCTTTGAAAAGATAATGAACCTAATTAATATATACTCACAAAGAGAGGTCACGATCTGTGCAGGTAGCCGATTTTGATGAAATATTGCAGATTGACAGAAGACCATGAATATAAGAACTAGGTAAAATATTAGAATGCAATTTTCTGATTTGCGCGAGAAATTAAAATTTTTAGCAGCCGTATTTAACGAATACAAAAATATACAAAAAATGCCAGAATATGTGTATTTACCTTCTGCAGGTGATTCGGAAGACTGGTTATTGTAAAATGAAGTATATTAAAAAACATGAATATAATTTTAAAAAAATCAATTTTTAATTTAATAAAAATTTAAACGCGTCATTTAGTACGTTTATACGGTATAAAAACAAAAGTTATGACAAACTTGTTTCGTGGTTTAGTGGTAAAAGTGATGTCTATTTACAGACCTTAAAAAAAAAGTGTAGGTTCAATCCCCCCGATGTCACCTAGAATTTTTGGTCTTACATTTTTAATTATTAATTCTTTATTATCTAATTATTTTAATTCTTTATATATAACTAAATATAATAAGGCGAAAGCCAAGTCAATAAAATAAAAAACATAAATACAATAAATATTTTCAATTTTTTATTATTTACATTTCTTAATGAATTCGTTGCGTATAAAACATGCTTATCGTTTATAGAAATATAAATAATAAAACATTGAAAATATTTATTGAATTTTTGTTTTTTATTTTATTGACCTGGCTTTCGCCTTATTTTATTTATATAAAGAATTAAAATAATTAGATAATAATAATTAATAATTATAAATATAAGATCAAAAATGTATGTTAAGTGACATCGTTAGGATTCGAACCCTGTACCTTCCTTTTACGTTGCGTAAGAAGACATTACTTTTTAGCACTGTATCACGAAACAAGTTTGTCAAAATTTTTGTTTTTATACCATATAAATGTAATAAATTACGTGTTTAAATTTTTATTAAATTAAAAACTGATTTTTTAAAAATTATTTTATTGTTTTTTAATAATTTTTTCGTTTAATATACTTCATTTTAGAATAATCATCAGTCTTCCGAACTATCTGCACAAATTCTGGAATTTTTTGCATATTTTTGTCTAAACGGCTACATATATCATCCGCTAAAAATTTAAATTTCTCGCATAAATCAAAAAGTTGCGTTCTAATATTTTACACAGTTCATATAATCACGGTCTTTTGTCGATCTGCAATATTTCATCAAAATCGGTGACCCGCAGATCGTGACCTCTCCTTGTCAGATGGTAAATAAAACCAAAGACTAAATAAGACTATATATCTAGATCTCGCTGATTTAGAAAATATAAATATTATGTGTATAAAAATCTATGTTGGTAAAAATGAAAGAAAATCAAAAAAAGGTGTTAGTAGAGACGAACGCAAAATGCACGATCTGAATCTATTCAGATATTTCGTTGTTTTTTCGATATAGAATTTTTTCTTTGATTTCTATAGATAAAGTAATTTTGTAGAATGTAAAAACATGTTACCTAGAAGCGTAGGTGTAAAATGGATGGAGACAAAAGTCCGATGATATCGTGTTCTTTGATCGGCTAGAATTTACAGTCAACGTCTGCTGGAAGTAAATTACTAATTTAAGAAGTTTGAAACTAGAGTCGCCTTCATTGAAATAGTTTATTACGCCGTCTGATTTTTGGAAAATTTTAAATCATATTTTACTTTCCCGGATCATTATAAAAATGAGCCCCCGCTAATATACTCTTAGGGGGTCATCAATTAATTACGTGAGCTGATTTTCTTTCAGTTTGGACCACTCCCCCGATTTTGGTGAGATTTTGTGGCGGGACCCCCTCCCTCTCACGTAAGATTTACACTATAGTTGTTAAAGGACTAAATTTATTTTCATAAAACAGAAAAATAATACAACGCGTTAAGGTGTATTATAACGGATTTATTTAAATTTAGTCAAATTAAAAGTAAAACCAGACATTTTTCACTCACTCCATAGGCATGTATTATATATGTATGTATATCGGTTTTTGTTTCTTTTAAAAACTGAACGTTTTTTTTGTTTTTTTTTTTTTACTTTTGCTTTATTCTCGAAATAAAAGTTTTTAATAGCCGCGAGATTCTAAGCAGGTAAAACACTTCAAAAGAAGTAAAAGAAAAATTTACTAATTTTTTTTCTATTATCTGTGTAATAATGTATATTCTTTAAAAGTTGATGCGAGTTTTCAATTATCCCCCCTCAGTTTAAATGAGATTTGATGAGATTACGCAGCACCCCCCTCCCAATTTTTGAACTTGTGTAATTAATGGATGTCCCCTTTCAGTAATAGTCTCTCATTTCACTACGTTGTATTTCTTTTGCTCTAACACAAGGGCAAAGTGTAAACAAAAAGTAAAAAAAAAAAAAACGGCGATCTACATACCAAATACAATCATAACTAAAATTACAAAAAATAATGTGTGCACAGCTGTTTTTGTAAATAACAGTTACACCAAAGACGTGTGAGAATGTGTTAAATTTATATATTACAGACGGAGTATGCAAAATCAAGTAATGAGTTACATCGTACGATTTAAACGAAATTATCTTAATTGTTTACAAAAAATGTAAAAGGAATTTCGATAATTTTTCATGAAGATCGTTTTTTCTTTTTCTTTTTAATATACACACAAGTATAATACGGCATTTCACAAAAAAAAAAAAACCGTGTTAATTTTTGTTTCTATTAAAACAGAGAGATAACTATGAAATGATTAATAGGTTTTATTTAAAAACAAGTATATTCGAAGTATATTTGTTGATAAGTTTATAACGGGGGGGGGTATTTCCAAATGTTCTTTTTTCGTATATGTATGAAGGAATAGAACCTTGTTTTCATTTCGCATATTATATTCCGTGTCGAGATATGGAAAATTCAAATAATAAACTAGCTGCATACATCCGAAAGTTTTTCTTTTCTTTAGGGAAATTATAATTTAGGGAATTGTTTGCTGTAATTATGTTAAAAATGAAAGACGAGGACGAAATACGAATTTGCGTTTACAAAATTGGAAAAAAATTCTAATTATAAGCTGCTTAATTCGTACGATCAGCATAAACAAGTTTAAGGAAACGATCGTAAAAATCAGAAAACTCTGTCATGTCTAAACTCGGGCGAATTTTCATTTCGTGAATATACATAGGTGATAATATGCTAAAAGAGGAAAACCAGTTGGTGTGTATTTTCTTGAAATTCGGCAAAGTTTCGGTTTGTTTGAGTGTCGAATATAAAAAAAATTTCGAACCGGAAAACTGTACAGATTACTATCAAGTATGAAATCACAATAGAAAAATATGTATATTCGCTAATTCGCAACATTTTTAGATCGACATGTTTAAAATTGTGACAAGGATAATCCCGCTTATAACACGTCATTACTGAAAACCATTCCAAAATGAGACACCTAATTAGCTATCGATATTGCATTTTCAAATCGCAATCCATTACTGACGCGTGCATATATTTAGACTATAATACTCCCTACTATCACCGGTTAGAGGGTGTACGTTTACGTTTTAAATTGTGTAAGGTGATATTTATTTTCCTGTTACGAAATATTACACTCCGGGTCTAGTTTTATTTCATTTGATTTTGTAATGGTATACCAGCGTTTGATTATATTTATTTTTAACACCGGCGTTGTCATGTACACAAATCCCCAGTAAGTTGATCTTACGGCTGAACACCGCCTTATTTTCTACCTTTTTTTTTAAACTTAGGTTCCTCTAAATACGAGTACGTACTTGCGATATGGCATTACAATCACACACTACTACTGATAACCGGTGTAATTAATGTGGCAGCGTAAAGTGTGTTATCGTTCCCCTATTTTAGTATATACAGTCGACTAGCGGTTATCCGGATTGATTGAGCGGCCCGCCGATCCGGATAACAAAAAATCCCGGAGTTCAAGATAAAATACTGCAAATTAAGTGAAAAAATGAAAATTAACTTATCCCATAATAAAAAAGTAAATATGAAAATTAACTTAAGGTGTACATTAACTAGTTTTTAAAGAAGTCTGTGATTAAGGTCTGCGTGTCTTTCGCTGCATTGTCTTCGTTGCCGGTATGCCACTTGCGGAAACAAATGATATCAGCTGGTGACGCTTCTTCCTGTTAAGTAATCTACTCCAGCGCTACTTCGATCGTCTTCAGTCCTTCATCGTGTGGTATAACACTTTTTGAAGGGGCTCGTTGTCTATATTTTCTTCAACTGGATCCTCGTTGAGTACCATGACTACAATATTCTCATCTGCTGTTTCTTCGATCTCGTCGCTGCCCATCCATTCTGTAACGTCATCCGTATTACCTGTTTCACATCCTGCAATATTTTTTATTAGAGAAACAAGCTCCTCGTTGTCTTTTGAACTGTCCAAATCACATTGTTTATCAATTTCATCCTATTCATCACTGACTTTATGACCTAATATTTTCCACGACCGTACTAATGCTACAGAACTGATCTCTTCCCATCCCTCCGATAACCCCGAGTGATAACATCAAGCTTATCAACTGATTTTAAAGCAACCTCTACCATACTTGGAGACTGTAATGCTAAGCTAAGCGGAAGGAGAAGAAAAGATAATAGAGTGGGGGAGATTTGGATTTGATAATTGTGATAAACGGAGAAGTTGTTTAATAGAATTCTGTGGAAAATATTTGCTGTGTATAATGAATGTATTTCTTAAATTAGTATCTAGAAAATGATTTACCTAGATGTCCTCGAGAGATAAAAACCACAATATAGTTAGAAATCAAATTGACTGCATCACGATCAATCGTAGGTATAACAATTAACAACTCTCAGGGTGGATGTTCGAATCACAATCTTTTATCATTTGTTTGGAAAGTAACATTAAAAACATTTAGATCGAGAACAATATCACACAAATTTGATACGGAAAATCTTCCAAAAAATTAACAAACTGTAATTGAAATCTCGAAAAAGAAAAATGAAAAATATGATCAAAATAAATGAAAATAATGGAATGTAGGATAGTCATTAATACGTTCCAAAATCTGGGAGGATAAAAGAGGCACCGACACCATCCGACTTCTTCGAACCATCTGTAAACACGGTTGCATGCCAAGGAAATTTAGAATTGATAAAACTGTGGAATTCCTGTCCGATTAGGGCGTATAGAAGAAACTTAGAGAGAGCGTAGGAATATAGTAAACATATTTGGAGGATGGCAGAGCTCGGCGAAATTAAAAGTGAAATAAGGGAGATTGACAGAGGACATTATGTAAAGACAAAACGAACTGAGCCGAAGAGAAATGAGAGATAGAATAGGAGTTTTCCTAGGTACGAAACGCCAGTTCCTAGAAATCAAAAGATAGGAATGGATAAGAGTAGAGGACGTAAGTGGGAGACGCTTAGTAAGAAAACGATAACCCAAATAAGATCTGCGAATGGAAGGGGTGGTGTATTAGATTCGGCAAGGACTGCTGGAACTGGAGAGGATTTAAGAGCACCAAGGGGCATAGATGAAGGCAAGACTTTTGGATTACATCCAATTTAGAGAGTCGGGACTTAGAAGCACAACCATAGAGATCAAACAAGGATAGTTAATAAAACTGGCCCGAAGCAAATTACATATTTGGAAAATACGTGCAAGATGTGCGGATAGAAAATAGAAGAATAGGCCTTCAATAATCCTATATGAAATAAATAAGGTAATTAGAAGTATGAAGAATATAAAAGCGGCAGGCTGTAAACTGAATGACGCGGGAAAAAGGTGTGCTTATTATTTCTTTATCAAACGGAAAATTACAGAAAAATATACCAATGAACCGGCTCAGCTTCATAATGCTATCCAAAAAAGGAAGCATTATCGAATTATTAAAATAATATACGCGAGAATATGTAAAAAAAATTATCAGTTCAGTTTCTGTAAAAATTTAGAGACACAAAAAATAATGCATTATTCAGCATTAATAGCTTTGAATAAATAGTAATTATTTTACACGAGTTTGTAATTACTTTCTTCTACACTGTCCATAATTAGGGTTCCTAAAATTCGGCATAAGTTAATAAAATAGATAAAAAAAATTTAACTGTAAAACTAAACGTCAATTTTTAAAAATATTGATAAATTTTCCCAGAAACCTTTCGATTTTGAGCTTAAATGTGACAACCGATTATCAAAATTATTATACCCCCCCTTTTTTTCTCTTCTTATTGTCTGATTTTATTCCTTGGCTCTAATTTAAAAGCATTATTTTTACGCGTTCAGATTAGTCCAAATTATAAGTATACAGTATTGCCGCATTAAGTGCATTCGATTCCATTAACTCAGTTTTCATCACCGTTATCTTTTAAAGATTCCTGTGTAAATTTAAGTAATAGATCTGAAGGATAAAAAAAAATCTCAAGGAATTATTTAATTGCTCTCAATACGACGTCTATTGATTTTCATCTGAAATGTACGGTTGTTCAATTAAGAGCTGAACTTTATTTGTATTTACTCGCAACTGTATTTTTATATTTGAAACGCGGTAAATGGTGTTTTTTTTGTTTTTTTTTTCTTTCTATGAAATCTATCGCATAGAATATTTTTATGATTGCTATTCGGTAATGCCGGGGGTTAGTCTGCCTACGCAATTCTTTAGTTTTTTCAGCGGTAGCTGTCTGCACTTTACAGTATATCAGTTATTTCGAAATTATCATCGGTGTTGTGTCTCAGTGTGTGATTAACGTAAACTAGTATTATCAGTATTTGTTTAAGATTTTTTTTTTTTTTTCCCTTAAATTTATATGGTCCATGTGCTGTGTGTAATTGCTGGGATTATTACAGCACATGGATCAGTGCAGGATCAGAAGTGTTTTAATATGTTAGCCGCTCTAATATGGTTTAGTATATCCTGGACCTGTTTTGGTTCGTTTGACAACGCAACCGTCGGTAAGTTGGAGGTGCCTGCAGGCAGGCAATGTTCCAGAACGTGTTCAGCGGTTGGTGAAATTGGGGAATTGCATATGGAACAGGCAGAGGGAGGAGATGTTCCTTCCAGCAAATAGTTGTGGGATATTGCTGTGTGCCCTATGCGGAGTCTAGTTAATGCTGCAAACTCTCTGCGGGACATGGATATCGGTGGCCACCAAGGCTCAGTGCTCACCTTAATGGATCGCAGCCATGATGTGTGAGCCGACCACATAATTTCCCATGTCTCTGCCTTATGTTGCTGAAAAAAGGGTGGCCCCAGCTGAGGCAGAGGGGCACCTTCGGGCATTGGACTATATGTTGCTGCCTTAGCAGCCAAGTTCACACGCTCATTCCCCGGCACACCGGTATGACCCGGGACCCACAAGAATGTTACCTGTGAGCCAGCCCGGAAAAGCACGTTAATAATGCGCTTTATTTTTCGAGATAATATGTGAGAGGTTTTAGGTGTCTGGAGTGTCCTAATCGATTGCAAGGAATCTGTGATTAGAAATGCATTTCGACGTTGGAGGTAAGACTGCAGATATTCTCTCAAGCAGAAGAAAATACCATACAGCTCCCCCTCCAGCACTGAACAGAAGTCGTGGAGCCGAACCGCATGAACAACTCCCTCCACCTCGTAGGCGCAAGCCACCGGCGAGGACCCATTGAGGGGGTTTGCTTTGGCACCATTTGTATACAGCTGTCTGTAGCTGGGAAAAAGTTGCATTTTTTCCGCCACGTACTGGGACGGCAGAATGACATCCTGGTCCGAGCGATCGCTCAGCAGAGATAAATCCGCAACAATCGGAGTATCCTCCCAGGGGAGTTCAACATGCTGATGTGCAAGGTCAGAGTTCCAGTTAATTCCTTTTTCCTTAAGGAGGACTAGTACACTGGGGAGGGGATCGTTCGGAAAAGACGGTAGTGGGATTTCTGACTTATCGTTGTGGCGTAATTTAGCTTGGTACCAGTAAAATAAATCTCTGAATTCATAAGAATTTCGGATAACCGATAAGGGTGGGATGCCCGCTAGTGAACAGATTTCCAACGATGGCGACGTCCTATGCGCTCCCAAGATAATTCGTATAGCAGTATGATGGATTGTGTCAAGTGATTTAAGGAGTGCTTTGTTTGATGAGGAATAAACTTGGCACCCATAGGTCAATTTACTTAAAGTGAGAGATTTGTACACAGTTAGCAGGAGCTTAGGATCTATGCTATATTTCGGATTTGACAGACATTTTAGTATATTTAAGGATTTCTTGCATTTATTTTTAAGATGGTGAATGTGATGTGACCAGGACAGTTTTTCATCAAACACAAGACCCAAGAATTTAATTGTGTGGAGCAACGGGAGTGGTGAATTCCTTAGGAAAAGAGTTATGTCGGAATCGGGATCACGCTGGCGTCTCTTGTGAAATTTCACACATACGGATTTTGTCGGAGAGAATTCCAGGCCATTGTTATCAGCCCATATTTCCAAGTTATTGATTGTTGATTGAAGGATTGATCTCGCATTTGGACGGAAGGTTAGAAGGAAGGGATATATTAAGATCATCAATATATAAGCAGGCTGTAACTGGCGGCCGTATACAATCTGCCATATCATTTATGTACATATAATATAAACAATGTTACGCTCAGCGCTGAGCCTTGCGGAATACCATTTTCGATAAGGAAGGAGGAAGATATTTTAGAGCCAATCCTAACTCGGATCGCCCTATCAGAAAGAAAGTTAAGGATGAAATTGCCCATGTTTCCGCTGATTCCGGCGTTCTTCAGCTTAGTAAGCACACCATATCGCCATACGCGGTCGAAAGCTTTTTCAAGGTCAAAAAAGACCGAATATAAGTATTGCTTTCAGTTTTGGGCTGTAAGTATTTGCCTTTGGAGGCTCAGAAGGTGCATAATTGCGGATTTTGATGTACGGCCACCGACCTGGATTGCAGATAGGATCTCCAAAGATTCTAGGACGGAATAGAGACGCCTATTCACCATTTTTTCCAGAGTTTTTGAAAGGACCGATATTAAGGAAATTGGCCTGTAACTTTGAGGAAGGAAAGGATCTTTGTTTGATTTAAGAACAGGGATTACTAAAGCAGTTTTCCAGGAGTTAGGGATGGATGATGAGGACCAGATTTGATTATAAATATGCATTAGGAGACTTTTAGCGGAAGGAGAGAGATGTTTCAACATGAGTGGGTGAATTGAATCCGCACCGGGTGCACTGTTTCTAGTTTTATTTAGTTGGAAGTTCAATTCATCTATTGAGAAAGGAAGGTTGAACTCTTCATCTTTCTCGGAAAGAAATGATATTGGTTCACTTTCCACTGATGTTTTTTGTTCCAAGAAATTGGGAGTGTACGAGGCAGAGGAGGAAACATTTGTGAAGTGGAGCGCAAAAGCACCCGCCACCTCGGATTCATCTGTCACCAGCGTCCCATTTATAAGTAAAGAGGGGGTCGGAGTGGAGCTAGGGTTACCATTCAGCGCCTTTATCTTTAAGATTAATAACTCTGATAGATTGGAAACTAAAGGGAATGCAATATCATTCTTCCGTTTGCGTGTGTATATGCACTTTTTAAAATTTTTTTTTAAATGAATTCTTTAAATGGAATAATAGTGTTTTTTTCAGTTGCCCATATGCTGTTCTACAGAATTAAATTTAAAAATTCAATTATTTGCTTGATTAGGGTTGATGAAAAAAATTAAATAAACGAGTTTTTCTTTGATTTTTTTGTTCAGATTTAATTAATTTTTAATATTGAACATCAGGAAACTAGGAAGGTACCCAAATAAAATTAAATAAATGAATTTTTCTTTGATTTTTTTGTTCCATTTGTATTTCGTAATGGAAAGAATTGGATAATGAATTTTTTATCTATAATGTATTTCTTTTTCTCTTTTTAATCGAGATTATGAAGGGAGAGAAATCGAATACAGCTAAATAACTATTAGTCGGAGTATCGTAGATTTTTTTGGTTCATATATCGGTCTTTAATTCGATTACTAACATTGCGCTTACGGTGAAACATCAAAAGTAATTTTTATTTTTCGAAATCGTGGGGGCTGGCTACTTTTTAATTAGGACCCCTGCTTACTTAAGTGCCATATTAGAATATTTGTAATGCCGAAAGTAGGAATGAGACCCACTGTATACCACCACTATTCGATTGCCAATCGGGTTTTTATAAAAACGAAATGGTTTTAATGACAATATTTCATGAGAATATCTCTTGTGGTTCATTTATTTAGAAGTAAAATTAGAAACTGGCACAAATTATTTTTGTTGTTACGTGAAATTTAAAAATTAACCTTTGCTTTTAAATAATTAAAATGGAGTTAATTTTAACGAGTAAGAATATTTTCAGATTTTGAAATTAAAAATTGTTTACTTTTTTCGAGTAGGTCTGGAAAAGAGCGTATGTTCTAGCGCTGTTTTTAACTGGTCAGTTTTCTTTTTTATTTACTTCTCAACCTTGGTTAGCCTCCGGGCCGTGTATATTATCTAGACTATTTCGGCCCAAGAGTCTCCGATTACAGGAGTGCCCGTAATCCATTGTCCCTGACGAACTGAAAACCTGCCCTCTGGTTCGCTTGTGAATTTGAGAGGGCATGGCTGAGATTATCAAATCCGTGTCTCGTTCTGGAGGGTTGGAATGTAGGGCAGTTTATGAGAATATGATCAACCGCCGGTGGCTCTTATGCGCGACAGAAAGGACAAGTGGTTGGAGGGTGAGCGACCTCCAACAAATAGTCGCGCGTGGCCGAGGCGTAAGCGGTTGAGCGCACGATAATAAACTCGTAAGGTCCCCTGAGGGGGGGCTACCATGGCTCTACGGATTTCTTAATACTTTGGAGGTGAGCCGGGGTGGAGATGTGCTCTTGGTTCTACTACTCCATTATTTGTCTTTGTATTGTATCTGATATTTGAGGGAGCCCAAGGATGTTTTGCGGACTGAGGGCTGTAATGGTTGTGTGAGCTGCTGTGTTCGCCCTTTGATTTCTTGGGATTCCAGCGTGACTTGGGACCCATATCACGATTGGGTTGTCACCTTTTGACTGCAGCTCCATGATGATACACCTGGCACCCATAATTTATTTTACTTAGGATCAAGGCTTTGTAAACATTAGAGATTAATTTAGGGTGAATATTGAGTTGAGGATTGGAAATGTATCGAATTATTGACAGTAACTTTATACATTCAGATTTTAGCTTATCAATATGTAAACGCCAAGTTAATCTGCTATCGAACTCCAGGCCTAGGAACCTGGCTGAAAGGAGATTCGGAATTATGACGTTGTTTATTTGGAAAGGAGTTCTGTTGGTCACAGATCGTCCCCTACTGAAATCGACCCACACTGTCTTTGCGGAGGAAAAGTTTAGACCATTGACTTCTGACCATTTTTGGAGTTTGGAGATAGTTTTCTGAAGGATTGTGTGAGATATTTGTGGATCATGAGACGCTAGGGAAATACTAAGGTCGTCAATGAAGAGCCGGACCGTTACTGGTGGCTGAATACAATCAGCAGTGTCATTGATATACATTATAAACAAGGTTACGCTAAGCGCAGAGCCTTGAGGTATGCCGTTCTCGATGCTTACCGCATCAGAGACTCGAGAGTCGATTCTGACCCGTACAGTTCGGTCTGACAAGTAGTTTTGAATGAATCTTATCATTCTGCCTGCCACCTGCCTTCTTCGTAGTTTGCTTGTAAGACCTTGCCGTCAGAGGCAGTCATAGGCTTTTTCAATATCGAAGAATATGGTTATCAGGTGCTGTTGGCTTTTGAACGCAGATAAAATCTGCCTTTGAAGACTCACCAGATGACATGATGTTGATTTAGCCTTTCGGCCTCCGGCTTATATCGTGGGGAGGATATTCTTGGATTCACAAAAGGAGAGGCGACGTCTGTTGATCATTAACAATAATAACCTGTTATTTTGTATAATTTTAATTAAAAAAATTGTTTACATTGTCAGGTAAATGAATGATGCGATCACCTCTATTTTTAATAGTTTATCATTTAAATGTGACTTTATTCTAGTGGTGTATAAAGTAGCTCTTTAGGTTTTTTTTTTTTTTTTTTTTTGATAAAACTGGTAATAAAATTAAAGGGTAATCGCCCGTACGTATATGTATATCGCTTTTACAAAGGAAAATTTACAGATTACGTAACTGAAAGGTTTTTGAAACTGCTTTTTCATTATTCTTTTTAATTTTTATAGTTATTTTAGAAATACTCGTATTTACGGCGACCCGACTTTAATTTCAGTATGGACTTACTACTCCGTGTGCTGATAGTGATCTTACGGAGTATTATCGGAGAAATTGTTTAAGAAAATGTTCCGTGTCCTTTCAAGTCAATCATATTAAAGAAGAAACAAGTTCAATTTTTGTACCTTAATGGTGTCAATAAAACCTTTTTGTAACTATAAATAAAACCGTACTTTGAAGTTTGATTTTCAGAGAAATCAATCCTAGACTATTATTATTTTATGCCAAGTTTTATAAACAATATTATGTTTACATATACGTCTGAAGTGTAATTTTAAGAGTTATAAACAGACGAAATATGTAATATTTATCTGTTCGCGCAGACCGGAAAAACCGATGCGAACAGATTGTTGACCCGAACGTAAAAGCTCAGACAAACGAATATGCGTAGTAGTATCGTAAAAACATAAAAAACCAAACGTCGTACAAATAAGTTTTTTCTTAATGACGTCAACAGTACGTATAAAAATCATTACAAATTTACTGGTAAAAAATTTTTTTTATCTTGAAAATTTCATTTTTAATTACTTCGTCGCTTCTTTCAGCAGTAAACGGTTCGATTTAACGGTGGAAATCATTGGCAAAATTATTTTTTATCTGCAGCGCAATAATCCCTAAAATTTTTAAACAGAAAACGTTTCAATTTTTAGGGTAAGCAAATTTTTTGACTCCAGTTCCATTCGTCTAGGATTACATAAAACCCGCTCTGTATCCATTGTGGGTCTGATTTTCAATTTTTTTCGGTACTAATTCGAACTTTGTACGGATATTTAAATAAACTATTTTTTTCTTCTCTTTCTAAATATGATAGTACGCCTGGAAAAATTTTATTTTTCAACGCGTTTATTGAGTCGGTCCTGTTTGTTTGCCTGTATAGACTCGTTTGTTTTTATTTTAACCTACTCGCACTCATCCGGAACGTTAAAATTGCATTGCTGTTTGTCATCCATGTCATTACAACAATGAAAAAAAAATTAAATATAACAGTTTTAAATGATATTTGAAGGTGCGCTTACATCGTTAAAAAGAGAGAAATGTATAGCAGAAATTCTAATAATATTAGCAATGATAAAAGTAAAAAGAATAAAAATAATGAAAAAAAAAATGGTAATATTAAATGAAATTTTTGTAATAATACGTAAAATAGTATTAGCGCGCCCAGGGTAGGAAAAAAAAATAGTATTGTACACGCTTGCAAAATTATTGTAAATTGATCGTGTGTATATTATGTGATATATTCTCTATATTGTAACATTTGAAGTGAATGAAAAACTTGTTTTTACATATATGTTTAGAATAAAAATTGTACTTTTAAACTTATACTACAGTGAAGTACCGATTATCCGAAAATCGCTTATCCGAAATGGATGTTTTAACGTATTTTAATTATTTTTAATACATATTTAAGGTATTTAAGATTTTTAATATGTACGTACGTAATTACATATACGTACCGTAGGCCTACCTTATTTTTCATTACAACACATATTACATTACTGTAGTTTATTAAATTTCGTAATTTTCAATGTTTTTCTTTTATATGTTAAATACGTATAATGTTTCTGTAAATACATGTAATGCTTCTATAACGATTATCGATTATCCGAAAAAATCGTTTTTCCGAAATTGTCAATCCCCGATTATTTCGGATAATCGGTACTTCACTGCATTCCGATCTTTTACGTCTCGGCCTCCCTACGCCTTACTACGCTCACAGCATCCTTTCTTTTTCTTCTCCCTTCGTTATTCCTTTGTTAGCTTCATTCATACGTTCTATTTCTAATATTTTTACATAACTCGCATTGGGTAACATCCTTAGCTGACATGCTCAAAAAAAAAAAAAAAAAAAAAAAAAATTGTTCCTCTTTATAATCAAATTATTATCCGAATAATAGCATTTAACAATAAAAACACTAAATATGTAGCAGTAATTCTAATAATATTAACAATGATAAAAGCGGACAGAACAGAAATAGTAAAAAATAATTGAATTGTAATCGAAATTTTAGGGTAGAAACTAAAAAAGTTAAATACAATAATTTTTTCAACAAAAGTCTTCATTTCGCTGCACCAGAAGTGAAAAAGTATAATTTTCAGAAGATTATGAATTCACAAACGGTTATAGAAGTGTAATGCTGAGTATTGATGGTTAAATAAAAATTCGCGAGAACGAAATCATAAAAATATAAAACGAAACTTTGTCAGCCAGCACTTTTATTTTTATTTAACCGTTGAATATTCAACATTACTACTTCTGTAACTCCTTGTCGAAAATCTTCATGAAAATTATTATTTTTCACCAATTTTAGCGCAGCTAAACAAAAGCTTTTAGTTAAGTTTTTTTTTTTTTTATTCACTCGTTATGCCTTTTAAAGAATATCATACTTTCATCAATCTGTAAGAAAAAATGAAAAGATTTTATTCATGATTTGATTCACGTTGCTGTCTAAGTGAAGTAATACGTAAGGATATTTACTTTAAAATGTGCGTATCATTGAATAATGGATAATTTTAAAACTTAAATTTATCGTCCAAGGTGCGAGGGAAATTAATTGGAAAGCTGCATTAACCAGAACGAGACGAAACTTAAATGCTCTCCTAAACGAATGCAAAATAAATAAATAGATACATAAATAAATAGCGGCACATACAAACACGATACGTCTAGTCTACTTCGGATTGCGATATTTCGAATTAAGAGGTATAGAAATAAAACGAAAAAAAAATAATCGGTCCCTTAAAGGAGCGCAGGCTAAATGACGGAAACAGCTGAACAACAACATTGAAATTATCTTCGTCATGTTTTTAATGTAGAGAGCTGTTCATGTAACCATTCTACGATTATTCCACATGCCTGTTAATATCTATTGTACGTTTTGTGATCCGATTCTCAGTTATATTTTTTTTCTATACATATCAGCGATTGCCGTTATAAACTAAATTCGATTGCATAAAAAATGTCGCTCTTCTGAAATTCACGGCTCGTGTTAATGTTATTTTACAACGTTAATTTCGCTTTTCATTTAGTGTAACGTAATCGTTAAAATCGATGTATTTATGTAATTAATGTTATAAACGTGTCACGTATTATTATCCTGCGTCATTATAATCAGTCAGGATCGATAGAAAAATGTTGAATAATTCGCTATTGGTCGGAATGTGAATACCGGGTAACTGACTAGTGTGTACCCGCGCTGTATCAGTTTAGTATCGTAATCATAGTGCGACGGAGGCGATTTTAAAGTTGTTTTCTTATAGTATATTGTTGGTCAGTCAAAATGTGATTGTCCCGGCTTGTCCGTCCAACTGGCGAACACACCTTTAGTCGGTGTAGCTGCTGCTAGGCTACTGACTTGCCTTCTAACAGTTTCAGCTCCAGTTTGCCGTGCTGATTTGGTGCGTTGTTTGATAGTTGAGGAATCAGTCTATGGGCAGTATCATCACGGCGACGAGTATCGATGCGTATCGTTATGATGATGTCCGCGTGCTGGAATGCGTGCGATTTTGGAGTTCTCTTAAAGTATCATCCTCTCGCTCTGCTATAACGTGTTGTCCTGCAATATTACCGGAGGGACAACTGTTATTATACTTGTTTGCTGTTTATTATTATTACTGTATACTCCAGTTCTTCTAATACAACATTATTAATGTCTATACAACATACATAAATGCATACATATATACATACATATATATATATATATATATATATATAACGTATGTATGTTTGTTGCTACAGTCTTATGTATTTAATGGTGATGAATGATCTGTTGGTTATAGATGGTAATAATATTTTAAAGTAGCTTACTTGCAACGATGCTAAAATATAACAATGAACTACTGGCTATCGGGCCATCGACGTGGTCATACCGTAAAAAGTTTGGATTATTAAATTTCTTAAAGTACTTTATTCAATTGTTAGCAACGTTGAAGGTTACGTTTTCGGAAACATGCTAATATTTATTTCTAAGAATAACGGCTGCTTACATTTGTAGATGACGCGTGTTTTTAGCAATCCGTTGTTATATATAGCGTTTATACTAATTTTGAAAGAACATTCGATTCTCCAAAAATAAAATGAATGTCAGCTACATTTAATTTCTTAAAAGTAGAATCGACTTAACAGAAAATTATTAGGTACATATTTTCTTCTTTAGTTCGTTATTCAAATGTCGAGACCTTAATTTTTTTGCAAGTTACCGACTCCGTATAACGTCGTTTACAATAATTTTCCGCTAGTTCCATTAGTTGTTGAAGATTCGAATCAGTTCATTTCCTAATTTTTAATCAATATGCTTCATATAGTACGGAGAAATGGTAAGGAAGTTCGCTCGATTTCATGAGAAATTTGTGCCAATTTATTTTAAATGTTCCTTTTTTTTTGTGCATTTTTTTTTATAGTGATTTAAGTAAGACAAAATCTAGAATTAAGCCAAGGTTAGGAATTGATAATTCGCTTAAAAGAGGTTTGTCCCGAAGTTAGATGTCTGCTTTATGTGAACGTTTGCGATTACGGAAAATGATGGTTTCAATCTAGGAAGTAAATTATCCCATCTACATTGTGTTAATAGCAGGAAATTCGGAATCTTTCTGCTCTTCATCGGCCTTCCAGCTGCTTATTATGCGTCTTTTACTCTTTCTCTTTACCGTCTCTGTCGGTTGTTCCGGCATTCGGGTCCTTTTAATGCTCTATATCTGATCGTGTAAATACCTGATATCACCTTTCTTCCTTTTCTCACTTCTTTTGGACTAATGTCTATTTTATCAAACTAAAAAAATATATATAATCTATATAGCAGTAAAATTTTGGAAAATATTCGGTGCCCTTTTTTTTTTCTTTTGTCATAATATAGGAATGTAAGAAAAATGTAATAAATTTTAATTGCTAAAAATAATTAAAATGAGAACACTCGATAGTATTTTTGATAGTTTAACACGTGTGCTGTGAAGGGAATGGGGTGAGAAGCCTCCGTGAAGGTTGGCAAGCGAAGCTAGCAGGAATTATTAAAAAAATATTAGACAAATATTTCAATTTTTTTAAATTTCAAGATAATTTTCAACGTTAAGTAGCGATAAAAGGTCATGATTTTGGGGGTTGGCCAACGTAGCGAGCAGGGGGCAGGTCATCCTAGTTTTATTGTAAATAAACATGTAATGGTTGAAAATAAAACCATAGCAAAAGTTTATTCACTTGAGACGGGAAATAAACATAGAAAATAACTGTGAAATATGTACCGATGTTTCTCTCCTTTGAATAATAAAGTTTTCTATCTGTAATAATGCCGAATAAACAACTCGAATATTACACAGAAACACATTAACGAATTATGAAATTTTTTTATTCAACAATTATACCTGGATGAAGGTAAAAGTGAATTTTATTTATATAATATAATATAAAATAAACTTTAATAACAAACAATATAGATCAATAAATTAGATAAATACCTATTTAGAAACGTTTTCGGGCATAACCCATCATCAGCTAACACTAACTTAAAGGAAACTTAAAACATACTGAAGTGAATATAGGGAATACATGGGTATATATAGTAGATGTAAAGAGGAATAAACATGGCAGGTATAAAAATCTATATGTTGAAAATGCTAATAACTAATATAAAATATAAAATAAAACAAGAAGACAAAAAGTTAAATTTTTATATTAAACAGTGGATTATTATTATTAGGTGTTTGGTCATTTAAAATATTATTTTTATATTTATTTATATAATAATTTTCTGCAATGTTCATATTATTACCTTTGTGATAAGTGGCCAGGATGGTTACAGTATTTTCTATTGAATTAGGTTTATGTTTATTTTTAATTAGATGTTCTGCATAGGTTGATTTTTCTATTTCATTATTATTAAATGCTTTTATATGTTCTTTATATCTGCAATTGATTTTTCGCCCTGTTTGACCAATGTATGATTTCTCACAATCAGTACAATTTATTTTATATATACCACTATTTTCATAAATATTATTATTTTTTAAATTTAAGGTGTTTATTTTATATTTTAAATTATTTTTAGTTTTGAATGCTACATTTAAACCTTGTTTTTTGAATAAATTGGTTAATTTGTATATGTTATTGTTTATAAATGTGAATGTTATCCATCCTTTATTGTTAGTAGCATTATTGACTCTTAATTTTTGTATATATTTTGATTTTGATTTTATTTTGTGAATTAGTTTATCTATTATTTGTTCGTCATAACCATTATTTCTTGCCAAAGTCTTTAATATATTAATTTCTATTTGTTTTTTATTTATATTCATGGGTGTAGTTAATAATCTATTTATTGCAGTCATGAAGTAAGCATATTTATGTTGGTTTGGGTGATTTGATGTTTTATGAATTATATTATCAGTGGTGGTTTGTTTTCTATAAATATTATATGTTAACTTATCATTTGATTTTATTATTGTTATATCTAAGAAATTTATTTTGTTATTTTCTTCTTTTTCCATAGTATAATGAATATTTTTGTGAATTTTATTTAAATCATTTAGAATGTCATTTTCAGTATTACTACTATTTTCATCAAAAATTAGTAGTGTATCATCTACATATCTAATATAAGATTTAATATTGTATTTTTGTATTATATTTTCCATGTATATTTCTTCTAAATTTTGTAGAAAGATTTCACTTAAAATACCTGACAAAGGTGAGCCCATAGCTAATCCATTATTTTGTATATACATGGAGTTATTAAAATTAAAGTAATTTTGCTCTGTAACAGTTTTAATTATTTGGATTAATTGATTACAAAAAATATTATTCTTTAACTTATTTACAGATTTTTTAATTATATCTATGGTTTCATTTATAGGTATATTTGTATAAAGGTTTGTTATATCATAAGAAATTAATTTAGTTTTGTTATTAATTTTTATATTTTTTAATTTATCAAAAACATCCAATCTGTTTCTAATAGTATATTTATTATTAATTGATATATTAGTTTTTAATATTTTAGTTATTAATTTTGAGATTTTATAAGAAGGTGCACTAGTATAATTTATTAGTGGTCTTATAGGAGCATTATTTTTATGTATTTTTATTAAAGGGTTAAGAGTTGGTGCTTTTGGGTTCATATTTATTAAATATTTAGCTTCATTATTATTTATTATTATATCAGATTCTTTTATTATTTTCCTTATTTTTATTTGATATTTATTAGTGGGGTCTGTTTTTATTAATTGTATATTATTTTCTTTTAAAAAATTTTCAGTTTTTTGGATGATTTCATTTTTATTGATGATTACTAAACTGTTTCCCTTATCTGCTTTTACAATGACTGCATTGTTTTGTTTTAATTTACTATTGATATTTTTAATTGTGTTTTGTATTTTTAAATGTTCTATATTTGTTTCATTTTTCTTTAAGATATTTCTGATGGCATGAGTTGCCTCAGCTCTAATAATTGTTTGATCTTCAATTGGTAATTTTTGGATAGCAGATTCAGTTTCTATAATTAAATTTTCATATTGTTTTTTGTTATATATGTTTAAATTATATTTATAGCCCAAATTTACAGTATTAATTTCATCATTTGTTAATTGTATGTTGGTTAAGTTTATAGTTCTGGGATGAAAATTAAATTTGTTATTATCTGCAAGTTTTGGTTTTTGTTGTTTTATTAAGTTATTTAATTTCTTATCTAAAATTAGGCGTTTTTTATTAATAAATGCTTTAATTTTTAGATCTATTTCATCTAAATATAATTTTAATATTTCAAATTTTAAGTTATTAGCTAGATATATATGTAATTTTAACATTTGAAGGTTAATTTTATTCTTTTTGTTATAAAGGAAGTTAATTTCATTTTTAATCCAAAATTTTTCAGCTTGTGATTTAGTTTTCATTGCTATATCAGATTTATTTTTTATTTTAACAACTGCATATTTAGGGATTATATTATTACTTATACAAACTTTATTAAAATATATGTTATTGATAGTTTTATATAATTTTAACTTTAGATAATAAAACTTTTGAATATATATTGCCATATCGGCATAATTAAATGTAGGTGAATACATCCTGTTTGTTAAAATGGTATAATAAAATAAACTTTAATAACAAACAATATAGATCAATAAATTAGATAAATACCTATTTAGAAACGTTTTCGGGCATAACCCATCATCAGCTAACACTAACTTAAAGGAAACTTAAAACATACTGAAGTGAATATAGGGAATACATGGGTATATATAGTAGATGTAAAGAGGAATAAACATGGCAGGTATAAAAATCTATATGTTGAAAATGCTAATAACTAATATAAAATATAAAATAAAACAAGAAGACAAAAAGTTAAATTTTTATATTAAACAGTGGATTATTATTATTAGGTGTTTGGTCATTTAAAATATTATTTTTATATTTATTTATATAATAATTTTCTGCAATGTTCATATTATTACCTTTGTGATAAGTGGCCAGGATGGTTACAGTATTTTCTATTGAATTAGGTTTATGTTTATTTTTAATTAGATGTTCTGCATAGGTTGATTTTTCTATTTCATTATTATTAAATGCTTTTATATGTTCTTTATATCTGCAATTGATTTTTCGCCCTGTTTGACCAATGTATGATTTCTCACAATCAGTACAATTTATTTTATATATACCACTATTTTCATAAATATTATTATTTTTTAAATTTAAGGTGTTTATTTTATATTTTAAATTATTTTTAGTTTTGAATGCTACATTTAAACCTTGTTTTTTGAATAAATTGGTTAATTTGTATATGTTATTGTTTATAAATGTGAATGTTATCCATCCTTTATTGTTAGTAGCATTATTGACTCTTAATTTTTGTATATATTTTGATTTTGATTTTATTTTGTGAATTAGTTTATCTATTATTTGTTCGTCATAACCATTATTTCTTGCCAAAGTCTTTAATATATTAATTTCTATTTGTTTTTTATTTATATTCATGGGTGTAGTTAATAATCTATTTATTGCAGTCATGAAGTAAGCATATTTATGTTGGTTTGGGTGATTTGATGTTTTATGAATTATATTATCAGTGGTGGTTTGTTTTCTATAAATATTATATGTTAACTTATCATTTGATTTTATTATTGTTATATCTAAGAAATTTATTTTGTTATTTTCTTCTTTTTCCATAGTATAATGAATATTTTTGTGAATTTTATTTAAATCATTTAGAATGTCATTTTCAGTATTACTACTATTTTCATCAAAAATTAGTAGTGTATCATCTACATATCTAATATAAGATTTAATATTGTATTTTTGTATTATATTTTCCATGTATATTTCTTCTAAATTTTGTAGAAAGATTTCACTTAAAATACCTGACAAAGGTGAGCCCATAGCTAATCCATTATTTTGTATATACATGGAGTTATTAAAATTAAAGTAATTTTGCTCTGTAACAGTTTTAATTATTTGGATTAATTGATTACAAAAAATATTATTCTTTAACTTATTTACAGATTTTTTAATTATATCTATGGTTTCATTTATAGGTATATTTGTATAAAGGTTTGTTATATCATAAGAAATTAATTTAGTTTTGTTATTAATTTTTATATTTTTTAATTTATCAAAAACATCCAATCTGTTTCTAATAGTATATTTATTATTAATTGATATATTAGTTTTTAATATTTTAGTTATTAATTTTGAGATTTTATAAGAAGGTGCACTAGTATAATTTATTAGTGGTCTTATAGGAGCATTATTTTTATGTATTTTTATTAAAGGGTTAAGAGTTGGTGCTTTTGGGTTCATATTTATTAAATATTTAGCTTCATTATTATTTATTATTATATCAGATTCTTTTATTATTTTCCTTATTTTTATTTGATATTTATTAGTGGGGTCTGTTTTTATTAATTGTATATTATTTTCTTTTAAAAAATTTTCAGTTTTTTGGATGATTTCATTTTTATTGATGATTACTAAACTGTTTCCCTTATCTGCTTTTACAATGACTGCATTGTTTTGTTTTAATTTACTATTGATATTTTTAATTGTGTTTTGTATTTTTAAATGTTCTATATTTGTTTCATTTTTCTTTAAGATATTTCTGATGGCATGAGTTGCCTCAGCTCTAATAATTGTTTGATCTTCAATTGGTAATTTTTGGATAGCAGATTCAGTTTCTATAATTAAATTTTCATATTGTTTTTTGTTATATATGTTTAAATTATATTTATAGCCCAAATTTACAGTATTAATTTCATCATTTGTTAATTGTATGTTGGTTAAGTTTATAGTTCTGGGATGAAAATTAAATTTGTTATTATCTGCAAGTTTTGGTTTTTGTTGTTTTATTAAGTTATTTAATTTCTTATCTAAAATTAGGCGTTTTTTATTAATAAATGCTTTAATTTTTAGATCTATTTCATCTAAATATAATTTTAATATTTCAAATTTTAAGTTATTAGCTAGATATATATGTAATTTTAACATTTGAAGGTTAATTTTATTCTTTTTGTTATAAAGGAAGTTAATTTCATTTTTAATCCAAAATTTTTCAGCTTGTGATTTAGTTTTCATTGCTATATCAGATTTATTTTTTATTTTAACAACTGCATATTTAGGGATTATATTATTACTTATACAAACTTTATTAAAATATATGTTATTGATAGTTTTATATAATTTTAACTTTAGATAATAAAACTTTTGAATATATATTGCCATATCGGCATAATTAAATGTAGGTGAATACATCCTGTTTGTTAAAATGGTATAATAAAATAAACTTTAATAACAAACAATATAGATCAATAAATTAGATAAATACCTATTTAGAAACGTTTTCGGGCATAACCCATCATCAGCTAACACTAACTTAAAGGAAACTTAAAACATACTGAAGTGAATATAGGGAATACATGGGTATATATAGTAGATGTAAAGAGGAATAAACATGGCAGGTATAAAAATCTATATGTTGAAAATGCTAATAACTAATATAAAATATAAAATAAAACAAGAAGACAAAAAGTTAAATTTTTATATTAAACAGTGGATTATTATTATTAGGTGTTTGGTCATTTAAAATATTATTTTTATATTTATTTATATAATAATTTTCTGCAATGTTCATATTATTACCTTTGTGATAAGTGGCCAGGATGGTTACAGTATTTTCTATTGAATTAGGTTTATGTTTATTTTTAATTAGATGTTCTGCATAGGTTGATTTTTCTATTTCATTATTATTAAATGCTTTTATATGTTCTTTATATCTGCAATTGATTTTTCGCCCTGTTTGACCAATGTATGATTTCTCACAATCAGTACAATTTATTTTATATATACCACTATTTTCATAAATATTATTATTTTTTAAATTTAAGGTGTTTATTTTATATTTTAAATTATTTTTAGTTTTGAATGCTACATTTAAACCTTGTTTTTTGAATAAATTGGTTAATTTGTATATGTTATTGTTTATAAATGTGAATGTTATCCATCCTTTATTGTTAGTAGCATTATTGACTCTTAATTTTTGTATATATTTTGATTTTGATTTTATTTTGTGAATTAGTTTATCTATTATTTGTTCGTCATAACCATTATTTCTTGCCAAAGTCTTTAATATATTAATTTCTATTTGTTTTTTATTTATATTCATGGGTGTAGTTAATAATCTATTTATTGCAGTCATGAAGTAAGCATATTTATGTTGGTTTGGGTGATTTGATGTTTTATGAATTATATTATCAGTGGTGGTTTGTTTTCTATAAATATTATATGTTAACTTATCATTTGATTTTATTATTGTTATATCTAAGAAATTTATTTTGTTATTTTCTTCTTTTTCCATAGTATAATGAATATTTTTGTGAATTTTATTTAAATCATTTAGAATGTCATTTTCAGTATTACTACTATTTTCATCAAAAATTAGTAGTGTATCATCTACATATCTAATATAAGATTTAATATTGTATTTTTGTATTATATTTTCCATGTATATTTCTTCTAAATTTTGTAGAAAGATTTCACTTAAAATACCTGACAAAGGTGAGCCCATAGCTAATCCATTATTTTGTATATACATGGAGTTATTAAAATTAAAGTAATTTTGCTCTGTAACAGTTTTAATTATTTGGATTAATTGATTACAAAAAATATTATTCTTTAACTTATTTACAGATTTTTTAATTATATCTATGGTTTCATTTATAGGTATATTTGTATAAAGGTTTGTTATATCATAAGAAATTAATTTAGTTTTGTTATTAATTTTTATATTTTTTAATTTATCAAAAACATCCAATCTGTTTCTAATAGTATATTTATTATTAATTGATATATTAGTTTTTAATATTTTAGTTATTAATTTTGAGATTTTATAAGAAGGTGCACTAGTATAATTTATTAGTGGTCTTATAGGAGCATTATTTTTATGTATTTTTATTAAAGGGTTAAGAGTTGGTGCTTTTGGGTTCATATTTATTAAATATTTAGCTTCATTATTATTTATTATTATATCAGATTCTTTTATTATTTTCCTTATTTTTATTTGATATTTATTAGTGGGGTCTGTTTTTATTAATTGTATATTATTTTCTTTTAAAAAATTTTCAGTTTTTTGGATGATTTCATTTTTATTGATGATTACTAAACTGTTTCCCTTATCTGCTTTTACAATGACTGCATTGTTTTGTTTTAATTTACTATTGATATTTTTAATTGTGTTTTGTATTTTTAAATGTTCTATATTTGTTTCATTTTTCTTTAAGATATTTCTGATGGCATGAGTTGCCTCAGCTCTAATAATTGTTTGATCTTCAATTGGTAATTTTTGGATAGCAGATTCAGTTTCTATAATTAAATTTTCATATTGTTTTTTGTTATATATGTTTAAATTATATTTATAGCCCAAATTTACAGTATTAATTTCATCATTTGTTAATTGTATGTTGGTTAAGTTTATAGTTCTGGGATGAAAATTAAATTTGTTATTATCTGCAAGTTTTGGTTTTTGTTGTTTTATTAAGTTATTTAATTTCTTATCTAAAATTAGGCGTTTTTTATTAATAAATGCTTTAATTTTTAGATCTATTTCATCTAAATATAATTTTAATATTTCAAATTTTAAGTTATTAGCTAGATATATATGTAATTTTAACATTTGAAGGTTAATTTTATTCTTTTTGTTATAAAGGAAGTTAATTTCATTTTTAATCCAAAATTTTTCAGCTTGTGATTTAGTTTTCATTGCTATATCAGATTTATTTTTTATTTTAACAACTGCATATTTAGGGATTATATTATTACTTATACAAACTTTATTAAAATATATGTTATTGATAGTTTTATATAATTTTAACTTTAGATAATAAAACTTTTGAATATATATTGCCATATCGGCATAATTAAATGTAGGTGAATACATCCTGTTTGTTAAAATGGTATAATAAAATAAACTTTAATAACAAACAATATAGATCAATAAATTAGATAAATACCTATTTAGAAACGTTTTCGGGCATAACCCATCATCAGCTAACACTAACTTAAAGGAAACTTAAAACATACTGAAGTGAATATAGGGAATACATGGGTATATATAGTAGATGTAAAGAGGAATAAACATGGCAGGTATAAAAATCTATATGTTGAAAATGCTAATAACTAATATAAAATATAAAATAAAACAAGAAGACAAAAAGTTAAATTTTTATATTAAACAGTGGATTATTATTATTAGGTGTTTGGTCATTTAAAATATTATTTTTATATTTATTTATATAATAATTTTCTGCAATGTTCATATTATTACCTTTGTGATAAGTGGCCAGGATGGTTACAGTATTTTCTATTGAATTAGGTTTATGTTTATTTTTAATTAGATGTTCTGCATAGGTTGATTTTTCTATTTCATTATTATTAAATGCTTTTATATGTTCTTTATATCTGCAATTGATTTTTCGCCCTGTTTGACCAATGTATGATTTCTCACAATCAGTACAATTTATTTTATATATACCACTATTTTCATAAATATTATTATTTTTTAAATTTAAGGTGTTTATTTTATATTTTAAATTATTTTTAGTTTTGAATGCTACATTTAAACCTTGTTTTTTGAATAAATTGGTTAATTTGTATATGTTATTGTTTATAAATGTGAATGTTATCCATCCTTTATTGTTAGTAGCATTATTGACTCTTAATTTTTGTATATATTTTGATTTTGATTTTATTTTGTGAATTAGTTTATCTATTATTTGTTCGTCATAACCATTATTTCTTGCCAAAGTCTTTAATATATTAATTTCTATTTGTTTTTTATTTATATTCATGGGTGTAGTTAATAATCTATTTATTGCAGTCATGAAGTAAGCATATTTATGTTGGTTTGGGTGATTTGATGTTTTATGAATTATATTATCAGTGGTGGTTTGTTTTCTATAAATATTATATGTTAACTTATCATTTGATTTTATTATTGTTATATCTAAGAAATTTATTTTGTTATTTTCTTCTTTTTCCATAGTATAATGAATATTTTTGTGAATTTTATTTAAATCATTTAGAATGTCATTTTCAGTATTACTACTATTTTCATCAAAAATTAGTAGTGTATCATCTACATATCTAATATAAGATTTAATATTGTATTTTTGTATTATATTTTCCATGTATATTTCTTCTAAATTTTGTAGAAAGATTTCACTTAAAATACCTGACAAAGGTGAGCCCATAGCTAATCCATTATTTTGTATATACATGGAGTTATTAAAATTAAAGTAATTTTGCTCTGTAACAGTTTTAATTATTTGGATTAATTGATTACAAAAAATATTATTCTTTAACTTATTTACAGATTTTTTAATTATATCTATGGTTTCATTTATAGGTATATTTGTATAAAGGTTTGTTATATCATAAGAAATTAATTTAGTTTTGTTATTAATTTTTATATTTTTTAATTTATCAAAAACATCCAATCTGTTTCTAATAGTATATTTATTATTAATTGATATATTAGTTTTTAATATTTTAGTTATTAATTTTGAGATTTTATAAGAAGGTGCACTAGTATAATTTATTAGTGGTCTTATAGGAGCATTATTTTTATGTATTTTTATTAAAGGGTTAAGAGTTGGTGCTTTTGGGTTCATATTTATTAAATATTTAGCTTCATTATTATTTATTATTATATCAGATTCTTTTATTATTTTCCTTATTTTTATTTGATATTTATTAGTGGGGTCTGTTTTTATTAATTGTATATTATTTTCTTTTAAAAAATTTTCAGTTTTTTGGATGATTTCATTTTTATTGATGATTACTAAACTGTTTCCCTTATCTGCTTTTACAATGACTGCATTGTTTTGTTTTAATTTACTATTGATATTTTTAATTGTGTTTTGTATTTTTAAATGTTCTATATTTGTTTCATTTTTCTTTAAGATATTTCTGATGGCATGAGTTGCCTCAGCTCTAATAATTGTTTGATCTTCAATTGGTAATTTTTGGATAGCAGATTCAGTTTCTATAATTAAATTTTCATATTGTTTTTTGTTATATATGTTTAAATTATATTTATAGCCCAAATTTACAGTATTAATTTCATCATTTGTTAATTGTATGTTGGTTAAGTTTATAGTTCTGGGATGAAAATTAAATTTGTTATTATCTGCAAGTTTTGGTTTTTGTTGTTTTATTAAGTTATTTAATTTCTTATCTAAAATTAGGCGTTTTTTATTAATAAATGCTTTAATTTTTAGATCTATTTCATCTAAATATAATTTTAATATTTCAAATTTTAAGTTATTAGCTAGATATATATGTAATTTTAACATTTGAAGGTTAATTTTATTCTTTTTGTTATAAAGGAAGTTAATTTCATTTTTAATCCAAAATTTTTCAGCTTGTGATTTAGTTTTCATTGCTATATCAGATTTATTTTTTATTTTAACAACTGCATATTTAGGGATTATATTATTACTTATACAAACTTTATTAAAATATATGTTATTGATAGTTTTATATAATTTTAACTTTAGATAATAAAACTTTTGAATATATATTGCCATATCGGCATAATTAAATGTAGGTGAATACATCCTGTTTGTTAAAATGGTATAATAAAATAAACTTTAATAACAAACAATATAGATCAATAAATTAGATAAATACCTATTTAGAAACGTTTTCGGGCATAACCCATCATCAGCTAACACTAACTTAAAGGAAACTTAAAACATACTGAAGTGAATATAGGGAATACATGGGTATATATAGTAGATGTAAAGAGGAATAAACATGGCAGGTATAAAAATCTATATGTTGAAAATGCTAATAACTAATATAAAATATAAAATAAAACAAGAAGACAAAAAGTTAAATTTTTATATTAAACAGTGGATTATTATTATTAGGTGTTTGGTCATTTAAAATATTATTTTTATATTTATTTATATAATAATTTTCTGCAATGTTCATATTATTACCTTTGTGATAAGTGGCCAGGATGGTTACAGTATTTTCTATTGAATTAGGTTTATGTTTATTTTTAATTAGATGTTCTGCATAGGTTGATTTTTCTATTTCATTATTATTAAATGCTTTTATATGTTCTTTATATCTGCAATTGATTTTTCGCCCTGTTTGACCAATGTATGATTTCTCACAATCAGTACAATTTATTTTATATATACCACTATTTTCATAAATATTATTATTTTTTAAATTTAAGGTGTTTATTTTATATTTTAAATTATTTTTAGTTTTGAATGCTACATTTAAACCTTGTTTTTTGAATAAATTGGTTAATTTGTATATGTTATTGTTTATAAATGTGAATGTTATCCATCCTTTATTGTTAGTAGCATTATTGACTCTTAATTTTTGTATATATTTTGATTTTGATTTTATTTTGTGAATTAGTTTATCTATTATTTGTTCGTCATAACCATTATTTCTTGCCAAAGTCTTTAATATATTAATTTCTATTTGTTTTTTATTTATATTCATGGGTGTAGTTAATAATCTATTTATTGCAGTCATGAAGTAAGCATATTTATGTTGGTTTGGGTGATTTGATGTTTTATGAATTATATTATCAGTGGTGGTTTGTTTTCTATAAATATTATATGTTAACTTATCATTTGATTTTATTATTGTTATATCTAAGAAATTTATTTTGTTATTTTCTTCTTTTTCCATAGTATAATGAATATTTTTGTGAATTTTATTTAAATCATTTAGAATGTCATTTTCAGTATTACTACTATTTTCATCAAAAATTAGTAGTGTATCATCTACATATCTAATATAAGATTTAATATTGTATTTTTGTATTATATTTTCCATGTATATTTCTTCTAAATTTTGTAGAAAGATTTCACTTAAAATACCTGACAAAGGTGAGCCCATAGCTAATCCATTATTTTGTATATACATGGAGTTATTAAAATTAAAGTAATTTTGCTCTGTAACAGTTTTAATTATTTGGATTAATTGATTACAAAAAATATTATTCTTTAACTTATTTACAGATTTTTTAATTATATCTATGGTTTCATTTATAGGTATATTTGTATAAAGGTTTGTTATATCATAAGAAATTAATTTAGTTTTGTTATTAATTTTTATATTTTTTAATTTATCAAAAACATCCAATCTGTTTCTAATAGTATATTTATTATTAATTGATATATTAGTTTTTAATATTTTAGTTATTAATTTTGAGATTTTATAAGAAGGTGCACTAGTATAATTTATTAGTGGTCTTATAGGAGCATTATTTTTATGTATTTTTATTAAAGGGTTAAGAGTTGGTGCTTTTGGGTTCATATTTATTAAATATTTAGCTTCATTATTATTTATTATTATATCAGATTCTTTTATTATTTTCCTTATTTTTATTTGATATTTATTAGTGGGGTCTGTTTTTATTAATTGTATATTATTTTCTTTTAAAAAATTTTCAGTTTTTTGGATGATTTCATTTTTATTGATGATTACTAAACTGTTTCCCTTATCTGCTTTTACAATGACTGCATTGTTTTGTTTTAATTTACTATTGATATTTTTAATTGTGTTTTGTATTTTTAAATGTTCTATATTTGTTTCATTTTTCTTTAAGATATTTCTGATGGCATGAGTTGCCTCAGCTCTAATAATTGTTTGATCTTCAATTGGTAATTTTTGGATAGCAGATTCAGTTTCTATAATTAAATTTTCATATTGTTTTTTGTTATATATGTTTAAATTATATTTATAGCCCAAATTTACAGTATTAATTTCATCATTTGTTAATTGTATGTTGGTTAAGTTTATAGTTCTGGGATGAAAATTAAATTTGTTATTATCTGCAAGTTTTGGTTTTTGTTGTTTTATTAAGTTATTTAATTTCTTATCTAAAATTAGGCGTTTTTTATTAATAAATGCTTTAATTTTTAGATCTATTTCATCTAAATATAATTTTAATATTTCAAATTTTAAGTTATTAGCTAGATATATATGTAATTTTAACATTTGAAGGTTAATTTTATTCTTTTTGTTATAAAGGAAGTTAATTTCATTTTTAATCCAAAATTTTTCAGCTTGTGATTTAGTTTTCATTGCTATATCAGATTTATTTTTTATTTTAACAACTGCATATTTAGGGATTATATTATTACTTATACAAACTTTATTAAAATATATGTTATTGATAGTTTTATATAATTTTAACTTTAGATAATAAAACTTTTGAATATATATTGCCATATCGGCATAATTAAATGTAGGTGAATACATCCTGTTTGTTAAAATGGTATAAATTAAAAATAAACATAAACCTAATTCAATAGAAAATACTGTAACCATCCTGGCCACTTATCACAAAGGTAATAATATGAACATTGCAGAAAATTATTATATAAATAAATATAAAAATAATATTTTAAATGACCAAACACCTAATAATAATAATCCACTGTTTAATATAAAAATTTAACTTTTTGTCTTCTTGTTTTATTTTATATTTTATATTAGTTATTAGCATTTTCAACATATAGATTTTTATACCTGCCATGTTTATTCCTCTTTACATCTACTATATATACCCATGTATTCCCTATATTCACTTCAGTATGTTTTAAGTTTCCTTTAAGTTAGTGTTAGCTGATGATGGGTTATGCCCGAAAACGTTTCTAAATAGGTATTTATCTAATTTATTGATCTATATTGTTTGTTATTAAAGTTTATTTTATTATACCATTTTAACAAACAGGATGTATTCACCTACATTTAATTATGCCGATATGGCAATATATATTCAAAAGTTTTATTATCTAAAGTTAAAATTATATAAAACTATCAATAACATATATTTTAATAAAGTTTGTATAAGTAATAATATAATCCCTAAATATGCAGTTGTTAAAATAAAAAATAAATCTGATATAGCAATGAAAACTAAATCACAAGCTGAAAAATTTTGGATTAAAAATGAAATTAACTTCCTTTATAACAAAAAGAATAAAATTAACCTTCAAATGTTAAAATTACATATATATCTAGCTAATAACTTAAAATTTGAAATATTAAAATTATATTTAGATGAAATAGATCTAAAAATTAAAGCATTTATTAATAAAAAACGCCTAATTTTAGATAAGAAATTAAATAACTTAATAAAACAACAAAAACCAAAACTTGCAGATAATAACAAATTTAATTTTCATCCCAGAACTATAAACTTAACCAACATACAATTAACAAATGATGAAATTAATACTGTAAATTTGGGCTATAAATATAATTTAAACATATATAACAAAAAACAATATGAAAATTTAATTATAGAAACTGAATCTGCTATCCAAAAATTACCAATTGAAGATCAAACAATTATTAGAGCTGAGGCAACTCATGCCATCAGAAATATCTTAAAGAAAAATGAAACAAATATAGAACATTTAAAAATACAAAACACAATTAAAAATATCAATAGTAAATTAAAACAAAACAATGCAGTCATTGTAAAAGCAGATAAGGGAAACAGTTTAGTAATCATCAATAAAAATGAAATCATCCAAAAAACTGAAAATTTTTTAAAAGAAAATAATATACAATTAATAAAAACAGACCCCACTAATAAATATCAAATAAAAATAAGGAAAATAATAAAAGAATCTGATATAATAATAAATAATAATGAAGCTAAATATTTAATAAATATGAACCCAAAAGCACCAACTCTTAACCCTTTAATAAAAATACATAAAAATAATGCTCCTATAAGACCACTAATAAATTATACTAGTGCACCTTCTTATAAAATCTCAAAATTAATAACTAAAATATTAAAAACTAATATATCAATTAATAATAAATATACTATTAGAAACAGATTGGATGTTTTTGATAAATTAAAAAATATAAAAATTAATAACAAAACTAAATTAATTTCTTATGATATAACAAACCTTTATACAAATATACCTATAAATGAAACCATAGATATAATTAAAAAATCTGTAAATAAGTTAAAGAATAATATTTTTTGTAATCAATTAATCCAAATAATTAAAACTGTTACAGAGCAAAATTACTTTAATTTTAATAACTCCATGTATATACAAAATAATGGATTAGCTATGGGCTCACCTTTGTCAGGTATTTTAAGTGAAATCTTTCTACAAAATTTAGAAGAAATATACATGGAAAATATAATACAAAAATACAATATTAAATCTTATATTAGATATGTAGATGATACACTACTAATTTTTGATGAAAATAGTAGTAATACTGAAAATGACATTCTAAATGATTTAAATAAAATTCACAAAAATATTCATTATACTATGGAAAAAGAAGAAAATAACAAAATAAATTTCTTAGATATAACAATAATAAAATCAAATGATAAGTTAACATATAATATTTATAGAAAACAAACCACCACTGATAATATAATTCATAAAACATCAAATCACCCAAACCAACATAAATATGCTTACTTCATGACTGCAATAAATAGATTATTAACTACACCCATGAATATAAATAAAAAACAAATAGAAATTAATATATTAAAGACTTTGGCAAGAAATAATGGTTATGACGAACAAATAATAGATAAACTAATTCACAAAATAAAATCAAAATCAAAATATATACAAAAATTAAGAGTCAATAATGCTACTAACAATAAAGGATGGATAACATTCACATTTATAAACAATAACATATACAAATTAACCAATTTATTCAAAAAACAAGGTTTAAATGTAGCATTCAAAACTAAAAATAATTTAAAATATAAAATAAACACCTTAAATTTAAAAAATAATAATATTTATGAAAATAGTGGTATATATAAAATAAATTGTACTGATTGTGAGAAATCATACATTGGTCAAACAGGGCGAAAAATCAATTGCAGATATAAAGAACATATAAAAGCATTTAATAATAATGAAATAGAAAAATCAACCTATGCAGAACATCTAATTAAAAATAAACATAAACCTAATTCAATAGAAAATACTGTAACCATCCTGGCCACTTATCACAAAGGTAATAATATGAACATTGCAGAAAATTATTATATAAATAAATATAAAAATAATATTTTAAATGACCAAACACCTAATAATAATAATCCACTGTTTAATATAAAAATTTAACTTTTTGTCTTCTTGTTTTATTTTATATTTTATATTAGTTATTAGCATTTTCAACATATAGATTTTTATACCTGCCATGTTTATTCCTCTTTACATCTACTATATATACCCATGTATTCCCTATATTCACTTCAGTATGTTTTAAGTTTCCTTTAAGTTAGTGTTAGCTGATGATGGGTTATGCCCGAAAACGTTTCTAAATAGGTATTTATCTAATTTATTGATCTATATTGTTTGTTATTAAAGTTTATTTTATTATACCATTTTAACAAACAGGATGTATTCACCTACATTTAATTATGCCGATATGGCAATATATATTCAAAAGTTTTATTATCTAAAGTTAAAATTATATAAAACTATCAATAACATATATTTTAATAAAGTTTGTATAAGTAATAATATAATCCCTAAATATGCAGTTGTTAAAATAAAAAATAAATCTGATATAGCAATGAAAACTAAATCACAAGCTGAAAAATTTTGGATTAAAAATGAAATTAACTTCCTTTATAACAAAAAGAATAAAATTAACCTTCAAATGTTAAAATTACATATATATCTAGCTAATAACTTAAAATTTGAAATATTAAAATTATATTTAGATGAAATAGATCTAAAAATTAAAGCATTTATTAATAAAAAACGCCTAATTTTAGATAAGAAATTAAATAACTTAATAAAACAACAAAAACCAAAACTTGCAGATAATAACAAATTTAATTTTCATCCCAGAACTATAAACTTAACCAACATACAATTAACAAATGATGAAATTAATACTGTAAATTTGGGCTATAAATATAATTTAAACATATATAACAAAAAACAATATGAAAATTTAATTATAGAAACTGAATCTGCTATCCAAAAATTACCAATTGAAGATCAAACAATTATTAGAGCTGAGGCAACTCATGCCATCAGAAATATCTTAAAGAAAAATGAAACAAATATAGAACATTTAAAAATACAAAACACAATTAAAAATATCAATAGTAAATTAAAACAAAACAATGCAGTCATTGTAAAAGCAGATAAGGGAAACAGTTTAGTAATCATCAATAAAAATGAAATCATCCAAAAAACTGAAAATTTTTTAAAAGAAAATAATATACAATTAATAAAAACAGACCCCACTAATAAATATCAAATAAAAATAAGGAAAATAATAAAAGAATCTGATATAATAATAAATAATAATGAAGCTAAATATTTAATAAATATGAACCCAAAAGCACCAACTCTTAACCCTTTAATAAAAATACATAAAAATAATGCTCCTATAAGACCACTAATAAATTATACTAGTGCACCTTCTTATAAAATCTCAAAATTAATAACTAAAATATTAAAAACTAATATATCAATTAATAATAAATATACTATTAGAAACAGATTGGATGTTTTTGATAAATTAAAAAATATAAAAATTAATAACAAAACTAAATTAATTTCTTATGATATAACAAACCTTTATACAAATATACCTATAAATGAAACCATAGATATAATTAAAAAATCTGTAAATAAGTTAAAGAATAATATTTTTTGTAATCAATTAATCCAAATAATTAAAACTGTTACAGAGCAAAATTACTTTAATTTTAATAACTCCATGTATATACAAAATAATGGATTAGCTATGGGCTCACCTTTGTCAGGTATTTTAAGTGAAATCTTTCTACAAAATTTAGAAGAAATATACATGGAAAATATAATACAAAAATACAATATTAAATCTTATATTAGATATGTAGATGATACACTACTAATTTTTGATGAAAATAGTAGTAATACTGAAAATGACATTCTAAATGATTTAAATAAAATTCACAAAAATATTCATTATACTATGGAAAAAGAAGAAAATAACAAAATAAATTTCTTAGATATAACAATAATAAAATCAAATGATAAGTTAACATATAATATTTATAGAAAACAAACCACCACTGATAATATAATTCATAAAACATCAAATCACCCAAACCAACATAAATATGCTTACTTCATGACTGCAATAAATAGATTATTAACTACACCCATGAATATAAATAAAAAACAAATAGAAATTAATATATTAAAGACTTTGGCAAGAAATAATGGTTATGACGAACAAATAATAGATAAACTAATTCACAAAATAAAATCAAAATCAAAATATATACAAAAATTAAGAGTCAATAATGCTACTAACAATAAAGGATGGATAACATTCACATTTATAAACAATAACATATACAAATTAACCAATTTATTCAAAAAACAAGGTTTAAATGTAGCATTCAAAACTAAAAATAATTTAAAATATAAAATAAACACCTTAAATTTAAAAAATAATAATATTTATGAAAATAGTGGTATATATAAAATAAATTGTACTGATTGTGAGAAATCATACATTGGTCAAACAGGGCGAAAAATCAATTGCAGATATAAAGAACATATAAAAGCATTTAATAATAATGAAATAGAAAAATCAACCTATGCAGAACATCTAATTAAAAATAAACATAAACCTAATTCAATAGAAAATACTGTAACCATCCTGGCCACTTATCACAAAGGTAATAATATGAACATTGCAGAAAATTATTATATAAATAAATATAAAAATAATATTTTAAATGACCAAACACCTAATAATAATAATCCACTGTTTAATATAAAAATTTAACTTTTTGTCTTCTTGTTTTATTTTATATTTTATATTAGTTATTAGCATTTTCAACATATAGATTTTTATACCTGCCATGTTTATTCCTCTTTACATCTACTATATATACCCATGTATTCCCTATATTCACTTCAGTATGTTTTAAGTTTCCTTTAAGTTAGTGTTAGCTGATGATGGGTTATGCCCGAAAACGTTTCTAAATAGGTATTTATCTAATTTATTGATCTATATTGTTTGTTATTAAAGTTTATTTTATTATACCATTTTAACAAACAGGATGTATTCACCTACATTGAATTTTATTTCTTAAATTAGGATGTTTAAAATGTGCAGATAAGAATGTCGAAAATGCTAATGGGTTTACTTGTCTCTATTTAGGTTAAGGAAAGTTTTAATGAATGATTATTAAAAAGCAACATAAGCGACGATGATTTTATTGAATACTATGAAGATAAGTGGATTGAAAAGTGCAACAATGTTCTAAAGAAATATATTTCGTTAAAGATTTCATCATTCGCTGAACCTTATACAGGAACATTTTAAAGTCTGGTGTTGGAATCTTTTAAAGTGGTGTTCTCGCGATGCATAAACCCAGTGACGAAGAGTAAACAAGGACAGATCCTCAAGGGGGGTCCCCTCTGATGTATAGCTTCCACTGCTGCGTCACAGGTGGCTTAGAATTCTTTTCTGAAAGGTTGCCGATCAATCCGTTCTTTCAAACCGGACAATTAGGTTCCAAATTCTGTTATCAGTAAAAGACATTCGGACATTAAAATGTTACCGTTATTTTCTCCGAGTTTGAGTAATTTATCTTTCACTAAAACAGAAAATCTCAATGAATTTCGACAACACATGTAACATTTTAATCTCCAAGGGATGCTTCATAACCTATAAAAAAGGAAACAAAAAACATTTAAAATAAACAAGTTATGAATTTTTTAAATCTTTTCACTCTCTCGGTGCATATCCGGTAGTTTTTAAAGCATAAAATTGGAAGCCAGTAGTTTTAATTCAAAAGTCTGTTTATAGAAATTGCAAAAGTTTGCCCTCTTATTCTAGGCTAACAGTCCTGGAAGGTGTAATCAAATCATTCGACAAATAATATATAATTAATAGGCCCGGAAATTTACTTGATATTTATTGCTACGAGGAAACAGAATAGATTTACGAATTGCTTTGCGTAACCCCTTTTTCTTATTCCTTGAAGAGGTTGTTTTCAATTCTCGCCATAAAATCTCTTAATGGAGTGAGCTGCTTGTGCTATGATACCATCTTCTGATATTCTTCATATAATATAATATCTCCAAGTAGTATCGTACGCTTTTTTAGTATCAAACGATATCTCATAAAAATCGTTTCACTTTGAAAAGACTGTATGTTACCTGATCTAATGTTAAAAGTGTTTTTGAAAGCCGGTTTGGAATCCTAATATTATTTGATGTTTGCTAGAAGTACTATCGTAATTTTCTAGTTATTATTTTTTCAACAATTTTACAATCCACGAAGGTTAATGCAAGAAGTCTGCAATTGGAATCATTAGTATGTAGGAATAATAATGTCTATACACTAAATGTTAAGATATGGTTTATGTGCCTATATTTTATATTAAATTTTCAATAATTCTTGTTCAAAAGGATGAACTATCCGGCGTATATCAGATAAGTACTGGAATACCACAGAGGGTGCACTGAACCTTCGATAACTTATCTATGTGGTGGTAGATTTTCCTATATCAAATGATTCACTTACTGTTACTTTTCCTGATAATACCATGGTTCCATGCTTTACTAAATGTCTGCATATATAGCTATCACGACGTTACAGACTATAACTGATAAAATCTCAGCGTGGTGCAATCGGTGAAAAGTTCAAATCAATCAAAATAAATCACCCTATATAATATTCACCAATAGATAAATAACTTCTCAATCTATTAAAATAAACAGTAAATCAAATTCATTAAAACAGTATGTAAAGTATCTATGTGCCTTGATGGCAGATTAACATGACATAAATATATCACGACCGAAAGAAAATAATTAAATATTGAAAGAAAAATAGTACTGATTATTAGACATAAATGTACAGTTTTCAATGAACACAGTAAACTATTACTTTATAAGCACCCTCCTCCCCAGGGGGGAGAAATACGGTTGTAAAAGCTGACGGTGCGGTGCAAATCCAAATATAAACATAATGTGATATCAAAAGTTCAAGAATAATGGTTGATGCTCTGTGGTACGCAAGTAATAAAACTCTCCACTGAGATATAAACATACCATATACCGGGTGTCCCAAACCACCCTTCCACTCCTAAAATCTAGAACATCAAGTAAATTGAAAAATTCAACGCTTCTTATCAGTAAATTAAGTGTGCTATATGAAATGGAAATATTGACGATTTGCCGCCATTTTATTTCTGAATGAAAGTGTTATGGAATTTAACTTGTGTGTTGTGTTTTTCTGTAATTTTGATTATTGAAACAATTACTGGAAAGGAAAAAAATCAGTAAGTTTTAATATGACTACTATAACGACGTAGGCCTGCCCCCATTAAAAAAAAAGTGTCCCAATTTTATGTAACGTTTGTTATATTTTAATTTTTACCGATTTCCGAAAAGAAGAGGGTTATATGTTCGTAGCGTATGTTTTTTTTTAAAATATTTATTCGCGCATAACTCATATTTATATGAACCGATTTAGAATTAGGTTGTAAATTGTGATCATTTTATCTAAAGAATACAAGAGAAAGAGACAGAAATGTAAACAGGACAGCTTATGTACTTTCATTTCTGTCTCTTTCTCTTCTATACTTTGTATAAAATGATCAAAATTTACAACGTAGTTCTTACTAGCATCAACACAAAAAAAAAAACAACATAACCACAAAAATCCTATTCTAACATTTAACTTCCATTATATAAAATTAAGACATTTTTTCGTTACATATTTCATTACATAAAATTGGGACATTTTTTTGGGACATTTTTTCGAAGGAGGAGTGGCCTAAGAATTACGTTGTAATTAATATATATATATATATATATATATACTCTACTCCCGTGTATGTGTGCATATGCAAGAGCGGTATTTTTATGTAAAATTTTATAGGCAATCTTTTTCAGAAATTCAAAGAATTTTCAATTGAAATTTTACTGATTATTCGCTCTGCGAGCTAAATAATTTTTGAATGTATTCTTTAAATTTCTTTTAATTTGGGATGCAGAATTATAAACTAGAATATAAAAAAATATACCATTTTAAAATACAACTAAATTTAATAACAGAATTTATTTGGGGTGTAAGCGAGAATTAAAAATAAATTTAAATCACGGAAAACATCAAACGATGATGAATATAAACGTTTTTTTATAATGAGCCAATTTCACTGAGGGTTTGAAGGAAGGCTTATTATGCTTTCAAAATTTAACCCCTAATGAGATCTTTTCATCTTCGTTCTTTTTGTTCTACCTTTACAATTGACTTGATGATCATCCTACGTTCCATTATTGCCATTTCCTTTGATTACCTTTTTCTGCAATTATTTAATTATTCTGGCTCCACAGATGCCTCCTAAATATTTTTTTCTCTTTTCTCTCATTCGTACAATTTTATTTTCTACATATACGCTCTCTCATCCATTCTATTTTTTCCCACCATACAGGAATCGAAAGTAATGAAGAAATAACGAATTCGTTGGCCGCAGTGACGGCTTTTTTTCTCTCTATTTTCTATTTTAATCTTCTGTTCCTAGTAAAAAGATCTCCTCTTTAATTTTTAGTCAAGTATTTATGGTTCATCATTTTCTAACGATTGCTCCTTTTATTTGTTTTTTGCCCAACCTAATTTTTTTTCTATTTCCCGTCGTTATCACCATTATTTTCCCGTATTTGAAACGATATCTTACTTCCTTTTTCTCGGTTTAGCTTTCCTTAGCTTCCTCCACTATTCCCTCTGCAATCAAGTGGTATAGTTTTTCTTTTTTTTAAAGGATCGCTAGCCGATGGAATTACACAGCATTGATTATGTTAGCGAGAAAGAGGGAGAAACGAATTAGAATTGAATACTACTAGAGATAAAAGCAATGAAGGACGCTATAATAGGAATAATTGCCGGGAATGGAAGAGAAAAAATAAATGAAGGGTTATATCAGGGGTGGTCAACCCGCGGCCTGCCTTGAACATGGCTAAAGTAGTAAAAAATTATATTCCGCGAACTCATAATGCGCGCACATGTTGGAACATTTAATATAACAATCTATGTTTACATGTAAGAATAATAGTAAACACAATAATAATAACTCATTATGTATCAATTTTTCACTATAAAAAAATGTCTATAGTGGGTCTAAATCTAATATGGGGATATATGGTTTTGTATGCGGCCCGCGAAGTTATGCATTTTCAAAGTGGCCCCGCAAGATCATTTGAGCTGGCCACCCCTGCACTATATGGAGTAGGAAAACTAAGATTCAGTAGTTGTTTATAGAAGTGAGTGCGTTCTATAGATATAGGCGCGCATTTGAAGAAAATGCGATTTGTATCGTAAAGTAAATCAGAAACATCCGGATGGAAAGAACAAAAAGGATAAGAGGCCATAGAAAAACGAAAAGAGGATGCAGCACTATGGTCAAGGCAAATGAAAATGATACAGTTGTTTGCAATGCTAATTTTTTTTTTTTTTTTTTTTTATATATTATTGTTCCTTTCCTTCTACAGAATATTTTATTTTCTATTATTTATCTGTCAAAAAAAAAAAAGTTTTTTTTTATTGGGGGCGCGTCAACTATAGACATTAACCAAGCGTGAAATTTTTGGAAATTTCAATGTGCGGCGGGATTTGAACCAGCTCCTACGTGAATGGAACACTGCTGCGTAACCAACTACGCTACAGTAGCTGGCTAAAATAGGTTCTTTTCGTTATTGTAACACTCTTATCTTGTCTTTTTCTTTCTTAATTCTTTCATGTTACTATTATCTAACTGAATTAAAATTCAGCTGACCACTTCCCTTCATGTTGTTTTCGCGAAGATCTCCAATTCAAGTGTCCTGTTCTCCCAAGAAATACAATTTAATATTATAATATTGAAAATTATTGTAGCTCCTTCAACAGAAAAGAGAAATGTGCATTACGGTAAAACTGGTTGCGTGCATTAATATTGACCAAAATTATTTGTGACGGTCAAAATAATACAATTTAGAGAACAGGATCTGTTATTTCTTATTAAAATTATTATAATTATTTATCATTATATATATATATATATATATATATACGTAATTTAGTTTGGGTATCGTGAATTAATTTAATAGATATTTTGCAAAGATATCTCGATAGCAAGAATCTATCTGCCACTACTAATTTCGTATATTTGCGATGGAACGCGATCGCGCCAATTTTTTTGTAAACAATATAGAACTTCATATAATTTTGAATAAAATTCACTAATAAAAATACTTAACTAAAACTTATTGTTTCGAAATTTTAATTTAACCGTACTTGCAAATAACTTTGATTTGTTTTATATAAAATTACTAAAAAAAAAAAAAAAAAAAAAAAAAAAAAACCAATTTAAAAGCTGTTGCTTTGAAATTGTAACTTATAATGTTTGCAAATGATTTAAATTTTTCTTCCATAAAATTGCAGTATATTACAAACGAGTGTACAAACTTTCGTGGCAGCCACGATAACCACGGTACCTTTCACTATTAACTATTCTGCTGAGTGCTTCGATAAAAGAAAGGTTTAAAACTGGAATTAATTATTTTGATGTAGTGCTCGTTATTGCTAACTGATCAGGTAGTAGTGATTAATTGTGTCCCATCGCAAATGGCAGTTGATTGCTTTCCCATTTGGTTTCTGAGTCCACACGTAATTTGCAATGAGTAGACTTATTTTCTTGTAGTTGGATTTTCATAATTTTGTTTTACGTAATAAATAGACGAATCCTTATTTATTTTTGAATTTGCCGCAGAAAAAAAAACAACACAGTCAGGACATTGATCCTCACATAAACTCACAGCACTATTACTTTCTGTAACGAAATGAAACTGTTCACGACAATTGGCAATCACGTGTCCTTAATGAATTGATCGTTTATTTATTACATAGGAATTTATTGTTTCAAATTAAATTTTCATAATTTTTAAATTTCGTATGCCGCCGAACCATATTATGTGGGAATTATTACTTTTTTTCATTTTCTGGATGTTGGTCCATTTTCGAATGCTCGTTTAATGCACTTATATTTATTTATAATGTTTTCCTATAAATTGATTCGCAACTAATATTAATTTTTTTGTTTAATTTTAGGTCAGACTAGAAAGTATAGGAGCGGAGGATATTGTGGATGGAAATCCGCGTTTAATCCTTGGCTTAATATGGACTATTATTTTAAGGTTCCAGATTCAGGAAATAGAAATAGATGTTGTAAGTATCAAATTAATATAAAATTTTTATCAGATTTTAAATATATATTTTTATACATCGCTACTTATACTCTTTTTTTTTTTTTTTTTTTTTTATAAATATGTCCAATACAATAAACAACTCTAAAGTGTAGGTGGTTAGATAACGGTGTTTTGTTTGAATCTTACCATCCATATTGAAAGGTATAATAAATTATCCTTGCGCTGAGTTTTTTTTTATGGCCCGGCTTGCGCTAGGTTATTTTTCGTAGTTGACGGGCCCAAATAAATATGGAAAAGATTCAAAAATATATGTATATGATAAATAATGACATTAAAGTTAATTAAAGCGATTGAAATGATTTAAAAAGTAAAATAAAATCAGTTTAATTGTAGAAAAATCTATTCATTCCGGTTCCTGAAATTAAAAACTATTAAAATAAATATAAATACGAACATAGCAAACAAGTATACAATAATATACTTATCTGCAGTAATGTTTTCGGGCCCAGCCCATTATCAGCCGAGAAAATAGAATTAATTATGCAACAACATATAAAAACATTTCTTTTTAATTTCTCTTCGTCCTTTTAATCCCGCTTTAGTCTCTGTATCCTTAAACTCCAAACTTATCCCTTGTATGAATTGCTTTTGCTATCTCGGTGTATTCCTTAACAGTCGTCTGTCCTTTTATGAACATATTAATTTCGTTTCCTCTTCTGCCCTTAAAAGACTGAACCTACTGAAAGCTTTTTCCCCAACAAAATGGGGAGGCGATCCTTTTCTCCTCATTTCCTTGTACAAGTCGATTATCCGTTCCAAATTCGATTACTGTTCCTTTATCTATGGCTCCGCCTCAAAATCACTTCACGTCCTCATGGAAAACCCATTGGTCCTCGTGTCAGACTTTCTCGAGGTTAATTAAACCCTCAACCGAACCATGGTGGCCAGAAAAAAGCTTTTCCCGCAGCGATTCCTGTGCGCTTAGCCGTTTGCGCACAGTCCACACAGCCATGTCCCATAATTTTATTTTGCAAAGAACCCCCTCCTATGAATTGTCCTTTCTGTGGCCAAGATGTTGCTCCCTCAACTTCTCACATACTGTGCGACTGTCCAGCACTGTTACCCCACCGGCCCCCTTCAATTAATAACAAAACAGTCACCAACATTCTTGAGAATTCCCCCAATGCAATTTTATCTGTAACATAATTTATCAGAACTAGCGGAATAAGCAGATATCTATAAAAACAAACTGCGCATCTTCGTACTGTAATAGCTACAGCAGTTAAACACGGTACAGGATGTTGCTTTCACAAAAAAAAAAAAAAAAAAAAAAAACCAAGCTGGATATAATCCAAAATTGTTGTATTCGTCTTTACCTTGGTGCTCTTAGATCTTCTCGAATACCAGCAATTTTCGCTGAGTCAAACTCGCCTCCCCTTTTTATCCGCAGATCCTAATAGTTATATGGAATCCCATTTTCCTTCCCATATAGCTATTTTTAAGGATGGTTCGAAGGGGCCTAATGGAGTTGGAGCTTCTTTCATCCTTCTGAGCATTAATTTCTCCGAATCTTTTCGTCTCCCTTCCTTTTGTACTATCTTTACAGCCGAGTTAATGGCCATTCTACGTTCCATAATTTATATTTCCTCCCATAGTTCTTCTTTTGAATATTTAATTATCTCCGACTCCATGTGTGCTCTTAAAGCTATTTCCTCACATTTCCCCTCGCACTCCGCTGACCTTTTTATCCTCCATATTCGCTCCCTCATTCACACTCTTATCTCTCTTCATGATATCCGCATTGATATGCTCTGGGTCCCCAGTCATATGGGGATAGAGGGTAATGAAATGGCAGATTCCTTGGTTCAGATTGCTGTATCCTCCCGCTTTTTTTTTCTCTAAAATTCCCGTTTCTAATTTACTGCCATTGTGTAAAAAGTTTAATGTTAGATTTTGGTCAGATTTTTACGTTTCTTCCTTTTCTAACCAACCTTCCTTTTATTTTTCCATCCAACCTAATCTTAACACGCGGCCTTGATTTTACGATTTTCCTTCGCATCACCGCTTCGTTATTGTCCTTATTATCCGTTTACGTCTGAATCATACTCTTCTTCTTTCTTCACGTTATCGTTTTCATTTCGCTTTATCCCCTTGTTGCCCTCTTAATTCTGACGACGAAGCCGTCTATGATCCTGACCATATCTTCTTTGAATGTCCATCCCTCGTGAACGAACGCACTTCTTTGTACTCCAATCTGTTATCACTCAAACTCCCTACTCCTTATTCTGCCTCGTATATCTTATCGTTTCCATCGATCTCCGTTGTTCCTATCCTCAGTTCTTTTATCTTATCAATAGCTGACCGAATCTGCATTTAACTGATCTTTCTCCCTCGTGTCGTTTCTGGGCGAAGATCCTTTGTTGATATGCCCAATGGGGGGGGGGGTAATTTTTTTCTTCTTTTTTATACTTCGATTAAAAAATAAAATACCATTGTGTTCGGTGAAAACAAATAGATAAAACAGTTAGAAGTCAACTTTTCTTTATAAAATCACATTTTCGATTATTCTTGTTTGGTTATTAAGTTCGTATGGGGATTTTTTGTGGGTACTGCTCAGCAGTCGCAGTCATGCATGGAAACTCTTTTATGCTGGTCACATCGCATACAGTTTTATATGGATGTATTGTAAATAGGCAAAATGGTCAGCAAGACGTGAGAGCTTTTCCTTCCTTTAGGACTTTTCTCCTATTTCTCCGTTACATTTATTTCCCTTCGGACTACTACTTGTATGGGTTCTAATATCGATCTCTTTTAACTCTTTTTCTATGTCCACACAATAGTTCTGGTCATCTCCTTCTTCTCTGAATAACTCTCCTAGCGACCTCCTTTTCCTTTCGTTTTTGTTTTTTCTTTTTGACGGATAATCTTCCGCTACTGACAAGCCCAACACAATGAAGAAAAAAAGAAGTGAGTGGTCTTACTTATTTTTCTTTCAGCTATTAGGTTGTGCTTGTTAATTAAATAACACACAAAAATAAGCTAATTCGATAGGCCCTTATATTACGATAATACAGAAAAAGTAAGTGGTGAGGTTATGTGTGTATTGTTTGTTTTTATTCGCTTAAAACTTATAGTATTGAAAAATCATGTCAATACGATATACTAGTGGTTAAACGCTCGAAAATTAAGTTGGTAATTTCGGGTTGAATTGCGACGACAGAAAAAATAAAAATTGAATATCAGTAATTAATTAATAGCTGTTAATGTTCTAGTCTCCTCCCCCAAAATAAAGAAGAAATCTTAATTTATTACTATTTTAAAACGTTAAAAGTAAGATTTGATTATTATATTACCATTACGGTGGAATTATCTAAAATTACTATTTTGGATATATTATTGAAACCTGAAACCCGGTCGCAACTATTTATTTTCTTCAAAAGAACTGAGGGGACACGTTCCCCTAAAGCGCCTATGGTTGCTTTTGTACTTAATTGTTTGAACTGTCGACGGTTTTTATTAAATGATCATTCTTTAAACTGGTTTTAGAAATATTTTCGCTTTTTTATGTTTAATAAGTGCCACTGTATTTTTTAAAGTTTATTTACCGGTTTTCCTCCTACAGTAGTCGAAAAATTTCTGAATAAATAAATTCGTGTGCGTCGCTGATTTTAATTATACCGTTATTTATTCTAATTGGTCTAGAAACAATGCACATATAACTAAACTAAATCAAGTTTGTTACTTCTGTATAAAAATTAAATTTTAGTGCGATAAAGTTGTGTTGCCGGAATAACTAGAAAATTCAAACATCGCAAAATCACACAAAATATAAAAACATCTGTCTTTTTTCACTTTTTGTTTTGTAAATTAAGCCTGATTACAGTGACAATTTGCCGTTAGGAAAGTTAGGTATGAAACGAGAAACGTACTATTCTGTCAGATAGGATTTGTCTTATTGTGCTGTCTAATGAATAATCAAAAATCTGAACAGAACAAAATAATCGAAAATCTATAAACCTATTTTAAAATTGTTCCACAGAAAATATGATAAATTGATTTTACAAAAATGATAGAAATGAGATAAAGCGGTGTACAGAAAATTTTATAGGAGTTAAAATCAGGGTTTGTTTATTTATTTATTGGTGAATAATAACATAAATACATAGTAATTGAAACATAGCCATGAGTATCTCAGTTGAATGAACACCTCATGGATTGGAAACAATAAAAAGAAAATGAAAAAGACAAAAATTAACCGATATAAAAATTAAAATAAAATTATATATTAAATGAAAAATCTTCAAGATCCGAATATTTGGAGGCCATGATAAAATTCGCCGCGTGCAGGAATTTTGATAAATTATCGTTGTTTAATGGAAAACAATTTACGTCTTTAAATAAGAATTTCCATTTGGCGCACTCATTAACGATATGGGTGACAGTTTCAGGAGCATCTCCACAGGAACACAAATCGGTGTCTGCTAGATGGAAACGGTGCAGATAACTTTGAAATCTACCATGTCCAGTGAGAAATTGCGTCACATACGTATTAATATTATTAATTTTGATTGGATTGGTTTTAACCTCGGGGACAAAACTAAATGTTAATCTTCCAGTTGAGCTATTGTTCCAGCTATTTTGCATTTCAATAAATCTATTGTTTAGATCCAACTCCAAATTTAGATTATTTAACCCTTTGAAATACAAGATTTTATGCTGCAATACGGAATGCAGTGGCAATTGTCCTGCTATTGTTCGCAACGCATCACCGGAAGTAGTTCTATGCGCGCGGAGAATAAACAAAAGAAATTTCCTTTGGGATTTAACTAGTACTTCCTGAATGCTTTTACGCTTTAAAGCCTCTTCAAACATAAATACGCAGTACGTGAATAATGGAACAACTAGCATATTATAAATTATTAAACGGTGTTTAGTGCTCATCCCATACGTGCGTCCAGACACGGAGTGCAATTTATTTAGAACCGTTGTAGCTTTACTGGACAAATTTTTGAAATGTTGATTAAAACTGTAGCGACAGTCTAATGTAATACCAAGATATTTCAGTGATTCGACGATATTCATTTTAAAGTTCGGTATAGAGAGATGTAGCGAATTGTAGTAGTCCCTTTTTCGTTTCCTGTGCATGATTAATAAATTAGTCTTGTTTTCGTCCAACTGTAGAAGATGTTTTTCCATATAGGTTAAAATATTGTTGATTGTAATCTTGAAGTATTTACAAATGGAGGGACGATGGTTAGAAGTGACCGCGAATGCTAGATCATCTGCATAGAAATATCTGGTTACTGCCGACGGGAACTCCATCAACGATAAGTCTGAAATATACAAATTCCAAAAAATCGGGCCCAAAATCGATCCTTGCGGGCATCCGCGAGTAACATTTCGAAAATATGTTTGATGTTCGTAAATAAATTGAATAGTTCTGGAATCTAAGTATTGTCTTAAAATTGAGATTATTCTATAATCGAGCCTGAGTGCTCTAATTTTGTGGAATAAGACTGGCCACGAACAGTTATCAAAGGCGCCTTTAATATCCAACGTCAGCAGGCCGATCGCAGTCTTTTTACTTAACGCACGCTCAATTTGCTTAGATAATTCGCCAAAAAGCGTTGCCGTGGAACGGGACTTAGTAAATCCAAATTGCCGGTCATCGTGAGGTAAAACCGGCAGTATACGATTCAACAAAACATATTCAAACACCTTGGCTAAAGCGCTTAACAAGACAATCGGTCTGTACGAAGATGGAAGACTAGGACTACGTCCGGGTTTTAGCACAAAAACTGTCCTTCCTGCTCGCCAGGCTTCCGGGAAGACTCCGAACCTCAACAGAGCGATGAATAAGTTCTGAAGTAAATTAGGATAGTGGAAATTCAAGATCTTCAAACATTTTTTCGTCAGCTGGTCTAAGCCAGGAGCTTTATTTTTAGTCCGGCGAAGAATATCCTTAATTTCCGCTTTGGAAATAAATAGTTCGCTGTTAAAACTAAAGCCGCTAAGGTTAAATCTCTGGAATTCTTGCAACTTGTATGAGAAGGTTTCGTCCCCATTTGTGTTTGAGTTTACTTGATAAAAATGATCAAGAAGGGCCTTTATCTTTGAATCCTTATCGAAAATTTTTTGATTATTCTGGTCTAAAAAATACGAAGGAATCTGTAACTGGCGTTTATTTTTGAAAATAGTCTTGTAAGGAAGGCCCCATAGTTTCGAATCGGAACAAAATTTTTTCCAATTTTTGGTTTTCGCGTTTCGCATTTCTTTATTAAAAATTTTTCGTACCAAATTTATAACCAGGCGCGCATTGTGATCATTAACTCCCCGCTTGTGTGAGCGTTGAACCCGTTTGCGCAATTTCCTTAGAATTATTCGTAAAATCTCTAAATTAATATTCCACCACGAATTCCTATTTAATTGAACCGTTTCAGTGCTGCTACTAATAGTATCATGAAGTGTGTTACGGAAATTTTCTAACATTATTTTCAGTTGGTGGGAATCATTAGCAGTTTTAAAATCGTAGTTTAAGTGCGAATGTTCTACAACGATTTTATTAAATTTCTTATAATTTATAATGCGATGCGTTAAGCTATTAATAATATTCATTTTTACTGATAATTTAAACTGAATCGGACTGTGGTCTGAATAAAATCAGGGTTTAAATATAGTATTGTGTTCAACGTGTCATATTTTTTAAAACAATAATTGTAAATTATTAAGCAGTTATTTTCTGAATATTTTGTTACTCGAATTTACTGAGTTATTTTGTTGCAAGTTAAAACGATTTCATGAACCTCTAATGTTGATACTTTATTTGGATTAGTCGGGACGAATGAATTTCTATTTCGCCAACTGTGTTTAATCGGGAGGATTGAAGAAAACATTTTTAAACGGTGTCACTCAAAATAGCTAAGCAAATTTAAAAAAAAAAAAGAAACACGTCTATGCTTTATCATATACAAGCCGGAGGAATATATGTATAAATAACGTAATGCTATATTGATTTCTTAAAAGTTTTCGTATTTTTAATATTTTAAATTAATATTTTAAAAATTTCGAAATATGGCTATTATTTAACAAAAATATTGCACTCTTCCTTACTACTGTTATTTATAACCGTTAATTAGCGTGGTAGAGACGCAAATATTTCGCTGCAAACGTAAATCAAGCAAAAAAAAGCTGCAGCACATGTATTACTACAACAGTGATAAGATAAATGTTATTATTATCTCACGGCTAATTTGATGTTTGTATAATTAGCATTAACCATCAAAGCTACGACCTTTACACTTCCTTGATTGATCAACCTAATTTTTCTTCAATCGTCTTCATCAAATTAAGATCACATTTGAAACTGAGTATGTTTTGTTTTCTTCTAAAATAATCGTTTTATCAGTAATTAGTCGTCACCTGCTACCTGTTCGGTAAATTGTCAACTATATACGCACCATATTTCATTGTTGTACTGAATTTTAAAAAATAAAATAAAATAGAAATTTTACGGAATTTGCTGTGTTAAGTGTGTCTCCAAAGTCGAAATAATTAGAGGTTCAATGGGTGACCTAGCTAATAAATGTTATGTTACCAACTTACCTTTTAGTGTTGTATAAAAGAGATATCATATAATTGGCGCCGTCTGAGTCGGTTTAGTTATACTATTGAAAAATAAATATGGTATTTTGAAAAAAATATATGTATATGTCGCATATTTCTAATTTTAGTTAAAAAAATAGTATTTCGAATTAAGATTACTTGTAAGTAAAATGGGTTACGGCCGTAACCACTTATGTTTAGAAGGTAATAAAAAACTTTATATATGTTAATAATAATATAACTTTACAAACGACTAAATGGTATATTAAATACTTAGCTCTGGAAATGTTTTTGGAATTATCCCATCATTATTTGAAAAACACGTGAATATGATGAAGGCTTTAAAAGAATTTGTTTATTTCAAGGCTTCGGCGGCACGTTCACGTGTCCTACGACTGATGTGGAATAATTTGGAAACATTTTCAAAGCCAAGTATTTTATTTAACCGAAAAGATGTAAAAAAAGGTTTATATTTAATACATATATATTTTTTTACTTGCAGCGGTTAAAGTAAAAGTAACTTAAAATCAAAAATTATTAATTTTAAAGTTATTACAGAATTAGCCGATTAATTTTTACTGTTGCTCCCCTAATATTCAATAAATGATAAATTTGTCGCAGTAGGATGTTGCAGTCTGATTTTTGTTTTAGTTTTATCTGTAGAATTTGAAAGTTTGATCGATAAATTGAAACGCTCATTGAAAGTTATATTGGTTTATATAGTAGTGTCTACATTTAAACAACATGTATTTAAAAAAAAAAAAAAAAAAACTACATTTTAAATGCAATGAAAGTTAACACATTTGATATTTACAAATCACTAAAATTATTTGAAGCGTGTTATTTACGTATTAAATCTAATTAATTAATGATTACTAGAGAAAGATAGCGATAAATAGCGATAGTGGAGATTGTTTCCATGAAGTAGTTCTGCCTTTGCAGAGAATACTGTAAGAAAAAAATAAAATGTCATCTTTTAAAATTAGTGAAAAACTTTTTTTTTTTTTTCTTTTTTGAAGGCTCGTCGGCCAAGGACTTACGCCGAAAAACAAAAAGAAGGAAAAGAGCGTCAGTTAAATTTCTATTGGGTCAGATATTGACAGTATAAAAGTACTCATAGGTGAAATGATCGATGAGAAACGGGAAGACAGAATAGGAGGAGGGGGTTTGAGTTTCAATAGATGAGAACAAAAAAAAACAAATTGAGTGGTTAAAGGATATAAAAACGGTGATAATAATTTAGAGTAATGGTGAAATTTAATTATTTCCAGAATTAAAAAATATTTCTTCGTCGTCTTCTTCGTTGGCCATTATCAGACCATTGCTGGACGAAGGTCTCCCCCAATTTTTTCAAAACGCTGCGATCTTGTGCTTCTTCCCGCCAATTTGCTTTGGATTTTTGAATTTCATCTGCCCATCGTATCCTCGGTTGTCCTAAGGATCTTTTGCTATTACGTTACCATGATGTTGACACACTTATCCAGCGGTCTTCATCTCTAGCCACATGTCTGTACCATCATTATTTGTTCTTATTTTTAATGCTATGTACCACATCTGGTACTTTTGTTGTTTCTCGGATACGCTTTTTCGTCCATTTATCTTGCAGCGTAATACCTAACATAGACCTTTCCATTTTTCGTTGATTAATTCTTATTTTTTGTTCTATTTTTTTTTTGTTAATATCCATGTTTCGCTAGCATATGTTAAAACTGGTAGAACACACTGGTCAAACATTCTTTCTTTCAGACTTGTAGTGTCTTTAAGTATATTCTTAAGTTTTGAGAGCGCTATTCATGTTAATTGTATTCTTCTGGATGTTTCATCTTTTAAATCGTTATTTCCTTTAATTGTTCTAAATAAATTAATTTATCTACCGTTTCCAATTTTTATGCTTTTATATGTATGTCACAGTATTTATCCATTACAAGTTCACTGCACATATATATTTATATTTATTTTAAACCCTATTACTGCGCATTTACCATTTAAAAAATATTACTTTAAACTAAATACGTCGTCAATTGAATGCTAAAGGGTAGGCTTTATTCTATGTTTATTAAGAGCACAATGCTCGACAGAAAGGGATGAGTACTCAAAGAAGATGTGATCAGCGTCGCAGCCACTTTTTTATTCAGGTAAAGAGGACAGTTTAGCGAGAAAACAAGAGAAAAGCGAAACCAAGAAGAAGGCAGAAGAGAACGTTTTAAAAGCAAGCGAATAATTGAAATGACAACAGAACGGGGGAACGAAGGAACTCAAGGAACCAGGAAACAGAAGGAAGATTAGGTTGAACAGATATAGATAAAAGGAACGTCCGTTACGAAGGGATTAAGTATAAATATCCGATACCGGAGTTTAAGATGGAATTTTGTAGACAAGAACACGAGATTAGAGAATAGAATTTAAAAAAAAAAAGGGATCCCGTACCAAAGGATCCACCATTTCATTACCCTCAATGTCCATATGGCCGGGAACGCGCAGCAAATCATTTTTACCAGTTTCAACAGTAGGGTAAATGATTTTTATCGACAGTTTATACTCAGAGCAATCGTTTAAAGTAAAATTTAACCAGTTGATTTTATTTATTTGAAGATAGAACGTAAGAGAGAAAATTAAGTTCTCCGCACAGCAATATTACCGTTGTTCTTAACTTAAATAATTATGCCAGTTTAACACAAGAAGGCGAGTGCTCTCCTACGATTTATTTATTTTTTAATTATACGTAATGCTTATCGCGCTAGAACTGCAGGGGATTAGCTTTGATGTCTATTCTCATAATAGTGTTACAATAGATTTGGACATAATTGTAGATTATTTCGCCGGGGGGGGGGGGGGGGGGTAGACCTTTAACATGATTAGATTTGTTAGTCTAAAGTTAAATTTTGACTAATCGACGGTAAGGAAGGAGAAATTACGGTATAAATTAGACAATTATATATAGTTATTTTAATTTTTTTATTATAAATAATTTCTTATCGTTGCATTTAAAAAATAATAATATAATTGTACTTTTTATTGGGAAAAATTTGTTTCGATTATTTTATGTTTGTTATGAGTATTTGTAAATTGTTTACGTGTCTGCTTCTTAATGTATTTATTTTTAAACTTAATTTTTTTAATACGTCTAATTCTTTCCTAAATAAATTCGTTCAATCGCTGTTATTCCTCCAAAGACAGCACAAAGAAGTCGTATGTACCTCACACAACTATTATAATTTTTAACGTAATGGTCACGTGATGACCGTTTTTGGCCACTATAATTGTGCTGGTGGAGTAGTATTTTTTGAAGCGGTACATTTGGCCGTCCCAATAAAGTCTAGAACAATATCAATTTTGCAATATTTTTATGAAGATTATTAAAAATTATGTTAATATGTTCCTTTTCTGACTAGTTTTACTACAATTTTTAACCAATATAAATGTATTAAGAAAGCTTATAAGGACGAGTTAATTTAAATAATAATCATAATAATAACAAGGATTGTAAATCAAATTTCATATATTATTATTACTAATATTATTTAACATACATGCCCACAAAAGCGATTATTAGCGCGGATAAAGAAAGAACTTTTACTCTAATTACGTGATGTATTTTACAACAGACCGTCCTAATAAAAACCTCATATCTAAATTAACTTTGCAAAAAAAAAAAAAAAAAAAAAATTAGTAATAATAATAATAAGTTACATATAGATAAAAAAGGAATATAATTTAAGAGAAATGCGTCTGAAAAAAGTAATTTATGGTAAATGCGTGACTAAAATCTATTACTGAGTCGCCGGTCTTCCGTCACGAAGTAACGAAACTCATTAAGAGAGATGAGTTTTAACTTAGTTTAATGTTAATAAATGGTGAAGGAAAAATAACAGGAATTCAAATTTTTACGTATGGTTGTTATATAATGTGATGAAATTTATTAAGGCGAACAAGGAGCAAATAATAAAAAACGAGATCGACGGTGTTTCATATTTTATCTCCCTAATTCCACAACTAACAAATTATTTAGTCTGTTAAACGGTAAATCAATCAACCGCATTAAATATAAATTGTTAATTGAAGAAATTACTGAACAATGATAAAGTTAGACATATTTGCGCGAAATAGATGTTTTGAAAAATTTAATGAACGATAATAAACACTACGATAAAACATTTGAATTTATCCGACATGTTAGCCAGATGAAATTGCCTAATCATAGTTTTATTTAAATTAAATTAATATTATGAAGACGACGAACGCATTATTAGTATATAAATAGACAAAGTTAGTAAATGGAGTTGTAGTTCGCGTCAAAAAACGGTGATCTATAAAGTAAAATTAAATTCGAATAATAATCATAAATTATATTGAAGTAAAATATTAATTTTAAATATGTTAATATTCATTATATTACCCTTAACTTTATTGAACATAAAATAATTTTGTCTTATTTAATATTTGTAATTATTGATCTATTTCATTATAGTTTAGACTCGGTTAGTTGTCGGGTAAATTTTATTTATTTATTTATTTTTTTTTTAGGAGGTTTATTGTTAATAAATTTTTGTAATATAATATTGTGTCACATAGGGGGATATAGTTGCTGTAATGAATTGGATGTTTACGGCGAATCTGAAATGTACTTATGTTCTAGTACTTTATAAATAAATAAATTGAAATACATATAAATGGACTTATAAATAGGAAAAAAAAAATAAAAATAAAAATGGGAAAAATTAACTCTTCCAATACTTACTTTAATTGTTGCAGTATGTGTGGATGTGTGTGTGTGTGCTTAAAATACTTTCGCGACTTTTGGTATGAATGAACATATGATGGGATGTTATTGTGACTGAATGTATGTGTGAAATGTAAAATGTAAGGATTCAATGAATGGGCGGTATATGTTGGTGTGCGTATTCTTTTTTGCAGTTATTTTCATTTGTTTATGTGCAGTTTGTTTCTTTTTATTTGATAGGTTTATTTGATTTAAAATACATCAGAAGATATTATAATTTTAAATTTAAAAATTTATGTAAAACTTTCTTTTTATAGTATTCTCTTTTCATACGTATCTATTTTACTCCACTGCTCTCGCTTTTTTGCGCACATGTGGAATTTTATAATAAAAATAATTGATTTGAAAAAAAAAGCGTCGTAAAATACATACAAGTCAATTCTGTTTTAATGGAAAAATAATTTTAAAGAAATGTCAGGTGTAGTCATTTCTTCAATAACAATGATGATTATAGTGTAGAAGATTTAGAGTCCTTTGATATGTGTGACTCCGTGTAGGGAAATAACGATAAAAGCCTGGTGAACAAAGTATGCGAAACTGGAAAACTTTATGAAAAAAACTTTTGGTACTTCTTAAATCGTGATTTACTCATACCACGCGAAATGATAAATTACACAGCTCTATACAGATAAATTGGACTTCAAATTCTACGGGAAACTGTATATGTCGAAAATTCATTTTGTAGAGACAATCATAGACGTCAGCCTGTAATTAGTACTTTGTTATCAAATACGATCACACACGTATGTCTGGGAAACTGACAACAATGAAAGGGAATAAAACGATTAACGAACGATTGTTTGAGCTCACTTTCAAAACTTGGCGTTGTGACTAATTTTTCCATTTTTTGCTCTGTGTATTTCTGCAAGTACGAGTAGTTTAATCTCAATCTGGGTCAGAATTGGTTAGTTTGTGATATGTTACATTGCAATTGTACGCAATAATGTGAAATATTTCAACCGACACGACTGCTTGTGAATCAGTTTTAATGAACTTACGTAATTTAAAATACATAAAATTCACAGACATTTGTTTTGGTGAACGAGATTACAAGTTACATGTCTCCCCTTCGTTGGTAAAATAATATTTTTGTTCGCTAATTACGCTACGTATATACCGCCAGCGGTTCGGAATTTAATCATATTTTAATTATCCTTTTTATTTTACATTGCGTAATAGTAAACGATTATTTCAGTTAAGTGCTTTAAATAAAGTGTAAAAGCTATTGCCCTGGAGACACCTTTGTACTTAAAACTGCCCGCGTCCCACCTCGAAATGTAATTTTAAAGGGCTTTTCTTTAATTTATCGTACTATTGCCAAAATTAAAATAAAAGAACAAACAAAAAATGATCACGATAAACTTGACATTAAATGATACATGACACTGTGAGCATAAATCGATCTAATGTTAAGTAACAAGTCATTTGCGATAGTTAACAACTGGAAATATATGATGTAACGAAAAGGGTTCTACTTTTTCGCTAGATGAAATAAAAATATGCGAGGGTAAAAAATGATCTTAAACATACTTTATCGCGAATATGTATATAATTATTCGAAATTGTAGTAACATTTTAACTTTTTTTTTTTTTTTTTTTTTAAATTTCATACTGACCTATGACATTGGTTTTTACGGCTTTCGGCAGTTATTACAAGTTAAATGATCCGGAGTGATCTGATTTATTTTAATATATGCCAAGGTTTGCGTGACCGTTGCATGGGCACTGGCGAGGATCTTTTGTAAAGGAAAATGTATTAAGAAAACAATTTACGGTAAACACCGTATTTAAAAAATTAATTTTAAAAACTTAACGTTTCGAAAAGTTTCTTATTATTATCAGAAACAAAAAGGCCAAGTCTTGTGGAAAACGTAATCATAAGGCAAAGAAATGTGTGCCGTTCTCAAGCGATTAATTATTGTAAAGTCGCGCCGGGACATACCCTCCGGTGACCATCAAAGCTCAGTTGATGGTTTTATGGATCTTAAAAAGGTCTGCTGAGAAGTGACCTCCATTCCGGTTTAGACTTATGATGGAATAATCTCTTTATTGATGGTGGTTAGGCGACATATGGATCTATGGGGCAGTAAATTGCTGCCCGTGCGGTCGCGTCTACCCTTTCATTGCCAGGAACCCGCAAGCATAACACCCTGCGCAGTTCTCCTCATGAGGTTAACCATGATGTATTGAATCTGACAAACCAGTGGATCTTTGAGTTTGCGAGCTGGATATGGAATAGAGAGATGTAATTGAGTTTATAATTACAAGGATTTTCTGCGGATGGGAATTAGCTAGATAGGTATGCTGTAAACAATACAAGATACTGTATAACTCGGCGTCGAGTATTGTGTACCAGTCTCGCCTAGTCGAAATGAGTCGACCGAGCAAACGCTTCAAAAGAACACGCTTCTGCCGCCCGGAATGATCTGTATCCGCCTTTGCAGTAATACACACTAGCACATGGTCAATCCTATGATTTGTAGTGTTTTTTCCAGTACGTCTGTTGAATTGTCTATTTAAGCACTAGAAAGTAGAGATACATTTATGTTAATTTCTAGGTGATCCCATGGTGCTAAAAGATCAATTAAATGCATTATAGGGAATTTTATATTACTTTGGTGTGAAAGAGCAAAGATTCCTGGTAATGGATTATTTTGGAAACACACATGGGAGGAGGATGGTTGAAATAGGAATGAGATTGATTGCGTAATTTCTGTAAAATGTATTATTTATTTGTAAATTTGTAAAAAAAAAATGTTTGCAAGTTCTGTGGCTTATTATTAAAGATTAAGAATTTCAAAATTTATCGACTTCTTAATAAGAAGAAAATGCATTATTCTAAATAGGTTGAAAAATTTCTTTGATTTTCCAAAGATTTAAGTTATGATAACTTTGAAAATCAAAATTCGAAAGTTTTTATGATATATTTATATTGCCGAGCAAGAGAAGTCCGGAAAGACATTTTTTAAACGAAGGAATATGTATTGTTAAACATTTGCGCTGGAACGGATAATGCTGTTTACTGCAATTCCTGACATTCGATGTGTATCGACGGAGAATTCAGGTTTCAAATAATTTAAAACAATATAAAAAAAAGTAATTTAGTAAAGTATTTCATAAAAAATAATCATTTTATAAAATGTCTTAGCGCACAGTTATACATTGTGTCCAGTTGTAAAAAAAATGCAAAAAACTTCACGTTAAAAAAAAAGTTTTATAATTTGTGCGAGGAAGATCGCAGATGTATTAACGTTCCCGGCGCATGTGAAACTGGAAAGTTATCTCTTACTGGTACCAGTACCCAGCATTTAAATTTTTAAGCAGTTATTTTTTGTTTCGATTTTTAAAATACATGATAAACTTATTTATTTTTTAACTTTTTAGCTTTTTAGGATTTTGTACACATCTAATAATATACGGAATCCTAATAAGATGGTTCAAAAACAACAAAAATGTCAAATAGAATTCAATAACTCAGAAACGATTCGACTTATAACCTTCAAAGTTGGAAAATACAAAACAGTTAAACTTCTCTCTTCGTGATAATTTATAATTTTAAAATGATCTATTACCCTGGATGGCAAAAAAACGCAAAACACCGTCAAGAATATATAATACGGAATTTAAAACAACCTAAAAAATCACCCTTAAAAATTCATCTTCACAAATAAAACCCGTTAAGAGTGTAATTTAAAATATAAAATAAAATACAGAAGCTCTTCCATAAATAAAACAATTATCGATGACCAAAAACCCTCCAATTTTCAACAAAAACACGAAAAAAAGTATATTCACGTTATAGCCCGAGTGGAAAAGTTGGAAAAACCAAAATGTATCTCAAACATGCGCATAAAAGAGCAGCGCTTTATAGGAAAAATATAACGCGGCTTATAACTTGAAATTTAGACTTTTACGGCGCCGAAAGTTCGAAATTATGGGAAAAAATATTTTTTTTTTCCTGGACATGTGATATACCGATGGAAAAAGATCTTTATTTGTCGGGAACGAAACCATTTTTCATTTCCTTAACGAAACTTTCGAAGTTGGCGAAAAGTTCAAAAAAGCGTGAAAAATTATGTATCTTTCCTTGTAGGGCGACTATTATAGTTGAAAATTTTAAACAAGATTAAAAATACACGTATTCCCATATATGTACATCTCTGGCTTGGAGTATCTAGGTTTTCAACTTCAAAATTAAGTCTTCAAGGCGTCCAAACGACAGAAATTTGATTTGCGACGCCAACTACATTTTCTTTGAATGTTCTGCTCTTTCCGTTGAACTTCCATGCTTCTACCTCTAGCTTCTGGACTTGTCTCGTCTTACACCCTATAACGCTTTCTTCCTTCTTGCGTTTCCTTCATCCCCCCTCATAGTCTCTATTATTGTCTCCTTACTCTGTTCAATTTGTGACCGCGTTAAAATCTAGTTTGTTTTCTTCCTTCTAGTATGTTGAACTGTAGTGCTGGGTTAGTGTCCCCGATTAGCAACTCCCCCCAAAGGCGCTGAAAGCCTGACATTTTGGAAAAAAATTTGTTTTTGCGAGTACGTGATGCAGCTTGATGAATAGGTTGCTATTTGATAGGAATTAAACAATATTTCATTATTCGTTTTTAAGTGTTTTTCTCAACTATTCATCGATGTACTTATATCGATGCATAAGTATAAAGCCCGTGTTAATAAAAATAGTTTGTCAGTAATTATTTTCATATTTCCAATAATTGTAATTTAATATTATGGGCATTATTAATCCTTTTTACATCTTAATCGTTTGCTCGTCGAATCTCTTTTCTTTATCTATTAAGGATAATTTATATTCTAGAGAATTATGTATAGGTACAACAGCAACTGTCTCTGTCTTTAAAAATGATTCCCGTTAAACATTTTTTTCTATCAATTTGATTTGAAACTCCGCGACGTTTTCTTGAAAACGAAACATTTGTTAGATTAGCTTTGACTAATTAACATTTAAAATTTATTTACGGCGGTATACTTAGATGATTGACTTTTGTTATTAATTCCAGAATTTATTTTTAACGCTTTATCGTTAAACGTATTGTTGCTCGGTGAAAACTGCTGAAAATACGTTTAAAGTTGGTCTACACTATTATGTAAATCCGCCTGAACTCCATTATGTATTATCGTACAGAAAGTAAAAGTTATTCATCTTGCCGGTATTCGCTATTACTGCGAGATTATGCGTTCCATAAGCGAGAAGGAAATGATTTAATTATATTATGCTGCAGTTTATTAGCCTCGTAGGCGGTAATTAAAATCTGAACCGTTGCGATTGTTCTATCGAGCGTATGAGAACATTACGAAAAAGGTAGTGTGTAATAATTATTATTAAAGAAATCCTATTAGAAGTTGTTTTTTTTATCTTCCGATTCATTTAATGATAGCTAGACAAACAATAAGACTATGGAAACTGGTTTTGTTTAAATATTGTCAGACTATTACTTTTCCTTTGTTAAATGTTATTTGGTTAAAAACCAAATATAACTTTTCTATTACAATGATATTTATTTCGGAACAGAATTGTTAAAACGCATCCATTGATGTACTTTATACTATGATTAGTATTTTTTTGCAGATGGGTTAAAAATCGGAAATCAATGTACTGGATATGCTTTTTCTATCAATGGAGAGGTTAAAAACTTCAAACTTCATAAATGCTCTTCCAACTATACAGCCGAATTAATAGAAATTTTTCACAGTTTAAAAAGCATAAAAACGGAAGAAAAAAGCAAAAATTATCTAATCCAAAGCGACTCAGTAAGCTCACTGACATCCATCCTGACAATTTTTTCAACTGACAAATTTGTCCAAGATATTCACCAACAACTAAACAAGCTAAAATCTCGAAACATTAATATCAAATTAATGTATATACCCAGTCATATCGGAATTCAGGGAAATGAAATAGTAGATAACCTGGCCAAAATCGCCTCTACACCCTCTCCTGTAATCTCCACCGCAGTCACGGACATCAAACATTTACTAAATCAAACCGAAATATCTAATTGGCAAGCATCATGGAACATAAAATCCCATAACAAATTATTTCAACACAAAAAATCCGTACAACCTTGGAAAAACCTCTCCCAACTAAATCGACAAGAAGAATTAATAACCACCAGACTTCCTAAAAATCCATAAACCCCCTTGTCAGTTCTGCAACTCCACCCCCATCACAGTCAAACACCTTCTTTACGAATGCCCTAATATTAATCAAATCCGTTTAGAACTAAAAATCCCCTTAAATAATACAACCATCCCTGATTAGAAAACTAAACAACCAGCATTTAAAATACCTACCCGACACTGGGTCTAATAATCATAGCAATTAAAAACACCCAGTATAAAAATAATAATAATAATAAAAAAAAATAATACATTTTCTTCCGTGTTCTCTTAAATTAATTATAAGCCAACAAACTAAATTTGCTTAAAATTTAAAAATGGTGTTTTTTTTTTGTTTACCAACCGAATCCAGTATTACAGTTCAAGATACTGCAATGAAACTAGATGTTAATACGACAAAGAATTAAGAAAAGGAAGGCAAACAATAATGAGAATTTAGAAAGGGACGGAAACGTATAAAGAATGCATTGTGCATGGGTAAGAAGAGAAAATCTAAGAACTGAAGGTAGAAACAGGAAAGCTCAATGGAGACAGCGGAATATTCAAGGAAGCAGTGATTGGCATCGCAAATTAAACTGCTGTCAGAGCTGGTAAAAAAAACGGTTGATGGAGACGAATGAAAAAGTAAAAAGAGAGCAGGAAATTATGGGATAAGCGGAGATGGCAAATGGAATTAAAGAACGTCAAAGATAAAGAAAGTCATGTTATCATGGTCATGAAGGCCTGAATAGGAGGATGAAAAGGATTGGGGATTGGAAAAACGAAAATAGATATATCAGCAAAATTTAAAATGACCGGCATCGGTATGAATTAAATGGCATAAATCGAAAGTAAATAACTTTTTTAAAATGTAAACAAGCCGTAAAATTCTGTTTATGGTCGATACGTACACAAACTAGAATTGGTTTTTTCTAGATTCTTCATATTCGAAAATGATAAAAATATCATAAAATTTTCAATTTCATTTTTGGAATAATTAGCAATAGCGGACAACATTGAAAAGTTAAAAAATAAAATTGTATTTGACGATGATGTGAAATAATATTATAATAAATGTTCAGCAGAGGGGATTTTATTTATTTGCCGGCGGCTCGATTTAGATTATCTGTAAATAATTCAGAGGCTGTTGCTTGGTCGGTGACAAAAGAAACCTGTGCAATTTTAGGACTGATGATATGTTGCAAAGAATAAAAACTTGATTGACACATCGGCAGGGAGAATTAGTTGTAGAAACATCGATAAATTAGGGAAGAATGAAAGGAAGAAAGATTGAGAGAGAAAAAAGATAAAATAATTCCGCTTTTAGTCACTGTTCCAAACCGGGAACTACTTAATAAAGTAATTCCACGAAAATTTATCAATTAATACAATGTTTTAACGAATGAGGGTACATTTATTTATTTCGCTAGCAAAAGGGTCCACCACATTTCGTGGCGAACACATTTCACTGCCAGTGTTGAGTAATAAAAAGATGTCATAAATAAGCATATTGATCTTCGAATCTTCTGCGTAAAACTTAAGTGCAATGTAATATATATATATATATATATATATATATATATATATATATATATATATATATATATAACATATCCGGGAAAAGTATACCACGACACTCAATAATACGTTTAAATGAAATGAAAGTTGTAATTACAAAAATTTTCGTTAACGTATTACGAAATCTAAGTAATGGCATATTAAACGATAACTAGGATAATAGACATTGCTTAAAAAGGGTAAAAAATACAAGTATGCACATTTGCATTCTAATCCGGCATTTAGTATTAATTTGATTATAAACTTTTTTTATAATTTATTTTAATTCAATCAGTTCAATTGACACTAATCAACTGATGAACAAATAGAAATAAATCTTTGCGACACTGATAAATTTTCCCCTGGCTTTAAAAACAAGCACCTGTTTGTTATAACAGCGGCGGCGAATTATGGTTTTGGCGTGGATCTTGCTAAACGTGATATCATATTAGTCCGTTAATTAGGAACAATTATTTTTCTTGCTTCCAATAAACTATAGTGAAAGCTGTCTGTGATTGTTGATGATGAATGAAAAAGGAGATTCGTTAACATAAATAAACTTTACTGTCCCACAAAAAAAAAAAAAAAAAAAAAAAAAAAAAAATGTATTTTATAACGAAGATGTATTTGCCTTGCCGTCGGCTGTTTATCTTGCTAAAGATCTAATTTTTTTGTTACACAAGATTTTTGTAGTTTATAACAGTTCCTAGTTGGCTAAATAGCGCACAATAATGGAGTGTTACAGATGTAGAAATTTCTAATATGCATACTGATTACAATTTCCTTTTCTTCAAATAATTCGTATAAGTAACGCGAAATTGAATTTTTTTTTCTTGTTTATAGTTATTACATTTCGAATTACGAGTGTTTTAATGGTGTATGAAAAGTAGTCTTAGCGAGCTGTACCTGAAGTGCTGAATTCCGCGAGGAAGACGCCATTTTCTCTATATTGCATACATAGGAAAATAAGCCCCTATTCGGTTTCTTGTCGGTAAAAGAGAGTAATAATTTGCACGTCTGTTATTGACTGTTGGGTAGAATCTTTTTTACTGTAGTTTTTAAAGTAATTCAAGGTAAATGACCGTGACAAATGGACGCCAAATTGCCGTTAATGCACTTCCGTTATTGAGGAAAGAACCTGAACGGACCAAAGTAATCCGTATTTTTACTTTACAGGATGAAGAAAATGAAAGTAGCGAAAAAAAATCTGCCAAGGATGCATTGCTGCTGTGGTGTCAAAGAAAGACTGCCGGTTACCCGGCAGTCAGTATACAAGATTTCACGAGTGAGTAATGGTTTTGTTTTTTAACATCGTCATTCTTACGTATACATTATTATTATTATTGTTATTATTGTGTTTTTCATATTTTTCTGTTTTCGACAATAAGTGAACAGACAAATAAAAGTTTAGGAAGAGTACGTTTTCCCGAATTTTATTGTATACATTTTTACATTTTGTCGCTTTTATTAATATATTCTTTGATTATGTATAAAAAATTAAGCAGATTTTATCATGATTAAGCGGGAAAAACTAACGTTTCCGACTCAATTTGAACCTAGCTACTAGGGTGGTTCAAATATAAACCGGAATTTCGTCATAAAAATTTTTATTCTATACTTACAGTGCTCATATTTTTTACAATTTTTAGAGATAACCCCCCTCGCACGCTACGCACTTTTTCCACCTCTCCGGCAATTTTTTTATTCCTTTTTCGTAAAAATCTCGCGGCTTGTCACATAGCCATTTGCGCACGAACGATTCCACCTCATCGTTGCTGTCGAAACGTTGCCCACCAAGTGCTTCTTTCAACGGGCCAAACAAATAATAATCACAAGGCGACAAATCTGGACTGTAAGGAGGATGTTCAAGTGTTTCCCAGCCCAATTCGGCCAATGTCTCCATCGTTTCCCAACGAGTGAATTTCTGTTCAAAATTCAGAAGTCTTGGCACCCATCTGGCTGCAATTTTGCGATAACCTAGCCGATCATGAATTATTGTCTCAATACTACCTATGCTGATGCCCAATTCGTCGGTCATATCGCGTACACGGACGCGTCGGTCAGCCAAAATGAGTTGTTCGATGGCTTTGACGTGTTCATCTGTAATGCTGGTTTTTGGGCGCCGCGCGTGTGCTATGTTTGACACCACTTCACGTCCTTTTCGAAACGCGGAACACCACTCGTACACTTGAGTTTTGGAGAGACACTCATCCCCGAACTGTTCGCGTAATTTTCGGTAAATTTCCACGGATTTTACGTCGTCTTTGACTAAAAAACGAATAATGATGCGTTGCGCAACAGACACTGGTATTTCTTTTTCACTCATGGCTCTAAATACACTAAAAAGTGAGGTTACGCGGTTCTAATTGCTCTACACGCTTCGTAACAAACCGGTCTAACTGCCGGTGCAACCACTTTTTCCACAATAAATTTTTCGCGCGTTTATTTAAAAATTCCGGTTTATATTTGAACCACCCTCGTATTTTGATTTTCGAAGAATTCACCACTGTACACTGCAGAAATGTTACGATCCAACTGCGATTTTTTAAAAGTATTTTCTACACCAACAGTTTTCTTTCAACCGCATAAACTTTTTCGTAAAATTCAACGCAATTTTCTTTTTCTTTTTAAAAACGACTTTTGTTGCTGGCTAAACTTTTACGCGTTTCATGTTAATAATGCTCGTTTGTAAAGCAAAGTGTTGCACCTTGGAATGATTTTAACATGTCTTGCTTTACGAGTATTGCAATCTATAATGAAATGGTTTTAAAAAGTTACATTATTTATGTTTTTTCTTAACAATTTAATAATATTTTAAAATTTAATAAATAATAGCTAAGAATTTGAGTTTGAAACTTATTTAAATTTTGATTCAAGATGCGTCCAGCTCTCGCATCTTGGCACATTACCTCATGTACTTTGAAACAGCATTGAGCAATTAAGTAACGCCGTGTAGCTGAATAATATCTCAAGCCGTAATATAAAAAAATAAAAAAACCGACGCAGAAATCGTTTTTAACGTGTGATTTAATGAAATAAAAACAAATCATAACAGAACAAAACCCAAGCGACTTTAATAACCCTTATAGAAACACGTTGCTCTACTTCTGGTATTCACCATCAGAGAAAAGCGCGCACTTAATGAATACGAGAATTCCAAAGTGCAATACTCCTCCCCTATATATAGAATTGGAAAGAAATTAGTCAATTAAACACCTGAGAAGCCCCTTTCGTATCTTCCTTTTCAGCCAAGTTATTTCTCCAGTGACTCCCATTTAATCGCTGATAAATATTTTTTTGTAAAAGCGGAAAATATATTTTCACGGTTATTACGAAGGCTATGCACATGTAAACACCGACGGAGCAAAATCCATTACAGTTGGCGACAGAGCTCTTATTAAATCGAAAACTTGGTGCGCGTGGTGTAATTAAATGATGGTTGTGCATCTCCAAATGCAGAATTGTGTGACATTATGTAATCCAGCACGTCGAATTAAATAGACACCATTACCGGCGAATACTGCTCATCACAGACTCACTGCCTTCTTTGCATCTAGAAAAAGATAAAAGCCCAGTTATTGCGAAAATCCAGGGTGATTTATATAAGGTCATGCCAGAATATGTAAGAACGACGAAGTTGACCTCGCGGTACGTTCTGCTATGTACTCACCAGTGCCAGAGAATCTGTCTCACCCTCCGACGCCATCCCATCTATTTATGAGCCAAGAGCGGAGGTCTGAGTGGATGCCACAAAGAACTTTCTTAAGAAGCATTAAACCAACGATCGATCCCTCGTGGTCTCTTGATGGTATACTCAGCAAAAGGATATTCAATACTTAATCGTTTCCGAACGAGACATACTACTGCGTCGTCACATAACTATCTTCATACCAACTGCCCTTCACCAACGAGCTGTCTCGTATGTAGGCTACCAAACGAACTAACTGCGACACATTTCATTTATAATTGTAAGAAGCTCGCGCAGCACCGGAGATCGCATGATATGGAGGTCCCTATGCGCGCGAGATTCTCTCCAACACTCCTGGCGTTATAGTCAAAATTCGGTCGTAAAAAAATAGTTGATTTTTTTTTCTTTTTTTCTTTTGGAACACTAAAAATAATAAACATTTTTCGAAGTCCTATGTGCAATTTAAATAGCGGATTCGTCTATAATAAGAACAAAATTGAGTAAAATAAACGTTTTAAATCACGCTACATAAATGTGCATAGTTCTATTATTTTTTTTTTTAAATATCTGTTGTAATGTATATTTCTTAAGTATTTTCGTATTCAGTGCTTTTATTTAATTATTTTAGCTGTTACGTGTATGAAAAATGACTGCGATATTTTTCCAATACTGTTCATAACGTAATACATCAAAAAATAATGTAATAATAATTATATATTTTAGGTTCGTGGAGAAGTGGATTGGGCTTTAATGCGTTAATACACGCTCACCGGCCGGAACTGATTGATTTCGATTCACTGATTCCGACTAAACACATCGAAAATCTAAATCATGCGTTCGACGTTGCTAACGATGATTTAGGAATTCCTAGACTACTAGACGCTGAAGGTAAATTACATTAATTCTATAATGGTTCATTTAAATTATTGACAACATACGAATATTTTTTGTTTTATCCGATTTTATATAATATATTTTATTTTAATTATTTTAAATTTCTGTTATCGTTTTTCTTTTTAATTTCTGTCTTTTAATTTAAAATTTTAAAGTAATTTTCTTTCTTTTTTCAATAAGTTCTTCTCCCTTTACTTTACTTATATGAAATTTAGAAATTACATTTAAAAATATCCTTGAAAAGATTTTATTTAATTATTATTGTTTTAGTTAACATCATTCACGTTGTGTTAAGTACATTATTTTAATAAAGAAATTCCGGAGGTAAAAGTTTACAATCATGTGTTACAGAAATGCAATAAAACTTTAAAAGGGCAAAAAGCTATTAAGCTCTGTGTTATAAAGAACTAGATATTTCTTTAAGGAGTCTACTCCCTTATTTTAACTTTCCTAGTTTTTGGGTAAAAAAAAAAAAAAGAAAAGAAAAAAAAGACAATTACGAAAAAAATTGTGTAAAAATTAGCTAATATCCTCGCTTAAGTAATCGATATTTGTACTTTATCATTTTAATATGCAACGATTATATATGCTTTCCTTACTCGTCGTTTTTGGTAAGATAGTTTGCATGCAGTAGAAAAGATATTACGTTTCTTCAAAAAAAAAAAAAAAAATGTTACTTTTTCTGCTACATTCTGCTTGTTCGGCAAATTGCGATAGACCATATTCGTATCAGTTTAAAAAATTTGATTATGTTTTTATACACGATGAAAAACAAGCTCTATAAACACAATAGCCTCTAAAAGTTCACGAAAAAAATATTCTTGCCTGTTTTATACATAATCCACTTTTTGCTATATAATCTAATTAATATAATTACCTGTATTTGGAAATTGTTACAGTAATAAATTATTATTTGAAACATTTTTATTTTTTTCCATTGTAGGTAGCGAAATTTAACATGAAAAATGCTAGAGTTTGACTCATTTTCTTTGTAAAATAGAGAAAACACAGAAAACTGTGAAAAGCAAAAAAAAAAAAAAAACTGCAGGAACCGAACTTTTATTTTTCTATTAAATTTTGCTAAATACTGTAAAATGATCCAATCTGTTACTATGATAATTAAGAAATATATATATATTCTTAAGTAAACTATGTATAATACGAAGCAAGTATTCTACTTGAAACAACTGCAGTGATGGAAAAATTATTTTCATTATGAATTTTGTAATTTACTTAAACTCATTTTAATAAAGAATCTTTCAACATCCTGTTTGTTAATTAATAAAATATAGTAATTTATTACAAATACAAATATAACAAACAAATTTAAGAATAAAATGTAGGCTTACATAGAAACATTTTCGAGTATAACCCATCATCAGCTAAGAACACAATTCGCTATGTGTGATCAGAAACAGATTCTAAAATTGTGATTTAAAATTTGTTTCTAATCACACATAGTGAGTTGTGTTCTTAGCTGATGATGGGTTATACTCGAAAATGTTTCTATGTAAGCCTACATTTTATTCTTAAATTTGTTTGTTATATTTGTATTTGTAATAAATTACTATATTTTAAACTCATTTTGTATTGCCGTGTTTAGCTATAATTTAAGAAACATGATGTTTTTCTAATTGCATGTAAAAAAGTAAAGGAATCGTGTAATTTTTGTACAATCGAAATTATAAAATTTTAAATGAACATTTACTTAAAGGAAATACGAGAGGCATTTATTAATATCTGTACAACTATGTATACGCCATACCTCCTCCGCCGGTTTTAATTCGTTTTTTAGCTAAAGGATCTAGATAAATGGTTTTTACTCCACAGCTCGCGTATTTCGTCAAGGATTGGTTATTGCTAGCTGTATTATGTAATTTTAATTAAAAGCTTAACAGAATTTTTTATATTAACCCTTTTCGCAAACATTATTGATCTATATTTCGGTTAATAAGGAGTTTCATTTTTGATTTTGTTACACATATCAGTACTGTTGAAAACTAAATCACAACAGCAACATATAATACTAGTAATAGTAATCTATATATATAAAAAAAAGTCGGATTAGTTACACCACTTGTAACAAGAACGGCTGGACCGATTTTCATGATCTTTGATTTATTGGATTTATCTCCACCCCGAATAGCAGAATACGAAATTTAGAACAAAATTTATAAAGAAAATTCGTTTTTTTTTCTGTTTTGGATCAAAAATGGGGTTTAAATAATTTTTAACCGTAATTTTTGGATTTTATGAAAAGGCTTCCGTATTTTGTTTTATATTTTGAATTTCGCTTTTAAAAGGTTATCTGGTGGTGAGTTATGAGTTTTTTAAGGGTGGAATTCCATATTATATATTCTAGACGGTTTCTTGCCGCCCAGGGTAATCGCTCAGCTTAAAGTTGTAAATTGTCATAGATAGAAGTTTAATTGTAATTTATGATCCCGTAGTAATAACGGTCTGGATTCTATTTTATTTCTGTAAGATGAAAGAGAATCTTCCTAAACTATAATTCAGGGTAGTGTTTTTGTTTCATAGAGTTTTTGATTAAATTTCATTTTGAAGATAAATTTGAACTGAGAATGAAAAAGAAAGTAGAATATTGAAATTTTCATTTGGTTTCTATATAATATTTAACTAAATAATAAAATTGATATTTATTATAATGTAAACTTTTGCTGGGATTATTAAATTATTATGTAAGTTTGATTTATGATGTGAACTGTGATCAGTAAACATATTTTTTATGATCACCAATTTTTTACATTAATTTAATTTTATTATTTTAGATGTTGACACCAATAGACCAGACGAGAAGTCCATTATGACATACGTAGCTTCTTATTACCATACATTTGCTCGTATGAAAAACGAAATGAAGAGCGGTAGACGAATTGCAAATGTAAGTGTATTTCAGTCGATTCATTTTTTCCCCGTCTTATTTCGTATTCGGAATAGGTTTAATATTAATATTATGCCAATTTTTATGTTTAAAAAATATCTTTATTGTAATATCTGTATCAAATGAATCTAAATCTAAACTACGCTGCTCAATCAAATTTTGTAATACTGTTAGGCTTTACGAGGCAGGATAGTTAAAATATTGACATATAGTGAAAAATTTCATTATACGTATTTCACTACAACGCTGAATAAATTGAACACGTGGAAATTTCGCATAAGTCAATTCTATGTACTGTTTAGTCTTTATAAGTAAGCATGAAAACCGCAGTGTCTAATTGTAATCTAAATAAATTCAACGGAATAGTACCCGGAAAGTTTAGGTTTTTTTTAGGATGAAGATAAAAATTAGAAAATACTTTCGGAGAAAGAATAAAATATATTATCCACATTCAAAGGCAGAAAAAATAAGCAAAACCGTTGCTTCGATGTCATATTTAAATTAAGTTGGTCTATTATGCATATTTTTTTGGTTTTACGTTTACGTTCGATAATAATAATAATTTAAACCCGGTGGTAAAATCTGTTCAAAAAAAAAGGGTGAAATTTACTGCAAAGTACAAGTTATCAAGTTATTACATACACCGCGGTAATTTTTTTCGCTTAAAATATACACACATGTATACATATGTATGTGTACGTACGCACGCACAAAATTTAATTTTGGATTTAAATTTTTTTTTTTTCGCTTATTTGCTATATTGAACTGCCCAAAGGCATACACGCAATAATTTTAATAAGAAGGAAATAACTAACGAAGATAAAGATTCGGCCACTACCCCTTGTCTTAGAACTATAACTAAGATAACGGTTAAATTTAGTTAAATCTAAATATAAATGAGAATATATAAGATAAGAGTAACAAGTTATAGTAGCTCATGTTGTTTGGTGAATTTAAATATAAATATATATGTAATGGACGATTTTTTTTAAAGAATTCATATTAATTTAATATGGACCAGCTTAATGTAAAGGAAATTTTTTTTTCCAATTAAAATTGTCCTTTCATGAATCAACAAATTTTAACATTAATTAATTATATAACATTGCAAGTCAAACACTATTTTGAAATCTTTCATTGTATGATACTTTGCCGTAATTATATTTATCGCTTTGTATTCAGCATTGTTTCGAAGAATTATAAATAGTCATATCTGTTTAATGTTATTGGCTTATTTTCTCTGGCAGTGTGTTTGACTATTGCTTACTAATAATTTAGTCATGGAAAGCGAGAAAAAAAAGTGGTTTAGCTATTTTTCGTATATTCTAATAAATCCGGCACTGATTAAAAAATCTATACAATCAAAAGAAATTTAAAAAATGGGGGGGGGGGGGTAAAAATCGTTATGCCTAGATATTTAAAATCTCTCCATCATAAATGCTATAGTATACAAAAAAAATCATGTAATTTTTTAATTATCGCCATACGTTTTCTAATAACCATGTTTGTGTTGTATCGGATATAAATATTATAGCGTTTGAATTTAAACTAAAATCCAAACAATTGTCTATTGTAAGGAAAAAAGTTGGTCTTTAACTGTAATAATAACGAAAATATTTATTATACGTTATATAAAAGATGCATATACCGCAATAAAGAAACTTAATTTTGCAGCAGTTGCGTTTATTTCAATTTCTATATTTTTACGCGTAATAATTACGGAATATATCAAATGTAAGTTGTTCAAAATACAATAAAAACGTTAGTGTTATAATAAGTCAGAATTTAAAACAATTTTGTTATTTATATTTTTATTCCGAAAGCTCTTTGACTATACAATTTTTAATATTTAATTATTTAATAACTGATTGTGCATTATAATCGGTAAAGGATCTATGAAGTTTAATAAATATATTTAGCTATCGTTTACAGAATACGTTTTCATTCTAGATTGTTGGACAAATGATGGATGCTGATAATAAAAAATCCCTTTATGACAAATTGACAACAAACCTGTTAGACTGGATACGAGATAAAATTGTTGAATTAGCAGATCGTAATTTTCCGAATTCATTGGAGGGAATTCAGAAAGAACTGTTACGATTTAAGGAGTACCGTACGGTAGAAAAACCGCCAAAGTAAGAACACGTTCTTCTGAAATCGAATTAATTAATCTGCGCCCGGAAATGTTAAAATTAATTCAATTACGTTTTTAGATATAAAGAACGCAGCGAAATAGAAGCGTTGTATTTTCATATTAATACGCTGCTTAAATCATTGAATCAACCGGGTTTTGTGCCGCAAGATGGCCAGCTGATTCACGATCTCGAACGAAGTTGGGAAGAACTGGAGTGCGCGGAACACGCGCGTGAAGTAGCACTTCGGGAGGAATTACTTAGGCAGGAAAGATTGGAGCAGTTAAATTTCAAATTCCAAAGAAAGGTATTCTCGCATAATTTCTCCGTCGTTAGAAAATCGATTTTTTAATACGCTATGTGTTTCCATTTATTAATAACCGTTTGTACTAAATTATTTTGCAGAGTGTTCTGCGAGAAGGTTATCTGAAGGAAATGATGCAGGTTCTATCCGATCCACGATATGGAATCAATTTAGCGCAAATAGATGCTACCGTTAAAAAACACGAAGCAATAAGTGCCGACATAATGGCCAGAGTGAGTACAATATTAAATATTGGCCTTTTTTAATCTTCCCCGTGTAATAATGGTTTTTTATTCTCGCTTTGAAAATTTAACTAAATAAAAATGTAACATTTTTTCACTCTATGTCTGTACATATCGTATTTCATATTTCGACGATATCCGAGCCAATTACAAAATTACAAGAACAAATGCGAGATTCTCTTTTTTTAATTCGATTATTCTCGCCTAATTTCATTTAGTATGTGTAATTTTTTGACCTATTCAATTACATACAGATTTGCAAATTTCTAATAAAGCAAAAATTTTGTCTAACATGATCGTTAAAGCACATGGTGGGAACATTTGGATTAATAATAAAAACAAAAAAAAAAACTTGATTAAACTATAACAGTTTAATTTTATAAACTTTATGGATTATTATTAAAAATTAAATATGTTTAGGTCATCTCGGCCTGTCGAAGATTATAGGAAATATCTTAATCTTTTCGGACATATATCGGCTGAACGTGGATGCAGAAATAATTTCTTCTTTCCAAACCGGATTCAATTCAAAATTCCTGCTTGCGTCTATGTATTGGCGCTTTAAAATCTTCTACCATTCCTGCGATTTTATCCGAATCTGCCACTCAACCTCTATTCATTTGTCATTCATTCCTCGGTTATCGCTTTTTAATAAAATGCCTCCCCACTTCTTCATCCGATCTTTTTCCTTCCTATCTTCATATCACGAACCACTAGTGTTCAGCGCCTCATAGAATCCCGATTCTATCGCATATAGCTGCTTGTATTTCCAAATTTTCTCCATACGTTCTCTCTTCTAACAGTCTTCCTTACCTTTTTTATGATTTCAATAGCATATGGCACTCTATCAATTTCTCCTCCCTCCCGATCCGACCTAATTCTTCCTCTCACAATGTAGTCAACTACGAATTCATTTATCTGCAGGACTCTTCTTTTCTCTCCGGTGTCTTAATCTTGACGGATGGTTCCAAAAGTGATGAGGACGTGGGTAGTGCGTTTACGTCTGTTTCCGATTCGAAAGACGTTCTTCAAGCCATCTCCTCTTCTCCTTCTCATTCCTCGGACAGTATCATTCTCTCTATTCGATCTCCCATCTCTACCTTGCTCTGGTCCCGCTCCATTCTCATAGACTTTCTATCGGTTCCTAATCATTCCAATATAGAGGGCAATGACTCAGCTGACTTTTTAGCTCGCAATGGTTCTTTCCTCGACTCTTTCCTTTCTTCAAACATTCTTTCCCTATCACGCTCTAATCATTCCAGACTTTGGTTGGACATGTGCCCATTTTTATTCTCCAATCATTATTCATACTACTGTCTTATTCAACCGGTTCCTCTTTTTCCTGCCTTGGTTTCATTCTATTCTTGTCTGTCGTCATTCCACTGTTGTTTCCTTAATTCGACTCAGGATCAATCATTCTCTATTCACTTCTCCTCGCTTATTCGCTTTGTCCCGCTCTCCTTTCTACTCTCTTCATGCTTCTGAGCCTCCTTGTATTTGCGATTTAAATCACATCATTTTCGAATGCTCTGCACTCCTTAACGAACGCTCCCTTCTATGTGCCCAACTTTTAGCTTTGTGTCTCTCTACTCCCTTTAACGCTACCTATATCCTTTCCTTCCCATTGCCTTCAGTTGTTCCGCTGTAGCTCTCCTTTGTGAGTTCCATTTCTGACCGTCTGGCTATTTAGTTCTATCCATTGAATTATCATGTTGTTGGGTTAAGGCCGCTGGCGCGCCCAGGGTAGGGTAAAAAAAAAAATCTTTTTCAAAAATTTTTGACTTAAAACTTTACAAAAAATGAAGAATGATTCAAGGTTTTCCCAGAAAATAGAATAAAAATAAACAGTGTGAAAAAATCGTGGTAGTTAACGAATCAGAAGTGAGTCTACAAGATGAGTGAGTCGAAATTTATAGAGTTATTTTAGTGATTTTATTTAATATTAAGGATGTAGTCTCAATTAAACGTTAAAACGTGACTTAGGATTTATAAATTGAAAATTTAAAAAAGTTGAAGAAATAAAAAGAAAAGGTGAAATTTTGAAAATTGCGTTTTATATTAAAATAATAATGTCTTTCTTTGTAAGATACCTTTTTGCTAAGAAATATTTCAGTTGTAACAACATTACAGTCCAATTACAATTTTTTTTATCGCAGAATCCAGAGCATCGTGCAATTTTGCTACCGTTTCATAAAAATTAAAAAAGAAACAAATTTTAAATCGGTGGACGCGGTGAAGGGAAAAACCAGACTTCTTAAAAACGGTTAATAGAAAATTAATTTTAAAACTTTGCAGTGGAAAACATGTACAGAATGACACTCAAGTAAATAACTAGGGAGTAATTAAAGATAACATTTAGGCGCTATAAGCTTGTGAATGGTCGTCGCGATGGCCTAATTGCTAGAGCGTGTGGATTCCGTTGGGAAGATCTCGGGTTCGATCCCGGACGATAACAGAAGTTATTATGAGAAATTAAAATTAAACAACCGCTAATAGTCACGTGGTAGGCAATGACAAGCCGTCACGTATACACCACCATATGCGCGTTAATTGATGTACGGCAGGCAGACACATGCGGAACGATTATGATCAGTTTCGAGTGTAGTCTTACGTCTACGCTTTTGTCTTCATTAGCGTTGCATATTAACTATTATCATGAAAACCTGGCAGCAGGTATAAAATGCATTTCCCAAGTTGCCTGGCTAGCACGGGAGATTAGGCCAACTTATCCCGCCAGGGATTGCCTGCACCCGGCAGTGATGGGCATATCGTAAAGCTTGTGAATAAATTATAGATTTTGCATCAGTTCCATTATTTGATAGCCTATATCTTGCGCAGGTTGGCACGAAAAAATTACAAAAAAGTTTTAAAAAAGAACACCACATGAATATCCCAGAAAAACAGATTATCTTAATAGGGAGCTACTGATGAATATTCAATTTGATTAAATTTATCTTGCGAATATTTTTACGTTATTTTTAACCAGCGGAAATCATATTAGTTCCTTTAAAATTTCATATAGTTTTTTTTTTTTTTGTCCTACTCTTTCGGTAGATTCATTTTACTAATTATTGCTATGTGTTATAGGAAGAACGATTTAACGATCTGACTAACATGAGCGAGGAACTAGTTCGCGAAAATTATCACGGAGCAAGCAAAATCGAAAACACTGTTTCCGATATAATGCAAAAATGGCAGAATTTATTAGTATTGCTAGATAAACATAAATCTAATTTGAACATGCTGTGCTCGTTGATGTCCTTACTGCGTGAAGTGGATACTGTTTTATCAACAATTGATGAAATTGAAGCCGCTTTTAAATCGGACGATGTTGGTTCACATTTATTAGCGGTCGAAGACTTACTACAGAAACATAGTTTGGTAGAGATGCAGACAACCGCGATGGAAGAAACCGTTAAAAGACTCGCTAGACAAGCCCAACCTTATATTTCTGCTGGTCATCAGGAAGCACCGCTTTTGGAAAACAAGATTAAAGAATTAAATGATGCTTACGAGAGGTATATTGAGCTTTCGATTTTATTTTTGCGAATTTTTACTCGTATTGATGATCGATTTTAACAGTTGTTCCTTCGTAAGTATTATAACTTTTTAATTTTTCGTCGTGTTACGTTTGTACGTAAAACAGGGTCGTCAAAAATAGTAAAGATCGCCGTATGCGTTTAGAAGATGCTCGTAATTTTTCACAGTTCATTCAAGATCACGAAGACGAAGAAGCTTGGATAATCGAAAAACAATTAATTTGCAAAGCGGGTATTTTTGCCAAAGATTTAAGAGCAGTACTTAGTTTGCAACAGAAACACAAGGTATGTGCTACGTTTACTAATCCGGTTTCTATCGCTATATTCTACGACAAAAGGTTCTTAACTCGCGCATTTTTATGAACAATTCATTAGTTAAATTTGATTGTTTACTCGAATTATAACTTATATCGAGGTGTTTAATGTTTAATGTTTTATCATATTCTGAATGCACTAATTCTCAATCGAAAACCAAGATGAGGCAATGATGGACTTACGAAAATCGTTTCAAAAAATAAAAACACGGAGCGTAGAAACTGATCTCGTTAATATTTTTTTTTTCTTTTTTTTCTTTTTTTTTTTTTTTTTTTTTCTATACGGAAAATTACAAAAATATGTTCAACACAGATTTTCCAGTACTAAAAACCACGGTAATAGCGACCTTCGCTGATGACACCTGCATCTTAGCGGCTAATAGCAATCCCTTGCCTGCTTCACTATTGCTCCAGCAATATTTGAACAGGATTGGAACATGGGCAGAAAAATGAAAGATCAAAATAAATCATTCAAAAAGCTTATGGGTGACTTTTACGTTAAATCAACAGTCTTATTCCCAGGTAGAAATAAATAATAACGTTCCTCCGCAAAGAAAAATCGCTAAATACGTAGGATTAATTATGACCCGACGTTTAGCATGGAGGACCCACGCAAAAGATTTGCTCAAGACTTAAAATTTTAAACTGCCTTATACCGAAGTCCACTGTGAGCATATCTTGCAAAAGATTAATTTACCTATCTGTACGGGCGCCAGTATGGAGATATGGCATCGAAGTATACGGCGCAACGTCCAGGGCAACATTAACAGAATTCAATAGCTTCAGTCTAAAATACTCAGACAAATCGCCAACGCCCCTTATTTCGTGTCAAACAGAACACTTCATCGCGATTTAAACATCTCATTCGTGCAAGACTATCATAAACTTCGATATAGCAAGTTCTTTAGTTAACTGGAACTCAGTAAAAAATTTCAAAGCGTCCAGCATACATTTTCTTTGTCTCTTCCTGGGAATCCGCGGCGAAGACAAGAGATACTGGTGTAAAGATGCATTACCCGGATAACTCTAAGCAAATTACAACAGCATTCCACGGAAAGTAATATTACTCGCTTAAACCAGCGGATGATTTAGTCTGAGTCAGCACAGGCCGTTTGAACAATGCGATAAAATCTATTTAAGTCGTGAAAGTTGTTTTTTTTTACTGTGATTTATATTTTTTATTTTGTGTAATGTAATTTGATTTTGTTAAAAAAACGTTATTAGTGTACATTAGTTAAAAGCCATGTCTTGTTCTAATGAGAAGAGACATGAGGAAGTATTAAATTAACGTAGAATAGTCAACGCCAATTGTGATCCTGGGACCAGAGTGGTAAGAAAAAAGAAAAAAAAACATTTCCGTTCCAATGCATGTAAATTGAACAGAGGAGCGCCACATCAAGAAAATAAATTTGTGAGAGAAGTTAAAATTTTACTAAAAAGCCGAAGAACCTGATTATAAATTATAGCGAGGAAATTATGTTTATATGTACTTATTGTCATCAAATTGACTTTTTATTACGTATCATCCCTAGGTTAATTAGTAACTCACATTTTTCATTTCGAATAAATTAATATATCAAAGTTAATTTCATAACTACATTTTATTACAAAAAATAATGTAATTTGTATTAGTCGATTTTTTGTTCGAAATACATTAATGGAAATGGTCGTGTATGTATACATAGGTTTTGCTAGATGAAATGAAAGCGAGGGAATTAAAATGCGAGCAGGTGTACGAAAGAGGTAGATCATTGGTGAAGACAGAACATCCTTCATCTGCAGAAATTAATTCTCGTATTAATAATTTACAAGGCCATTGGGCTACACTGCAAGATCTGGCTGAAAATCGTCGAAAGCAGCTAGAGGATTCCTTAGAGGCATATCAAGTAAGTTACCCGTAGAATAGTGCTATTATTTTTATCTTGAAAATTAAAATAATAGTTACGAAAATAATACGAAATGTCGAATTATTATAAAATTTATCTTTTCATTTTGATAATTTGTTCACTTTAAAACTTCTGAAAAGAAAAAATCCTTAAAATCCCAGATAATTTCTTTCCGATAATTAAATAAATTATTTACTTTTTTTCTCACTCATATATTATCCCGGCGGTTGTCATTTAGAATGTATGCTTCCGAATAGAATTTATTAATTAACTTTTACAGTTTTATGATACGAATTTTACTTCTTGAAAGTATTTCTCACGATTTTTATCTATCGCTGTTTTATTGTTTACCTGTTTTTACACTCAAAAATAAATGTGGCTTTGTTACGCTTTATTTCATTAGTTTTATGCAGACGCCAATGAAGCCGATTCGTGGCTAAACGAGCGCATTGCTATAGTCAGTTCCAAAGATTACGGCGAAGATGAACCAAGTGCTCAGTCGTTATTGCAGAGACATCGTGATTTAGAAGGAGAAATGAAAGCATATTACGGCGATGTGCAATCACTAAATTCGCAAACTGAAAAACTGATTAAACTAGGTATATCCAGTTTAAAGGTATGTTGCTAAATCATGAATAATTTAACGTTTACATTCTTTTTTACGACAAATAATTATTAAACCAAAAATAATTTGAAATCTGTTTTCCGGAAGACGATATTAATTTACTCGTCAAATAAGTGTATACGTATAAGAATTTAAATGGTAAAAATGATACCCTCCAAAAAAAAAAAAAAAACGACATTTTTTCGTGCGTTTTTTCGGAATGTTTTTGTTGGAAAACGTAGGTTAATAAACGTGTTAAATTGTCGATTTTCGTTCAAATTTAAATGTCACATTACTAAACATGTGTTTTGAATGCAATAATGAAAATGAAAACGCGCTAAATCAATATATAATGTAGTAAAAACTCCCGAACTAGCTTCAACATTATCAATTTAACATATAGTTCCCTTAAATAATTTCCTAAAACGAAATTTATTAAATTACAGAATATTTGTCTATTCAGATTTTCTTTTCGGCTGTAATCCGATGTTTCGACTGATCATAGAATAATTGACACGGCCGATTAAAGTATAGCACGATTGAAGTGTCTGCACATACTAAATAATTAAAATTAAAAACAGTTAAAACATGTATTTAGTAATAATTTTATACTTCCTTTTTTTCTTATGAATTCCGGATTCAGTTGACCGGCGATTCAGTTATACCAGAAGAATTAGAACAACCTGTTGAAGAATGGATTAACGAAACTCAGCTGGTTCAGGTGCAAGTTTGGGAGGAGGAACCAGTCGAGCCTGTTCAGCATAGAACGGTGATGGAAGAAAGGGAAGTACAACAAGTCAAAAGTTTGTATCCCTTTAACGGTCAAGGAATGGTTATGGCTAAAGGAGAGGTATGTGATGTCTTTCTCATTAATAATAAATATTTACTAATAACTGAAATAAATTTATTGAGAGAATGGATAATAGATTTGTTCTATTTAACTGACACCTTTAAGCAGTGTGAGTGTGTCGGGCTATATGTATATATTTAAGAAAATACGACTATATCCTCCATTTAAATTTACGACGCCGTTATTGTTGATGATGCTCTAGAGCAGAGTTTCCCAACCTTTTTTTCATCGAGCCTCCCCAAATTATAAATAACATTTTTATGCCCCCCTTAATTTTTTCATTAAAAAAAAAAAAAAAACGCACATTGGTTTAATGACATTTATTTTAATTCTAAGTTGTAGAAAATAAACTTTAACTAAATGTAAACCGTTTTTATCGAAATAATTTATTATAATTAAAGTACTAATGAGATACTTGAGCTTGCATGTTCTGTACCAGTTGGTTGATTCTAGGTTCAGTTTCTGTCAGAGCTATCGTCAGATCGCTATCAATGGCAAGACGATTTCGCTGCTTAGTTTTAATTAAAACCAGAGCTGAAACCCCTGTCTCACGTAAATAAATCGAAGAAAAAGGAACAAGTATTCACAAAGCAAGAGAGGCAACTTTGGAATTAACAAGAAATCGTTTGATCCAAAATTTCTCCAATGTCAAGAGATGAAAGTCATCTTTCGTTGTCGAATCAACCTTCATTTCTAGAAATTCTTTCTGAACTTGTTTTGGTAATTATACGACATCAACAACAAATGAGTTTCTGGTCATGTGACATATTGGTGACTCTGAATTAATGTCTTGATAGTATCGGTGAAATTCGTTTTCCGACGCTTGCAAATGAGTTTATATTTCAACTTTGAAATCTTCGTCCAGTTTTTTATTTTTAATTGCTTTGAATAGTCGAGAAAAAGATATTATTACATTTTCAGCAGATATCTTTTAATTCCAAAGTTGAAGCTTAGATATGAACTCTTGAATATGATCATAGTTACTTATTGCAGTGCCGTTTCTGCCTTGAAGCTTCAGGTTTAGCTGATTAAAGGCATCAAATATATCAGTTAAATAGATCAACCTCCATTGAAATTGTTCATTGTTGAATATTTGCAAAAAATCTCTTTTTTTCTTTGAACTCAAGAAAGAGGATGACCTCTTCTTTCAATTCATAAAGGCGAGGCAACATATGCCCTTAGACAACTAGCCTACTTCTGTGTGAAATAGAAGGACTCTGTGATCAGAATCAAGATCCTCGTAAAGTAAACTAAATAATCGACTGTTCAAAGCGCTACTCTTGATGTAGTTTTCGAAAGTCCAATGAGTTTATTCCAATCCAAATAATTTTTTTTGATTAAATATATCTTCGGATTTAGTGCCTGCTGTCAAAGATTGAGAGTACAAAATCTCTTCTTCAATGTGGTCTTCACTGACGTAATGAACAAAAACTATTAACTGTGCACAATTAACGATATCCGTGGATTCATCGCAACTGATGCAAAAAATTGTGATAATTTTACTTTGTTGATTATTTGTGAAAAATTAACGCTATTAATTTCCAATGAGATTATTATGCGACCAAACAATTTACATATATATATACATATACGGCGATTTTTATTTAATATATTGTTTAAATTTTTAAATTACAGTCTGATAAAATTTAAAATAACAGTTACCAATTTTAATTTACTTTTTTTTGAACTTATATCAGTAACACAAATTTCTTGTTCTCACATGCTTGCAGAAGTTTCACAAGCTAAAGGCAACGATGTTTTCTTTTTTTTTTCTTTTTTTTTCCCGTTGAAGTTAGCCGTGATGATAGCTGTTCAGTTTCACCTAATTAAATAATGAGTTTATTTTCGTATTTTTGTAATTCCAACGAAAAACAAGTTGATATCGCAACCACTTGTGCATATTCACCGCAACTGGTGATTTGCTATCAACAAAATTCCAATATTATCTCTCATTTCCACCCGTCTCTTTCGGTTTTTACCATATATTTATTCTTACAACAAACCGTCATATTTTTCTTTCAGGTTTTCCACCCTCCTAAATCTTATTAATTGCCTATTCTCAACATGCTCTACCAAACTTATCCTTCAACATATTGTTAAATTAAAGTTTTTAAATACCGTGGGCTCTCTTTTCCCTAATCACTTTGCGATCTTCACTGATGGCTCTAAAAGACGCAATGGAGTTGGTTCAGCTTTCTTTTGTCCTTCCTTCCTTCTGCTCAATTTTTTATGCTAAGTCTACTGCTATTGCTATCCTCCGTGCCGTCCTTTTTATTGCTTCTTCCCTAGTTTATGATGAGGTCCTTATTTAATCAGATTACCACAGTGTCTTACAAGCCATCTTGTCTCCCTTTCCCTTCTCCCTCTGCTGATTACAGAATCTTTTTCATACGCTCTCTCATCCATAACATTTTCCTTTTTCACTCTATTCAAACTGACCTACGGTGGATTCCTGAGCACTCTGGAATTCAAGGTAGCGACTATACTAGCTCGTTTATCCTGTAAATTTCTTGTGTTTTTTCATCCCATAATATTAATCTCCTCTCTACATCAGCTCATTCCAAACTATGGTTGAATTCGTATTCTCTTCCTCGTTCTCAAATCCGGATTTCTTTTATCTCTATCCAGCATTCCTGGTTTTTTAATTCTCCCTCCCTGCGGCTTTTAACTCTCTCCACTCTGTCCCCTTCACCCTTATTTTCACAACTTTATAGGTGACGCTGGTCCTATTTTATTTGAGTGCACCTGTATCGCTTCCGAACGTTCTTCCTTCTACTTTTCTATTAATTGGTCTTCTAACTCCTTGTTATGCATCTTTTGTTCTCTCCTTGCCATTACTTCCAGTCATTGCGGCACTTGAGCCTTTTTTATCCTCTACATCTAATTCCGCCTCTCATCCCTTTCCCTCTTAATGTCTATTTTGACAAACCCGTTAAAAAAAAAAAAAAAAAAAAAAAAAATGTGTACTAAGGGAAAACAATCTCTTCCCTCACCAAACGATGGAACTCGATATATTAAAAAATAATATTATTTTTCGGATTATTGTATTATTATATTAATGAGATGCTTAAGTGTCAGTATGAAATAGTGATTTATCTAATCTTTTTTGTTATAACTTCATCGCAACCACACTTATTATTGCGTACGAATTTTAGTCATATTGATAACTTCAATATTGTCCATATAATTAAGATAGTTTTGATCTCGGTGCACGTAGGTGATGGTATTGCTGGATAAAACAAATGGCGATTGGTGGCGAGTTCGTAAGTCGGATGGACAAGACGGCTTTGTACCCGCAAATTATGTCCGTGAAATTGGTCCAACCGTGATTCAAGTTTCAGTGCGAAAGCCAGTTTATTCGGGCACAAAAAAAGTACTGAAAACAAAATTTGTGAAACAAGTTGTTCCTGTTAAAAAAATTGTTACCAAAAAAGGTAAGTAATAAGATTTCTTTCCTTTAAATGTGAGATATTTCGTAAGTGTTTAATTTTTTAATCAGTTCGTTATTTAATATTTGATATCAAATATTTCAACAGCTAGTCCCGAGAAAAAAGTGAAGTCCGCAACTGATGATAATTTAAATGTTGCCAAAAGAATCAAAACGATTAACGACACGTACCAAGAATTGTTAGACTTAGCTCAGGTATGTATAGAGTTAAACTTTATACTTTTTATCGTAAACACTATTTTTAAAATATTTTTAGTTAAATTTTTGCTTGTGAATTACTAAATAATTAATTTAAAAAATAACATAAAATGATCTTTCGGTGGTTTTATGATGACGGCAGAAATTGGAAATAATAATTTACTAATTCTTTTTTCACGGTTCTTTAAATCACTAGATATTTTAATAAAATAATTTTAGCGTATTCTAATAATCGTTTTATAATGCAAAAAAATTCCGAAAAAAAAAAAAAAAAAAATTGTTTTAGACGATTGTCATTGAAAGTGCTCATTATTTGTCTCTGTTATTATTTTGCCACTATACATTTGAAGGTAAATAATAATTGAGAACGATGCTCTGTATAGTGCTGTTGAATATTGAAAATTCTTTACATAATTTTTTGGTAACTAAAATTAATATCAACAAGCTTTATAAGCATTTTTTTTCTTTTTACAAAAAAAAAAAAATTAAAAAAGGCGATATTAACTATCACTAATGTAATAAGTAAACAAAACAAACCAAATATACCGTGTATTGCAACTACGTAATGTTATTTTTCATTACACGAATTAAAATTCACCATTCACAAAAATAACATTTTGAAAATATTAAAAAGTTAAACATTATCTAAATTTACATAATCAAACTTTCGAAAAATAATAAAAAATAAATAAACATAAAATTATATCCGACCAGCTTCGTCTTCCATGAATATATCGTTAATGAATTTTTACATATTAAATAGGTAAGATATTAAGTTCAAGGGGGTTTAATAGTTATAATAAATAAACTAACAAAACCATTCGAGATTTTCGCGTTCTTTTTTTTAAAATTATAGTGATATTGTAAATTTTGCAGAAAAGGCATGTTTTATTAGAAGATTCTATACGGCTGTTCGCCTTCTATCGTGAATGTGACGATTTTGAAAAATGGATAAAAGATAAAGAAAAGTTACTTCGGGCCGAGGATAAAACGGATACCGTTGAAACTGCGAAAAGAAAATATGAGGTTATTGTTGATTTCAATTAAATTACTTTTCATGTTAAAACGGTAAAAGGAAACGTGGAATATAAGTAGTAAATGTTGCGCAATGTAAAATTAACTAGTCACGTAATTTTCAGAAATTCCTGACTGATTTATCTGCTAGCAGCAAACGTATAGAATCATTGGATGCAGCTGCAGTTGAGCTAGCAGACACCGGTCATAGTCAACTAGAAAAAGTAAAAGCAAGGCAACGCCATATTCATCAGTTATGGGATCATCTAAATTGGTTGAAATCTCAAAAAGAAAAAAGCCTGGAAGGAGCTTCCAGGTACGCGCAATGAATAATTAAATTAACTTTAATAAAGTGAAATAAATAAATAAACGTTTATATGTAATTTTTTTTTAGAGATTCATCTATTTTAATAATTCCTTTTACGATTTAAAAAGTATGTCTCAGTGCGTTCTATACAATTTTTTGAAAATTCTTTAATAAAACTGTGAAGGTATATGCGAAATCTTAATAAATATATCGCAATATATATGTAGTATAAAATTTATATCTTCGCTTTATTAAATTAATTTTTTCTTGAAAATAACGCCTTATTGCAGCTATTATAATTATTTTATTTTTTTACCATAAACTCGCAAATTAAGAAAATTGTATCACCTATGAAATCGGAAAATTTTAGGAATCCTCAAGGTGTCTTTGTTATTTCGTGTGGATGTATAAGAAAGAGGTGCATAAAAAAAAAAAAAAAAATCAAAAAAGGAGAATGAAATGTCCAGATTTATGTACCGGCAGTATATAGTTAGTTTTAAGCTTAAATTTTTGTAACATTGTTATCAATTAAAACGCATTAAATACTACAATAGTAATAATATAGCAATAAAATTAACAATTTCGACCTTTTTGTAACACTAACCGTGAAGCGTGTAAACCTGAAAAATTTAAAAGTTTGATCGTTGTAAAATTTTAAACCTTTTAATTACGATAATTTTTAATATGACAATTTTTAATGTATAATTAAAAATTAATCGACTCCAAAAAAAGATTAAACTTCTTTTAAAATAAATGTCCCAAACGTTGAAAAAAAATTAGAAATATTTTCGAGAAAGCATACCTGTTTTGTAATTTTTACATCTTAAATATTCTACGGATGCTATTATCGAAACTTTTATGTGACCAAGTTTTATTATAAAATTTGCTAAGGGCAAAAACTTTTTTTTTTTTTTTTTTTTTTTTTTTAAAAAAAAAACGGTTTTGCAATAAAATCTAAGAAACGAAATTTTAACTATTTTAAAATATTTACTTATACATTTTTATTTAATTTATTTCGCTGCTGAAATGTTTTATTAGAAGTTCAGCATGAAGTTCTCAGTATTTTGTTTTTGAAAGGATGTTAATTTGTTTTTAAAACATGGACGTGATTTTTAAAATTTCATCTCAATTTCTGCAACCCTTTAAAAATCGAATTATCTGAAAACGAGGAATAATTAAAAATAAGAGCAATACTGTTTTATCATAATGAGGAAGTGCATATTGTAAAATACGGTGTAACATGTATTTAAAAAAAAACTTATTTGAAGTTAACTAAAAGTGATGTTGTTTTACCACTTTTTACATTACTTTACTTTAAAAATACTGTACAACACAAGTTGCAGCAGCCTTTTTGTTTATTAACGTTTTTTACAAACTTCAAAAAGTGTGTTCGGATAAATTCATTCTGGATTACGTTGATACTGGATTATTAAATTTTTTGTCATAAATGTAAATATTATTTTACACATATTGTGTCATTTATGGCTGTTTACTAAATAGAAAAAGAAAAAGCAAAAAAAACATGTTTCACTGTCTTTTACTTTTTAAAGCAATTTATTTCTTTATTTTGAGTTTTATTCGTGTAATTTTTCGTTTTATGGCTTTTTCATTCTGCATGCTATAATATTGTTATCTGTTCAATGTTTTTCGTTATTTCAGTGTCGAACTATTTCATCGAACTTGTGGGGAGGCCAGGGATTGGATGATTGAAAAAATGGCTCAATTAGAAACTGCTGAAATAGGCCCTGATTTGAAAACTGTTCAAGCTTTGCAACGTCGACATCAGAATTTGGAAAGGGAACTGGCACCGGTTGAAGAAAAAGTGAACCGTGTCCATCTGCTAGCGAGTTCCGTTACATCGTCGTATCCTAACGAGAAGAACAGCGTAAACAGCCGGCAAAAAGAAATAAAGGATTTGTGGGAAAAAGTAAAATCGAAAGCAGTGGAACGTCGTTCGAGATTGGAAAATGCTGTAGGTCATCAGATATTTGCCAATAGTTGCAAGAACTTATTAAATTGGTTATCGGAAGTAAAGGAATCTTTAAATTGCGACGAAACTGCCAGAGACGTTGCTACCGCAGAGAATCTGTTGAAAAAGCATAACGAAATCAAGGATGATTTAGAAGCGCATAGCGATGAGTTTACTGCAGTCGCCAAACTAGGCAATCAACTGCTGCAAACGAATCCAAATTTAAACGACATTAAAGATCGCCTGGATTTGTTGGGCAACGAACAGCAGATAGTCCACGACCAGTGGAACAAAAAACACGATCGATTAAAGCAGTGCCTAGATTTACAAATATTTAATAAAGAAGCCGATCACATAGACGCGACAACATCTAGTCATGAAGTGTTTTTAGACTATCCCGATCTTGGGGTATGTAATCTTATCATACGTAACCTACAACGTATATCGCTTTAAATGTTCCGTTGGTTTCTTTTTTATTTGCTACATAACAAATTTGCTTTCAAAATAATCATTAATTAAATTATTATTTCGTTTTTTGGAAAATTTTAAGTTGATTTTTTTTTCTGTTCGTGGGATATTACACAAATTGCTGCTTTTATTTCTATATTTTTATATAATTTCTCGGATTTGCAGCTTGTATTAACGCCTCCTTAATTTATCCTTACTACTCTCCCGATCGATTTCGGACTTTTACTAACTGCTGTAAATTCACATGCTGTTTATGTCTGGGTCGCGAGGAGGTCTGTATTTCTTAACTAAATTAATTTTCTTCGTATCGTATAATTCCCGTTTAGAGTCCTGAATTAAGTTCTTGGTTTTCGAAAATCATTTTCTAATTTTAATGTAACTCTGTTTTTCCGTTTAATCGTTTACGTTGACCTTTCAATTATTTTATTTAAGTGTATAAACGAAATCCCATTTTCCAATGTCTTATAGGATTCCTAATATTATGCTGTACAATATTTTGGTTCTTTGAAGAGGGGGAAGTATAGAGGAAAAAGTGACTCTGCTAGAGGCTGGGCTACATAATCTCGAATTATAAAATGGCCGGTTTTGTGCTCCTTCGGTGTTCATTTTCGCATTCATTTCATGAAAAACGTGTGATTAATGCAGTTCTGTCGTCGAATAAAATAAGAATATCTCAATAGAGGGAGACGGGAAAACGGATACTATATTACTGTTCTCTCTCTCTCTCTCCTCTTTTTTTTTTTCTCTTAGCAAAACAAAATAATAAGAACAACATTTTTAAAATACACCGTATATTATATATGTATTTTAATTTTTACCGGTGAATTTTCTTTCAGAATTCGGTAGATGACGTTGCTGCATTAATAAAAAGGCACGAAGATTTTGAAAATACCTTACACGCTCAAGATGAAAGATTAAAATTATTCAGCGAATTGGCTACTAAACTGATTTCTGCTAATCATTACGACAGTGCTGGGTAATTATAAAAGTTCTATCGCTATAAATAGCATCATTGTTTTTTGAATTCGTAATAATTAGAAAAGGAAGAAGTCAGTTATATCTTGATACGGTCATACATTGTTAGGAGGAAAGAACAAATAATAGAAACAATATGTGGAGAAGGAACGGTATAAGAGACGCAATATGGAGTATGAAGACCAAGTCGCAGCAAACTGGAGTAGAAAGCCTATTCAGCAGAAAGAAATGGGCACTTAATAAACACATGATCGCCCTTCGTTTGAGTGGAGAAGACAATATGGAGAGACAACCGACGAAAAATGAAAACGGGAAGAAGATAATATAGTGTCGCGTAAGAACGCAGACGAATAAGAGAGACAACAATAGAACGACGAAGTAAAGGAAACAAAAAGAACCACGGATTGGCAGGAAGACTAGGTTGAACAGACGGATAAAAAGAACAATTGCTAGAGAAAGAGGAAACGTATACATTCGATTCCAAAATCTGAGATGAAACTCTTTGGACTTTTTTAAAAAAAAGAAGTGAAAAGAAGCAGAAACCCGAGCCAAGGAGTCCGCCGCTCATTACCGAAGATGGCTCAATGGCTAGGAACCTACGGTAAATATCAATTTGAATGGAATGAAGGGAAGAAAGAACGTGGATAAGTGCGCGTATACGGAATATAATAAAATCACAAGAATGATCAGGTAGGGGAGAACAAATGTCCTGAAGGACGATCATGGAGTCAGAATAAATAGCTTTAATAAATCAATGAATAGTGCCGATGCTAATGTATCATTTTTTTTATTCTTATCCAGAATTGCCGAAAGACGACGTAGTGTTCTAGATCGTAGGAAGCAGATCAAGGAAGCCGCAGTTCAACGTAGAAAAATGTTAATGGCTTCTCATAATTTCCTGTGTTTCAACGCAGACGCGGACGACTTGAACACCTGGTTAACGGAGAAATTAAAAACTGCTGCTGATGAATCTTACAGAGATTTGAATAATATCGAACGCAAACTGAAAAAACATGAAGCTTTTGAGCGCGAATTACGAGCAAATGAAGGACAGTTACATACGATTAATAAAGTAAACCACTTGAATTCTTTCTTCTTTTGATATTATATTTAGATAAGGAATAACTTTAAATAACATAATTCAGTATTTACATTATTCGACTGGTAGAGAAATTTAAAAATAATTACACTTCAATTTTTTGAAAATTTTTTCTGGAAATTGTGAATATTTAGAATAATGTTAGAAGTTGTATTATTTATTTAATATTATTTTCACTTGAAGATGCCAAGCATTTTATCTGCGTGAAATTGAGTTTATAAAAATTTTTTAGGAAAATGGAGAAAAATAAAAAAATTAGAGAATAGAAATACACCTGAAACAGCTTTGCGTTACTGAATTTTGTAAATATATTTAACAACCGATGAAGAAATACATGTATTTTTTAAATCGAATATTTTACGCAGGTCATTCTTCTATATTCGAATTTATTAAAATACCTAAGCGAATTCAATTACAGTAAATTATTTCTTATTGAATACCAGGATGCAGATGCTGAATTAGGCTGAATTGTTAATGTATTTTATTAAACTTAACATTCTTTCGTTCATGATGAGACTTGAAGAATGTATATTTCTTATTTCTTTTAATGATTTACATTCTATGTTTAATGCGGTAGTTCCATGTAAGCGCAAAGTTCGTGGTTACTGATGTAAAAAATTTAGTTTCGTGTATTTCTTGATTTTAATACCGTAATATTTCGGTTATTTCTTGGGTCAAATTACAAAATGCACGATGAATTATTTAAGGAAGAATATATAGGAATTTATAATATTACATATATGGACAAAAAAAAAAAAAAAAAAAATGGGAAACAAAAAAATTTTTTATATTTCCGAATATTCTGATTTTCTAAGGATTAAAAAATCGTTCATTTTAACCAATATTTTGTTATGACCAGAAAAAGTACTTTTAACTTTGCCATTTAATTACCAACTTCCAAAAGATATATAAGTACGTGTGAGTGTTCACACATAACTTTTGCTTATGCTGACTGATTTTAATAATTTTTTATTCATTCGAATATGTATCGGTCGGGGTGAATACGAATAAATATCGGTGAACACAGACCGAGTAATCATCAAATAGGGGCAATAAAGAAGAGGGTCTCTAGAGAAATTTTTAGTAATATTCTTATAGCGCCATACTTAATTCTTGAAAGTCGGCGACTACCTATTCGTACATTTCAGCTATACAGACACATAGGCGTAGTGTTCTAGGCAATTGTTATATGCAGTACGAATGTGTACACACGCAAGACTACATTTTAATTAATAATCGTTTGATTTATCGCGCTACAAATGCAGCCCCCGTGTGCGTTTGCTTTGTACTAACTATCGCGCTTATGATAGTGTACGTAGTGGATTGCTACTGCCTTCCACGTGAATTAGCGATTATTTAATTTTAAATTCTCGTAATAATTTCTGTCGTCGCCCATGATGGAAACCCGTGACTTCCAAAACGGAAGCCAAGCGCTCTAGCAACTAGGCTGTTGCGAGGGCAAAATGCTATTGACTTGAAGTATTATCAGTGTTATTTATCGTGAAAGATAAAACAAATTGGAAATATTCATAGCGTCATTTCGAATAATTCTTTGTTTATTACATTAGCCACTGGTTAGTAAAGATCTCACATAAGTGCATTACGTTTTTATAATTTCGCTAAGAAGCTTGTTTTTATTCTGAATGTGACCGTACGAAAAAAGTAATAATAATAGAAGTATGAAATTCAATTAGTCTACTTTTTATTATTAAACAAAGGCCTAACTTAATTTTTGATTACAAAGCTTATTTGATTGCTTTTGAACGGATGTAATGAAAAACAACAATCATAGATGACTAATTTTGATATTCGATTATATTCTTGTTCGATATGTTCAAAAATGCTGCAAAATACCGAACATTTGCGATTGACAATTTAAAAAATCGCTGATATTAGACGAAGCTTTCGGCTAAACATAAATGAATAAAAATGTAAATCCGAATTGTTTAATTTAGAAGCTGAAAACAGCCGAGCGAGTTATATACATAAATATTTAGCGTGTACAATCAAGGAAAATTTAAATTCTCAACAAGAAGTAAAATGTAAAATCGAAATAAGCTCGCAACCATAACATCGTATGCGCGCTGGTTAATTCATAGCAAACACGCGGGACTACACTTGTAACAAGCGGCTAAAATCGGTTACGAATGTAGTCTTGCTTGTGTACACATTCGTACTGCATATAAAACAATTGCCTAGAACACTACGCCTATGTGTCTGTACAGCTGAAATGTACCAATAGGTAGTCGTCGACGTTCAGGAATTAAGTATGGCGCACTGTATGAAGAAGAAGATATTTCTAGTATAATGATAAAAAATTTCTAACTGCGTTAAAAGGGTGAAATTCAATGCGTAATTTATTCATTTATATGATGTCGAGACTTGTATATTATAAAAGAATATATAATCAGAAAATTCTAGCTATTTGAAATGCGGATTCTAATATGACGACGAATATTTTGGACGCAGAATGCCGCCAATAAAGAAGTGCTTAACCAAGAAAAATGTAGCAAAACATTACTGACAAAAGAAGGAAGAGATATCTAATCTGTATTATCTTTTAGGTAGTAAGAGAATATAAATTATTTAAAGCAATATTGGGAGAAAAAAAATTAATGCCAAAGAAAAAAAAAAGAAAAAAAAAACTTGCGCTATTTTAAAGAGTGTAAGAACTAGGTAAGTATTTTAAAAAGGCGCAATACCGGTTCATCTGGGGCAGAATAAACATAATTTCGTAAAAACAGATAGGTTATATAAAGAAGAAGAAAATTAAAATTAATTAATCGAATAAAATCATCGATATAATAATTGTCAGTTATAACATAATTGCAATTTGATTAATTTTACATTTTCAAAATGATTTTCTTGAAATTTATTTCGCATAAGTACATTTCGTCGTAGTATTACTTTTATTATGTAAAATATTTTATAATAATTGGAAACGTTTTTATTTTTATTGTAACACTTAGCTTGCCAATTATTGAAACAACGAAAATTTCGCGCGTTATTTTTCAGTCAGAAATTGAAAATATTAATTATTATCAGTTATTTTTCGACGTGAGATTATTGCTGATCACTCTGCACAAGGCACATTTCTATGTGTTCTATTGTGGAATAATTATTTTATAGTTTCGTTAAAGAAAATCATGGATTAAAACCGGCTATTCCGCGAAAGTTGTAAATGCACACGTATCTCTTTATCTTGAACTAAATTAACGCACTGACACGTGCACAGAAAAATTAATTACTAACTTATATTCTAACCTATCGTGCAAATTAAATTGAAAACTTGCATTTTTTAGATTGGGAAATCGCTGATAGCAGAGAAGAACTGTCGTAGCGATGAAATAGTCACTACGTTGGATAACCTGAATAAGAAGTGGGACAAACTAGTCAATAGTTGTATCGAAAAAGGACGTAGATTAAGACAGGCTTTAGCGCAACATACTTATAACAGAACATTGGACGATGCTAAAGTGAAACTAGGTGAATTTGAGAAAGCGTTACAATCGACGCAAGTTGGAACCGATTTACGTCACTGTAAGCAGCTATTAAAAAACCATCAGGTACACTATTACGCAACTCTGTTAACTATTTTCGGAAATCAATGGAAATTTAACATGTGTTAAATATTTCCGTTATTTTATGATAATTAAAAAGTATAAAATCAAAATAAAACTTATATTAATTACAGGTAACTGAAGTTGAAATACAACAGTGGGCCCAGAAAATAACAGATCTAGTTGCTTTGGGTCACGAAATGGCGCAGGAAGGTCATTTCGATTCTGGTAACATATTAAAAGCGAGCCAAGAATGTCAAGATAAGTAAGCAATTTAATATAACCTTTTTATGTAGAAATTTCATTAACGTTCTTATACTGGTAAGCGAGTAAATCTTTCTTTTTTTTTTTCTCCTATTTTTTTCTGTATTCAGATTTGCTCAGTTAGAAGAACCGATAAGACTGAGGCACGAAGCTCTGCAAGAAGCAATGCGTTTTCATAAATTTGGATTTGAATTAGAAACAGAATTGGGTTGGATTAGAGAACATCTACCGTTGGCATCGTCCGAAGTTCTGGGTAATAATTTACATCAAGCCCAGTCGCTGCATAAAAAGCATAAAAAGTTAGAAGCTGAAATTCGCGGTCATCAGCCGATGATTGATAAAACCCTAGCATCCGGAGAGGCGTTAATACACCAGAAACACCCAGAAACCAAACAAGTAAAATTTTAAAGTATTTATTTAATTCTTTCGCTGTATCGAAAACTATATGCATATTTTATTAAACCGGAATATATCGGCATCTGCTTATTTAGGTTACTTCGCTTTGTACTGGTTTGCAAGATGCTTGGCAAGATTTAATTTTGAAGGCGACCGAGCGAAGTCGAAAATTAGATTTATCATTAAGAGCTCAACAATATTTCTTCGAAGCTAATGAAGTTGAAAGTTGGTTAACCGAGAAAAGTGATATATTGAAATCGGCCGATTATGGAAGGGACCGTGACGCAGCTTCCAAATTACTAACAAAGCATAAAGTTTGTATTTAATTGTCTTATCAAAATTAATAATTTTCAAATTATGGTGTTATTAAATAAATGATTATAAAATCAAAGGTGACTTTAAACAGACAGTTTATCGAAGCACAAAGTCGCGAAATTTTACTTAATCAAAATATTGACGTTTATTCGACTATAGTTCTGACAGTAAATATTCTACAGACAGCTTCCCTCTCTTTTCAGTTTGTTCCAGAGACTATAAGTCTGTTCTTTACCGTTTTTTATATCTTTTTAATTTCGCTCTTTCTATATAATGATTTAATTCATAAGAAAATTTAAATTAACAAATGTTAACATATTTCACGGTGACTTTATTTATTTTTCGTTATAGGCGCTCGAATTGGAATTAGATACCTACAGTGCTATAATAAATGAAATGGGTCACACGGCAAATGCAATGATTAATTCTAAGCATCCAGATTGTAAAGCGATTGCAAATAAGCAACAGTCGGTTACACAGCAAATGCATACGTTGCAAAAAATGGCCGCGTCGCGTCAACAAAACTTGGTCAACAGTATGTGCAGGTAATGCTGTACATCTGTTTTACTTAATATTAACTGTAATGTGGCTACCAGAAACGAATCGTTTAGAAATACATATATAAAACACGTAATATCCTTATAATAATCCCCTTTTTTTAATATACTTCAAAAGTCGGTCGTCGAATTTAGCAAAATTTCTAACTGTTCATTTGTGTGATTTCTTGGCTTTGCGAATAATTTTTCGTGCATTCTTATTTCCATTATTTTATAAAAAGGCACGCTTCAGCAAATCGAGAAATCAATAACAACCAGCGGTATTTTTTTTAATGGTATAAAAAATAATACCGAGTTTTTAAAACTAGTCATTATATAACATAGAATTATTTATCATACTGTTTGTGAAATATAAATATTGTAATTTGAAACAAAATAAAATAAAAATAAATATAATCTGTGTATAGTAGTCAGAAACGTTTTCAGACAAAACGCATATTCTCAATTTCACGTTCGCGTTTTACATTATTGCGATTTATTCGCAACATTTATTCGGTTTTGTGTTTTATGTTGTAAATTCTATTTTCCAGCTGAAGATGGGCTTTACGTGAAAACTTTTCTGAATAGGATACTCAGATTATATTTCTTTGTTATATTTGTGTATTTTATTTTATTCCAAATTACGTCATTATTATACATTTGCATAAAAACAATAAAAAACAATAAAAAAAAAAAAGGCTTTAGTTCGCTTCTGATGATGGTTAGTATAAGCTGTCCGAAACGTTCAGTGTTGTAAATATATGTATTTCTTTTTTTAAACGCAGTTGTCCGCAAATTATTTATAATGGTTAATCACGGCGAAACTTTTAAACGTTTCGTATTATTTTTACCGGTTTTATTCATCTCTGGACCAGAATTTGCGGACTCTGACGTGAATATTGAGAACAAATCGGTTTTTGACTGTTATGCACTAACTGGAAAAAATAAAGTTTTAGATGATTTTATGGTCAGAAAAAATCAGAGTAGTAAGCGGTTCACATATATCCGCCGAATTGAGCTTCTTCTCTGATTTCTGGCTATTTTAAAAATTGTGGATGGAACAAACGCGTTGTGTGACTCCTTCATTTAGAGCATGTAAAGTTCAGTGAAGGATTTTAAAAATTTTGCTAATGGTAGATTTTACATCGCTTTAAAACTTTTACAATCATTTACTAGGAATTTTTAATTATGTTTAATTTATTTTAGTAAAATAAAATGCATTATGAATTGTTAATTTTGTGTATATACATATTTTTAATTTTTAGATATGAATATATAAGTGAAAGTGAAGAATTAAAACAATGGGTCAAAGACAATATACAGTTCGCTGCCTCCGAGGATTATGGTCAAGATTATGAACATCTATTGGTACAATGATTTTTTATTTTTCTTTTAACGAAGCATTATGATGCTTAATTAAGTTTCGTATTAATATTTATTATTATAATACCGCCAATATAGCGGAAACGATTTATTTCGAACCAGCAAACATTTATCTATCTATATTCCAATCAACATTGTCAAAACAAAGAAAAACACAACCCAAATTAATAAATCGTCGCAGTATATCTTGAATAATCAGCTCATAATAGTTGTAAATTTCTTTTGTAGTTGCTCGTTACGTTGTGTTAGACGAAGCAAAAGTGGTCAGTTTTTATCGCGATACGTTTGTAAAATGGGTTTACTTAGTTAATTTTTTCTGCTACTTTTATATTGTAGTGTCAGAGTCAATGAAATGTATTCTTGTTCAAGAACTACTTGTTTTTATATTTTTTAAAGAAAAAATGTCTTAATTGAAAGCAAGCGTATGTGTGGTGTCAGAATTTTAATGAGTAAAAAAAAATTTTAAAATCATTACACTTGTAACATGAAAAGACGAATAATATTTTGCTTACAAAATGCTAAATGTTAAGTTTCAACGATTATATTTACATTAACGATTTTGCCCCGAATGCATATTTGAAATGAATTCAATTTTTGCTTAATAAATATCTTTTGATACTTTTTTGAAAATGCCCGCGTGTATGTATATGCTTTTGCAATACACGCTTTCATTTGTTGTAAAACACGCAAGATGGAAAACATGTTTTTAATAATAATGAAGTGATTTTTTGCATCTCGAGAAAATCATATTTAGGATTAATGGATCGTTCTTCTTACGGTAAAATCTTCATTAAAATACACGTTGACGGTGATCTAAAATTTCTCTAAACTGTATATTGCGCCTATTGGAGAGTATGTACATTTTTTTAAAATTGTAATTTTAATTTTTCGACAGGTATGTACTGAGAAAAAAGTTAGCCTCTCGACATATAGTCTTTCTAAAATTTAATGACTTCAAATTTTATATCTAGAGTTATGAGTGAAACTGTATGATAGAAATTATTTATTCTTAAAATGTGCTAATTAACCACCTATTTTAGCATTTAATATTTACGATAAAACTTTAATATTTTTAATTATATTGACAGATAATAATTTTATATATTTACCTTTTGCCGTATTGTTTACAGTGAAATACTTTTCTGCGAGCTTCTGGTATATTTTTTCAGTCAACTTTTGAATCCAGTAAAATTCTAGAAATAAATTGTGCTTTATTAATTATTCAATTTTACCGTTACAGATATTGCAGGCTAAATTTGACGATTTGAAACTTAAAGTAGAAGCAGGTTTAGAAAGATTTAACCAATGCGAAGATTTAGCCAAAAGATTGATCGTTAACGATCCAACTTATGCCAGTGACATCGAGCAACATCAACAAGCATTAAGGTAATCATTTTCATTCTTTTCCGTTAAGCATAATGTAATCCACAAATCGTTAATTCTGTAATGAATGTGTTATCAGAATTACTTTCTTTTTCGTCATTTGGCTCCTTTTTTAATCACTTTTGTCTGTTTTAAACCTTTTTTTTTTTTTTTTTTTTCTGCGAAACCATAATTCCATTCTCTTCATTTTTATGTTTATCCCCTACTATTCCCCCTAGAACTATCTTTAGTACACCATATACTTTCAATATGTCGTATCTTTTTGTTTTCCATTTTCATCATATACACTATTTATTAATTTTCTACGTGTGCAATCTCCCGGGTTTATCTATGCTGGCTTTTACATCTTTTCATCGTTCAATACAGCTCGATGTTTTGGCACGCACTCGCGAACCACAACTACCTCGTCAATAATATAGTATACGCGAAGATACTTCAAACGGTACTGATAATTTGTGACGTTTGAAAAACTGAAACTGCATTAATGAAATCAAATAATTTCTACTAGGGGACGTCGCTAAAATATCGTACCTCTAATACCGATGGCCAAAATCACTTTTTTTCTGCATTTGATAGTACAGTAAAACTCCCCTCTTAACCGGTCTGGTTGGGACCGAAATCTGGCCGGTCCCACGTTTGACCGGTTAATTCGAGGTTCCGGTGAAAAATTTATTTTCCTTTAAAACGAACCTACAAATTTCATCAAGAATCTATGAATAAACAAACAAATATGTAAGACGTTATTGCAACTCATTTTATTGAGCATAAGTCCCAATATAAAGTAATACAAAAAAAATTGAACATATGAAATGAACTTAGTGGAATGACTCATCTAGGTACTAGTTATTATGTACGTAATATTCGCTAAAAGAGAAAGAAGGAGGGAAGAGAGAACACAACTTTGTTCCAGAGATAGGCCGGTTGAGAAGGGTTTTACTATACATAAAAATCCTTTACATAAAGTTTTGTTCATATGTTCCGTCTTGCAACTGAGAGTGTATGTTCATAAACTGATGTAACTTTCTCAATTAATTTTAGAGATTCGTGTCAACAACTGTTGCAAACGTTAGAAAATCGCGAGCAACGCCTAAACGCGGCCGGTGAAATACATCGATTTCATCGTGATGTTGCAGATGCTTTATCTCGCATTCACGATAAGGATGCCGCTATTTCGAACGATCTCGGTCGCGACCTTAATTCCGTTCTGACACTGATTCGCAAACACGAAGGTTTCGAAAACGATTTGGTTGCATTAGAAGCACAATTGCAGGTACAGTTTAATTAAGACAAAAATAATAAAATCGATAATTGAAAAAATGAACGTATCGTAATATATCGTTCGAATTCACGCTGTTTTTCTCTGTATTAATTTCGGTTTTATCGTTTTGTAACGGAAGTGACGTCATCGATCACGGGGACATGGAGATGTCTTAGATATAGGGGGTCATTCTAGAATTTGCGCCACCAAAAAATGTAACGGAAGTAACATCATGGATCATGCGACCGAAAATGCACGTTGATCGTCTGGAAACTAAGAACTACACATATGTTAAATATAAAATAGTTTTTTATTCCTTTCTCCTAGATGATTTAAATTCGCAGGAATTAATCTACTCTAACAGTTAAACCAGTTAGCTTGCGTCGGGATGTCGTCCGGTGAACGTGCGAGGCAGTTTTATCAACGTCAGCGAGAGGAGAAAAAGCGCCAGGAATCTACCGAATTCTTGATAAATACTCCATTTTTCTCCAGTACAACTGATGATGAGAAGATGCTTGCCTTTAAAGCAATGAAGGTGAAAGAGAAGAAGAAGAAAGAGAGTGAGAAGTACAGGAAGTACCGATTAAAACGGAAGATGAATACGGAGCAACAAACACGTCACGAGGAACAAGAAGCCTTGCCTGACGAGGAACGCAACACGGTTCGGGCTGGTGGAGTGTGCATCTACGAGAAATTGGAACTTCAATCTACAGAATACGAATTTTTAAAATATGATCCAAAAGAAGTACAAGTGAAAAAGATGTCTACGTCACATGACGGTGTAGGAGATATCTGTACAATCGAGACCGCGGTTAACGGAAGAAGAGCTCTACTCGACTCTGTTTACATCACACCCCAGGAACACCAGTAGTACGTTTAATTGAATATTTCTTTGAGTTGAATTTAATGACATACAGTCCGAAGGCGTGTGTATTTAAGGTTGTTAGGGAGAAGGAATATCATTTGATACCCATCGTTCTTGGTGGAGATATAAACATAAATTTACAAAGCAGCAAAGGATCTCGGTTCATCGAATTCATGCATCAATCTCGACAACCAGAAACAACACATGCATTGGCACAGTTTTGTCACGTCATGTTGATTATCTGGAAACTAAGAACTACATAACGTACTTTTCCCATCACAAACCTGTGTTAAGTATCACTAATGTGCAATAAATACAACTATGTATGTTAAATATAAAATAGTTTTTTATTCCCTTCTCCTAGATGAATAAATTAATTATGTAGGTAACTAGTTACGTTCTTCTAAGACATCTCCATGATCTGAGCTATTTCCCGCAAGGGAAGTCGTTTAAAAGTTTTCTTTTTCGTCTCTTCTCTTGTAAGACTCTAATTTTCCTTCTTTGCACTTACATTTATTTATTTATTTATTTTCTATTATTTTCTTTTTAAATTTTTTTATTTAAGGATTAAATATTTGCGTGGTTTTATGTTTATTATTATTATTTTTTTGTATAGTATGCGGCATGTAATGGAATCATATATTTATTTAATATAAATCGTGTTAAAATATAAATGAAATTGAAGAAGAAGAAAATATAAGTTCTCTAACAATTTTGTTGTTAACATTTAGTTGCTGGTGGAAGATGCAGTTAGATTACAAGTCCTTTATCCTGGTAATAACGCATCCCACATTGCGAATCAACAAAATATGGTTATATCGAATTGGACTGCTTTGCAAGAACGAACAGCACACCGGAGAGAATCTTTGCAAGCTAGTTGTGATTTACATCGGTTTCTTGCACAAGTAAATTTTATATTATCAGACTGATGTTAATGTGGTAAAATTACTTAAATATTGGAAAAATTACCAAAAAAAGGGAAAAAAAAAGACTCTCAATTTGATTTACAATTTAAGCGTGTGAAAATTATAAAAAATTGAACGTTGATTAAACTGAGCAAAGCTTTCAACCTTCACTTTCACAATTTTTTATCGCTCATCATACAAAAGTCATTGAATAAAATTGCACCATTTTTTCTGCGATTAATGGCTAAATTTATAAGCTGAAACAAATTTGATCGTTTAGAAAAAATTGCAGATTGAATTTTATAAAGAATGAATACAAACAAGGCAAACCTATTTTCTCAATATTGGTTTTCGATAACTGATGGAAATTAATGCTCAAATTCAACATGTTACTTTTAGAAGTGTCATTAGTTTTTATTGAGAATTGTGTAGTTTAAGAGGAAATATTACAAATATATCTTTTGTATATGAAAGCTTACACCTTTAATGCTGGCATTCCTGTGGAATTAAATGTAAATTTAATCCACCGGAAATATATGAATATTTAGATATTTAATAAAACGTTGATACTAGTTTCTTTATTAAGGACAATGTATGCTAATTTTAAAAGTTTTGCATAAGCAGAAGATAATTTAATAATGAGTGATGCAAAACTACATGAAATGTTTAATAAAGAAATTACCTTGTTTTGTGCTTAATACTTATTCAGCTTAATTGAGCGCAACAACTGCGCCTGTGCCACCTAGTGATGCATATTCTGTTACGGATAATGAAGAATTTGAAGCGAGTAATTCCTCTAGTTATCCAATAATAGTGTTAAAAATTTTTATGAAAGATATTCAGTATGTCCTTTAAAATTTCGTCAAAAGTTGACGATATCGCTGAAAATTTATTAAAAATTTGTTTTCTAAAAACGAAAAAGTTGTTAAAAGAAAGCATCTTGGCAAACCAAAAAGATCCTTTAACAATAAAAGAAACAATTAATATTTTTTAACCTTTTTAAAGAGTATGCGAGTAATTCGATCCGTCAAATAATTAAAAACAAGTATAGAATTATTTTTATAGCTGCAATTAATTTCATGCATTCAGCAACAAGTTTATATTTGCATATTCGTTTTAGGTGCGTGATTTAGTTAATTGGTCCAGTGGGTTGCGTTCTTCCATGTTAATGGAGGAAAAAGTTAGGGACACCGGAAGCGCGCAAATCCTGAAAGCCGAACATGAAGCGATAAAAGCGGAAATAGAAGCTCGGGAAGAAAACTTCCGTACTGTCATCGAACTCGGTGAGGCTCTAATTCAAGGAGGTCACTATGCGGCTCCGGTATGTAATATGCAGTATTTTGCAAATTTAGAGAGAAACTGTTATTTCATTTTTTTAGAGTGATTTTTTTCTACTTAAGGTCAGGGTATAAATAAAACCCGCCTTAAATCCCTGTCAAGAAAGTATCGGGAATTGTTAAATAAAACGAACAATTTTTAATTTTCATCCAAATTTATTTTGTCACCTTCAAAATAACATCCATTCGAAGCGATGCACATATGCCAACGCTTTTTCCACTCGGCAAAGCACTTCTGATAGGCGGTTTCCGGGATGGCCTTTAGCTCTCGCGTCGCATTCGTCTTGATGTCATCAATCGATTCAAAGCGCATTCCCCGTAGCGGAAATTTGAGTTTTGAGAATAGGAAGAAGTCGCAGGGTGCTAAATCTGGTGAATACAGCGGTTGTTCGATGATATTTACCGAGTGTTTGGCCAAAAACTCATTCACAATTATGGCTTTGTGAGACGGCGCATTATCGTGATGGAGAATCCAAGAATTGTCGACCCACAAATCGTTACGTTTACGACGGATAGCCTCTCTCAAACGTCTCAAAACACTTAAGTAAAACTCTTTGGTGACTGTCTGTCCGGCTGGCACATATTCATAGTGTACCACGCCTCGAATATCGAAGAAAACAATCAACATGATCTTCACTTTCGATCGGCTTTGGCGAGGTTTTTTCGGCTTTGGCGCGCCAATTGGCCGCCATTCGGGCGATTGCTGGTTCGTAAGCGTGTCGTACTCGTACACCCATGTCTCGTCACCAGTAATTATCTTTTCCAAGAAGGTAGGATCCAAATTGGCTCGATCCAGCATGTCTGCAGCTACCTGTTCTCGGTACTTTTTTTGAAAGAAATTCAGGTCTTTCGGAACAAGCCGAGCCGCAACGCGTTGCATACCCAATTTTTCGTGCACAATCGTACGTACGCTCTCGTGTGACATGCCCAATCCATGAGCCATCTCTCTCAAGCTCACATGACAATTTTCAGCAACGATTTCCTTGATTTTATCGACGTTATCATCGGTCACACTCGTTGAAGGCCGTCCAGAGCGAGGCATGTCTTCGACCGTCTCCCGACCATCCTTGAACGCTCTGTACCACTCGTAAACCCGCGTTTTTGATAAAGCAGATTCACCAAAAGCCTTCTGTAACATTTTCAGTGTATCGGCACAAGAAATTTCGTTCGAAACACAGAATTTAACACAAGTACGTTGTTCAATATTTTCACTCATTGTAAAACTTCGACAAAACCTTCAAGGTCGACTGATTTTAACAGCTGCTGTAAACACACTGTTTGACAGATCGCGCTAAAAATAGGCATCATAATACAAAACAGTTGTACCAACCTGGAAAAAAAAAATTATCTGCCTAGCTATTACCCGGGAGATTTAAATTGACAATTCCCGATACTTTCTTGACAGGGTGTAGCATAGTTACGTAAATGTATTTATGCTTTATCTCTTTTCAAATAAAAAATTGATCGGTGCCTCCCTAAAAATCTACCTTCTATTAAGTAAAAAGTAGAAAAGTTATTTATTTTACGCTTTTATATTTTTACCTAAATTTCTTAACCTAATAAAAAAGTTGGTCGTTGCAAATAAGGTAATTGGAGCTAAAAATTATAAAATTTGCATTAAAATCGATCACTGTCAACTTAAATATAAAATGATGTAAGGTTCAAGTACGTTGGATGTATTATATTATTAAAACTATTTTAAGGTAATAATTGAAAAATTTTAAATTAATCTTTTACACGTACGAAGAAAGCGAGCAATTTTGATTTCCGGATATCGTTTATTTATAAACGCGCATGATATTTCTGCCTATACTTTTTCAATAGTTACACGTTCATTTATTGAACTTGTTTCAAAAAAGTATTTCGGTGGTATTCACGTATTACAGTCAACGTGTTTAATTGCGTAATTAAGAGTATTACAAACTTTGATGTTATACAAGGTGTGATCCGTTTAAGTATTGTTGTTTTTAAAAGTTTTCCTGTATTGTTTTTACCTGCAACATGCACCTACATACTTTTATTTAAATCTTCTCATATCTTAGATTAACGCCTAGCCAAATTGTTTCAGCACCCACGTGGATAACTTTGAAAATTATAGAAATCCACAATTATTTTAGAATTTTCCAACGAGTAGTATTTTTTTTAAAATATCACTAAATGTTTAATTACGAACCAGCTTACATTTGGTTAGAAAAAATTAACTACTTAATATCGACCCCTCCCCCCTTTAAAAAAAAACACAAAATATAAAATAATTTTGATATTATTTTCCACTTGTGTTATTGGTTTAGAAAATTTATATAAAAAAAAATAAATACATAATATTTACGTATTTTGGAAACTTGTTCCGTAATTTAATGTAATTTTATCACGATTATGGAATGAGTTTTCATAACATGTCGGATTATATTATTATTTATATTGTATTTGAATAATTTATGCTTTAAAGATGATTTGTTTAATGCAATTGGTAAATATATTAAAATTAAAGTGTTAACAAGCCATCACTTAATCTCAAAAACAGTGAACTGATATGTCCCCGATCTGTTAAATTCCTTTTTTGATGAGTACAAAGGCATTCTGTTTTAATTTGAAATGTACGTAAAATTGTTTTTATAACAGAAGGGAAGAAAAAAATAGCCGTTATTTTGTAAATTACGTTACACTTTTAAACTAAAAATTGTAGTCTGTTATATCTAAAATGTTTTTTTTCCTTTTACATCAAATTAATATTAAATATCGTTAGTAAATCTTTTAAATCTTACATAAATGTGTTCTATTTTGTGCTGCAAATATTTCATTATATTTAATAAAAAAATTATTCATATATTTCATTCGTAAAGTTTTTTTCTCGAATTTATTAGGAAATACAAGAAAAATTTAATCAGTTACTAGAAGAAAGGCGAATGTTACACGCTGCATGGCAACGTAAAAAAGTGCATTTAGATCAGCTAATCGATTTACATTTCTTTTTGCGCGATGCTAAACAAATAGATGCATTATGTAGCGTTCAAGAAGCAGCTTTATCCACTACTGATTTCGGTTTGTAACTGTTTCATTTTTTTCTTTTTTTTTTTTTTGTATAGTAGCAGAAATTAATATTATCGATAATATTTAATTACTAGTGATGACATTAATTTTATTATACAATAATACGCAGGTTGTTCAGTTGACGAAATACTGATACTAGTTAAGAAGCATAATGATTTCGAAAAATTATTATCCACTCAAGAAGAAAAAGTACAACAATTACAAGAACATGGTGACAAATTATTAGCTCAAAACCATTTTGAGAGTGCTTTAATTGGAAAACGTTTAAAAGAAGTTCTTGAACGTAGAGAAAGTGTAAAAAGTCTTTCGCGACTGAAAAAAGCTCGTCTGGAAGATGCACTATTATATGCCCAGTTCATTAGAGATACAGCTGAAGTGAGTTATTATTATTTACTTTCGTATTACAATCATTTACGATGTGTAAAATAAATCCTTTTTTTTTTTTTTTTTTTTTTTTTATTCTTTATAAAAATTATGTAAAAACAATTCTCAATTTCTGTCATTTGTTCACCTTTATTTTATTTATTTTTTTGGGGTTTTTAATGGTTTTAAAAAGAAATTTTTCTATACAAACAGTAATTATTTTGCTATATATACATTTTTAAATTGTTTTGATCATTGGATTTGATTTTGCAGGCAGGTTCATGGATTGATGAAAAGAATAAAAAGTTAGAAATAGAAAGCAATACCGCTAAAGTTACTAGTCTAGAAGATAAAATTAAAAAATTACAAAAACATCAAGCATTTCAAGCTGAACTGTCAGCTCATCAGAGTCGAATAATCGCTATTCGCGAAAATGGTATGCGATTGTTGCCTTATCTGTATTCGAACTGTATTAAAATAAAAGTGGATTATTATATGTGTGTTTATGTAATAAAATTAAAATTTTTAGGGGAAACGTTGTTGACGAAGAAACACAAAGCATCTGAAGAGATTAAATCTAGACTAGATCAATTACTAACAGCGTGGAAAAGTTTATTGCAGGAGTCAAACAGTAGAGGCCGCGGATTGGAGGAAGCTCAAGACATTTTAGAGTTTAACAATCAAGTAGATAAAGTTGAGTCATGGATTAGAGATAAGGTAGTTAATATATTTTATTAATTTATTATCAAAAGCTGAGAAAAGAACATCGTTTCGGTTGTTTGTATACGTGTTCATCCGAATTTAACTGAATCGTACGAATTACTGTTTATTTTTAAGTAATTTAAATTTATGCCGTATATTCGATGTTCGTATTAAGTAATGTGAGAAGTTTTAGTTTTGTTCGATAATTTAAAAAATCTTAATATTTAATTACCCCGAAACTAAATGTTCCTCTCCAAATTATATTTCGGGTTGGTTTTTAAATTATCAATACTGATTTTGCACGCGTGTATATATTCTAAATGATATAATAAAAGAAGGTCCAGTTAAAATATCTTAAAAAAATTTTGGTTTTGTGTATTTTTTGTTTTTCAGTAGTTAAAAGATATATATAATCCTTTAGTAGTTATAAAAGAAACGAAATACGTTGCTGTTTTAGGAAGTAATGGTGCTAGCGGGAGAAACCGGTCGTGATTACGAACATTGTCAAGCTTTACAGCGAAAATTGAATGACGTCGACAGAGTGGATGATTCCCGAATTAAAGCGATAAATGCTCTCGCTGATAAATTAATTAAACAAGGACGAAGCGCCGATCAAAGTATTCAGCAGAGACGAGATTACTTCAACAATAAGTAGGTTTAACTTTTAATTTTGGGATATTATTAATATTCGAGTATATTTCGGCGTTGTGATATAAACTTATTCTTTATGCTAATTGACGGAATTTATAGGTGGAAAGCTTTGCAAGGCGCATTAAGTGAATATAAACAAAAATTGGCAGCTGCTTTAGAAGTACACGCGTTCAATCGGGACATCGACGATACAGCAGAAAGAATCGCTGATAAAGCAGTTATAATGTCGTCTACGGATACCGGTAGAGATTTAGCAGCTGTCGAATCACTTTTACGGAAACAAGATACTTTAGAACGTGAAATGTCTACCATTGAAGATAAACTAGAGGTTATTTAATTAAAATTTTCTATAATTATAAGAACAATAATTTCTTTCGGTTTTTAAAGCAGTGTTCAACTAAAATTTCGTGCATTTATATGTTCACGCAGGAACACAGAAAGGAATGCGAAAAACTAAAGCAAAAATATCCGAATATGTCGTCGGATATTCAAAAGAAATTAAACGAACTCAAGAGTTCTTGGGTGAATTTACATACATTAGCTGATCAGCGTAGACAAGCGTTGAACATAGCGCATACAAATCAAAAGTTCCTATTCAGCTTGAAAGAAATGGAATTGTGGATCGCTGATGCTATAAAAAGAATGAGTTCCAGCGAACTACCGAACAGCGTTAAAGAAGCTAAAGCTGCCGTCGAACTACACCATGAGCGCAAGGTATTTTATGAATTCTAGTCTTACCTATATTTGCATATTATACTCTATTTAAATTACGAATGTCTTGTATAATTAAATTGTCAGTGAATTTTGCTAGAAAATCTAAATTATATTATAAGGTTTTCAGACGTCATTTTATTTATTTTGCGTGTTAAAAGCATGTAAATTAGGAAAAAATTGATCTCTCATTGCAGTTCTTCATTTCGTTCGCAAGTATATTATTTTACATTGCTGTACAGTATTACTGCTAGAGTTAACAGAACCAGGAATTATTTAAAATTTTTCCGATTCCAATATTTCTTACATTTTATAAAAATTCCTTATTCTGAGTCCATACTAATACGGAAAAAATTACATAAAAATAGACGAAGAAATAAATAACATATTTCAAAATTGTTTTTAACATTAGTATCGAAGAAACTCGAAACAGTGGTTATTTAAAAAAAAAAAAAAAAATTACAGGTTGAAATTTTTTTTCTATAAACGATGATTAATCAATATAGCTGTGTGAGCTCGTATTAGATAAAAAAGAACAATTCTAAGGTAATATTATATAAGCGAATATTGAGTAGCTTATTCGGGGTATATTTCACTACCTAGCCAACGATTTATTTGGACCCTTTTACCGATTACCGATTACTCGCGGTGTCATTTTCAAACTTTATCAACTACATGTTACCATTCGTGTCGGTGAGAAACATGGATTCCTAAAATTACCTCTACGCCACTACAAACATCTTTTCATCATTATTATTATTAATTTTGCACAAAAAATATACTTTCTGCTATTAATTTGATGTATTTTATACGTATAAATAAAATACATATTTTCTATAATTTTGACGGGTTACTCTTACTTTTAAAATATTTTTAGTTTACTTTTGTGAATATTGTAATGGCTGCAATCAAAATGAAGTTTTCGATTTCTGCTTTTTTGTTCATTCGAAACATCAACCCGCTAAACTTGTATACATATCTTTATATATATGTTTTTCAAAATGCTTTTTGTTTATCGTTTTTAAATAAAGAAAAATCATAAATTAAGTTCAATCTGTGAGTCAGAAACATTCTAAATAAAATTATAGTTTAAAAAACCAATATAGATGCTTTATATGTAAGATGCGCTAAAAAGTGTAAAATAATTTAAATTCTTTTACAATACTAACCTACGAGTGAAAACGGTGGACACTAATAATTAATTTTAATTCAAAATAAAGCATGGGACGATTTTATCAGTAGTCATGCAGTCCCTCAACAAATTTAAATGATATAAAACCACCCCATGCCTTTTTTTGAATTGAAATTAATTAATTATGTCCACTTCTTCACTCTTATGTTAATATTTTAAAAGAACTTAATTTTTTATTTTGAATTAAAATTAATTATTAATATCCACCTCTTTACTCTTAGGTTGGTATTGTAAAAGAATTGAAATTATTTTACACTTTTTAGCGCATCTTACATATAAATCATCTGTTTTTATTTTTTTAGACTGTAATTTTATTTTTAATTTTTTAGTCTTAAAGGAAATGGAATAGTAGGGGATCGCATTTGATTGTAATAATTTTCTGCGTTTAACTAAAGCTATAATTACGCTATTCCGTTGTATCTACAGTTCACCCATTCCGTAAATTCAACAATATAATGCAGCAATCTACCTACAAAGTCCAGTTGCCTTTTTAGTTTGTATTAAAGTAAAAACATGTGATTTAGTTTTTTCGCTTTGATCGAACAATTTAGAATAATATATGAATTATTCCGTATTGTAGTGTACTAAAATTAACTGTCAAAAAAAAAAAAAAAAAAAAAAACTTATTTTAAATTCATCTGTTTTATTCTGAATTAATTTATTTTATAACAGCACGTAAAACTTTAACGCATAGCTCAACAGCATGCTTCAGTTTGTTACGTATTTGATATTAATGCAAATTTTGAAAAGCTATTGCCGATTTCATTATTAATTCAATAGCTTTTTACGCGACGTTGTATTTTATGTTGAATTATAATTATTTATTTACAAATTTGGCGACTTTTTGTTTGTAAACAGATTATAAATAGAGTTGACCTAAAATCAAGATCCGGATTTCATGTACAATAATCAAGCTCTTTAACCTTATTAGACCATTTACACTCATCTTTATAACTGAATGTGTATTTCAAAATAATTTTTAATAAGCACATTTTTTAAAATGCTGATAGTTATTGAAACGATGAAAATACAATTTTTAAAATTTCAGGCAGAAATTGATAGCAGACAGCGTACCCTCGATTCGCTGCAGGAAGCTGCACTTAAATTGGTACCTGTGAAGGAAGAATATTTAACTAAACTCAAAGATTTGAGTGTAAGCTTGAACGATGCCTGGGAGAAACAAAGTGACCGTTTGACGGAAGCTCTTCAGTGGCAGATATTTAAAACTCAAGCGGAACAAGCTGAAAATTGGCTCGCGACAAAAGAAGCCTTTCTTCACAACGATGACATTGGGGTTTGTACATTACAGCGTTAATTTATAAAATACAGTATGTTGCTTTATCGATAAAATGTGTAATTGAATTTTATCTCTTGTTCAGGATTCGTTGTCGGCCGTAGAGATCTTATTACAAAAACATGACGCATTTGAAAAAACCATTTCGGCTCAATTGACCAAAATCGACGATTTGGAAAAATTCGCTAATGAATTAATGGGTTACAGTCATTCCAACAAAGCTATGATTCAGCAGCGAATACAGTCTGTATTATCGAGAAAAGATAAACTGATAGAAAGTTGCGCCAATCGTCATAAGCAACTGCAAAGTTCTAAACAACTGCAACAGTTCCTCAGAAATATGTACGAGGTGTGTTGACGTAAATATACACTTTTCCTTAGGTATTTGTTGATTATGAGTGAAGCACTAATGTAAACAATTAAGCCAGTCAGTGAAGGAATAACTTTTTAAAAAATATTGCACTTCAAGTGACACGCCAGTATTCTTATATTCAGTTTATACAGTATAATGCGCGTTATATCCTCATTTTGAATCTTTTTTTTTTCTTATCATCAGTGTACACTTTTAATTTTTTTTGCAATCTTGAAATTTTTCCCATTAAAAGTAATCAAAATGTTTATAAAAAGTTCTCATCTTGTACAGTGAACAGGTAAACAAATTAAATTCGTTTTAAAATGGGTCCCACAAAAATCTCTACAGTTGCAATTCTCATAATGCTGTTATCTAAAAAATGCATCTAATTTTGATAATGGTTAAATTATTACATTTTCATATAAATATACTGATTGTAGTATAAATGCGTAGTCACGACATTAGCTGAAAATGACCGTTACGGTTTCATACCTAATAAAAATAAAAAATAAAAAAAAAACGCACAATTTTGGCGTTAAACCCGAAACCGAACAATTCGTAATTTATTGAAATTTAATACTGCTTAAACAATTATAAATGTAAATAATTAAAAATGACTGTTAATATGCGGGGTTACTAATGTTATATTTTTTCTATTACTCGAACAACATTCCGAATTCACAAAAAAAAATATATAACATTATTTACATTGTAATAAATTTTAAAATTGTTCAAATTAAAACGAATGACTAATATCTATAAAAACATAATAAATACAATAAAATAGTCCGATCGGTTTTGTCATTTATGCGACATATTCATGGACGCCATATGCCGCGCAAATGACGAAACCGGGATCGGACTATTTTATTGTATTTATTGTGTTTATATATATATTAGTCATTCGTTTTAATGTGTTTTGAACAATTTTAAGTTTATTACAATATAAATAATGTTATATATTTTTTGTGAATTGCGAATGTCGTTCGAGTAATATAAAAAATATAACACTAGTAACCGAATGTTATCGGTCATTTTTAATTATTTACATTTATATAGAGTGGTTTACGGAAGGAAAACATTTATAATAACTGTTTAAACCCTTAGCTAAAAAATAAATAAATTGAGTTTTTAATTAATTGTTACGTTCGTTCGAATTGTAATTAACTGTCGCTAGAATATTCGACATGATGATCGGAAAGAATGAAATTTATACATAATATTTTAACTTTTGATTTAGATGATATTGCGACATGTTTAAAACTTTTACCGTGTAGGTGGAGGGTTGGTTAATACAAAAACAACAAGTAGCCCGTGATGAAAATTATCGTGACCCGACAAATTTACAAAGAAAAATGCAAAAACACGCTGCTTTTGAATCAGAAGTGGCTGCCAATCGGGTGCGTATAAATGCAGTTACGGCGGAAGGTGAATTACTGATTGCTAACGATCATTTTGCCAACGCCGAAATACGAAACAGATTAAACGAACTGGAAGCGGAATGGAGGAAATTACAAGATGTCAGCTCGATAAAACGTGAGAGGCTGAACGAAGCTTATCAGGTTAGATATTTTACTCCGTTATTGATTTTCTATACTATTTCCTAGGAGAAATTTTATTTCCAATTTAAACACGACCTATATTAATTATAAATGTGGTTTAGGCTTCGGTATTTAATAGAACGTTGGAAGATCTAGAAGCTTGGATTGAGGAAGTAGAGTCTCAGCTGCAGTCCGAAGATCACGGCAAAGATCTAGCTACTGTTAGTAATCTGTTGAAAAAATTCGCCTTACTTGAAAGTGATGTGCACAGCCACGGTGAAGCTTGTCAACAACTAAAAGATACCGCTGAATCGTTTCAAGCTTCAAATCATTTTATGAAAGATGAAATACAAGAAAAGGCTCGGGAAGTTATACAAAGGTAATATTATTGAATAATATGTTACACGATTTAAAGAGTTTTTTTTTTTGTTTTTTTGTATTATTAAAATAAATTTTAATAAAAAAATTTTAGTGCGAGATTTATTAAAATTAAATGCAAAATATTAATTGTAAATAACTTAAAAAACAAAAACATGCTGGCGTACTTTTACTCGATGTAGAAAAAGCTTTTACTTAATTTATAAGATGATAATAAATTTCCATACTGCCGAATTAAAATCATCTGTAGCTACTTATTTAATACAAAATCTAAGTTAAAATCAACGAAATAAAATCTTTATGATTAACTTTTGCTGGTTTATTCTTTACATAAATGATTCCCCAAACCTAAAAATATTGAGACAATACGCTGCGATGTAGCGATATATAATTCGTTCTTTCAAATCTCTACAGTCCAAAAATGATTAAAAGAGACAATTTTTATATGATAAATAAATATTTAAAAAAATGGAAAATAAAACTCAGTCTCACTAGAGTTGAAACTGCTTTATTCATAAAAGACGACCTTCAAAGTTGTCGAATTCAAAAGTAACGTAAACTATTTGAAAGTTACATCATTAATAAAAACGTTAACTACGTTAAGGGGCAAAGCTCATAAACTCTTATTTTCCTTATATCCAATTTTTAATAAAAAGTCTCATATTCATACCATAATCTTACGTGCAACCTTTGTGTTGTTTAGCATGATCGACTGATAAAAAACTGCAATGCTTCCAGAATAAATGCTGTCGATTTATTTTAAATACGAATATTAGTTCTACGCATAATTTTCTTAAATTATCTCGTATTAAAGATGCAATATACTTTCAAGCTACCTAATTCTTTCATGACTGAAATCAATGAGCATATGTTTTTTAAAATTATCGAATACACAAGGAAATATATAAGCATAAGAGAATCAAGCATTCCCTTTCTCTAGAATGCGCTCTTTTCCATTTCTCGCAATTACGTAATTTACACTTATAGATGATTAATTTATTTATTTATCCTTTAACTGCAGTTTTACTATTGTCACGGTGTTTTTGTGGTATTTTTCCTCGTCTTACAACTTTACATTGATTTTCATTTTCCTATTAATATTTTTTTTTGAGGCAATAGCACTTTTTTAATTAATATTATGCCCTTTGTACTTTATACTTATTTCAATAAATTATTTATTACTTAAGAAAATATCTCTGTTTATTTATCATTCGTAATTCTTTAGGCGTTTTGAATCGTTTAAAAATTTCCCATCTGTAGCCTGATTAATGAAAAACTAACAATCGGAAAAATTCGATAGAAGTCAATAATTCGTGCCACGTTATTGATAAAGGAGATTTTCAAAAAATTATATTCTACTTATTGTTTTATTTCCATAATATTCATAAGAACATTAGCGTAAAATGAAAGTAACGTTTCAACATCTTTTGCAGTTTTTTTAAATCCACAAGTGACATGAGGAACGCGTTAATAATTTTACGCAGCGAGACGCATATACCAAATATAATATCGTTTTAAAAAAAATTGATAAGGTATACGTTTGAGTAAATTTATATTGACGCATTATCTGTAGGTATGAATCATTACAAGAACCAATGCAAATTCGCCGGGAAAATTTGGAAGATGCGTTACTATTATATCAATTTTTAAAAGACGCTGATGATGAAATGCAATGGCTTGCCGAAAAGGAGCCGCTGATTACGTCTACTGATTTTGGCACCAGTTTAAGCACCGTTCAAATATTACAAAAAAAGCATCAAGTAATTAAAATATTTTTGTATCCGTCGGTAGTTAATATATTTATTTCGGTTATTTGCGAATGTTATATTTGCACAGTTGTTTAAATCTTAATGATAGTTTAAGTAAATTTGATGAAATTTTGGCGAATAAAATTACATCTGGACGATGCAGCGTGCAGTTCTTTTACTCCCTTATTGTTCCGCATAAACAACGCAATTTACAAATTAGCTTCCATTATAACGAAACTTCCTAATTTCATTATATTATTAAATAGATTGGCTCCTCCATTTTCAAATGATGAAATTGCGGTAAATGTATTCTATCTACTGATACAGTTTTATGAAAATCTTCAAGAAAACGTATATAAAAATCATAGTTAATTAAGATGATACTTAAAAGGTTGTATCTTTTATTTTTTTCATTTTGAGAGCAATAACTATCTCTTACCACAGTTGCTCAGATTCTCTTATAATTTTTCATTTATAACAAATATTTGTATCCCTATTTGTATCTCATTTCTGACTCGCAAATGATTTACCTCGAAAGCTGGAATAACAAAAATTAATTGCTTACTTTCTGGTATACATTTTTTTCATTTTTCAACGTTAAGTTAAGGGTTTTTTTCCCTCTTCTATTGTTATACGTCTAGAGTTTTTGATAAGTCATATTTTAATTATGATTCAGCGTATACCGAAGAATTCATGTTTAGTTTATTATTATGACATCGAAGAATGATTATCGATCTTTCAATATTTGCCGTTGAAATCACTTAATAGTGAATAACAAAAAAACAGCAGAAGACTTCTCGCTATCAATGGCCGCCATGTTACTGACGTTTAGTCCAAACTTCAGCTACTGATGGTTGAAAGCATCTCAGGAACTGTTTGACCATCGGATGTTAAAGCACAACAAAAGGGAAATAATCATTACAGAGAAAAATGGTATCCTTCATGCTAGCATTTCTAACCGTGGATGAAACGTTGGTATTGAGTGTCTTGAAGTACGAGCACTTCGATGATGCTACAGTAAAACTCTAAATGAATATTGCAGTACGACCAGAAGCAGTCATCGCCTATGTTACCGGGTCTCCTGCACAGTCTTTTTGGAAACTACTAAGGAAGACATTCGAAGTAACTACTGCTAACGGGCCATCAGATTTAATTATGGGTAGGTAGGCCGTTGGCATCTTGTCAATGGGCACATATGGATAGCCCAAGAATAGTACTCAGAAAATTGAAGATTTTGGAGTTGTCGCGGTTTAACGAGCTCTATAACAACGAGCGGTCTGATTTATACGTAAAGCTATTAAATTATTTTGTCGCCATGGACGCTCTTTTTGAATTATGTTTATTGTTATTGTCTATCATAAAATTTGTTATTTAATTTGTCGCCTTTTTGAGAGGATTTATGTTGAAAACCTTTGATTTATAAAACTAATAAGACAAAATATTATCTTATTATAGTAAAACTGGTAATATATCATTTTTGCTTTTATATCTACTGGATATTAAATCGTTTCAAGTATCTGGTAAATTTTCTGGTGATCGTTTGCAAATATGAAAAAGAAAGTAAAACGAACAACTTCGGGACATTATTTATAAATATTACAGATGTATCCGAAATTCTATATCACAAATATTTAAAAAACTTAAAATAAAAAAGCCCGTAGAATATATTACAAATGTAACTTATGCTCGACCAGGTCCCGTTTTTCAGCTCCCTAAGATTTTCATTGTACTCGTATTTCATCGTTCCAGCTATTTTTTTATGTTTTTATATATTTAATTTTTGTATAAATAATTGGATTATAACCGAAATAATTTGAAAAGTTTTTAAAAAGCTAACTTAGAATTTCATGAATGAAAGTTCGAGAGATCTTTTTTCAATATAAGATTATTAATTTTACACCACTTAGAATGGTAATAAATATTTTAAATGATGTTATTATAGGTTAATAAAATTACAAGCCAGTTATTAAATAATTAACATTAATGGATAATTCTTAAATTAGTGAACTAATAATCGATTATGATTTACACTAATGTAAAATAATTGGATGTTTAATTATTTACACGCGGGGTTGGGATAAAAGATACGGAACTTTAATATTAAAACTTAATTTTGCACGGTGCAATTTTGAACAAATTTAATAGATCCGATAACGCGTTTTAGGCTCTATGTTAACGTCGAGCTGATTTTACAGATATAACTCTACCGATTTCTGGATGTTAGCTTATAAATTGATACACTTGATGTCACAAATTATGAAACATATTAATATAAGCACTTTCTTGAACACAGCATACTACTGTTGAAGTGAAAAAAGAAAAAATTTTAATTGGTTCATTTGGGTGGTTTTAATTATCGACTTAACAATAATTCCACACGTATTATCTAATCATATCCGAAAGGCGATTTAATTTTAATTTTTGTTTTTTCCAAATAATTAAGTTTAATATAAAAGTAATTGAAAAATTTTATACGCTATAGGTTTTGGAAAGTGAATTGTTATCTAGAGAGCCAGCCATTGGTGCACTATGTCATCGAGCGAGACAAATGATCTCTAACAACCATTTTGCCACCCAACGTATTGATGTTATGTTGTCACAGTTGACTGAAAAATTAGCACATTTGAAAGATCTTTCACAAATACGCGCTCAGAAATTAACGGATGCGTTACAGTCGCAGATGGTAAATTTAGATTATTTCACCTACTATTTAACACTTACAGATCGCATATCGTGCGCACGGGCATGTATGCTTTTAAACAAACGTGGTTTAGAAATATCTTCTATTACGTTGTTCTTTGCTGTTTGCAGTTCTACGATGAAGCGAATGAGGCAAAAACATGGTTAAAAGAAAAACGACCATTTGTGGTATCAACTGATTACGGTAAAGATGAAGATTCAGTGATTAGTTTGTTGAAAAAATTGGAAACTGTTGATCGTGAATTGCACGCTTTTGAGCATACCGTGAAACGACTAGAAAATTCAAGTCGCGATTTGATAAACCGCAAACACTTTGACAGCAAAAATATTCAGTCGGAACAGGTACGACCTTTTTATAATTTTTATTAAATCTAAAAGTGTTACGTAGAATTTCGAAGAATTCGTATAAGTATTTTTGAAACAACTTTTAGAGTTACTGTGAATTTGTATGATAAACATTTTTTTTTTACACTATAAACGACATGAAAATCTTTATACAAATTAAAGTGACATTTTAATAGTCCTGACATGTAATTTGTTCGGCAGCTTCTTTCTTGTGTTATTCATGTTTATAACTAACTTCGAAATGTGTGGGCGTATTATTTTATAGGCTAATATTTTTTACAATATTATGTGTTTGAATATGTTATATCTTTTTGAAATACATACAAAAAAAAAAGAAAAAAAAATTAAATTTGAAATTTATTAGTTTTAGTCTCGATATATAACTTAAATTCAAGAGGGACATAGTATGTGGCGATGCGCGTACATTTTAAATAGAAATTATGATTCTGAAACTTTAATTTTGTTAGTATAAGTTTGGAAAATTTAAATAAAACTGTTTCTTATTCGGCTAAATGCGTAGGATATTTGATATCCTACCGCAGCTGCGCATTATCTGCTTCTAAGAAGTATTTAGTTATAATACGAAACCCATTTTCGTCACCTGCTGTATCTTGATTATTTATTAACACATCGATAAAGATATCGCACGTTTCTATTTTTAATAACAAAATTAAAATCAACATTTATTACAATGGACTTGACATACTGAACAGTCTAAACGCACTACAACAACATTAAACCACCTTTGCGTCGAAATAAACATGGATTTTTTTGCCTTCTGTGCTACATTTATTCGCCTGACAATCGTTCTAGCAACTTGGCCGTTGTAATAATAAAGTAAATTACGCGTTGAAATTTATAAATTACCAGCTATCAGCTAATATTTGTGCTTTAATTGTGTTTTACGCTGGTTATTGTCTTAAAAATATTTAATTTCATTTAGTTTCTCGGAGCTCAAATCTTGGTTTATTATTTGCCATTTTATCAGTTACATTAGAAATGTTATTCGTAAGTTTTTAATGTTTGCTAATAATTCAAAATTTAATTCTAAAATAGGTGCCATTTCGGACTGTAGAGTATTACGAAGTTGATTAAATAAACTAACGGGTGGGAACAAACGAAATTATTTACTTAATTATTCCCAATATGTTTTTATTGCAATTTGTCGTAGAAAAGGTAATCATTTATGCAGTTAGTTATATTTGAGTTAGTAAAATATATGACTGCAATAGAAATTTAGAATTTTCTTATATTTCAACCTTACATTTTTTACTCATCGGATACGGCACATTTGCTCCCAAACATATGGTGCTCTAAGCTTTATTACTTGTAATTTTGAATTAGTTCAAAAATCTTATACCATTACAGTTTAATGTGATTAAGTTAGGACTATTATAATTATAAAAACTACAGTGTAATTTTAAAAAATATATATATACATATCATAAAACGAATAGTTAAATTAGAATTTTTGCATGTCATCGTGAGAGTCATATTAAGAGTGACTATCACCTATCTAATATATTTAAAGTACAAAGACGTACTTCATTTTATTTATCGTATATGTATATATTCATGTATGTATGTATATCACTATCATCAATACCATTGTCCTCCGTAAAGACGTGGTGACATCATGTTTCCTTAACGATTTTCTTCCGTCTATCCCGACCCATTACCACATGAAATGCTTCTGACATATCGTACCGAGTTAGTGTTTGTATTTGATCAGCCCAACGCATTGGGCATCTTCCTCTTATATACATATAGTTGAAGACTATAATTAATGTATATTATTTTAATCACTTTTGTAATATTTTGGTACGATTTTGGGTATTTGAAGCATAATTTGTAGTTGTGTAAGTAAATTACATTTATATTTGTATATTATTTTAATTATATTAGCTAAGATTTTATGTTCAATGCTCTGCTGTATGACTTATATTTCCTACTTATTACATATCGCAGGAGGAAATTGAGTCGGAGCTTACTGAATTGCAAACGTTGTGTGGTTTGAGAAAAACTAGATTAGTTGAAAGCAAAAAATTGTATCACTTTCTTAGAGAAGCTGATGAGGTGGCTGAATGGATTAATGATCAAGCCGCTGTAGCGGCATCTGAAGACTACGGCAGAGATGTAGAACACGTTGAACTGCTAATACAGGTAACATTTTCTGATTAAAAATTTCGTTTTACATTTGTGAGTAGCTAGTAAAATAATACTACTCGGAATTATTACCGTTTGCTCTAGTTAAAGTATAAATTTACAATTATAGAATAACTATATTAAAAAGACTAATAAGAACGAATCTCAAAGAAAGCGAACCTATTAGCGAAATATAAATTTATAATTTTAATAAAATAATAAAAAATTCAGGGGATAAACGCAAAATTGTAACGTTATAATGTGATATATAATATGTAATGCTCTATATAGCAGAAAAGAAAAGAAAAAATCCATAAAATTTGACTCGGTCAAATTTTACCATTTATAAAATAGATGAGCAATAACTGTTGAAACATTGGTTACTTAACGTAGATTAATATGATGTTTGTCAGCATGCGTTGATACGAAAGTTAAAACTAGTTAATTTGTTGAATGCGAATTTAGATAATTTAAATCTTTACTTTGTCATAGAAAAACTAATTTTAACGCGTACCAGTACACCCTCACATATCATCCACGCACATATAAGGTGAAAAAAAACGTTATAGTGAACTACTATACCACTTGTAATATTAACAATTTCTTAGGCATTCGATAATTTTCTAAGCGGACTTAGCGGTAGTGAAGGTAGAGTCCTAGCTTGCTTGGAGGCAGGAACTAAGCTACTATCAGAAAATAATCCTGAAAGTTCTAAAATAACTGCAAAATTAGAAGAAACACGTCAACTGTGGGAAGACTTGAAAGAATTATCACACGCTAGACAAGAGGTAAATTTTTTGTAGATCAGTTTTTTAAAATTTTAGTTTTTCTATTTAAATTTTCATCTAAAAGAATTCATTAATTTAAGAAATTTTTATTTGTACTATTGGAATGCATTTTCTAATTATAAGATGTATCAACAAGCACGGTAATTCATGCTGGTAAGTTAGAAGAACTGGCTAGTTCTGCAAAACATATGTATATACGTATTCTATCGAAATGCTCAAAAAAACACTTTTGAAGATGCATTAAGTTATGTTTTAAGGTAGATAAAAATACAATTTTTAAAATTTATTGTGGAATTTAATAGATTTCAAACTATTAAAATTTCAATTTTTTTACAGTTAAAAACAAAGTCACGGGCATATTTCTGAATGGAGATTTCTTTTTTTTTTTGTCTATGTTGACTACAATTCATATAGTTTTATATAGCTGCGATCTATCGCAAACATGTAAAACGGATAGCAAAGATATAAATCTTCCTTTTTTTTTTTTTTAGAATTTTTCTCCTACTTTGGCTAGACTTCCATTTTTTAACAGACTGCTAGTTTTTCGGACTCTAGCAATTAACTCGTTACTTTCATTCTCCGTGTTCTCAAAATAACTCCACTGACGATCTCTTTTTTCTTGTGTTTTCCTTTTAAGTAATCCTCCGTTGCTGACAAGCCCAATATAATGAAGGAAAAAAAGCAAAAAATTCATTGGCACGCACACACACCCTCACAAATTTTTATTTATATATATATATATATATATATATATAATTAATATCTCAAAATAAGTGTAAGGAGTGCTGGAAATCGACCTTAAAACTCTTTATTCAAATTGAAGTTAATCAGGCGTGTTAGTTTATCATTACCTAAGCGTACCAAAGGTATTTCGTTTTATAGGATCGAGCCACATTCATTTTAAAAAAAGTCATTGCACGACACCCTCTAGAATTTAAAGAATTTACAAATTTTAAAAAATTATTTTTTAAATTATTTTATAAATTTATTTCACCATCATTATTTTACTTTCTACAGTTGTGCGTTTTTTTTTTATTTTGAATTACTGACTTTCACTTCTGATGCACAGATTCATCCTCATTTCCCATTTTTCTAGTATGGTTTTCTGAAATTCAACTTCAGAAATGGTTTTAAAAATAATCGGAATTTTGAATAGAACTTTTGTTCTCATAACTATTTTTTTAGGGTTGAAAACAACCAATAGTCACAAGATGTAAAGTCAGACTGTATATTGGATACAGTAGTGCTGCAAATTTTGTTGTGTTTTTTCGACAAATTGGTTGTGTTCAAAGATTTGTGTGGACGCTCATTTTCGTTGTGATCCATCCACATGTGTTTTATCTGTGAACTTTTTTTTTGGCAATATGAAATCCCAAAGTCTGCAGTATGTAATATTGGCTGTTGTTCGACCTTTTTTGAAAGCACAAAGCACTGGTAAATGAGATCACGGCAGTCGAGGAAAGGAATAAGCATGGCTTTACCAGCAGAGGGTAACTGACGAACTTTCTGTATTTCGGGTGAAATAAAAATTGATAAGCGGCGATGAAATAATCATGCGAAAACCCTAAAAATCTGTGCCGGCTAAGAAATAATTTTGTTAATTTAAGAAAGCCAAAATATAACAATAAAGTTCGGTATTTACAACGTTCCTAGTTAATAATATACGGAAAAATGATTACTCGACTAACGATAAAATTAGCGAATATAATAATAAGACTGATAAGACAACTCGCAGTTTGTTACTCAATTATAACCTGGTATGTTGGATTTTTATTATTACGATTACTTAGGCCCTACAAAACTTTTACAAAAAATTAAAAAAATTAAATCAACAGCACTAGGTTATAATTGAGTAATAATGTGTGTGTCAACCGATCCGTATTATTATTATTATTATTATTATTATATTCTTTAATTTTCCTGCTAATTGAATATATAGAAATTAATAAAAATTCTGTTTGAAAAAATGAATAAAGGAAATTAGAAATTGATATGAACATGTTAAGGATACATATCTGGCAATTACATTATATATACATATTCGGACATTTTTCTCGTGCTTCTGAAAACTTGATTACTTTTTTGTGTGGATTATTTAAATTACCTTTTTCACATTTTTTTTTCGGACTGAATATATGTATTTATTTTGCGACAGGGACAAGTCTTTACAATCTGATTTTTTTGTAATTTAATTAATTACAATGTTGCTATAAAAATTTAGTTGATTAAACTAATAAATTAGGAAAAATTAATAATATAGAATTTAATAATTATAAAATTAAATTTTTTTAGTAGCTAATGAATATTTTTGCTTTGAAATTTTTGCCTAACGATCATCAATTTGAATTCTGATTTTAATTTTTGCTTTTTAAAAAATTAAATTTGACAGAACATTTACTGACGAAAAAATGTTTTATCCTTTAAATTCTATTTTTCGCAAAAATTTTTACTATTAATTTTATAGAGCGAATATGATGACATACCTATGTTATGTTTAGGCTCTAGCTGGAGCGAAACAAGTACATGTGTTTGATAGAACTGCCGATGAAACGATAAGCTGGATACAAGAAAAAGATGCTCAATTAATGGCGGAAGATTATGGTAATAATTTGGAAACTATTCAGGCGTTAGTTAGGAAGCATGAAGGTTTTGAAGCTGATTTAGCTGCTGTTAAAGAACAGGTATGTTATATGTAATTTTCAATAAAAGCGTTTAAAAACAATAAAATATAAAATAACGCATGATTATATTCTAAGACGTGGTAATTATTTATTTAAAAGGAAAATATTAATAATATTAAAAAATATATTTTTCTACTCCAAATTTATTTATTAAATAATTAATCATTTTTTTTTTTTTTTTTTTATGTATATGTAATTAATCCAAAATACTTATCAAAGTAAGTAATAATCAGATAGCATGTATTCATGAAGTAAATCATCCAATTTTACCGAATGCATGTCAATTGGATTAATTTCGTACTTTTACGTTCAATAACTGTCATTAATATCGAAAGTTGAATTTGATTTTTTTTTTTTTTTTTTTTTTTTTTTGTACTCATTAGGTAGAATCAGTTGTAGAAGAATCGGGAAGATTGTCTGGATTATTTCCGGATGCTCGCGATCATATAGAAGTAAAACATGAAGAAACGCTAGAAGCATGGACTCAGTTGCTGGACAGGTCGGAACAACGAAAAGGAAAGTTGCAACAAGCTGAACAGTTGCAGACCTATTTCAATATGTATACGTATTTAATGTACGCATTCAATTTTTATTTTCTTTATTTCTCTACAATTTTTTTTTACAGAATTCGTTCTAATTTATAATTTTCAGAGACATTTATTTGCTATTATATACTATTTAACGTTTTGATTAACTTCGTATTTATATCAATTTAGAACTAAATACCCCCCCATGTTACTTAATCTCCATTGTTATAGTTGTCTGAATTTTAGTATACCAGAATATCATTAAATGCTAAAACTAATATGATTTCACGGATCCGTTTTTGAAAATATATCTTTGCATTTTAAAAGACATGTTTTCTTGTAACTTTTAATTGTTTCTTATTCTTTTGATTGATTTTTATAACGATTTTATAAACAGAAATACATTTATTTTTTACCGTAAATATTATAATAAAAACGTGCTTTTTTTCTTACGCAACAGTTATAGATTGATTTTTTCTGTTGTTTTTTTTTCTTTCTTTTAAATTTTACTCGAGATATTCGCACTGCTTTATTGTGTTTTAAATGTACGCCTCAGAGGCATACTTTTTATAATTGTTTTTATGTCGTATTTAATAAAGAAACTAATTAATTTTGTATATAAATTTAATTTTCCTTAGGGCATGGATAAATGAAATGATGGCTAAAATAACTTCCACCGAACAGTTAGCTGACGACGTAGCGGGAGCTGAAGCTTTACTTTTAAGACATAATGAACATAGAGTAGAGATTGTAAGTAGACAAGACGCTTTTAAACAGTTCCATGAGGCTTCCGACAGTCTTATTCAACAGGTAATTGAATATGCTTTAACGCTACTTGTATACTAATTTCCTATTTGGATATTTGCATTTACGAATTATAATTTTAATAATAAAATAATAATTACGCTGGCAACATAGTTTTCTGTTGCACTGTGAGGCTATTTGATTATTATATATTGTTACGGAATGCAGCACTTTGGTGTCACCTTTCGGTGACGAAGTTAGTTTCAACACTGATACGAATTCGGTATTCAAAGCGGAATTTAATTATTCTTCGGTTAAAATCATTTAATTTTCGATCTCTTGGCATCATCGCATTGTTCGTTGTCGTTGGACGAAGCAATTAAAGGCGCTTACTTAACTGAGAATGCATATTCCGTATATTGTCGAAGTTTCGGGACGAGCTGTGTTAGTGTCTTTAGATGAGTGGTCCACGACAGCAGGGAAGTAGCGTCTATCCACAGCGTGTGCATCTCGTTCGATACCGTCGAGTAGTATTGAGCTGAGGGAAGATTTGTCAAATCCTGCTAAAATTTGGTAGTGTTACGAGTGCGATGTAATATGCTCGAACTTCCGATCTGTTCTAATCACGTAGCATTTGTTTTCGCTATTGGATACTTCATCGTGACAGTTAATAATTCGCCGCCAGCCAGCTTCCGTGTATACAGTTTTATATTTTACACTTTTTTTTTTTTTTAGTGTAATAAAGAAATTCGCGTAATCGAGAATATTTTCTTTTCGCTTTCCTCGCTCTGCGTGTTACCCAAACGAGTCGGAAAAAGATACTTGTTTTCGTCAATTGTGAATATTTCTAGTCATTTTTTTTGTTTCTAAGAATTTTGTTTTTGCATTTCTGGATAAAATTTCTTCTGGTAGAGCAAGTGAGTAATGTGATTTACTAAATTTTTTAGGGTCACTTTTTATCTGGAGAAATTAAAGAAAAGGTTAAAATATTGGATAGCCGATACCAATTATTAGATGAAACAGTGAAGCGGAGAACCGTATTATATGAACAAAATTTAGATACACAGGTAAATTTCTTTATTGTTAATATTAAATAAAAAATATTTGTATAATTAAATTCCATCAAAATTTTTATAGAAATACTTTTCATAATTATTTAACGTTTCACTGCACAGTGATAAAAAGTTGCGTCAAATTTTTATATTAATATACATTAAATGTAATTAATTAGGGTTTAGTCTAAAAATTTTTGGAATTAAAAATTTCTCTCATTAGGAAAATATTAAGTTATAAGAAAAAAAAAAAAAAACAAGCAACCTCTTAATTGTTTCGGAAAATTTTTCACTTCTCAATCGTGAAACATTTCAGATTTTCAAAAGAGATGCTGAAATGTTAGAAAATTGGATTTTAATGAGGGAACCAATTTTAAGAGATGAAAAGTTGGGCGATTCAATTTCTCAAGTAGAAGAACTCATACAAAAGCACGAAGACTTTGAAAAGACTATTGAAGCACAAGAAGAAAAGTTTAACGCTATAAAAAGGATTACATTGGTAATTTTAATATTTCAATATGTATGTATTTAAATAAACGTTTTTGTAATATGAGAATCGATTTAAATTTTACAAAATCCGTGAAATTCATCGTCTTTTTGCTTTCGAAATATAGATTTTTAAATTGTTTTTTTATTATCATGTAATGCGCGAATTTATAACACAATTTTTTTACAATTACCATATTGGAGTTTGCTGTAACATTGCAATCATCTAATACGTTAACTGCGGCGTATAAGTAATTTCTTTTTAATTTTTAATGACTTTATAAATTATTAATTATATATATCATCAAATGTGTGTTCTATATTTAAAGTGTGACATATTTTCATTACTACAATTATATAATTTTGTACACTTGAAATTTCAGTTAGAAAAAGAATTCAGTAAGCAAAAGGAAATGGAAATGTTAGCACGACAAGCTGAAAAAGATCGTTTGGAGAAAGAACGTTTGGAAACACGTAAACGTCGAGAAATACAACGAATAGCTGATGTAAGACATTATAATACTTGTTTATAAGTTTAGATTGAAATAAGCGGAACAAAAATTATTTAAAAATGATAAAAATTGTAAAAGCTGGGTACTTTCTTATTATTTTAATTTATTCGTTGTTATTACGATAACAAGAAGTATTTTGTTATTGTCAATTTTGGACATAAATAACGTTGCACCTCTTACCGGCAAGAAATCTTAATTAGAGAGTAGAGGATTCATTCGAAACGTTGCCTTATTTTTTGGATTTTTTCACGGTAACACTTTTTTCTAAATTTAATCTATCCAAACGATAAATCTAAATTTTTATATATTTATAAATAACGCAATAGCAACAATTTTGCTGAATTAATAACGCGGGGGTATTGTAGAAACTTACAAAACGCACTTAATTAAAAATGCGTCATTGAAAAATTTGCCTATTCTTCATTTGATTTTATCGATTTTAAAATTTTCATACTGAATTTAAAACGTTTTACATTCCGAAAAATTTTTTCAAAGATGTATTTCTTTTGTTCCAGGAACGGCGCAGAGAAGATAGTAAAAGAAAAATTGATGCGAAGGTATTAAAAGAAGTAAATGGCGAGGATGAGTTCGATACCGATATGAGGTATGAGACAATTAATCACATTATTCCGCTGCGTGTTAGCCTTTGCTATGAGTTGGATTTTAATAGTTAATTTAATATAATACGTATATCGCATGTTAATTATTTTTTAAAACAGGCTTCATTACATTTTTTTTTTTTTTTTTTCATTTAATATAAATTTGATTACTAATTTTTCTTAAAATATGAGTTATTTGCGTATTCAATTTCCGAACTATATGAGAAATGTATATAGTATTAAAGTCAACTACGCAAGTAGTTGAAATAAATGAATCTTTCAATCGCTCGGCACTTTTATAAAGTAGTTTTCATGGTGTTTCAATCATGTACAAAACGGTGATCTGTACCGAAGAAAAGAATAAAGTATCTTTTCATAATTTACAATAAACAAAACTACGCATAGAAGCTGTTCTTAGTACACGAAGCATACAAAAACATTTTCTTTTAATCGGAAATTATGGTTTTTCGAATGTTTTTCATTTCATGGATCACAATGCATACTTGATGTAATGTGTAATTGTAGAAAGAAAATGCTGTGTTTTCGTATATATTTCATAAATTTCTCTACGTTTCTGTACGTGTGTAACGTTGGTAAAACATGTATATGTAGTTTATTATAATTATTCAAGACTGTTGTTAGTATTATTTTTCGAATTTATGCATCAGTTCATCGTAGGTCTTCGTGTCAATAATTAGACCTTCGGTACCTAAAATATTGTAACAATTTTCAATATACACAGAACGCATAGATTTTTATAAAATATCGAATTTCATACATTGTCTATAACCGATAATAATATTTTTACGCATTTTTTGTTGATTTACTAAAAAACAGGCACATTGTTTAGCTTAGAATTTTTTTTGGACCTCAAATGAGGGAAAGAAGTGTCTATTTATTTTGTTTTATATTTTTATAAATTTTAATTCCAGTTTCACGAATTTAAAATTTAGGTTTTAGTTCTGTCCAGTCCGAGAAATCGAACTGGGCAGCAGAAAAATCTGAAAAAATAGAAATAAATCACTAAATAGATAAACTTCGTACTAAACTTCGTACTTTAGCAACCTTAACTTCATAATCATTGATACTCTGTTAATGATTTACTGTACTTATTCTTTTAATTTCACTATCGTTTGTATTTACGAAGTTCAAAAAGATTATTAAAAAACGGGCAAAATGCCTCTACTTTCTATTGTAAACTAACCGGAAAATCTAAAATGAAAAAAAAAAAAAAGTAGTTTCATTGTTGCTTGTATTGAAAAACTAAAAGTACAGAAATATCTACATAAAAAGAGTAAGAGGATACATTTGTCTCCTACTGTGAACTGATGGGAATCACGGAAGGCATAAATACACAGTTGAGTAAATGGTAATTAAGTTCCGCTATGAGAAATATATAAATTGAAAGTAATTGGAATTAAAGTAGTAACTGAAACATGTAATTTAAATTTTACTTGAATACACTGCAGTTTTTGAAAGCAACTGGTCTGAATGTGATTACTTTTAATCTCAGATTATGACATTCTATCTGGTAGTAATCGACTGGAAATTTTCATCATTTACCTCGCGAAACGTGCTATTTGTATATACTATGTATAAAGTATGATTTTTTTTTTTTTTTTTTTTTTTTTTTGTAAATACGCCACAGTAATAAACTACAGTCTAAATATCTATAATTAATTTTCTATGTGATCATTTCTTTTATTGCTAAACTATAGGTCTACAGTACACTTTGTATAATTTATCATCGCCTTTGTTTAAGCAAAAGTCAAATTGTAAAGTATTCCAAATGATAATAAAAAAAAAAAAAAACTCATAAATTAAACATGTTGTAAAAATAAAGCCATATTTTTAATTTCTTTTTCATTAACTGCAATTTTAAGTAATTAGTAAAATTTCATTTATTAATACGTTTCGCTAGCTTTTAGCTTATGTGCATATATACATACTTGTGTATGTATAAATACATATTGTAGTCAAATTGTAATCTAACTGCATGCTTACTTTTCTTATAGCGTAATTATTAGCTACGCTTTTTGATAAATTTTATCCGTTTAAACAGTTTACAACGTAAATTTCGCATGGTTTTGCACGATGCATGTATTTTTATTATTTTTTCCGCATGTCGATGATTATAAATTAGCAAAAACAAATTGCAAACAACTGTTGAAGAATCGACTACCGTGTTGAATACCGAGCTATGTAATAACAACGATGCATTAGCGATTAACTCGGAAACGCTTCCTTCTTTTGTAATAACGACAAGCAGTTCTGAAATTAGTTCTGAGCCAATGACAACGCCGTCGGACAAGCAAGACGAAGATGGAAATGGTATTAATAATGAGCTAGAGGATAGGTAAATAAAAGGTTCATTTGAATGTATTCCGTTATACATTACGAAAAATTTTACTATTTGAACCTAAATAGAAATATTTGGTACGGGAACTTTTAATCGATTAAACAACAAGCAAACATTGCGGGAGAAAAGGCTAAATTATTATTCTGTGTTTATCTAGACTTTTACGATTAAATTTTTAATTTGGCAAGGCCTTTATCATTACTGTACTAATGTAAAATAATTATCTTAATGTATGCACTTTTTAAATGAGTAACTTTGTAATTAATAACCCACAAAAAGATCACTGTAAAAGCCCATTACAGTTACGTACGACGAAAACCCTAGTCACTAAATACATTATTTGTTGTTGATCAAAAGGTATAGTATTTTTTGGGCTCTATATAATAAAATTGCATAGTCTTTTGAGCTTGTTCATACTTAATGATAATTTTAAAATGTTACATCTCTTTCATGCATATTACAAAACAAATCATCTTCATTATTACAAATCATAATCTTCCTTTTACAAATAGGCATAGACATAGAATGTTTTCATCGTTGTCGATTTTCTTTTTCTTTTTGTTCCCTGTAATATCAAAATATTTTTTATTTTTGTTCCATTTATTTTTCTTGTCAAATATCTGTTTATGTAATTTTGGTCCGAATTTTTGGATACAGAAAAATAATTTCAAAATAAAAAAGTACTTAAATTATTGTATTAAGTAAATTATTTGAACAGTGATTTTGCGTTAGTAATAGTATTAAATATTACAAAAAAAAAATTTTAAATTTGCATGCGTAAATAATTGCACTAACAAAAAAAAATTCTTTATAAATAAAAAGAAACATTTAAAAATTTAGTGTTAACAACCCTTGTAGGGAAAATACCTTGTGCTATTATATAATTTTTTCCGTACGTTAAAAATGTAATTTTTGGCACCTTATATATACATATATGTGTGTATGCTTTTTTCCTCTTACTTCGTAAGATGCATGTTCTACGATACGATTGGCATTTGGCGGAAAATAAAAATACACTAGTTTTGTTATTCATATTAAAATTTACTCGAGGATAACAAAAGATATCACTCAAAAAAAAAAAAATATATATATATATATATATATACTAATCGGTAGCATTGGTGTATGCATGTTACCTACACAAATTCGGTAAAAATTCATTAACTTGCTCCATAATTATGTTATATTGGTAAAAAGGTTATAATACTAAACAAAAAAATTCATTAAATTTAAGTATTTTCAAAGTAACTCTGTAATATCAGAAAAATTTTTAAATGTAGTATTTTTTTAAAAATTATATCCTACTAAAAGTAGTCGCGATAGCCCAGTTGCTAGAGCGCTGGACTTCCTTTACGGAGGTCAGGGGTTCGATCCTGAGCGACGACCGAACTTTTATTACAAGAATTAAATAAATAAATATTCGCTAATAATCACGTGAAAGGCAATGGCAAACCACCACGTACAACATCATATGAGCGCTAGGTCACAGTACTCAGTAGACATACACGGGACTGCATTCGTATATCGATTAATCAAACGACTACAATCAGTTCCGAATGTAGTCTTGCGTGTGTACACCTGCGTTACATATAACAATTGCCTAGTACACTACCTATATCTGTACAGCTAAAAATGTACGAATAGGTAGTCGCCGACTCTCTGAAGCTGAGTATATGGCACTATAAAGAGGAAGATCCTACTAAAAATAGATGCTTCCAAAAATGTAACACTTTCTGTACTTTAACGTAATTTCTAAAAAAAAAAACAATCTGGTGATCCATTGAGAATTTAATAAAAATAATATTTTAATATTTACAGATGTTAAAACGTAATTTTTCAAAAATTATAAATTTTAAATTTTCATTTTGTACTATAATTCTCATTATTTGGAAAAAAAATAAATTTCGTAAATATCAACAGAATTCCAAAAAGAGATTAAAGATTTTTAAATTAATAATTAAAAGGGGTTTTTATTAGTATGTGCAAAATTTTTAAATCAAATTCCCTCCAAAAAAATATAAGTGTTACAACTTTAGAGTTTGATGTTTTTCATATTAACGTTTTTTTTTAAATTTCAGATTATAAAAAAAATATATTTTCACACTTTTTGAAGTTATTAAATTTTTAAACTGATTACAGATTAAATGCTTCCGAATCGTATACTCTGGGTAGAAAGACTGGCAGTATAGCTTCTATATTCAGCGACCGAATGAAAAAGGGTAAATTTTGTTTCATTTTGACTTTATATTTTATTTGTCTTATTATTATCATTACCGATGTTTATTGTCGAACTCAAAGAAGTAATAAAATTTTAATTTTATCATTATAAAATTTCTAAAATTACGGATACATTTCTCTTTATATCTCCCTAATAATTCATAATAAACTGTATTACTACTTAAATGAACGTCAAGTGGTGTATTTCCCGTAACATAGTAAAGAAATATTTATTTATTAGTTTTTCGAATTCGTATAATTGTTAGCTGAAAACATTTTTTTAATAATAGCTCAGCCATTTGTGCAATGTAATTTACTAAACATAAGTAAAAGAGAGATAACCATTTTCTGAACGTCTTATTTCACGTACAACATTTATAAAATGATGTTACAATTTATCCTTAACACCAATGATGTTTACATATCATTAATAATATCGTTAACTGAGTAAATAAAGAAACCGAAATTTTTACAACAATAATTGAGTTTTCAATTTTTTGAAATTAGGCATTATTGATATTGAAGTTATTTTTCTCAAATACATGAAATAATATAAACTTAATTTTTACATGTCGCAAAAAAAATGTAATTTTACAATACTAAGAATCGTGGCTTGTTTTTAAAGCCCTTAATTAAAATATTGAGTATTATATATTTTTTAACAATGAGTATATCAGTTATAAATAATAAAAACTTATTTTAATTTAAGAATGATTTATTAAATAAATTACAAATTTAATTTATTACTATAAATACTTTCTTGTTGGCTATTAGCATAAACATATTTGCGTGAAAATTAATAATTCTTAAAATATAAATAATATTAAAATTGAACTTTCAGATATTGTAATGACACGGAGTTAAAAAAAAAATAGATATATTTCTCGAAGATAGATGTATGCGCGTGTGTGCGTGGGTAGATGGAAGTGGTGCGCGCGTGTAGGAACAAACGCTAATATTGCTAATATTGGGTAGTTTTATGAATCGGGACAAAGTAAATAAGGAGTCCTAGTTTTATAGAAATCCAGAATGTAATATAAAGTTACATCGTAACAATTTTTAGAACGAGAATTGGTGATTGCTGACTTTGGCTCATAATGACGAGAGGTACATATATACACAGGTTTGCCGCCTGGGTCCATATATTTTAGCCGGCATAAATACCGTTTCCCGGGGTGCACTACGAGGAAGCGTATGTTGTCGTTCTCACATCTGAAAACTTGAGTATAATTTCGGGTGATCAGTGTAAGATGTGCAGAATTGAGGTAATTGGATCATTTAGCATGAAAGTGGGAAAAATACGATATGTAGAGTAAAAACTTATTATTAATAAGCACATGCGGGATGATTATGCTGCCATTGTTTAACCCAGTTCATGGCTGATCCCATTGGCAATTTGCTCTGGGGATGTAGATTTAATAAAAATTGCAGCTTTGAAATTTTGGTCGCTTTTTAGAGGTCTGGTAATGAATTTTTTTTTTTTGGCTTTTCATATTTAATTCTGGCGAATCAGTACTTTTTTGTTTTTCAACGTTGTCTTTTAAAGTTTTCGTAAAATAAAATAAGGCAGGGAAAAACTGGCCAAATGACGAAAACTAGGGGCAAGAAATATAAAATACATATGAAATAAAAGCTTAAATCCTAAGCGATGAGTTTGTGTTTTATTCCTCGTTGATAACTCATTATTCTTAAGAAGTAAGTATAAAAATAGAAATAACGCTACTGATTAAGTAAAACGGCTACATAATTTTATAAAATCGGAGAGTGCATTTAGAATAGTTGTTTAACAATTTTCTTTATATAATTATAATAAATATTATGCAGATATAAAACGGGCGGAGAGTATGAAAGCTGATTACAGTAAAAAGCCACGAAGAACTCCCAGTTTTACTACTAGACGTCGAACGCAAAGCTTCAGGAAGCTGCAAAAGTTGGAACAACAGTTGGAACATTTGCCGCCAGTAGAAATTCAAGGAATTCTTGATAGGAAACATGAATTACAAAGCGGAGGCAAAAAAGCTCCAATTCGTTCTTGGAAAACTATGTATACGGGTTAGTTATGACTGTGTATTTCTATATTTCTGTGCTAATACAAATGTGTCCTAATTATTTATTTAAAATAAAACCTCTCTTTCATCGCATACTACAGTAATCAAGTGAGCTCTGAATATAAGTTGACAGAAACCGTAAAATTATTAAACTGACGGTTTTAGTCTGGCTTATATTTACGTTACAGTTGAACAGCAGTAAAGTCATTTTTGTATTTTTAATATTTAAAATTGCATTAATTTACACAAAAACAGAGATGCCGTAGTGATCTCTTAATAAAAGTTTAAAACGTGTAAGTTGGCTTTAAATAACTACTTTAGTAAAGGTAGGTGGAGCTATCCTTTGGTGGAAGTCAACAACAAGTTGATTTTCGGGAAATTTCACTTCATTCTAGAAACAAATGATTCCTGTGACCGGTGACCTTTTAATAGAAGTGACCCGTCAGGAATGTTTTGCTGTACGAATAAAAAAGTGAAATTTGACACTAACGTTTGCCTTTTTAACGTATTAATAAAGTTTTTTGTTTTGAAAGTGTTTTTAAAGAATTTATAATAATAAAGTTAAGAGCACTAAGTGTGTGTTTGCTGTACATATAGAGTAAATCAATGTCATCTTTAAAACTGACTTTTGTTTCATTTTATTTTTATGTTTTGCCGAACACGACTCGAATATGAATTAACCTTAAACTGAATAAAGCTTTAACTGATAGTTATCTATTAACAGGAACGCCGAATTTTTATAAATTGTTGACTTTTATAGCAAGCTGTCGGCTACATTTTCTAAACCAAGTTCAACTTCTGTTTTAGTTTCAATTCTGATAAAACGTAACGTTAGCTTCGTACTATTGTAAATATTACAGCTGTCTTTACATCTTTGTTGTAATAAAGCAACGATAAAGCTACTTAGTAAATTTCGACTACGCTATGTGTCCTTTCAATTAAATCTTCGTGACATTATTATTCGTTAATGTTTCGGACAGCAATGATCTATCATCGGAATTAAACATAATGGCTACATAATGTAATTTAAAAAGTATATAAATATATTTTGTGTACATGTGTATGTACTTGTTGTTATCATTATACTTCTTCTGATATATAGTGCTATGTGGTCAGCTACTATGTTTCTTTAAAGACCAAGAAGATTTCATTAACAGCAAGGCAGCTACATCACCGATTATTATATACAAAGCTCAGTGTAAAAAAGCCGAAGATTATACAAAGAGAAAACACGTTTTCAGGTATTCTTTTTTTTTTTTTGTTTTTGTTTTATGATATATTTTTCCGAAAAGTTAATTTACATGGTTTTTTATAAATAAGCTCTACGAATTTAATAATAGTTCTTTCATTTACTTAAATAAAAACTCGTCGGTTTATTTCGTAAATTATCTTGTTTAAAATAATTAATGTTGTGATATTTATTGTTTTACATTGATTTTTCTCTTTTAATGTCGCATCAACGATAGAAAAGTCTATTGGAAACTGTTAGAAATATTTAAATTTTAAAATGATCGTAATTTACCCATTCTATTATCTAAGTACATTGCTCAATACGAAGATTAATGAATCTCCTAAGCTTATTTCACGTTTGTATCATATAAACAGTTGCATAGCATTTCGGGCAATTATTTGATATCGAGATACGAATGTGGTTTGTGTGTATGCGGTACCGATTCGCACATACGTGTTGGTCGAGCTGTACTCTTTTACTAATCTTATAATTCTTAATTCAAATAGTGTAGATCACTTAATATTATTTTATAGACAGGTCTATATGCAACACGATCACTAGGAATCACGTAACTCTGATTTGTTCTAGCTACTCGGCTATGCAAAAAAAAAAAAATATATATATACGAAAAATTGCAAAAATATATCCTTAAAAGACTACATTTTTTTAGTAAAACCTAATTAATTAAGCCCAGTTAGCGGAGATTTAAGAAGGTTTAAATCGACAAAAATAATTCATATAATATTTAGCGCAGAAGATATTACAGAAAGATACATTTATTTATCAATTATAATAAATTATAAAATAATTAAAGTTTGCGCTGTTTTTTATTTTCTATTTCAATTTTATATATAAATATAATTAATGAATAGCTAATTAAATTTTTTCTTTAGAATGCTATATAGAAACTGACATGTTTCAGGCTTGGTATTACCACGATTATATGGATATATGACTCCGAAACATGTCGATTTTTATATACTTTTCAAATAATTAAATTTTCCGTTTTCATAGTCCGTTTATAATAATTGATATTAATATAGAAAATGGGCAATTACAATTTTAATGTTAGCTTAAAAAATATTTTAATGAATTTTTGTTGTATAATTTATAAAACAGTACCTTTCTGCAAAAAAAAAAAATGTGCTATTCAAATAAAAACAACGTTTAGTTCTTGAAATTTACGTAAAATTACTTTTTTTGTATATGGATACATGTGTGTGTATTTAATATTATATAATTTCAGACAGAAGACGATTTATGGTGTACTGCGCGCCAAAAATATAATACTATATAGTATATATTTGTGTATATATAATTTTAGATTTAAATTTATTTGCTTCTTACTTACTTCTACCTAGACCAGAGGCGTGTGAAAGATACAGTAAAGTGATTAGTAGGTTTAAGGTAGAGTCTATAAATGATAGTTTTTAAATAGAGATAGAAGGAGACATTTCTTTTGTTGATAAATTGGAGGGAAAAAATCGTTTAAAGTGGTTTTCTCAGTGAGCATCGACTTAGAAATTTAAAAAATAATAAAATTAATTAATAGAAAATTAGCGCGTAGAAAGTATTAAAAAATTGACACTAATATAAACTAGTAACGATGTGAATGGCTGAAGTTATGTAAGCAAGAATTAAAAGTATCGTGAATGCCAAACAAAATGTAATATAATGTTTCTATTTTTTTAATTCACGAGATGTATACATGTATAACAGAAGATATACACTGTCATTTCACAAATCACATAAACAAATTTCGGAGGCGGGATTTTATAGTGGTCGTTTCCAGAACATGTAGGTGTGATTCTGTGAATTTGTAAAACTCAATTATTTAATGATAACATATTTCAATTATTTGTGTTAGGATTTTGTAAATTAATAATTATATAAAAATGAATATTGCAATATACCGATTTTTTATTTTTATTTATTATTATTATTTAAACGTTAAGTATGGTTTTTATTTAATATTGTATTGATGTTACTTTTTTAGGTATCTCATTAAATAAATCACTCAATAAAATTAGTAATATTTAAACATTAGGAAAAATATTATAAATTTAAGTGTAAGTATATTTGAAAACTTACACGTTTACTAGTTTCTCTTTAGTTCCTTCTGATGCTCCTTACAAAGTACTGAGTTTATATAGATTTTGATAAAGTCCGCTCGATTAAAATCTTAAAACGATTCGTTTGAACTTATTCATTTATTCTGAATTTAAACTTTCTTACATTTATCAAACCTTTATATTGACATTAAATCCGCGACTCGAATATTTTGAATTGTTTATTTTTTTGTTGTTTTTTTCATACCATTATATATTTTTATTAAAGTTAAAACTGAAAATCATTTCATCATAAAGACAATTTCAAAATCTCATAACTGGAAATATTTATTTAAATTTATCTATCCCATGCACATTACTCTATATAGTTTTGTAAATTTAATTATTAAAAAAAAAAAAAAAATGATGCATTAATGTTCAGTAAGCAAAATTATTTGTTTTTATGTATCTGTTGTCCTAGTTTTAGTAATTTTTACTGTATTTCTTAAATATTGTCGTCGAGCAAAATTCAAGCCTTCATATTAAAAATTTATATTCTAAAAATTTTAATTTTTTTTTGATATAGTGCTTAGAAGTGTTTTGATTAGTAATTAAAACGTATTTAAAAACAAATTCATTTGGATGTCTGAACTTTTATTAAAATGAAATACAATTACGCTATAGTAAAAATATTTATGTAAAAATCACACTATTTTTTATTCAATATTTATTAAACTTCATTTTATTCAAACAATTTGATATTAGTGAAGAAAATGAGATTGGTTTTATTACGATATTAATTATTTTCTTAATACAGTAGATCCATATAGCGCTACTTTTATTTACTGTTTTACCACATAATAAAAAATTGTTTTGCAGACCGAATTCTGCGGTGACAAAAAAGAGTCTACTTTTTTACGCATTATTCTGAAAATGTCTCATAAACAATACCTTATTAATTAAAATACAAAAAATGGAAAACTTGGAAGGCATTGTGATATTTATTTTTCCCACAAGCATTATATAATGTATCATTTAAAATAATTTCGAATTTTTTACATAAAAATAAATCAACGGTAAGAGATAGAAAATACTTTTGACACGTGCAACTAAACAAAACTTGTTTTATATCTATTGCAAAACTTAGTGCCGTTAAAAAACGGACAATCAAATCTCATTAACAGTTTTTTTTTTTAAGTGAATCTTCCTTCTAGTATAGAACTTTGATAATATTTGACAAAAAATGTCTACGAACATATTTTATTTTAGTGAAATGTAACTCTAGCTAATTTACTATGACCGAAATAATTTGTAGCATTGTTACAATTTAGGCTATGTTGTGAAGACGGTTCGGAATTTTTATTTTTAGCTGCGAATGAAGCTGAAATGGAAGATTGGGTTAACAAAATTTCATTCCATGCCCAATTGCCACCAAGTTTGCAACTTTTAAGTTACGACGATTCGCAGAAGGTAATATATTAACTCCTTTTATATCTTCAAATTTTATTACCCCTTCACTAAGAACCATATTAATTAATTAACATCTAAGAAATTAGTGACTCCAACTTTAAGGTCGACTTACAATTAGAGTAGTGGTCAGAGACATCTTGTACGAGAGCTAGTCAATATTCTTTCGACTCTGGGATAAAAACATGTGTCAATGAAACAGAACTCGAATGCGACTTACAGAGTCTAACAAACGTTAAAAAATAAACCAGCAATTTAATTTGACTTTGAATACTGAAAAAAGGCAGTGTTGGCTCGACTCAAAGGATCAGCTTATTGTTTGTCAATAGACAGAAGCTCCTTTATTGCAGTGTAAGCAAAGTTGTCAATATACTTTACTGTTTTCAGCTCTCGATGTCTGTTTCTGTCACTTATTTAACTGGTGCTGTGGTTCGTAACACTTATTTTTTATTCCCTTGCTTCTTATCCTCATCCGTAAGGTCATATTTCAGACCGTACTGATACTATTGCTGAATTCGTTTCATAATGAAACTATTACGTTTTTCTGTCTATTCATTGGCTGTTTGTTTTTACATGTTATTGCGTTATTTCGCGTTCACTATATTACAGTTTTAAAAATGAATTCATGGCAGTTAACAAAAAACCAAACACCGACTCGACTCTAGAGTTGACATGCACTACAAGTTACAGTTGCTCAGCTCTGCATTTAACTCGCATCACGGTGAATATCTAAAATATCTGAGTTATGTTTAACTTTTTAATTTAAAAAATGAAATGACATAAACCTCAACAAACGAGGATGAGTTTTCCGTATGTAAGTAATAATTTTAATTTAAGGAGTTATGAATATAGTGTGGTAAAAAATCCTAAAATATCACCGTGTGCACTACATTCCTTAGTATTAAAAATTTTTATTTCTTTGATTATTATGAGGGAGATAATTCTGGAAAGCAAACACCACTTCGTAAAATTTCTGTTTGATGTATGCGCATGTAAATACTTTTAGGCCGGTTCTAATGCTGATCAGTCTACCGTTCCATTATCAGTAAGAGATAGTTCCAGTTCCAGCAGAGAATCAACTCCAGAAATGAAGCATCGAACCAGTTCTTCGTCGTTGTATCGAAATGCTGTGGCGAACAACGCGTCAACGATGACAAAACCTAAACTAGTAGCTCCTCGAACTGCACCGCCACCTGTACCTGTAGCACATGTCGATTCCCGTTCTTCTGAAATTGTAACGCCGCATTTAACATCTCCTGTTGGTAAGTGGTTGAAATTGTTTTCATCAAATTCCGCAATACGCTTCTATCCATATTATGTTTTCATATGTAATGCGTTTTTGTTATTTCATATTTTTTAAAGATCAAACAGACTACTCGGATTCGCGATCGTACACCGTTCAAAATAAATTAATACAAAACGGTAATTTAGATAGAAGGACTTCAAACGATGTATCTTCGGATTCTCTGCCATTTAACGGTACGATTTATTGCTGTTAAAAATAATATATAGATTAATTTTTTTTTTTTTTTTTTGGCCTGACAAGAAACCATTTTTGCCATTATTAAGTTAATATAAGCACAAAATTAAACAAGGTTGTTTATACTTATTATTACGGGGATAGTAAAGATATGGGTAGGATCTATCCGCCACACCACCTATCGCAAGTTATTCAATTAAAATTAATATTATTACTCCTTCCAAAGTAAAAAATGTCACGCAAACATAGCCGTAAATGTGTTTAGCAGCATAATAGAAATTAAAGTAATTATTTAATTGGTATGTTTGTAAACCGGTAGGAAAGTGTTTTGGACGGAACTAGTTCTACTTGTTATAGAAACAATTTAATAATTTTAAACTTTTTTCTGAATTAGAATGTTTCTGTTTCTAAACGGTAAGAAAAAATAATACGATTTTATTACTATTACATTTAAAACGTATTTATTAATTTTAAAGAGCTGAAAACATATTGTATACAGTTAGATTTTGATGTTCATTGTAAAAGAAACTTCTACATTGTTATTAGGTACCTTTTGAGGTAAAAAAGTAAAGTAAAATTTAACGAAACATACAAAAGTTACTTAAATGATTCTGAAGTAAAGGCTTCAAAAAGTTTTCATCGTTGGCCTGCAAGCCATTTTGCGATTAGAATTTTCTAATAGTAATTAACACCGAACGAATCGGTATTAAATTTATATAAGTAACGAATAATTAACTTTATTTGTCAGAGAAAAAAAATTAAAACGATAAGATTTTGCGTTTAACAATATTATTAGTTGTCCTTTTTCCGATTATTATTTTTAAAGTAAATCAATTTGAAAAAAAAGTTACTTTGGATTTCTCGGTGATCACTCAAATCACTCTATTTGTAACTCCTTCCCTAAATAATAATGTAAATAAATTATAACATACACGGAGTTAATTTTCATGATTATGGATGAATAATATGCGAAACTAGTCGGCAAATTAATATGTTACAATTTATTTATATTATATTCTTTCGTGTTCAAAGTTTTTTTATTTAGTTGCGTATAATTATTATTAATTTTTTTATTCTTGTCTAATTCCAATTGATATACAATTTTAAGAAAACATTAAGAATTACTAAACAATTATATGGAAATGATATTGCGTACTGCACTGAGCTGTTTATGTTGAAAAATTTTTGGTGTTTTTAGTTGTAACTGATATTCAGCAATTTTTACTTAAACGCGAGGGACCGAGGTAAAGCCTTTAAAAAAATAAATATGACATCGTAACTTGGCCGATTAAATTTATCGTAGCAATCTGAAATATTTTAGCAAAAAGAAAAGAAAAAAAAGTAAGAGATTAAAACTCGGTGTTTAGTTGAATATTATTTTTTAGTATTTCATAAAATATCTAAAATTACTGTATTAAAAAAATATTTATTTCTGAAATACGAGGGTGGTTTGAAAAGTTCCGGGCTTCTCAATGAAAAAAACATATTTTTACGAAAACAGCGCTTTATTTCTCAACATAGTATTCGTTTAGGCTCACACATTTGCTCCATCGCTCGAAAGTTTATTAATACCGACCTTGTAAATTTCTTCAGGAAGATCTCGAAAATATTCATCAACACCGACGATAACCGCACTATCATTTGCAAATCGTTTTCCTCCGAGCCATTTCTTCAAATTGGGGAATAGATGATAGTCGCACGGTGCCAAATCTGGCGATTAGGGCGGATGCGGAAGTAATTCGAACCTTAATTCGTTGACTTTTTCCATCGCCACCACAGAGGTGTGAGCAGGCGTATTGTCTTGATGAAAAGAACTTTCTTCTTCGCGAAATGTGGACATTTTTTTTTTATTTCTTCATTGAAACGTTGAAGCAGAGCCGCGTAATATGCTCCGTTTATTGTTTTACCTTTTTCAAGATAGTCGATGAAGATTATTCCGCGTGCATACCAGAAAACCATCGTCATGACTTCGTTGAAGGACAAAATCATCTTTGCTTTCTTTGGAGCTGCTTGACTGTTCTCAATTCATTGCCTAGACTGTTCTTTGGACTCTGGAGTATAGTAGTGAATCCAAATTTCATCAACAGTGATGAATCGACGCAACAATTCGGCTGTATTGCGATTAAAGCACTAAAGGTTTTGAGCTGAGACGTCTTTTCGACGCTGTTTTTGCTCAGTTGTGAGCAAACGCGGCACCCACCTTACGCAGAGCTTGTTCATGCCCAAAACTCCTTGTAAAATATAGTACACTCGTTCAGACGATATGCCTCTACACCTTCAACTAATTAATTTTGATGCGCCGATCATCCAACACCATTCTGTGTATTTTTTCGACGATTTATGGCGTAGTTGCTTCTAGCGAGCGTTCACCGCGTGGTTCATCTTCTGTGCTCGTACGGCCCGTCTTAAATTCTGCAACCCAGCGTTTAACGGTGGTTTTTGAAGGAGAAGACTCCTTTAATGTTGAATCGAGCTCAGATTGTATTTGTGTTGCATTTAAACTTTTTAAAAAAATATATTTAATCACAGCTCGTATTTCGTTTTTTTCCATTTTTTACGTAACACGCGACTTTTCTACTTGAAACGGCCATAAAACTGGTAATACGCTTTCAAGCAAGCTGAAACTTGTTCAGTGATGCTATAAAGGATGGATGTGCGCAACGCGTTCGATTAATTAATCCTAGCAGTGCTATTTCTCGGCGAGGCCCGGAACTTTTCAAACCACCCTCGTATATATATATATATATACCATATATGTAATAAAATGTAAAATTAAAAATAAATGAACCGACGCGAATGTTATATGTTGTTTTTAAATTTATGAAATCTTTTATTCCCTTAGAACCTCCGCCACCGCTGCCCGCAACTGCTCCGCCCATTCGAAATATAAGTGGAAATTCAGTTTTTCCCTCCGGTAACAGTAATGTAGTCAGAAACGATCGGGAACGTTGGAGTACTGATTACAGCAGACGTAGTTCAGGTATTGATACATTCTAATTTAAGACACTCGTTATCGTGATATTAAAAAGCGAAATCTTGTATCCTCTTATATCATTAACACCCCTAATATCTCTCTTCTAATTAATAATCCATTAATTAATGTACAAAAGACAATTCTTGAATTTTGTCGCTTAAAATCAATTTGAATGCACGTACTTGAGAATATTCTTTAAAATTACATCGCTAATGTAATTCCTTCATACTGTATAAAATTATCTTGTAAAAAAAAAAAAAAAAAATCAAGTGTTTACAACTTTATATTTATCTATATATTTTTTCATTGTGCTAGGATATGATATTGGCATTTCTTCAGTACAACCGTCCGTTAAAATGGTGAGTGCTGCAATATATTTTTAACGCGAATATTTACCGTATTTTTATATTTGTCCCTATAAATTATAACCGAAATGATTATTTCGTTTCACGCAATTGCCATTTATGTAAAATAATACTTGTGTGTGCGTGCGCGCGCTTGGCTCGACATATTTATGAATTTAAATATTTATTAAGCGTAAAAGATTTAATAATTGCAAGTTCTTTATATTAATACATTTTCAATGTTTGTGGGATAAAAATAACCCGCTAACAGCAAATCCGCGATTTCTACCGTGATACTCCTTTAAATATTTATAAATTGTCGGTTAATCATAAACATTTGTTAAAGTGACCTTATATTTGATCGGTGTGAATATTTAGTTCGCGACGATATTTTTAATTTTACACTTTAATTCCTTCCCTAGTAGCTAGTTTAATGTTTCCTATTTTGTAAAAATGATGGTTACCTCTTGCAGGTACAGTTATAACTGTCAATTTTTCACTTTTGCATTGGCGCGCAATTATTTGTATCATCGAAATTTCAGTAACTTTTTTAAATTACCGCTTCGCCGGTTTTAGCTAAAAGATCAACTTTTTTACCGTACAGTGGGAGATCGTCCTCAAAAAATTTTTAGCGTCATTCGTCTACATGTCAGATGAAGTGTTAAGAATATAAAGCATTTATAAAAATCATAAATAAACGAAAAATCAAATTTTATTCAGTTTTTCGTATAGTTTTTCTGTTGGGTTAGCTGCGTAATCGTATCTTTCAGACTGCGTTTCCTGTCGCAGTCAGAATATTATTTTTAGAACTTATTAGTTAATCGAGCGCTAAGGAAACCGTTTGTGTATTTCAAACTATTTTTTTTACGTGTTTCTTAGTCAAATGTTGGTCCGGCTGCTGCTGGCACTGCAAACAACCACCACCGAGCTTCTACACTACCGCCTTACATAAATCCGCCGGCCGTCAACAATTATCAGTCAGCAAACGAATTGCTATCAGTTATTAGACAGGCCAGCGAAAGTTCGAGCGAAAGCGAACAGCATGTACCGATTTCGCGAAAAGACAAACGATCCAGTGTGTTAACTAGTTTATTTAGAAAGAAAAAGGCCACTCATTTGTAGCGTTGATTTTGTTACTATGTATATGCGAATATTATTATATGTAGCGTTTTGTACCATGTTGAACAAGTAAGTGTAATTGTAATTTTTTTTTTTTGTTTTGTTGTAAAATAGATAAGAGATATTTACTTAATAATAAGTCTTTGTTAAACTTTTTTCTGTATATTTGTATCAATGTGAGCCTGCTTATACATTTTTTACCTCTTATTATTAAAATTATGTGTATTACATGTAGGTTTATCAACGTTATTACTATGAATAATTTTGTAATCACTCCTTCAGCTACTATCATAATTATTAATTGTTGTTTTTATATTGAATAAGTTTGTTATTGAAGTTTCTGAATAAAATTTAGATTATTTATTTTATTTTCTGGGTTATCGCGATTACAACTTCCGTTTTTGATAACGTGCGTAAGATAAAAATGTGTTCTTAACTCGTTGGATGACTGAGATCGATTAATACTATTTTAATTTATATGCCACTCATCGTGAAGGAAATAATCGTCATACTCTATACGTCTATTGCCTAATAAATGCAATGGCAATCAACTTGCTAGATAATGGTCTCGAGGTTTTTAGGTTAAAATAAAACAGAGCATTCGATTTGTGTGCAAAATTAATTAAGATGGATGATCTCCTTCCTCGCGAATGGGGAAAAAATTACTGCCATATTTTCGTTGTATGTTGAACTTTACACTTGTACCCATTGCTGCAGAAATGTAGAGTTTGACTGGAAAAAAAACATGGCTGCAGTAGTATATCTGTTCGGCAACCAGGTGAGATGCTTGATTACATATTTCGACAAGGTAATATTCTGTTGTTAAACATTTCATAAGATTTACAAATTTTTAATTTTTTATTCTGTCAAATATTTTCATTTTATACCTCGTCAATTTTTTTCCCCCGGGCTTTTTTTGCTACCTATTTTTCTCCTCCGCATTTAAAAATATTCCATTTTACTTTTCAAGTTGTAAACGATTGTACTGAATCATATATTTCACTGATGCACGAGACATTCTTAATTCTTTCTTACTTTTTGCGCGTGAAGAACTCCCCCCCCCCCGTATTTTTCTTTTAAATATTTTAAATATCTTTATCGTGCCGTAGTTTTGAGAAAATCGTAATAATACCAAACAGCAGCAGCCAGTATTTTTAATAGTTTATTTCATACACTTCCGTAGGGTAAGTAGCAAATGGTTTTTACCAAGACTGTCACAAAGGTGACCGCAATTTGTCAAGAAGTAGGCGACAGTGCATACATGCAAACGTAATATTTAAATTTCGGGACGAATTTTAATTTTTAATGAGAAACAGGCAAAATGTAATTAAAATAAAAGGGGTTAATTAATATATACGAGCTTTTATATTTTATTATATCACCGAGTCGAAATGTAAAACATATATTTCTATTTATGAATATATTTTAATTTTACTCGTTCAGCCGTGCGTGCTAAATTAAAAAAATTATTGACAATGTCCCTGCTTTTACAGGATGGTCGCCCAACCGGGAAACCGTAGAATTTTGCAAACCGAGAATAAGCCGGAAATTTTGTTGAAAACCGGAGGGGAAAAAAAAATTGAATGCATTTTTTACTGCACTTTACTCAAAATAAATTACAAAGTCCTGTTTTATTCGTATAAAAATAACCTGCGGCGATCAAATATTATCAATATTAACAAAAAAAATCCATTTTTCTTTTTGTACAATTTTAGTAATCAGGAAATCAGAAGGATTTGGACCAGGAAAATCGGGAATTTAAAAATTATATTTTGGTGCGGATACACTTGATGTGAGTAAGGTGAGATACTGCGCTTTCCTGACTCGTGCTGGTACCGTAAAACTATTCGCGTTCAGGCCGTCCAAACCTGGACAGGTGAGATGAGGTAAAGAACATGATTGACACACAGATCAGACAAAATCGAAATGTCACCTAAAGGAAATTAGCTGCGGCGACAGCAGTAGCTCTTGAGACAGTAAAAAAAAATCGTAAAAGAGCTAGGGCACCGCAGAATAGTTGCTGACGCAAGCATGTGCACAGCCGAGGCGATTGCTTCGACGTTCTCCCGCACCTTACAGCCGCCCCGAATTAGTGCCAAGCGGTTGTTACCTATTCCGCCGCCTCAAAAAAAAAACAAACATTTGAAGCGAACTCGCCATGCCTCGGACGAGGAATTACAGACCGCTATGTCATCGTGGCTACGTTTACAGCTGGTGGTCGACTTCTTCGAAACCGGCATCCAAAAAGTAGTTGGCCGCTGGATTCGTTGCGAAGTGTTAAACGGTGACTATGTCGAAGTTTAATATGTCGTTAAAATCGCAATAAAATTTTCTTTCCCGTTTCCAATGACCACCTTTTTTGTTTTGAATAATTAAAATTATGTACGCTACCGAACGAAAAGGCGTTACTTACTAAACAGCCCTTGTATTTGACAGAGTAGCATTTATGAAAAAATCCCATATGGTTCTTGTAGTGCGACTATAAATCGAATTTGAACGAGCAAAAGATCTGTTTAAATAAGTTTAACCGATTACCGCGTTGAGTCAGTTTGTTCCGATCGCCGTATGCTTTGTATTATACGGCTCAAAGCCGCGGTGAAATTTTTATGTGCAGTTTTTTCCTTACGATTCCCTAGTCGGTTTGAAAAATAAAATAAATATATTTTTTTTATTTATCAAACCATTTTCTTTTTTTGTATGTTTCCTCCCTTCCGATTTTGGTGTTGGCTTATTTTTCGCGAAAGACGAGATGAGAAGCAGGTTTCGTTCTACTTGTGTGCGTTTTTTTTTTATTTAGTTTTTGTTTGTCTTGAAAACCCGTCGGAACATTAACGATGTTATTTTAAAAGGTTGCATCACGTTTATTTTGTTTTTCTTTATTCGCTGGGTCAGTTGTTAGAATCGTTTGTTTGTTTTTTTTTTGTTTTTGCGTTGTTTTCCGCGACAATATGCATATATTTTTAGTCGGCGAATGAAATTAGTTATATCGGTTAAAATTCATATAACCGAAATAGCCGTTTTGATTTTGATGAGAAATTAATAGCTATTGTAGTCGTTGAAAAAATTCTAACATTCAGTTGTATTGAATGATACCCGGGAATAGATTGAACTAAATAAAATTTTAATAGTAATAGTGAATCATTAGACCATGCTACACCTGATCTATAGGGAGAAAACAATTCTTGTTTGCCACTGTTGAAAACTGACGTTATCAATAATGTAACTGTCGTTGAAATAGCTAATGTCGACCTTTAATTAATTTCGGAAACTTTCATTCAACGGTTGGCAAATAATGCGATTTTTTTTTTTTTTTTTTTTTCACGCATGCCAGGTATCGAACGATATTAACCCAACCATCAAAAATGATTATTCGCTTGAATCTTTTTAAAGGGTGTTTTTCTGAACTGTGCCTGAAATGGACTGGTTTCGCGCCTTCATTTACAAGTTCGACATCAACGCGTTACGCAACAGAAGTACGCAGGCTACGCGCTGGTACTGCTACATATGTTGGCTAGGAAATTCATCTGGATCCGGCCGCAACAAATCCTCATGTCGACCTTTCGCATGTCACACTTGCTTTCGTCTAAATGAAACGAATGAAATAAAACGCGATTGACTAGTGCCGATTAAAATTCATCGCTGATATGCACTGCTCATTCTGCCATTGCCGAGTTAAATTGATAAAAGTAAATCAGTTGCGCCTTGTAATGTACGTTCGTTGCACTATTAATAGAACACTTAATAGAGAAATTGTTTCCCGCATCCTATCGCATTTCAGTGGAACTTGCCTGAACACAGTTATGTACCGCCGGACTCAAACGGATCAATAGAGAATGATCGAATGAAGCGAAGCTACACCAGCAAAACCGAAAACTTGGACTTATCAAAAACCTCTCTTGTAAGACAATTTTTTCAGAATTTTAAAACTATCTTTTACACGACCACCGTCTTTTTCCCTTTTTGAAAATCCTACCGTGAATGTTGATTACTCTCCTCACTTTCGGATCAAACGTGTTTTACCCTTTAGCGCGAAAACTCGGAAGAAATCTAAACAATCATTCCAAACTAAACTGAAATGCCGCATTTTATTTCAAGCTTAGTAGTCCCTGATTATTATCTGCTGGTTGGACTTTTAACTAAGAAGAAGAGAACAAATATGCGATGACGCTGTCGAAGAGTTTGAGCCGGCTGAAAACACGAACCTCGTAATTTAAAGAAAACACGAAATGAAAAAAGCTGCTCTCCAGTGCCGGATAAAAAAAGTACAACTTGAAATCGGAAAATAATGTAGAAAAATAAATAAAACTTTCGTATTACTCCAATAATGTGCCCTTATACTTTATCGTCTACTAATTGTGTTTGCCTAGTGTGTTCCGAATTTTCATCACTTCCTTTACGATTTTACGCCAAGGTAATGTAAGTTCGAGAAAAAGAATGGATCAATACCAACAGCGTTCTGCGGCCGTTTAAAAAGTTATATTTATTAATGAAAAAGTGTAAAAAGCCTTTTAAAATTCTTTTCTTTGCCATTGGAGGATAATCGTTTAGAAAAATATCGCGTATTTACATGTTTTATTTTTTATAAATTTTATCTCGCTTAACGCGCCGCCGAAAGAAACTGATTAAAATCGGCACATTTCTCTTAATAATACGCTGTTATTATTTATCCTTTTGGTTCATTACTATTTTCCTTTTTTTGTTCTTTTTTTAATATACGAAATATGAAAATAAATTACGAAAAAAGTACCCGTTTCACAAAATCTCGTAAAATCCGGTTATTTTTTTAGCAGGGTGCTTTCAAAGTTTAAAAACCAGCAAAGAAATTTCTGAATTAAGAAAAATTTCCTTAAGGCAAGAAAATTTCTTCTAGCCGAAGACTCGGGGACTTATTTCAAAATGTTTACTTTTCAACTGCTCCAACGCAAATAGATATTCAACTTAAATTAGCGGAATTTTTAAAAAAGTGAATAATCTACTCATGTTTTTCTTTATTTAATAATCTGTTAGATCTTGTGGAAGCTTTTTATTTTGTTTATATTCCGAACGCGGAAATATTTTTCCGAATTTTCGCCATTTAAGGCTTTTCTATTTTTTCATTTTCAAAAATGTGCTGCTGGTTGATGGTATTTTCTTCAGAAATTAGTATTTTACATTGCATTCAAAATTCCGTAAATATATCGATGAAACCAAAAAACGCGTTAATTATCAACGTTAGTAAACTATAAAAGCTGCCGAATAAAGATTAACGTTGAATAAAAATTAATTAAGTTACGCGCATAAGTGCTGCGCAATAGACACATAATATACATTCTGCCTAAACGCACAGAACAGGACGGGTAAAAAAGGTTCCTACGGAACGGTTCAATACATTTTGTTAGAACCTAAGTAAAACTGTAGAGATTAATAAAATCTTAGCAAGTTTTTTCTGCTTGGTTTTTTTTTTAGTCTCCGTGGTTTATGTGCGATAAGCTGAGTATTTAAACAAACTAATGATGTAAAAACATGGGAATTTAATTTAAATTTTTTGTTCGAATTACCAGGGAATTTTTTTCTTATTATCTAAATAGAGGAGATTCGCGAATAACTATGAATTAAAAATCACTACACCAGCATACGAGTGAAAATGATAGCGTGTTAAAGCGAATGCGTTTATTGTGGTTTTTGTATTAGATTTTATCCGGTTGTTAGTTCGCGAAAACAAACGAAAAAAGGAGCACAAAACTTAAAAAAATATACACAAGGAGAACAGTCGCTGTCCGCACTTGAATTGAGATTTACGAAATAATTCATGGGCTGAGCCGTTTCGCGTCGCGAGGAAACATCGAAGTTTTCCGTATATCATCTAAACCGAGATATAACATTACCAGACGTTCCAATCCGATACCGGCGCCGGCGTGCATGGGACATCCGTACCGGAAAGCATCGATGTATGATTGGATCTTTTTCACGTCTATACGGGCATTAAAATGAAGAAATCATTAATGTAAAAATGAAAATAAAAACCCGATAGAAATTTAATAGCGAGAAAATAAAAACATAAGCGCTATTGCACTCTCGTATTTCGACTCTTTAGTAAAATACAGCAGCGGCTATCTTTCACGCGTTCCTCTGTGCGGCCACCATCATTTGATGGTTTTCACGCAATATGTGGCCTACGCACAAACTGAGTTTTACGAATATGCCGTGATGACACTATTTGTCCCCTCTTATGAAAATTAGCGTGGTCCATAGGAAAAATATTATGCTATGGCATTGTTGCTGCTATTATCTTCGCTTGTAATTTAGTTTTTATCGGGAAATTTTAATATTTCAGCGGAATTTCTGTTTTTCTTTTATTATCATTTTTAATATTAGTCAAAATAAAACACATCGCTTCTATTACAATTTTCATCGCTATAGCATCGTATGTTATAGGGTTAAGCTGCTTTTGCCGGGTGGTTATGATTTGAATTCTAACTAACATATGTGATATTGTTTCGTGTATTATTTTAGGAATTACATTCTTTTTTACTTCTGCGTGCAAAACAGGTTATGAGAAATTTCGTATGACATTTAATTTTTTTTTTTAACTGATGACGCTACAATTTTTAATAAGCTAATCTATCCGAGCAATGTTCGCTAAAAATTACTTCCCCACCAGACGATATATCTTTAATTATTTTCAAAGATTATAACAGAAACACTAACTGCGATGGTATAACTACTACTGTAACAATAATTAAACACACCTGACTTTTTCAGGCGGTCAGAAAGGGAAAAAAAACATAAAAATTAGCCGGCAGTGTCTGTTTCAGGACGATTTACTGAAATCTAATTCACGCCAGTTTGACATTTTCCTTAAGCAGACCGGTGAATAAAAATTACAAAATTCTGCATTGTGAGTTAGCGATGGAATAAGAGTAAAGATATTAAAAATAATACAACAATCCTAACTCCACTTCTAACAAAATGAATCCGTTGTTCCATTAAACAAAATATAGTTCCCGAAGGTAACACAATAAACAAAAGTGGAAAAGCCGTATTTTTAATAATTATCGTCCAATTACGATACCAGTTATAGGAAAAATTCTGGAACAATGCGTAATGTTTCACGTAAGGAAATGTCTGGAACAAAACAACATTCTACATAACCGGTTTGGGGGTTTAGAGAAGGAAAATCAACAGTCTTGCTATTAAGATTACCAACAAATAATGTCAACCGTGGCAAAGGGGAACCAATTTGTTATAATCGTTATTGACATTAGTAAAGCTTTCGATACGGCCAACCATCAAATACTAATGCAAGATGTGCGAGAAATAAGAATTATAAATTAAAGTAAATAACTGGTTTAAAAGTTGTCTATATAATGAGATGGGTGCGGTTAAAATCGGTAAAGAATTAAGTAAGAAGGAAATAACATTAAGCGGTGCCGGACAAAATACTAGCTCCGTTGCTGTTATTCTCTTCGTAAATGTGTGTTGAAAATGTAATGGTGTATGCGTAGGTAGATGATATAGCACTTATAATGGAACACAAAGACATTCACATGGTAGAGGAACTCTTGCCGGAAGACTTAAATATTATTTTTAGATGGGCGCGTGATCAATAACTAAACTATTAGTATAAGGAAAAATGTAAGCGTTTGCATATAAGAATATCTAGCAGATGTATAACATATAAACTGTGTTTAACATTGTGCAATAACAACTGTATATATAAAAATCTCATACCCCTGTCTAACTGCGAATGTACTCTTTTGATAACAGTGGAAGAGTTTAAATACCTTGGCTTAACTATTGATAGAACACTTATCATTTGGGACAAACGTATTATAAGTATATCTAAAAAAGTTGGACAAATGCTATCAGCATTATATATATATATATATATATAGGTTAACTTAATCGATACCATACGCAGCGTCAGTCGTTTATATTTCAACGCGCTGGTCGGTATGGGGAGAGGCGAAAAGTACGATAAATAACCAGCATAAACGATATTTAAAAACGATAATCCAATAAAGAAACACGCCACTAATAACATTAGCTGGTGGAGAGAGAAAATTGAAATGTCTCCGAAGATGCTCTACTATTACTACAGACTACTTGAATATAAGACTAAAAATTTACCTATTCCCACGATGCCGAAAGGTAGAAAAACTAGAAACGATAGCAAATTGTGAAAAATAACAAAGTAGATAATGTTGATGAATCAGTCATAATTAAATTGCTCGAACAGAGAATTTAATGAATACAGAGATAGGCAAGTGAAAATTACAAATCAGACATGGTTACTAGATAACATAAAAGAATGAACAATTCGTTTTTTTGAAATTATGTGTGGTCCGATTGTAGAGAATCGATTATACTTATAATTAATTAGGGATGATGCGCGTTAAAATAGTTTTTTTCTTTCAGTTGTATATGCAGTTACTCTTTGTATACATAGTAGGAATTAGAAATATTATAATTATATCATTTGCCTTGTGAGACCGGCAATTTATTTAAAAAAGAGAAAAAAGTGTACATTACGATAAAGAGAGGGGGAAAACAGTTTTTAAAATAACAACAGACAAAATTAATATATATATATATATATATATATATATATATATATGTATGTGTGTGCATAGGTTAGAATTAAAGAACAAAAGTTAATCACGAACAGGAGATAGATGGATGAATTCTATATATACCACCGCAACATCAAAAAACAAAAAGAAATTTAATCAGCAGACATGTCGTCCTCTTCGTAGACCCACCGGTTTTTATCTCTCTTATACTCAACCTCTTTCAACATAGAACTCTTTATCTATCTTCTCCTTCTCTTTCCACCTCTAGATGCGTCTATCGTGGGCTTCCCCAGGGATCCTGCCTTAGCCCCACTCTTTTTAATATTTACTCTTTCGATATTGCTTTGCTTCCTATTCCCTCTTTCTCTCTCCTTTTTGCTGATGACATTTTAGTTTATTCCACCTCAGATGATCTGTCCTCTGCCACCAACGAGTTAAACCATTCATTGTCCCATCTTAGCAATGCTCTATCTACACTCCACCTCTCTCTTTCCCCTTCCAAGTCTTCCTGTATAATTTTTGCTCTCCGCCCCTTTAATCGTGCTTTTATAAACATCAACGTATCTGGTACACCTATTCCCACTGTTAATTCCATATGTTATCTAGGTATTTTCTTAAATAGTCGCCTTACATTTCATGAACATATTAATTATATCTATAATTCCTCGATCAAAAGACTTAATCTCCTCAAATCTTTATCACCGCTCAGATGGGGCGGAGACCCGTGCATTCTATTAATTCTATATAAATCGATTATTCGGTCCAAACTCGACTATTGTTCCTTCATTTATGGCAGTGCCTCCAAGTCTCTCCTTTCGAAACTTGACGCAATTCAGAATTCCTGCCTTCGCCTATGCACTGGTGCTTTAAGATCTTCTCCTATTCCTGCGATTCTATCCGAATCTTCCACTCAACCTCTTTCCATTCGTCGTTCACTCCTCGGTTATCGATTTTTAATAAAACGCCTCCCCATTTTGTCATCCAATATTATCCCTTCCTATCTTTATATCAAAAATCACTGGCGCTTGGCGCCTCATAGAATTCCGATTTTATCGCATATAGCTGCTCGTGTTTCCAATTTTTCTCCCTACGTTTCCTCTTATAACAGTCTTCCTTACTTTTCTTTCGACTTTAATAGCATATGGCATCCCATCAATTTCTCCTCTCTTCCAGTCCGAGCTAATTGTTCCTCTCACAATGTAGTCAACTTCGAATTCTTTCAGCTGCTGAACTCTTCTTTTCCTTCCCATGCCTTAATCTTCTCGGATGGCTCCAAGAGTGATGGGGGCGTGGGTGGTGCGTATACGTCTCCTACGTTCCTACACTCTGAGTCCTTCAGACTTCCTTCTTTCTGCTCTATCTTCTCGGCCGAGTCGATCTCAATTCTTCGTGCAATTCATTTCATATCCTCTACGAGTGGAGTTCACAAATTCCTGATTGTCTCTGATTCCAAAGGCGTTCTTCAAGCCATCTCCTCTCCTCCTTCTTATACTTCTGACGGTATCATCCTCTCTATCCGTTCTCTTGTCTCCTCTTTGTTCTCGTTCCGCTCCATTTCCATAGACTTTCTATGGGTCCCTAGTCATTCCAATATTGAGGGAAATGACTCAGCTGACTCTTTAGCTCGCTCAGCCGCCCGCACTGGTCCTTTCCTCGACTCTTTCCCTTCCTCAGACATTCTTTCTCTATCACGCTCTAATCATTCCAGACTTTGGTCTGACATGTATCCATCTATATTCTCAAATCGATTTTCTCAGTACCGTCTTATTCAACCGGTTCCTAGTTTCCTGCCTTGGTTTCAATCTATTCCTATCTGTCGTCGTTCCACTGTTGTTTCCTTAATTAGGCTTAGAATCAATCATTCTCTTCTCCCCTCTTCTCGCTTTCGATTCGCTTTGTCCCCTTCTCCTTTCTGCTCTCTTCACGCTTCTGAGCCTTCTTGTATTTGTGATTCAAATCACATCCTATTCGAATGTTCAGCACTCTCTAACGAACGCTCTATTCTTTACAGCCAACTTCTAGTTTTGGGTCTTCCTACTCCCTTTAACGCTACCTATATTCTTTCCTTCCCATTGCCTTCAGTTATCCCATTGCTACTGTCCTTTGTCCTCTCCATTTCTGACCGCCTGGTTATTTAGTTATAACTGTTAATTTTTCATGTTGTTGGGTCAAGGCCGCTGGCGCGCCCAGGGTAGGGAAAAAAAAAAAAAAAAAAAATCGTAGATTATTCTAAAGCGTTTGTGCCGCGGTAGTATGGGGAAAATAATTTGGGAAATTCTAAATAAAACGGAAATCTACTACACCATCTAATCTGGCTGATAAAAGAATTATTTGAAAACAATATGGCACAAGAATAAAAGCAAATAACGCACAGTCGAATGGATTTAATATAACAAAAGGGATTACCACGAATCGCCGTTAATTTTTAACATGTATACCAAATATACTTATACTATTGACAAGGATGATAAGGTCAAAATAGTCATCAGCTGGAGTTAATAAAATTGACTCTTATAAAGCGGTAGACAAATTTAATTACCTGAAATCCTTAGTAGATAATAATGGAAGTCGGAAGTAAAGAGACGAGATTGATCGTAAGTAGAAATTCAACTTTTATATTATCAAATGATTTTAATTAGTAGAGAAAATAAAAAGAAACTACTGAACTCTCTAATAATGTTCTTAATAATTGCGAAGTATGCGGCAGGAAAACAAGCGATTGTAAAGCCATTCGATGCTTTCGAAGTGTGGCTGTACAGTAATGACAGAACATCGAGCTAAAGATGATATATTCAAAGAACACCAGAACAAAAATATATAAAAATATAATAGTACGGCTCTCGGATCGAGCACATGGAACAGGGCCAGTGGAAGCACCGGAAAAAATCATCTTCGAGAGAAAATCGGGCAGCTACAGACTATGAACAGGGGATATTCGCTGGAAGTATCAAATAACATAACTAATTCATACATACATCGATAATGCAATAGGCGTGGCTGAAAATCGAAAAAATTGGAACACCGTGGTTCATGGAATTTTCCAGTCAATCAGAAAATCACCCCCCGGGTTCTTCGTAACGACGACAAAGAAGCCAGAAGGAAAAACATACACTGTGTATTCTGTAACCGAACCAGCATAATAATTTTAATTGTTTTAATTTAAAATTATGAACAACGAGAAATAATATTGGAAGAAAAAAATGGATGACAAAAACAAACGGGTATAATTTTTACAAATCAGCAAATTAAGCGTCTAAAAGAAATACGTATGTTTTCTTTTTTTTACAAAACAAGATAATTTTTTTAAATATTAATTAAGTAAAGATAATATTTAGCCTTTTATAATAACTTGGAAAATTCCAAAAAAAGGGGCTATATAACAATGACCAGCGTGAATATAAAAATATGTATATTGTTTTTCCTCGTTTTTGTAAAATTCGTCTAACATAAATATGTAATTTATCAAGTATCCAGTGGGAAAGTGGCTATTCTTCAAACGCTGGTTAGCATTGGTATAAATATTTAAATTTAATATTTAATTTCGAATTCTGAACGCATACAATGATTATCGCCCGGTTTTTCCGCTGCGCTATTTTATAACAATGAAATCGGATATTTTTTAATATCTCTCGCTTCCGGTTCTCAAAGGATTTCACGATATTTAAGTTTTATAATAACGATAAAAGGGAAATGTCTTTAAGTTGATAGAACGATTTTACATTAAATTGTAGCGGGAGAAAGGTGGTTCCCTTTTTTTTTAAATATTAATCGTTAAGTGCACAATTTTTAAACGGCTTACTTATATTTTTGCATAATTTCGCTTGCTCCATCAGTAAATCCGGATCGTGGATCCGTTGTGAACCCGATAAAACCTCTTCTCCTCTCATGAAGATATCAAAAGAGTTCGACAAATTCTGCAACGCAAATAAATGTAACGAATTAATTTAATCGACGAAAGTTACACTGAAAATATTAGTGCGAGCGATAAAATTTTGTTCGCTACATTTTAGACAGCCGTGTTAAATTTAAATTTGTCTCCGACCCCGAAATTATTGTATATATATATATATATAAGTTGTTTTATAGTTATCAAAATTGCGCCAGGTAACGTTATAAATTTAACAAAATCTCGCTTTAATAAATCATTACCTTTTTCTTAAAATCCGGCATTGTGTAAAACGGTCTGAATTCCAACGGATATTTGTCCAGAACGAAAAAGTCAGTATCGTACTACACATTAAATAACAAATGTAAGCATTTTAAATTAACCGTTAGCGATAATAATCATTATACTACGCAATATTGTGTTTACGATACGTGTATTAATTTCTTTCTTTTTTGACACTTATCACCGTATTAATTTCGGGTCTTGTTTTTTTTTTTTTTTTAATTAATCACGTTTTTCGTATAAAGCGAATCGTTTAATAAACCTGAGTACATGTAATTCGCGTATAGCAAAAAGGTAAAACCGATGATACAGTTTCTATACCGTGATCATGAAGCTATCAGCTTCGAAACGCGCCCATCAGTAGTAGTGTGTAATAAATTAAATATATTATTATTATTTTATGAAAAGCGTAAATTTTTCCATATGGTTTTGTTTCAAATTAAAATTTTGAATTTTTGTAATTTTTTCGGATTGCGCTGATTTTTTGTTCATCCGAAAATTATGTTCGATATATTTTGTTTTTGTAAAAGGACGACGATATTTTAACAAGTATATGTTGCCTTTACAGTTAGTAATCGAAAAGGGTAAAGAATTCGGAACAGACGATTTATTCCACTCCATCGGACGAGGGAGAAGCGGTAAAAAATGGAACACTAGAAGTACACAAATGACACTGTGCATTTACCGTAACGAACGTAATTGAGACCAACGCACTAATTACAAATTAAAAAATGTCGACAACAACAAAAGTAAAACTCGATGAAATCTTTAATCCCGCCAGGTTATGAACCTTCGAATCGGCTGCTGTAAATAGATAATGTCGAAATTTTCGATAAAACTGGGTAGCCCAATACTACTGGTTGGCTAATAAACCGCCGAGTTTGAGACTCGACTCGTTTCAAACTCGGATGAACCTGAAATCAAACTAGGTATAGCGAAATTTGGAACAAAATAGGGACGACCAGCACAAAGGGGAAGCTCCTAGCATTCAGTCTTAGCATGCGCGATGCCCCCTACCAAAGATATGTTCGACTTCCTTCATTTATAATGCACACTTTTATTTTAAAACGTAATATATAGAAAACATCAACTCGCTCGAAATTTATTTATAGTTATAATAAACGCTGCCTAGAGTTTTGCATCAGCATTCATGGCGTGTAATATACACGCTGATCCGAAACTAATCAGTGTTTATTATATTTTTATAACTATAAATAAACTCCGACGAGTTTATGTTTCATACTTCGTTTCATAGTAATATTCACATAACAGGATCGTATGGAAAATTATATGATTGTTGAATTTTTCGCGTAGCTGTTTTGTCGCGGTTTACATATATTCTCCTTGCTTCGTTCGATATTTGCTTACGGATACTACTCTGTATTTACTAAAAATCTGATGATATAGCGGGTCGCTGTTTTTATTTATAAATTTTCATTTGTAAATATGCAGCATTTTAGTCCGGATTAAAAGCAAAAAGTAAACTCGTATTACCTTTTCTTTTATAATACGGCCTAGGAACTTTTCGTTCTCCCGCGACAGTTCATCGTAAATTGTAATTTTAACGTCGTGCTCCCGCAGTAAACGAATACAATCCCAATACTGTAAACGTAACGCCGGTTCCGTGAATTTAAATTCACTCACTCGGTATTGTTTAGCGATTATTTCGGTTTCTCTGCTGCGGAAAAAAAGGCATCGGTTGTTAATATAGGCTTTAAATATATAGACGAAAATAAACGGTATAAGCGATTCGTCGTCGAGTGAGTGACGTCATTCGAAAGTCTTTTACGCGATTAATGCGTAAATTAAATGCAAAATTGAAAGGAATCATTTGTCATACGGCGAAGCGAAAAGGCAAAAATCGAAAGTAACGAAACGGAAATGATAGTTCTGCGAGCGCATAATGCAAGACGAAAATTCCGAGCAATCGAGTGTTTAAGTCGGCAAATGTTTTTATTAGGTTAATCGGGTGAAAGTTGTAACGAAAATTTTGAAAACACCATCCAATTTAGGATATATTTACGGAGCGAATGAATTCATATTCTATTCGAGAAAATACCAGTCGGTCTCTAACCTGCTGACAGTTTTTAACCATTTTGACATACATCGTATCTATGAATGATTGAAAAAGTTAATTTATTTCTTCAAATATATTATTTTTTTACATATTTTCACTGAAGAAAAATGCTTACGTATTTTTTAATCGTTTAAAAATCTCGATAAACGTTTCTTCGATCAGCTCCAGTACTTCGTGGTAATCAGATTTAAATGCCATTTCCAAATCGAGTCCGATGAATTCGGTTAAATGGAGATCGGTGTTCTTCTCTTCAGCTCGGAAAACTATTAAGTTAAAAAAAAAAAAAAAAAAAAAGTTATCGTAATAATAAAATATATTCAAAATTTTACATCGGATACAAAGTGTAATTTTCATTCCGATACCACACGAGAATTTACAAAACATTCCCATTATAAATAACAAATGAAAATGATTAAATTACGTTTTATTTTTAAAAATGTATACATATATATATATATATATATTTACATAGTAACATTAAAATACAACCGTTTGTTAACAGTAACCCAGTTGGTGGCATACCTGATGGTGTTAACGATGATAAATATTCAGGTGGATATTGCAAATCTATATTTTCATTATCAGTATTATCATTGCCACCGTAAGATTCTACTTGATCAATAGACACAAACCTTTAATTATTTCACCGTGTGAAGTCTTAGGATAGATAAATGATTTTTTAACTTCATTATTTCGAGTAGCAAGAATAGTTTTACTATTTAATTCATTTGTACTTTTATATTAAATAGATATAATTCGTTTATTATATCTCCACATATTAAATCTAGAATTGTGAGATTGTTTATTTTACTATTACCAATTTCTAAAAGCTAATTAGAAAACTCAATTACTTCTGACGTAACTCTTGTATTCTTAATTAACTTTTAAGGTCCGTTTATATCTTCAGACATCGAGCGTGTCAGACACCGTCAGACACAATTTATTTACATCTAACGTGTTAGAAGCGTGCCGTGTCAGACATCGACAGACACCGTCGTCGGTGTCGGACGCGGCTGCTCTCACCGGCAGTTACTGAATAACTTTAGGGGGAAAAGCAGGTCGATTTATGTTGAAAATGATCCTGGCACTTCTCTGTGGAAGATTTATCCATAATTGCATCGTTACTAGAAGAAGAAGACCGGGATAAAACTAAAAAAAGAGCAAAACACATGGCCGTACATGCGACGCTCAAGAAAAGAAAAATTAGAAGGAGAATATTGGACGCTGTTTAAAGAACTTATTGTTCGTTCCACGCCTGATCCTTTTTCTGATTGTCACTGTATTTTTTGTCCGTTAAATCATAAAGGCATCGTTATATTCTGCTACAATTTATTTGAGCTTTTCGTTATCCATGGCAAAAAGAAAAAAAGCAAAAAAAGTCTGCACGGTCCCGATACTCTATTCACATTGCCCGGAAAGTAGCCACAGATACGTACAGGCACGGATCCGTTCAGACAAAATATTCTTTCCGAAATTACGGGCCGGACACGATACGTGTCTGACCGTGTCTGAGCGGTCGCGTTACGATAGACGTAAATACGTTAATACACACTGCATAGAAATATATTATTTTGTCTGACACGCTCAATGTCTGAAGATATAAACAGACCTTTAACCGTGTAAAATGTGGCCACAAATAACTATATTTCAAACATAATTGAAAAATATCTACGTAAAATTATATACAATTTTTTTTTTTTTTTTTTTTTTTTTTGTAATAAGTTGCGGGTCCCACAAGGCAGTACGTCTGTAGGTGCCCTCTTAATACCTCCTTAACATTATACAAAGTACACGTATCATACGATTACACTTGACGAACATCCGTCTTAATTATATACACGTATGATCGATTCTCTACCATTCGCCCATATACAATAAAAACTAACTTACTGTCATTCATTTATATTCTCAACTAGCCACTGATTAATTATTTGTTTCCAAAGTCTTATCTCTGTGTTCATTAAATCTTTCGGAATTCATACCGGCAATTTAATTAATACTACCTCATCCGTATAAAAGAATGTTTTTATTGTAAAAATTATAATAGAAAGATTTATATATATTTTTATACATACATACATACATACATACATACATACATAAACACATATATATATATATATATATATATATATATATAAATATAATATGTGATCTAATTCGTTTGCTAAACATGTTTTTCTTTCATCTTTTGTTTAAATTTAACGAGTATTTTTTATGTGATATAAACATGCCGGCGGCAATGAAACATTTTGCTTTGACAGCTTCAATTTTTTATAATTCATATTTTGACATCCATAAACTACAAACAGTTGTATCCGAAGCTATCACTGAGGGAAATATTACGTAAATCACGGTGTGGGTTTTAAGAGTACTCGTAGAAGTCGCAGGGGCTCAAATGACGTAAGTTTCGCATTAACAACATGGCCAATAAATATTTAAGCAAATATTTCGTCCTATTTGTCCGTAAGCTGGCTGTTTAAATAAATAAGACGGAATATATGTTGCTTTACAGAGCATTGCTGAAAATATATTACGAGTAAGAAAAATTGATATCGTTTTCTTTAATACGAGAGGTGTTTTGAAAAGTTGCGCCCTTCGATTAAAAAACTTATTCGATTTTGGATGAATTTAAGTATGGTTATCACGGCGTATTTTATTATTTGTTCGAAAACTACACCAGATATTATTAATACGAAACAACGTTCCATTTTTTGTTTAATGCAAACTGTAAATAATGTTTGTTATTTATTTCCGTTAGTATGGCATCTGAAACCATCTTTACGAAAAATGATTTCTCTTATTCCAGTTACTCCGTGATAAGGTTCTTTTTCAATCACTTTGAAACAATTATTTTTTTCCTTATAATATTGATATAATAGCGGAAATGCACTAGTTCTCAATAGCAGCCTAGTCATCCTAGTTTGCCATGCCCTCGCAACTGGACAAATAGCGTGGAATATGTTCCCGCTGCAGTTTCGCCTTCCTATTCTGCGTTGCTGCTTTACTTGTACATATTGTATTCTATCTCGTTCGAATAAATACAATGAATTGATGATCCTCGGGACAAACGTTAAATGGTTTGTTAGGCAATGGCCCATCTGTTGCGGTAACACGTAAACTCAAGTTCATCTGTGTACCAAAATGATACAAAGAATTCAGAAGGAGACATATTTGCATTCAATGATAAAAGTGATGAATAACGGTTTAATCGGAAAAAGTAGAAATTTTGAGCAACGGCAACATTATTACACTCTTGGATTCTAAACGGTTAACAATTAAGAGATCTGCTGTGTCGTTACGTAAGAACTGAAAAAAGTACAAACATAAAATATACTCGGCTGCGATAAGGCCTACAAAAAAAAAAAAATAAATGATTGACTTGGTACCTGATCCGATGGTATAGACTCTATTAAAATTAGCAGCGATTGCCATTTGCTTGTAAAATTGTGGTGATTGTGCGAGATAAGCATTTCCTCTGAAATAGTCAACGGTGAATATAGCCGAGTCACCTTCGGATGCGGCATTAACCAGTTTTGGTGTGTGAATTTCTATAAATCCCTGCGCAAAGTAAAATTTGTTTTAATCTTATTGATTGTGTTAAACTTTTAAAAATGGATCATTTTTAAGTAAAATTTTTTACAACGAGTTATTTAATTTATATGATTCTAATTTATACCTGCTGCAGAAGTTATAATTTTTTTTTTTTTTTTTGTTAACGCGGAATGTAAATTTATTTTAATAAATAAATTGTAAGCAGAACTTTCATTAACGAAAAAAAAAACAAAAAAAAACCCTATTGTGGATTTAAAATTAAAAAAAAAAAAAACAAAAAACCTTTGAATATTGCGGGAACGGAGCGCGAATGTTAATGTAATGTATTTTTTTTATCCCCTCCCCCTTTTCGGCATGTCAGCAACGGATCTTCGCCCAGAAATGACACGAGGGAAAGGAATCAGTTAGATGTAGAGTCGGTGTCAAATATTGATAGAATAAAAGAACTGAGGATCGGAACAACGGAGATCGACGGAAACGATAACATATACGAAACGCAATAAGGATTAGGGAGTTTAAGTGATAACAGATCGGAGTACAAAGAAGTAGATTACATTAACGAAGGATAGACATTCAAAGAAAATATGGTCAGGACTGTAAACGGCTTCGTTGTCTGAATAAAGAGGGCAACTAGGGGATAAAGCGAGACGAAAACGAAAATGTGAGGAGGGGAAAAAATATGATTGAGACATAAACGGATAATAGAGATAATAATGGAGCGGCGAAGCGAAGGAAAATTGTAAAACCAAGGCCGGGCAGGAAGATTAGGTTGGATGGAAAATAAATGGAAGGTTGATTGGAAAAGGAAGAAACGTAAAAATCTAACAAGAAACTTTTTAACAAATTAAAAGCGGGAATTTTAGTGAAATAAAAGCGGGAGAGTACAGTAATCTGAGCCAAGGAATCTGCCATTTCGTTACTCTCTACCCCCATATGACTGCGAACCCAGAGCATATAAATTCGGATAGCATGAAGGAAGAAAACAGTGTGAATAAGAGAGCGCATACGGAGGATAAAAAAATCAGAGGAGTGAGAGGAGAAGTGTGAGGAAATAGATTTAAGAGCACGCATGGAGTCAGAGGTAATTAAATATTTAGAAAAAGATCGATGGGAGGAAATATAAATTATAAAACGTAGAATGGTCATTAGCTCGGCCGTAAAGATAGTACAAAAAAAAGGGGGACGAAAAAATTCCGAGAAATTTTTGCTCGGAAGGATGAAAGAAGCTCTAACTCCATTAGGTCGAACTATCCGTAAAAATGGTCTTGTGAGAAGGAAAACGGGATTCGATATAACTATGGAATTCCTGTATAACTGTTGTACTGGAAAGGGATTTCGAAGAAAGAGGAAAGTTTGGGAAGATTGGAAAGATCTGTAAAATTGAAAGAAAAGTAAGGGAGATTATTGGAAGAAACTGTACAGAATAAAAAGAATTCAGTCGCGAAGCAATGTGGGCTAGGATAGGAATTTTCTTGGGAGTGAAGCGCCAGTTTTGCAGAATAGAAAGGTATGAAGGAATAAATCTAGAAGATGATAACGGTAAGCGTTTACGCAAGAAACGATATCCTAAACAGGATCTACGGATGAAAAGGGGGAGGCGAGTTTGACTGCAGCTGCCGGTATCGGAGAAGATCTAAGAGCACCAAGGCAAAGACGAATACAAGAATTTTGGATTATATCCAGCTTGGAAAGAAGTGATTTTGAGGCACAGCCGTAAATAAAGGAACAGTAATCCAATTTAGAACGGATAATCGATTTTTACAAAGAAATGAGAATGTTGGGAAACAAGCTTTCAGTAAGTTCAGTCTTTTAAGAGCAGAAGGATAAAGGAAATTAATATGTTCATAAAAGCATAGACGACCGTTAAGGAATACATCGAGATAGCAAAAACAATCTTTACGAGGGATAAGTATGGAGTTTAAGTATGCAGAGACTAAAGCAGGATTAAAAGGACGAAGAGAAAAGACAATACAAGAAGATTTTGAAGGGAAGATAAAAAGGTTCAAAGAAGAAAGAGATTGTTCCAATGTAGCTAGAGATGACTTTTAATATCACAGGATGAGGAAAAGAGAAGGATGTCATCTGCAAAAAATAAGGAAGAGGAGTTCGTAAAAAGAAAAGCAACAGCAATAGTATAAATATTAAAAAGAGTAGGACTAAGGCAGGATCCTTGTGGAAGACCACGTGAAACAACTCTTGTAACCTCGAACGAGGAGAAAGAGAGGAGAATGAGGGAAGAGAAATACGTCGAGATGTTAATTGCTATCATTCTATCTCGAAGAGTAGGAAGATGGGCATTATCAAAATCACTGGAAACGTCAGTAAAAGTAGCTAATATATACTCTTTATCGATGAAAGATTTATAGATATGAGAAACAAACGGATTGACGCAGTCAGCAGGACTAAATCCTTAACGGAAACCAAACATATTAAAAGGAAAAACGTTATTGTGTTTAAGCCACCAGACTAGGCGCTTGTTAAGCACACCTTTGAAGGAGATCGGACGAAGAGAGGAGTTTTTCTTAGGGATAGGATGGCGGGAGGTGTGGCCCATTTGGACAGAAAGAAGTTAAATATACAGAAAAGAGTTTGGAGAGCTTGATTAGATAGCTTTTTAAGGACAGAGAAGGGAACACCATCACGGCCCAGGGTGGGGCTAGAAGATTTTTTAAGAATGGATTTTAATTCATTAATATTAAACGCAGAGTTAAAGAAATGAGGCTTAGAGTCTTCTGTAAATGGAAACGGGCAAGATTCATCAACGTTTGGAACATAAGCAGCAGCAACAGCTTCAACAAAAGAAGACAAACTATCGGAGGAAGTAGTGTGGATAGAAGGACGTTCAGAAGAAGGGAATTTGAAAGCTCTGGCCATTTTCCAGATGTGATTAAGGGGATTAATTCTCGAAAAAGAAGAACAGAAGTTATCCCAAGAGGATTTCTTAGAAGATTTTAGTATAAACTTAGCTCTTGCATTGGCTCTTTTGTGGGCAAGAAAATTTTCGCGTGTAGGATTCAACCGGAAAATTCTAAATGTAGTGCGACTGTGATCGAAACTGGCATTACATTCTTCGTTCCACCTGGGGGACGACTCCGTTTCATGACGGTTTGACGATGACAGTTTACGGGGAGGAGAAGACAACGAAAGAGCATTTGTAATAGAATTTTGGAATAGATGATAGTGGAATACAGGATCGGAGCCATCTAGAAAGTTAGGAAGCGTAGAATCAACTAAGGAATGGAACAGAGCCCAATTAGTTCTGGATAAGTTCCATCGAAGGTAATTGAGAGGTTTGAAACGAGAAGGGGAAGGATGATTCTGGAATGTAATTAGGGCAGGAGTATGATCACTACCATAGGAGCCCATGAGAGTTGAACGTTAAATCGAGAGAAGTATAACTAGATGGACTCTTGTAATAGGTAGGAAAGAGATCATTAAGGAAAACTATATCGTTAGAAAAAACAAGATTTTCAAGAACAGTAACGTTGTTGTTATGGTTTGAGCAACCCCATGATGGAGACCGAGCATTCCAGTCACCCCCCCCCCCCATGATAAATGGATGTGGAATAGACTTGAGAAACAGAACAAGAGGAAAGTGAAGAAAATCGTAATTAGGAGGAACATAAATAGAAATAATGTTAAGCGGACGAGCTGCGTTGGAAAGAATGGAAATGTGTACAATATTAGGCTAATTAGGACTAGAAGGGGAATTAAAAGAAACATCACGAGATTGAAATAGAATGCCGTTCCTAATAAGGATTGCGGATCCACCATAATCATCGTTATGGTCGCATCTGATTATCTAATACCCACGAAAATTAATATTCATATCCGACCGTAGCCACGTTTCCGAAATGAGAGCAACGTTAATACTATGAATGTCTAACAGATCCTCTAATGGATTTTTGTTGACTCTAAGGCTGCGACAGTTTCACTGTAAAATATTAAAAGTAGCGAACATAGTAAATTATAAAAAGAAAGGACTTGAGTAGGGAAGAGAAAAAGAAATAAAGAAAAAACAAAAAGATAGAAGGGGAGGGAAAGAAAGAGAAGGTACATAGAGAGTTCTAGAAAAAAAACCCAGCGAGGTAGAGTAAAAAAAAAGATAATTACAATGTAAAAAAAGAATAAAAAAACGAAGAAGCAGCAAAAATAAACAGAAGGAAAGAAATTTTAAAAAGAAGAGAAAAATCAAGACTAGCAAATTGAGAAGAAAGTTAATAAGAAAAGGAAAGGAATAAATAAAAATAATTAAACAAAAGTTAACTGTTAATAGAAAGACACCGGTAATGGGTGCTAGATTGGAATAAATAAAAGAAAAAATAATAAGTAGGGCACGGGATTTTAGAGACATCGGACAAAATAATTTGGTGCCCATTGCAGCTAAGTTACATAAAAGACCGAAATTTGTAATCGCTATGATCCTCGATAGTAGTTTTAACTTTGCGAGAGTATAATAAATGCTTCGTGGAACAAGACGTTTTCGAATGCCATTAATGTATAAAAAGACAACGAATACGTTCCCTAGTAAGAGTTCGAATATTTAGAATGTTAACTGACCATATTTGGAAATAATTTTTTACGCTAAAAGAAATAAATAAATACAAAGGATGCAAGAAATATTTTTTGGCCGATTAGGAAAACATAATTTTATGATAACGAAATAGAGAAATAATACTAAAATCCATATATACTTGCGAAGGTTAAGGTTTCATGATCATTGTGTATTCATGAATCCTTAAGCTTCTAAACGGGTTGGAATTATATAATAATTGTATTATTGCAATAAGCATCTATTTTATTATTATAAATATCACAAACAGCCCCGTGCCCAGAATTTTGAGGGGGGGGGGGTGAAAATTTTCTTCGCATATTTATTTTATAAATAACAATACATTTTTCACTAATACTCATGCTATTAATAATTTCCATCATTTTGATTTATATATTAATAATTTAAATAAACGAATTACTGCATAAACACATTAATAAAAATGACATATGTTATTGATTATACTCGTAAATAAAAATTTTGCATGAAATATTAATCAAGTACCTAGACTATTTCAATTCTCATGGGGGGGGTTTAACCCCTAAAACCCACCCCGTGGACACGGCCTTGATCACAAATAATGGGCGGTCTCAGTTGAAAATATTAAGTAACGAGAGGAAAACATATAAAAAGAAAATGGAAAATAATAAAACAAATATTTTGAATTATTTGCATTAAAAAATATGATTTGTATGATCGGTTATATTCCGATAAAAAATTTTCAGTTTGTAATCACCTGTTTTTTGCATAATTATTAATTAACGCGACACAATAAAACGTACGTTGATTTAAGGGATATATTAATAATCTGTTATTAGAAGAATTTTAAAAATTAACTCTCTACGGACGCAAAGGAACATAAAGTTTTTTTTTCTTCGCATAAGAATAAATACATATAAAAATAGTATAAATTATTGTGTATTTAAAACATGAATATTACCAAGTTATCGAGTATGTCCCGAAAATATTTGCAAACCAGCGATTGTAATCTAAATATTGCTTGATTAGCTGAGCTACGTAAATCTAATGTGCGGTAATTCAATTTTTTGTCTTGATTTACTTTTGTTAACGTCACTTCGCGATTCTTGGAAATTGAAAAAACAATAAACATTAAGTAATTTAAACGTATATAAATAAATCACGTATTAACATAGGTTACTATAAACATACGAGGTCAAAATTACGAGTAAACGACTAGTAAAGGTCGTAGAGGTTTTTTCTTCTAACTAATTTTTTTTAAATTCTAAACGTAACCCGTTAATTCTAAAAACCCTATGTATTAACGATACGATATTATCTTAAATAAAACTGCAGCTCTTAATTTTAGTAATAAAGTGAAATTTTTACTTTACCTACTCTCTTCTCCTCAAACGGTCTTGACAGACTATACTTATACATCCGCAAATATTACGAATAGTGATATATATATATATAGATAGGTAGCAAACAAGAGACAGCATAGATTCAAGACTTATCTGGTTCCGGACTCAAGTAACTATCAAGTTTATAACTAATCTGAAGTAATTGGCTATCAGAGAATTATCTGGAAAAGTAAAGGCGGTCCTGGGAAGCGAACCGGCCCCCAATATCCTCTTTAAATTCGTTAAACATATACATATATATTAATTACAACGTAATTCTTAGGCTACCTCCCATTAGAAAAAATTTCCCAATTTTATGTAACAAAAAATTTTCTAAAAATATATCCCAATTTTATGTAACGTTTGTTATATTTTATAGGATTTCTGTGATTATGTTATTACATTTATATGGACCGATTTAGAATTACGTTGTAAATTCTGATCGTTTTATACAAAGTATAGAAGAGAAAGAGACAGAAATATAAGCAAGAAGGGTCAAGGAGCACAGCCCTTGCGAGACCAAATAAAATTATGAAGTTGAAAGAACCTACTTGTATTTTTATATATAAAATATTATATATATATATATATATATATATATATATATATAATATTATATATATATATATACTAGCTGACCCGGCGAACTTCGTACCGCCTTAGAAAGTAAATTTTGTGTTAACTTATTAGCTGAATTAACTTCAGTTTTTTATTAAGAAAAAATTAATACTGAAAATGAATTAGGTTCAATAAATGTGCAAAAACCAAAAAGACAAATATTTTGAAATGAATGTAATTTACGCGGCGGCAAGGCATTATTAACTCTAATAACAATAATCAGTATAAATTTATATTAAAAATTTAATGTACTTTGGAAACATGTTTTTTCGGGCTATATCATCAGCTAACAACACAGAGCACACACTCAATTTATATACTTTTTAATAAAGTGTGTACTCTATGCAGTTAGCTGATGAAATGGGCTATACACGAAAAAACGTGTTTCTAATGATCTCTAATTTCTTAAAGTAAATTTATACCGATTTTTAAGATTCCGTACACACTATAAACGACGGAATCCCAATAAGATAGTTCAGGAACGACAAAAAATATTTATTTCTGTTATAGTTCAGAAACGGTTCGACTTATCGCAATTGGATCATAAATTGCAATTAAACTTCTATCTGTGACAATTTACAACTTTAAACTGAGCGATTACCCTGGGCGGTAAAAAAACCTCTAGAATACATAATATGGAATTCAGAACGAATACCCTTAAAAAATTCGTAATTCGTCACCAGATAACTCTTTAAAAGCGAAATTTCAAATATAAAACAGGAGCCCTTTATGGAAATTCAAAAATTACGGTTAAAAAATTATTTAAACCCCCCTTTTGGACCAAAAACGGCAAAAAAAAATGAATTTTCTTCATAAATTCGTAAAAACATTTTGTAATGGACCGAATTGTGAATCTAAACCATTCTCGAATCTACTTGAACACACATAAAAAATTTCATTAAAATCTGTCCAGCCGTTTAGGAGGAGTTCAGTCATATACACACGCACAGAAGAAATATATATATTAAGATATATATATATATATATATATATATATATATATATATATATATATATATATATATATATATATATATATATATATACTAGGAGATTGGTTTCGCTGGCTGCTTCGCGGCCCGTTCCTTCGTACTTTAAATTTTTTTACTTTTTAAATTTTCATAAAGACCGCAACGTTCACATATATTATTTTCTTTAAAAAAAAAAAAAAAGAAGTCCTTGAATACGTCAATCAAAAAACTGAAATTTAGATTAAAATATCCAAAAAACTGAAACTGCTAGCAGGGTAATGTATGTGAGCGGAATATGTTAAATTTATAGTATTAACAATGTTTATTTTTTTAAATGTAATGATTAAATTCGTTTTTTTTTTATTAGAATCTAAGCAGTAAATATATTAAGTCACTGATGACCATCACTCCAATCATTCCAGAATTTATATGCTTAAATTATTTTTCAAAATTTGGACCATTTAATTTTAAAATTTTGGGGGTCTCGTATTTTTCCTATATTCTAGCGATTGAAATATGTCATATAAAAATAAGAGTGACCCTTCAGCTACCATGGAAAGAGATGTGTTTTTTTTTCGTCTTAAGCGTGTATTTTCCCAAATGTTAGTCCCTAAATATCAAAATTGTTCGAATTTTATATTTTCCCTGTATTCTGTAGACCTTAGTGTGCAGGTTAAAAATAAAATCAATACCGTAACTTATATAGAATCGGCAATGGAATTTTTCAAAAAAATTTTCCTAAAACTTGATTTCCAAATTTTTCTAAATTTTGATTTTAAAAGTTTGAGGGTTTTGCAATTTTCTTATAATTTGATGAAAAAAATAAATCGATTGAAAAAAAAAATTAACTCTCTAGCTTTTATAGAACGGGCTGTACAATTTTTTTTCTTGCAGCTTTATAAGATAGATGTGTTAAATCTTAAGTAATTTGTATACGAATGTTGGAAATTGTTCCAAAGAACTATCTCATTAAATTGCAATGAGCGGTCTACATTGTACATTCTTCTTCTTATCCTTAATCCGTAGATCGGTGGATAACCTTTTCTGATGTCCGATCCTGTTGTTAATTGAACTAATCATTAGAATTCCCTTAATTCGGCCTTTCTTTTTAAATTTGTATAATTTGTTGCTGCTGTATCTTTTATTATTATTTGCTCGAGTTTTTCTGGGTCTTTCTCTGCATCGCTTGCCTTCCATTTTGCCTTCCAATATTTGTACCAGCGTCTTATTATGCCGGAATAAATGTCCTATCCACTTAACTCTTCTACTTTTTAATGTGCTCATTCGGGTTCTCGATTCGTGTATTTCTTCTAGTACCTTTTCATTTGTTATTGTCTCCATCCAGCTAATTTTTTTCATCCTTCGCTAGCACCACATTTCGAAGCCTTCGATTATTCGATTATACATTTGCTTGTTTATGTTCCATGTTTCTGACCCGTACAGCAGTGCACTTCACACATATGCTTTCACGAAACGCTTCTTAGTTTCCAAGCTTACTCTTATTACAGTTATAACACAAATTGTTATTAATTATGTTTAATTTATCTAAATAATACGCAATAGAACCACGTTCAGTAAGTATTAGGGGCGTAAAGTACTTCACATTAAAATGTGTATCTTTAAAACATGTTATAATATTAGGAAAAAAGTTTTTAATTAATTTACCATTAGCTTCTTGATTGTATATAAATTTAAATTCCGTAAATACAAGATGATTAATTTGTTCAAGCTTATCGTATTTATTTTGCCGCATTGAGTTAATTTACTTTTAAATTTAAGAAATCCTTTTCTAATATATAAATCTATTGACAATACACGTGCTGAAACTCGTAAAGAAATATTAGAGATGTAGTAATGTAAGATGTTACGTCTACGAGAAATTTTCTGTAGTTAGAATTAATATTACGAATTAATCGTCTAATTAGATTAGAGTAATATAAACTGGTGCAGTATGAATATAGGAGCTGTATTAATCTTTTATACAACATAAATTTCACTGTATACTTTATTTCCTCTGAGTGATTTAAAAATATGATAACATTTATTTGCATACATATGTAGATTTTATGAACAATTTAATTACAAGCAAGCAAATAACAGAAGTTTTATTTTTCAGTTTTAAATCATTTAAGGCTAAATACAACCTTCTTTACTTCATTATTTCATCACCAAGTAGCAGTACTGAAATTGACAAATTTTATTCTAATTCTAGTAAATAATTTCCGATCGTTCCATTCAATCGATTTTTTCACTTTATAAATAGTCCTGGCCCCTCAGAAAACTTTTCTCAGGCCTTTAAGCTCGCTTAAGATTTATTTTCATTAGAAGTTCAAAAAATTGATTCCTAAAATTTCGAAGATTAATTTTTCTCAGGGTGATTCAGTTCGTAGGAATTTCGAGTTTATACTGTGTACGTAATCTATTTTAATATTTACAATTGTATCATTTGTACTTCAACTAGAACTGGAATGAATTCACCCCTAACGCTGTTGCCAGCTAGGCGAATATTTGTTCATTTTTTTTCTCATTATATTTCGTCCTAATGAAGTATTTTTATGTCACTTTACCACCGAGTCCCGCATGTTCCAACAGAAACACTTTTATATCTGTGTATTATTATGTCTGGTTTCTCATATTACGTTTGTAAATTAAAAAATTGAAAAATTAATAAACCGACTTTTACTAACATGTTCCACGTTCGTAGACGAAGTACTAGGTACATCTTCTATTTGAAATGGTAGCGGAGATCGTGCAACACTGACAACCCATAATTCTATAACATGAATTTCCAGATTTGTGTAAAAACATTCTTCTATCGGATCTATAACTTCTTTAATCGTTCCGTATACGTCTATTACCGATTCTTTAGTGATGCTAAATTATAAACATCGAAATGATATTCTAGCTTAATACTTGAATTTATCTGCGTTAATATATAAGCATTATGTTTCCTAATACGAATATGGTCGATTATTAAAAATTCACAGGGCTTTACTGTTAATTTGTAAATTTGAAAATTAAATTTATTACCAAGACATAAACTGAATCATCTGTCTACTAACTGTAGAATTAACAGACGCGAAACATTGCACCGTGAACATTTCATCGCGCAAAATTATGAAACACTGTTTACCTGAAAAAAACACGGAAAAGTGAAGGATGCTTCATTGAAATCGCTGGCGATGAAAAAAATAATAATAATTTTATACTTCTTATACGATACAGATATTACCCATTGTGGGTATATGTGTGTGAAAAAGCAGTAGCCGAACCTAACCCTTAATATGAATTTTTTATTATTTAAATCAAATCAAAACAGTAAGAAAGGTTCTGTCAAAAAAATTTATTTTGAACTTACACATATAAAAGCTCATCCAGTTTGTGTTGTTATAGTTCCAGCAACATTTATCCAGCTTTTCGTATCTTCAAAGGGGGTTTTTTGTATTTACAGTTTCCTTTTTAATAAACTGTATAAGCTATTTTTATACAAAACTGTAATTTAGAAAACATACTTGTTTCGAAGACATTACACAATACACATTTTTTTGAACGCAGTTTTTATCCTCTTTCCGTCTCTTAAAATTGGAATTTTCCAAAAAGTTTTCTTATTCTGTATTCTCGACATATGAGTAATATTCATTTAGAATTTCAATTATCTAGTGTCAATGGTTTCGACTGTAACGTGATTTTTAATTTTTTTAAAAACTATTAAGGAACTTTTACCTCTTTTTCCGCCATTAAAAAAGTTGGGATTTTTTAATGTTTTTTCTTACGCCATTTGTACCGTTAAGCTCCGTGTAAATTTTTAGCTTCATAAACTTAATAATTTCAGCAATATGCCAGTAACTGTTAGGCTACTAAAATATTTACGGATTTTCTCCTTTATATACATAAATTTCTGACGAAAAAATGAATAAATAAAGTAGTTTCTTAATTCAAGAATTATTCTAAAAATTTAATAAAAATGCACTTTGTAAATACAAAAAACTTTTTCAAATTATATTTATTTATTGCATTTATACCATGCATACTTTAAAAATCAATTGATAATAAATAAATCTGTTTTAAATTATTGTTGATTTTCAAAAAGTTTTTAACATCTTATTAGTATTGCGCACTATATTTATATTTCCTCTCCTGTAAGTCCTTCCAAATTCCTTATTGTTTCTGACTCTTTAAGTGTTCTTCCAGCGCTATCTTCATCTTGCCTTTTTCCTTCCACTGATGCTATCAACCTTTCTATTCGTTCTCTTCTCCATGATCTATCCTCATCAACGTCTACCCAGATTGGCTTTCTTTGGATTCCCGGACATTCAGGCATTGATGGAAATGTAGTCGTCGACCTCCTTGCTAAAGCTACAACTTCCAATGGAAATTTTATTAGTAGGATTCCAGCACGTAATATTCTTCTTCCAACTAAATCTTGCCATCTTAGACTTTGGCACTCTGCTTATGTTTCTCTTTTCGCTAATCCTAATTCCTTTTATCTCTTGATTAACTCTGCTCCTTCTTGTCCACCTTGGTTCTATGATTTCCCCAGTTGGCGTCGGTCCATAATTACTAAACTATCTCGCCTCCGTTTCTCGCATAATCTCCTTCCTTCTTCTCTAAATCGTTTTTCCTTGGCTGCACCTCCTTTTTGTTCATTAGATCCTGAAGGTTCTCAGTATATTTGTGATGCGAATCACTTGTTCTTCGAGTATTCCGGTTTATCTCGCGAGCGTGAGTTACTTTATTCTCAACTGGTCTTCCTGCTCCTTTCAACGCCTGCTACGTTCTTTCTCTACCTATTCTCTCAGCTGTTCCAACTCCATAGGTGTTCCTTTTGATTCCATTGTCGTTAAAATAAAAATATAGTTTCTATTCTGTTTCATGCATCTCTTCCATTTTGCTGGGCTAATGCTCTCTGGTAGCAAACCCAAGGGGGGTAAAAAAAAAAAGTATTCCGCACTAGAGATAAATTGTATTACGCAGGAAACAATACGAAAGAATGTAGAAACGAAGTTGGAATAATGGTGAATACAAATTTCAGTAGGAGCAGGGATGAATCCAGTGGGTTTTTTTTTTTTTTTTTGTGGGGGGGACCCCTAGAACTCTAAAATTGCCCCCCAGAGCTTAATACAAGCTGCTTAAGAATGCGACAATTTCATAGGAAATAAAATTCTTTTTATTGGCTTTGTTTACAGTTATGTCAAAAGTTGCTGCCAAACCATTTTGAAATGGTTCAATTAGTCGTCTATTTTTAAATTTCAAAATTACGAGATTTATTTTTGACAAAAAAATGAAATTTCATAAAATAACAATAAAAAAAAAATGATCTTTTAAAATTCGACTTTGACGTTTGCTTGTTATTCTATGAAAAAATTGATATGTTCTTCATTGCAAATGTGCGAAAGATGTAAAATACCCGTGAGCTGAAAAAATTATTCGCTGCAGTTGGTATTTTTTGTCAGCCTTAAAAGGGGAACTCTCACGGTGTTCACGTCAGTCCATTTATCACTAATATCAATAAATTGTTTTTAAAGGTTTCTCTTTTCGGTTATCATTTATTCTTTTTTTTTAAAGCGACATGATCTGTAGACAAATTCATTTCCTTTCTGTTGCTTTTTTTTTTTGTTTTTCTTTTCCAAGAAAAGTCCATTTAAAACAGCTGAAACATCACGGTGTATTCGTTTATTATAAAAATATAATGAACCCATTAGAATGTTTTTACAATATGTTCTTTAATGCTACAATTAGAATTAATCATTTTAAAACCAAATGAGAACACATTGTTTATAATCGGTTATTTTATTTGAAATTTATCGTTCACACTTGCTTTTTTATTATTTTAAAGTACATATTAAACCATGTTTTACATATTTGGTTTTATTCAGGAATATCCTAAAAAAATGATCTCAATAAAAATATAAAAAATATCTCTGCCCCCCCCCCCAAGAACATAAATTTTACCCCCAGAAACAGATTCCTGAATTCATCACTGCAGTAGGAGTATACTAGGATACATACCGTATAATGACCGAATGATATTATTAAAATTAAAAGGAAATCCATTTGGCATAAACGTCATACAGATATACTCACCAACAGGGGATAAACAGCGAGCAGAAATAGAAAACTTCTATAAAAACCTGGAAGATCTCGTTAAAAGCATAAAGCCGCATGAAGTGACAATAATAATCGGTGACTTCAACGCGAAGGTTAAGGCAGAAAAAACAGACGATATAGTAGGTAACTTTGGACCAGGAAGGCGAAATGAAAGGGGTAATAGTAGACTGGTACAGTTCTGTCAAGAACACAATCTTGTGGTAACAAATACAAGGTTCAAATTACCAAGCAGACGTCTGTATACCTGGAAATCATCTCAAGACAAACCTCGTAATGTGGTAAGGAACCAGATAGGAGGATCGAACAAACAAGATCAATCTTTATTAAAATGAGATCCATGTTCAGCAATAAAAATCTTAGCCTCAAATTAAGATATCGGATGGTCAAATGCTATATGTATTCAGTTTTATTATACGGGGTAGAGGCATGGACTTTAAAAAGCGCAAACATAAAAAACCTAAAAGCGTTTGAAATGTGGATCTTCAGAAGAATTCTGAAAATATCGTGGATTAACCGCATATCAAATAAAACGGTTCTCGAAAGAATGGGGCCGAATAGAGAGCTAGTATCCATCTTCAAAACAAAAGAAAGCTGGCGTACTTAGGACACATTGATGGTGAGACACGATAGATATGAACTGATGCAGTTAGTTGTAAAAGGCAAAATGGAAGGTCATAGACGAAAAGAATGCAGAAGATTGTCATGAATAAAGAATCTAGAAGAGTGGACGGGCTGGTCAGCCAACAAATTACTTAATTCGGCCAGGAACAGATCCAGTCTTTCACAAATTGTGGCCAACCTTCGTTAACGGAGATCGTACTAGAAGAAGGTATTCAATTTATAAATAGATACATACTCTCATTATACCAAAAAAAAAAAAAAAAAAGAAAAACAGTAAATTTTTAACACTGTTTCAACTGAATTAAACATTTTTTTATAATTATATTTTCAAATTAATATTTACAGCCAACTATCATGGTGTAGTTAGTTAGGAAATTGTGTTCCATTACGGTAGAACCGGGTCTTCTAATCCCTCTGCCGCACAATGTAACTTCTTAAAAAATTTCACTTGCGCTGGGTTAATGTGCATAATTGGCGCGCCCAAAATAATAATAATAAAAAAAAAATTAATATTTACATACTGCGGGAAAGATTGATTGAATTAATCCGTAAGTACTTAAAAATAAACTTGGAAGAAGTTTTAAACGAGGTGAAAAGATGTCCCGAAAATTCTAATTTACCTTATAAATCCTTTATATTTTTATTCTATAGTTATTGAGTTACAATTAGAATACAATATTTGTTATTTTTTTAAATACGACTTTTATTTAATCGACATTTCACCAATAAAGGATTATGTGCATAAAGTCCTCCCTACCCTTCTAGGAACAACATTTTAAATATACCACCGTCAATATTATATCTTTTTTGTATTTATTTTTGAGTTTCTATTATCCGTAGAGAAACTCAACGAACTTTATCTTTTCACAAGCAATGGAAATAAACCAGGAAGAAATACGTTAAAGAAGATGGTTGAGATGCTAAGAAAATAAGGTTTCCCTTTCTTTGTTTTTTTTTAACGGCATCTGTTCAGTTTTATATGTTTTTTTATTTGCCAATATAACGGAATCAACTCCGGCCTTAGCACTTTTGGCATTTCTAGACGAATTTCAATGGTACGTCCCTTAAGTGCAACATTTTTTTAAGTACTTTAAAAATAAATCGTTCAAAGCCAGTAGTGAATTCACGGGAGTTGGGGATAAGGGATACCCCTTCCCCCAAAAGAACCAAAACCTCAATGAAAAAATTTGTTACAACAGGGAAACTTAATTTATACCATAAAAGATTTGTATAAATGTTACCTAGGATTTAATTATATAACTAATATTTAATACTGTTTTCTAGTAAAACTATTAATGTTACGTTTTAATTCTATTTTAAACGTAACTGTCATAGATCTTTTTTATTTATTTTTAATTTTTATTTTGTAATTTTAATTAAAATTAGTTCAATCAGAAATATATACATTTAAACTTGCTCACGAACAAAGAATTCGGATCGGATTACTAACAAAAATAAAAAAGAATTAAAGTCTAATAAAAAATGCTATCGGTCTATTTTTTCTAGTAATTTACTACTCAAATTCTAAACTACCATTTTTTAGGCATAATTTTATAATTTCGTTTTATTTTTAACCCCTAAAAATAAAACAAAAGTTAAATTAAAAATTGTAATAATTATGTATTTTTAAAACATTTTTAAATTTCTAAAGAGGTGGTCGTTATTTGGGTTTCTTTATGAAACAAGGTATTTCTCAAATCTACTGCCTACCATATGAGATATTACGTAGTTACATAATCCCCCCCCCCCTAAAATGTTTCTCTGGATCCGCCCATGTTCAAAGCATTTAATTTTAACAATATAAGTTATTGAAATGCTTTCATTTTTTTTTTTAATCCAAGTACTCTAAAATATAACACTCGAAATTTAGTGTAATATTAAAAGCACTAAGTCACTTTAAACTATTAATTCAGTTATTTCAGACCTAAATACTTCAGGGTGCTAATACTGATAAATTATAATCATCTGTAAACTACTTAAATCTTTCATAGCAGGGGATTGAAAAATCCATGTGATCAAACTTTTTTGATTACAAACGATGGGCTCATCATTAGTGTACATTAATTAAATTGATATTTTATACGCTTAATCCTTTTAAAAAGTTTAAAGGTTGGTTTAACTTTCAATTCCACTACCAATTCCTTTGCTTTAGTTGTAGCCTGAATAGAACAGTCTTCTCTGTAATTTTCTGTGAATACACAATACTTTTTTAATATATTAGTGCATGCGGCAAATTTCTTTGAATGGAATGTCGCACCAAACAGTTAAAGAAGCTAAAAATCTGAAATATTAAAATGCTCTGGTGGTGTGATAATCTCGTGCATTATTTTCAGAGCATAATCCTGAATCTGTGGCAGTTAGCTATTTAAAATTGCACTGCCTGAATACTATTTATTTTTGCTTTCCAACACGTGTCACGCAGGTTTTTTAGACGTGAAAATTATAGCGCCATCTGTTGGCAGTAATTTCTTTCATCTAGTGGCAGTAATAATTTTATCTGGTGACAGTAATAATTTTTAGAATATAACTAGTAAAAGTTGTAACACATCGTTCATTAAAGTGCTCAGCGGAATACTGAACAGTGAATTATGACGAAACGACAAAAAACTGCAATAGCAATGTCCTGAAGGGTACCAGAGGCGGCTGTCTAGGTTTGTCTCCTCCACCAAGCGGGAATCGACTGGAATAAAACATTCGTTAATTTTTTTACTATGTATAGAAAAATCGAATATTTCAGACTTTCTCGCTCGGTGGCGTAATTTTTGTTAAAAATATTCTAAAAGCAAAAAATGTTTCTTCTTTAATTCCATTTTTTTTTTGTTAATTAATTGAATTTTAGTTCATTTAATATATTTATATTTTATAGCAATAACTGATTAAGTAAAAGAATAACAGCTCTTTTATTTTCTAATGCAAAATCTGTTTTTCTTTTTTAATTTTAAAAGGGTTTTTACAAATAAATTTCAGTCCCCTTTGAATTTAATATCTAATTACGCTATTACCATCGACAGGAGGTTATAAATATTCTACTGCACTTTACATACCTTTCCCTCGATTTGTATGAACTCTTCCTTGAACCCAAATGGTTTTACCAATTAACGATGTATTTAGATCAGCTATTTCATGAAAAACTGCATTTTTATTAATGTCGTCCATTACTATTGGATGGACGCCGTATTTGCCAGTGGAATGATCTGTTTCATCAAACTGTACTTGCTGTTTTATAAATGAAAGATAATAATTATTTCGCTCGAATTTATAAGTTATCATCGAAACGGGAAAAAAGAGTTAGGTCACCCTTGAAAATTAAACAAAAGAAAATCATCTACGATACAATTTAATAAGTAATCAGTGACGTTAAAGAAAAAATTTATATTTTACAATTTCTGTATACGAGAAATAATTAAATAAGTTAATTTTTTAAAATATTTACAGATACACGAGTGTGTAAAGTTATGTATTAGATAAATTTTCCAAAAAAAAAAAAATTAAAAAACGAATTTAAAGGGTAATAAAATGAAATTCCTATTTTTATGAAGTTTACTAATATAATAAATAGTTGATTTAATATATAAGTATTATTACCAGACCTGTAACCGAAATTAACATTCGAGAGGAGTCAATACGCTGGTGGTCCAAAGGGCAGAATGATTATGATCCTTCAAATCATTTTGGGCAATAAAAAATGTTTAATAAGACTACAACTCAGCAAATATTATTACTTGCTTTATTTTAGATAATCTGATATTCTACTTTTTTCAAATGAATTGCTTTAAAAGGTATTTGCATTCTCTGCCCCATTTATTTATTTTTTATAGTAATAAAAAATTATGAATCCATAAATAATACACGGAAAATAATCTTAAAATTTCCCATAATATTTTGGCATTAATTCTATACATCTTTTTCTATTTATTCTATAATATGTTTCGAAAAAGTTTTGAAGGGTGTTTGAACCCCCACATCACCTATTGGCTACAGGCCTGGTTACCATGATTTGCATCGATGTTCTTATAGCAGAACGTGTGAATAAATACAATAAGCACACCTCAAGTCTCTATTATTAAGATTAATTCCACCAGATTATTTTCAAAGTACGACCAATATGAAATGTATTTATATTTCGATTTCACACATAACGATGTCAGTTTAAATTTAAGTACATATAAAAATAAACACTTCGTTTTAATTATTATTTTTAACAATCCCATATATTGTATTTCAAATATTTAAAATAACAATACCTTTGCCATTTCAATCTCTTCTTTTAGTTCTTTGCTTATCAATTGTTCTTTTGACCTACTAAAAATATAGTTCAGCGTGTTTAATTAATTTAGTACGAAGCATATAAAAACAGTTCAGTTGAATATTACTCAAAAACAATGAATATTTAATTATTAAATCAGATTTTAGAAATAGTCTTATTTTTATTCAATCTTCTTCACCATTAATCGAGACGTTAAATAATAATACAAATAAAAAGGCACAAAAAATTAATGATAAGTTTCTTATGTAATACATTGTAAAACTTTATACCTGAAATTATCTGTCATTTTCTTAATGAAAAAAAAAAAAAAAATTATAAAACAGGTGAATTGTACAGTGTTACTTTATGATACATTATTTGACTCTAGAACAAATGTTCGATTTATATTACCCCAATGTGTGCAAGACTATTACAGGGATGAAATAAACTTATCGAATAGCATTTACGATATGAATAAGAGATTTTTTGTATAATAAATATTTTTCGTAAATTTATAAATTATAATTTATAAATAATGTTAATGCGGTGTTTTTATGTTTAAAAATTTAAATAAAATTGTGTTTGAAATATAATGCTATCATTATTATTAGTTTAGTAATTATTTTTTATGTTTTTTAAATATTTACAAATAATGGTTACTATTAAACAATTTTAATATTTTTTTATGAAAATACTAAAATAATCTGCATTTTTTTTTTCTTTTTTTTAAATAAACAAACAAAAAACATATTATGAATAATAATATACCTTTCATTTAACTAAATTATTTTATGCAAAAAAATAATATTTGAAGTTTGCTAAACTTTTTATAGCAACAAAGAGAAATTAATAAAATTGACTCATTTCCTATATCTTTTAAAGAATTAATTAGAAAATTCTAAAACTGTTCTTCCATTCTATAATGGAAGATGGTTCTTCCTAGATGAAATGATTAGTGTAGATATTTTTACTGAGATTGCATTACAATCTCTCCATTACTAACAGTTGTAACGTCACTGATAACGACATGCACCGTTAAATGATAGTATTTTTGCTTGACTGATTGTATTAATAGTAATAATTTGTTTAATTTGTTTAGTGTATTAGAAGTCAACAACTTATATATACATATATATATATGTATACATGGGCGTCGCCAGCGGGTGGCAGGGAGGGGCAGCTGCCCCCCCCCCTGGAGCCTTGAAATTTTTTAATCAACTGGCATTGATGAATATTCATAGGCGCGTAATCATGGACAATTTGGAAAACTTATGTTTTAATTAAGATTTTATTCTTGTTTAATAAAATATTAAGCTTTTACTACTTATAAATTTTATTTTTCCTATAACTCATATCTTTTTTCTATCATGGCTCATCGGCTGGCAACGCCCTTGTATGTATATAAAGAAATTAATAAAATAAAGCTGAAGTTTTTACACTAATTCTAAATAATTAATGAAAGGAAGACGTAATAAGTATAAAATAAGTTAGTCTGTTAATGAAGATATACAAATTTATTGTCAAAAAAAACTTGATATAAAATATGAGAAAATAAATCGATGCTTCAATTATTTCTTACTAGAATGAAAGAAGGCGAACAAGCAGTGGCGTGCTAAGCGCGGGGGGCAACAGGGGCAGTCGTTTCCCAGAAAAAAATCTGCGAGGCAACGCACTTCAGAAAAATATATATTATAACCAGTATATATAACAGTTATTTAATAAAAATCCAAGAAAATTAAACGAGAGGCTAAATAAATGCGAAGAGAGATCGTTTGAATTAATAAAATTCAATTTTTTAACCATATTAAATATTATATCGTCGTCACAAAAATAAAACAAAGTGGCCACCAAACAGAGAAAACAAAAACCAGAAATTTCGGATAGTTGGAAAAAATAAAAATTCGATAAGAGAAAATCATTTAAAGTAAAAAAGAAAAGCGTTTATAGCACATATATCACTTCATAATTCTTTTTATTTATATAAAATATTATCAGTAGCGACAAAAAAAAAACTACATTCTTTTTTTATTAATCTATATAGGCCTCTTTATGTATAGGGGTGATATATGTTTTTGCCCCCTCTGGTTGTGAAAGGTTGGCACGCCACTGAGAACAAACTAACCAAAATATTTAAGAAGGAGAATATTAATCGTTTCTTTTTAAAACTTAAGGAATGAATTTTTAAATGATGATCTACGGGGTAATGAGTATATAATGTCTTGTTGTTTTTGTAAGTTTTAAAACAAAAATTACAATTCATTATCTTCAAAAATATGTAAAAATTGACAAAAATTAAATAACAAAAAATGCTTTTTTACAAAAAATAAATACCGACTTCAAGGTTTATTATAAAAATTTAAAAATGCACTAAAAAGTAAAAAATAATTACTTCCGATAAAATATATATATCAGAGTGATATAACTTAAGGTGATATCGTAATTCTTATACAACATTAATTTTTTGGAGTTGGCATCAAATTCATATTAAACGAATAATTAAAAACTGCATTAAATGTTGATTAAATTGTTCCTAACATGAATTTAATTCCAACTCCAAAAAGTTAATGTTGTATAAGAATTACGATATCACCTTAAGTTATATCACTCTGATATATATATTTTATCGGAAGTAATTATTTTTTACTTTTTAGTGCATTTTTAAATTTTTATAATAAACCTTGAAGTCGGTATTTATTTTTTGTAAAAAAGCATTTTATTTTTTACTTTTTAGTGCATTTTAATTCAATTAAATTAAAACATTTATTTCCACGGTAAAAACACCAAAAGCTACATTTCCATGGTAATTTGGCAAATTTATAGTATTTTAAGTCAAAAATCTAATCCGACGGTGAAAACAATCATGAATGAAAAGCATCCAAAAAGCTTCAATCTCCCGCATTATTAAGGATAACTCAAAAACTATCGGTCGGACCTTGATCAAATTTAAATGGGACCACATGACAAACGCCACCTTTCAAATAAAAGAAGAATCATCAAAATCGGTTCATCTAGAAGAAAGTTCTGTGGTAACACACATAAAAAAAAAAAAAAAAAAAAAAAAAAAAAAATACAGTCGAATTGAATACCTCCTCCTTTTTTGAAGTCGGTTAAAAATATAAACAATACTTCGTAACCGCGAATAGCAACCAAAAACAAATTACTATTATTAATGCAATCATTCATTCAAATAAAAATACCGTTTTGGAAAAACTGTCAGAGACAGTTTAAAGCTTAAAACAAGAACAGATGCAGGAACTTTGTTAATTATGATGCAGTCATATTCGTTTCTTTGTTTCTTGGACCTCTACCAACCAGTGCTATATAAAATGAATGATGCACAAAAATATTTACAAACAAAGAGATTTGATATAAGCCTGTGCGCTCAGAAAGTAAATGCTTTGCAGATGGTACTGGCAGAGGAACAAGAGGAGAATGGGCAGACGACGCTGTAAATTACGCAAAAAATATTTGTAAAGAACTTGGCATTTCCATGGAACCTCAAAGGGGCATAACAAGAAGGCACATTTCTCATGACGGAACCAGAGATGTTAACTTGTCTTATGAAAATGAGTTGAAACGGAAGCTTGTTTCTTCGTTAAATAGAATAATTGTAGAAATTCGTAAGTGGTTTCAGCAGTTACAGAATTTGGCGGATAAATTTGCTTATTTAACTCCGGCTAACTAAATTCGGGCGACATTAAATGTAATCTAGACTATGCATCTGCCGAAATTGACGAGCAGGACTTCAAGCTCAAACGACTTAGACTGCGGACTTTCATTGCTGCCACAAGCAATGAAAATAAGTTAATTAATGCGGAATTGTTTAAATTATTAACATGTATTGTGAAATCCAAGCTAGAATATACGTTGCCTAATATTATAATAATGCTTCGAATATTTCTTACAATTGCCATAAGCAATGCTAATTATGAGAGAAGTTTTGCAAAATTGAAATTGATCAAAAATTATTTAAGATCAACAATGAGTACTTTAAGGCTAACCAATTTGGCTAAATTGTCTATTAAGCAACAAGTATGTTATATAGACATTGATAGTGCAATAAAAAACTTTGCTCTTAAAAAAAGTAGACGAATAGAGTTTTAGTTGAAGACAGAAGTTTTATTTTTAATTCTATCAATTATATTATTTTTTAATAAAAATATAAATACCAACAGCATTGTTTCAGTTCTAATTGTAAGTCCATTTATGTTTTATATTCACTTCGCTAATAACTTAATCTTGTAGATCGTTATAATCATAAGTGTTCCATACCTGTTACATCAATGTAAGTGGTATATGTGTCAGAATTTTTGTAATAAATGTGATTATTATATCGTAAAATATATATACATGACTTCTTTATCTGTATAACCTGTACAATACTCAATAATGATGATTTTTCTTGCCGAAAAGTTCTTTAGAATTACCAAAAAATTTAGAGTTTTTTGAATTTAAATACCTAAATAAGGTGGGGGGCGAAATATGCCTGCGCGCCGGGCAGCTGAAACCCACGCTACGCCACTGAATATAACCTACACAAACATCAGAATTTAATATTATTTTCATATTCTTATTGTAAACTGAATTCAATTTATTTCATGAAACAACCATAAATTATAGACTTTAATTTCATTCGAAATTATAACATTTTAATTAGAACTATTTTTAAAAGGATTGTTCGAAACAAAATGAATTAAGTGGGGGTAATACTTTCTAAGTACACAAATTAAAAAGTTACGTTTGATAATTTTTATTGATCACTCTTGTCTTTTAAAAATTAATTATCAAGAAGAATTAGTATATTAGAAGTTACAACACTGATAGCGTTTATCTGTTTACATTTGGAAAATTACGGTAGACTTTTCTGTGTGTATGTTAGCTGACCGTTTTCAAAGTTCCAACAATGAATTATGAAATTAAATGTAAAAATACCGTTATGTCGTTTTAAATATTATTTTTATGTTGGAATTTGCGCCTCTTTCTTTACAATTATTTTCATTATCCTGCAGTTTTTCAGTAATTGCGATGATCACGAAAACGATGACAGATTAAAAGCTTCGTTTAATAATAAAGTAGAAACTTTTTTGATTATCGTTATTTTATCCGGCGTTTCGAATGAAGCAAAGCGACTGGTACTGAGAAATTCTTGGTTAAATCTGTTGAAAGGCAACCCAGAAATTTCGTATTTATTTGTTGTTGGTGGCAAAGAGATTACGAGTAACCAAAAAAAAGCAATTATTAAAGAAAACGAGAAGTTTAAAGATATATTATTTCTACCGCATATTGAAGATGCTTACGAGTTTTTAACATTTAAGGTTTTGAATTCTTTTTTATATTTAAATGAACATTATGAATTTCGATATTTGTTAAAGTGTGACGATGATTCATTTGTCAGACCGAATGAAATTTTAACGGAACTGAAAGATACCCTCAATATCGCGAATTTATATTGGGGATTTTTTGACGGCGCAGCTCGTGTTAAACGGCGTGGTAAATGGAAGGAAGAAAATTGGATGCTTTGTGATAACTATTTGCCGTACGCTTTGGGCGGTGGTTACGTGCTAGCAAAACATTTGGTGGAACTTATTGTTAATAATGCAGCTTATTTGAAGTAAATAGTTTCTGCCTTTAATCAAAAAAGTAATGTGTGATTGTGATATTTTTGTTTTGTATAAGTAACATCGAAACATTTAGTCCCTCTATTTATATATTACGATATCCACGTACATTTAATGTTTATTTACGTTACAATAAAATTGCAAAACTGTTTACTTAAAATTTGCTAGCGATTATTATAGCATTTCCGAAAGTATTTTACTTAAAACATTCTCACTGAATTACTAATCGTTTAATTTAAGATTTTTATCATTTATCATTGAATAGTATCTTGATACTTTGAATGTGCATGTCAGATAAGTTTTCGGAAACAGAAGTTTATTTAAGTACGTTGTTAATACTCTGTGTATAGTTGTAAATAACTTTTGTAAATATTTTTATTAATATTTTCATTAATATGTACTGACAGTGCATTTAAAAAAAATTAATAACTTTTTAATAAACTAACATTTTAACTTTCGCAGGTTCTATAAAACCGAAGATGTTTCTGTTGGTACTTGGTTAGCACCTTTTGATGTAGTTCGAAGACATGACCCACGATTTGATACGGAATATAAATCTCGCGGATGTTCCAATACCTATTTAGTTACCCATAAGAAAAATGAGTCTGAAATGTATGCCTATTATAGTCAATTAAGAAAAACTAACACTTTGTGTAAAAAGGAATATAAACGAGAATTATCGTATATTTATGATTGGAACGTTCCTCCTTCGAAATGTTGTAAACGGTTCAACGTTTCAATTCCGTAGAACCATGAAAATGTAGTGAGTAAGAGGTGTAAAGTTATTTTTTGCAAATTATTAATAACGTAAATTGATTTTATGTTATTTAAAGAGTATAGATTCTGTATTAATAGCGTTAATTCATGGAATACATTTTTCTCCATAACAAAATTCATTGAAGTACTTGATGTCTCGGATTTTTTTTTTTTTTTTTTTTTTTTTAATTTATACATACCAATAATTATGTAATGGTTCATATTTTTTTTTGTCTCTGTATCTCCGTCTTGCATTTATATGGGTTTGTTATAGGGTTGAAGTGTTTGATATATTTTATTGAATTAAAATGTACTGTAAAGAAATAAAAGTAAAAACTTGTTTTATTGTTTGTAATTGCTTATTTTACGCGTTTAAGTTTTAGTATTATTCAGTCCTATTCGATATTTTTAAATAATAGAATATATACTATAATAGCCAATTAATTGTTCAACATAATTTATTTGTAATTTTACGCTTTTTTCTTATCCTAATTTTCCGTTTTGTGTTGTTCTCTTCACGGTAATTATTTCCTTCTGTATCATATATTTCTTTGTTACACTTATTTTTATCGTAACTCATAAGGGGTTATTTAAGTCGGAAAATTAAATTAAATTGTTTTTTACTTTTGTATTTTGATCTGAAAATAATCTGTAGGAGTTTTTGATACACTTTTGTCTGTAATTTCGAAAAGATGTATAAGTTTGAAATAGCTCGTTAAATTATACCAGTATAGACTGGGACGCACGCACGTACATATGTTAATAGATGTTATTGTACGTGACTGCGATGGTTATGATGAAGATGAACTGAGCTGTTGTTATTGAAAAATATTTTTTTAAATTAATATTACTACTAATACGAGCTGTATATATTATTCGTTGTATGTAAATGAAAATTTTCATTCGATTCGCAGAATATGAGTTGCAATGAATTACGCGAAATGCGTGTTCAACAGAAAGAATTTATAAATTGAAGCTGAGAAAACGGAAACAGCATTTAACTTGAAATTAATAGAATCCATTAAAAATAGTTTCAATACGTGAACAAATGAGAATGCAAATCGATGTTCCACTGGATTATACAGAATTTTGAATTTTATTACTGTATTTTCAGCACTTCCAATGTTTGTGAAATTCAAAGTCAAACTATAAGTTGCGGCATATTTTCTTCAAAAAGCCGTTAATGTAGAAATAAATGAAACGTCTGTAGAAATAATTCAAAAATACAAGAAATTTACCAGAAATGGAGTTGGCGGGTTTACCTAAAACAATAGTGGGAGTCATAATAAATTAATATGGAAAATTAGATTGAACCCTTCCCTCCTGACTTCTCTAAACTCAACAGCAATTTTAGAAATACTGTAAACAATGCGAGTACCTAATGGCCCGCGTGCGCATAGTACTACTTAGAGTTATGATCAAGAAAAGATTTAAGAAATAAGAATGTATTTTGGTTGGACAAATTGACTTTTTAGAAACAGTTAGTGCAGCGCATAAATTTATCAGTGTGGCCACCTAATCGAAAAAACTGCAAATAGTAAAAATAGGGAAAATTATCGAAAGTGAAAAATAGAAGCGTTTTTTACTGTGTCATGCTTGACTGAACTTGTTTTATTTACGAATTCAAGAATAATTTTTCTAATTGATCTTAATTGCAGTGTAAAAAAATCAGAAGACGCGAATTTTATATATTGCGGTTTAAATAATAGTATAATATATTTTGAAGTCATATACTGTAAACGCGCGTGGGTTGACTTATGAGAAATATTAGGGATGAAGGTTCGTTTTTGAAACTTTTTTTTTTTCATACACCACCCCGGCCCGTTGACCACTATTGGCGTTTCCACCGTTTATTATTAATTTATTTTTATTTTGTATAAGGCCTTATAATTTATACTGTCCACCCCCATTGAGGTATGACAGCATTTAGATTTTTTTTTTTGAAAAAATGTGTATTTGTTATTTTTTACATAAAAATCTTTCGTCAAGTTAAAACACGTGTCGACGAATTATCCTATGAATACTTAACCATCTTAACTTAACTTATACATATACATAACTTCGTGTAATATTTACTGACTACTACATTTTAATCTACTTACTTATCAATACTTAATAATCTATTTCTATCTTTTATATTCGATGTTTTTTTTTCTTCAATTGTTTTTATTGCGCTTTGTCATTTTATTTTATGTTTATTACTTTCTTTATATTTCCTTCCTCCTGAAGCCATTCCTTTATTTTCCTTTTCCTTTCCCCTATTTTTTCCTTCTCTATTATTATTTCCTTGAGTATTTTATTCAACAACTGAGTTATAATATATTTGTCCGTTTGCTCTACCATCTTTGTTCTTGCTAACGGCATTTGGTACGAAGGTTTTTTCCTCAACCCGTATTCTATTTTTATTTTTTCCTCCAATTCAATTTTTTTTTCTGCTGATATGTATTCCCATATCTCCTCTGTAATAAGTATATTCCCTTATAATATTTTACTATCTATTTATATATATATATATATAAATTATTCTTAAGGCTTATTACTTATCTCCGCTAAAGCGATGACATCATTGATACCCCTACCCTACACCACTCACGCAGGTCAGGTGAGGAGAGTCTACTTATACTATTTCTAATCAACAGCTCTGATATATATACACCATCGTTAGCTATATGTTCTTCTTAATCTTCTCTGTGGATTTCCTGGAAGATATTGGTGGTACATGCTGGACATGTTGATATTATCAATTAACAGCTTCTCGAAGAATTTTCTGTACTGCATAGCGTGATATTCTTGAATATATGGAATATAAAGATCGTTGTGCAGCGTGCTATTTGATACGAAGTAAGGAGCTCCAACTATTCCACGGGGAGGATTTTAGACTGCAACTGTTGAATTTTATTAATATTACTTCTGGCTGATGATCCATAAACTTCTAACTTCCCCATACGGGATCTATAACCGTTAGGTATATGAGGTGTTTGCAGGAAAGCTTCACAGCAGATCGTGAACTAATAATATTTTTTAATATATCTATTCTTATGAAGATCTTTTTTCTCACGTGTGTTATTTGAGGCTTCCATGTGAGGCGCCGGTCCATGATCAATCCTAAATACTTAATGCTTTGAACCTGAGGTAAAGGATGATCATTTAACTTAACAGGTGGGCAAGTGTTCTTGTTTAACGTGAAAGTTATTTGTTAGCTTTTTGTGTGATTTATCTGTTTTTGAAACTTAAAATTTTATTTTCGTTGTACATTTCAGCTATAAATTTCGAATCGAATTTGTATTATTCTTATTCTTATTAAAATTTTAAAATAATCACATGTTTTATACAAAGTGAACGACTGTTCGTTTACAATAACCATTGCTTGTTCCGCACAACGGATTTGAATAAAATTCGAATATTTCAAGTATATAATGGTTAAAATTCTGAAGTAAGACATAAATAATAATTTTTGTATTTCGTATTTCAGTTTATTGGGAGCGTGGAGTACTCTCAGTTAAACGTTAGTGAAGGGAATTTTTAGCTCCTCCGAATTCCACGAAATCGGTGCCAATGTGTTGGATTTCGAATAAAGTTCATAATTCAGAACCAAACTTCATTATTACCTTTTGTGATATTAAAGTAAGCATTTATCGATTGAAAAGCATTGCAAATAGTACAATATTTAAAATGTGAATAACTTAAAATAATTTAATTTTTTAATTTTATTCTTCCTGCTGCTGGTATCTAATTTGCTCTTGCTTCATAGTTTATTGGGTTTGCTATTGCATGAACGGAGCGAGATTGATGTAAGCTCTTGTATGTTCTACTGACTGGGAAATCGGAAATAAACCGGAAATTTAAAAATCACATTTCTTTGGTTGCTCTTTTTATAGTCTTGGAATGAATGATTCCGGATAAAAGATAAGAAACGATAATTTTACCAGTTAAAGTTGTGTAACGCTCTAAATGCAATTTTTTGACATTTTTTAAACTTGTGATCGTATATGGCCTTAATCGATTGATATAGAATTTTATAAGCTCCTAGTACATATCCAGTACGCGCACACGAAAGAATTAGAATTTTAATAAAAGTTGTGTTTTTTAATTACCTTAAAAGGAAAAAATTGTATATGTAAAAATTGTACATTTTCTTCATCAGCCGTTATTTTGTCAAAAATAATTTTATTTTTAAAATCGATTGTTCAAGAACAAAACAATATCTCTACTTGGCATAAACTTTTTGATTTAAAATTATTTAATTTGGAGATAATGTAAGCGCCACATGTTCAATTGCAAACATTACAGAAATGGCTAGAGTGAACATACTTTTCGATATTTAATGTTCTTAAAATCTGCAGAATATATATATATATATATATATATATATATATATATATATATGGTTTAATAAATCATTTCCCGCGATAAAATGCCAAAAAAAAAAAATCCAGAAGTTTTGTTCTTGTTACTTTTTAACTTCATATAATTCCATTTGTATACAATTTCTTCTCTCTTATTTACCTTCTTTTCCTCGTTCGCGCTACTGATACTATTCCCATCTATTTTCTGCGATCCTCCTAAGAGGACCGGAATTTAAAATTTTAATTGGCTACTTTTTTTCCTCCCCTTTTCCCTTTATTCACATTTTATTGCTTATTCTTCGTTCTTTTTCTTTTTGTTTATTGCAATAGAACACTCTAAAAATAAATATTTTTCGAGCTTATTTTTCAAATGGAAGTTATTGTAATTACGCCAAAAACGAAAATAGACGATTTTATGTTATATGTATATATTTTTCAGCACAAAAATTTCAAAAGGAGACATTTTAATTAAATGTTTAGATTGGTGTATATTATGTGTATATGGGATATGCAATATTTTGTGATACGCTTACGCTAATATAAAAAAGAGTAATATTATTATTTCGTAAAAAGGAGTTCACGGTATGAAGTTCAGTATGGTACCAATAAATGTGTTTTAAGTAATTCAATACTGTAAAAAAATGAAACCTTTTTTATTGTTTGTGGATTTTGGACATTTGCGTAAGTGTACGATACATTCTATTGAACAGACATTAACATAATTTATAATCTGTACTGGTATCAGAAAGCTTATCGACACAGTACTATGTTAAGCACGGAAAGATTGTAGGAATTGGTAAATAATGTTGTTTAAGAACACAAAAATACAGCGTGCATATAAATGCCGGCAAACGAAAAGGATGATGGTAAGCAGAAATAAATATAATATCAAGATTTACGTGGAAAATCCTACGACTATAAATAACGGAAAATGGCACATTTTGGCCATATAAAGTTAAATTAGAGTTACAAATTACTGCGAAACGATATTTCGGAAGAGTCTGATAATAAAGGCTCAGCAGTTTGAAAGACTGTAATGTTGTCTGTGGATTTATTTAAGAAATCAACTGATAGGAAAGGGTGGATCATATTGCCAACATCCGATGAGGATAAGGAACGTAAAAGAAGACAACAGACACATCATATTTCTAACTTGTTTCTAATTACCTCTAATTGCATAGCGTTGTTTTTTTCCTGATTATTATCTCTTTTGTCGTTGTTTGTTCGTTGTTTGTTCCCCTAAATATATTTTCCTTTTTTATTTCTTTCTTAACCTTATCCCTAGACATTTTAAATTTTTTCACTTTCTACGTAATTTCCCGGTTATCTTTAATCCTTAATTTTTCCGAATCATTTAATTATTTTTTAAATATAATCAACAGGTGTAATTACTATTTTTCTATTAGTTAACTTATATTCATGATTTATTTAAGAATTATGAATTTCATATTAATAGATTAATTAAATTTGTAAATGAATCACAGAGCAATAAATACATTTATGTAGAATGTGAATATGAGTAAAATATGGTAACTGTCGAAAAATGGAATTAATAACGCGCGTAAATAATTGAATTATAAATTAATTTTAAATAAAGCATTATTTATGGTATTATTGTATTTTTAAATTTATTAATCTAAAAAATTTAGCATCGTCAAGTAAATTATCTTTTATTTTCATTAATTTTCATATTTCACCCTCGTCTTCCTAACAGTTTTGAATTTTACCTACATTTTCTCATATTTCAACAACATGGCTTTAAATCCCATAAACTGATTTTTTTCCATATATTCAGCTCCTGCATGGGACTATATTTTTAAATATATATATATTTAATTACCTCTTTTATTTCTTTCTTTTCTTACACTTCTTTTTCTTTGTAGTGACATACTCAGTTTCGAAGTATGGCTGTATTTTTGTTTGATTTTATTTTATTAAAATTTTTCTCTTTTTGTAACTAATCTTTCAATTGCTTCTTAGTTGCTCAACTTTATCTTCGTTTGCAGGCATCATTCTTCTTCTTCGATTGCCATACACATATCTGCGCGTTTACGATCCTACTGGCACTAGGCTAACACTATTTTAAATTTTTCGTCCCTCCGCTGCTCGCACAAGATCACCAACAGCGTTTAATCCTGTCCATTGCCGCACATTCTTCAGCCAGGAAGTTCTCCTTCTCATTGGAGTTGTCAAATATTCATCAATGAATTCCCTTTTTTTTCTTTTAGTTAGGAATAATTAGTGCAATACGCAATTTCTCTTAAGTTTTATTTTTATTTTGATTATTATACTTTAATGTAAACTTATGTACAATATATTAAAACGAAAAAGGGACTGCGAAGTTAATTATTTTATTTATGCCATAGGCTGGTAATATCCGTAACAAATAAAAAAATTAGTATAAGTGATCAACTGTGGAGATTTGGCTGTATTATTTATTTAAAGCAGATAAACACTTTAACAGGGTTTTTGTCGATTGCAGAGGGCAGGTTAAAACACAGAAATATAATTTCTAGATGGAAGAAAAATAAGAAAAAAATAAAATAAAAAAATTCTAAATCTTTATCATATCTGATCTGCATGTACAAGTGTATGTGCTTATGTTTATTTGTCATTTCTGCACCAAGAACTATTTATTCTTATATGCTACATATGCACTTCTTCTTCATACGCCGTCTCCGCTACGAAGGTTGGCGATCCACATGACTATTGTAATTTTGGATACAAAACAGCTCGACTGATGATGCGTTGAACGAGCGGCGGAGGTCTTTTAGCCAAGAGTTCCGTCTACGTCCTATTGAACGTTTTCCGACGATTTTTCCTTGTAAAATTAAATTTAGAACCTCATACTTTGGCCCGCGCAGAAATGCCCGAAATATTTCAGCTTTCTTTCCTTAATTGTGTTGAGTCCTTCTGGTTTCTTTTTCAGTCTGCTGAGTACCTCTCTGTTCGTGATCTTCTCGGTCCAGGAGATTCGGAGAATGCGTCGGTACGTATACAGCTCAAAAGCCTGTATGTTCTTCTCCAGGGCAGCGTCCAGAGTCCAGCTGTCGCAACCGTAATATAAAATCGAGAAAACGTAACATCGGAGTAGCCGGAATTTAAGCTCACTGCATGTGTTTAATTGTACAAATGTACTTTCTATTAATTTAGTATATTGTTTTCATATTAGGTCGACAATATGTACACGAGAAGTTATCACTTTTTTTTTTTTATTCGAAGACGAAAATAAATCACGCATATTTTTTCTAATAGAAAAGGATAGCTTCCATTCCGGTAGTACTTCGCGTACAAATGAACCGGTGATTTTCGTATGGATTTCTGAACTAGTAGACTGTTGCATTAAATTGAAGTTACTATTTGTGTATTCGTAATACCTTAAATACTTGTGGCATAAGAAAATCGTTTTCGTAGAAATTATATTTTAGTATACTACCGACCAATAAGCGTAGTAATAGCTTCTATTTTATAAAAGACATTATTTCCCAAAATGTACCATTTTTCTATTCTTATTCATCAATGGTGTCCAAAAGAAAGTTCATTATTCGAAGTCATTCTTAAATACTTGACCTTCAATTTTTTAATGAAACCCCTGTTTTTCGCGTTGGAAGTATCGACTTGTAGTTGTAACGTAATGAAAATTAAATTAAAAAAATAAATTTAGCGTAGAGAATTTAATACGAGACAGAACAATCGTGTAAAACGAAAAAAGGAAATGGAAAAGTAATTTAACATTATGAAATTTATTCCTCAAAAAAATTGCTATTAGACAAAATTACAAGTGAAAAAAATGATTTTATTTTTTTATGGATCTACTTATTTGTTTTATTTTGCATTTTTCCGCTGTTTTTAGTTACTTTATTAGGTATTACATATAAGAAATGTTGATTTATGGCGCTTCTGAAATGTTTTAGTTAAAAAATATATCATTTGGTATTAATTTAAAATTAAATTAAATTTTTTAAAACATTAGTTTTTTTTTTTTTTTTAAGGGGATTAATAGGATTTACACCATTCTCAGAAAGACTGATGCTAATTAGAATGAAATTCGGAAACGTCATCATGAATATTATACAGGTGTATTTTCCAACTGCCGATCCGAAATATGATGAAGAGACGGAGGAGCAATACAACCATATAGAAAAGCTTAAGACAGTCACAAAACCAAATGAAATTTTGATAATAATGGGTGATTTTAATGCGAAAATAGGAGAAGGCAGACGACAAAATTGGGTAGGACCGTTCGGATTGGGACATCCCAATGAAAGGGGAGACCGATTATTTGAGTTTTGCAAGCATCACAATTTAGTAGTAAGCAATACGTGGTACAAAATGCCCAAAAGGAGATTATATACATGGGAGTCGCCGAGCAGTACTGAAAATAGGGTAATAAGGAACCAGATCGATTATATTATAATTAATGAAAGATACAGGAACGCATTTAAAAGAGTAACAGCGTACCCAGGTGCAGATGTAGGATCAGATCATAACCCAGTGGTGGCAAGGTTTGAACTACACTGGAAAAAAATGAAGAAGAGAGGAACAAATAACAACCCGGTAATAGATGTAACCAGGCTACAAGATGAAAAAACGGAAGAAAAAATGCGTATGAAGATAAACGAAACATTCACAAAAGCATATGAAGAAACAAAAACAGATGGAATAAAAGGAAGAATTACGAAAATCACAGAACAAATGGTTACAATATGTAATCAAAATATAGGAAGAACCACTGGTAGGAAGAAAAATCCATGGATGACTGATGAAATCCTAAAATTAATGGAAGAACGACGGAAACAAAAAAGAAATAAAATAATATACAGAGATATTCAGAGAAATATAAAAGGAAAAATACGAACAGCAAAGAATAAATGGATGTCTGAGCGCTGTCAAGAAGTGGAAGATCTGGAGAAAAAACACGATGCTCTTAATCTGCATAAAAAAGTTAAAGAAATTACCGGTATCTACAAAAAGAAAGTACCCGCAAAGTTATTTACAGAAGAAGGCACATTAATTACAGATACCGAGGATAAAATAAAGGTATGGACACAATACATAGAAAAAGTATTTAGTGATATAAGGACGGAGCAATCAACTGAAACGATGAACGATGAAGAACATTTAGAGATACTAGAGTCCGAAGTAAAATATGCTATACAACAAGCAAAAGTAAGAAAAGCAGTAGGTCCCGATGGTATCCCAATAGATATAATTAAATTATTAAATGATGAGAATATTGAAAAATTAACGGAAATCTACAATAAAATCTACAATACTGGCGAGATACCACAAGAGTGGTTAGAATCAACATTTATTACATTACCAAAGACAACAAACTCTAATACTTGCAACAACTATAGAATGATTAGCTTAACGAGTCATCTTCTGAAAATTTTACTACGAATTGTGCACGCCAGAATAAGAAATATATGCGAAAGAGATATGGATGAATGTCAGTTCGGCTTCAGACAAGGATACGGTACTAGGGAAGCATTGGTAGCAGTAAATATAGCTCTACAGAAATGCTACGATCAACAAAAAGATGTATTTGTATGTTTCTTGGATTACGAGAAGGCTTTTGACAGAGTCAAGCACGACCATTTAATAAGAATTTTAAAAAACAAAGGAATAAATCAATATGATATGAGAATCATCCAGAAATTGTATTGGGAACAGAGCGCCAAGATTTTAGTAGAAAACAAAATGTCAGAAAGCGTCCGTATAAATAGAGGAGTCAGACAAGGATGTATACTGTCACCGCTCCTGTTTAACCTATATGCAGACAGTATCTTTGAGCAAGCGTTATGGAATCTCAGAGCTGGGATTCAGATAAATGGAAAGTACATAAATAACATCCGCTATGCAGACGACACCGTTCTTCTGGCTAACTCTTGTGAACAGTTACAAAATATTATTAACGAAGTTAATGAAGCAGGTAAAAAATATGGACTAGGGATAAATGAAAACAAAACAAAATTTATGGTAGTCAGTCGCAAACAACATCGAAACACAACTATTCAGATTAATGGGAAAAACATCGAAGAAGTGAAACAATTTAAGTATCTAGGATGTTATATTACAGAGAAGTTTGATCCAAATACTGAAGTTAAAAGAAAATGTGGGCAAGCCAAAACAACGTTTGAGAAGTTTAAAAAATTGTTAACGGACCAATCACTAAGTCTCCGCATAAGACAGAACTTCATAAAATGCTATATATATCCGATTCTAATGTATGGGGTCGAAGCAATGACATATACCGTAAGAACACTCAAATATTTCGAAGCGTGCGAAATGTGGTTATATAGAAGAGCCTTGAAGATATCTTGGGTACAGAAAATGTCTAATGAAGAGGTGCTAAAGAGAGCTAGAACGGAAAGGAGAATAATTGAAGAAATAAAAACAAGAAAAATTAGGTATTTTGGTCATATTATACGAGGACAAAAATATGAACTATTACGGTTGATCATTCAAGGAAAAATAGAAGGGAAACGAGGAAGAGGTCGAAGAAGAATATCATGGACCAGAAATGTCCGACAGTGGACCAAAAAATCATCGATAGGACAACTGATGCAGGCGGCAAGAAGCCATAATATATGATCGTCTACGCGCAGAATACTGCGTACGACACGTCGAAGAAGAAGAAGAAGAGTTTTTTAAGATCCTCAAAAGATTTAAAGAAAGTATATTCATTACAATACCTATATATATTTTTTTATTTATTCATTAAAACAATAATAATAGTGTTTGTAATAAGAGTTCATTTAAAATTTTACAATCTGCATTTACTTTTAAAGTATTAAATTTACAATGAAAGTACCTGTAACGTTGTGATTTTGATAAATGTGTGAAGTTTTATGTATAGCATAGAACATAGTACTAAAGAATGAAAACAATATACACTTCAGATCTATATAACACTTAGCATATTAAAAAAAATTAACAATTAAATTAAAAATAGTATATTTGGTTTTTAAATTAGTTACAATTAACATAAATAAACTTAATAATGATTTTACATTGGAATATATACATACATCTATATATCCATCCATCCATCATCCATCTATACGCACACACAAATATATATATGTTTATACACGCGCGGAAAACAAATTTTACAAGTAAAAATATCAAATTATTTAACTTGCGATGATTAACTTTTATTTTTTCTTTTTATCTGATATACATTTAGGACAATACCATTTTCCTTTTGGTTTTGTTGTAAGTTTAACACATGCAAAGTGGAACCACTCAATAGGACACTGAAAATATTAAAAAAAAACAGACAATTAGTTATAATTAATATTATTCCGTTTTGTGCTAATTTATATTTAATTCTTATAACTTAAAGCGAATTATTTAAACGGCCACAATTATTCAAAAGACTTTTGATTATCTGTCATATTAGCACAGACAAGTATTATTTATGCAATAAATGACGTAAGTTTCATGATAAATTTTACCACAATTAAACAATTTGCGAAGGATTTTTCTTTTCAGTTTGTTATATGAAATAAAAATAAAATAAAAATTGACAAAAGGTTAAAATAATTTTCTATTATTTTCGATATATATATATATATATATATATATACATAAAAAAAATCAATATCATTGTATTAACAAAATTCTTCGTTAAAACTAATTTCTTAATAAAATGGAGTCAAATGCGAATTTTGTGATTTTTCACTAAATGTCTGTTATTCAGAGAAATAAAAGCAAAATTTAGACGTTGAACTGGGTACTTTCTTACGCACCCGCTGTTTAGTTGGTATTTATAAAACAACTCAACAATTTGATTTTTACTCTGATACACACGGATTCGTATATAATTTTTTGTTTGCTAATCAATAATGGCTTCTTTTTAGTTTCGATAAATAGTTACGCCTATTATCTATTTTAAATGTATAATATGTTTTTTGAAAGTCGATTAGCGTACATTTAAATACAACACTGCCCATTGCAATAAGAAATAGTGTATCGAACTAGTCGAAAAACAGCCGAACAAGGAAATAATTCCTCTATCGTCAGGCGCGCGAGTATTTTTAAAAAAATCATTTCACGCAATTCGGTATTTTTATTAAAAATCTTTAAAGTTTAAATATTTACCTTCTTTCATGTTATTCAAATTATTTTATTTTCTCCAACTTGTTATTATTTAACTTTTACTCGCTTTAATTTATTTTATGCAGAAATTATTAATTTTCATTTAATAAAAAAAAACATTACTTTTAATATCTTCTGATTGTACAATGAAAAAAATAAAAATATTTCACAATGCACTAAAATTTAATGAAACAACAAATAAAAGTCAATTACATCCATTACACTTACGCAGATTTAAAAATAAACTGATACGTTAAACAACGAGTGTAAAAAATAATTCAGTCGTTTAATTAGAAATTTTCTCGTTTAGCGAACTGATTGCAACGAGCAGTCGAAAATAACAAATTTCATATTCCTCACTGCAATAGATAGGAAGGGGCTTAAATCTCGGAGTTTATGGAAGCGCCTTTTTTATCGTGAAAGTATTACTCGAATATTTTAACACATAATAACGCTTTCTTGTCGATGGGTTGAATTTTCGACGCCCAAAAAAAAAAAAAAAAAAAAAAAAAACCGCTTTCAATTAGTTTAATAATATACAACCGGTTTTCAAAGTAAATGGATTTTAAAATTGTACATTCATTTTTTTTTGTCAATGAAGCACATGCGCTTCTTTCTCATTGGCACAAATCCTGAATATATTTTCAAATTCTATCAAGCTCAATTTTTATTCCATCTTGATTTTTTATTAAATATTTTACCTTCAATGATCACAACTGTAACTATTATTGTTAATTGTAATCATGCATTGCACATATTTGCATATACGAGTATATGATGATTGTTCTGTTATACTTACGTCGGAATTATCACAACCAATCATTTCACCATATGAAACTTGATTACACAGGCAGTACGTTGGTTCATTTGGATCTACCGGCATATCGATTCCGTCCGTGGAATGCGTATTTTGTATATTTGTCGGAGGTGGACTACTTATAACTGTCGGTGTAGTGGCTACTTTGCTGATAGCAACAACATTCGTTTTAGGAATACCTATCGAAAATAAACAATATGAAGGGCAATTTTTTAAAACAAATGTTAAATCAATTATCATCTGGTCATTTTTAATGTTAAATTTCTTAACGAGATTTTTAAAGGATTTTTCTTATTGATTGAAGTAGTTTGACGCTAATTTTCATTCGGTGCGTATATCAGATACAAAAACAAAAGAAATAAACAAATTAATAGATTTGTGTACGGCTTTTATTATTTGTTTATGTAGATTTAGAGATTTGTTTCGTATATTTTGCTTTTCATTTAATGATTAAAAACAGTTAATAGTTCTCACGTATCTTTGAATCAGAAACATTCGATCTATGATCCAAATGTAAAGAACGGTACGTTTTCACTCTGCTAATCGGCAACAACAATAAGCAGAGTCGGAAACGTCGGTCCCTCTATTAAGCCGATTCTCAAACGATGATGATCGCAATCAAAGAAAGTAAAACTTGTCTGCACTGGATTCTCGGACAGTTGCACGCATTGAACATATTTATTTTAATTCGTTCGTACACTTTTTTTGAAGCATTAGTTTAATAGTAGTTTCATTAGTTTTTTTTATTTTATAGTAAAAAATTATAAAGGTCGGTAAAGAAAAAACTTTGAAGATACCGTTTTTTTTTTAAAAAGTTTAAAAAGAAAAAAAGATATAGAAGCACGCAGCTGGCAATTATTTGTTAGAAAATTTTGAATGTGTACATGAGAGAGGATTGAAATCTCCGGTAGCGAGGAATCGTAAGCCTACCACAAGATTTTTGCAGGCTAGAATAGTGGTTCCAAATGAGGTTAGTTTTATAGAAATAGTAGTAAGTCAAATTCAACATTATTTGAAATTCAGTAATCGTCACACTGAAATAAAAAAAGTTTAAAAACACACCGTGTTGGTATTCTACATTCAGCTATAAAATCAAGTATTTCAATAAATTATCATTAGCACGTACTTATTGTTACTTTCAAGGTGCGGATGGATACAATACGAGCAAATCTAGATAAATTAATAATTATAGCAATGTCGATTACCAAAATTATTTCATTAAGTATACGCTCGTGGGTACTAATTATGAATACAGTGAAGCAGTATATTGACTGTGAATAGGCCAATCGGTTTTGCAACGCTGAAAAGCTAATAGGTACAGTGAAGTCGCACATTAAGACTTGATAACAAAAATCATTATCGAATTATGTGGAATGTTATGATACAATTTATTTGGTACCATTAATTACATTGTCACTCAAATTAATTTTGAAACAAAATATCGGCATGATTCGATACAAAATTAATTTCTAAAATATAATGTAAAAAGAAATTTAAAAAAAAAAACAAAAACAAAAAAAACGAGATATTCTGTTTGTTTTAATGTGCACAGAAAAGTATACCAGTCATGTATCAAATAAAGTGTGTTTCTCAGATTGTTAGTATCATTTTAAGTTTATCAGTATTAAAAACATCGAAACATCATAAACCTAACTTTTCAGTTGCCAGCAGGAAAAAAAAGAAATTATTTTTTAAGATTATTAAGTTATAGTGTATCTACGCAGTCCTTTTCTGTTGTATGTAAGAAAAACATACTTTATAATGACGGGAAAGAGTATAAAATATAAATTTAAATGTAAATAAAACTATTCTTAAATATCATAAAATAAATTTTGATTTTACAAGTTTTAATAATTTTTGAATAAAAACATATTGAAATTTTAAAAAATGACAAAACAAATAAAATTAAAAAATTTTCCATCGCCCGAATAATTTTTTTCTTTTTATTTATAACTTCAGTTGCAATTAACGAATGGGGTCACATTAACGTTGTATAAAAATTTTTTAAAAAGCAGTTTTTTATAATCATGTGGGCAGGTGACTAACGATGCCTTCACAAGTTTTTTTTTTTTGTTTTTATTCAGTTACTTTTTTTTTTTAAACCATTTTGATCTACATCAATATTCTAATAATTTTATAATAATGCTTTGTTATTTTTATGTATTATCTAATAATCTGGTTATTTATAAACATGCTTTTTAAGCCGAATATTACAAAAACAGGTAATTTGTAAATTACAAAATAACCTTTTTTCAGTTTCTTTTTCAATCCCGGTTTAACAGGCAGTTCTTCTTCTTCAGTCGTTATAGACTTTTTCTTCGTTGTCCGTTCTTTATCAACTGGTCTTTTTCTGCCACCTAATAAAATTATAGTAATAATGATAATAATATTAATATTATTATTAATAATAATAATAATAATAATAATAATAATAATAATAATAATAATAATAATAATAATTTACATGTTAATAAATATGAATAAAAAATAAATTGTTATCGTACGTTTATTCGCCGGGGGTTCTTCTAATGTTCTAGTAGCATTTACTGTTTTATCATGTATTTCTGCTTCAAATCTTGACAGATCTGAATCTAATCTTCTTATATGTTTATCTACCTAATGATAATTAAATAAAGTATAGTCATTGTTCGCTAGATAAGGTTACATGTATGAATAACGAAAAAAATAAATTCTCAATTTTTAAAATTTATAACTTTTATATTTTATAAAAATAAATAATAAAGCAGAAATAAATTAACTGCAAACGTCCGGTGAGTTTAATATTTTGCATTAATAATTACGAACAGATTTCAAAATCTGTAATCATTAATAAATAACTAAGAGGCAAAATGTGGAAATTACAAAAATTCATGTATGCATATATTTTTAGGATTCCATACACATATAATGTACGGAATCCTAATAAGATGGTTCACAAATGACAAAAATATCAAATAAAAATCAATATACATTTTTTTATATACCATAAAAAACTGACATGGCTGCTTATAAATGCTTTTTTAAACGATAAATTAACATATAATTTGCTTTTTTCTTAATTTTATTGAAATTTAAAACTAGTTCAATCTGTTTTATAAGAGCGTGTACGGCGAAATTTTGTCTTTGAAACCGTTAGAGGGGAAATTCAAGCCTGAGCAGGTAGCGATACCCGTCCCCTTAGATGCTTTGTACAAAATGTCTCAGCTGTCGTTCGATCTTGGTGATAGAAGACTACATTTCACAATGTCTGCTGCGTACTCGTCACGTTACGAAGTCGTGTTTCTGTGTTTACATTCAAAAGGACCGAAAATGTCGCTCGCAGCTGCCGCTAAGTACATGAAAAAGTCGAAGACATTTGTACATAAGTGGACGAAACGTTATTTCGACGTAAAAAACGTCGATGACCTACCGGATTGTGGCTCTATACGAAAAACAATGAAAAAGGAGGACAGAGTGATTTTACGGGTGTTTTTGAAAAGAATCCTTGTCTATCATTGTGTGAGGGAACAAGTGATATTGCGTAAAAAGGATCTAAATGTGTCATGTGCCACTATAAGAAGACGTTTACTGGCTCATGAAGTGAAATTTCGAAGCACAGTGAAGAAACCGCTACTGTCCAAAAAACACGTCAAACAATTGGGCAAAAGAAAATTTGGAACGCGATTGGGTCAACGTAATTTTTTCGGATGAAGCTTCTTTTTGGGAACGTTCTTCTACCACTCATACCTGGTATAACCACGACAATAGACTCATCCAGCGGGCCGTTAAATACTCGGTAAAGGTGCACGTCTGGGGCTGTATCTCAAAGCAGGGATTTGGCAATTTCCACAACTCTACAGAAAATTTGACCGCTGCGAAAATGGTCAAAATATATCAAAGGGCTTTATTACCGTCAGCTGAAAGGTGATTTACGCGGAAAAATGAAAATTGGCTACTGCAAGAAGACAATGATCCAAAACATCGAAGTCTTCATTGTACTGCATGGAAACAAGAAAGTGATGTTTACGTACACTGGATTCGCCGCAGTCGCCAAATGCAAATTCAATAGAAAATCTGCGGCCGCTCATGAAGTTGAGGCTCCGAGGGAAGAAGATCTGGACCGCCAAGCAGTTATTTCGACAATTTCGATTGAAATGGAGATCTTTGTCTCAAGATTACGTCAGACATTCAGTAGAAAGTGTACATCAATGTTTCGCTGTACACGCTCTTATGAAACAGACTATATTTACTTAATTTCAATTCTATACCATTTATAATTAACCGGCAAATTTACATTATGAATAATATACTTGTAAATTATATAACTAAAATGCGTGTCCCACAGGAACTGAGACAAAGCGCGGTCTGGACAATAGCGCTATTTTGTGGAAAAAATGTAATGTGAAATTGAAATTTGTTCTTTTTTGAACCAAATGAGCACCTACGGAAGGCTCTATGTGATATAGCCGCTGCGTAACACTTGTTCGAAATTGGTGTGTTCGGAAATCAACTACAGGCTACCTGCATCATTGTGTTAAATGAATAATAACTGTATCCAGGTAGAACAACGGTATGCGATACGCTATTGTATGCGTCGTGGATTGTCATCGGCGGTTACAGTGCTCAAAATCCAAGGTGCGTATTTAACAAAACGTTTTTCGCAAACAACAATATTGCGACTGCATAAAGCATTTCGCGAAGGTTGTGAATCAGTCGAACTTCTTCCGTATGTTACATCATCACAAACTTTGACCCCCGAGACGATCGTCAAACGATATTCGCCATTATTCGTGAGGATAGACGTTTATCGCTGCGTAGTCTACCATACGCGAATCAGCCTGCATCGAATCCTCAGGGAGAACTTGGGAATACATCGTGTGAGCTCCACGTGGGTACCGCACCTGTTAAATCATCAGAAGATGGATCGAGCGTTTAGAGTCTATCGAACCTACGCGAAAGGGTATCGCAATATTGTTGTTCTCAAAAAACTTTCCGTTAAATATGCACCTTGGATTTCGAGCGCTGTAGTCGCCGGTGGCAATCCGCGGCGCACACAATAGCGAATTGCATACCGTTGTTCGACCTGGATATTATCTATTTAACACAGTGACGCAGGTGCCTGCAGTCGATTTCCGAACACACTAATTCTAACAGTGTTATACAACGTCTATTTCATGTAGAGCCTTCGGCGGGTGCTCTGTCGGTTCGAAAAACAACAAACTTCAATTTCACATTACATTTTTGCCGCTAAGTAACGCTAGTTGTCGGTACAGCGCTTTGTCTTAGTTCCTGTGGGACGCGCATTGTATTTAAAAAAAACACAATTTTTAACATAACGGAATAACAAATAAATCCTAACTGATTAAATTTGTAAATACAACTTTTTTAAGATAATACAAAGTTGTTATATGCCCCGTTAATAACAGGGAGAACCCGTATGAATAAAATATTTCAGGCCATACTTGAATTATTTCTTTTATTTCATTAATTTGATTTTTAATGTTTTTTATAGATATTGTTATTACTTTTTCTAAATTTCTCGTATTATTTTCTTTATTACAATTTTGAAATGTTTATTTAACAAAATGAATTATTTTAAAGCATATTATAACGCGATAAATTAATTCAAACATTTATACTATAGAAACATTTAAAGAAAAATTATAACCAGAAAGCGGTAAAATAAGGCACCTGGCGAAGATGGGATCGTGTCTGAATTATGGAAATATGCGACAGATGAGGTAATTAACATTTTAACGGACATCGTCAGTGAAATATGGAAAACGGAAAAACTTCCAGTAGACTGGACAGCAGCTTTGATTCATCCACTGCATAAAAAAGGGAACAAAACGAATATTAATAATTATCGTGGGATTTCTCTTCTGCCAGTAACGTATAAGATCTTGTCGAAGACACTACTATTCAGAGCGGACGAACAATTGAACTCGCAGATAGGAGCATAGCATGCGGGTTTTCGGAAAGGACGATCGTGTGTCGAACAGATAATGAATCTTAAATCTATTTTATCGTACCTAAAGCTTAGAAACAAGAAGTTTATAGCGATATTTGTAGATTTTAAGAAGGCATATGATTCCATAGATCGGGTTACGTTACTTGAAATTTTAAAAGAATTGAGATTGGATCAAAAAACAACAGCAATTATTGAACAAACGTTAAAAAACACCACAAAAAAGGTAAAATTTAGAGGGGAAATTTCCGAGACCCTTAAAATTAACACTGAAGTGCGGCAAGGGGATGGACTGTCGCCCCTATTGTTTAACTGTGTACTAGAAAAGATTATTCGCGAACGGCGTAAAGAAATGAATAAGGGAAATTTGGACAGCGGGATCATGATAGGATATAAAAATAAAGGAATTAAGGTGGACTGCCTGGCTTTTACAGATGACCTAGTAATCTTGTCAAATTATTTAGGAGAATGGCTAGAAGTGAATATGTCTAAAAAGCCAGCGATAGGAGCTCGAGTCAATAAAATTAAAATAGAATACCGACTGATAAAAGAAATATATAGGAAAAAGTCTTTGTCTTTAAACGCTAAACTTAGGCACTATAACACGGTAGTTGTGCCGGAAGCGCTTTATGCGTCAGAGTGTCTTATATTAAATAAAAAAGGGCTCTTAGAAAAACTAGAAATCAAGGAAAGGGAGATACTAAGGAAAATTTTTGGCCCAGTTAAAGAAAATAAGATCTACAGGAGAAGACACATTAGTGAACTATACACTAATGATGAAAATATAACACAAAAAATTAAAAAAAGGAGAATAGTTTTTTATGGACATATCATGAGAATGAACAACACAAGACAAAGTAACAGAATATTTTCTTACATATAAAACTAAAAAACAAAATGGAATTGGTTTAAAGGAACAAAGCAGGATATGAGGGAAATGCAAATCACAGTTGAAGATATTCATAACCGGGTTAATCTGAAAGATTTAATAGGAGGAAAGCAATTTAAAGAAAAACCGAAAATACGAAAAGGTTGGACGCTGGAAAGAAAGAAAAACCATGGTGAAAGAATGAAGGAATATTGGGCGCAAATAAAGAAATTACGTGGTCCATAGTTGGCCGAAATGAAAAGAAGAAGACCAGAAAGCGGTAAGAAGTTTTTTTAATATTTAAAAATTCGTAAAAATTAATTATATTTGAAAAAAAAATGTTTTCATTATTCTTTTGAAATATTAAAAAGATGAATTGAATTGCTTTAAATAGATAATTTATAGTGAAAACATTGGAGTTCTAATATAAATAAATCTAATTAATACATATTTTCAACGATACAGTTAACTGTTTTTTTAGTCTGAAATTGAAGCAAAAAAATACTTGAAGTGTTTAAATTGTTAGAATTAAATAAAAAAATATTAAAAGATTTACTTTAAAAAAATTATTTTGGTAAACTAATTTTTTACTAACCAATTCGTAAGTCTGGATTGACAATTGAACTTTATCATCACTATATTCTTTAGCTTTATTGTATTTTTTCCTTATATCGTCGATTGCTTTCTTCTTCTGTTCATTATCCATTTTTCCAACATTAATAAGATAATCATTTCCTAATCTGTCTATAGTTCGCATCAATTCTTGAGTACGCGAATCTAAATCTCGCATTAACGTAAAATTGCGTTGGAGTTCAACCGGTAAATTTTCTAAGCCTAAAACGTGATTTAGTTTTAACTTTGATTAAAAAAAAGTACGTACAATTAAAATAAGTTTAAGAATTTCGATGACAAAGTGTAATGCAGAAAGTTTGTAAGAGAAAAGTAATTTCGATCATACTAATGTTTATTTGTTTTAAAAATAAAGGAAGTTGAAAAATTAACGATTCCTGCGCGGTGTATATTATAAAAAATTATACTCACTGTCGAGGTAATGTTCCAAATATAAAGCTGTCATCTTTAATATTTTCGAAAATTCAGTAAAATGAAGAAATCGGCAATTCAAACAATTTAATGTTTATGTTTACATCGTTTTCAAAAAAAATGAAATTTCAACATACGCACTCACAGCGATATTAAATTGATACCGATATAAATTGCAATAATTGAATCAAAATCGATATATTCACTAGCAGTTTCTTTCAATAACGCAAAATATTTCAGCCAGTATAAAAATTATAATACTTTAATATTCTCATAATTTTGCATATGAATTATTTATTACAAAAATTAGTATTGTATAAGCGAGTGGTTTTAATTAGGAGTATATAAAAGTTTATAAATTGTTAAATATCGATATCGATAGTGATCGGTGATTTAGTATATGTTTTACGTGTTTCATTAAAATCAATACGTGTTTTTTATCGGAAGTTTGTTGGTGTCGGTATCTTATGTTAATTATTTCTGATTGTTGTTTTTATATATTTTATAATATAAAATGGTAAGTATGGTCATGTTTTTGTAAATTTTATAATGTTAAGGAATGCATACTAATTAAGGTTATCATTTAATTTTACCTCCGTACAAATAATAGAAAAATGATGCTGAGTAATTAGTTGTAACATAATGTAATATGATAAAACGTTTAGTAAAAATTTAACGATTCATTTCGACGTTTTGTGTAATCAAACTGCATAGTTTTATTTTATTAATTTTTTTTTTTTTTTTGTATATTTTAGCCTTTACGTTTAGATATTAAGCGAAAACTTACAGCACGATCAGATCGTGTAAAATGTGTCGACTTACACCCTAATGAGCCATGGATGCTTGCATCGCTTTATAATGGAAATGTTCATGTTTGGAATCATGAAAGTCAACAGCTTGTTAAGTCATTCGAGGTGATGATTTTATAACATGTTTAAAAAAGTTCTCATTTGTATTCTGAGTTATTTTCCTCTTGTAATTTTGTAAAAATATAATTAAGGTTTGTGATCTACCGGTACGTGCTGCCAGATTTGTTTCAAGAAAAAGTTGGGTTGTTACTGGTTCTGATGACATGCAAGTGCGTGTGTTTAATTATAACACTCTTGAACGTATTCATTCGTTTGAAGCACATTCCGATTATGTCAGGTGTATCGTTGTACATCCTACGTTACCATATATTCTCACTAGCGGAGGTATGCGTATTTTGTGAAATTATTTATTTATGTCGTATTTTTAATATAATTTGTACGATTGAAATTTGGTAGCGCAATAATAAGTTAATATTTGGACAAATGTGTTTGGTTCTTAATGAAAATGATACGATTTATGTGATTTTCTATTTTGATAACTCAAAAGCAGACACGTACAATAAATTTCATTCAGTCTGAAACAGTTAAATGTTCAGGATTGTAAATTTCTTAATTTTGAAATACGTCAATTTCTGATCCGGTTGAAAGCAGTGTTAGATGATAAGAGTCAATAGAAAAAAGTAAACTGCAATTCATTTCCATTGTGATGAGCGAGTAATGCGTGTAACGCGTTCAGCAACAGATAATTATTTCATTTGCTCTAATTGTATTACCGGTGAGATTATTCCATTCATATCAATTTATCAGTTAACACAGTCAATTCACTTCATTGGAAGTGTAACTCTTTCCACGTGTAGTCAACTTTGTCACCGTTATTGTTAAAGACTAAATTGTCGTCACAATAAAAAATTTAAGGAAAAAAAAAACAGTCAATTAACGTTTCGCTGCAGAATAAAATAAAATTATATCGTTGCACCGAGTAATTATTGTTTTTACATTAATAATAAAAACCGACTTTAACACGGGAAACTAAAAATAAATATATTAATTTTACGTAGCCGGTGATTTCGGGCCAAAACCTAATTACCAACTGCACTATAACGATCCCAGATCAAAATGAAGATATGGACGTTGATATTAATATTAATTTATTTCAATTACTGCAGTTAACTATTTATTGAAAACGTAAAATTATCGTGTGAAGAATTCACGAATAAACTGGGCTTTCAATTAAAGCGTAAAAAGCAATTGAGATTAATGATCAGGGTAAGGAAGAAATAAGCTTTCGATGTCCCAAACGTAATCGGAATGAAAATGATAGTATGAAAATTTATGAGTATATAAAACATTTTCAAAATTCCTTAAAATAACAAAAGTAGTTCAAACACTTCAAGATGAACATAAAAATACTTTAACCGAAGTTGTCAAACGCAGTTTTTATTTATTTTTTTAAATGACCTGAATATGTGTAGTATCTACGAAAATATTTTTAGAAAGCCATAATACCATTATAACCGTAGCAATTAATCGCATAAAATGAACGTTTAAAATTTGGTTTTAAATTTTCGCGTATTCAACAAATATTTAAAAAATCAATATAACTTTTATTACTTTATTGCCGAATGCGTTCCTAATTCCGGATATTTTGCGGTCGTATTTTCATATTAGTTTTGCGGGATTGTAAGATTCTAAATAGGATGGAAGGATTCAGTTAAGAGTCACTTCCGCTCATATAATATTTTTATAATTTTATTAATCAGCAGAAATAATTAAATAATCATTATTGTATAAGAACAGTTTTTATGATTGTTTTTTTCATTTTTTTAAATTTCATGAACGTATACTTTTAAAAATAAAAATTTCGCTTTTAATAACCTTTCACACATACTAAGCATTTAGAGTATATGAAATTCTATTTATCGTAATAATAATAAAACCATTTTGAATAAGTGGTGGTGCAGTGGAAGGTTTCATTTGAAATATATTTGTAAAACTGTAAAAAACTAAATTATCATAGGTTAATAAATGATTAAAAGTGTAAAAGTCATCGTACGTAGTTTACAAATACTACACTATTTTAAAATAGAATATTTCCAAATCACAGTAATATGGGTTTATTAAAAGTGTGTATATTAATTACAACGTAATTCTTAGGCTACTCTCTATTAGAAAAAATGTTCCAATTTTATGTAACGAAAAAATGTCTTAATTTTATATAATGAAAGTTAAATGTTAGGATAGGACTTTTGTGATTATGTTATTTTTTTTTGTGTTGATGCCAGTAAGAATTACGTTGTAAATTTTGATCATTTTATACAAAGTATAGAAGAGAAAGAGACAGAAATGTAAACAAGACAGGTCAAGAAGCACAGCACCTTGCGAGGCCAAAATGGCTGAGTTTATATAAATATATATATATGCGTTACTGGCAAATTCTGCACTTCTAATTATAGCAGAAATATCAAAGAAAATTAAATAAGAAAGAAATTTTTCAGTACTTTTTCGGTAGTAGAGATTAACATGGTTAAACAAGAAAGGCGGTTTTCATTTTGAGGTAGAAATTAGAATTATTCATTAACATTTTAATCGCAGTATTTTTAAAATTAAAAAAAAAAAAAAGCGTGAGGTTGGAAATTGAATGGATTTTTTGTTTTTGTCTTTGCGTTCCTATTCACGGTTTTTATAAACTTAACATTATCTTTTTTACTTAGAAATAGACATGTTCATAATTAAACTTTTTAAATATCGCGATAATAATTGTTTACAAAGTTAAAAAACAAAAAAAAACGTTTGTTCTTTAGATGATATGTTGATAAAATTGTGGAATTGGGATAAACAATGGAGTTGTCAACAGGTTTTTGAAGGTCATACTCATTATGTTATGCAGATCGTTATTAATCCTAAGGATAACAACACGTTTGCCAGCGCTTCTTTGGATAGAACATTAAAGGTATATATCGTCATGTAAAAATACGTTTATACTTTTCCTGTTAATGCCTTCAAAAAAAAAAAAACGGATTTTTAAAGTGTTTTTGCCAAAAAATAGTTCAAAAACCCAGGTATGTGGTTTGTCTTTTTATTACACATTTACGATTATTTTTATGTATTTTTAATAAAATGATGATCATTTTTGCTATTGCTCTAATATAGGTATGGCAACTTGGATCTTCTGCGCCGAATTTTACTTTAGAGGGTCACGAAAAAGGAGTAAACTGTGTAGATTATTACCACGGTGGTGATAAGCCATATTTGATTTCCGGAGCGGATGATCACGCGGTAAAAATTTGGGACTACCAAAATAAAACCTGTGTTCAAACTCTAGAAGGCCATGTTCAAAATGTCTCAGCGGGTAATTGCCGGTTATTATTTTACTTTAACTTTATTATTCGAGTTATATTTGATTTTAGTAAGTAATATTTTTACAATCTTCTTTTTGTAGTTTGTTTTCACCCGGAATTTCCTGTAATGTTGACGGGATCCGAGGATGGTACTGTAAGAATATGGCACTCTGGAACCTATCGCTTAGAATCGTCGCTGAATTACGGCCTCGAAAGAGTTTGGACTATTGTTTCCTCTAAGGGATCCAACAATGTTGCTCTCGGGTAAAAAAAAGTGCTGTTATACTATTTTATTAATGCTTCTAAATTGATTATATATATACATATGTTATATATGAGGTGTGGCTATTAAATAACAAGACTGACGCTGCTACAGAAGAGGTGCGCATGCGCCAAACGCCAGCGACCGACAGCTGTTCATTGTAAAGCCTTCTGTTCCGAATGCAGTGTCTCAGGCTTCTAGAAACAAATCAGTATAGCCGTAGCCTTCGTTCGCATTAAGGTTCTTTTTTTGTTTTGCCGGAAAAATGTTAAGTATAACAACAAAGCAACGAATTGTTGTGAAATTTCACATGAAACTTGGAAAAAGCGCTACTGAAACTTATAATTCATTGAAAGAAGTGTATGGCAATGAATGTTTATCGCGTGTATGTGTTTTTGAGTGGTTTAAGCGTTTTTAAGATGGCCGAGAAAACGTTCAAGATGATTCACGCCCGGGTCGCCCTTCCACGTCAAAAACGAATGGCAATTTTGAAAAAGTCGGTAATCTAATTTGATTTGACTGTCGGTTAAGTATTTGTGCGATTACTAAAACTGTAGAAATTGATAAAGAATCCCTATGGAAAATTTTACATAACAATTTTAGCACGTAAAACGTGTGTGCCAAAATGGTGCCTAAAATTCTCACGTTTGAACAACTAGAAGCTCGCAAAAATGTTTGTACTGGCACTTTGAATGCTATTGAAAATTATCCAAACTTATTGAAAAGGATAATGATATGTCACGAATCGTGGTTTTTTACTTATGATCTTGAAACGAACCGCCAATCCATACACTGGAAGAGCCCATCTTTACAAAGAGAGAAAAAGGCTCAAATGTGCAAATCAAAATGATTGTTTTTTTCGATATTCATGGGATTGCGTATCTTCACTGAGTTCCTAAAGGTTAAACTATTAATCAACATTACTAACTTCACGTTCTTGCTGAACTTCGTGAAAGAATAGGGAAAAAACGACCCAAATTGTGGAAGCACAAGTCATGGATTCTCCACCAAGACAATGCGTCGGTTCATTCCGCATTGTCCGTCAAGAATTTTCTGGCCGAATACAGCATCCCAGTGTTAGACCATCCACTTTATTCGCTGTATCTTGTGCCGTGCGACTTCTACCTGTCTCCTAAGGTGAAATTTGCATTAAAAGAAACAAGATTTGAGTCCGTTTAAGCTGTGAAAAAGAAAGCGGCATCGATCCTGAAGGAGCTAACAGAAGAAGACTTCCAGCACTGTTTCGAACAATGGAAGATTCGCATGGTGCGTTGTAGGGATAGAGGAGCGGTGTATGTTGAAGGTGATAATAAGTAAATATGTATAAAATCAAAATAAAATGTTTTACAGCGTCAGTCTCGTTATTTAATAGTCACACCTCGTATATATATATCTTCTTTAGCCATTATCAGTCCACTGCTGGACGAAGGCCTCCCCTAATTCCTTCCAGCCGTCGCGATCCTTTGCCTCTTCCCGCCAGTTCGACCTAAATTTTCGTATTTCATCCATCCAGCGTCCCTTCGGTCGTCCCAAAGCTCGTTTCCCATCAGGTTTCCAGAATGTCAATAGATTGATCCATCGGTGCTCGGCTCTGACCACATGACCGCACCATCTCCATTTATTGGCTTTAATGATATATATATATATATATTTATTTTTTTTTATACTATGTATGCTATATATTAATAATAAAACTCAGTCCTTCGGTCCTCGCGAGGAGTAAGCCTCCTAGATTTACAATCTTTTTATTTTTCTGAAATTATTTTAGAAAAATTGTTTTCAATTGACTACATGATTTTTCCCCATTTTTTATTAAAAAAGAACCTTAGCAATTGTACAACACAGCATTTAACCTTTGTTATCTTCGATAAAGTAACAGGACGTAATCATTAATGGGACATAATCATGGGACAAAAAATGTAGTGCACCTAGGGCTAAGAATAACGTAGTCATTAATAAGTAATCATAGTGATTAAAGAGTTTAAATGTGTATTGAATAATATTAAAATTCGATGAATGCGAAATGTGGAAACGGAGAAAAAAGTATGAAAAAATGAAAAAATTTTAAAGGATGGTCTTTATTTTTAGTAGTAAACAGAGTGAATATTGATACGGAAAATAAACTAATCGCTTGTAAAGAAGTTTACATCGTCAAAAGGAGAAATTTAGAGCGTTTAGGACATTTTAATTAATAAATAGTATTATAAATTAGCACTTAATATTATATTTCGACAGCTGGAAATAAATGAGTAGAGTGAAGTAGCCAGTTCCAGAAAATAGAGATTCGACTTGTATTGTTACGAAAAACATTTATCCCCGACTATAATATAAATACATTGTAATTAGGAACAAAAGAAAGAATAGGCGGAAATATTGTCATTGCAGCAACTGCGTTTGATGCTAATGGTTTACTATAATTGCATCCATATGACCAGTTCAAAATTTTTCGATGGGAACGATGAGATAATTCAGTTAAAAATTAACAAAAAAAATGGCATTTAAATTCAAAAAAAATTATTGTATCTAAAACCAAGCTGTATTAAAAATTGAATGTATGTGGTACAAATAACAATGCACGTAACTTTTACTGTATGTTTATAATAGATCTTGATGTTATAGCCCGGAAGAAGAGGATTATGTAACTCTGTTTTTTTAAATTTTCTTTTCAAATTAGTCAGTTATTAGTATGTTCTTAAACGCGGTATCATAAAATATTTTACTCAGTGAATAATATGATGAAGTAATTTGCTGAATAATGCGGAAAATTGCAGTTGGCGTTGCTTATTATTTTTACTACTTATTATTAACGAATGAAAGGGAATCAGTTTTTAATCTCTTAAGTCATGTTAGTTTTTTTCTGTTTTTATTATCACGGTTTCAGATTGAATAAGTACTCTTTGTTCAAAAGGTGGCAAAGTTGCATTTGGTGAAATTTTTGTTCGATAAACTATTTGATACTGGCGTAGGGTTAATAGTAGTTATGTGTATACCACCATAAAGTTAATTTGTTATTATATTATTATAAAATTGTTTTAATATCATTAGTTTAAATCAGCCAGTTGAAGTTGTAATAACAAATAGATAGCCGCAGTGCGCGTAGTTGAGCGGTACGACGTAGGACGCGATTTTGTAGCCAAAATAAAAACCCCGAAAACGAAAATAAATAACCACTAAAAATAATTTTCTTCCATAAATAAAAAAACATCGCTGCCACATGCCGGTGCCTAGTTATGTATTTAAATGTAAAACGCGATTTTTAATTGATATTCGTTTATTATAATTCACGGTTCCGGCTTAATTATGATAAGTGATTTTTATTATATTTACTTGCAAAAACGTGTATATGTTGCCTACTATTTCTTATCTGTTCTAGATACGACGAAGGTAGTATTTTAATTAAAGTTGGCAGAGAAGAACCGGCCGTATCAATGGACGTTAACGGCGGTAAAATAATTTGGGCTCGTCATACGGAAGTGCAATTGGCCAATTTGAAAAGAGTTGACGATGCCGCTAGCATAAAGGATGGAGAAGTTTTATCGGTCGAAGTGAAAGACATGGGAAGTTGTGAAATTTATCCTCAATCTATCGCTCATAATCCTAATGGAAGGTAATAACTGGTGTTTATTAACAAATTTGGTTTCGATTCGATTTGTTGCTTTTCGTGCCGTCTGACGTAGCGGTTGTACTTTTTTATAATATTCTTTGTTTAAGTTCCATATTTTGTTAATTTCTTGTTACAGTTTTTATATCTCGTTTTCTCTTTTATTCTCTCTTGAATCGCCCGTGAAAATACATCCTCTACTTTTATGATCTCTCTGAGCCTTTCAATATTTTTATTCATATTTTTTCAATAAAGAATTTTCTGTTTTTTTTTTCTCAATATTATTTCTTTATTGGATAAAACTGGTGATAATAATTGTAATAAATATAATAAAAATAATGTTTTGGATTCATTTGCAAAGTTTGTTGTTAAAATAATTTTATAGATTTGTTGTTGTTTGTGGCGATGGTGAATATATTATATACACTGCTATGGCTTTACGTAATAAAGCATTTGGATCTGCTCAAGAGTTTGTTTGGGCGGCGGATTCGTCTGAGTATGCTGTACGCGAAGGAACTACTACAGTTCGTGTGTATAAAAATTTTAAAGAAAAGAAATCATTCAGACCCGAATTTGGGGCCGATGGTAATTCAAAATGTTTGTGTTTTAATTTTTCCAACTAGTTAGCATTAATTTATCCGTATCGGTGTATTAAATAATTTTATTATTTTTTAAAATAATAATTCGGTAACTAAATAGAAAATTTATGCTACGCAGAATGCTAAAAAAATGTTTTCTGATTAAGCGGAATATAATGCAATATTCACTAAATGTTGTAAATTTAATTTTTTTCCTTTTGGTGTGGCGTAAACAAACATTTAATATTTTTTGCTGTGTTTTTTTCCTAAAGAAAATAAACAACCGCAAAAAATGAAAAACAATTGAAGAAAGTAGAAAGTGTCTTATAGCTTTTTCCCATGTATCTTGCCTCCCAATAATATGTTTCTTATAAAATTATTACATTATGTCCAGAAAGAGTTATTTTTTCCCCTCAATACTGTTGATCAGTGTTCTTTTTTCACTAGTGTAATGATTCTGTAAGATAATAAAGCTTCACTATTAAGCATTTGTAGAAAAATCAATAATTCAAATGAATATTAATAATACTGTAATGATTATATGTTAGACCCCGAGTTCGAGTTCCTTGTTTAGTCCGTTATCTACTTACTTTGGAATAAAACATTTTAAAGTAATCAAAATATTAATAATAGTCGAGTCTTTAATTGCTGTACTATAGTATATTATTTAAATACAAAAAAAAAAAAAAAAATAGAATGGAATAAAACTTATATTCATACTTCTTTATATTTAAATTATAAGTGTCCATTTTCTGTTATTATTTTCAAAATATTACATGTCGGCAATTTTTAATTTTTAATATTTTAAATATATTTTCTGTGATAAAAGTGACTTTTTTATATATAATATTTTGAAAACTTACATTGTTTGTAGGTATATTCGGTGGATATCTGCTCGGAGTAAAATCGATTTCTGGTCTCGCTTTATACGACTGGGATACATTAGATCTTATACGTCGTATAGAAATACAACCGAAACACGTAATTTGGTCTGAAAATGGTGAATTGGTTAGTTTGGCCACTGAAGAAAGTTATTTTATATTACGGTTTAATCATAATGCGGTTGTTGAAGCTCGCGAAACCAGAAACATTTTACCGGATGGAGTTGAAGAAGCGTTTGATGTAAGAATATGCTATAGTTTTGCGTATCGTTAATTTTTTGTGTGTAATAGCGTATACGTGTGCATTATTACCACTTTCCAAACTAATAAGTAAACTTATAATAATGTGGATTAGAAGTATTTGTAAATGTGATATTACAGTTTAATTTGTTTTAGCGTTATCACTTAACTCAAAATTCAGAATCCGACTTTGTGCGGTTTTCGTAAATTGAATTGAGAATAAAGGGGTACAAACCTTTTATATTTTCAAGAAATACCTGATATAAGCATCAATTGAGATGGCTACGAAGGGAAAGTACTCTATTTTAAGTTTGTTCTGTAGTTGTATAAAGCGGGAAAGGTGAATAGGAGATAATTTAAACCGCCATTATTTTTATTATTGAAGTGGAGAAGATGAAACGGATTTGAAGTCAGGTTTGTCCTGGGATATAATTTATTTTGACCGCAGCCGATACTTAACGTTTTTAAAAACTTCTAGGTGGCGGAAGTTGAAGAAAACGAGGGGAACTGTTATAATAATTTCTCTGTAGAACGGACTTGTAAGCGAGAACAATACTCTTCGAGAATATTTTATTTAGTAAACTGGCAAGACATGTTTTTTCCTTGATTGAAACGTTCGTCCGTTTGTTGTGTGTAAGGTGGATATTAAAAATAAAAGAAAAATACACTCATACCTTGCTTTACGGCCTAGATAGGTTGTGGGAAAATTGGCCGTAAAGCGAAAAGCCATATATGGAATCAAATGTTTTAATACAAATTCATACAAACTGAATAGGATCCGTTCTAATCTCTTATAAAATGATACAATTTTTTATCTAAAAGGCTTTTTTGTTTTACATAACAACCATAAAAATAGCAGAACTTCAAAACAATTAAAAATTAAATCAAATTTATTATCTAAAATAAATTCGTATCATATAAAATTGTTAAAATTGAAAATTAAAAATATATATAAACTTCTAATTTGATGTTAGAGATATACTTGAAGAATCGGTAAGCTGCAATATGCTGTCATTATCACTTTTCGCTCATCTAGAATAAGGTAGTTTAAAGAATTGGTCTAACGTTGTCTGCTTTGACTTATTTTCAGCTTCTTTTTTCAGCTCGATGTAACAAGTAATGATTGAGTTAATTTCTCGAGACATATTAGCGCCGCTAGCTGTGTCAGGATCATTCTGAAGTAGGATGTTTATTCCTTGTTGGAAAAAAGGAAGTGCCTTCGTCAAATGCTCCAATTCCAGCACTTGGCATACGGCAGGCTTTGATTCTTGGTCTTCATCAAGTGCACCTTCCGTTTCAAGTTGAATCAATTTCTCGAATGAAAGTGATGTTCCGTCAGCGTCTAGCAAATCAATCACATCATTTTCTTCTAAATCCTCAAAACCAAGATCATTCGCCAAAGCCAAAATGGTTTGCCGAACTTCGCAAAATGAATCAACTTCAGAGTCATCAGTTTTTATACATTCCGGCCATATTTTTTTCCAAACATGATTCATGGTAGTTGAATGCAATTCCTTCCAGGATTCACCACCAATGTTGTCTACAGCATCCTTAATGTTGTAGTTTTTCCAAAATTTTTTGATTGAAAGTCCATTATTTGTTTCACTTATAAGTTTATGAAAAGTTCTACGCAAATAATAGTCTATTGCATCCTGATCTATTGGTTGGATTAAAGCTGTTGTATTTTTGGGAAAATACTCAATCTCCACATCTCTAGATAATTCGGACAAATTAACTGGATGCCCTGGAGCATTATCCAAAATAAGTAATGCTTTGTTGCTTAAGTTATTCTTTTGCAAATATTTTTTTACTTCTGGATAAAAATGATTTTTAACCCAGTTTTCAAAGATTTTCTTAGTCATTCAAGCTTTTTTGTTGGATCTCCAAATGAAAGGGAATTCTTTTTTGTTCACCCTTTTAAAAGCCCTCGGCTTTTCGTTTTTTTATTTCACCGCTAATATGCGGAAAAAATACGATTTCTGCTTTTTTTTGGCCGTAAAATGAAACATAAAGCCCGTAAAACGAAAAGGCCGTTAAAGCGAAAAGCCCTAAAAAGAGCGGCCGTAAAACGAGGTATGACTGTATTAAAATCCCCGAGTCAAATAATTAAATTTTTAATATTACAAGTCCACTAACGAACAAATTATTTGAAATCCATGAAGTACAGAAGTTTGTAAATATTAAATTTATGAATTAATAGCAATATGTTTAATTAGAAGTTTCTACTGTGTTTTATTTTTTAATATTATAATTATCGAGTAAGTATTATACGTACGAAACGTGAAATAAGAATGAAAAATAATGCTTTTTTCGCCTTTCTCTAATTTTCGTAGGATTTGGGTGAGGTCCAAGAATCTGTTAAAACCGGATTATGGGTTGGCGATTGCTTTATTTATACTAACGGATTGAATAGAATTAACTATTATGTCGGCGGTGAAATAGTCACTATTTCACACTTAGATCGAACGATGTATTTACTAGGATATGTTGCCAAGGATAATCGTCTCTACTTAACGGATAAGGAATTAAATATAGTTTCTTACAAGTTAGTATAATAATATTCTGTATTAACATAATCAATTTATTGTTATCCTTTATTCAACATTATAAATTAAGTTTTACATATATTAATTGTTTTGTAAGTTAAATTTTGACGAATGCTCTCTGCAGATTTTTTGAAAATAGTAAAATAAAAATATAAAATTGATTTCAGAAAAATAAAGATATTCGTTTACATTTATCCGTTCGCTAATTAGACAGAAAAGCTAAATTAAAGAAAGAAAAAAGAAAGGATTTCAACAACTCAAAAATACGAACAGTTTGTAAATCGAAAATAGTCAATTTTTTTTCTTCAAAAGGCGCGAATAAAAAATCGAATTCATCATTGACAAAGAATTTAGAAAAATTATAAATTTAATGTAATATCGAAGAATGGATTTATAAGATTATTGGCAACGGAATATCTTATTCTGGGCTGGGTGATCTGTTTTTTCTGAATAGTACGCATGCGGATGATTGAAATAGACTGGATTTTGAAATTTTGGAAACCTATTAAATAAAAATTGAATATTTATAACTTTATTGCAGCATTATATCGGTACATTTATGTTTCGTTTTTTGTTTTTTTTTCATAACCTAAGCCACTATTGACTAACTAGTTGATTCTCTTAATTTTTTCTTATCCACTTACCCCAAATATGTTTTATACTCAGGAATAAAAATGTTATAAAAAAGCGTCGATACTTGCGCACGTTTGATTAGAGTGATGGCGGTGATTTTGGTAAAGAAAGCGAAAATGTCGAAAATGAGTACGAAATATTCTAAAGATTATTGTAACGAAATAAAAACAGATACGATTGGATATTTTGTAACACGCTAACGTCATACTCGAACATAAAAGTTGACGACGCAAAAGTTCTAAATGATTGGGGATAAGTTAAAATCTAAACACGAAGCTTTGCAAATTGATTTTCACTTAATTTTTGAAATATGCGCGCTGGAAATTATTGCATATTATGTAGCGTTTTTTCGGCTTTTAGTGACAAAATGTGTAAAGGGAGTGTTTTGGTTGGAAAAGCGATTGTGTTGGATTTTATAAATTTTTATTGAATGATTCTAATAAATACGAGAATAATTTGGAAAAAAAAAGATCTCGAAAAAGATATTTGAACTATCAAAATTTTATTGTAAAATTATTACGGTAAACGTCGTATTCTAGTAATTAATGTGAGTTTTGTTGCGAAATTTTTTGTAATTTTATGACATTTTCTTGCTTCAGTGTTTGCGTAATTTAAAAATTGTTAAAAGTTAATAAAAAATAATTTATTCGACTGATTAAACTTTTATAATATGAAGCAGAAAATATTTTTCGACCTAAATGTCAGATTTTGTTTAAAATTTTTAACGAGATAAATTTTAAGTTATTTCTGTTCAGATTTCAATCTTGAAAGTCCGGTATTTTTTTGTTTTTTTCTGGTCAATGATTTTCCAGATGGTAGTCTTGTTTCGTGTGAATGTAAAATTTAAAAAAAATATATAACTAAATAAGCTCGATGTAGGGAACTAATATGTAAATTTTGGAAAAATTGCAAAAAGTAATGGGTGTAACATTGAAAAAGAGAACCTTAAATTCTGGAAAAATATAAATGTTGTAATAATTTTATAAAAATGTAACGAAAACGGGCATAGACGGAAAATAATGAAATTTAAGTTTGCATTATTAAAAATTAAAGATTTTTCTACGGCAAAAGATTGGCTTATTTAAAAAATTATAAACAAATCGAAACAAAAGGGTAGAATAAAGAATAAAAAAAAAAAGTGGTATAATAAGCGATATTAAAATATCGTAATAATTGAAAATTATAAAACAGTGGATAAAATTTTTAAATTTTTTCACCTATTGTTTATATGAGTTATTGTAAAGGGTAGGGGATGCCTTTCTTATTATTAATTTTTTACGTTTATTTGAATAAAAATCATTTGCGCAATAATTAATTATCGTGCGTGCTTATTTAGTTTGCAGTTATCGGTGCTAGAATATCAGACAGCCGTTATGCGATCGGACTTCGAAACGGCAGATCGTATTCTGCCAACAGTTCCGAATCATTATCGAACACGTGTTGCTCATTTCTTGGAAAAACAGGTTAGATTTTTGTTCCTGTATTTTTTAAAATATTTCTAAAATGGTTATAGCTGGTAAGTTTCTCGATTGAATTTTGTTAAAATAAAAAGTGTTTCTATTGTTAATAGGTTTTAAGAGTGCGCGTGTGTGTGTGTTTTTTTGTAAATAAAAAATTTCCCATCGATATGTTTCCTTATAACCTATTACCGATAACATACTTGCCTCAGCTTTATGAACGGTGCTGTATGAAGGAAAAAGAACGATGATCGTATTAGAGATGTAGGACAGGAGATGATATCCAGATGTGATTAGTGGATCTATATTAAAAATCAGGGAGACCAGAAGGATGCTCGCAAAAACATTCATTTCTAGCCATTTTCTTCTGCCGCAGTGTGTTCAAAGAGAGAACGTTGTAATTGCTTTTTATGGTGTTATTTTTCCGATTATTTTTTACAGTCATTAGTCGCGATCTTCTCAGTGTGGGTAGCTCGAGTAAAAATCAGAGAGACGGTTGCAAGGAATATAGTTATTATTCCCTATTCTGTACTTCAACATTATTTTTGCAAAGTCATTATCGGAATTTTTAAGTATTTCGCTAGAGAGACTAGAATTGGCATCGTTGGTGGAGCATGATAAGTAAAAGAGAGGTAACAACTCGTAGAGTACCACTATTTGGTCAAGATTGTACTTGTTATTTTAAATTTTTTCTGAGATAATTTGCGATATTTTTAAATGTAATAAAATTAGAAAATATTTTTGAACGCTTTTTTATCGCGTAATTACTTTTTGTGCGTTTCGGTTTTTCTTTAAATTGTATTTTTTAAATAACCAAAGGGTTTTAAAGAACAAGCGCTGGCTGTTTCAACCGATCCGGAACACAGATTTGAACTAGCCCTACAACTAGGTAATTTACAGATTGCTTACGAATTGTCGAAAGAATCTTGTAGCATTCAGAAATGGAGACAGTTGGCTGATTTAGCAACGGCTAAGGGAAATTTGGAATTAGCCGAAGAGTGTCTTACTGAAGCTCAAGACTTCGGTGGACTATTACTGCTCGCTTCTGCTACCGGTTTGTATTGATATTCTTAGAATTTTTATATTTTATCCGCATAGGTTGCGCTTAACGAGAGTTAATTTGATTTTTATTGTAAATTATCGAAATTTTATCAATTTATTTATATCGAAGCTAAACCGAATTTTTAAATTTGTTATTTATGAATATGGAAATAAGCGGATAGTTTGCTATTACGTTTTTTCCATTCCTTTGTGTAGCAAAGATGTAAAAGTCGGATAGAAATCATTCTAAAAAATCCCGAACTATCAACGGGTCGTCCACTATTAATGTGAATGTAAGGGATTAAATGTGGATAAAAAATTAACTGTTTGAAGACCGAAGAGTTTTGAATTATAATTTTTCTGGAGTATATTGTAACTTATAAACGGGTGTTCAAGATAGCAGAGATTTAGGAATGTAGTGAGGAATAGCTATTTTTGAACATAGGTATTAATTTTCGCAATAGTTATTTACGCAACAACAGTAGCCAGGGTATATACTATAGTATAGTCTCATTTATTCGAACAAGATGGGACGGACATAACCCACGTGAAAGAAATTAATTCGAAATACAGTATTGTAATTTATTGTGGTCTATTAACATCGTAAAGTACTGCACCAATCGGTTAAATACAATGAACTAATAAAATTTCAAAAGTTACGTAATTGATTAGAAATTTAATGGTTCATACGATATTATAATAAAAGTAAAAGCGAAGGGGGAATTAAGATGAATACAGTAAGCCTATACGGTCAGTGGTCCTCTTAGATTCTTAGAATACCGTGCGAAGATGTTTACGTTTATTTAGTGGTATAGTGTACAGTAAATGAGTAGTGATTATTTTTCAAAAATAATAAATTTAAGAAAATACACATGCTATCTCTAAATAACCCCCGAGAAAAATTGATCCGTATCATCCGGAAATCATTATAACCGCGAAAAGTGATCGTTGAAGATGTTTTGAGAGGAAATAAAATTAGTTAAATTAAAAAATGAAGAATGCGAGTATGAAAGTTTTTAATTTTAAAGAAATAAGCCAAAATTAATTTCAAATTATTTTCGTAATTTTAAGAGAATCTTTTGTGTTTAGCTTCTCTGTCCTATGTGAATTTCCTTAGTCAAAGTGGTTCTATTCTCAAACCTGATTGTGTAATTGGTTTCTTCCGCTATTGCTGATTTATCAACCTACCTATGTGTACAATCGGCTATGTGCTCTTGCACTTTGATTTGGATGGTTCTACCCGTTTGTCCGATGTAATTCAGCTCACAGGAACACGGTACTTTATATACATCGGCACTGTGCATCCGGGGTAAATTATCTTTAGGATTTTCAGAAAAAATAATGTGAGGCCGGTTTTTGGAACGCGATTATAACTTAAAAATATTTTACGTAGTGTTAAAGATAATTTATCCGGGTTGTATAGTGCCGGTGTGTATAACAAGTACTGTGTTCCTGTGGGCTGTATTGCGACCAATGGGTAGAATCATCCAAACCAAAGTGAAGGAGTACATTTTCAGTTGTTTTTATATATGTAGGCGGGTACTGTCGTCATAAGTGCACCAAAAAATCCGCAGTTGCCGAACACGAACAAAGCGAATGGGCATATGATTAAATTGAATGAAACTAAACTAAGATGGATCGGTTAGGTGTAAAGCTAATTAGGGAAGCGATTGAAATAGAAAAAGAAAAAAACTTTAATAGGAAGGACGGCTTTAGATGAAATAAAAATTGGAAGGCTGTGATCGGTCAAATTAAAAATATTAAACAAATGGGAACAGGAAATACCTGGTCTATCACAAATCGATCAACTAATTGAGTTGTTCCGAATTTTGTTGTTTATATTTAGTGTCTTTGAAATTTTGGTTCAGTTATATTTCCGAGAAAAGTGCTATCCGAAATAATAACAAATGGAAATTACGATATCAATTGGTTATTTTTGATTTACGTGACGTCCCAACGATGTTTGCCCTTAAATATCAAACCATAACTGGTAAACACGAACCTTCTGCTAACGGAAAACTACTATTTCATAGGTTCCTTCAAAAAACCATTGTTATATTGTTTTTTTTTTTAAATTTATTAATATCGATTTTTTGTTGAAGATTTAACTACTGTAAAATGTTCTTCGTATTTGTGAAACAAAAATTTTCACTGGTATTGAGAAATTTATCGGATGTGTTACTCTTAACGTAGGTGAGTCGGAACTAGTTTCAAAACTGGCTGAGAACGCAAAAACCAGCGGGAAAAATAATATAGCTTTTATGTCGTACATGTTGTTGGGAAAATTGGATAAATGTTTAGAATTATTAATCGAGACCGACCGAATTCCGGAAGCTGCTTTTTTCGCCAGGTAGGTTAAGTGTAAATTTGCAATATCACAAATGAGACGGAATTTTATGTACGATTTAATTTAATTTCATACTTAAATTGTAGATCTTATATGCCAAGTCAAGTTCCGAAAGTGATTAAGTTGTGGAAGGAAAAATTGAGCAAGGTGAATGAAAAAGCTAGTCAGTCACTGGCCGACCCGGTAGAATATGAAAATCTGTTTCCAGATTGGTTAGATGCTTTGAAAACGGAGCAGTATTTGAGGCCAGAAAGAAAACGATTATGTCCAGCTTCGGCATATCCCACCATAACGGTGAGTTAATTACTCGATAAATTTAATTTTTAATATTGCGACGAACCACTGGTAGGGTTCCTTTAATTTTAACATTAATTTTGTTATGATAATATCGTTAATAAAAAATTACGTGTATATTCTGAATAGTACACAGATTATGTGAGTTAAAATTATCTTATTTTATGTTGTTGGTTTGTTGAAAACGTCTAACGCGTAGTTAGAGAGCAGTTAAGTAATTTTTTTTAAAAAATCGCTATAGCATAACTTCCTTACTAAATATACATCTAGTTTACTTCGATTCGTTTTAGCGATAAACAAAATTTTCGTCTTTAACAGTTATCGTGCAGATGTTCAATATGGTCAAGAAAAAAAAAACATAAAAAAATAATCTGCATACGAAAGCGCCATAAAATAAACTACCAAACTGTATAGTGTATCAAGGGCAGTACTATCGCGAACATATTTTGCAACACCCTATTCCCGTTAGTGTTTAAAAGTTCACTAGCATTTCACTTTCATGTTCACCTTGGTTTTAGTATCTTCATTGCTTTAACCTGTACCGTATAATTTTTTTTTCCCCGTATATAGATTCATAACAATAAATAACAGAATTCTATGTGATCAAAATTCTGTGTAAATGAAATGCGCTACATTTCCATTATACTTTTTATATATGTTTTCTTATGATGATTAATTATTGTAATAATCTATGTCATCAATACTGTTTTATCGGATAAAATGTTTAAAAAATTATTTTTCGGAAATATATGGAAATCTAGATTTTGTTATGTATTTCATTGATTGTAAGTTTATTTAAACTTGTTCTCAGACAGGGATTTTGAAATCTTTATAGTTTTTGTATGTTCTTTAATGGTTAATATATAATTATATAAATGCAGCAAATAACAATTTAGGTACTATTATTTTTTTATAAATTAGCAATTCACATTTGAAATTACTGATTTGAGTTTCTTATTGAGTTAGGAGACATGAAGTGAAAAATTACGCCGTAATTTTAAAATATCTGTATTTTTTGTTAATGATAATCTCTTTTATTTAAAAAAAAACTTCGAGAACATTTTTTATTGATTGGCGTTCTGTGGAAAGATTTATAATATTACCCCGATATGTTTGTAATCTTTTGAATACGTGTGCAAAGACATTTATTGGCATTTGGTGTATAGGTAAACTTACAGCTTTTAGTAATACCTCTAAATAGTTTACTGTAGCTTATGTGTGAATATATTGATTAGATTGACTACGGCCCAACGTTTATTAATATTTAATTTCTAATTCTCAGCCATCATTCTAAACTAGTTGCGAGAATACGTTTTTATATTTCTTTAAAATAAAAAACTAAAAATATGTCGCTGAAAATAACTATTCTTCTTTTGTTTGGTAATTCCAGACAGCTCGGAATGACATCGGAGACTAAGGGATCTTTCCCACTTATCCCGAAGCTTATTAAGACGTTACAAAATTTATTTAAACAGAGCAAAGGCAGACTTTGTAATATTTTAAAAATCTTTCTGTGGGGCTGTGCATTTTCGGCTAATTAAAGTTCATACCTCCAGTTCACAATATTCTGTGTCCAGAAAATGCATATTCGGATTTGATGCATCTAGACAAATCTTTGTGTAACTAGGGGTGTTTTGAGAAACCGATTGATCTGTAAAGTTGATTATTTCCTTGTTAGAGATATTAATATGGATGGTGAATCTTGGTGATTAGAAAATTTTCGATAAAAATTTCCCGCAAAATTTAATATAAAATCTTCATCGAGCCATCCGTTCAGCTCATCATAGCGTCCTCACGGCAACTGCATCTTCTTAGTTTTATTGCAGAAAATTCTTCACATGGTTACGTTAATTCATTCTCTTTTGTCCTATTTACATTTCACCAATTAGAATTGATTTTTACATATTTACTGTTTTTATTTTTAGCCGGGAATGCTTTAATACAGGGTTTGGGTTAATTATATCGGATGCCAAATAGGAGAAGAACAAAATTCTGAGGTCTAATAGTGATTTCAAAAAAATATTTCCTTTAATTTTGACATTGTTCTCTGTTTGCGGTGGTATGCGAGGTTATTACGTGACAGTAAGGTTCACTATTTAAAGATGAGGAAAAACAATAGGTCAGTGATTATTTGTTCCCGCATTATCCGACAATATTTTAATAGTAAAAAGGAAATTTCGATCAAAAGGCACAAAATCTTAAACGCATTAGCTCGGTTCTAAACTTACCGAAATAAGATGAAAGATCTCTTAATGAACAGATGCGTATTAACCGGAAAACATATATTGGTTAATAAACGTTCGTAAATAACCCGTAAAAGATCATATGCATTCTAATCATCCTCGAAGGAATTAAAAGATTTGAAAAAAAGTAATAATTAACTCTAGTACCGGATGATATATGAATGCGACTGTTTATTTGTCTTTCACTCGGTTGAACGATGAATAGAACTTGTATACGAGTATTTTTTTCATACCGAAATACTAACTCCATCATATACGTTAGGTTGATCGATTGAATAGTATTAAAAATATTCATCTAGAAGGTTCATCAATTTTTAATCGTGTTTCGGGGAATAGGATATATTTTCAAAATAACCGTCAGTAGCATTTCAGCCTATTATAGTTAACATTTGTGTAATTCCACTGTGAAATTTTAAATGCATGGATTACGTTATAGCTATATTTAAGCGTATTCAAAAGGAAAAATTAAAAGTAACGATGTAAAAAGAACGGCTATATTAGAGGACCCGTAGAGGATACGAAGTAGACTAAAAAGTGGACCAACGCCGTGACAAAGAGAAATATATGAATAAAGCACAGTTCTCAAGCGACAGCGATCATAGTTTGTGAATCATTGTATGCTGTCAACTAACCTGGTCAAAAACGGTAGGCAACATCAACATAGTGAGAAGAAATTACAAAAAACAGTTCAGCTCTAGAATAACGATAATTATAAATAGCAAGAACGGATGAAAATAAATGTGCATTGAAAAAACATAAGAAAGTTTAGTAATCAAACGATTATAATCTTGTTGTTTTTAAATTATGTACCGTAAGTAAATGCTGCTTTTTAAAAAAGTCATATTACATATTACGCAGTTAAATATGTAAATAATTTCGATCATTTTTTCTAAATAGCCAAATATAGAACGAAATGCTTTAAATGAAGCGAAGGAAGCGGAGCTTAGTGGGCGATTTAAATACGTGGCTTCGGAAAGTGAACTGTATCAGTTAGCAGAAGAAGATAATGCGGCATATGGCAGCTACGGTATGTATATAAAAATATTTTGAATTACGTAAACTATTTTTATGATTTTTAAAAGTTCGGCTAAAATTATTTTTATAAATTTTTCCTAATTTATGCAACTATTAATATTAAAAAAATTAAACTGCTGAGATTAGCAGTTCAGTTATAGTTTATTTAAAAATATTTTTCATACTTGTTTTCACAAAGAAGAACACGTAAACGCACCGGTCTGATTTTATCTAAAGAAATTCTTAATCGTTTATCGAATTAATTGCATTTCCTATTTCAGTTTATAAAATTATGCACAGATATTTACTGTAATCTAATCTCCTTGCAAATGTAAAGTAGAAGTAAAAAATAATTTGCTTATAAAACTCGACCCCGCTGCTTTTCCGGTTATTCGTATGGCACTTGTCTATTTGAAATATGCAAAACAACAAATCATATATATCGAGCAGACTCCGATATTGCTTCACCGCGTTCAATGTAACTTTTTGTATGCGATTAATAATTCGTCCGCTCTGCGTACTTGTTGTTTCACCACGATTGAGTTGTATTCGATTTATAATTGTCGCGGTAGATTAACGGGAAAAAAATTGGCTCGTTCCATTTTCCTTTTTTTTTTTTATCGAATGAACATAGGTAACTACGGGAAAGTAAATTTCAGAACGCAACTGTTTATTATGAAATTCATATTAATGGGGAAAACGTGACAAATTATAATACCGCTTGTTTTTTTAGAGCGCGATCTCTCTATTTTTAATTTTTGCACGCAATATTAATATTTTTAATTTCATGCTTAAGAGATTTGTAAAAAATTACTGAATATTAAAATTTTACAAATAAAATGAAACGACCGAATAACAAACTTTATACGTGAAATATTTAGTGGTCTCGCAAAAATGAAATTATAAAAATTCGCGACAAAAATCTTTTTCGAAATTGCACCTTGTTGATTGGATAGTATTTAAAAAAAACCCAAAAATACAGACTAAAAAAGTTTGTTAAAGTTAAAAGCATGTGAAGACTTAATATCGGATTATGTATTTTAATTTATAAATTTACGAAATTGTTTTAATATTTACGAAATATTTCAGTTTTCGAGTTTATAGTTCTCCGTAGTTAATAAATATCTATGTTACATTATGAATGATAAAATGCCCCAATAGAATAGAATGATCTCTTAGTGTTATTATCGTTGATTAGAAAATATTAGAAGCCGATAAGGGAATTAGCGTGTTAGTAGCGCATTAAATTTTGCTAAACCTGTAGTGTAATACATGCGACATTATGCGAATATGGGGAAAAATATAAAATTTTTTGTAATTTAACAGACGAGAAGTTTTTCGAAACGAAAGATCCAATCAATGAATTCAACGATTATAAGGAACCACTAGTGACGGAAGATGTGAGCGTAATCAGTAGCGCTGAACTGCTTAAAACGTTAGAAGGATTAAATGTTACTAAATCGGTCTCCGATTCGAAACCGGAAGATGATACAGCTTTTCCAAAAACAGCTGCTAACATAGAAGAGTTAATTTCGGAAGATTTGGATGTAGATTTAAATAGTTTAAATTTAGACGATGTCGGGGTAATGTATATATATATATGGAGTTATTTGTTTTTAGAGTTCTCAGTAATAATAAAATTCGCTCCGAAAGATGATTTTAAAAGATTTTAATTATGTAAGAAGCTAACTTTTTCAGAATTTCCATTTATACTGCCAGGAAATTCCTTAATAACAATTAAAAATCTCGATCAAGTGTTTTGAATTAAAATTCTTGAGGAGGAACTCTATACATATGGAATAATACTCTGATTTTTGTATAACTAACTGGAAAAAAGTGTTAATTGATTCCTACCAAAAGTTTTACACCTAGAATCTCCGACACTAATATCTGTGGGTGATTCCGAATTACAGGTTACTACGTAGGTTTCCGATCTCATGAGATCGAAGATAAGAAAAGGATATTTTTAGTTATATGCTATAAGTTCTTTAAATTTACTTTGTAATACATAAGAAAAAAGAAACAGTTAATTATAAAGCACAGGATGTTTACGCCTAATAGAAATTTCAAATTAAATTTTTCTTCTTTTTGCCTTAACAACGTCTTGTCCCACTTTAGCGAGATCAATATTTTCTGCTAGTCTTTTCTGTAATCCTTTTTTTTTTTTTTATCTTGAGAACCATTCTTGTATTTAAATTCTCTTTCGTTATCTTTTTCATCCAATTCTTCTTAAATCTTTTTTAATTTCTATTCCATACCGATTATTTCTTTCTGTTTTTTTCCAACGTATCTTTCATTTCTTCTTTCAACATGGCCAAACGTCATTGATGAACCTATTCTCTTTTGAATTTTATTATGTCTAGTACTGGCACCGATCCTTTGATTCCGGCATTCCTTATTTCGCCTCTTCTTGCAATAACTGCACGCACATATCCATTACAATGTTTCTACGCCGTATACTCTGCGGATCGTATATTTTGTAAGTCATTCTTTTGTTTCTGCCATTTATTCTTTCGTCACGTTTCCGACATCGACTTCTTTCTCCAGCCCAACCACCCAGCGTTTATTCCGTGTTTTACTTCTAGATCTAGTTTTCTATCCTTACCGATTGTTGACCTTAAATATTTAAAAACATTTACCTCTTCAGGTAGATTATTTCCACCGAATTAATTTCTTTAATGTTTTCCTCTACTAGCATTATTAGAAAACGAAAAATTTAGTTGTTTTCCCATCGACTTTGTGAGTAAGAAATATTGCAGATATGCCATTTATCGTGTTCCGTAACGTTTATATTTAAACATTTTACCTCCTTCTCACGTGCACATGAGACTGCCAGTTAGAAATTTTTTTCTTTAAGTGTTCTAGCTTTTTACAGCTACTAACTAAAGACAATTTAATAATGGTTTTTTTTTTTTCGAGTTGCCTTTTTTGGCTGCTTGAAATTTTATATTAAAAAACGCTGTTCGTTACTTTTAATACGCGCCTGATAAATTATTTCACAAGTATATGTGTATTTTGGTTTTATTGATGATGCAATTTATTGTGCCTTTGATTTGTACCAACTTTAAGTAATGGATGTTATGTTAATTTGTTTTCAGGATATCGATTTAGATGAATTCGAATAAAAAACATGGTTCCGCCTTGTCTAACCAGCTATTTACTCGGTTATTGTTGTTAGTTAATTCGTTATAATAAATAAGGTAATGTGAAAAAATAGTATTCTTTGATTAAAGATATTTCTGAGGAAACTTGTGAAAAGAAACTATTATTATATTGAACTAGCGTGTCACGAACCATCGTATGAATTGCATTTAATCTGTATTTTTCGACAATACTTTCTTTTTTCGGGATATTGTTTGTGTAATTCTCGGGTAGTAAACGACATTTCGTTGCCATCTTTGCTGTTTGTCCCCGTTAATTTTTTTCTGCACTAAAACAAACGTTATAGTAAAACTTGGCTGTAAATATTCCCATAAGTACCGTTTTTGAAGTTGACTTGGATTGCCTTTTGTTTGAAACGATGTACACAAACCGTCCTCTGTATGAAGTAACAAAAACCCAATAAAATTGGAAATTTTTAGTTTAAGAAAAAGAAAAGAAAACATGAAGTGTAAAGGACAGGAAATATGAAAGAAGAATGCCGAAGAATGTTTAATAAGTTTACTATAATTTTCAGAAGAGTCCAGTAACAAGTGTGTCTGTCACTGACAGCGACGACAGTACTTTAATTATTCGTTTATTGGTATAAAATGAAACATAATAAGCGATTGGCAAAATTCCAGAAATGTGAATGCGTATCTTTTAATTATTACTTGTTTTTCGATTTAACAAATTTCTTCGCGGCTGTCAACGGTTACCTAATTTTTTTTAAATTTATATAGGGCACGTCGCGTTTTAATGATAATTATTTGTTGTATTACGATAATGTACAATTTCGCTTCTTTCTTTTTTTTTATACATAAGTTCGTTTTTACATAAAAAATGTTGTAAACATCTTAAAGTTATCATTTTGTATAGTTTTAATAATTTCGATGATTTAAAGTATTATATTTTTTTATCCACTCTGAACAGTTTTATAACACTGCGTGTTTTATTTATTTATTAATTTATTTATTTATTTTGCATTTTTTAGTTTTTATAGCACTCCGATTCTGCGTTTATTTAGTTCTACGAGGTACGTTCTCGGTTACTAACATCTGTTCTTTTCTAATAACATGGAAAACCCACTTTATTCAGGATGGCTATTGTTTTTTTTTTATAAATTAATTTCCCTGGCTCTCCTCTAGATTTCCAGATTTTTTCAGCTTTTTCTCCGACTTGGAAAATAAATAGCCATACAGAACAAGCTGAGCATAATTTACAAATATTTCGCAAAACGTTTTTCATCGTACTCCGACATAGTGTAGCGAGACAGATATTCGCCACATGAGTAATAAAAATTTGATAATATATATATATATATATATATATATATATGTGTGTATATGTATATATATTAAATAATTAGTCTATGTCAATCGCATGATCATCATTGTTTCCTCTGAAACAATGATGATCGAAAATGTGGTTTTAGAGGTAGAAGATAATGGAATTTTGGAAAAACGCTGAATGAAGAAGTTGTTGAATATGAATTGTGCTGAATTTAATAATATTTTGTTTTTTCTAAAAGTAATGAAAATCATGTGTGACTAAAACATATAAAGTGTGGTTGTTGGATGTACCGAGGATGTTTCGAAGAAATTTAAAATTTAATTAATGGCGTGCAGGGCAAAACACAATATATTAATATGATAAGGTAATCATAAATTTTATAAATTAGAAGAATATATTTTCGGTTATTTTATTATATTTCTTTTATTTATTCACTATTATGTTAGTTTAGATATATTGTTTTAATTAATCGTTCGGCAACGAATGTGTGCCGGATGTCAAATTGTGTAATGTATATGCGTTATAAAAACTTAATTTGGTAGCAGAGCGTGGTTATAAAAAATTTAGAGCGCATATACATTACAATAGTTTAATCCAAGTGATAAAATCGCAGTCCGCTTGAAATTTTTACTTCCCGTTAAAAAATGAATAAAATCCGTTACCGCTTTAATCTCCTGATTTTTCGATTATTAATAAGATCCAATAAGATGTTTTATTATATATATAGAATGTAAATGTACATATTATAGGGTTTTAATACCTTCAAATTTTATATATTGTGCGTTGCGCAGGTATTTTTGTGCCTTCTTAATTTTCCTGACTTTTCCATAATTAATGAAACTCCCTGAGACTTTTCCGAGTTCACTGATCGTGTAATTTTACTTTTTCGGATGAGGTATTCATTTTTTGTAAAATATTCTCAAGAAAAGTGCTAAATCATAAATTTCGGAGTTTCTTTGGAATTGAAAAATAGTTTAGTTTAACTATGTATACGGATTGAGTTTATTTTTTTGTTGGTGAGGAAGGCGGAATTAACGGAAAGTTTTTATAAGGGCCCAAATGTCTCGTCTCGAATCCGACTTCAGAAACTAATTTCGGTAGGAATAATCATTTTCACGTTAGGATCGTTGCACAAAATCTGGTTTATAAGTAGTAAGTCGCCGTTTTATAAAAATTAATATCATTTCCGGTGAATATTTTGATCTTCGATGAACCCATATTGATTAATTTTATATATATATATATGTAACTCGGCCATTTTGGCTTCGCAAGGGGCTGTTGACCCCTCTTGCGTTCATTTCTGTTTCTTTCTCTTCTATACTTTGTATAAAATGATCAAAATTTACAACGTAGTTCTTACTGGCATCAACACAAAAAAGATAACATAATCACAAAAATCCTATCCTAACATTTAACTTTCATTAAATAAAATTAAGACATTTTTTCGTTACATATTTCGTTTCATAAAATTGTGACATCTTTTGAATAACAATAACAAAAATCCTATAAAATATAACAAACGTTACATAAAATTGGGACATTTTTACTAATGGGAGGTAGCCTAAGAATTACGTTGTAATTAATATATAAATGACAATGTTATTTTTATGCTAGGTGCAATAAGAAAATCATGATACGTTTTTACGTTATGTTTATGGTATTTATTTTTTCTCTTGGTTTTTTAAAAACAAAAACAGAATGTAATATTGTTAAAAACACATAATCTAAAACCGCATCGAAGCGAGTGCGAGAATGTAGATATAATTTTTTTTTTATCGATTATATGTAACGTTTAAAAAGTAAATAATTGAAACCGACTCTTGTTAAGAGATGTAGAATACTAGAGTATCATCACGGCAAGGTTCGAAGTATTGAGCTGTATATGTGAATATGTATAAGTTTTGCTATGTGTCTTTAATAGCCAGTCTTGTTGGTTACGTACCACAGAAGAAAATTAGTAATATTTTATAATCAGGGGAAAACGAAAATAAGTATAATAAATAATAGCTTACACGCATCTATTTTCACTGATAATGGTGATCCTTGTGTGAAAAAGCTTTTTAAAACTGTATTTATTTATTAAATTTGTTTATTTTCGCTTTATTCATTATAAAGAACACTAACTTTTTTTGTGGTACATAATACTTTACCTTAGCTAATGAGCGAGACTTGGTAAATTAATATGTAGTGTTTAATTTTTTTTATATTTGATATTTAAAATTTTCTGGAAATTTGTAAGATGTCTCAGTTAGTAACGCTGGCACTGTGCGAGTTCAAACATTCTCTCATTCAATGCTTAGTTTACTGACGAAATATAAAATATTCTAGATTGTAATATTTTTACCACTAAGTTTAATCAGAATACTTGTTTTAAATGCAAACACACGAGCACTCGCATTTTGTATATTTTCATTTTACGTAAAAATTGTCATTATTTTTTTTAATTATTTGAAAAATTAAATTTTAGGATCAAAGAAGGAATAAGGTTTAGTTTTTGTTTCCGGCATGTTTGAAATTATTATTGTACTACAAATTTTATGTATTCTTCAATTATTTCTGGCGGACTAACCGTTGCTTGAAAAGCCAAACCTTTTATCCTGTCTGTTTATGTGAAAGTATACTTCATTAATTTCAGTTTAACATAAAAAAAAAAAAAAGAAAGAAAAAAAATTTTCAATAAATATTGTAAACAACGACTACACGCAATATTTTTGGGAATGATCCGACTTTTAGAAACAATTATTTAAGAGAAAGTTTTGCACCGTTTACGTAATCATTTCTATAGTTATAATTCCGATCTAAATGGTCTTAATTTAATAATGGTGTGTTTTGTCATGAGCCTACAGTGAGTAACGTGAATAAAATTTCTGGCTTTACTATGCTGTGGGAAATGAAAAACATAGATTAAATTTTATATTCCTTATTTTATTTATTATCGATCAACACAGCATAGTATTTCGTATATAATTCTCTCGTAATGTTCGAACCGAGTAAAGTAAAGTAGCTGATTAAATGGTTCGAACGGTTGGGAAGTTGGAATATAATTCCGATGCCGTACCAACACAATGATAATAACGTAAAATTAACTAAGGCTAGACGCGGATACATTGCCCGACTAAAGCGACGTAATTTCGCCAAAAATTACGCGTATGATAAGTATGATATGTCGTTGCGACTGGTCGGGCAGTACCGACAGCTGATCGACTACCTGGGTTTTCGCGAGTCTTGCGCTCGTTCGTCAATTAATTAGTATCCGTTTTGGCTCTGAAAGAGTTACCGTTGTCGAAGCGTGTGCATGATCGGCGGCGCACTCGCGTGAACTTTTTAATTAGATTTATTTTGCCGGAAGAATTTTATACGTATATTTATTAATTGTTGTTTGTCGTGGATTACTCGTGTATATTATTTGTATGTTCGATAATATGATAAAAGTTACAAACTCGCCACCGAGGAGAAGTTAAGTGTTTCAATGTCACTAGAATACATATAAGCATATGCTATTTGATTAACTGTCATATTTTATTTGTGAATACGCGAGACCCTGGGCAAATTAGATAATCGGAATGGACACGGCGGTTCGAGCCACCGTGAGATAGTTAGATAATAGCTCAAAGGCTTCTTACTCATGAGCCACTGAAGAGTGAGCATACGATAGTTTTTAAGAATAAAATTAAAAAGTTTCATTTCATTCGAAAGCAGTCTGTATGGTCGAAAACGTTAAATTAATTTTTTAACACTGTAAATTTATACATTCGAATGGTATTTTGACACTTGTGAATTTTTGATTTTATTACATAAAGCATGAAAGATTTCACAGTACGTAATAAGTTTTTTTTTTAATATAAAAAGTTATATTCAAATTTAGCATCACATGATGCAGCCCAGAGGAGGCTAATGAGGTTCCCCTTCAATAACAAGATTTGCAAAATATCTCCTAAGTAAAGTAAATCCCATTATTTTGATTGGTCGTCAGAGATGGTTTAGTTTAGATTCGCAATTACTGAACTTAAGAGAATTGAAGAGAATACTGGGACTATACTTAGAATTCTCTAGTATCTCTAATTCGGCTAATATCTGAGAATGGCGTGAGTTCAGAGAACAAGAAATTTTTCGAAAACCTATGACTTAATTATTTCAGGTCTATTATTTATTTCATCTGATAACTACATGTTTCATAAAAGATCAGTAGAATTTATATAATCGTCTGCTCTCTAGCTTAAATATTTCTTAGCTACCCTACACTTTGATTCACTGCTCGTGAACTTACTTTTAAAAAAAGAGTACTGGAATATGTAGATCTAAAAAGAAATAACAGTGAAGAATACCTAACAAAATGTAAAATAATGTTTAAAATAAAATCAATTTTATATCAATAGTGGTTTTTTTTTACCCTCGAAAAAGAAGAAAAATAAGTAGAATGGATACACGAAATAATGATGAGAAAGTTCCGGCGGGCAGCTGATGCTTACAAAATATTTTAGAGATGTTTTTTCGTTGGATAGCTCCTCTTTAGTTCTAGAAAAGAAAAGTATATTAATTAAATTAAAATTTAGTCTATATGTTGGAATCTAAAAAAAACCCGAAGTTAGAAAAGAAACTTCAAAAATATCGTTAAAAATGAACTCTCCTAAATGGCTGGTTGTGTGTGTTCAAGTGGATTCGAGAATGGTTTAGATTCACAATTCGGTCCACTACAAAATGTTTTTACGAATTTATGAAGAAAATTCTTTTTTTTTTGCCGTTTTTGGTCCAAAAGGAGGGTTTAAATAATTTTTGATCCATAATATTTGAATTTCATGAAGTTTTGTTTTATATTTTGAATTTCGCTTTTAAAGGGTTATCGGGTGATGAGTTACGAATTTTTAAGGGTGATTTTTGAGGTCGTTTTAAATTCCATATTATATATTCTAGACGGGTTTTTGCCGCCCAGGGTAATCGCTCAGTTTAAAGTTGTAAATTGTCACAGATAGAAGTTTAATTGTAATTTATGATCCAATTGCGATAAGTCAAAACGTTTCCGAACTATTGTAGAAATGAATATTTTTGTCGTTTCTGAACTATCTTATTGGGATTTCGTATTTTATTGTGTGTACGGAATCTTAAATAACGGTATAAATTTATTTAAAAAAATTAGAGATCATTAGAAACACATTTTTTTGTGTATAGCTCATTATCAGCTAACTGCATCGAGTACACACTTTATTAAAAAGTATATAAATTAAGTGTGTGCTTTGTGTTGTTAGCTGATAATATAGCCCGAAAAAACATATGTCCAAAGTAATTTACTTTAAATTTTTAATATAAATTTAAAATATTTGTCTTTTTGGTTTTTGCACATTTATTGAACTTAATTTATTTTGAGTATTAATTTTTTCTTAATAAAAAACTAAATTTAATTCAGCTAATAAATTAACACAAAATTTATTGTTTCTGTGGCGATACAAAGTTCGCCGGGTCAGCTAATATATATATATATATATATATATATATATATATAAAAAAACTCGGCCACTTTGGCCTCGCAAGGGGCTGTGCCCCTTGATCCCTCTTGCTTTCATTTCTGTCTCTTTCTCTTCTATACTTTGTATAAAATGATCAAAATTTACAACGTAATTCTTACTGGCATCAACACACACAAAAAATAACATAACCACAAAAATCCTATTCTAACATTTAACTTCCGTTATATAAAATTAAGACATTTTTTCGTTACATATTTCATTACATAAAATTGTGACATTTTTTAAATAACAATAACAAAAATCCTACAAAATATAACAAACGTTACATAAAATTGGGACATTTAGCGTTACATGAAATTGGGACATTTTTTTCGAATGGGGGGTAGCCTAAGAATTACGTTGTAATTAATACACATTAATAATAGATGAAAGTAATACGAGTGAATTATGTTATATTAAAAAAATTCAACAGTATATACGAAATTAATCCTTAATAACAATTTAATCATATTGCTACTTATCTGTCGTTAATATTTTTTTTTTGTATGTATTACTATATTTCTATTTTTTGAAATTAATATTAAATACTTTGGTTCATTTTTAATAATATTTTTTGTCTTCTTTTCTAGCTGACGATAAATTATTTAAGTAGATTCAGCGTATAAATTAATTTCTTTTCCGTTTTCTAGCTGAAGATACGACATTCCTAAAAATGTTTCTGAAATATTCGTTTAATATTTAATCTTAAAATATTTGTTACTGTGTTTATAATTTTATTATTTCATTATTTAACACAAATAGGATGGTTGAAACGCTAGATTTTTTAAATAGTCTCTGTATATAAATTTTTATACGTGTTTTTCATGTTTCTTTGCATAATTTTAAATAGAAAATTTCTCGTAAAATGTTAATTTGTATTTATACTTCCTTGTAAAAAGTGAATATAGTTGATATCTAGTAAATTCTAAAAGTGATGACGAGAAATAAATGATTAAGTACTACAATTTCTTTTATGTTTAATAATTACTAATCTAACAATATAAGTTTTCGTTCATTACAAGCAGTGGATAAATTGAAAAATAGTTAACAAAAGATAATCGTAGATTATAATTAATTTATACAATAATACATATTATAATAGGACATTTGTGAAGGATAATTTCATAAAAAAAAAGTACAAATGTAAACATTATAAAAGTTGTAAAAAATATCAATTATACTATTTAAGATCACATTTTAAATAATATAATACTCACAAGAAGATAAAATTATTCGGCTTTTAATTGGTACCGTAAAAGGTGTAAAATGACACGTTTAAAAATAATGTCGGTTTAAATTGCGATCTTCGAACGATTCATCTTCATTTCTTGTTGGGAAAAGCGGTGTTATCGAAAAATCGATAACAAGTAAGAAAATTACAACTGACGTAAATATATATATATATACATACACACACTTGCGCGCGTGCACACATACATATACGTGCCATACAAATGCAGCTGTGCATATGGCGAGGTACGAATAAACGTGTTTCTTATAGGTGGACTAAAACGTCAGTTTTTCAGTCGCAGTTCATTTAATGTGCTGTAACAATAATTGTAAATGATATTAATAATAGGTAAAGTAATAGAGAACAATAAATTAAAATAAATTTATTCTATGAAATTTAAAATATATAACAAAAAATTTGTAAATACGATATCCATATGGTGAGCGGAATTCGATGATGAAAAGGCACTTACGTTACGAAAATGTGCATATTTTGTCAATGTTTTCCATAGAACGGAGAAAATTGCAATGGACATGAAATGTAGTGCAACGGTTGGCCAAGACATAAAATAAGTTAATTGTTTGTCCGCAAATATTGCCGTACAGTGTTCCCGGTAAAAGAAATAAACTACTATTTTCAACGTCCTTGTTGATTTGAATGTTAAATAAAGAGAAAAATATAATATTTAATGAACATAAATGAATCATACTAGAAAGGTAATAGAATTTATCACGTTTTTTAAAATGTTTATAATAATGTTGATAAACTAATTTCACATTTGTGAAAATTAAATTTCAAAAGAAACTTAAATATTCTTTGTTTACCTGTATCACTGTGTGATAACCGTGTAGTTAAAACAATTGTACGTTACAAATTGGGGTTTTGATTTTGAGATCTGGCGGCGAAAATTAAAAAACTATTAAAAATACCATAGTAGTCATGTGGAAGGTAAAATAGGTCACAATTATGTGCTGGTAGTGCGGTTCAAACATACACATCAGACCGCGCTTGCATAACGATATAAATCTGACATTCACAATCAGCCTGAAGTGTTATAGTCCTGCATATAGTTCATGTGACATATGTAATCTTCACGGGTCCTGTCTGTAGCTGTGCAACAAGAATGTGTCTATTCATTATGCTCTGAATTGAGTGCTATAATAAGACTTTTCATATATGTTTGAAGACAAATTTCGATATATAGCGTAATCAATCTTTTGCGGTAATTAATTGACAGAATTAATCCTTTTCATTATTCTATTAAAATGTGGTCGCATTTTTTATATTGTTGTCCATTAATCATTGTATATCGAATTGTCTTTTCTCGAAAATATCTACCGAGATAGATTTGCTTCTCTTATTAGTTTAGCAATTAATTGTTTATTCAAGTTTGTTTTTTAATTGATTAATTTTTTTTTTTTTGCGAATGGAACATGCAAATAAGAATCGTTTGCTGAAACCTTTAGGACTTATACCGATAGCACCTGATACGAGGATAATTCTTATTGAGATGCTACACTTAAAATCTGTTTCAGTTTTTGGGTATATATATATACAGTATGTTCAGAAAGTTCCCGAACTGATTTAAATAAAAACAAAAATTTTAAGATAAAGTAATTTATTCGCTTTAACCTCCCACGAAGAACCTTTCTCTAGTTATAAATTCGTTGCAGTGCCGGTACAGCTCGTCACATGCTCTGGAGGAACCACTTTTTGGAATGGTTCTTAACTGCTCGGTGTATAAGTTCGTTGAATCGTCAGAATATCGCCGAAAAAATTACCTTTCGCCCTCAACTTCAGTTTTGGAAGCAGAATACAATTTGCTGGCGCCAGATCGGGTGAATAGGGCGGGTGAGATAAGATGGCGATTCGATTTGTAGCGTAATAATGCGTTAAAAGTGTTGCGATGGGTGCAGGCGTACTGTCGTGCAACAGAGTCCAATTGCCCGAATCGTGGTACTCAGGCATTCGACGATACTTCAGACGTTTCATTACTTCTAAATAGAACTTTACATTTACAGTGTGGTCAGCCGCATCAAATTCATAATGAATCACAATTCTTTTGAATCGAAAAAGAGCAATTAGCGTTGTTTTCATTTTCGATTTTTACTGCGTCACTTTTGTAGCTCTTCTGCTGCTGGACTCAGCCACGCTGAGGATTATCTTTTAGTTCGAGAATTGTACATGAAACACTTATCACCCGTTACGATTGTTCTTAAAACATTCGGATCGCTATCGGCAGTTTCTTCCAGTGCTCGAAGCACGTACTTGTTTTCGTTCAGCAGTCAACGATTTATTTTTGTTCAATTAAAATGGTATATACGGTATCTTTGCCGATGTTTAACTGCTCTGCTATCGCATAAAGGCCGAGATAAGGTTACTCGAATAGCAGCAGTGTGCTTACTTTCGTCACATTTTCGTCGTGAACAGCTGTTGGCGATCTCCCACTTCGTCTATCGCCATCTAACGATTCTCTTTTTCATAATGCGTGATAGAGCTTTATCGCCAAAACCATTCTTGATCATTGAATAAGCTACCACAAATGAATTTCCAAGGCAAACGCAAAATTTTATTGCACTTCTTTGTTTCATGTCGCCAACTTGTATAAGGTAACACGAAAACACAATGCACATAGTAGAATATAACTCGTTATGGAACTGATCAAATGAGTTGAAATTTCGTACGCATGTTCGCCAGACTTGTTACTACGTAATACCTTGGTGCGAGGGGATGCCACTTATATTGCGTACAAAAATTTAGTTCGTCAACTTTTGAGATTCATATATATACGTAATGTATAGGGGTGTGTGGTGAGTATGATTATATATAAATTTGATGCTTCAGACCTAGCATTGTTGAACTCGCTTATACAAAAAAGTCAATTTTAATTGATTTTCATTTTTTAATTTACGGTTTGTATAGCAATTTATAATTATCGTATTTTACAATATTAATGACAGCGTAATTTTTATGCCGAGCGTAATATGGAAAAATTTGTTAAGAAATTAATGGCCTTTAACCGAAAGATTGTGCATTATGTACACTTTCCTTGACGCGCGTTCTCGAAATTTCCCTACATTCGCATTCGTATTCTGCTTTCTGAGGTTTACGAATTTCTTCTTTCGACTAAACAACGATCGGTTGAATTTTGTCATCGGTAAGTTGCGAATCCGGCATCACTTTTCGTTCTTACGAAAGTATCCCGTCATTCGATAACATCTTTTCATCAACGGATTTTTGGGATCAACGCTTCATCTAATGTAGGTAATGGCGGCGACGGTTCAGTTCGGCGAAGAAAGGCTATTATTAACTTTGAACAGTTTATACTCTTCAGATATAATAACTAAGTAAATGTAGTGTAAATCAAATCTTTAAGTGTAACGTTTTGCGATACGTGAAAATGGCCACTCAAATTTCGCAATACGAAAACAAGATTTAACCTTCATGAATTAGACAAATAGATGTCAAAAATTAACGCTTTTCTGTTAGATTTTAAAATACTATATTTTGCACTTCAATAGCGATAAATTAGAACTACTTTTAAAGAAAGCGTATCGGAGATTTTTTAGAACAACTTATTTTTTCGACATCTAAAATAGCTGATATAATAGAGGTCGAACGAAGACGAGGTCACGATAAAATCCTTATCGCACGTCTGGAGATTGATTATAACGTGAATTTGTCTGATCCGAAAATAAAAAATCGTTTTTCATTGAAAATTGTTTTGATTTACGCATCTACAAATAACAATAGCACGCAGCGACTTTTATATCCACCGATCTCCGTTCGCGATATCGAAAATCGTGAAATTGAAAATTACATAAACTGTTTAAGTTACCATGGACCAACCTTTAACGCTGCCCCCAGGTGAAAAATAGATATACAATAAATGTAAAAGTAAAATCGAAAATGAAACTGAAACTGCCTTTATTTTTATACAAACCCGAAATCAAAAAGGTGAGAATTACGTATCGGTAAATAATTTATTTTTATATCGAATGTTATGAACTGTGTTCATTTGAGTAATAATCGATAGAGAATATCTGAAATATGGCAAAAAAAAAATCAAAGCCTGCCGAATTTTCATCTTAAAATTTATTACAATTGTATTTAAAAGAAAAAGAAAAAAAAAGAAGCAGAAACAAAAATGAAAAGTAAAATAACTTTAAGTAAACAAAATCAGTTTGGTACACTAAAAGTAGCGGGAACATTACAAAATGTATTTAGAGGAAAGGTGATTGGAGGAAATGAAAAGTAATGGAACGTAGGGTGATCATTAATACGTTTATGAATGTAGAACAGAAAGGAGGCAAGCGAAAAGATTCTGAGAAGCCAAAATCTGGGAGGATAAAAGAGGCACCGACACCATCCGGCCTCTTCGAACCATCTGTAAACACGGTTGCATGCGAAGGAAATTGAGAATTGATAAAGCTGTGGAATTCCTGCCTAATTAGAAACTGCGGAAGAAACTTGGAGAACATAAGTACGGTAAACATATTTGGATGATGGCAGAGATCGGCGAAATTAAAAGCTATCTGTTTAATTATTAAGAAAAAACTGTAAACATGGGATAAATAAAACATGAACATAAAATAAATTTCTGGGCTAATAATACAAAAACTTATTACTTTTGCATAACACATATTTAGCACATGTACTTTTAATTATACTACCGTTACTCGCACAACCATGCGCACAAGCGGCATAAACCTAATAAATTGTAATAATCTTGTAAATTTTAGAAATTGTAAATAAATTGAATTGAATTGAAATAAGGGAGATTGAAAAAGAACATTATGTAAGAACAGAACGAACTGAGCCGAAGGGAGATGAGAGATTAAATAGGGGTTTTCCTAGGTACGAAACGCCAGTTCCTAGAAATGGATAAGAGTAGAAGACGTGAGTGGGAGACGCTTAGTAAGAAAACGACAGCCCAAATAAGATTTGCGAATAGAAAGGGGTGGTGTTCATCTAAATTCTTGATTATATCTGACTCCATGGCCGTCCTTTAGGCCATCTGTTCTTTCCTACCTGATCATTCCTGTGATTTTATCATACTCCGCATACGCTCACTTATCCATGTTCTTTCTTCCCTTCATTCCATTCAAATTGATTTGCTGTGCGTTCCTAGTCATTTGCGCATCTTCAATAACGAAGCGGCGGACTCGTTGGCTCGGGTTGCTACCTCTTCTCACTTCTTCTTTAAAAAAGTCCCATCGTCTAATTTTCTTCCGTTGTGCAAAGGTTTTCATCTCAGACTGTGGTATTGGATGTATACGTTTCCTCTTTCTCTAACAATTGTTCTTTCTATTTGTCTGTCCAACCTGGTCTTCCTACCAATCCGTGGTTCTCTTTGTTTCCTTCACATCGTCGTTCTGTTGTTGTCTCCGTTATTCGTCTACGCTCTTAAGCCGTACTTTATTATCTTCCTCCCGTTTTCGTTTTTCGTTGGTTGCCTCTCCATATTGTCCTCTTAACTCAAATGAAGAGCGTGTTTGTGATACGGACCATGTGTTTATTAAGTATTCATCTTTTTCTGCTGAGTGCTTTGCTTTCTATTCCATTTTATTGATACTCGGTCTTCCTGCTCCATATTGCGCCTCCTATGTCTTGTCTTTTCCCTCTGCATAGATTGTTTGTTCCTTTCTCCTAACAATAACTGACCCTATAAAGATATAACTGACTTCTTCATATTCTAATTGTTTCTGGGTAAAGGTCTCCGGTTGACGAGTCAAAAAAAAAAAAAAAAATACAAGATGTATTTATGTGCAAAAACGGTGCCGACCTTTAGTGGCAGGCGAACTCGGGCGCTGTCCAAAGGCGGCATTTAAATTAGGGCCGCAACGGTTTAATTTTTTAATATTTTCTTACGGCCTTTGAACTATTTATAATTATTTTATACATGTGACCTTTTTTGTTCGTGATCTGTATTGCGGTGCGTGTGGCGTAGCTAGAAATAAGAAATATTATCGCTACAGCGAATTCATTTTTCTGCAGACGTGGACTGTGTAATATTTGGAGACGTGTGCGTACTTGAAGCAAGAGCGCAGTTGGAGTTTGTTATCTATTTCAACTTTTTTAGAGGTTAGTCCTATGTTTTTTATAAGACAAATGTCGCGGGGTTACTTTTGAAATTTCATTTTCTTTTCGGCTTGTATGTTTGAATATTACTAATTTTACTGTAATATCGGATATAAACAAGAGAATCGCGAGTTATTATTATTATTATTTTAAATAAATAGTGTAAAAGGACTCAATTAAAAAAAATTCACGATGCTTTGATTACATTACTTAAAAATGAAAATTACGGTCCCAGTACACAGTACATGAAGCAATTACATTAGCAGACCAGTTACAAGATTTTAGTGTTTTTGTGTTTTTAATCATAACATTCTTTTCTAAATTAATACAGTCAGAGTAAAACACTTAATCGACATTTCTGCGTACAGACAGATAATGAAAAAATACCGCGAATAGTTCGATAATTATAGCAAAAAAATGATTCTAGTAAATTGTCACAGAGGCTAAGGAATTGGTAGATGAATTAAAAATTGAACTTGTATTCAAACTTTTGCCGAAAAGAGAGCAACTTTTAACTTTGTATTAATCTGTAAAATCAACTTACTATTAATTAAAAATTGGACATTAATAGCATTCTGTTTTGTGTTGAATTAATCAGTTTTAAATTTTATATTAATATTAAGTAAAAGGATAAAATTGCTTCACTTTTTATTTTAAATTTTTGCCAAAAGCAAAATGGCTCGTTGGATCTGTATTCTAACATATGGATTGCTATACAAATACTATTAACAAAGTGAGTAGGGTTTCTTAGAACTAAAGCTAATTAAAATTTATTTAAGATCGGTGATGTCTCAAAAAAGGATTTTCCAGTTTAAGGATACTTTCGATGCAAAATGATAGTGTTGAAAATCTTGATTTCATCACGTTTATAAAAGACTTCCTTGAGAAAAATGCTTGAAAAGTTAATTTTGGCTATTTTTTATCTTTATTCATAAAGAATTGTATAAGTTAAAAGTTTAATAAATTAAAAAAGGTGCATAATAATTTTATGTATAATAAGAAAAAGTAGACTGAATTATTTTTAATTTTGTTATCCCATACTTATAAACACTCTACTTATTATTAAAAATTACTAAAAATAATAATAATAATAATTTATTGTAACAGTAAAAAAAAAAAGTAAAATTTTGTTTTTAGCGTCGTAAATTATTTTAATACTTAAAAACAGAAGAATATCTTTGTCTTAATTTATTATTTTAATTAGGTGAGAAATTTAGAAATACGGATGTTTCAAAATTGAAATTTTTAGTACAAATTCAATTCTTCAAATGGGCACCATGATAAATTTTACTCGAGGACGTTGCGGGGCCAAGTCGGTTTCTTCTCCGGTACTTCTCAAAGACAGAAAAATACTGAAATGGAATTAACTCGATGTATAATCAAAAATAAATTAAGAAGCCACATTTTTTCTTTTTACATTTTAAAAAATAAAAAGTTAAACCTATGTAAAAGAAAATTTACATTTAAATTTCGATAAAGAAAATCATTTATCCAAATAACAAAAAAAGCTATAATGAGAAATGAATTCAAAAAAAAAAAAATAAATAAATAGAAAGGATTATTAAGTAACTTTAAGGACTGCAAAGAGAAAAGTTGAAATATATTATTTAAAAGAAAATTACTACAGTAAGTTAAAAGTGGGTACGTCTGCTCACCTGAAGAACAAATAATTCTAAATTGCTAATGTAATTTCGCTGGTTCGCCGCACTACCGCTTCTGTACCGTTTTTCTTTTGTCACAGTTAACAGATTTTCATCAAGCGCGTTTATAAATTCGGTGCGAAACATCATTTCGCTATGATAAAATAGCCTAGTCGGTTGTACAACACGTATGTAGCTTGCTCAAATACCTAGGCTTCGTTAAACGCTTCGATCTGTGCCTATGTACACTGTTTGTTGTATGTGTGTATATGCTTCTCAGTGTGCTCTTAGTGACTCGCAAATATCGGAGAAGTACTCGCAGATCCTAGCGAACACAACCCACCATAATTCATATCTGGGGGGGGGGGTCCGCCCCGAAATGTCTGCACAATAATAACTGAGTGAATTTAAGTGGACCGAAATTCAGAATAAATATATTTCTTTTCAATTTTTGACAAAAGAAAGGAAAACTGAAATTTTTATGAATTCTATGGAAATCACTATTTTTTATTTGTTTTTTATTGTAGTGTTCAAATATTGCATACACAATAATTGACTACAAGGCTTTAGTGTTTACATAAATTGACAATGGACAGTATAATAAAGAAATTTGAAATGAAAACCAGACGTTTGTTAATAGCCCGGTACTAGAAGGAAAAGAAAATTTAAAGGAACACTGTGTTTAGACCGTCGTCGCGTTAACCTAGTTGCTAGAGCGGTTGACTTCCGTTACGGAGGTCACGGGTTCGATCCTGAGCGACGACAGACACTCATTAAAAAAAAGTTAAATAAATAATCGCTAATAATAAGCCTGGATGGATTACATATCGCACTTATACGAAGACATAAACAGTCCAAAAAATGGTAGGATCAGGGAAACAGAAAATGCACCAAGTATAACAAGATGGGAACTGAATAGAGTTATTGATAGGGCTAGAAAAAGAAGAGCGGCTGGCGAAGATAGAATTCCAGTGGATTTAATCAAACACATGCCGGGACAATGTAAAGTACATTTACTAAATTTATTAAATAAGATACATCATGAAGGTAAATTCCCCGAAGATTTCAAGAATATCAATTTTATTGTTATACCGAAAAAGCACACTTCGAAAAAATGTTCAGATCATCGAACTATTGCACTAATGAGTCATACTTTAAAACTGCTGCTTGCGATTATAAATTATAGATTAGAACACAGGAAAGATAAATTCTTAAGCACAACGCAGTTTGGCTTTATAGCAAAGAAAGGCACCAGAGACGCCATCGTATTACTCAAGATGATAATACAGAGAGCCCTAAATATAAATAGAGATGTACTGGTATGCTTCATAGACTACGAGAAAGCTTTCGACAGGGTTGATCATGCAAAATTAATTAAATTACTACAAAAATATGACATCGATAGCCAAGATATTCAATTAATAAAATAGCTGTACTGGGAGCAAAAAGCAAATGTAAAAATAGGAAACGAACACTCCGAGAAGCGATGTAATATTAAAAAAAGTGTCAGACAAGGATGTCCATTGTCTCCTAGATTATTTAATGCGTACGTAGAAGAAATTATGAAGTGCCCAAAAATAAACAGAAAGGGCTTTAAGATCGATGGACTCAAAATAAATAATATCTCTTACGCAGATGACAAAATACTATTAGCGGAAACGGAGAAACAAATTCAGAAAATGCTGGATAATCTGAATGAAGAAGAACTGAAAGGTTAATATGAAAATAAACATAAACAAAAGTAATGAAATTCAGTGGACACAAAACTAGTGAAATAAAAGTGAGCATAGATGGGAAACAATTACAAAACGTGAAACAGTATAAATATTTAGGAGTTCTAATTACAGAAGACGGACGCGACAACAAAGAAATAGTCGCCAGAATAATAATGGCCAGACAGGCATTTGGAAACTTAGAAAAAGTCCTGAGAAATAATAAAATGGATCTAGAAACAAGGAAACGAATACTACGTTGTTATGTTTGGTCCGTGTTGCTCTACTCGCCGGAAACCTGGACAATAAATGCAGATTGTGAAAGAAGAATAAACGCCATGGAAATATGGGCATATAAACGCATGCTAAGAATTTCGTGGACGGACAAGGTGACCAACCGAAAGGTGTTGAATAGATGCAAAGTCGACAGATTATAATTAATGGACGACATAAGAAGAAGCAAAACAAAATTTATCGCGCGCATAAAATTCGAGAAGAAAGTCTTTTTAATTTGGTAGCACAGGGTAAAATTCAAGGAAAACCACTCAGAGGAAGGAAAAGAATGGAACTAACCAACACAAACATGGAATTTAATGGTTTTTTCCAGTTAATAGAATCAGCCAGATGCCGACATATATAGTGTTCGTCACGTGCAACCTCCCGAATGGGAGATGCTACCTTTATGATGATGAATAATCACATGGAAGGCAATGGCAAACCACCACGTACAACATCATATGCGCGCTAGATCGGTTAGTACATAGCAGACATACGCGGGACTGCACTTGTTGCGTGATAACAAGCGGCTACTGTCAGTTCCGAATGTAGTCTTGCGTGTATACACCTGCGTTGCATATAACAATTGCCTAGTACACTATCTATATCGGTACAGCTGAGATGTATGAATAGGTAGTAGCCGACGCTCAGAAGCTGAGTATGGCTCTATAAAGAAAGAAGAAGTGTTTAGACCGGAAAATACAAAAAATACAGGCTGACGACCGAAACGAAAAAAAACCCAAAACTGATGAGAATGAAATAAAGAAAGAAATAATCAAAAATTGAGAAGTACAAATCGCAGTAACGACAAACTTGGAGTGCAAAAATGATAAAGGAGAAAAAATTCACCCGCAAAAATGAATGCAAACTACATTAAAAAGCGTGTACCGGTTTCTCCAGAAAGTATCACTATAATTTAAACTTTCCAAGAAAATTGTTTAGCAAGTTTAAAATTAAAAAGTACAAAACGAAAAAATAAAAGTGAAATTCCTTTCAATTTAAAGTTATTTTCATAATAACACATACAAACAAACACACACACACACACACATATATATATATATTTATAAAAATATTTTCGTAACCTCTCCTAAAATTTTAGTCTAGATACGGCCTGTATATATGTATATATATATATATATATATATATATATATATACATATATATACATATATACGTACATATATATATACATATATCACGGTGGTCACCTAACCGGGAATAGGCCGGGAATTTTGTTGTAAAACCGGGGGGAAAAAAGTAAAAATAGCTGAAAACAATATTTTTAATAAGAAAAAATCATTTGAATCGAAAAATGAATGCATCCTTTGATGTACTTTACTCAAAATAAATTACAAAGTTCTGTTTTGTTAATATAAAATATGCTGTGGCAGTCAAACATTATCAATAGTAACAAAAAAAATCCATTTTTCTTTTTGTAAAATTCTAATAATCAGGAAATAAGGAGGATTTGGACGAGGAAAACCAGGAATTTAAAAATTATATTTGAGTGGCCACCATGTTTAATTATATATGTATCGTATGTGTATATATGTATATGTATACATACACACACATTTACGTGCGCGCATATATATATATATATATATATATGTATATATTTATGTATATACAGTAAAGTAAAGTATGTTGACAGGGTGTCTAGGATTATGGAATTAAGCTTTTCACAATGTACCAAGCCAAATAGATCTAAAAAGAATATCGATGCCGACACCTTTCTTTCGATCGCTTTTACTTCCCCCGAATTTCTCTGGAATCCAATAATTTCGAGCTGGGTAAACCTGGAAGCAACCCGGGTCTAGAACCTGTAACCTCTGGTTTGGTAGCCAATATATTTATATATACATGTAGTAGTATGTATAATTCGTTTTAGGTAAGTTACAAAAAATTTCAATTGTATGTGTATGCAAATGGTATTGCATCGGTTTTTGTCAGAGCAACATTTTAACGTAAAAATTGCAGAAGGAAGCGCTCACTATTGTATGCGTAAAAAATTATCGCAGAATTCCAAAGAATACAATACCTATAGGACATGAACGTGGCCAGCCGATGAGACAAGGGAAGGGCAAGATGATAGAAAGAGGATATGAGTTATAGGAAAAATAAAATGTATAATTTGTAAAGGCTTAATATTTTATTAAACAAGAATAAAATCTTAATTAAAACATAATTTTCGCGGGTTCTGGAAAATTGTTCTACCATTTTATTATAAGAGTCTTCCAAATTGTCCATGATTACGCGCCCATGAATACTCATCATGGCCAGGCTATTGGGGCGATTTTCTGCCATCGTACTTCGCAACCAGGTTTTTATTCGCCTCAAGCTGCTAAAAGATCGCTCATCAGTACACGTTGTGCACGGTAGAGCGATCAAATTTTTTAAGGCTTTACCTAATATTTTGGAATCGTGTTCAAATCGGCAAGTACACGCATAGGAGGCGTGCGTATACGTTTCAGATCTCATCGCGCGGGACGGAAATTATAAATCGGACTATCTGTTTAAATTATTGGGTGTTTGATTAAAAAATTTCGAAGCTCCCGGGGCGCCCTCCCCTGTCCTCCCTTGACGACGCCCTTGGTATAAGATGGGCTAGCCGAATTAGAAAACATTCGTTAAATTTTACATGTGACGCCTGCACCGAGCTGTTTGCAATCAGCTCGAAACTGTTAATGAATTTAAATACACCTCGGGGTGAGTAACAATTGATTAGCAATATTACCGCATAGTACCGCAGTAAAAACCGGATAAACTGCGCAAACAAAAATAAATAATGAAGCAAGTTATACAGTAGAAGGCGGTATAGTGAAATAAGGATTGGGGAAGTTGTTGAAAATCGAGGTTAGCGCGCAGAACAATTAAGCGTTATCGGAGCGAACTTTTGCCTCAGCTTCAGTTAAAACTGTATTCAGTCTATCTCTGTAACTGGACCATCATTTTCGATTATTCATTTGATCTCAGTTGATCTTTCTACCGTTTTTGACATTTTCGGTTTCATTTCTGTCTCACGCGCTTTGGGATAACCCGTTCATTTTTCTCTACATGTTGTCGCCACTACGTCATATACAGTAAAATTGGCTAAGTTCTAGAGCATCTTATGAAATCTCGCCTTATTCTGAAAATGGCTCTACGACGAGTAATTTCCTCATTTTTCCGAATAATATTCGTAGCATAGCCTCGGTTCCAGCTCGTTTGCCCAAGTCGGCTATTTAAAAACGTCTTCCACACGTGGCGTCTTTCGGCTGATTGAATTTTCTTTGATTCTCAGAGTCCCTACTCCAAGCAGCTCTCTTTTGACTCGCTGGTTTTTCTTCAGCTCATAACCTAATCTAAAATTTATTCAATCTTGCGCGGTCTTTGTCTTTTCGTATATCTTTCATTCTATTGAACGTGTTTGCATATTTTCCTCCTTTGGCATTCGCGCAAACTCCGTTATTTTCGCCGCTTTCTCGAATTTTCGTCATTCGATTAAAACCGGAAGATCGTTTTTTCCCCACGAAAGCCGTTGCACTAACATCTTTAAGAAACGAAAACCGCCCTCCCCAGTTCAAAGCGGAAATTCTCCTTGCAGTAACTGAAGATTTTGCTTTACATTTCTACACCTTTCGCCCGGTATATCATCATCTGCGCAGGAACTCGTTCGATGTTTACTATCTCGCGATTTATCTGGAAATCTACTGGGACGGCGGACGGGTCGAAAAATTAATCGGCGGTACTTGCACCGCTTAATGTACCGATAGTAGCTGTCACGCAGCCGCTCTTATTATGAAAAAAGGGGGAACAGAACGGAGGCGATTTCAGTGAATCGGCCAGTTGAGTGTTTTTTCGTATTTTTTCGTGTGTTTTCGTATTTTTTCGTCTTCGCTTAAAAATAGCTACATGGTGTAAGCGATGCGGTCCGTGCTGTCTAGTTGAGCAATAATGCGAGCGGGAAAGAGTTAATTCGGCGTGCCTCTGGCCGGTCCGAGGAAAGTTGACATAGTGTGCAATAAAATAAATTTGTAAAAATTAAACGGCTGACAGTAATAAATGTCACGCTAGACAGATATTCGTGCGGCTGCTGCCCGAGCCCCGGTCCGAACATCATCGTAAATTGCAGTCTGTTTGTTTCATTTGGTCGCGACGACGTTTATCCCGATTTTTTTCCTCAGCCATCGCGTCGATTATTCCACGTCTTGGCATAGAGTGCTGCGGCGACGCCGCGATCGCGTCCTTCCGTCATAATGCGCCAGCTAATCTCTTTCGTTTATCGTTAACACGTTTCTTCATCGCTTCACTAATAAAATCGCCGACCACCGGCAATACGCGTTATAAATAACCGATAAAATGCCGCCTCGCTCTGGCCGCACACCACTAAATCAGCCCGACTAATAACGCTCAACGTTTACCGAATATTTAATTGCTCCCGCTTTTCTCTGTTTTCCCGAAAACCGTTACACCGCCACCCTGTTCACTTCACTTTCGAACGCACGCAGCCTCATTAATTCCTTCTTCCGCAGTGCGCACCGATTCCCGATGCGCAGCAGCGCCAGGCCGCGGCAAATCTCCTTCCGCCACCCTGGGCTCGGATCTTCAATTTCCGGCTCTCTTCGCTGCTAGAGAACAGACGTGATAATTAGAACGGAAGACGCCCATCAAAAGCACTTGGAACAACCAGCGTCAATTTCCCGCTGCTGATAAATAACCTAGAAGCCATCAAGCGATGATAAAACCAAAATTGTCTCTGCTAAGATTTGGCGCGTTTACGAAATGATGCATGGCTTCTGCTACAATCGTCTAAAAGTAAACGGCAAAAACCTTTCAAATATCGTACATATTAAAATTATTATAGTCCTTTATGAGATAATTATAGACAATTGCCGCCCTGGTACTTTTATAGTCCTTTAAACTTTCTCTCGATGGTTTGCGTTCATTTAAAATAGCTCTATATACGTAAAAATTCGATTTTTCGGACTACCTCGCCGCGGGGAGACGGTCTTCTATAAATTTTATGGAACAGTTGAACTGACTGCGCTATTCTTCGTAAAATGAAATAAATGTAGCCGCGACGCATATTATACAACGATAGACTGTCATATGATTCGTTCGGTAGAGTGTGTTAAATAAGCACTGTTTTTTGAGTACGATAATAGTAATAATAATAATAATGCAACCGTTCGTACACACTAAATTGCTAATGACTGTGGTACGATTTCCGACGGGATTTTAGAAGAATAAAGAATAATGCCGCGGTAGTATAACACCAGAAAAGACGAAGTAATTTGTCTGATTTGTCTAAATACCGTTCTTTCCTCGATTCCTCACCTCTTCAATTTTTATAAACTTGTATTTTTTTCCGATATGATTTCTTCGAAATCGATTTCTTTCGGCCTTTTTTTTTCTTCACATCCATCTTTCAGTTCGTTCAACATTGAAATCCTCTTCTCTCTGCGGTGAAATCAAGACTTTAAATTTGCTTTTTTGACTTAAATTTAACCACTTTCAGATCTCTCCGGTACAACTCTCAGTAACTTTCTTTCTCATAAAAGGACCAATACTAGAATCATGATACTATAGTTTTAAATAATTTATGTCACATTCCGTCGCAAATTTTTTGGTCACTCCTTTTACCTTTAATGGCACTAAAAACGGATTATTTAACTTTTCCAATTCGTTCCTGGAATAAATTTCCTTTTCCATTCTCAGAAATCTGTCTGATTTTTCACTTTCGTTCCCCTTAAACTTGTTTAACGTCTTTCTTTACTCTGATTCCACTCCTTTGTCTTGGAATACCTTCATCGTTATTCAAAAATTCAGTTCTTCCGCAATCTGCTCAATTTCGCTTGTTTCTCGCGTTAAGAAGTTTTTCGAAAGTTTAATCAACAGACTTGGTGGCTAAAATCTGACGATAGGTTTGGTTTTTGCCCTGGACGCGACCTTCCCGATTGTATCAATGCATTTTTAGCACTAGTATTTACACGTTATTGTTTCTTCTTTTGTAACATCTCTTCAACCTTTGGTGATGCTCATCGACCCTCTCTCATTGATCTATACTGCTTTCATTTAGTTCTCTTTTTAATAATCTTTTCCAGTGCAGAATCGTCTCATTTTTTCCTCTCCCTTTTACATTGATACTTGGATTAATTTTTTTTTCGTGGATTACCTTTTACGGTTCCTGCCTTAGCCCAACTTTTTCCAACATGTGCTTTATCAAAATTGTTTGTTTACCTCTAAATTTCTTCAACTTCACCGTACGTAATACTTTCACTTATGTATGTGTGTAAAGCTGCCACACACTCTTGTTTTCGATGAAAAGAAAAATTACACCGTAGCTCACATTTTAATGGTGTGATTACAACGCGAAACTTCATATGGGTATGAAATATAATGTGGCGAAGATGCTAAATAAGAAACCATTTTTGAAAATTCCAACTGCGAGGGAATGAAAAAGGTTAAAAATTTTTTGCAAAAAAATACATAATCAGTAAAAGAAAAAATGTGTTTTTCGAAACTGTAATTTGCACGGAGATCTTATATTTTAATAAAAGTGTGTAAAATTTTTTTAAAATCCTCTAAATTTTAAGGATGGAAAGAGGCAGCTCTCCGTTTTTGAAGAAACCAAAAATTGCATTATAGTCCAGACGAATTTATTACGTGAAATTTTATTGCGTAATATGAGCTCATTGGAATTTTAACTGAAGATGTTAAATAAGAAAACCTTTTTGAAAATTCGAAATTTAAGGGGTGAAAAAGAGTTAAAAAGTATTTTTCCAAAAAAATACGTTAAATTAGAATGGTTTTTGGGTCAAATAGGTTTACCAAATTGTAATTTCGAATGAAAGTTCTTTGTATGATCTACTAAACACGTGCAAAACTTTCTTTAGACTGTCTAGTTTTTAAGGATGGAGGAAAAGGGATTTCCATCTGTTTTCGGCAAAAAATAATAATCACGCTACAGCCGAAACCGTTCACATCAGATAATTCCATACAAACATTATCCATATATACATATATCGAAAATGTCAAATAAGAGTGATTCTGGTAATAATTCGAATTTAAAGAGGTGAAAAAAAGATGCACTTTTTTTAAAAATTGTGTACATAATATGTAAGTATGATAACTGAAATAATTTAAATTACATAAATCCTACGTCGTCTTATTAACGATATATATACATACATATACAAGGAATGTACGTCGCGATAGCCTAGTTGCTAGAGCGCTTAACATCCGTTACGGAGGTCACGGGTTCGATCCCGAGCGACGACAAACTTATTACAAAGAATTAAATTAAAATACTCGCTAATAGTCACGTGGAAGGCAATGGAAAACCACCACTTACAACATCATATGCGCGCTAGGTCAGTACACAGCAGACATAAATAGGACTGCACTTGTAAAACGATGTAAATCAAACGATTACTAATCAAAATGTAGTCTTCCGTGTGTACACATTCGTACTGCATATAAACAATTGTCTAGTATACTATGCTTGTGTCTGTACAGCTGAGATGTACGAATAGGTAGTCGCCGACGCTCAGGAATTAAGTATGGCACTATAAAGAAGAAAGAATATATACAAGGGTGTCGCCAGCCGATGAGACGGGGGGCAAGATGATAGAAAGAGGATATGAGTTATAGGAAAAATAAAATTTGGAAGTTGTGAAGGCTTAATATTTTATTAAACAAGAATAAAATCTTAATTAAAACATAATTTTCGCGGGTTTCTGGCAAATTGTTCTACTACTTTATTATAAAAGTCTTCCAAATTGTCCATGATTACGCGCCTATGAATACTCATCATGGCCGGTTGATTAAAAAGTTTCAAAGCAGTTCTCCCCGCTGCCCCCCCCCTTGGCGGCGCCCATGTATATATATATGTTTAGAATAATCTTGCGTATAACAGTTTGCCATAATATAATTAAATAGTTAGAGATAATTAAAAATTTAAAATTCGAAGACATCAGGCATCTGAAAAAATTTGTGTTTAATGGAGAGATTACTATATTTTTAATTTTTAGTAAAATTAGTTCTTTTCTGACTATTTTTAGAAATGCAAAACAGAGAAAAAAATAATCTATAATAGAAGCATAAAAAAATAAAACAAATAAAAAACAATACAGAACAATAAAATATCAGCTGCCTCCGAGCTTGTATATCTTTTTTCATTCGCACGGTTCAACGTCGATGCTGTTAGAAGAAAATCAGATGAAAAAAAATGTTAAACTGGTAATAATGTTGGAAAAATTAATGAGCGAAAATGGATCCATAACGTGTCATTGTTATTTAAATTTTATGGTCGAAATGAAAACTGGAAAAACTGGAAACTAAAAATTCCGCTGCTGGTGAGAAAGAAAAAATTGAGAAAGTTATTTAATTTTTTCTTTAATTGTAGTACTTACCGAAAGAGACGATCAGAGAAAATATTTCGATCTGTTATTCACCGAGAAAGAACTTTCGCCATTGGGGAATGTTGTACGAATTGAATTGCTGCTTTCGTCGCCGGCGCCATCTTCTTGCGGTAGATTCTCGTTTTTTACTTGGGAAGCAGCCAAATGTGCTGAAATTTAAGTAACAACTGATTTTTAGCTTCAAATTAGTCTAGTCTCTTACAGATTTAAAGTTTTTACTATTCATTTTAGATTTTCTCAATATGTGATTTTTATCATTTACGTGTATGAATTTGGAGAGATCTAATTTAACATGTTAATCAGTTCGTTTTAAATACATTTTCGTTCCAAGTCAATTCGAAGTGTATGTGATGTAATTTTTTTTTTTTTTTTAGCTTCAGGCAAATGTCTGGTGTTATTAGGTATTTCCCTTTTTTTGTCGCTAAATAAATTCTTACGTCTTTCTGTTTTTCGTTTTTTCTTATTTATCCCTGTGGTTTTCTCGCATTCCTCCTATTAACAGATTTACACATCTTGCGTACATTTTTTACAACCGAATCGCAGCTTACTTTCTTTTTCTTGTTCTAAATTCAACCCTGCGTTTTTCTCCTCTTTTTGTTTTTACGTCCTTGACCTGCCACCTAGGGAAGATCCATTAATCATTCGTGAGCGTTTTTCTTTTAATTTAGACTCCCCACCCCTCCTGGTGAGATTTAATGAGATTTGGTTGGGCACCCTCCTATCCCTCCCTTGTGAGATTTACTCTATAGTTGTTAACATTTATTCGTTTTTTCACTTTTTAAAAGTTTTTAATAGCCGTGAAATTTTTTCAACGGGCAAAATTGGACACTCGAAAAAAATAAAAGTTTGATATTTTTTCTTTTTTACATTATCTGTATAATAATGTATATTCTTTCACTCCATACAGTGCTTCGTTCATTCTCTCCCTTCCTTCTCCTTCTGTTGTTCAGGCTCTTGATTCCTTTTTGTCGGCTATCTCTGATCGTATAAAGATCTAAGTTTCGTCATCTTTTTTCCTCTGTTCTTGTGCCAATGTCCTTGTGGACGAACCCGAAAAAAAAAAAAAAAAAAAAAAAAAAAAGATTATGTCAGCTTTACAATTATCCCAGCTCAATTTGGACAATAAAGGGAGAAGTGAAAAAAAGAATAGAATGTTTTGAGTAATATATTTCTGATGATTCCTATGGGATCGATAAGCGCACAAACACACGTCTGTACCGAACAATCTAGAAATCGGAGCATTACTGCCTACAATGCAAGGTCGCATTTTAAGATTCTTCAGACAGATTTAGCGGGAGGGAGCTGTTATAAAAGAGGAGACTGGAACAATGTGCATAATCGCTGACCGAGCTGATTGGTATCTGTTCACTGTAACAAGGATGGTTCATGACATTCGAACTGAGCAATACTACGACAGCTAAAAAGGATATTCTCGTGTTTCTTCGTCATTAACGCAGTAATTGAAGACACCTTCTTTCGTGCCATATTTTTCAAACCTAGGCTATTCTATACCCGGTATGTCTAGTCTCGTCATTATTAGCCGTGTCATTCTTCAGTGCACATTCCGAATTCTATCTTTTAAACTGATTCTTTGCTAAATTCTTGTCGGCCATTTATTTTTGTTATTTTGCACGTCTAACCTGTGATCTATCATCGCGTGGCCAGCCACGCGTTTTCCATATTATCACGACTGAGAACTGAATAACGTCGGACGCTAAATCTTTCGGCAAAATATTTTTTTAAACATTTATTTGATTTCATCGGGTTTTATGAGAGTAGTTACGACGAGGCTGTTTTCCTTTGCCTTTGGTCGGATTTCCTGTCAGATTTCATTGCGGTTTTGAAGCGCCGAATATTCATGTCTATTGGCTCTCCCGACTGGGACACATTGTTGCGAACGAGTCGCTGATAGTCTTCTATAAGCGTTATAAAATTTTAGACCCTACCGAATGATAAGTGGAAGTCAACGTAGAAGATAACTCAGCGTTAAATGTACAAGGTAGCACGCGGCAGCTGATCAGAAATTGCGTATTATATCTCGGAGAAGCATGATCTTGGAAAGTAAAGGACGCGGAGAAAGAAAAAAAAATCGATCCTTATAATATTTTCGACAGTTGGTCATTAAGAGATCAGAAGGGCACAATCGCTTTCGACAATAAAAATATAATTCAGCGAAAAAGGTGACTTCGGACAAACGTACTGTAGGGGTCTCTTCGGTTGCGGAAAAAAATTACGCTTAGAATTTGGTTCTTCTTTTGCGTCTTGTATCGCTTCGCCTGAAAAACTTACGGATCACGCAACTTAACGCGTGAGTTCGATATTATATTATACCGGTTTCCCATCCATGATCTTTTCCTCTTCCACTCGATCGAGATTGATCTATTGACGTAGGTTCTTGGCCATTTAGCTATTGAATGAGGTAGTGGATTCCTTGGCCCGTTCTTCCATTTCCAGGGGCACATTTTCAGCCCATAATATTGCTCTTCTTTCCCCTCAGTCGCTCATTCCAACTCAATTCCTATTCTTCTTCATTGTCTAATCTTTTATCTCTCTATTCAGCCATCTCTTCCTTTACGCCCATAGTTCTCACTTGCCTTCTCTTACACGCTCTATAATCTTTGCTATTTGTTCGCTTTAACCATAGTCGCTTTCTTGCACGGTTTTCATCTGCATCCACTCCATTTTGCCCTTTTCACTAGCCGTCCATATACTTTCCTTGTGACCCTGATATCATGTTTTATTTGAATGCGTGGCCTTCTCCGCTGAGCAATCGTGCTATTCGTCGCTCTCAACACTACTCAGTATACTTCCCTTAAGAGTGCTTCCTATATTCCCTCGTTTCCTCCTGCTATTCGGGTATTTCTTGATCCTCTGTCCTTAAACGCATAAGAATATATAAATTTATTTCGACTCCTTCCCATAAACCCAGTTAAAATAGACAAAAAAAAAAAAACAACAAATTTTGGAATGTTCGTGTTATCAGCGGTTACTTACCGTAATCAGCCGAAGCGGAAGGTGGCCAATAATTGCACCGGGAAGCAGTACTCTCTGATAAATAAGCCGGTGATGGCGGAATCACTTCGTGGTGCCTTCTGCCACTCTCGGCGTAGCCGGGCAACGCGGAAGAAAATACGGAGCTGTTACTATTGTCCACGTAGTATTCGCCTGTGTATTCAACGAAATTTATGTGTGATAAAAATGAACGCGCAATTACTGCAGTTTTTAAGGCTATATCCAAGAGCGCCGCCAGTCGATGGGCAAGGGGTGTGGGAGATGATAGAAAAAGGATATGAGTTATAGGAAAAATAAAATTTGTAAGTTGTGAAGGCTTAATATTTTATTAAACAAGAATAAAATCTTAATTAAAACATAATTTTTGTGGGTTTCTGGCAAATTGTTCATGATTGCGCGCCTATGAATACTCATCATGGCCAGTTGATTAAAAAGTTTCAAGGCTCCAGGGGGGCAGCTGCCCCCCTGTTCTGCGATGGCGACGTCCATGGCTACATCTCCGTCTATAAAATAGAAAACGCTTCGCCAGCTTAGGACGAACGAAGCGGTTTGCGACGTAATAGTAAATCGCAGAACAGTGCGATCTCGTTCTGACAGTCAAAAATGTACCTTCAACAATTTCTATCGAGTTTTTAAAAAAACATTAATTACGCTTGTAATGTGTCGATTGTTTATTTATTAATTAAAACGGATTATATTAAACATCGTAGCTACCAGAAATGCTCGTATTCTTCTAAAAGCCGACGCGTTTGCTCGGCCAATTGCGAATGGCCGAAATTGCTAATAGGGACGCGCGATAGTCAGCTGTTACATGCTGGTCTATAGTTGGAAAGTTTTCGGAAAAACTTAGAACCTTGTTCAACAAAATGTCAATTTTTCCGAAAACCCGTTTACCGTTCCTCTCAGAAGTTGTGTCTCCTTGCTATTTGTCTGAAACGAAATAAAGATTTTATTTCCTTCAGTAGTATGTTTGCTTTTCATATTCTTCGTGAAATGTTCTATGTCTCTTTCCCATATCATTCTTAAGTGTTTGGTGTTTTTATTTCAAAAAATTTGCTCAGTTCACCACTTCGCTCGTTCTATTTTACGTCTGAAACCAGTGTTCAGAAGGCAATCTTTCGCCCATCTTCTATATCAGCGATATTCCATGAAAAAATCTACCTGAATATGCTAGAAATTAAAATTACACACAAATTAGTAAAAAATCCTAGCAGTTGTATGATTCGTAGATGCCGTGATACGAATCACAACCGTACCTCCCCGTTTATTTGAATTCAAAATTATTATTTTATTCGTTTTTCTAAATGAAGAATTTTGACGACTGCCTTGTGGCTGATCTGAAGTAAAGTCGCTATGTATGTCGCTTTTACCTGTGCGTTATCAAAAATCGTACATTTTGTTTTTTTTTTTTTAATTATCTCCTTTTTAAATTTTAAATAATTCTTAAAATTACAAAAATTTAATAAATACAAAAAGCAATTAATAAATTCTTGTAGATGGAGACCGTTTGACCAATGTGGTTTATCCGTATCTCCTCTACATTACAAAATATCTGAAAAAGCTGTCAAGTTAGATATGATAACATCGTATTCTCTTCTTTTTCTTTAGTATCTTAGTTATATATCATAATGGTGTCTTAATAGTATTATTTTTATTCTCGAACCAGTTGTAGTTTTCTCCGATGTTGTGTTCAGCTCTTATATGCTTGAATTTTCGGAACAGTATATAGAAAAGTATGATCCGGTGAATCTGTTTCGATATTGCATTTTCTGCATTTATCATTGTTTGTTATTTCCATTTTTTTTAGATTTTCAGCGAAATTACCATGTCACGATAGAAATTGGGTTAGAAAGAAATCTAGACTGATTAGTTTGTTCTTCAATCTATCCTCGATTCTGGTTAATAAAAAAAAAAAATAATAATAATCCATACGTCGTTTGTCTTCCTGTTATTTCTTGCTCGTAAGCATTTGGCCATTTCTCCAGGTATTTCAACTTCTTTTATTTTCTGTATTACCATTATCCTATCAGTGTGGATGTTTTTAATTATTTTTATCTCGTTAATCATTTCCAACCGTAAATCCACCGGAATAATTCCTGATATGACATACGAAGATATATAGGAAACCGCGTTCTATATACATATATATATATATATATATATATATATATATATGCATCCTTAATCTACTTATGAGACAGTCCATGGAATTATTATTTTTTCCTTTTCTTGACATAAGCCATTTGGGTAATTGTCATAGCCTTTCGTTTACATTTATGATCACTGCCTGAATATTATTTCTCTTCTTTAATCAGTGCCGACTTTAGGGACGCCCTACACCGAGTGAAAAAAATACGATTTTTTCACGAGAACTTTACTTCAAAATGCAGCTAATAGCGTGAGACTTTGTGAACTCAAAGAAAAAAAAATGAGAATCTGAGATAAAAGGAGAAAATTTAGCTGGATTATCAATTGAAAATGAACCGGCTAAAAAAATTAATTTTGATACCGTCACCAATAATTTTGCATCTGTAAAAGCTGAGAAAATAATTTTTTGCATTAAATTTTATGTAATTTGAGTTTTGTTTTTATTTAGTTCATTGTATAAATTCCTTTGCAGTTTCAACTAATTATGACCATTTGAAATTCATAAAATCCATGAAAAAATTGAAAAACAGCAGCGTTGCATTGGTGGGGAGGGTGCTTCCAAATTTCGCCCGGGGCGCCACAAAAGCCGGCACTGTCTTTAATCGACTATGTTTCATCGCTAATCTTCAAACGTAAATGGTGCAATACAAATCATGCTGCGGCAATTATAGATGATATTATAGGGGGGAAACAATAATATGAAAAAACGGGAAAACAATAATATGAAAAAACGGGAAACGAAGCAATCGGAATCGTATAAAGAAATGTTCGATAGTTTACGCATCAAAGTTCGCCTTTTATTTGATCCTGATTTTTGAACCATTGTTCATTTATAGAAGTGGTTCTTACGTAGTCGTTTCTTACGTTAACTGTTTCGTCAGTTAATCCGAATCGTTTAGTTACTATCGACTGCATTTTTTAGTATTTTAAATGCGCTAGTTTTTCTTAAAAAATTAAAAGAAAGGCTTTTATTTATTAATGCAATAAAAGTGTAAGGAAAATAACTTTCGCCGGTCCATCAGAAATTGGGATTTTTTGAACGAGATGAAAGCGTTGCTCGACATATCTATCTTTTAGACCAACGTTTTCATCTCATTTAAAAAATACCCCAATTTATGATGAGCCGGCAGAATTTAATTTACTTACACTTTATGCATTAATAAATAAAAACATTTCTTTAAATTTGTTTATATTACTAAAGATTTTTCCTCATTTTAACGTTTATTCACATATTACAAATTATTTTTTTCTTCATTTAAAAGCGCTATCGAATAAGTAGGTAAAAGTGAATGAAAATTTTCGTCTACCAATTTTAAGTGATATGCTTAATAGCCGGAAATGCTAATTGGTTGTGTTTTTATTTTTATTTATGCTTTTTTATTTATCAGTCTTTTCCAAGAATCCCTATAGATATTTGAAACAAAACGATGATCAGAAGCAACTTTTTCCTCTCCGTAAACCGTCTACAGGTTCCCAGATCTGTAGCAATTTTAATTAAAACTAGCCTTGTTGTTGACGATATATTGGCGATTCAACCGGCTCAAAAGACGTAGTAAAAAATTTCTATTTAGTAAACCAATCATTTATTTCTGTCGGTTATCTTCGATCCTCTCTTACCCCTCCGTTCCATTATTCTTGAGCCAATGTAACCCTTAAAAAAATATATATAAAAAAAAAACAAAACAATCTCGGTGTCGATTTCCATAACAACTGATTTAGTCACTTTCGAGTTTCTGGCGTTCCAAAATCTGCTAGGATGCAAGAATGAAAGAATGTAAACACAAAGGTCGTGTTAAATAGAAGCCTTTAAAAATTCCTACTGAGCAGTGCAACATTGATTGCGCTAACATTTTCACATTTAATCGTTCTCTGCGCAATTTTATTTATCTTTTTTCTGTCAGGTTGTAATTTTTTCTCTTTCCAATCATTTATTTTATTAAAAAAGAAACGCGATGGATATATCTATTTAAAGTAGTGTTCCATTAAATTGTGCCGCTGTGTTGGAGCTATGTAAACGAACGGCTACGGTGAGAACATCATTATGAAGTGGCCGTTGCCACGTCTTATGGGGGCGATTGAATTAAAAATTAAATGAAAAATTACATTTTCTTACCCAGGCCACTGTGTAATGTATTGAAGGTATTGATCGGTGGAATCGGCATGGCTGGTTGTAAACTATTCGGTAACTGTAAAAAGTCATTGTTAAAATTATATTTTAACCGAGCAAATTTTAGTTCATCAAATAAAATATGTTTATAAATATTTGTTGCTAGAAATAAAAATATGCGTCACACTGTTGCAGAATATTTTCATATAATTCGGAGAAAACATGTTCATTTTCTTTTTTTAAATAAATTTCTTTAAACTGCGAGCAATCAGAGGAGTAGTAAATATTTATTTATTTGACCGCTAATGCAGTCAAAAAAAAAAACAAAGACCATTTAGACGAGTTGTTGTTAAGCCTTTGCTTTAAAAGGTTTTATCAACAGCGAACTCTGCAAATAATTACATAAATAAGAAAAGTCAACAGATGTTGCACACGTTTAGTGTGATTGAAGTTTATTCCAGTTTTAAAGTTATTTCGATCGAAAGACGTTACGCAGAAAAGAAAAAATTAAACGAATTGTCATTATTCTTTTTTTTTTTTTTTAAAGGAAATTAACAGACGCGCAGTTTCTTTTTATCCAGTTCACGTTAGCACCTGTAGGTTTAGTGCCGGTATTTTTAAATGATTTCGATTAATTCATCCCTCGAGTGATTTATAGTTTAATAAATACTGCAATAGTCAGCTAAAAGTCTTGGCTGTTTGGCGATTAATTCACACCTCCAGTAGCATTGAGAATGATTAATAGATTTTAAACGCTCTTTATAAATCGAATCGATTTTCTTTCAACAACTTGAAAGCAAATTTATTCATTTGAGTTGCGACTAATAATCCCGAAGAAACCACTGTTCTGAGGTGCATTTTAGAGCTTCGAATGACTCATTAATTTTTATTATGTTCTTATTTTCTTCGTTAATAATAATATTTGACGCGTATATCGGTAAATCGTTAATTGTCACTGCGATAGGTATGTGATATAACGTAGTTTTTTTACAAAAACATGTTTTCCAAATTAATAAAATTTTGTAAGCAGTACACTGACTAGAAAAACAATGAATGTGTTAAAATCATAACATCGACATGTTTCGGAGACACTGCTCCATAATCATGGCGAATATACAACTACAGTTAAAAATGTAAGCAATATAAAAGTATTTATATATCATTATTGTTTACATATTTAACTTTAGTTGTATATTCGCTATGATTATGGAGCAGTATATCTGAAACATGTTGGGGTGTTATAATTTTAATATATATATATATATATATATAACTCGGCCACTTTGGCCTCGCAAGGGGCTGTGCCCCTTGACCCCTCTTGCTTTCATTTCTGTCTCTTTCTCTTCTATACTTTGTATAAAATGATCAAAATTTACAACGTAATTCTTACTGGCATCAACACACACAACAAATAACATAACCACAAAAATCCTATTCTAACATTTAACTTCCGTTATATAAAATTAAGACATTTTTCCGTTACATTTTTCGTTACATATTTCATTACATAAAATTGTGACATTTTTTAAATAACAATAACAAAAATCCTACAAAATATAACAAACGTTACATAAAATTGGGACATTTTTTTGGGACATTTAGCGTTACACAAAATTGGGACATTTCTCTGGGACATTTTTTTGGGACATTTTTTCGAATGGGGGGTAGCCTAAGAATTACGTTGTAATTAATATATATATATATATATATATATATAAAGTAAAGCAAGTCCCATACCCTTGACAGGGCTTCAGGGATTGTGAATTTAAGCTTTTCATAATGGTACTAAGCTTAATGGATCTGATGAGAATACTGGGACCAGTTCCTTTCTACTTGGGATCCACCTTTATTTCCCCAGATTTCTCTGATACCCAATTATTTCAGGCTGGGTAAACCTGAGAGCGACTCGGATCTGGAACGAGACAACTCCCGAAATCCCATGATACCTCTGATTTGGTAGCCAAACACCTTAACCACTAGGCTGCCGCGCTACTTATTATTAATTGTTTTTTTAGTCAGTGTACATATAATTTTAGATATGTGATATTTGTTGTACTCGTATTTTTTGAATAATTTAATATGTCAGAAAGTAGACATATTCATTAAAAATGACACACCGACATTTGTGCTTCGGACTTTCCATGTGGCAAATTGTTTTGTAAGGTTACATATGATTTTGTATAACAATAACAATTACACATGTCGGTGTGTTCTTTTTAATAAATATATTCGTTTTTCAACGTAATAAATTGTTTACAAAGTGGCAGATGTAGTTCGTTTTAGCGTATTAAATATTTTTCGAAGCGAATGAATAAATAAATAAAAATTCTTGTCGTTATTGGGCGACTTGAATTTATTTCCACTGGATATTCTCGGTGTGTAAAAATTCCTAGCATATATGAAAGTAAAGTTGAATCACTCACATTATTCGTTGAAAGAGGCGGAGAATACATGGCGGATATTTGTGAATGCGGAGATGTCGTTCCACACGTTGGATAGCCAAACTGCGAAGCTGTCCATCCACTTCTAAAAAATAAAAAAAAAATTCTTATTTTTCAAACGTATTTATGTTTGTAAAGTGCGACTTACCTTCCGTAATTAATGTTTTTTTTATTTTTATTTCAGAAATTGCCATACTTAATAACACAAAACGGGGGGGGGGCATCAGAGGATTTTCTCCTAATCCGCATTTGTTGAGCGTTTAGATGAAACGCTACAAACGTTAGAGTATCGCTTGCACTATTCAATGTAGTTTTGTTAGGAAATATTATTATATGTTTCTATTTCTGATAACAAAAGATTGAGGTAATTAATTGCATATACATTCGTAAAATGTTCAGTAAAATAACTTGGGAGTGAAAACTGTTTATAATATTACCGGAGTAATGTACTATTTTTACAAATATGAACGACTTAATTTTAGCGATGAAGTATTAAAAATTACAGCTGAGACCTCATTTATTCGATAAAATTGATATCAGTTTTACAGCTCTCGCCTCGATGAGTCAAAGAAATAATATCGGGTCCTGTTCGTAATCGGTAAAAATTTTCATCCGACGAATTAAAAAAAGAAATATATTAAAAATTAATTGTAAACTAACGTAGAAATACAACGGAACATTTGACATGGTGAAAGACAGAACGTAATACGCATTTAATATTACTAAACGAAAAATTCCTATAAACATCTAATTGATTTTTCGGAAACGACTCGAACGATCTTGATGAAATACACGAATTAGCGTTTTCTGTCTGTCTACAAATCAATTGGTTATGTATTATCTGGAAAATTTTTTACACCGGCATTTCTTAGAACGGAGACAGGCAACAGTGCTTTAGTGATCACTTGTGAATATAATAGAGCTTCAAAGAAAAGCAGGTGAAAATAACGCGCCTATTTACTCCTTACGTATGGGTATAAATTTTGGAAACAACTTATTTTCCCGACTTTGTAATTGAACAATTCCCAATTCATCACAACACAGTTACCGCATACACACGCGCGCGATATGGGTAAGTTCCAAAACTTTTCACGGATTATAAGCCTACTACTTTTCCGGGATAGGAACGGGGACAGCGGAAAAAAAAAGAAAAAATAGTTTCCTTTTTAACCGATTTATTAAAATTCAAAATTAATTCTTTAGAAAACGGCAACGGTATATAATATGTACTCGGTTACTTTTTTTATAATATGAATGACAAAAGTTAATTAAAAATGTGCGTGAAAATTAATAATGACCTCACGTCTGAATAAGTACCGTTAACTTTGCTATTTTGAAAAGGTAGGGTTATTTTCTTTTGGTATTTTTTGTTTTCTTAGGCTTTCCACCGACGTTGCATTGGTAATACTTTAAACGGTTCTCTTATCGCTTCGTCACTATTTTAAACGTCTTTTAAAATTCAGATCGCAATTAAACATTATCCAATACAAACTGTCTTCGTAGAATTCGTTACCGATTTAGGATTTACTTTTTTTTTTTTTTTTTTGAGAACTTTTTTGGTTCATCTCTTTTTATCTTTTCAGAAGTTTCCCTAGTAATTGCTATCATCATCTGCGGGACACTTGTTGAAATTGATCCAATCATTTTCCCCCGCATACCTTTCAATCTCTTACCAATTTTATAAGAAATTTTTACGATATGCTTAACTTTTTTTCTTCTTTTCTTTCGTGATCGGTTGCAGTAGTGATTCACAGTCTTAAAAATTTGAAAGAAGCTTTTCCAACATGCTTTATTTTCACAGTATTCGCTATAGAGCATAAAATTATTTTTAGCAGCTGTATCGATGTACAACACTTTAGAATTCGAACGATCCGGTTACGGCGTATACACAAGTGTATCCAAAAACCGATCATAAGTTGACAAAGTAAGAGTGTGATGACAAATATTCGTGAAAATAACCTCTCTGATGACTGTACCACATTGCTTTTGTAAAATGCAATAGACCGCCATTTATTTGCGCTACTGTTAAGACGTCGATTAAATATTTTATTATATTATTAACGAAATGTAAATTAAGAATTTTAAATGAATATTTATATATTTGTTGCAATCAAAAAAAAAAAAAAAAGACTGAGCCAAACATATATATTCAGAATTTTAAGTGTTGAAACTGGTCACTAGTTTTTCGCTCACAAATGTTAAGGATCTACCGCATAGTGTATAATTATACATATGTGACTGATGTTGCGCTTTTGGGGGTTGATCATTTGACTTTAGTTAACCTATAAAGTTTCAGATCAGTGTGATAAATGGAACAACATTGATGATCAGGCTTGTAATCGACATAATGAATCAATCAAAGATCTCAGTGGTCAGAGGTATTTAATTAGAACGACGATTTAGCAAAAAAAAAAACACAAAAAAAGAACAGATAATTTATATTCGGACTAATCTTGCATGACTTTTTTAACTTCCCAGACGTGTTTCTAAGTTTGTTAATTTTGTAATATTTTCCAATGAGCGACTCAGCCATGTCGAAATTTTTCTACATTCTATATGCTTCTGCGCGCGCATACGGAAATAGCGATTGTTTGAAGCCAGTAGTAAAAATGAAAACTTGTCCTAAGAAGCATGTCATAAAAGACGCTCGGAAAGTATTATAATCCGAATCTCATTAATTAGCTTATAAACGGAAGGCCCGGTAAACGGTTTCGAACCGTTCGTCTCCAGGGAACAGCAAGATGGCGATTTACAAGGGAAACTGTTTTTGTGTTCGACAGATCTTTATGCGGCGAGACGTAACTCTATAAATAATACTTTTAACCGAGTAGCGTGTACGACGTGTTCGCGGTGCACAAATTGCGTGAATGTGCATGTATGTGTGCGCACACGGATGCCTATTTGGCTCCGTATGAGATATCACGTAATCACATTACCCAGGTGGGTAAGTAGGATAGGCGGGCGGTTGCGCGGCACTAAAGAAACCCCTTGAAGCAGCAGTTAAGTGATACGGACTGTCTCTAGAGATGGGTTGATGTACTGATCCGAAGAAACCTTTGGTCGGGTATTGCAGTAACTGCTCTCGCCGCTTCATCCGTTTTCGGCGACGGAAATTGCCATCTTCGAACATACTTCGGACCGAGGAAACTGCAAGAAAGAAACAAAAACAGAAAAATATCATCATCATCATCATCACTGTCATCATTATCGGAAATGGTGGAATTTCAAAAGCGAAAAATTCCGTTTACGAATGACAAGTGGAACACATATATTTTCGACCAATCGCTAACATCAGATTCCGCTATTTGATTCAAATTACTAAACAGAAATGGATACGTCAGAAGTTCCGAAAAAAATAAATCGGTTAAAACCGATTTTAAAACCGATTTTTTTCTTCTTTTTATTAATATTTTATATGTACCAGGATTTTGATCAAAAATGTTAATAGAAAGTTTTGAAAATTTACGTCCTATATTTGATCAATTGAACTAATTGTTTTTTTTTTGTTTTGTTTTCGGTAAATTAGACGTATGGGTTAATTTCGCTTAAATATTTTTTATTTTTCGTAATGAAATGTAGAATGGGGAAAAATTTGCTTTAAAATTCTGCGTTTCAATCCGGAATCTTAATGAAGTAATTGCAACCACGAACTGAAGGAATCATGTTTGAAATGCGACATGGTGGGAATTATATAGAGCACAATGTATGGCAATGCGAATAATAAAGAAAGAGAAATTTTTATTAATAATATTCTACTTAAATTGGTGTATTCTTCCGATACTAATATCACAAACAGAGTAGTAACCCATGTTCCGTTGAAGCTAAACACTTGTACGATTATTTAAGATCTCGTAAGGTGGAGGCATGGTTAAAGAGAAGAAGGAAGTATTAGATGATAGACGGGTGAACTGACCAGATGGGAAAAGCTGGGGTCAAAATAAAAAAAAAAAAAAAAAAGAAGAAAAAGAAAAAAGTAAATTTTTTTTCTTAAAAGAGATGCAAAAAAAAACAAAAAACAATCAGAGATTAGTCTTCTGAGCGTTATCCCGCAACAGTGTTTTGAAAAGGTCGAGAATAAGTTAATCGGACTGTACTTATCAGTCACATTTGATTAAAGTTTTGAACATAGAATAAGGGACAAGCAAAATTTTTTCAACTACAAATGAGGAAAAAGTAAAATTGCAGGCTGAACTTTCTTTGTCATAACCTACAGAATCGGAAGTTATGTTAAAGTCAGGCTAACAGTTCAGGTAGAACCGGGCTCTAATCCCACTGACGTACAATGAAACTTCTAAAAATTTCACTTGCATCGGATTAATGTCCGCAGTTGATGCCCCCCTCCAAAAAAAAATGAGCTATGTTAAGTGTACCTATTAATACATACATATGTATCACTCAGGCTTTCCAAAAGTCAGTTACCAGTTTTGTACACCCGCGCGAATAGATTTAACACATTATATTTGTTACTACTTATTTATGAATACAAAATTGTTCGAATTCTTTACGGATGTTCGAATTGTTTATCATTTCCTTTGGCATAAGGCTGCAACGTTTTTGCTCTACATATCATCCGCTGGTGCAAAGCTTTTTTAAAATCAATCCTTTCGGTTTTATTTTTTTAAATAAAATTTGTTCTATCCTTCAGTAACACCTAAAAACTAAAATCGAATAAAACTGTAATTTTAAAAATCCAGTTATTCGCTTCAATCATCAACCTCCCCTAGTTGCCCACTTCGATTGCACTACGGAACAGCAACAGTAATTGTTCAATTGTTTAAATTTTAAATTTTTATACTCCCGCACACCTGTAAATTATAGTTCACGAAAAAAGTATTCAGATAATCTTATACAATTATTTCTGTTTAAAACTAATTCTTTCCGATGTTCAAACCGATGTCTGTACGTCGCGACACGAAAGAAGCGTAACTCTGCAAATACTACTGGAGTGTTCTTAATTTTCAGTTATCTTTGGCTATCTGATTAATATTGAAATAAAATTGAAAAAATTCCCGAATTTTTAAATAAAATAGAAAAAAAAAAAATTACAAATGTCACAAATAGCTGATCAAACTTTTTTTTATTAATAGACAGGTAAGTAATCATTTTTTTTTCTCTCTAAGCGGAACCGTAAACAAATTGTGTCGACGTGTTTCGGACATTGGCACCGAATTAACAATTTATCGTGACGTACATTGCGCACGTTCGACAAGGTAATGTAAAAACATGTACCTGACAGCGGTTTAGACAACCCTGTATGTAAACAAATTAACGTACTACGAAAACAAATCTTACGAACGTTTTGGAAATATCCAATCATCAGCTAATAGTAGAAATACAAGGAACTAATAAAGGACACATTTTTTGTACGTATATGAACCTTTTCTGCTGTTTTCGTTTGTATTTTTTATCAACCGGTACAGGATATTCTTCACTTCTGTCTTCTTCCTGTTTGTCGAGTTCGCATCCTTAATATGTGGTCTTGGAGAAATTTCGCAATTATAGAACTTTCTGTTTGGCGGGCATTGACCAAGCAAAAAAAAAAAAAAAGCAGACGTATCATATTTTTATCGAATTAGGAATGGAGAAGATAAAGGATTCTTGCCGAAGAGGACGGAAAGTTCGGGATATTAAGGAAAAAACGTTATAAAGCGTGGAAGAAGATCCAGAGCTAGAAATTGACGATAATGAAGAAAACACGTTCAGCTGAAAGAACTGATCGTTCGAAGAGAACGTAATTAGAATCAGAAATAAAAGAATTATACAGAGGACGATAGAGTGATAAGAATGGACGAAAAAATGTGACAAAAGGAGGGAAAAATGATACACAAAGACGCGCTACGGAAGTATTAATAAAGCGTGTCGCGTAAAAATCCAATCAGGAAGAAGTTGGATTAAGGCTAGAAAGGAAATTAGAAAATAGAGAAGGGTATCAAACCGGAGGCCGAAATGGTTGAGAATAAGAATTGAAAGTCCTGGACCCTGGAGCAAATCCATAGCGTCGTCGTTGTTCTTAGTGTACTCGAAATGTACAAAAGGGAGGTTGATTAAGATGGAACGAAAAGAAAATAGTTCACCAACGGTGGAATAAACTGAAAAAATAATACTATCATAGGGACATGAGGAGATGAAATGGCTTTACTTCTAGAATCGGAAAACATGAAGAATTTGCGGATCTTATTTATGGAGCAAATGAAAAAGACAGCGCCGCATAAAATGGCAATCGACTTAGTCATGAATATTGAATAAATATGAAGAATTTAAGGACTAAAGAAAAGAGGGATCAGTGAAATACCCGCAATCCTCGCCATTTTTAAAGACGCCAGTAAAGATTAGAATGGAAGAAGGGATCATCAGTTTATCGATAGAATTCGTTTCGGTTAACATTGTGTCGGAAAAACTTGACGCAACGTAGAAAATAAAAATTAACAGGAAAGTAAATGTTGCTTAAAAGATATCGGGCGAGAATTGAGAATTCCTTAAATGTGAGATAGGGATTTTGGTGAAAACTAATGGTCTTGAATGAAGATATAGGAGGAGATATGTTTTCAGTGATGAGTGATAGGGAAACGTTTCTTCGATTTTAAAACATGAGATTTTCGTACATATTTATAAAGTGCCCACCAATCAATCAATCAATCAATTTGATCCTATTCCATGCCGTTGCTTTTATTTTGTTCTATGTTGTATACACTTCATATCTTTAATTATTTGCGACATGTAACGATTTGTCGGTCTCCCTTTTTTAAAGGTATGGATATTTCGGCATCTGTATCGCGAGAAAAATTCTTCTACGCAATGAAAAAAAGAAAAATGAGTCTAATATAGCGTTGTTTCCTTAGGAAATAGCGTTCCCTGCCTTTCCGTTCCACCACACAATTTTCAATGATTTTAGCAGAACCATACTCGATCGGATATCGAATGAAAATAATTTTCATTATTTTCTCGTAGCATTGCGATGTCGTAACAAATTGAAAATCCAAAATCGTACAAGAAACAATAATAGAGCGTATACTATTTTAACGTATTTCACGCACTTTTACCGTATTCACCCAAATGTCGTATTACAGGAAATTTCTTCCCGACCGATAGTAAGGAAAGAGCTCACTATCGGAACATTTTTTCCCATCAAACTAAAGCCATTTGGACAACCGGAAAAATTTTCACCAACGGCTGCTTCAATTTCAAATGATTATTCTCACATGGCATAATCAACTACTTACGAATTGCTCGAAATGGCAGCTCTCAGCAATAATAATGTTTTTCTAATGTGCATTAGAAAAAAAGAAACCGTACCACCGCAAATGATTTCGATGTGGAGTGACAAAAAATAAAAAAAAACAATTCAGAAAACCGCAGTAAAGCTAATGCCGTAAAATATTTTTCTTTCGATTTTGTGACAAAATTTATGGAATATTAAATTGTAAAATGCCGATACTTTTTTTTTTCACTTTTCCGTTTAAATAAAAACAAGGGTAAGTGATGATTTTTTTTAATCTCATCCAACAGCGAAAATATTACTATTTTTCATCTTGGCCGATACAAAAAAACTATAATATTAAAAAAAAAAAATAAAAATCCGATAGTTTTTGTAAATCTTTTAATAACCTTTTTTTTCTCTTACTCGGGGATTTTCCATCGCAACGCAATTATTTTGTCGGTTAAGTGCGAAATACTTGGCAATTTTTTTGGTAAATTTTTCATTTAATTTAAGAAAAATATATGCGAGTTCCCGTAAATTATTATTTGTACGCGCGTGTATATATTTTTTTTCTATATTTTTGTATTTTGAAACTTTTGTTTCCCGATTTTTTAAAAAAAAAAATTTAAGAATACAAATTTTACAAGAAGGTCGGAAATTATTTTTTTTTTTTTTGTTTCTAGCCGAGATAAATAGTTTTTAACAGCTTAACCAGAACAAAAAAATAGAAAAAACTTCAAAAGAAAGCAGTCCAGATGGGCAACGAGAGAAAGAGCATAAAGTTTACAAACATTGTTACCAGTCGCTATCGTTTGCAGCAACACATTAGTCAACTGAAAGTGTTCGTATGTTTACAAACTTGCCACTAATTTTAATAAACAAACATGCCTAGGTAAATCGCGTCGAATTAAATCTTTCGCCCCATACCATCGTTTAAACTATCATCGCCGACATTGTCATCGTCGTCAGTATCGTAATCATCGTCATCATTGTTGTTGTTTTCCGTGCCCTTATGCATTTAGAGGCACACTGTCAGTGCACGATTGCGATACGCGGCGGCCAATTTTTAAGATGATGAATTATTCCCTTCTATTCTCTCTCCCTACCCTCCCGCGGCTTAATCAAACACAATTCATTCGCCGCTTGTTTATTTTTCCGACAAAAGAAAATCGTCGGAATATATATAAAAAAAAACAAAAAAGGAGCAAATGAAGATTTCCGAATAGCGGCATTAATTTAGATCTAAGAGAGACAGAGCCAACACCACCTTTAAAACTAACAAAATGTCTAGAACGGCAGACAAGGGCGCGGAAATGAGTTTGCGAAATGTGCTAAAAATGTCTAACAATGTTCATTGCCTATTTCGAAAAACATTGTAGAGTTTTAAATTATAATGTATATAATTCGCTATAGCCTGACAATAAACATGCATTCCCGCCGTCGCAACGGACTAAGGTCGAAGTGGTTCAGTAAAAACCGTTGTTATCGGCGTGCTCTGAATTCAAATGAATTCAGAAAGGAACGATTTGCAAGTTTCCCTCCAATTACAAAGGTTGTCTGCTCCGGTCATTCTTCAAAATGCTTCGAAACAATACGAATTAGACACCGGTTAAGACTGATAATTCCTTAATTAAAACGAGCTAATAAATAGTTATACTACGTGGGTTTCTTAGTGATGGTTCTTTTTTTTCCTTTTCTCCTTCCCTCGTTGTCACATTCGTAGTTGCTAGAGCGCTTGGCTTCCGTTACGGAGGAAGTCTTCACAGTTCGATCCCAGGCGACAACAGAAATTATTACGAAAATTTAAATAATCGCTCACAGAATCATATGGAAGGCAATATGGCAAAAAAAAAACACGTATACCACACCACAATTCAGTATGACATTTGCATTGGGCCGCATTTCGTATATATCGATAAATATAGGTTGCAAGTGTAGTCTTGCATGTTGTACACATTTATGCTGCGCATAAACAATTGCCATGAACACTGTTGTGCGCCTATATGTCTGTACAGCTAGAATCTATACAGCTAGAATGTAAAAAAAGCACGACGCTCGGAATCGAAAACACTGAAGAGAGTTGCTCATGCAGCGATCTTACCTGAGAAAATAGTAATAATGATAATGACAAATGAAAATGTTTCACACGTTTTTGCGCAGTTTTTTTTATTCCTAATTTAACCGGTTAAATTTCGTATTCTGATATTTATAGTTCTTTGATTTTCCGCAATTTTTGTCTTAACCCTGTTTTTTGAGACATCAGAAAGTGCAACAAAAATTCCGATTACGAAATTTGAAATTTTTAACGTCACGTTACTACTTAAAAAGTGGGCTTCCATCCTCTATTTTTATTCGAACACTTCCGCCTACGGTGAAAGATTCCTGATTAAACATTTATTTACAGCTCCTGAATTCTTTAGATAGTTTCAATTTTGTCCCTCATTTCTTCTCGACTCGTATAATTCTCTCATTTGGTCCTCTCGTACAACAAATCTCAACGCATCCAACTTTCCACTAGTAACTCATTTCCCTAAAAGTTATATTCGAATATTCGAATTCGGAATAATTTCGAACTTACATATCGATGTTGTCTTAGCACAGGTCGGAAATTGCCGTTTGGGTAAACATGTCTTTTACATTACAACAGTTATCATAGGGAATCATTAAAACATTTTAAATGAACTGTTCATTTTTTAATAATTTCATTTTATATATATATTTAGGAATTTCATATTGGTAAGTAGCATTGCTTGCAAGCGTACATTAAAGTAATGCCGATTGAGTCGTAAATGCTCCTTATGAAAAATTCTTATTTCAAAGAAATTCGTTTAAAATAGAAAAAAAATTCCAAATTAGCCACCCAACTCTGCACATTATTCGGCTTTTACTTCATACTTGCGGCTTAGTAAAAGGAATTAAAGCGTGTATCAAGTATACTTCACACGCTTCAGGCTCAAAGTTGGCGGAATCTTTTTTCCGTACAACAATATAAATTAGATTTTAGATTATCTAATAAAATTTAAGACTCTCCGAAAAGCGGATTAGTATTTTGTTCGGTTTTATTCCTAAATGTTTCGGAACGAACATAATTTTATTGATTGAAAAAATCGTAATCAGTAAAATAGCGTAAATTCAGATTAATTTTTGTACGAAATTGTAATATAAAAAAAATGTCTTTTATTATAACGGATTTATGTGAAAAATCTAATGTTCGAAATTATATTTCTTTGGCGTAATTTAAATAAGAGTAAAAATAATATCAAGAAGAAAACAGAAAAAGAAAAAAAGAAAGGACGATTTAAAAGTGCAACGAAAATTCAACCTTCCGCTATTGACACGCGGTGTGCTAATAATACCTAAGGTCCAGTAATTGCCCTTCCGGTCTCCGGCTCCATCGCGCGGTATTTTTATAAAACACTCGTTCAGCGACAGATTATGTCGGATCGAATTTTGCCAACCGGGTCTGCTCTTTTCGTAATAGGCGAAGTTGGTGCTAATGTAGTCGTATATTTGAGCCAGGGTGGCTCGGCCCTCTTTGGTACTTTCTATGGCCATCGCAATTAAAGCTACGTACGAGTAAGGCGGCTTGGTCAGCGGGTCCGTTGAAGAGGTCGAGCTTGAAGGAGTTGGAGTGGTGCTCGGTTCCGATGAGGCGACGGTCAAAGACGTGGAACCGTTGTTGCTTGATGTGCCAGTAGGCGTCGGTGAAAGCGAATCCGAACTCAGTCGTTTTCTCGGTGGACTCGATGGCGACGAAGTCGATACCGTGCTGATCAATCAATAGAAAAAACAAACGAAATCATTAAACCGATAATGAAAATATCGCCGCGTTAAAATTATATCCGTGATTAATCGAGCGCGTTCATACTGCACATTTTAAAGAGATAAATTCTTGTCATTTCGCCAAAGTTGAAGTGTAGCTCTTCTTTTTTTTCTTTTTCTTAATCTATTGAAATTGTTGCGTCTTTTTCACATCTTTTTTAATTTTACTTTGAAAAAAATATATTTTTTTTTGCCCTTTTTAGAATAAAAGTACCGAGGTTTATTTTAAAAAGTTAGCAAAAATTGTGCAAAATTTTCTTCACATACTTATTTCATAAATAACAATACATTTTTCACTAATATCCCCATTCTATTAATAATTTCCATCATTTTGATTTATATATTAATAATTCACATAAATGAATTACCCCCGTATATGAACATTAATAAAAATTACATATGTTAAAATTTTTCCTTAAGATATTAATGAAGTACCGAAAAATTTGGAGCATATTTTTTCTTTTTTCTTTTAAAGGTAAAAACACCCTAAAAAATCATCAATATTTATTTTAAATTTTTGATTTTTTCCAGATTTTTGTGTATTTATAATAACTATTTCAGTTCTCATTGGACACGGCCTTGAAAAGGACGTTCCTCAGGATAGCAGTGTAGACTCGGTACAGAAAATTGAGCAGAGAGAAGAAAGTTTAAAGGTTTTTAAATAATTTAAAGAAGGGCGAAAGAAGGCTGATGGAGCTGTCAGCGAAGATCGTAAAGCGGTTAAGGAAAAGAAGGTACACCTAAGAATTACTATGATTTAACAACATTTTGAAGGATAAGTTTGGTGTAGGGCAAGTTGAGAAGAGGCAATTAATAGAACGGAGAAGAGCGGAAAAACTTAAATAAATGTACATTGTCGTAAGAATAAGGGGATATTGTGAAAACTGAGAGAGACGGCTGGAAATGATAGTATTGGAGTTTTGTTGATGGAAAAACGTCAGTTGCGTTGGATAGAAGAATATAGGAATTACAGGGGTGGAAGAAGAAATACGTTTGATTAGAAAACGATACGAGACCTTCCAAGAAAAAAGAAGGGACGAGTGATTTGACATGTAAAGCAAGATCAGTTTGGTTATATTAAGTGTACGAAAAAGTATATTTCTAAGGTTTAACGTTTATTTCAATGAGACTGCTGAGTATCAGCGTTTACCAGTATTACCGATATATGTACTCATATTGGTCCACCACTGCTGAGTAGTGAAATTCCGAATAGAGATAAATAAAATATTCGGATTATGGTCAAAAGTTATAGGCAGCAATTTTAGAGAGACACGTAATATTTCCGTCAGTGATGGACTTGTAAATGGTGTTCTACGTTTCAGTTTCTTTATTCGGATCTGTATTTATCCAACATAGGGTGATAGTACTTCAGTTTTTTTTCTTACTAAAAATTAGGCTTTTTTTTCTTCAAATTTACGTTTTCACGCTTTTTTTCTTACATCATTAAACATTTCTCTAAAGGGACCGTACTTTTTCTCATTTTCTGATGACTACTGACTATCTCTGTCGGCCGATAATCGTCGATATACTCGCTTGGGACTACCGCTGACCAGTACACTCTCGAATGAACGGAAAATCATTAAAATCGGTTTTAGATGGGTACGAACAAACATGAAAAAAAAAAAAAATATATATATACATATATATACTCGCCTATAAACTGCTTTTCTTTGAAGTCGGTGTAAAAGAAAAATTGTTACATTTCTAACAAAACTGTTTATAAATTATACAACAACCGAGCGCATGAAGAAAATTACGTTTAATTTATCTCTCCACTTTCGATCATTAAACATACCACGTTAGAAATTCATATCTTTTAAATAATACCTTCTGTCTTTAATGAAACATTAAGAAAATAATACATTTCGAAGCGTAACTTTTTCAAAATGTATTGCAATATTTATTCAAATACCGAAATTAAATTAAATAAATAAAAAAAAAGAATTCGACATTCTCTTTGAAGCTGCAATATTTTACTTAGTTTTACAAAAATAAGAAAATAACGTTTTTCAAGCAGTACGACGGCGATAAAACTGTTATAAAAATAACCGATCACGGACGCTTTTAATTTGATTAAGTATTAAACATCGATTTGTTTCGCAGTTATAGTCACGGTGTAAAATGGTAAATGAAAATTAAAAATGGCATGTAAACAATCGCAAACGATGAAAAAATCAATAATTGTTAAAAAGTTGTGGTCGGGTGTCAAAAATAAATATGTATAATTAAAAATTTATAAATGAAATCTTAAAACTGTTCACATTATTACTGATTGTTATTTTTTATATTATTAGCAGTTTTACAAAATGATACAGCCGTCAGAAAAAACAAAGCCCCCCCCTCCCGGTTTCCTTTTAACCATTTAGCCAGTGACGTATTGTAATAATACAGTATTCAAGTATTAAACTTCGACATTGTACTTTTTAAGGTATTGGTAAAGTTGTTTACGTGTTGAATGGGCTTGAAAGGATGGATATCCCATATCCATCGGTAACGTGTAGTATTTCTGCGTTAATTTATACATAAGTTCTTCCAGTTGTTATCGGGTATACTGCTATAGGCTAGGTTGGTATTTTATGGTCTTCATTATAGGATTGACATTTATCTGATTCGATGATGCTCAGTTTCTTTATTGTTCTGTCGTATGATTTGCTTATATAGCTGCTGGATAAGTTTTCCTTGATTTCCAGATATACCATTGATTCTTGATATGTTTCTCTCCTTTGGAACATACATTGAAACAATACTTTCCGATGTTTAATTTCGTTCAAAATAAATTTTTGGTTTATTTGTAACCATCTTTTCAATAGTACCCGTAGATAATCTGCCAAACGGTATTTGATTTGTTCACATTTTAAATTTTCGGTGATTTCCCTTGTTATTAATTTGTCAACGAATTCATTCCACTAGATATGCATTTAATTAACGACGTTATTACTGTCGGTTACCTTTGCAGATCCTACTTTTCTTTTTATCTTAAGCACTATGCTATCGTCCGTTGTATCCTCTATTATTTTACTTGACGCGCTTAGTGAATCGGTTAATGTCAAAAAATTACGGTTCTCGCTATTCACGATAGAGTGCGTACAGTTCTATCGTTTATAGAACATCAAGAGGATAAAAATCAGCATTTCAGAACGTGTAAACAACATTGCATGCTGGGGCTTATTTCAAAGTTGAACTATATGAATGCACTTTTTTTCTTTTAACCACAGTATACATATATATATGTATGAAAAAAAAAAAAATAATAACAGAAAAAATCGACTTCAGTCGATTTTTACAATTCTCATTTTTTTTGTCAATGAAATGAGTATGCTTTATTGTGCAGTTTAAGTAGAATCTTTGGTTACTTTTTGTTTATAATTCATTTTACATATTTTTTTTGATACATAAAATTACCCCATTGTATTCCGTTTCGTTTTTGTGGTTTTTTTTTTCTTTTATTAAGAAGCTTCCGAAAACAACACGGCACTAGTGGCATCATTTTTTTTTTTTCTTTTTTATATTATATGTCTGTATCGGACAATTACCCATCAAATATGTCATGGAGAAGTCGCAAAATATTTAAAAGACAGATAGTAAGGTAAAAAAGAAGGCTAGGAGAAAAAGAAAAAACAAATTGATTAAAGGCGAACGCAGATAAGAAATATTGCGCAGACGAAAGTAACTAGTAGAAGGAAAAAATAATAATTTACAATTTACGAGATAACGAGCATAGAAATTATCTTAAGAGAAAAAAGCGAAGAATTAAAGAAGGTAGTAAAATCAACACAAAAAGGTGAACGGCGAGAATATTATACGGCAAATTCGCATTTGTTGGAACATTCGTTGAACCCGATCGATTTTCGGTATTGCGGTATTTTTAAAATATTGTTTTCGTGGAGTAAAAAAATAAGGCAGAATGTAATACAGTTATATGGGACCTTGAATTGTACGAATGATATGAAAGTTGTTCCGTTCGTTTTCGCAAAATTTAACAACGTATCAATTAGAACTGGAAAGTGAATCAAAGACAACCGTCGCGAACAGAAAAGCCCGCTTCGTAATTCGTGAAAAATCTTTAATAAACCTTTTTATAAGCCAGTGTAGGGGATGATAATCTCAGATTCGCCGAGTGCAGAAAGTGGCATGGCCGATACAGAAGGCTCAATTGGCGTCGTCAGCTCCAATCGAATGCAACAACGTCGGATGTCCCGCTGTTCATTTGCTAGTAAGTTTTGTAACCTAAAATTTGGTGGATGCCGTTTCAATCCGTTGTTTTGCATCAATACAAGCTCGCGCTTTGTTCAATTTGATGCACGCGATGACGCCCAAAAGGGGAGCTAATGGGGTTCATTTATATAATACATCGGGAACGACGGAGTTTTCGAAAATAGTTATTATTGCTTTCGATAATAGTGGAATAATTATCATTTTTTTCTTGTACACTTAAGACGTGCTGGTCGTCCCTACGTGTAAATACATACATGATTTTAGTCTGGAACAAAATACAATAAACTTGTACTATTCCTGCCTTCATTTTCCAACCCTAGGGATGTTTTATTTTTTAATCCTTAAGTGTAGGTATATAGGATCCGTAGGACCCCACGCAAACTTTTATTGTCGATTGTCTAGTTCGAGCTTAATCTCGAACCTGTTTTGTCTATGGGTCATTCTAAAATGATAGTTTAATATTTCTTTTGATTTTTTTCCTATTGTTTTAGCGTCAGGTTTTATGAAATTCATTTTAGTGCTATTTTAACAGCTGGTATTGTTTTATTTAAAAAAATAGCCAGTCAAAAAAATAGTATAATGACTTTGATCCGGAATACCGCTCGAACTTATGCCTTCAAAGAACAGAATTCAGTTGTCTTCATAATTATATCGATTTTTCGATACGAAAATTCACTATTTTTATTAGACTTTAATTCTTTTTTATTTTTGTTAGTAATCCGCAATTTGAATTCTTTGTCCGTGAGCAAATTTAAATATATATAATTCTCATTGAACTATTTTTAATTAAAATTGCAGAATAATAATTAAAAATAAACAAAAAAAAAAAGGCAAAAGATCGACGACAGTTGCGTTTAAAACTGAATAAAAACGCAACATTAATAGTTTTACTAGAAAACAGTATTAAATAATAATTATATAACCGAATCCATAGATGGTAACATTTATTTAAAATTTTTATAGTATAATTTAAGTTTTTCTGTTGTAACAAATTTTTTCATCGAAGTTTTTCTTGGGATGGAAATGTACCCTATCCCCCCGCGGAAAAACCCCGGTATGTTGAATTACATACGTATTATAGTGTTTACAATAAGCATTTAATAACATTCATTTTCTTGAAAATATTAAGAGGATTGAGGTGCTGCCACACTAAGGACTAATTCAAAAAATTTAATTTTGTGCTATTCTGTAGTAGTAATATTCTGTTAACTATCACAATGTCCTACTGTCCCCTGTAACTTTTATATATTTACATTTTTATTGTAAAGATTTAAACGAGTTTTTTTTTTAATAAATATAATTTCACGGGCAAACAGATTAGTTTTTTAATTGGAATATCTATTGTTACCAACACGCTTCGGACTGTTGGCGAGATTAAATTAAGGTGTTTTTCAAATGTTACCATCGGCCGTTGACATTACTTAATTAGTTAAAAACAGAGTTAATAACGTTTTAATGCAGAAATGTGATAAAATCAGTTAGTCGTATGTTAATTTCAAATTTTCAGAATTAACGTGAGCAATTGGAACCTCGATTTTATTAATTCTGAGAAGACGGCGGTGCGATAAAGTTAATTAATTTATTTCAGCCGGTAACAGCAGAATGGAATGAAAGCTTTATTCGCAATTTCCCAAATCACCGCCTCATCTATCGAGAATTGTCGTAAATTTATTTACGATTTTTCCATAAGGTAATATTATTTCAAATCACCGCTTTGAGGGGTATGCTTTTTTGATAAGTTTTTTCTTTCTTTTTTTTTTTTCTTTTTGGCACTTGTTACTACCACGAATACGATCAAGTATGTTTGCGGGTTTAGTCGAAATTATGAAACCAGATGTTTGCGAAGAGATTATCGGAAGAAATTAAGTGTGTCGCACATCGCATTTTAAACTGATACAATTATAATAATGCAGGATATATTATGTACCCAAGACGTGATTTGAAAAAATAAATATTTTTAAGACCATCAATAAAAGTGCAATATTAAACACTATCAGGAAAAGTACTGAGCTGGTAATTTTATTTCAGTCTCTTTACCGCTTTCTCCGATGAAGAATATCATCTATACAACATCAAAGAAATTCTCAAAATCGGTTCGATAGTTTCTGATATTATCAACCCGAACGATCATCGTAAAACTGTTGCTTTCGAAAAATTTGGGATGCAGTAAAATTTTTTAAGCTCCAATTTATAGACATCTTGAAACTCTCCAAACGCAAGGCACGGACAAGTACATTAATCTCCGCGATAATGAAAATCGCATTGATTGCACGAAATTTAGTTATAAGTGTAAATTTGCTAGTTATAATAAACCTAAGTTTTCAAAATTAATGACTATAATTGTATTTAAAATAATAATTAAAATATCTTATTCTTCATTTTTTTACATCTTATACGTTTCTTCTTCTTCTTTAATTATTATTTTTAATAAACAAATATATGCACAGATTCTGACCGCTGCTAGATCAGATTAAATACCTTTAGAGAGAGTAGAAAATTGAAAATACCATGAATATGATAAGAGTTTAATATTCTCCAAAACATGTTGGGGGTGACGTGGGTGATTGTAGGCTATTTTAGTACATGTTTTCAAATGATGTTTTAGTTAGGTGCCTTTGTAAATGAGAATGTATTATTTAATATAAATATTAATAAATATTTAATGTGCTATTATTTAAGTACCAACTTCAATAAGTACTACTTAATGGGTTACATTAAGATTGCTATTACATTATATTTATATATCTTTCTTATAATTATATATTTCATATTTATTTATTTCATTTATATTTTTATCTATTTTATTTATATTTTTACATTTTATTCACTTAGTTTTATATTTTTATTTTACTCCGGTTATTACAGCTGCAGTAGTACATGGCAGAGCTGAAATTTTTTGTAAGAATATGTGAGCTGTGTTGGTGAAAAAGGTTATATATATAATTTTTATGCTTAATCTGTAGATTTAATTTCCAAAGAGATTCAGTTTTGTTAGTTTTTACAATATTTAACTAATCATTTATTTATTTTTTCTCCTGTTTTCCATATATTTATAAAAACAACTTTTTATTTTGCTTTAATTCGATTTATTATATGTACATCACTTTTATTTTTATTACTTGTATTTAGTTAATTTTCCTTTTATTTATTTTACCTTCCTTCTATTCTTTTTTGTTTCATACGTCTGCGATATTTTGATTTACTGTAATTTTTATTTTTTTTAATTTCACTGTTCGCGCTAAGTAAGCGCATAGGTGGTTTGTATAGCAATAATAATAATAATAATAATAAAGAATTAAGGTAGAGAAGAAGAATTATTGTGCTAAACTTTGCGTGATCTAAGTGCAGTTCCAGAGCAGGCAAGGAATCTTCATGTTCGCTTACCGGATTTGCCTCCCATCTTTCTTAGGTTTTCCTCTGCATTTTTTATGATATTTTCATTTTCTAATGATTTCCTCCTCGGCCTCTGAGACTCTTATCCTCTAATTCCCAGTGACACTGCCCCTCGACAGTTAGAAGTTCTATTAGACTTCAACATTGATTCCCATTACCTAAGAAATATAAATATACCATCTGCTCTTATACCCTAGAATACCCTTCTAGTCGATATAGATTACTTACTCAACTTACGAATCGTACCAGGATTTTCTCAATCCCACAGGATTACTCAAATCATCAGACCCATTATACTGATGGTGTGAAATCTTATCCGAGTTCCTAATTGACCCCTACATGCAGTTGTTTCTTTTACTCTGACTTAGTTTCGTCGTTTTCTCGCCTTTATAACCATTGTCCTCGATGTCGAGCTCTAAAATCTGTTGTTTAATCACACTCGCGCCCTGCAGCCGTATCTTTATTGTATCTGATTCGCGTTCTGCATTGAATATCCTTCCCAGCAAACCTCAATTAATATTATTGATACTTCAATCCAATTCTTAATTCTCTCACCAGATCAGTGTCATGTGGGTGCTTTGCCACACTGGACTGGTGGGTAACGTTTTGGTAGACATTGTTATTAAATCGACTTCGTTATGCCCAATGCTTCACATCTCCCTCATTCTGACACAAACAATTAGATGCGGTCAGAAGCAAAATAGGCTCTGTTAATAAGCTTGTTTCTTTGGGAGTTAAAGCTTTTTATCGATCCCTGGTTTTCGCCTTCAGACCTGCCTAGATCCTATTTTATAGCTGTTACGCGGTTGCGCATCGGACATATTTCCTTGGCGCGTAACAATCTTTCACTCAACCGCTGGTCCCTTGTTGCCTGTCCCTTTCGCTCTCTTCCTCCTGCACCATTGCCCTTCTTTTGCTCTTCGACGCTCTAATTTTCACATATAGTCGTTGCGGTCATCTCTATCTAACTTTCCTACTACTATCGTAAACACTATTCAGTTTTTCTGCGCAATTAGTTTATTCCGCGTCAGTTGGCAATCTCACCGTGTAATATAGCCCTCACGGTACTCCAAAAAAAATAATAATAAATGTCGAGACGAAATGAAAATAATGGAGCGTGGGCAGTGCTCAACTGTGAAAGTAGAAGTAAAGTGAAAGGTATTCTGAAAAGCTGATGTTCGGGACATTAAAAGAGGTATCAATATCAGATCTGCTGGAATTACCAATTAAAATGATTATATGAGGGGAAAAGATTGATAATACTAGTTGAACTTTTTTAGGTAAAGTTTGGCTCATTTCTAGAGTTTTGCATGTTTTTAGACAAATTTCCCGGAATTTAAAGAAAGAACTATAAGTTTATCGAAAAAAAATACATCGGATCGAATTAAAGATAAATAATATATGTAGTAAGAAAATAAAAGAATATTAAAAAAGAAATAATCGACTAATGATTGAACGTAAAATCATTTTCAATTATATGATAAAAATAAAGGTGTGATGATACACACTAAGAAAAAAAAAACAAGATCTTCTTTAAGTAGATAAAAGGAAGTTTTAGATTTGGTGCTACCGTATTTTTGATCTGAAAAAAAAAAAAAAAAAAGTACCGCACATACGAAAGCAAGAAGGCTTTATGAAATTACTGAAATAATTAGCAAGTTCGAAATATAAAGATATAGAAAATATGGGTTTAAAGAAATTCATAAAATTTCGTACATATTACTTTTAATTGTTGGTAAAAATAAATGAATTGATAATTAAGGAAAATTACAGCGTAAATTATAAAAGATGATATATTATAAGAACATGTTAATTTGATACAGGAGAAAAGTACTGTATTAAGAAAATTTGTGGTTATTCGATGTAAAAATGGAAATAGCGTTTGAAAAACCATAAAATATATGAAACAAACATATAAGGTATGTTCACATTTAGAAGAAAAAAAAACCTATAAGTATCGATGATTATATTGAACTATTTTACGTAATAGGTTTACAAGAATAACTAATATGTTAGCGGAAAATTCAAAACAGATACCTGAATTCTTTTTAAAAAGCACCGCAGGTATCACATACTTAATGTCAAAAGATAAACAGAGTTTCAGTTCAGATAAATATAGACCTACAACATAAAATATTTGCATTATGTACAACAAGAAAAATACAACAGCACTATGTAGCAAGTAAGAAATGTATTGAAAAACAGAAAAGGTATAAAATTGAAACATACGGACTGTCGATAATAAATGAAATAGCGATGATTCGAGTTTTGCAGAAAGTGACTTAGATAAACACTTTGCATAAATTCTGAAAAAGCTTATGATTTTCTACCGCACAGTTGGTTGGTATACTTAAGTGTAAGAAAGATTATATAGAATAACTTAGATGTTGGGGAGTTTTGTATTTTCTCCTACAACAATTTTGCGCTTTAGGGCAAATGACATCTGAAGAGTAATATTAAATTATAATTTGTCTTCTTTTAAGTTATTCAAGTAGTATGTCAAAAAAAAAACAAAAAACAAAACAAATCATGGTTATAAGCGAAAGAGAAATAACTTTAACTTGACACATTTATTTTATGTGGATAGTCAGTATAGCCTTGGTATTTTTGGCGCTCCTAGCTGAATTTTCATAGAGCGCCCCTTTATTTATCTTCGACATGAAATGTTATTGATATATTTCTTATTTTTTTTTTTAACCAGAGCACTCTATCGAAATTTAATGCCGTAATAAGAAAACTAGTAATTTAATTGTTCCAAAAGCAAACAATTCAAGAGGTCTTGCGTAAAATAACTCCAGTAAGTCATCATTTTACGAAACTCAGTAGCTTAAGTACTCAATTTTTTGTATGATCTCACCGTTACTCGTTCAATATTAAAGCTTTTGAATACACATAACAGTGTTGCGATAATAATACTATGAGTGACTTATTTTTCAATGAAAATTTATTGCGTTTTATTTATAAAATAGAAGTAAAATATCTGCTGTGGCCAAGCTCAATATTTCCCTGTACGAGTGTGTACGGGGGGGGGGGGGGTCGCCTCCTAAGCCCTGAAATCCCAAACATTAAAAATAAACAACGGGTATTTTAAAGGATAAATGATAAAATATATAAAGTATATGCGTGATAAACTGGTACAGCTGCAGCCTTTTAGGAGAAGTACCTCTTCTGCTCAACCGATTCAAACCAAAAAGGGAGGAGGCACACAAGTAGATACTAAAATACTCCTACCCGCAAAATTTCAACCTTCTACGACCAGCCGTTTTTGAGTTATGCACGATAAACACATACATACATAAAAGCCTTAAAGTGTACCTCTTGCGCTCAACCGATTCTAACCAAAAAGGAAGGTGCACAACTAAATACCAAGATAGTCCAAAATTTCCACCTTCTACGACCAGCTATTTTTAACTTCTACGTGATAAACAGATACATACGTACAGACAAAACAACTTAAAATGGATCCAGGGATGGTTAAAACGGATATTTCTGTTGAAACGTGAGATTCAAAAAATACTCCACAAATATAGTACTTCCTTTTATCATTCGTGTAATGGAAAGTAATCAGGGATGGTCGAAATATCCGTTGAAATATGGCATTAAACATTTTTCGGGATTACAATACTTCCTTTACTTCGTACAAGGAAATAAAAATGACAACTAATCTGAAAGTTTTATTTAAAAACCGAAGTTCACTTTTCCAGTTATTTTATTTGTAAAGTTCTTTATCCTGTTGAAAATAACAATGTCTGACGATATTTCATTTTTAGCGGATAAGTTTCCTAAAGTCGAGAATCGTTCTTGTAACGACAGATTAATTTTACGTATATTTTTATTAGTTTGAGTTTCGAAAGACTTTCCCTCACCGCTAGCTACAGCGACTGATATTGTTAACAATATCCTCATTACAGTTCATACATTTGGGTACAACATTTTCCAGTCTGAGCTGTTTGATGAAATTCAGTATTAAGAGTAGATGAATTTTTCTTTTAGATTTTCGATCAATCAAATTTTTGATATTTATTAGCTCTTCGCATTGAACTAATCCATTGATTTCACATTTTAAATTCACTGTGAGATCCTTTTCGTGATTTTCACAACAATCGAGAAATCCTTCTCCCTCCAAAGTAGATTGCTTACATTGTGAAAAAATCTTTGTAGATCTAAATAAGCGTTTAAGTGTTTAAATCTTTCATTGACTGATGGTGAAACGACATTGGCAAGAGATAGAAAAATTCAATGTCAAACTTTTTTGAAGGCAAATAATAGGCTCGTCATTAGCACATTCATTTTATTTCGCTTTTGATATACCCCAAAACCCTTTTAATAAGTTTAAAATCTAGCTCAACTTTCACCTCCCAGTTTCTTTGCTTTAGTTTTAGCCCGAATAAAACAGTCTTCTCTGTAATTTTCTACGAATAAACAAGACTTTTTAAGATGTTTGCGCACGTTTCTTTTGTTTGAAATAATTTTCTAATTATTTCAGTTTGAAATAGAAAGTCGTACTAAACGATTAATTAAAAAAAAAACGAAATATTAAACTGCTCCTCTAGTATGATCGTCTCGTGTGTTATTTTCGGATCACAATCTTGACTCTATGGCAACTCAGTATCCATGAGTATCTACTATTTGAAATTATACCGGCTTAATACTATCTATTTTTGTTCCCCAGCGTGTGCCGCGCAAGTTTTTTGAATGTGAAAACTAGAGGGCCATCTGCTGGTAGTAATAATTTTCGGAGTACAACTAGTAAAAATTGTAACAGTTCAAAAGTGTTTTTATTAGTCGTATTGGCGCCCCTAAGCGGGCGCCCAGGCCTGAGACCGGCACTGCGGATAATATAAGACTGAATTCAAATAATAATTAATTAAAAATAACAGAAAAATTTACTAAAAACGTAAAAATAAACTATTAATATATGTAAAATTCAGTCAGTAAATGAAATTACGTAACCACTGAGGGGGAAAAGAAAAATCATAAAAGGTAATTATTAACATATGGAAATTTATAATAGACGATTAATAGACAGAAATAATTAGAGCAAAATAGGCGGTAATCAAAAATTATGAAAGAAAAATTCAATAAACATTATATAAATATCGGGTAAAAAATCTGTTGAAAAATAAATTAAAAAGCGAAAATATAATCGAAACACTATCGACAATAAGATATTCCGAAAACCTTCAGCGATGTTAATAATGTTTAAATTCTTAAAAATTTGATAAATGCACCGAAAAGCATCCGTTGAACACTGTAAATAGATAGAAACGAAGGGGGGGGGGAGAGGTTCGTTATGATTAGCAAGCTTAAAGATAAACAAAGTGGAGAAAATGGAATGACAACTATGTTAACTTTAAGTCAGAAAAGAAACTAGAAGTGATCATTCTGCATCCGCGTGTGAAGGGGGTGATTGTGGTTGCAAAAGTCGGTACAACCTCGCAGATATACGCTAATAGTGAAGTAAATGATGACGTAGAATGGCTTGCTAATCATAACGAACCTCTTTCCCCCTGTTCGTTTCTATCTATTTACAGTTGCTATAATCGTTTCAAGTAATATTAACAATTGCTGTTTGTCATCCTAAATGAACTGATACCACGAATATAAATATATACGTCTACTTCATACATTTTTTCAGAATACGAATATATCAAGTTGTAGAACTGACTAATATGTCTTCTATTATTTTTCTTCTTGGTCTTTTTAGCACCGCTATTATCGCATTTAGTCAGGTCTCTCGTTAGAAGGTTACTAAATTTATCGAATCGACCTTCCTATAGAATTAAGCTTGTTGACTAAATAGTTATAGAAATGAAAATAAATCAAATAAAATATTATCATTTTGCTTATATTTTAAATTTAAAAATATATATAATCATACCATTTTATTCATGAATTTATATCGTACTACAATTCCCATTGACAGAGTATCCCAGTTGCTCGACATTAAGAGGAAACATATGTTATAATTATTTAGAAAGTCTTACTTTAATTCATTCCCATCCTAATTAATAATTCTGCATGTCCAATTTATTTATTTTGATCTTTCCATTAAATCTCTGCATTTACACAATTCTAATCAAATTCCAATAAATCTTTATATATATATATATATACACGAAAGAGAGAGAGTTTTTCTGGTGTCATCATATTTCGTTTTGGTTCTTATCATTTAACCTCTTTTATTTTCAGTTAAGAATTAGGTATACACCTAGCTCCATTATTTCATCTGTTGTAATAATATTTTCTGCCGGTGTCGTTTGAATTTTTATATCGATATTGCTAGTCCGTTAATTCAACGCGGTCTTAAATTTCTTTCACAGGAATTTAATCTTTAATTCGCGTTAACAGAAATGCTGTTTCCGTAACATTAATTAGAAAAAATTATTAAAAAAAAAAAGTTTTTTTGTTATTTTAGTCAAACTAGAAATAGTAAAATGTCAGTTTTTGCAGATTATATCTGTATTCAAGGGGAGCAGCATAATTTAAATATATAACATTGCCGTTTACCCGTTGACCAGGTGATGACAGGTAGGCAAAAAAAGGAAAGTAAAATGAAAAACAAAACAAACCGATATACCTTACCGAATTTCTTCAATATATTAGAATCGATGTTCTACATCCAATAAAAATAAAATAATGCATATAATGGTTTTGCATTTTTTTTTCTACTTAAATATTGTATAGTTTTAACTACATTTCAAGAATTATTCGATTTTTGTTTCGATACTTTCTCCTGTCGTATAAGAACAAATGACAGTTGAAAAATATCAGTTTGCTCGTATCTCACTAATTTCAATCAGTCAGTCAAATTAATAACCCGTAAAATATATATAAAAAAAAAAAAGAAAATATTCTGCTTATGTAACTAGTTCAGTGATGAAATGTGTATCAAAACAATGGTCAGATTCGAACTCATATTATAAGTGTATTTTTTTTTTTTTGCTTTTATAATTTTACTTAAAACTCGTATCAGGTTCAAACGAGCGAAGGTAGGATAAAGATGAAGAAAGATAGGAGAAAAAGGGTGTAATAAGTAGCTAAATTTCTTCGCTGCATCGATTCGGGAAATACGAAAACATCGAGTAATTCAACACTCGTTCCTATGCTACTATAAAAAGTGCGATCACTTTATAACTAGTCATGTTACCAGATGTTTCAGTTAACAAAGAAAAAGAAGTGTAGACCTTTTCGTTTTCTTAAATTTTATAACTTTTAAAGTCGAAACAGACTGCAGGTAGTACGAAGATGAAGTGAATTGCTCATGTCTTTTTTCAGTATTAAAAGGTTTCCCGATATGTCATCATCAGCCGTAGAGTAGGCCGAGACGTGACAGATTTCAGTTAAAATTTTTTAAAATATTGTCAGCGAACTTGAGACGGAAGATACTTACGAACTAAAAACCGATGCAGGTTCACTGATGGAAATGGGTCCTAAAGGCTGAAAAGAATGCTCCAAGCCGTTGCTTATTGAAGATGAAACGGTTGAACCGTGTATATACAGCGGGAACTGGTTGGCGTGAATATTTGTTATCTTAGCCATCAATTCAACGTTCTCGTGACATTCCCCGATTACCTCGTGCCTATAATCTAACGCACCTGCGAAACCGTATCAAATTAGATGAGTTATTTTCACGAAACGGACAGCATATGCTAAAATTATATTCGCAATCGTACAGTCATGTGTATACATTTACGATGACATATTTAATACGGAACAGTTTTAATATGTAATTTTAGAAAACTACTTCATTCGATTACACACACTGTTGTCGGGCAGAAATTATTTAAATTATTCCTTACGTAATGAAGTATCACTCTAAATTCGCGAATGAAATTCATAAAGATATCATCATCCGGGGTAATGAAAAATTATTTGTAGGAAATTAGAAACAATTTTACATTTCATCGCGGTGAGTGATCACACACTGTTTTTCAGGACGATTTCGGTGCGTAATAAATCCGTCACATGCCCGCTGTTTTGCCGATTAAAAAGGTCTCAACGACGAGAGTACATGCTTACCGGTATACTTGAACTACGCGAACTTTGTTTGAGTTATAAAAGACCCGAGGTATGTAACGATTTTTTTTTGCTACTAATGGTATGAAAGTTCTCTTAGGGGGAAAAAAAAGGAAACAGACTAATACGAATCGACACAGCCTCTAATGTCATTCTTGACGCTTTTTTTTACTTGAGATGATTTCTGTTTTTTTCTTATATGTACAAACATCTAGTCCTGTGTAAACGGGAATAAATATATCTACAGAAAGGGGTATTGACGATGTCAACTGGTGCAATATTACGAGGATTTAGTTCATTAAAAAGATGAAACGGGGAACGTCGCCTTGTACAACGGGACAGTATTTACATGGCGGGAGTTATTTGTAAGAACAGAAAATTGTTTGTTGAATATGATCGAAGATTGCGATAAATCTTAAACTCTGTTCGACATCATTTAACCGCTTTCATTACGATGTATCGTCTTCGAATTGAGGGCCATGGTACCCGCGCGTTGTTTTCCGACACTTCACACGGTCGCAATTTCTATTAATTCCGCTCTGCAGAGTTTGGTGTTGCAGCCGATATTGTGTTAATTTCTTTTAAGCGTGTAAAACAAGCACGTAATTTGCCGATATTAATCGATTTTTCTTCTTTTAAATATAAAAATAAATTGTGAAAAACGTCCGTTTTTGTGGGGCGTTCACTATTCTTATTATCGTGTTAATTTTTTACACGATTCATAAAACAATGTATAACACACATCAGGGGCGGATCCAGAGACATTTTATGGGGGGAAATTACATAATTACACGTAATATCTTATACGGTAGGCAGTAGATTTGAGAAATACCCCTTGTGTTTCATAAAGAAAACCAAATAGCGATTACCTCTTTGGAAATATAAAGAAATGTTTTAAAAATACATAATTATTACAATTTTTAAACTTTTGTTTTATTTTTAGCGGTGAAAAATAAAACGAAATTATAAAATTGTTCCTAAAAAATACTAGTTTAGAACTTGAATAGCAAATTACTACAGAAAGAATAGAACGATAGTATTTTTATTAGATACTTTACTTCCTTTTTTTTATGTTTGTTAGTAATCCGCGTTCCGAATTCTCTTTGTTCGTGAGCAAATTTAAATACATATATTTCTCATTGAACTGCTATTTTTTGAATTAAAATTGCTGAATAATAATTAATAAACAAAAAAAGAGGCAAAAGATCGACGACAGTTACGTTTAAAACAGAATAATAACGTAACATTAATAGTTTTACTAGCGAAAACAGTGTATTAAATATACTAGTTATGTAATTAAATATCCATATGTTGTAACATTTATACAAAAATTTTATAGTATAAATTAAGTTTCTCTGTTGTAACAAATTTTTTCATCGAAATTTTGGTTTTTTTTTTTATACCCTACCTTCACTGATAATATTAAGAGAACATCGTCGAACGTTGCAGATTACACAGTCATGTTAGCTACAACTATACATAACATAAATACTCCGGTTATTACAAGCTTACGTGGCTTATTGCTAATTATTTTTTTCGAAAACATCGGAATAAATATGTCTCTCTACACATTTATCAATAAGATTCTTATTCTTGTTTTTGTCAGTAATTTCATCGGTTGAATGAATGAAAAGTATTAAAGGAAGAGGCGCCTATACAATGATGTAATACAGGTAAAGAAGAAGAGGAAGAAGATGTCTTTGAGTAAATACTTGTATTTTGTTGTGTAATGCCGAATTTTGAGTATCTATTTTATTAGATAATTTATTTTCTAAAATCACCCAATATTCAAACCAGAGCTTGTTCTACATAATGCTTACCCTGTGATGCGCTCAATTAAACTGTAGTTAATCCATCGGTCTATTTCTTCTTTTATTTATTCATTCCCATGTCGATTAACCATCATTATTATTATATAGGTTACGAAGCTGCGAATACAATTGTAAATAAATATCTTCCGCGTTGTTTGCATTGGAAATCATTCTAGCTTGTTTAATTTATAGTTTAAGAGAGACTCATTCAACCTGATTTCGTTATATTTTATAGTGAGTTGATAATTGAATAGCTCAGAAAATAGGCTAATGATCGATATTTCACTATGAATAATATCCGAAGATATGTTTGTATCTAATGAATAACAATACGTGAGCAATTTTCACGGTTCATATTGCTAAAATTAAAATTAAAAACTTCTTTTTTGCTAGAAACTACGTCACTATTAAAAATACTATTTAACGTTTCGAACATCATCAGAAACTAGACTAAAACTAACTCGCTTATCTTTGTTCGACGCGTCATCGACGTTAAAATCGGTGATAATATTCTTTCCGATTCCAGTCTGGGTGAAAAATATAATTTACAAAGTCTTATAATAATTCAGTTAGATTTAGTTTAGTTTCCGACGACGGACCGTGCATATCGAAACGTTAAATAGAATTTTTATCGGTGACGTGATTTTTGCCAAAAACAAAAAAGAAGCTTTCAATCTTAATTTTAGCAATGAATGTTAGTAACTTCATCTATATATCTTCTTCGGTTATGTCATTAATAAGCTCAAGTAAGTATGCGCATTATGTTTAGAAAACTATGCGGGACTAGATCGCGTTTGGAGTAGAATTAAAATCACCATATACGAGTAAACGTGTTGCCTAGCTTATCCGTTACTCGCTGACATTCCCGCGGGAAACTTGTAGACTGCAGAATGATTCTTGTATTACCCCAGGATGAATGATCTGAGAGCTAATTACTTCTCTAGATCGACATAGTCGTAATGATTAATTCGATTGATCTTGTAAAGCCGCCGTCATTAAATTTCGACGTATTTCTAACGTTAGAATTTACTAAATCCATTTCTACTATAAACTGGTAGAGTGGTCGTCTTCTGTTATACCAATTTTTCTTATTAAAGGTTTTTTCCCCCCCTCCTCCTTCTGTGCTTAGCTTTCGCCATATGGTCATTTAACATTTTTTTATTATATTATTTTTATTTTATTTACTTTTTATTGTTTTATTAAGTTATTATTATTGTTTATAAATTATTAAAATAAATTTCAATTTATATAGTTATGTTACTGAGTTTTATGTATCGGTATAAAATGTAAGCAGGTTCCTGTTCTCGCACCATCTGTAATAAGCTTATTGGCATGGTCCTATAGAATAGTAATATTTTTTAAAAGAAATCTGTTCTATAATCATCATTTATTTCACATTGCCAAATAACGTGTTCAATTGAGCCAATCTCTCCGCATTCGTACAAATTATTCTTCGTTATTATACCCAAGTTATATGAAATTTTGCCAGGTAAAAAAAAAATTCTATCTCGAGTTTTCTTTTTAAGTTTCACGTAACTATTAATCGTATCGTTATAATGCCGGTGAATGTTCTTTGAAATGATTTCGTTACTATTCATATATGTGACGAGTCCAAATTTTGATAATTTATACTTGTTAACAGTAAAAATGTAATCTGTGATTGAACAGTTCATCTTTAAGGGTAAAGCAACATAACACAATATAACTTAACTGTTTGTTGGCTCCGGTATCTGTGACAGCCGCCGGTATTTCAACCTTCCCAGCGTGATTCGAGTTTCCGAATTGTTATGTCGTTCGATTCGATTTACATGTATTTTCTTCCGCATTTCATGTTTTTGATCACTTATTCTGTTATCTACATTTATTTGTTCATACTACCCCATTTGGTGTACTTTTCATTTTCATCTTTCGTTTGATTCCTGTTTTGTGTTAAAACGGGGCTTTTGAGCGCTTCAGATTTACTCGCATTTTTTCGTGCGTTATCTGTTGTAATAAACTACCACCGTAAACAAACCGCTGATTTTCTTCGATCTTTTTCTCGGTATATAAATTTCGCATATCATTTATTCGGCATCCGGCGAATAATAGCGTAACAATAGCTCGAATTATTTCGGTACGCTGCTATCATTGCGAAGAAGTTCGTAAATAATAAAGCCCAACAATTTTGAATTACTACTAGCGTGTAGTATAAAAGCGGCAAATAAGTCGATAAACCGAATTAATGTAAACTTGTCAACGATATAGACGTAAACTGAATGCAGAATTATGTCATCTCGTAAAGAAGTCTGATCATCATCCGGATGATCATTTTCAAAGTTTAACATTTGCACAAATAAGTTGCGAGAACGATGGTGATAAGATTTCCGCATTTCCCTTTATGCTGTATCCAATTTAAGAATCGTTCTATTTTTTAACTAGAGTAGATCCGTGAAATTCTTAATGTAACCCCTATAGTATAACATCTGGAATATATTCTTCTACTCACTCAGTCGTCTACATCGGGTTCTCAAATTGGAAAGTACGAACATCGAAACGACTGAAAGTAGTTCTAACACTTTTTATAGACTTCGCTATTTAACCAATCTGATGATCGGTGTCTGTTATAATTTTTGCACGGGCAAACGGAAGCGATGGAAATGATTAAATACTGGTTTGTCAAAAAAAAAAATTAAATAAATAAAGTTTCGATCCCTGTTGTAACTAGACACTCTTGGAAGTTTTCCTTATTTCGAATGATAAATTCGGAACCAAAATTTCCCTAGAATCTTAAACGTTGTTTTCCATTATCTCTTGTTCTTTCCGATGTTTATATTTAAAGGCCTAAGCCACTTCCATATTGATCTTACAAACTGATCCCTTAAAATTCGTTTTCTTTTCTTAATTTTCCGTGTTCCACATTTGTTATTTTATTGCTCTCACCAATCAGTGTCGAACGGGGAAAAAGAAAAATTATTTTTCATAATAAAAACTCGTATAAAAATTAGGAATAGCTATACTATCTACCTGCGAAGTTAATAATATCTAAAACATACATGCACGCAATGCGCACATTGTACATTTCTATCGCGAAATGCGACAAACTGATGAATGCGTTCTAATTTTATGTTGGTTGTTAAGAAATACATGTCCGACTTCTACGTGCTGTTTTCAGCGATTGTCAGATGTTATTAACAAGCTTAAAGGTTTTACATCCGCAGAAGGCATGATTGTGTTTATTATTTTATGGTAGCAGCAATAATTTCAAAGAATCGATATTTATAATTCCTAAATTATTTTTGATTCTAATAGATATTGCACTCGTATATACGTATGCATATATACTTATATACATAGATTTGTATATTGACTTATACGCATCCAAATGGTACAAATTTTGTTGTACACGCATTCAGTTTTAACGCACTTACACCCGAATCAGGTGCAAGTACGTTTTTCATTAAAAATCAGTTTTTCTGCATCTATGATGCCCGGAACGCTTAAATCGGAAAATTTGCTTAGGTGCAAAAAAAAATAATTAATATACATCTACTTATATACACTTTAGTTCCATTGTAAAACGTTTATTATTAAATTCTGGTAATAATTAAGAAGTTCACACGTACACATAACTGTTTGCGGCATTTATTCCTCTCAATTGGATTACGTTTATAATACTTACGATATAAATCTGCATAATTCAATCTGTTCTGATAAGTCACAATTCTTTAATTATCGTATGCCTACAGTATCAGTAAATAATTTTGAAATTCATTATGTAGGTTGCTGAACTCTATATGCAATATTGTACCTATTTCTTCAGCTTCGCTTTTGTAAAGTATTTGAATCTGGTCTATGTTCCTTATTTTTTGGTTTAACAGGAGCCCGTTTGGTATGCTTGATATATATCGACGTACTATTGGATTATAGTTCGAAATTTCTGTTTAAATGATAGCAGAAAATATTTCATAAAATACGCCTTCAATGAAAATGTCATCGATACGTGATCTAATTATTTTATCTGATCTTATTTATTTTCGCCTAATATCATTGATTAATAGTACCATTTCTGACCGTTATATTTAAAAACCGTTCGTTGAATAAACTTACATTAAAATTACTACACAAGTGTTATTAGCGGCCTTCTTTTATTTAAGTTACACAAATTATTTCCTCATAATTTTTATATATATATTAACGTTTTATTTAAACTTATCTCTTTATTCTCTACTATTTGTCATGTTATATGACCCGGGAAAATTTTTTAAATTGTGCCTTTCATGTTACTTTCTTTTTGATTTAACAATAGAGATGAATCATTGATTTATACTTCACGAAAACCGAAATTACACTGCAACATTCGTGTATGTTCTCATATATAAACTTCCGAACATAAATTTCCCCTTTCAGCTAAGTCGTCCTCGAATATAAATGTCTAATACTGCATAGGCTACTGGTTTCAAGAATAGCTCGGTATTGTATATTATAGTGGGATAATATATTTCGTTCTATCGGCAGTGTGAGCTCGCCTTTATATAATGTTGATACGTATACATACATATAAAGGTGAATATGATAAAAAACGATAAAAAATTAGTCTAGGATACATACATACATACATACATACATAAATATATATATATATATATATATATACATATTTGTATGTATATTTATATATATGTATATATCAGTTTGCACTATATCCATTCAACGTAGTTTTGTTTTTTCTTGTTTTAAATTTTGATGTCAACGATACTTCGAGTCGTGTTTAGGTGTCAGATGATTTTGATTTACGGCTTTTCGACAGTAGTTAAAATTTTACTATTTTACCACGATATACATTCCTCTAAAAACTGCAACACTCGTCTGCTAAATCATGCTGTTTCAACTTACTTTCTATTCTCAGCTTTCTGCACTATGCTGATTATTTTTCTATTTCAATTTTCTGAAAATTATTATAAATTTTATTTCCAAAATATAACTTGCGCATAAATTCGCTTTTCCTATAAAATTTTCCAGCTCCTTCATCGATTATTTCTTAGACTAGACAAAGGCACACGTAACGTCTTGTGTCGGTTTCAATAGGAATGAGTTCCGGTTTGTGCCGAAGCAGCTAACAGACACAAATAACTTGAACTAGTTCTTTATTCTTATTAAACGTACTGACCATCAACAATCTTAATCTACATTAGGTAAGAAAAAGTAGAACCTGCGGTTACCTGCGTTGCAAAAGTTTCTGTAGTTGTACAGTTTTCAAGATGGACACATTTTATAAAGGGAAAAAGAAATATTAAATTCGATATAAAGCATTTATTGAAAATTTTAGCTTGAAGGTTCAGGGAAAAATTACCTAATCTTAGAGATCGTTAAAGTTTTGTAAAAACAACAAGTCCCAAATATACCATTTTTCTTATCGGAGAAAAGCCTAAATAACCGCTCGTGCAAAGTTCATTGCGTACAATCAGTTAGCTGTGGTAGCTCGCTGTTATCTGTCTGAAATATTTCTGAAAAAAAATACAAAAAACATAAAATGTGTTGTTTTTTTAATTTTGTTGCTTTTTTAATGTACTTGTAATTTTTTTACGTGTCAATGTGGTTTTGGAGACTCCATTCAAAACAACTCTTTCAAGTATATTGTAGGAATTTGGGACGATAACTTTTCACATCATTCAAATTCTGTCTTGGTTTCATCAAAAATATGCCTTTCGCCATTTAAACAATGGAGTTACACATGCCAACGATCCACTTCTTCTACTCTAAAATGTTTTATTACTCTGCAAACATGCCATCTATTCCGGCTACTTTTTTGTTTTTTGCTGTTTTAAGTGCATCTCATTAGTCTTATTATTCGTAAAAAGAATGATTAAAATGGTTTGTCTCAGAAGTATGACATCTAATAATCGGTTTTTTATTTTTTTCCTTTAAAACCAGGCTTCCTATTTAACAGCAGTCGATGGGCCGCTTGATTTGTGGTAGCGTTTGGAATTACAGTATTTCTTGTTTTCTCCTAATTTGATTTCTTTAACAATGCCTTCCTGCTATTCTTGCGGAAATTCAGATTTCATTTCTTTTTTAATTTCCGCCATTTTCTTCGTAATGTACAGGCCCAAATTTATTCCGTCTTCGGTAAACGGGTTTTTATTAAATTTCCCCACATACTTCGTATATCGATTCAGAAGTTCTTGGTATATGTATGTTTCGTGGTATGCGCTTTTCCTAGGTGCATTCTTTATAGCTCTAATGAAATTTTTTTTGTAACCTTCAATATTCATTTTCGGAAGAAAATTTGTTTTTTTGCGGTTATAGCATATTCTTGAGTCTTGAGTTACGGTAGGCTTCGCATTTATTGAACGTGTCATAAAGGTATCTGGCGTATGTGTAATTGTATCCAAAACTATCTTAGTACACATATGGAAAAGACACTGCCTGTCGCAAATATATCTCTGCATTATAGCCTTACTTACATTCTCTATGTTTAAAGAATGCAGGTAGTTTTAGTTCGTGTTCTAATTTCTCTCTGCCCAGGTTTCTACAAAGTTCTCTATTCGAACTATTTTCAACATATCTCAAATTAACATTACGATCATTGAATCTCTGATGACAATTTTTGTTTTCTGCACCTCTTGCTGGTATAGATGGAAGTTATAAAATATCAATTGATAGTATTTTTATATCATCAACGTCTACTTTCATGGTTTCTTGTTGACAATAAAACTGCGTTATCACATTTACGACGTAGGTCATCGATCACAATTTTCATTCCAAGTATTTTGAGTTTATGGCTTGTTGAATTCCTGTTCGTGTTTTCTTATCAATTTGAATTATTTTTAAGGATAAATTGTTAATTTAAATTAACCTATTGACATGTTTGAATGTATTTCGACGCAAGCAGAACGCAAAATGACTGAATTTACTAATATAATCCCTGTTAAATTCGTGAGACACAGACTACGTTATTTTAAAGTGAAGTTGTCTGTTCGGAAAGTTAGAAAAAACTTTTACTTACGTCGGTATTTTTTTTATTTATTTTTTATACTTATTTATTGTATTACAAACGGGTCATCTAAGCCATTTAGCAGTATACGTACCAGGGGGAATATTGAGGATGAAGAAAGAAGTACCCGATGGTACCTACTTACCTTAAACAAGGTCATGCTTCAGACGCTTCACATCGCTAACAGTATGTAGTCATCAAAGGGCAAGTTCGTTCGGATGACTTTCAAGTCTTTCAGCGTATCTTCGGGCACGCGCTTTAATAACAGCTGTCGCATACTCTTATAATAAATCCTAATGCAAGGTTAGGTTTGTTACATACCATGTTGGTTACGAGCCTAAATATTTTATTCTGCACAGTCTGTATTATCCTCAGATTTGTGGGTTTAGCACAACTGCAAAGCTATACTCCGCGGGTCCAAATATAGGCTTCAAGATACTTGTGTATATTAAACGTTTATTATCTATATTTAAAACGCTACTTCTTCCTATGAGCCAGCACATTTCTTTGAATATCTATAATTCTCTTTTCTTTGTCTGTTTGTGCTGCTTCCATGTTAAGCGACTATCTGTAGGTGCAATTCCAAGTACTTGACTCTCGCAGATAAATCCATTCTATTTATCCTGAAAGTCGTTGGGGTTATGACTTTTCTATTCATAAAATGAACGTGTTTACCGATCTGCTTTCGTTGATTTGCGCTTTCCACTACTATTTTTAAACCAACTTTCCGCCTCGGTAAGGGTCTTCTGAGAGAAGATTGTCGCTTCCTATCTTCGGATCAAGTAATGCCGTGCCGTAAGCAAATATTATACATTTTCCGGTACAGGAAAGTCTGCCGTATTTATCAAATACAGTATATGGGTTCCAGAACTAATCTTTGGGACACTCCTGCTAAAACTGGATATAGTTCTGAATATGTATGTTCATAACGCACTTGGAAATACCGGTTAGGAAGATACGAATTCAACAAGAGATGCTAACGGAATATTTAATTTATGTAATAAACCATTATGCCCTACACTTTATCAAACACCTGTTGGACATCGGGATAGGCCGCTGTACACACATTTAAACTTTTTTCAATGACATTTACCATTTTGTGCAACCGATTCAGCGTGGAATGCTATTTTAAGAAACCGGACTAATTGATGTTCCGGAATTATATTATATACGGTATAGCTGCAATCTATTTAATATCAACTTTTCCATTAGCTTCGACATAACAGGCAACAAGGAAATGGGACGATAAGACGTTACAGCGTGCGGATTTTTGCCCGGTTTTGCAATCATTAAAATTTGCGCGAACTTCCATTGCACCGGAAAATAATGTAGACCCCGGAGTATTGCGTTACATATAAATGTCAGCAACATTACAGCCTTCCGCGGAAGTCTATTCGATAGTTTACGTCTCAAACGCAATTTGCCATTCTAAGAATTACGGAGGTAAGTTTTGTTGTTTCGACATTTAATTCTACGACGTATACTGCAATGGAAAAGCAGCTTCTAAAATTTCCATCAATAATTTTTCTAAAGGGAAAAACCAAAAAACCCCAAAAAAACCCCATCAATCTCGCTTAAAACAGCTTCTAGAAATCTATAATGAGAAATGCGTAAAAATAGAGTAAGCTATTGTTTCGATTTGTGGAGCTAACGTTTTATTGGTGTTAGTAATGGAATAGATATGCGAGCGTGGTTGCGTAGAGATATAAAAAAGCAGCGGAATAAAAAACGAAGAATACGAAAAAAAACGAAGAAAACAGAAGAAAAAATAAATCGTTTAAAAACAGTAGCAAAAACTATTGGCAGTAACGCTAATATATTTTATTATTACAATAATGGTACGTGACTGATTATCGAGAAAACTGGTAGCTCAGAAAACTTTTAACTCGAATCCATCCACTCCTCTCGAGTCCAGCTGGCTCTTCGTATAGATCTCGTAACAACTGACCAACATTTCCAGTGTCGAGAGATTTTACGAGCTAATCTCGAATGAATAATATCCATCTTCATTCGGATTCTCTTTCCTCGTCTCTAAATTCGCCGTACGGGTGCACTCTGAGACGTACACATCGCCCGGTCGTATACACAGAGAGACGTACGTTATTTTATTATTAACCCGTCGATATTAAATGCATAGGGCGTCATGTTCAACGGTGAGCGCAAGCAACATATTATTCCGGATGGTAAGTAACGAGTTATTGATTTACTTTCGATCGATTAATCACGCGTTACAAACTACCTGATTATAGTCGCGGAACATGTGAGCGATGCGTGAAATCTATTCGCCGGCTCAGCAGTCGTAGCAAAAAGAAGCCAACAATTGCTTTTTTTTTAATAGTAGCTACAGTACACGCTTTATGCCTGAAGACTGGATGAACTGTCGCACACGGAATTATAGGCGGAGTTCTATGGCCGGATTGAGTGCCGTGGAACGATGGGAAAAGAAAAGGAATAAAGCGAATAACCAATAATAAAACTAGTTTTGAAGTTTGTGACGGGTAAGTATTTTACTTCGAAAGTAAAGAGTGCAATCAAAATTTTCGTTTTAGTACGAAGAAATCCTCTAATAAATTTTAGACCTAGCAGTGTTTTCTCTGATCGATACAAAAAAAATTACACATAATTAATTTTTTCCCCACTCTCGGTTAAACAGTGAAATTTGGTTAACTTTTTTTTTTTTTAAATATTTCACATTTACCCTTTCGGAAGATTTTTGTTTCCGATTACTCTTCACGTTCTCACGTCAAGTGTGAATTCACGCTAAAATGTTGAATTCAACATCAAAAATGTAACGTTCGTTTCGAAGCTGTTTCGGTTTTTCCCGCTAAAATTCAACTTGTTTAAAATCGCGCTACAACCATTATTTATTTTCGAACAGTAATACAGAGATGCTCTATCAGAACATTCCAATTCGCAACCGGATTACGATTAATTAATAATTGTAATTATTTTTAACCGGGAAATTACAGGCTTTTAGAAAAATTTTAGGAAGTGGCAAAGGTGTTTTAGCAGATTTCAAGGCGACCTGAAAATCCACCTACATCAAACTGAATGGCCGTGGTATAAGTTGCCGATATAAACACAGTGAAGAATCCGCTGCGGCTATGGGGATTGCGAATCAGCCAATAATCACAAAAACGACTTTAACGACACTAAACTGGCAGTCAGAGTAGAACAACTAGACAAGCGCTTCTCCTTCACGCTAGTATTTTTCAGTCGTGAAGTCTTCACATTCCCTTTAGTGTGAAATACGTTAACATTCTATACATTCTATTTGAATGTTTCGCTCCTATCTTTTCTGAAGGTTCCTTAGCTTCTAATTCTGTTAATATTCCTACAACCAACATTTATCAATTCAACACCTGTTGCTTTTGTTCTCAATTCCTTCGCTATTTCTATCTCTGATCGCGTCAAAATTTAAATAAATAATTCTTTATACAAGAGATGAGTTATAATAAAGAGAATAAATCAGATGGTGCTCCCAAAATTGACAAAATTCAGGTTGGCCGAAGCGAAAAAAAAAATGTTCGATATTGTATCCGGGGTCCAATTAAAATTTCTGTTTTGTATTTATTTTTTCATAGTCGAAAGGGGTCGTGAAGCTCGGCAACTTGACCAGAATAAATTAAGAGCTACTCTTGTGCGAATAAATCACTGCGGGCGTATTTTCGTTCTGTATTTTCTTTGTTGACACAAATACCTTACCGATGCAGTTAGTACAAATCTAATCGTTTCCTAAACATCCATCTGTTTTTCCCCTATATATTCTGAAAACTGGTCCTTTCCTGAGCGATCATATAGCAAAATGAACTATTTTAAGCGATTTTTTCGGTTTTTTGCAGGTACTAATTTTGACAGACAGTATCACATATAAAAAGAGAAGTAGAAGGGAAGGCAACATGGAGAAGATAAAAGTGATAAACATAAAAGTCCAATTAGCCCAAAGCGTAAATAACAGATTGCAGTGAAAGGTGAACGCTGCAAAGAAAGAATATTGAGAAACCAAAAGTGAGGCGAAAGATTTGATTGAACAGACACAGATAACAGTCGACATTAGAAAAAAGAGAGGAATAATAGTTACTCCCTAATTTAGAATGAGCAGCTGCAGAAAGAAATGAGATATTGTTAAAATCGCTAAGAAATGTCCCGGTAAACGAAGTTAATGCCAAGCCTTTGATCCAGAGAATCCAGGTGTCTAGAAGAAATCAATTTGGATGCAGTGACGAAGGAAAAAATTGAGAAGTCCAATGGTATGCGAATTATATAGTCAGCAGAGTGTAAAGGGATAAGATGGACTGAAGGGCATTTTGTGAGAGATCAAAAAGTGACACTCTTATACAGTAGAGTAAAGATCTAGCTTGTAACGGATTCAATACCTAAAGCGCTATCTTTTAGCGGTGTTCGAATTATAAAAATATATTTCGTTGATTAAAATCATTCATTTCGTGATTTATCGAACACCGCGTTTCATTCGACGTAATCGCCGATCGTAGTGGGTATCGGAGATGCTTATCGGCTAAAATCGAAATTCCCGGGCACGGTCGAACGGACGACTGCGTCAGGTGAGACTGTGTGCGTGTGTATTGTTGGTAGCGGCCGATAGTGGAGAGTACTCTACGAGTCCGAGGCGAGTGCGCGTCGGGGGTAACAGCTGAGCCGAGAACATCGAGCTGAGGGAAGTTTGTGAAATCCGTAGTCGCTTTATAATACGGGTTATATAGAAATATTCTAGAAAATTCGACGGCGTTCGAATTAATTGATAAGGTACAGGGTAATTTCAGCGATTCAACTATGTCGCTTGGAATAGCCCATCGTGTACCGAGATCGTCGTGTGTGCATGGCACTATATTACGAGAGAGAATTAATTCATTGTTCAGTCAATAATCGTCGTTCGTTTAATTTGGTTGCAAGATCACGTCGTCGCGTGTATCTGTTTTTACACTAGTCATTGCTAATTTCCAAGAGTACTCGTCATAGTTTGATCGAAATTTTGCTTTTTGTTGATAATATTTTACTAGTCTATACCGCATTTCCTTTTCTCTAACGTATGTATTACGCGGTCTCGTCGCTTTATTTGTAATTTTCTTTTTTAAATATATATGTTTTTACAAAAAGTTTCATTTGGACACGTGGTGTGCCCGTGACATCTCCACCGGGGAGACCCTACGCCTTCGAACGGTGGATCTCGCGAATTTTTTTATATAATTTTTTTTCTTTTTTTTTTTATCTCGTAAAAAAAAGTCTAGAGCTCTGCTCGGCAGAGTGTCTATCCGTTGGTGGCAAGCCGCTCTTGCCACTGGCGCCCGATATTTTGTTTTAAATTTGTATAAGGATCGACTGGATTCATATTAAATAGCGTACGGAACAGGGTCAAGTAGCAGAAATTAAAAGATTCATCTCGAAATCACGTAATTTGTATTAAATGGCTTCCACAAAAAAGGGACTCGAGGATCGACTGAATTTGTATCAAGCTGTAAAAATGCAATTAATAGAGTGCGAAAAAAAGCTGAAAGAGAAATGTGACAGCTTTACAGGAGTGAAAGTATTATATATATATATATATATATATATATATATATATATATATATGTTGGAAATTCAAGAAATGAGAGATATTGGAGTTTTATTGTCTGTAAAATGCCAATTATGATAGAAAAAAAGAAGGAACAAGAGTGGACGAGGATATAGGTAAATGTTTAATAAGGAAACGGTATCCAGACAAGAGCTTCGAATGAAAAAAATGTGGAATGGGAGATATCACTTGTAGAACAGGGATCGGGTTAGATTCATGAGCTGGAAGGCAGAGGCGGGGACACATGTATTTTGGACATGATCGGACTCGGATAGAAGAGACCTAGAAAAATTTCTGTAAATAAAACAACAGTAGTGAAGTATGGGACGGACAAAAGTAAAACGCGAGCAAGATCACGGTTTGTTCCAGTTTTAGAACCGGAAACGGACTTGATGAAGTTGAACCTTTTGAAGCATAACAAATGTAAGTGGCTGATGTGGTTATGAAATGAAATTCAGAAAGACAACCGAATAATGAAAGGATGAAGCAAAAAGGCTTGGGCCATTATTTAGCATAAAGTTTAATTAAAGAAGGGTCAAAGGGGTGCAAAAACGGCAGTAGAAGATTTAGCAGGTGAGATAAGAAAATAAATATTGGGCAAAGCGTTTTGCAATGATTTCGAGGAGATTCGAAACTGATTGAAATTCAGGGGTAAATAAGCAATTCTATATAAATCCATCGTCCGCTCCAAGCTTGATTACTGTTCGTTCATTTATGCCTGCGCTTCCAAATCCCGTCTCTCTAAACTTGATGTGATCCAAAATTCTTGTCTTAGACTCTGTCTCGGTGCTCTTAAATCCTCTCCTATTCCAGCACTGCTTGCTGAATCGAATGTTCCTCCCCTGTCTATTCGCAGATCTTATTTGGGCTATCGCTTCCTTGCTAAACGGCTTTCTCTCTCATCTTCTTCTCTCATTTTTTCTTACCTTTCAATTTTTCGGAATTGGCGCTTTGTGCCTAGGAAAATTCCTATCCTGTCCCTTATTTCTCTCCGTCTTAGTTCATTTTGGCCGTATACAATTTCCTTTAATAGTCTGCCTTATTTCTCCTTTAACTTCAGCGATCTCTGCCATCCTCCCAGAGTATTTATTTCGCCTACACTTGCAAAATCTCTCCCTCCAGCTGTAATTAAACAGGAATTCCACAGTATTGTCAATTCTCTCTTCCCTTCTCATGTTACCATTTTCACTGATGGTTCTAAGGGGCCTGATGGGGTTGGTGCTTCTTTTATTCTTCCAGACTATAACTTCTCTGAATCCTTCTGTCTTCCTTCTTTCTGTTCCATATTTACAGCCGAGCTAATGGCTATTTTACGTTCCATTATTTTTATCTCCTCCAATCGTCTTTCTTCCCAGTTTCTGATCATATCCGACTCCATGAGTGCTCTTCAAGCCATCTCTTCTCCTCTTCCTAATCATTCCTGTGATTTTTCTATTCTCCGCATACGTTCTCTCATTTGGACTCTCTCTTCTCTCCATGGAATCCATGTTGACTTGCTGTGGGTTCCTGGTCATTCTGGCATCTCAGGTAATGAGAAGGCTGATTCTTTGGCTCGGGTTGCTGCTTCTTCTTCTACATTCTTCTTCAAAAAAATCTCATCCTCTAATATCTTGCCTTTGTGTAAACATTTCCATCTCAGATTTTGGTCGAATATGTACCCTTCCTCCTTTTCTAATTGTCGCTCCTTTTATCTGTCAGTTCAGCCTAATCTTCCTTCAAATCCGTGGTTCCTTCTGTTTCCTTCACTTCCTCGCTCTGTTGTTGTCTCCATTGTGCGTTTGCGCTTAAACCATTCCTTGCTACCTTCCTCACGCTTTCGCCTCTCGTTGACCTCTTCCCCATGTTGTCCTCTCCATTCAAACGATGCGGTTGTTTGTGACACCGATCACGTGTTCTTTGAGTGCTCTGCTCTTTCGGTGGAGCGCTCGGCTCTATATTCCCACTTGCTTGGGCTGGAGCTTCCTGCTCCTTTTTGTGCTCGTTATATCCTGTCTTTTCCTTCTACACTTATTATCCCCTCCATTGTTTCCTTCTTATTAGCGATAGCTGATCGCCTCACTGTATAACTTTCGTTTTCCCTTAATTGTTTCTGGGTGAAGGTCCTCGGTTGACGAGCCCAATTAAAAAAAAAAAAAAAAAAAAAGCAATTTTGATGATGACAACGTTGGGCTAAGAACCCGGCGGCGATCCATGAAAGATTAATCTAAATGGTGGTGTAAAAAGGAGAGGAAAAAATCACAGTTCTACATTGGAAAAGATTATTAAAAAGAGAAGAAAAGAGAACCGGAATGTTAAACGGAAGCAATGTATCAATTAGAGAGGGGCGATGTTCGCTACCACAAAAGTTGCAGAGAGATATCAAGAAAGAAAACAATAACATTTTTTTATCGCGTATAAATATCTGCTAAAAATGTATATTGATACAGTCAGGAAGTGTCCAGAGCGGAAACCAAACTTATTAACTGATAATTGCGTTCGAGCCACCCGGTTTGTTGATTAAACTTTCGAAAAACTTCCTAACGCAGGAAACAAGCGAAATTGAATTGATCTAGGGATTGGAATAACGACGAAGGTATTCCCAGACAAAGAAATAGAATCGGAGTAAAAAAAGGCGTTAAACAAGTTTAAGAAGAACGGAAGAAAAAAATCAGACAAAATTTTGAGAATGGAAAAGAAAATCCTATTTATTCGAGGAACGGAATTGGAAAAGTTAAAGGGAATGTTTTCAGTTCCATGAAGGATAAAGGAGTGACCAAAAAAAAGTAGTGCGAAAGTGGAAGAAGACGGAATGCGACAAGATTTATTAAAGCTGGTACCGTAGCAGGGAGCCATAATGGCAATAAGGGAAATTCATTTATCCGGAGAGGGACTACGGTTAAACGTATGCTGAGAAATAACGTGATCACTTTCAAAAGTGCTGTCCAAAGAACATTATGAACAGCTGAGGCCAAGATTATAAGGGGTAAGAAATCAAGAGAATTGCGAAAGGAGTGACTATATAAGTAGAAGAACCATGAAGAAATAAATTATTCTGAAGGATAAACCAAGATCGTGCCATTACTAATTACGACAACTCCATAAGGAATAAATGAAGTAAAATACAAACTCTCATCGCTCAGATAAAATCCTTTAAAGGCATCGAGAGATAAAACGAAAGAAAAAGTGGTATATAAAGCCGAAAACTCCATAAAAGTAGCTCTTACCGATCAAAATATTACGTCTAGATGTCCTTGTATGCTTTTAATGAACGTAGTTGAAGGAGGCAAGCAACACCGAAGGAATGTGCTGTAAAGTAATAAACGCAGAAATATTAACCGTAGATAACAATTGAGGAGACACAGATAGCTTTAGCATAATGGGAATGGAGCAAGGTGATGCGTGAACGAAATAAAACAATTAGAAAAAGCGAGTAGAAAGAAAAATGATCAGAACTTGGAGTGGAAGAAACTATGACTTCTACCATGTCTAAGATTGTAGAACTTTTCATATGGACAAGACTTTATTGTTCAAATTGGGAATATCAAATTTATTGAGAGAACAATGTAGGGGCCAAGACATTTTTAGAAGAAGGGGAAAAAGAGTTATTGAAGAAAACGTTATTTATAGCTGAAGTCGATTCGGTATTCATGGCGTTAGAGGAAAATGGGATTACAGAAGAACTTAGAAGTTATTTAAAAATAACGGAGCGGTGGCTTTCAGTGCCAGTGTTGAGATCAAGATTGGAATAGTATGAATTGAAAGGATTTGGGGATTTCGAATATTCGATTAGTGCTTTTGCGACAGAATCATGAAGGAGGAAGATGAACTGCTGGAGTAGTGTCGGTGTCTCCTTTTTGTAGTGGCTAATGATTTAAGTAAGACTAGAAAGTCAGCGAAGTTTAAAATAGCGGAAGAGGTAAAGGCATCGTCTTTGCTAATATTTATAGTCTCTGCGTTAGAAACGCGTTGAATAATTATGAGTTTATGGATCTTGACTTAATCGTTAAAAGTGGAACGACCATTTTGTTGAGAAATTTCTGCGGAGGAGTGACTATCAGCGCCTGGGAAAGAAGTACTTTTTCTGCGGCATGAAATGCTAAACAAACCGAAGATAGTTTGACCGAGTTTGGCCTAAATGTATGGAAGTATTATTTCGTATCCAGCGAAGATGTTATCATCAAATTCTAACCGGTTTCCTTCATCTGCGACCATTGTGTTCTTTTATTCATTTACTTGACGAGAGTATTTTCTTCACTGGCATTCTGAATTTTCTTCAGTAGCCTTCCATATAAGCCAAAGCCACTCCTCTATTCCATCTAGCACGGGTTTCTGTATTCTCCGTGTAGATTGAGCAAGGCTGGTGTGGCAGGATGTACTTTCTTCTTTACATAGAATTCGGCGAATTACGTTCCTTGTTCAATTCGGATGATGTTACTGTTATTTTTATAAAAGCTTTTGATTAACAAAACAATATGTTCTGCAACAGCCGTGTTCATTAACATCGTAACCTGCTTCACACTGTCAAAAATTTTATTCAATACCTTTCCATTCTACCGACTATGTAATCCTTTTCACACTTTCTTTGATTAATAACTTTTTCCTTTGTCACTCAATTTAAATTGACCTCTTACGGATACCTGGGCATTCTGGAGTCGACTCGGCAGATTTACCTGCCCGTTCATTTTCTTCCTCCAGTAGATATTTATTAGCGTTTTTTTTTCGAATCTCACAATACTAAATTTTTTTCTAGAGCCATTCTAAATTTCATTCTCAAATCTTGATTCCTTCTATCTGTTTATTTAACCGGATTTTCCATTTCACCCTTGGTTTCTAAACGTTCCTTCGTTGCGGTGTTCAATTATCTTTGCAATCTGTCGTCAATGTTGCCTACGTTTTGGACACAGCCTGCTTTTTGTATCATTTTTCCGCTTCTCGCTTATACCTTCCCCACTCTTTCTCATTTCATTTTATCTGTTCCACAGATCATATTTTATTTGAATGTTCTTCTATCGCTGTTGAACGTTCTTCTCCTTTTACTTCATAATTTTTACTATATTTCTTATAGCGCGTATTTCATCTTCTTTTTTTCTTTTCCTTCTACTACATCGGATCTTTTTTTTTTTTTGCGGGGAGAGGGGGTGACCGGTTTTTAATGAGATGTAAAAAATCACAAATTTTTACTTAATGCAGAAATTACTCGGCAAGCATAAACCAAAATAGCGCGAGCCTTTAAATGAACAATTCTCACAAAATTTTTCTTCTCAAATGAAAAATACAGAAATATTAACAGCTGCTTCAAAAATTAACAATTTACTTTTTCCTACTAATTAAGAACTCCGGAGCACCTTTCCGAGTGCACGCCCGCATTCAACTATTTCTTTTTATTAATCTATAACTTTGCTTCTTCATCGACAGAGTTTTTCATGTAGGTTGGGGGTTGATCGGTTGTCAGTAATACGGCTTTAAAAAAGAATAATGGGTAATAAAATAAATTTTAAGTGAAAAAAAAATCACTGTAATAATAACACAAGCGTAATAATTTGGAGATATCGGAAAAGTTGTATGGGTTACTTTTACGAAACAAAGGAAAAACCTTCCATTTTCTTAAAAATTTTAAAAATCTTTAATTTTATTAAATTGAAATAATTCATTGCGTAAAAAATAAAGACTTTGTTCGCGGAACAGTCAGAAACTGATCAGAAACATTAGCACATGCGCAGAACTACGAAAGTATCAGCGGTAAATTATTTTCAAATCTATGACTATAAATTTGTTGTTTGCAGAATCTTTGTGATCAGTTCCGGCTTGTTCGTAAACATGCAGAATGTAATGATATTATCTTATTATTTAGTGATTTTCAATTTGAAACCTACGCAATACAGACAGATTACAGGCAAGATACACAAATGAACTTCTAATACTAAAATAAAATTTATTTCGAAATTAGTTTTTATATGCTTTTGGTAACTCGTATAAAAAATTGTTAATATAATATAAGGCGAAAAAAATTGTTTTATTTATCGAATTTTATAATTAAAAAAACTATTTCAAATCAAGTTCTTACTTTTATATATATATTAATTTAAATATTTCCTACTTAATAATAAAATAGAGCTATTTAATCGAAATTTATCGAATAAAAGTATTTATTCCAGCTAACAACTAATAATTACAATTTTAGTTAATTATATCGTAACATTTACATTATTAAAAGTACCGAAATATTTTAAAAATAAAATTAAAATTATAATGAAAAAAATAATTTATAAACACTAATTTGACATATTTATGCTCACGAGAGAAAAAATTAGTAACCGGCCGAAAATTATTATCCGCGTAATATCTGTAAAATTATAGTGTTATTTGAACCAATCAGTTTGTTTATATCATATGAAGTAAATAAAAGGTACATGAAATTGTATAGATAAACGAACTGGCTAAAGGTAAAAGGCAGGGACAAAAAAATTAAACAAAATGAATGATAAAAGAAAAAGGATCAAACAAAAAAGCAGGAGACAAAAAGGGGTGACAAGAGGGAAGAATAAAACAAAATAAAACATGTTCGATACAGTGCGGATAGAGAGTAAGTATGAAATAAGTTAACGGAAAGAGATGTACGCTAAAAAGTAAATAAACGTAACGAGTCAAGTGACGAGGCAGAAAATAAATGAAAAAATCGATAAGAGAAAATCATTCGAAGTAAAAAAGAAAAGCGTTTATAGCACATATGTCACTTGATAATTTTCCTTCCCATATTGCTATTTTTACGGATGGTTTGAAGGGGCCTAATGGAGTTGGAGCTTCTTTCATCATTCCGAGCATTAATTTCTCTGAATCTTTTCGTCTTCCTTCCTTTTGTACTATCTTTACGGCCGAGTTAACGGCCATTTTACGTGCCATAATCCATATTTCCTCACATCGTTCTTCTTCTAAATTTTTAATTATCTCCGACTCCATGTGTGCTCTTAAAGCTATTTCCTCTCATTTCCCCTCTCACTCCTCTGACCTTTTCATCCTCCGTATTCGCTCTCTCATTCACACTCTCTTCTCACTTCACGCTATCCGCATTGAAATGCTCTGGGTCCCCAGTCATATGGGGATAGAGGGTAACGAAATGGCTGATTCATTGGCTCAGATTGCTGTATCCTCCCGCTTTTTTTTCTCTAAAATTCCCGTTTCGAATTTACTCCCATTGTGCAAAAAGTTTCATGTTAGATTTTGGTCAGATTTTTACGTTTCCTCCTTTTCTAATCATTCTTCCTTTTATTTTTCCATCCAACCTAATCTTCCCACGCGGCCTTGGTTTTACGATTTTCCTTCGCTTCACCGCTCCGTTATTGTTCCTATTATCCGTTTACGTCTGAATCATACTCTTCTTCCTTCCTCACGCTTTCGTTTTCATCTCGCTCTTTCCCCTTATTGCCCTCTTCATCCTGACGACGTAGCCGTCTGTGATCCTGACCATATCCTCTTTGAATGTCCATCCCTCGTGAACGAACGTACCTCTTTGTATTCCAATCTGCTGTCACTCAAACTCCCTACTCCTTATTGTGCCTCGTATATGTTATCGTTTCCGTCGATCTCAGTTGTTCCTATCCTCAGTTCCTTTATCTTATCAGTAGCTGACCGAATCTACATTTAACTGATCCTTCTCCTTCCTTTCGTTTCTGGGCGAAGATCCTTTGTTGATATGCCCAAAGGGGGGTTAAAAAAAAAAAAAAAAAAAAAAAAAAATTAAAGCTTCTTTTTATTCATATAAAATATTATCAGTAGCGACGAAAAAAAATTAGAATTCTTTTTTTATTAATCTATATAGGCCTCTTTCTATCAAGGTTCAAACGTATCGAATTCTGACGGGAAATTAAACGTACTAAAAGCGGTACGTTTGAACCTTGATAGCGACTAAAGGGAAAAATTGGGGGGATACAATGGGGAAAGAATAAATGAAAAAGGAGTATGATGATAAATAATGAACGGAGACAGATTAGCAAAAACATCTAGTGCCATTTAATTTGCAGTTCATAGGAAACGTTGAATCAATCAGTGGTGTAGAATTAAGCTCAAGTAGAACCCGATTGTTCGAATCACCCTGCCAGTAGCGTACCAACGTTTCACTAGGGGGGGGGGCATAAATCACCCTAATACATAGAGAGGCCTATATATGTATATTAATAAAAAAAAGAATGTAGTTGTTTTTTCTGATTACTACTGATAATATTTTATATAAATAAAAAGAGGCTTTAATTATCAAGTGAAATATGTGCTATAAACGCTTTTCTTTTTTACTTCGAATGATTTTCTCTTATCGAATTTTTATTTTTTTCAACTATTTGAAATTTCTGCTTTTTGTCTTCTCGGTTCGGTGGCCACTTCATTTTGTTTTTGTGACGACGATATAATATTTAGTATGGTCAAAAAAATTGAATTTTATTAATTCAAACGATTTCTCTTCGTATTTATTTAGCTTTTCGTTTAATTTGCTTGGATTTCTATTAGATAACTGTTATATACACTAGTATAATATATATTTTTCTGAAGGGGAGTCACCCCCGCAGTTTAGGAGGTAACTGCCTTTGCTGCCCCCCGACTGAACCCTGCTGTCGCATACTCAAAAGTACAGAAAATTATCACTGCTCTGAGTTTTCGCACATCCAAAAAAAAAAAAAAAAGAGACGGTTCGATTCCTTGCACCGAAGAATAGGTTATTGTTGTTTTCAGTAAACATACTGAAAGCGCATTGAAAAGCTTTTAAATAGAATACATAGAGCATATTATAAAACCGGTTTCTCGCTTTTTCTGCAAAATTTAGAAGATTTAGGTTGACCGGTTTTCAAAATGACGATAAGATTTAAACATTTTTCTAGACTGAAGGTTACACGATGGTTAGTAATTCATCTGGGACTCGATGTGCACTACTTTCATTCTCGTAGATGATTGATTCCGGTGATGGAAACAACGATTACGTGAAAAAGTAAAATTTGACACGTAGAAGATGATGATAATAAAAACAAACAAACAAACAAACAAACCAACAAACAAACAAACAATACGATACAGCGACTGAGGATTAATGACCTAGTTTAGAACAATCGGTTACGAGCGATTAGTAGTACAACCAAATTGAATCGATAGATCGGACGACACTGGTAAGAATTAATTAGTTGACGCGGCATTCTTTCCTCATTACCACGTTTTATATTACATGCGTGTGGACGAATTTTCGAAATTACCACTACTAATGCCGTCAATTGAGTCATAGCCTGGCCAATTTTCCGACGAAACGCGCAAACAGACAGACTAGAACGTGATGTAAAAATACGTTGCTTGCATTATTGTTATTCCATCAACGCTTATGTGTGAACACATTGACGTCGTCAAAATGTGCTTCAAAAAGCAAAATCTCTATTCGACTGGATTCTTCTTTCTCTCTTGTCCTAAATCCCAAACTTTAAGTGGTCACGACCAATCCGGTAAGCTGTATTCGATTAATCGGGTAACACGTTAACCCAGACCCAATTTAAACTTTTTCTTGCATCGGTGAGGTATTTGAACAGCTTTCGGTTAAAATTTACTACCACAAGTAGATTAGGTGACGTAATAACGCATTGCATTTTTGTTTATCTAGATATTTTTTTTATATGCATATAGCGAAAACCGTCGAATCGCATGAAAAAAATTATTCAATCTCTATTTTTGCCTGTCCAACTTCTAACATAACGAAACAGCGTTCTCTTATGTTATATTCGAGAGTATTTTAATGTCTGTTAAAATACCGCCAAGGTCTTTAGCGATCAGTATTTTTACGGGTAAACCGAGACAGTGATACCGGTGGTTTTTTTTTGTAATTATCTCCTTTTTAAATTTTAAATAATTCTTCAAATTACAAAAATTTAATAAATACAAAAAGCAATTACAAAGTATAAATTCTTGTAGATGGAGACCGTTTGACCAATGTGGTTTATCCGTATCTCCTCTACATTACAAAATATCTGAAAAAGCTGTCAAGTTAGATATGATAACATCGTATTCTCTTCTTTTTCTTTAGTATCTTAGTTATATATCATAATGGTGTCTTAATAGTATTATTTTTATTCTCGAACCAGTTGTAGTTTTCTCCGATGTTGTGTTCAGCTCTTATATGCTTGAATTTTCGGAACAGTATATAGAAAAGTATGATCCGGTGAATCTGTTTCGATATTGCATTTTCTGCATTTATCATCGTTTGTTATTTCCATTTTTTTTAGATTCTCAGCGAAATTACCATGTCCCGATAGAAATTGGGTTAGAAAGAAATCTAGACTGATTAGTTTGTTCTTCAATCTATCCTCGATTCTGGTTAATAAAAAAAAAAATAATCCATACGTTCGTCTTCCTGTTAATTCTTGCTCGTAAGCATTTGGCCATTTCTCCGGGTATTTCAACTTTTTTTATTTTCTGTATTACCATTATCCTATCAGTGTGGATGTTTTTAATTATTTTTATCTCGTTAATTATTTCTATTTGTAAATTGCGGATGTTTCGTTTATAACAGGTAACACAAAAAAAAAAACAAAAAAAAAACCTTTACTATATTGTGCCCAATAATTTTATATGAAATTAAAAGAGACCAGTAAATACGTAAGAACGTGTAGCGTTGTTATTGGTGTTGATCAAACTAATTATGATTAGTGTTTAAGTTGCTGTTCGATATATGTATGTGGCCGAAAACACACTTAAACATTACCTTAATCCTATATTTCGTAATGCCCGCATAGCACTTGCTTCGTTGCAGTACAACTAATTAACTTTTAATTATTCATTTTTATTGTTGCTAGTCGTGCTGATCTATTTCGTCGTGATTGCTTATGTTCGTACTTCTCGATTTATATTTGTAGGAAAGTAATGCTTTGGTGAGTGCGCCACTGTCGCTAATGTATCGGCGGTAGTCTGGCAGATTGTGCATGGAATGCTGCTCCGGCACCGGACTTCCAAGCCATCGGTACGTCTACGTCATTTCGGGGTGCGAATTGGCGGGCCACCCAGTCGCCGGTTTCCAAAACCGATAGCCGACGGCAGGTTTCTAAGGGCATCTTCGCTTTCGCAAAAATAAAAGCAGGAGAAACTATTGAATTCTCGCTGAAGTTTCTGGCCTCGGAGTGGAGACATTTTGTAAACCCATTATCTTATGAATTTTGACTGGCTCCTTATAAGACGGGCAAGAGGAGTCGAGTGTGGTTACCGTCGCAGAGAACACAATGGTATGAAGAGAGGTTTTTTTGTTTAGTCATGAGACATTCTGAAGTGGAGCGACTATCAGCGCAAGTGGGACAAGTAGTTTTACTGCGACATGAAGCACCGAAGTTACCAAAACGGAGACAATGGTGACATAGTTTGGGTTTACGAATCATAGGTTCAACCTTCACTCGATAGGAATCATAGAAGAGAATAGAGGACTGGAGAATGGAGCTCATAAATTTGAATTCAACAACTGGGATGGAAATGAGAGAATTATCAGCAGCACGTTTGTGCAGACGACGAATATTAGCGATCCGGATATCGGAAGAACAGTAACGATAAAGTTCTTCTCCACAGAAAGATCGCCGGGGATATCACGGACTGCGCCAAATCGGAATAAAAAAGATTCAGGAGGATGAAGGATCGAATATTGAGCGTTGTCGGAAAGTAAAAATTTATCATCTGCCGCGGTTGATATAAAATTCAGCTTAATTAAATTTTTACCGGAGCGAAAAATTAGCGAAATACCACCAACTCTGTTGTGAAATTTTTTTGCTGCGGACATGGGATATAGATAAGCAATATTTTGGTTTTTCAAGCTTTCGACCAAGACGACAATCTGGTCAACGTAGTGATCGAGGAAAGTGGCAGAAGAAAAGCTAGACTTGACAGGAAAAAAAGGGGGGAATTACTGATATTAATGGAACTGGCCGAAATATCCATGTTGACGGACTCGTTGATAGAGTCTAAACCGGAGCATTATTGTTTTTCGGGGCAGAAGAAACAGACGCGGACGAAGCAGATAATTGTTGGGAAGTTTTGTTTATTTTAGTCGTGGACTTAATTGGCGCGACCGCATTACTGACACTCTTGGTAGCCAGGTGAAGAGAATTGGGGGAAGTTTACCACCTCCGTCAGACGGCATAAATATAAATTAAACAAAAAGATAAAGTGAATAGAAAAATCAGATAATGATGGAGCGAGAAAAGAAAAAGATTAGCGCGAAAGAAATAAAATAAAACTAGAGAAATAAATATAAGTTAAAGAGATAAATAAATCTAGATAAATAAATGTAACGATCTCACCGAGTTCTTCAGGAACAATTAAACGCAACGCGAATAGACTAGATCTCAACGAAATAATACTGGCAAACAGATTAGAATATGCATTTCTTAAAAAAAAAAATCAAACTAGCTTCAACTGGAGTCAAAGAATTTGCCGCTTCATTTGCGTTACCGTTAGCTGAGGGGGAATCCATAAATCACTATGAAAGGAGAAGCGGGAAAAAAGAGTATGGATGAAAGTATGCGAAGAATAATAAAATCGCGGGAATGAACAGAAAGTGACAAACAGATCATTTCACTTTTTTTTGGGGGGGAAAAGGGCTCATTAAGATAGGCAATAACCTGGGAACTAGAAAAAGGAGACGTGGTGATATCAGAAGTTTATAAAATCAAATAAGGAGAATAAAAACAGCCGGAATAACTAAAGGAGCAGATAAGGAGGGAATAAAATACGCACAGTGTAAAGAGTTTGAAAATTAACGTAGAAACGTTCGGAAACACTGTCGGAGCGTTTAGATAAAAGTGATCAGTGGTCCCTATGAAGTAGTACGTAGAAGAGTGGAGAGGAAGCAAGAGACAAGCGGAAAAGAGATGCAAAAAGTAAACCATGTCCAAAGCGCAAACAATAGATCGCAGAAACAGTTAAATGCCATAAAGAGGAAAAATCAAAAAACCAAGAATAAGACGGTAAATTAAGTTGAATAGAGAGATAAAAGGAATCAGAATTTTCGGATGAAACAGAATATGAGTTGGTCCATGGTTTTAATTGAGCAGCTGTGGAGCGGAGAGTAATATTGTAAGATGAGCACCGAGAGACCTACCGTAGAATAGGATGAATGAGCTAGAATATCAGCGGAATCGATATCTCCGATTTCAGAGCGTCTAGGAATTCATAACAGATCAATTAGGAAGACAATTCAACTTTTTTGTACATAGATTGCAACATGGGCAGGGAGAAAGAGCGATTTAAGACAGAAGAAATAGTGTCAATAAAGAAATCATATTAAAAGAAAAGATTGCGAAGTTAAAAATAATTAAATATTGTAAAAAAACGATTATATGAAAACAATGGAATGCAGGATTACGATCGAATCGACTGTAAAGTTAGGGCAGGAAAAAGATTCAATCTGAAAATTTTAAATCCGAAAAAATGTTAAATACATTAATTATTTCCAATTTTGTAGAATACTTCGCAGCTTAGATAATTTATGTTAACGATTCTTGTTCGACCTATAATTTTACGGTTTTATATGTAGTGAACCTGGTTGTGTTTCGAGCATTATGAATATTTTTATTTCTCGCGCTACTGATCGAAGCTGAAAAATTTTGATTAGAATAGATTCTGTTTAAAATTATTTTTCTACGACTTACCTGGCTGTAATTGGTCTATGTTGTTTTCGTTATCGGACGAATAGGAATCCGGTTTCGAGGACAGTGATAAAATCACTGCATTATCATCGTTTCCGTTTATCTGTGTGAAAATTGTGAAAATTAGTACATTAACATTACACGTACAAAGAGGCACAGACAGTTCGACAAAGTGGATGAAATAATACGAGTCTGCAATGTAGTAATGCAGGCTGTGAAAGAAAAACTTGGCCTTCTTCGAAAAGTAATGTAAGGCATAATTTGGTAAAAATACAATTGATTAATCTTTCATTTAATGCGTAATCGTTAGAAAAATAAAAAATATAACGAATTTGCAAGGTTAAATTTTCATTTACTGTGTATTTCGGTAAATGATACCTAGCAAGAAGTTCGATAGAAACACCTGGGGATGATAACAAACTTAGTAATCGCGATTGAATTTTAATCAGTAAGGCACGTTTCTTTATTTTCGTTAGCATTATGTGATTGTAGACGGAAGATTTTGCATCATTAACGGCTTTACTTTCTCAGATCTTAACATCTTAATTTAAATTAAACATTAATATTAATAATAAAACTCGGCCATTTTCCCTTGATCCTTCTTACTTTCATTTCTGTTTCTTTCTCTTCTATACTTTGTATAAAATAATCAAAATTTACAACATAATTCTTACTGGCATCAACACAAAAAAAAACAAAACATAATCACAAAAATCCTATCCTAACATTTAACTTTCATTACATAAAATTAAGACATTTTTTCGTTACATTTTTCGTTACATAAAATTGTGACATTTTTAAATAACAATCTCAAAATTCCTGTAAACTATAAAGAACGTTACGTAAAATTGGGAAATTTTTCGTTACATGAAACAGGAACATTTTTTCTAATTGGGAGGGGAGGGGAGGTAGCCTAAGAATTACGTTGTAATTAATATAATTGTAATTTAATGTTATACGTTTTTTGTATTATTTTGTGTTTTGCTTTATTTTTCTCTTACAGTCCCGTTAATCTACTTTTGCTTTTGCCTAAAGGTAATTATAGTTTATACGTATTTCTTAATATTTATCTATTCTACAAAAGAATTTTTTATGATTATTATTGATATTGCATTTGTTTCTTATGGATCTCAGTGCACTGCATTATTAAAAGGAGTGATCTGGAGAATATCAACATATCACTTACCGTTGGTGCAAGGAGCATTATTTATAATTTTGTACCTTTTTGGGTACTTTCTAAAAATTGTCACGGCCTGTGTTAGATTTTTATTTTGTTATTTTTTAGTTGGTAATTTATGTTTGGCATTAAACTAAATGTTTTCTTTTGATTGCGTATTGTTTTTGCCATTTATTGCGATTATTTCATTTGCTTCATTTTCTAGTTGATCTCTTAGTTCATTTTGATTTTTTTTTTGTATGCTGATTTCATTTATATTTTTGATTTTAATATTGGCATCACTCTTACTGTTACATTACTTGCATAATAAAGCACTGTTTTGTGCGCTGATGTAATGTTCATTAATATTTTTCTATGCTGTTTTATAATTTTTTTTTCAGTTTTTTTTTTGTCAGTTTGAACAACATAATGAAAACTATGAACACTCTAAGCAGTCTAGTGAACTTAAGATTAAAATTTCAATGATCCGTGCTCAATATACTTATATATATATTACGGACATGGATATTGTCAGAGTATTAGCGAAAAACATAGATGCAATTGATATGTGAAATTGCAGTTGAATGCATGGAAGTGCATTAAGAGAATAATCGATATAAAGATTCTTTAACGGAAATGTAAAAATAATAATATATGGTACAAAGAAGTTCCTGTAGAACAGAACGCGGAACGATTTTAACCACTCTAGATAATAATTCGACAGGCATTGCTGTGTTCCTGTATAACTACATATAATCTGGCCCAATTTAATGTTCGCCTCCATTAAATCTTTATAGCATGCAAAAAAGTTCTAAATTCTTAGGGCTGACCTGTCTTCTACTAAAAATAACTTATAAAGAGCATCGAAACTTTATTGCTCTTCCACTTATTCGGTTGATTTTCATAAATCCTTTTAAACCGAACGCGATTTTCTCATTTTGGATTTACACAAACACACACACACAATATATATATTAATTACAACGTAATTCTTAAGCTACCCCCCATTCGAAAAAATGCCCCAATTTTATGTAACGTTTGTTATATTTTATAGGATTTTTGTGATTATGTTATTATATTTATATGGACCGATTTAGAATTACGTTGTAAATTTTGATCATTTTATACAAAGTATAGAAGAAAAAGAGACAGAAATGTAAGCCGAAGGGGTGAAGGGGTGAAGGGGCTCAGCCCCTTGCGAGGCCAAAATGGCTGAGTTATATATATATATATATATATATATATATATATGGATATAAAAGTAAACATATAATTTAAAGCAATATGAAAATATTGGGCAGGTTGATTCACAAACCAAAACAAAACAATAATACTATTGGGATAATACTCTTGATTAGGCTTGTATAGATCATAACTAAAGTTTTGAAGAAAAAAAGCAAGACATAGAGCTACGCTGGTAACGCTGTCTCCACAAAAGAAATTAACCAGCAGCGATGTGTTTGAAATAACATCGGATTTACTACACAATATTTTTAGCACAAATATTCGTAAACCTAATCGAATATAATAAAATTACTGAAAATAATGAAAACAAAGCTGTAGAAGAAAATTATCCCCTAAAGCTCAAAAATCCGAAAGCATAGCACTCAATCAAACTAAAGTGGATACAGTTTCGTGACACAATTACAAAATACGAGCAAAAATACCGGAAAAAATCATCTTTATAAAAAAAACTGTACAACCGATGAAAATAGTTATTAATAAACAATGCGTAGTATCATAAGAATACGGCTAATTTTTAATAAAAATAACTAAAAAATCAATATTACGATACGATTCTATGATTGAAAATAATAATAAAAATTAGAAAATCTAAAACGATATCCATACTTCAATAATTATTATTAGTTGTACAGCGGAAAAATAAAAACAGAGGTACGGTGATAAAAATTGCAAAGACCATTGATAAACAGAAATAAAAATGTAACGACCGAAATAATAATTCATTAGAATGCAACGGGCAAATCAGAAAAGTAAAAATTATCCCTGCCGGACAGAAATCTGAACATAAAAAATATTTTTCAAAACTAAATCAACGTTTTAATTAAAAAAATGAAACATTTATAAAAAAAAAACAAAAAACTACGTACTGTACAGAAACGACCTGGTACATATAAGCATAATCCGGACAGCATTAATACGTGGATAGAAACGAAATACACCATAATACACCGGATTAGTATTAAATTTAACATCAAAAGAATACGCGGCGCAGTAATAACAATCTTTGGCGATCAAATTCTAATTAATGGAAGTAATTAAAAAAAACACACACACATTTCTTTGTAATAAAGTAGTAACATAAAACTGAGATTGCGGCTATGAAATAATAAAAATCTCTTTCCACAAAACAAATCTAAAAATCTACTGATTATCATTTTTAACTTTTGCGTATTTTTTAAGGTGTAATAATTATCGAAATATATCAATGTATTTTTTAGACGAATATATTATTATTAATATGAAGGAAGTTTAAATTTTTAACTAATTTTTATTCATTAATTTTTCATAGATGTAGTAGAAGCTGAAATTTAACTTCTACGTAAATGTACTGTTTTATTCTTTAATTTACTCGAACTCGTCAGATTTAAATACATTAACCCAGTGAAAGTGATAATAATTCACTTTCGATAGTGAGATTCGAAATCCGTCCGAACGATTTGTTTATTCGGTAATTTCAGTTGATTAAAAAGCGTTGACGTCAGGCAGTTTTGTTTTTTTTGCCTGGATGAGTTAATTAAGAAATTTTTTCGTCTACTCTTAATACACTAAAACTACCGGTAACTCTCTATTAATACCTAATATTATAAACGTACGTCGTCACGATATAGGCTAGCTGCTAGAACGCGTAGCTTCCGTTACGGAAGTCACGGGTTCGATCCCGGGTAACCACAGAAGTTGTTATGAAAAATTAAATTAAAATACTCTCTAATAGAATCATACGGGACAGGTAATGGCAAACTACCACGTACAACATCATATGCGCGCTTGGTCAGTATACAGTAGACACACACGGGGAACTGCACTTGCATATCAATAAATCAAACAATCACAATATCAGCTGTAAGTGTAGTCTTGCGTTTGTACACATTCGTACTGCATATAAACAATTGCCTAGTATACAATCTATGTCTGTACAGCTAAAATGTACCAATAGGTTGCCTACCAACCGAATAGTTGAGGAGATAATAATAATGATGATTATAAGCGTATGTATTTGTTTTATATTATATTTTTTTCGCAGCCATTTTTGATAATGAAATGGGTTACTCATTTATGATACTTTAAATTCATTTATTCGCTCTTGAGGTTAATACGGGGATTTCTGCGGATACATCTATTTTTAAAATAAATTTTACTAATAGGTACGAACAGGGCCGTATCTAGACCAAAATTTCGGGAGGGGTTACGAAAATATTTTTATAAATATATATATATATATATATATATACATATATACATACAGGGTGCGGCAGCATAACTTCCTTTTTTAAAATGCGACACTTTTTTTCTACTAAATTAAAAAAAAAAATAATAACAGAAAATCGAAAACATACTCTAGATCCCATGGGCAATATGTATGCTTCTTCCCTTGCAGTTTTATTTCGATTTTCTGTTATTATTTCTTTAAAAAATTTAGTAGAAAAAAATGTCGCATTTTAAAAAAGGTAGTTATGCTGCTGCACCCTGTATATATATATATATATATATATATATATATGTGTGTGTGTGTGTGTGTGTGTGTGTGTGTGTGTGTGTGCGTGTGTGTGCGTGTGTGTGCGTGTGTGTGCGTTTGTATTATTATGGAATATATTTATTTATAAATAGTACACTAAAGTCTTGTAGTCAATTATTGTATATGCAATATTTGAACACTACAATAAAAACAAATAAAAAATAGTCGTTTCCATAGAATTCATAAAAATTTAAATTTTCTTTTCCCTTTTGTCAAAAATTGAAAAAAAATAAATTTATTCTGAATTTTGGTCCATTTAATTCAAGCAGTTATTATTTTGCAGATATTTCGGAGTGTTGAACCCTAAAAACTCCCCTTTAGATACGGCCCTGGGTACGAATGTAGTAATCGGTTAGTACAATTCCTGCATATTCGCATTTTTATCAATAAACCGTTTAAAATGATTTGCATATTATCGGAACTATTGGTGTTTTTGTACTGATGATCAAAGTAAACCTTCGTTTCATTTAGTACTACTTAACGTCGGGCGTGGACCTCCAGATATTACTTCACGTGTACTAGAATTCATTCGTTTTCATTTAACTCGAAGGGCAATATCAGCAAAGTAATAACGGTAATGAAAACAAATGTCGAACCCTCTACTGAGTCATAATTGACGTAGTTGTGCGAAGGTAAACAAAATTTATCCGGTAATAATTTACAATGTTTCCAATCAACTAAACACACGATTAACGAAAAGTCTATACAGTTTTTAAACGATATCATTATTACGGACCTCGGTGCGACTGATTAAAATCAGGTAAACATCGGTAATCGAAATTGCTAGCGAGCGAGCAAGTAACAAGCGACACCGTCGCGGTGAAAAATATAACGAAAAACATCGGAAATGATGCTCTTATACGTTTGATAAACATTGATATTGCTGAGACATCTTATTAAAATATAAAATTATTATTCTTAATTAAAATACCTGAATTACTTTTGAAACAAGTTATAATAATGATGGCCGATTATGATTCTCCGAGAATTTTTATGAAAAGTCCATGGAAATTAAGTTTCGTTGTTCGTATTGGTTGTATTTCAATGCACGTTAATTTTTTTTCCCTCCTCTCCAGCTCTAATTTCCTGTGCACTGTTAGATGAAAGTTTTTACACTTTAAAACTACATTTTTTTAAAAAATTTTCACGATTGTTGTTATCTATTTTAAATTAATATTAAAATGGTCTATATTTTGTATATCAATACAAATGTATAAATCAACTTTGTCCATATAACCATGATATTTTGCAGTAGAGACTCCGAAACATGTCGATTGGTTTTTGTAAATTCAGTAATTTCATAACGTATATTTGGTACAATTATTATATATTTTCTGTTTTATGTTTTCGTACACGTTTGTATTTTTACCGGTGTTTTCGTTTTTTTTTTGTTTTTTTTTTGTTTTATCGCTTCCAGTTTATAACATTTATCCCGACCGCACACCTCTGACTTCAGTTTTTTTGATTATATTTGTTTTTAATTTTATCCTCTGGAGTAAGGTCGGCAAACTATAGCCCGTGGGCCAAATCCGGCCGGCCGTTTGTTTTTATAACTCCGCATCTACAGATGCATAATTATCATTTAATGGGACAACGCGCACCAAGTTCTCGGTTTGACATGAGCAACCTGCTGGTGATCTGGCGCCAGCTACAATGAATTTTGCTCCGTCACTGTATATACATGTGTATGATTTTTATATTTCTTCATGGTTTTTAATATAGTTTGCCGTACAGTCCCACGCTGAGGATGTCTACTATATTTAAGGAGAAATAAACTGATATTTATGTCAAAAGGCTTCCAGCATTGCATAACTTAGAGTGGATTTCGGAATGGAGCCTACGTTATTATCTCATAATGTTTTCCTGAGAACTCCTGGCACCGAATCGTTGGAAAAAATCGGATTATACGGTGATTATTCTTTACCGTATGGAAAATATATTGGTTATAACTTAGTAGATAGCTCAAATACAAGTATAATATTTTCACTAATAGGATAACGGAGGATATCCTGCTAGAGCACATAGACTTACAGATGGTGAGGAAGGGTGTCCATGTGAGGAGAGATCGGGGACGGAACACTGGATATCATATCTAGGGATTTTTTAATGTGAGTTTACTACTGTAGAGTACAGCTGACACCCGTAATTAATTCTCGAAAGGATTAACGATTTTTATATATATTGAAGAGAAGCTTTGGATTTATATTGCATTTAGAGCTAGATAAATATTTTATGACTGACAATGAGAAGACTTTAATACATTTTTGTTTTACTTCAGCCACATGATAACGCCGAAATAGTTTGTAATCAAATAATAGTTCTAGAAATTTTAAAACTTTTAATTTAACCGTTAGTGGAGAATTTTTTAAAATTTAAAGATACATCGGATGATGGTAGGACGCCCTTTATGGAAATTGACATACGAATATTTGGATGTTGAAAAATCTGAACCATTGTTTGACCACACCATTGTTGTAACTGATCAATAATATTCTGCAGGATACTTCGTGCTTTGGATGGAAAGTTGATTGACAGAAATATACTGAGGTCATCAATGTGTGTAGGCTGGCAGTAACAGGTGGCATAATGCAGTTGGTTATATCATTGGTATATAGTACAAGTATGGTTGAACTGAGTGCAGAGCCCTGTGGAATACTGTTCTCAATTTGAATTGCTGTTGATGCCGATGTACCTATTCGCACTTGGAACGTTCGGTTGTTTAAGAAACTGGGCATAGATAGTTTCCTACGTTACCAATTACCCTAGCGGACTTTATCTTTGTCACAAGTCCGTGACACCATAAGCGATAAAACGCTTTTTCTAGGTCAAAAAAGAGAGCATAAAGGCGCCCTTTATTCTGGCGTGAAGATAGTATCTGCCTCTGCGAAATACGCAAGTGAACAATAGCAGGTCTTGTTTTACTCCCTCTGGCTTGCATTGAGAGGAAAGGAGATTGTTTCGCTTTAGGAAAAATTAAAGGCCCCCATTAACCATTTTCTCCAAAGTTTTTGATAGGACGCTTAGCCGAGATATAGATCTATAACTGCCTGGAAGAAATGAACTTTTATTGGCTTGTAATATAAGAATTAGCGTAGCTGATTTCCAGTTTTCTGGTATTGTGCCAGATTTCCATATTTGGTTATATATGTGCAAGATGAAAAGTTTGGCTGAGAGTAGAAGGTGTTTTAATATATAAAGATGTACTGCATCTGCGTCGGCTGCAGTATTGGGGGTATGAAGATGGAGTTGAAAATTTAACTTTGAACTTGTGAAGGAAGTATTGCGTTGCGCAGCAAGGTCCTGTAGGAAGGATGTTCTTCAGCGAGAGATTTTTTGCTAAAGAAAGTAGTTAAATACTTTGTCGATGAAGATTGACTTGCAGAGTGGTGAGCAAATGTGTCGGCTACATCGTAAGGATCTAAAATAGTTTTGCCGTCTACTTAATCCAGTCTAATCGGCAACGTCGTTGGGATGTTATATTGTTTGATTCCGTCAGCTTTATTTTTACCCTCCTTATTCTCTGCTGTAATCAGTAATGCCAATCATTTATCGGGGTTATTGAGGCGCCCGGTTGCTTGATTTACTGTATTTTTCATTACATTGCTGCCATTCATGATCGCCCGGCTGTGTAAATATCCGATATTCAGAGTTATTATAATTTAGCAGAAAAGACTCGGGTACGTTTTTACAATTTATTTGTTCCATATATATACTTGTCTGCGCTAATCGACAATTTACTCAAACTCATCATTAGAGGGGTTGAGACGCTTAGTATGGACATTAATGAGAGATGTAAAGTTAGGTGCCTACTGATTATTTCATTTGGAATAGTAGTCGTGACAATGGATAGTATGGATAGTATGAGCTTGTTGGCTGCACTGCTTAGACGGCGGGCTCTAATAATTTGTGTAGCTAGCTTTAATATATCGGTAGTTTGTATGACTAGACTACTCATTAGTTACGATACTTAGAGCACCTTTGACTAAGTTTTTCAGTTCAACGAAATATTCACGGATATTATGCCCCGCCAGGTAGGGGAAAATTAATCCTTGTTCTTCTGTTGGATAGTTAAATTCATTCAGCTATTTTTTGGTTTTAGGTGTGGCTATTTCGATTTATTAGAAAACGTCTCTTTTTGTGAATGGTTATTTAGTTCGATTGGCGCATTTATCGTTGCTCGCTCGGAAGCTATAGCGGTTGTCCCGAAAGTAAGGGTGCACCTAGTTACGTTTAGTTGACCAGTTGGCACGTGAATACGAGAAACAGTTGATTATATTCAGTTCTATTGTCTGAACCTAACACGAACTGATATCAGTAATAACGCTTGATTTAGATAAGTAGTTTAGATTATCAGTGTTAGAAGCTACTGTGCTGCATTCGCGTGAATCAGAATGATGCGTCGTCTGAGTGACTAGTTGATTCTTTTCGATATTTTTGATTGCTGATGATGTCGTTGTAGGTGTGAATAGGGGTATGTTATGTGTGTCTGTGTTTCGCTTACTCCGAAAATATCATGTGTATACTTACTACCAAATGCCGTATTGTTTCCTTCCGGCTTCGGTGTAACTGTTGGTCTACCGTCCAGCTTGCGAGCTGGTAGGGCAGGACAGGGGGGCTATTTTACGATACCGATTATACGAATGCAAATAATTTACACAATATGTGAACGTAAAGAAACACGGTGTTAAAACGGTCATCAATGGAAATTTTTAGTCTCGGAAGTTATGATGATCTTGCATGAATTGAAACAGCGTGAAGAATAAGAGTTGAAAAAAGCGGATTTTTTATTTTTCCTTTTTTTGCTATTGAACCGAAAAAAAATCATTCAAATTTCGATAGTGCTTGTATTTTAGAAATTATTATATAAGCCTTAATGTGATTTTTATAACTGATCGATGGAATCTTCAAACATGTTTTTTGGTGCATGATTATATTGTGTAATTTATTTAAAAAGAAATTAGCAGCGATGATTTTAATGAACACTATGAAATAAATGAGTTTATTAAATAGTATAGTGGTGATGTAAAATATGTTACTCACTAATGAAAAGAAGGTTTTATCACATTAAACATGATTAGTTGTTTCATTAAAAATTTCATTACATCTTTTACTGTTTCAATAAATTATACTTTCAACGTATTTTTAAGTATTCGTTTGAAGCACGAAAATAGTCCGTTAACGTTGATTGTTAAAATTCCAGTCATCAGCTGTCGAAGAAATAATTTTTTTTATGCTCGAACTGGAGCTTGCAGTTAGTCGTTTTATAACTTCCCAATAGGATTTTAAACAATACATTTGTGTGCTGTTAATAATCCTAAAATTTACAAACGATTATGAGATATTTTATTTTTTTGAAATAATTTTATTTCGTGTCTATTAATTTCATTTGTATTCAGTCTACCCTGTCCTTAAAAATCTATTTTTTTTTTTTTTTTTTTTTTTTTTCTACTCTGGGCGCGCCAGCGGCCTTGACCCAACAAAATGAAAAATTAACAGTTATAACTAAATAACCAGGCGGTCAGAAATGGAGAGGACAAAGGACAGTAGCAATGGGATAACTGAAGGCAATGGGAAGGAAAGAATATAGGTAGCGTTAAAGGGAGTAGGAAGACCCAAAACTAAAAGTTGGGTGTAAAGAATAGAGCGTTCGTTAGAGAGTGCTGAACATTCGAATAGGATGTGATTTGAATCACAAATACAAGAAGGCTCAGAAGCGTGAAGAGAGCAGAAAGGAGAAGGGGACAAAGCGAATCGAAAGCGAGAAGAGGGGAGAAGAGAATGATTGATTCTAAGCCTAATTAAAGAAACAACAGTGGAACGACGACAGATAGGAATAGATTGAAACCAAGGCAGGAAACTAGGAACCGGTTGAATAAGACGGTACTGAGAAAAGCGATTTGAGAACATAGATGGATACATGTCAGACCAAAGTCTGGAATGATTAGAGCGTGATAGAGAAAGAATGTCTGAGGAAGAGAAAGAGTCGAGGAAAGGACCAGTGCGGGCGGTTGAGCGAGCTAAAGAATCAGCTGAGTCATTTCCCTCAATATTGGAATGACTAGGGACCCATAGAAAGTCTATGGAAATGGAGCGGAACGAGAACAAAGAGGAGACAAGAGATCGGATAGAGAGGATGATACCGTCAGTAGTATAAGAAGGAGGAGAGGAGATAGCTTGAAGAACGCCTTTGGAATCAAAGACAATCAGGAATTTGTGAACTCCACTCGTAGAGGATATGAAATGAATTGCACGAAGAATTGAGATCGACTCGGCCGAGAAGATAGAGCAGAAGGAAGGAAGTCTGAAGGACTCAGAGTGTAGGAACGTAGGAGACGTATACGCACCACCCACGCCCCCATCACTCTTGGAGCCATCCGAGAAGATTAAGGCATGGGAAGGAAAAGAAGAGTTCAGCAGCTGAAAGAATTCGAAGTTGACTACATTGTGAGAGGAACAATTAGCTCGGACCGGAAGAGAGGAGAAATTGATGGGGTGCCATATGCTATTAAAGTCGAAAGAAAAGTAAGGAAGACTGTTATAATAGAAAACGTAGGGAGAAAAATTGGAAACACGAGCAGCTATATGTGATAAAATCGGAATTCTATGAGGCGCCAAGCGCCAGTGATTTTTGATATAAAGATAGGAAGGGATAATATTGGATGACAAAATGGGGAGGCGTTTTATTAAAAATCGATAACCGAGGAGTGAACGACGAATGGAAAGAGGTTGAGTGGAAGATTCGGATAGAATCGCAGGAATAGGAGAAGATCTTAAAGCGCCAATGCATAGGCGAAGGCAGGAATTCTGAATTGCGTCAAGTTTCGAAAGGAGAGACTTGGAGGCACTGCCATAAATGAAAGAACAATAGTCGAGTTTGGACCGAATAATCGATTTATATAGAATTAATAGAATGCACGGGTCTCCACCCTATCTGAGCGGTGATAAAGATTTGAGGAGATTAAGTCTTTTGATCGAGGAATTATAGATATAATTAATATGTTCATGAAATGTAAGGCGACTATTTAAGAAAATACCTAGATAACATATGGAATTAACAGTGGGAATAGGTGTACCAGATACGCTGATGTTTATAAAAGCATGATTAAAGGGGCGGAGAGCAAAAATTATACAGGAAGACTTGGAAGGGGAAAGAGAGAGGTGGAGTGTAGATAGAGCATTGCTAAGATGGAACAATGAATGGTTTAACTCGTTGGTGGCAGAGGACAGATCATCTGAGGTGGAATAAACTAAAATGTCATCAGCAAAAAGGAGAGAGAAAGAGGGAATAGGAAGCGAAGCAATATCGAAAGAGTAAATATTAAAAAGAGTGGGGCTAAGGCAGGATCCCTGGGGAAGCCCACGATAGACGCATCTAGAGGTGGAAAGAGAAGGAGAAGATAGATAAAGAGTTCTATGTTGAAAGAGGTTGAGTATAAGAGAAAATCTATCCGATCAAGCTCTTCAAACTTTTCTCTGTATGTTTTTCTGTCCAGGCGAGTCACGCCTCCTGCCTGTAACTCCTTTTATTATCATTCCTATTCTTAAAAAAAAAAAACTCCTCCCTTCATCCGATCTTCTCAGTATCGCGCCTCAGAAAATTATTTGAGGGCGTGGCTTAGCGTCTGTTCTGGTGGCTCGAGCACAATAACGTTTTTCCTCCCAATATGTTTGGTTTCCGTTCCGGCTTAGGTTCTGCCGACTGCGTCAGTCTCTTTATCTGTCATATTTACAAATCTTTTATCGACAAACAGTATTAAATTACGTACTTTTATCGATGTTCATCTCCCTACTCTTCGAGATAGAATGATAGCAATTGCCATCCCAACGAATTTCTTTTCTCTTATTATCAATCTGATGTTAAATCATGTTATTCCCCTCTCTTCTCCATCGTTCCAGGCTACAAGAATTGTTTCGCATGGTCTTCCTCAAGATCTCACCTTAGTCCTACTCTTTTTAATATTTATACTATTTCCTTCTCTATTTACAAACTCCTCTTTCTTGTTCTTTTCCGATGACACTGTTTTCTTTTCCTCGTCCTACGGTATTGTAGATGCGAACGAAAAAGTAAATTCATCCCTGGCTACACTGGAACAATCTTTTTTCTTTGAATCTTTCTATCTCTCTTTTAAAATCTCCACTTATTGTTTTTTTTCTTCGTCGCTCCAAGTCCGCTTTAATCTATGTATCGTTAAACTCTGTACTTATCATTCGTAAAGGTTGCTTTCGCTATCACGTTGTATTTTTTAATAGTCGTTTGCTCTTCCACTATCATGTTAATTTCCTTTCCTCTCCTGCCCTTAAAAGACTAAATCTGTTGAAAGTTCTTTCCCAACAAAGTGGGGAGGCGATTCTCTTTTCTTCATTTCTCTGTATAAATGCATTATCGGTTTTAAACTCGACTACTGCTTCTTTATCTATGTCTGTGCCTCAAAATCACTTTTTTACAAACTGTATATAATCCAATAATCTTGTATTCGTCTTTACCTTGGTGTTCTTAGATCCTCTTTAAGATCAGCAGTTCTCGTTGAGTCAAACTCGCTCCATTTCATCCACAAATACTATTTATGATATCCTTTCTTGCATAAACGCTATCATTCTCTAGACTTATTCCTTCATACCTTTCTATTCTGCAAAATTGGCGCTTTACTCTCAAGAAAATCCTATCTTAACCCACATTGCTTTGCGGATGAATTTCTTTTTATTCTATACAATTTCTTATAATAATCTTTCCTACTTTTCCTTAAATTTTGTAGATCTTTCCAATCGTGCCAATGTATTCTTTCTTTCTCTTTCCCCTAAATCCCTCCCAAATATAACAGTTACGCAGGAATTCTGTAGTTTTATCAAATTCCGATTTTCTTTTCGCAAGACCATTTTTACGAATGGGTCGAATGGGACTAATGGTGTTCGGGCCTCTTTCATCCTTCCGGACCTGAATTTCTCTGAGTTTTTTCATCTCCCTTCTCTCTGTACCATCTTCATCGCCAAGCCAATGGCCATCTTACGTTTCATAATTCATATCATCTCTCATCAATTTCCTTCCAAATGTTTGATTATCTCTGACTCCAAGTGTACTCTTAAAGCTATTACCTCACATTTTCCTTTTCGCTGCTCCGATTTTTTTATCCTTCGTATTCACTCTCATTCTGTCTACATCGATTTTATCTGTATCCCTAGCCACATGGAGATAAAATGGCAGATTCCTTAGCTCAGACTGTTGAATCTTCCCTCTTTTATTTTACTCATTTTCTTCCACTTTGTAAACAGTTTCTACTAGATTCTGGTCAAGTATTTACGTCTCTCCCCTTTCTAACTTTCCTTCTACATTTCCATTCAACCTAATTTTCCTACATGGCCTTGTTTTTATGATTTTTTTTCGCTTCCGCTATCGTCTCTATTATTCGTTTACTAGTAATCATGCTCTCCTTCCTTCTTTACGTTTTCGTTTGCTTTTTTCGCATTTTCCCCTAATTGCCCTCTTCATCCTTATGACAAAGCCGTATGTGATCCTAACCATATCTTCTTCGAATATTCTCTTAAATGAACGTGCCGCTCTATGTTCTGATCTGTTGTCACTCGAACTTCTTAATCCTCATTGCGCCTCTTATATCTTAACATTCCCGTCGATCTGTATTGTTCCGATCCTTAGTTCTTTTATTCTATCAATATCCGATCGAATCTATAACTGATTCTTCTCCCTCATGTCATTTCTAGACTAGGATCCGCTGTAGATGTGCTCGAGGAGGGAAAAAAAAGATTCGTGTTAGCCAAAAGTACTTAAAAATTAAATTAAGAAAAATTTAAGGAAACAAGTTTTAAACAATCGTATCGACATTCACTTTTTTAAATAACAAATGTTACGTTTTCAAATAGGCTAGGCAATACAAACACAGCTTTATTTATTTATTGTTTTTTTCTATGCAATAGGTTAATTTTCAATAAAATGAAACTTTCTTTTCAATTGCATTTTTCACAATTTCAACACAAATTCCTTTCAGCCACTTTTGATAAGTTTACATCTGCTTTTAAGATTTTTAAATCCTCCATTCAATTTTTGTATTGCGTACTTATATACAAACTATATTTTCTTTTCAGTTACAAAATTTCACACACTAGAAGATTGATCAAGTGAAGCCTATTGAAATAAACTTTGAGAAAAATACTAAGCGTGATAAGCCATAATATGTCCAATAATTTAATATCTCATTTAGATCAAATTTCAGACTACACAAGATCAAGTTCGAAGTAAAGAATGTTTATTCAAGATTTGTCTAAAATTTGGTTATTTCCTAATTAAGCCTAAATTTAGTTGCGTTCTGTTTTCCGATGAAATAGCAATCCTCAAACAAAATAATATCTATAGCTTAATTTAATAATATCTTAATATTTGGTGTCTTTGGCCACAGTAGCAGTACACGGCACCACAAAAAAAAAAAAAAAAAAAAAAAAATAGCAATCGATCATCTTTTAATGTAAAATTCTGTATAAAACAATTTGTCATTTATTAAATGTTATGCACGCTATAAAATAAGCTGTTTCCAAATAGTCACTAATGATTCCAAGTTCTAGGGAAAAAAAATTAGTAATTATCACACTTAATCCAATTGCTTAATTTTTTTTCTATATGGACATATTTTTATTTGTTGATTGTTATGAACAGTGAGTGGAAACTGATATAAATTCGGTAATAGATAACAATCGTTTAGATTTAATTCGATCGCATTTCTTCTTCGAAACTGTTCTATTTTCGGATTTTTCAATCCTCGATAAATTACGGGCGCGATATTTTTAAGAGTTTAGTTAAATTCAAAAATTCCGACATTAAAAAATAATTTGATAATATTGCTTTAGCGGAAAATAATGAAGAAGATATTTTCCAGGGACATTATGTAAAAAAATTACTAGCTTTTACAGACTAAAATAAACTTGTGATCGATACAAAAAATAAATAAAAAAACAATGAAAAAATTGTTGAAAACATTGGGAAACGAAATCGAGACCGATTGCAAAAGAAATATTCGACATTCGACGAAAATTTCGTTATCGAAATTGTTTATAAATAAATGCAAGTGTTTTTCGATCGTAACGCATTAATATTTTGTCCACGTTTCATGGTAATATCGACGCTCTTAGAGGTAACGCTTCGATAATCGATATTAACATTTTTTTTTTATTAGAAACATTGAGAACGAACCGGTATATAACGAATACAATGTTCACGGAACATTAACCACAATTTTAGAATGCAGAAAAGGCTGTTATATAACTTCAAATCAAACGGAAATTCCAACCCGGATTCAAATAAAACTATACTCCAAGCGCCTAACTGAAATTTTTGAGCTTTATTACCTATTTATCGTGTTAAAAGAATTACTTTGGACCGCTTTTTTAACCAACTTTTACATGTAATAACATTAATACTATAAACAATTTATTACAGAAAACCATTCGCAACAAAAACTGTCAACCTGCGGTCAGAGCGATTAAATGCGTCCTGCTTATTCAAGGTACAGTTAACTCCGAAAGCAGTTTGTGAAATATAAAAATATTTAGGGGTGTAATAAAAATTTTGAAAGTGAACAAGGAATAACAGAAATATTTGGGTAATTGAAATATAGGATGCCTATGTTATTTGTCAAAATCGTCCGCATAGGAGACCAACTCGTATTTATTACGTTACAGCGTTTACCTATCCTGCAGTGAACCATTGAATGGAGTAGATTCCCCCGGGTGAAACCTAAGGCAGATGCCTGAGAAATACCATATGTGGCCTTTTTGCATTGGAAGGAAGTGCCCAGCTCAAGACCCGCAACTCTTTTTCAAAATAATTTACAATCAAATTGATAATATATAGATTAAAATGATTTGTCGTCAGTATGTCGACAGTAGTGGACCATTTGTAGTTGTCAAAAGCTCCGTTGATTTCAAAGAAGATGACAACCATAGATCCACTGTAGACAACATTTGATTCTAGTTAAAAATTCATGTACTGCACCCTCTGAAAAATTGACTGTGGTGTAACAGGTTTTTACGAGACACTTCACTTAATAGGAATCCCAAGACAACCTTTTCAAACACACCTTGTCAATGGAATTTAGAAGTGAAATTGGACGATAGCTGCTACGGGATCTTTACCAGGCTTGGAAAGCAGCTTTATATTAACCACTTTTCAACACTGAGGAAATATTTGGAATTTGATACACCTGGTGGAAAGCGTAACAAAAAGTTATGGAAATTTAAAAAGTTTACGACTCTGTTGTTAATTTAGTCTGCAGCAGTTGCTTTTTTGTCTTTTAAATTTTTAACGATGTCATCCACTACATGCGAGGTGATGCCAAGCGGTTTATCATTACTAATTGTCGTGTTTTTTAAAGTTTCATAATTTTTGTTTGGAAAGAAATGACGTAATAGGAATACTTGTCAGCAGGTCGCTGATCAGACCTTATTTCAGGAGTAACCAGCCTATTCTTCATCAACATTTGTACGGTTTCCCCCAGGCTGCGCTTTCATTGAACAATCTCTTCCAATGTCAGAGCTTGGCTTTGGCAATTTATTTTTTATATTAAAAGTTTAACTCAGCTAAAATAATGTTTAAGAAGAATAAATAAAAAGTATTTTTACATTTAGATTTTTTTTTTTCGAGCTATATTAATTTTATCTTTAATTTTTTGAAGCTTAATGTTCCACTAGTCATTAGCGGGAGCCCTAACTATAGTTTGACTCCTGACAGCCATGCTGGAAATGTAAGTATTAAATTTATTAGTAAATCAATCCAGAGCCGATCCCTAGATACATTTCTGAACATTGTCAGCAAAAATATTAATGTAATTACAATTGAAGTTTTTGGCAAGATTGTTAATGTTAATTTTGGTGTAAACTCTTTGGGGAGGGACACCAAACCTAAGTGTAATATTGAAAATTATATTTTTATGAAAAGATAAGTCAAAGTGTTCAATCCACAGTCGGAAAGGATAAATACACATTCGACTCGTTTAGTGGAGTTGAAGTGCGCATTTCTACCGTCAATAAAAAACCTTGTTTATGCTTTTTCTAATTTTAGGTCATCATGTCATTACTCTGTTGAAGACCGACTTCGCATTCAAGAGAACCGAACTCTACATTACTGTCTCCTTTCGAGTACTGATATTCGATCTACTATTTGACGAATTTCTCGAATTGTTAAATGCTTGACGCAAAATCCAAACTGATAGTTTGAAATTGATTTTTTGGTCACTACTATTTTTAGTCTTGAAGCAGCATTTTAGAAATCTCGGATAACACTCTTAACAAAATTACTGGTCTATAGAGTATTATTAGATTTTGGTATGATCAATTCTTTCCGCAAATTAAGATAACAACCAAAATCGTAGTATCGAGTTGTGTAGATAAGGAAGCATTAGAATACGCTTAAGTTGCAATTTTTTTCGCTATTTCACCTGTTATTTTATCCCTCCTAGGGGCTTTCCTTACCGCATGTTGGAAATTATTTTTTGTATCTTCCTTGCAGTTATATGTTTCGCTGATAATGTTATTCAACTAAGCGATCGTTATCACGATTTATATTACCACATGGCTGAAGAGCATTGTACAAATATTCTCCAAAGGTAGCAGCTCTATCCTCATCAAGCTCAGCCCGTTCACCGTTAACTTTTCTTATAATTAGGCATTTCCTATGGCTATGATTATACTGATAAATCTTCAAGATTTAATGTTGTTTTTAAACTGGATAATAGAACAACTAACTGACTGTTGAAACAACCTTTCGTCCGATGTTCTAAGCCCGAATTATGTTCCTATTTTGAGATTTTTTTTCAGGCGCCATTCCAAGAGTGGATTCCGTGCAACACTAATATATGCATATTCGTTGAATTTCGCAAAAGAAGAACCCCCGCGAACTTAGTCCCGGGGTCTTACACGATCGAATGACTGAAAAAGGGAGAAAGTATACGTACAAAATATTAACGGTTCAAGTCTGCGCCTTGCTCGCTGGACGACACTTAATACCCGAATTTAACGAAGAAAAAAAACTTGTATCGCTGAAACTGATTTATTGCTCATTCGTAAATACATAGTATTGGGAAAATTGACGACTAAATATTTGAACTACAAAGCATCTTGAATGACGCGTTCGAAGAATGCAACATTGACAGGGAGATTGATGGATGTCGAGAAACAAAACCGTCGTTAGTTAGCGACCGTGATCCGTTTTAAAAAGGAAAAAAAGAACTAAAACTATATCATCGACAACAACTGTAACACTTACTCCACCGGATGCACTATCTGCCGCCGGGTTTTTTACACGTCTATTTCTCAGCTAAATGTAGCTCAACTAACATCGAACGACGGACATACCGCGTACATACCCTGTGCTTTTCTGTCATCCGCGAACACCAAAACGTTCAACCAGGTTCAATCCTTGTCCGCGCCGAATTTACAACAACCTAAGCATCCTCGATATGCGTTTGCCAACGAGAATGTAACATTACAATGATGCTAGAGAGGCCGAACATTGAACGATTTTGTGGCGAAGTGATAATTTAGAATTCTGGCATCGTCGCAAAATATTAAATTCGTGTCACTGCGAAGGTAATTGTATTCACTTTTTAGCGATGGTATTTTATTACATCCTACTTTAGCGTGTAGACTGTATTATTTTTCCAATTTCAATCGGTACGCTGGTAATAACATCGTTTAAATTAGTAGTATATAGTGGCCGTTTTAGAAGAATCACCTATGTTATTGAAAAATGAGTCTAGTATATATTTCTTCTATTATTTTTAAGCATACATCTAATCACGTGTTTAATGCACGCTATTTGAAAATTTTGTCTAATTAATTGACTAATGGTTGTTTGTAATCCTTGTAGATAGGTTCAGAACCAAAACACGCTGGAACCTACGGTCAGAACCTAATTCAGGTATTGTATTACAACTAGTATTGATTTTAAGTATATATCTTTTGCGACAAAAAAATTTTTCGTATACGATTTCTGTGTGAAGGCCAGTTAAGCCATCCCGTGTAATCACATTTAAATTACCTTGATTAAGTTAACGATCATTCTCTTTTTAGAATTAGCTTCATTTCAGTTCCGTACATTATGTTTAGCATTTAAATTTTCCCCAACAATTACTCTTGAAATTAAGCTGTTAATATTCGTTTTTAACCTTACCTTAGGTAAAATGTTGTGTGGATAACGTTGCAATAATAGAGTAATTGTAGTGGATTATATTTAATTGTAACGGTTTGATACGTCATACATAGCCTAAGCGTAATTTTAACATGATTTAGAATGGATCTAACTAAGTTTGCTACACTTCCGTGAGCTCTTTGGTCTGCTTCGCTATACACGAGGTTATATAACCCTTTATATTAAAGCTATTTGCATAAAAGTATATTCAAGTTCGTGCTTTTCGTTATCAGTCCATCGCAATTCCTTAGCGTGCTAATGATCTATCTGTAGGTAAATTAGTATTCATAGTAACAATTTATCCAATACTTTATATAAAATTGTGAACTAAGATATAAATTATAAAATAATTCATTAGCGATGAAAATTGTTTCATTAATCTGAAATTACTTTGATCGTTAGCGTTTTAGTTGTACTATAACGAGTATTATTAACTTCTTGTTTAGATAAACTATCTAGTTTATCTGTCCAATTTAGTTACTATGGCATAATTGATCAGCGGAGAGTGTGCTGATGGTATGGTTTCTGTTTATAGCTTTACTTAAACCCTGTACTCGGTATCGTATTAAGCGTTGTACTCAGAGCATCCCCTATGATTAATGAGATAATCTTCTTGACGTGGCGTACAAACTAGTTTAGGGTTTTCGAGTTGATTGCATTTCTTGAAACCATGTTTATTGTCAAGTCTTATGCACCAGAAGAACAATTTACAATCTTTTTGGAAATGCCCATTTAATTAGCATCTTTTACTTTATATGATTTGCTTATTAGATGTCGTTTCTTGCCCTTCTCCCTTAGTATACACAGGAGAACAGTCACTCAAAACAATGATGCAAATTTGTTACGAGCAAAGAATAATTTAGGTTTAGAAATTATTAAGGACCTATGCGGCGTGAACATGTTATTATAAAGAACAAAAGCCGTTTTGTTGTCAGCATTGCTTGCATTCATCGACCTGGAAAACGCTTTAATTAAACGAGACATAATCGGGTAATTTTACCGAAAAGATGCAGACATATCTGTAAGTTGTATTAATCGAGACTGTGGAAAGGAAACATACAAAGATGATATGGGAACAAAGGTTTCATAAAAATATTGTTACTATTTCGATATTAATTACAATGAAACGATTGTTTTTCATATTCGTTTGATTCGAAGATTACGTTGGCAACAAAAAATGACAGTATTCCATCAATTAGATTCGTGAATAAACAACTTGAAGTAGTCAAAAAGTTCTTATAGGTGCGCATAGTAAAGTACGTAAAGTAAGAAAATCATGAATGAGGTCTTCACGATGCTGATCACATCTTCTTTGGATGTTCGTTCCTTCCTTGCGAGCGTTATATTCTATATTCTCGTCTACTGAAATTCAAACTGCCTATTTCTTATTGTTCAACTTATATTCTGTCTGTTCACTCTTCATCCTCCAGCTATTCGTTCGACCGAATCGAAATTTAATTGACAGCTCCTTCGTTCCTGGTTGTTGTAGATTCCTAGTTGATGCAAAGAGAAAAAAAAGAGAAAAACAACGGCGAAAGAACGACTAACTAAAGCGATTAAAAGAAGTTGAGAAACCGAATATTTCACATTTTACAATGTCTAAAATAGGAATTGTTGCAGATAATCAACTCAAAGAGAAAAGAGGAGTTGGAAGAAAAAGAGCCTTGTATGCAACATTCAACATGTAACGAGCTTGGTGTGGAGCAAACTGTTTCATTCTGTATTCAATAAACAGACGCTTTGATAGTGAACGGAATTTAAGATAATTTTCATAACCAAGATCGCATTCGTCAATTAATTTTACCGCTTCCCCAACTTATTTATTCACCTACATCATTCGACGTTATACTATTTGCAGCCGCTTCTTTTTCAACGGTTGAGGTTCTTTGAAGTATCGTCACCATTGCTGCATTTAACTTGTACTACAGTAATTTCTTAAGGGGAGCCGTATAGAAAACTGTCTCGAGACCGACATAGTTTTGAATAAAATGGTATAAGGAGGAGCGAGAGAAAAAAGAATAATCGTTTATTAAAAGAGACTAGACTACATTTTCAGAAAGTTGATCGTCAGAGCAAAACAATATCGGACCACCAGCTTAATGCATACTTTAATCGTTGATGACAGAGATGATCATTGATAGTAAAGGCTGGCGCATGTGAGACAACGACGAACATGAACTATTAATAAACTTATTAAAGCATATAGAAAACGATCGGCTATATGGCTGCGATAGTTATCGCAGGTATTATGCCCATTAAATACGAATTGCAAAAATACATAAATATGTTTTTAATTAAAGCAGAAAGTTGAAATCAATCACAATTTTAGTAACGTAATTTTCATAGACATGCCCTTGTTACATTTATGAAAATAAAGTACTTAATGTAAAACAGTATAAAGTAATTTTAAATGAATATGAACAAATATCAAAGTACATATATGGGGGACAATTATAATGATGGGCTAGCGAAACAATAGTTTCCGAATATCATAGAACGAATAAATAATAAAGACTTTATGTCCAACTTTTGTTAATGCACAATTCATATCCGAATATAATATATTTATTTTAGATAATATTAGGCATTACATATTAAACGGATGTAACCATAATAGCAATAAAATTTTCGAATAATTTATACGCTACAGAATTCGTTAGAAATCTGTTTAAAGAGTTTAATGAATTTGTCGTGGAAGAAATTATATGTATCGTAAGAAAAATTCAATTATATGATAATACGAAAGATAGTTAAGTTTAAAATACTAATGTATTTAAGTTTATGAAAATATTAATTTAATATGATTGTAATTACAGAAGCCAAAAACTTAATTGGGTGGTGTTTGTATAGTAAAAATTGTAAATGAAATAAATAAACAGCCCTATTCAAAGTTTTTGGGAATAGGAAAAAAAAAAGGACTCTTAAAGCCAGCAGGTACGTGACGTTGACAACGGCAACTAGTTAAAATCGGCCAAGTTTTTTTTTCCTACCCTGGGCGCGCCAGCGGCCTTGACCCAACAACATGAAAAATTAAGAGGTAGAATTGAATAGCCAGACGGTCAGAAATGGAAAAAACAAAGGACAGCAACGATGGAATAACTAAAGGCAATGGGAAGGAAAGGATATAGGTAGCATTAAAGGGAGTAGGAAGACCCAAAGCTAAAAGTTGGGCGTACAGAAAAAAGCGTTCGTTAGAGAGTGCAGAACATTCGTAAAGGATATGATTTGAATCACAAATACAAGAAGGCTCAGAAACGTGAAGAGAGCAGAAAGGGGAAGGGGACAAAGCGAATTTTCGAGAAGAAGGGAGTAGAGAATGATTCATTCTGAGTCTAATTACGGAAACAACCGTGTAACGACGACAGACAGGAATAGAATGAAATGAATAAGACGGTAGTATGAATAATGATTAGAGCATAAAGATGGATATATGTCCAGTCAAAGTCTGGAATTGGCACAAGTTTATGGGCCCAACTTGACCATATCGGTTGCCACGGTACTCTTACTATTAGGAATACTGCATTTTATGATAGCTAAGCAGAGTTCCGTAGGCTATACTCAGCTGCATCGGTTACCCTGTTATTATTGCTGCATTATCCTTTGGACTGCTAGTTGTACGGGTTCTAGTATCGATTTCTTTCGACTCCTTTGTTATTTCCTCATAGTAGTTCTGGCCGTCTCCTTTTTTCCCGAATAACTTTCCTAGCCACCTCATTTTCCCTTCGTCCTGCGTTCTTCTTTCTTGATGGATAATCGTCCGCTGCTGACAAGCTCAACAAATTTATGAAAATAAAAAAAAATGAAAAAATTGCCGCATTATACATTACAGGTCGCGATAATCACTCTGTTGTAGTCAATAGCATTCTTTAATCTTCCCTATTGGTAACCATGATGGGGCTTTACCGTTCTATATAATCAACTAACATTAATGACCTAGTCCCGCACTGAAGGAATGGTTTAGTCCTTAGGATATTATAATATATTCGTAGGTTAGTGTTATATAATTAAGGTGTATGGATTAAGTTCACGAGCACTATTTATGGTTTTATCGATACAAACTCGACTTCTACCGTAAGTAAGCTCGTCGTTGGTAATTTTCTACTACTTCGTACATTTCAAAGGAGACTCAAACTTCTGCAGAGAAAACCTCTTGTCGTCACACCGATATTTCAGTTCTAGATCGAGATTTTAATTCGCAAAGAAAAATTGTTCACCTGTTCGCGGATCTGCTGTGTTGTTTTCGGTATACCACATTTGATTTCTCGTTTCGAGATGTCCTGCAAATCCTCTTAGTGTGGCTGCCGAGATGAATTAACATAAATCAAAATTCCAATAGTTTCTTAGTGAACGATAACGATTTTATTACTTTTTAACGTTTACGCCGAATTTCGTGACACTTTTCACAATGCGATCGATGAACAAGGCGGATGATGTATGAGCAAATTCAATTACTCCTGGAAAAATATTTGTAAAAGAAAGAAATCAAACATTCACTTTAATACTTACATCTGGACTATCGTTCACGTGCGACTGGATCAGTTGAAGAGAATTCCTCGCCCCTATCATTCCGGCTGAAGAATCGTCGGAAATTAAATAGTGATCCTGAGGATGTAACGAATAACTTCCATCCAGTCTATTCATATCGAGCGTCAACTGTTGAAATTAACTGAAATATTCCTTTTCGCCCTGAAATAATAATTCGAATTTACTGAACAATTTTTAAAAATGTATTAATTTTTGTCTTGCCGTATCATTAACAGTACCACAAATTTTGTTACGGCAGTGCAAACTCATATTTTAGCGTCTGTTACATTTAACGAAAAACACAATAATAAAACAGCGTCGTATTATTAGAGTAGCAAAAGTTAAACTTTTTTCATTTCTCGGAAGATTTTATGTGGTACTTGAACGAAAACGTAAAATCAATCGGCGAAATATCTCTTTTATTGGGTTCTAAATATCCCGCCTTTTGTGATTCAAACCGATATTAATCGTAATTACTAAGTAATCAGGCATTCTTGCATTCACGTTTTAATATCATGGTTAAAATATAACGGCCTATTTGCGTTTCCTTATGCCATCCATTTTTATTTTATCTTTTTTTATTTTTAGTTTCTGAAAAACATTACGAACATGGGCGTCGCCAGTGAGGGGCAGGGCGCAGCTGCCCCACTGGAGCCTTGAAACTTTTTAATCAACTAACCATGATAAGTATTTATAGGCGCGTAATCATGAACAATTTGCCAGAAACCCGTGAAAATTATGTTTCAATTAAGAATTTATTCTTGTTTAATAAAATATTAAGCCTTTACAACTTATAAATTTTATTTTTCCTATAACTCATATCCTCTTTCTATCATCTTGCTCCCCCCTGGCGGCTGGCAACTCATCTTGCCCCCCCCCTGGCCCATCAGTTGGCGACGCCCTTGATAACGAATATTAATATATCTGTTAATTACACTCATTGTTCAAGTTTATTGTGCAGTAAGTAAATTTAAATACACCAATATAAAATAATTATCTAATTTTTTTATTAAATACTCGACGCGTTTCGAGGACGAAGCTTCATGATCACGGGAGTTGTTATAATATATAAAATTTAATAAAGACAATAACTGAATATAAAAATAATGGATTTAAATCAATAACAAAAGTCGATTATTGTACAATTAAATATAAATTACGAAAAATGACTAATAAAAATAAAATTAAAATATTTAAAAGTTTAAAGATGTTAAAATTTTCGTAGTTTCTAGAAGCCATTTCAGTATTTATATTTCCGCTCGCATTGATGAATAACGATATTAGTGCTTACTTATGGTTTAAAGTGTAATCCGCTTAACCAAGGAACTAAGTGATATAAGCATACGTAAGAGATTTATATCTCTTCTACCTGTAGCATTAGAAGAAACCACTGTAGCCTTTCTCGGAGTCATAAAAAAACTGATCTTGCAGAACCTATTCTTTGATAACAGCACACAAAGCCTTGCAAAATGATCTAGCGGTTAAGAACAACCGGCCGTAGGAAATTTCTTACTTCGTTTTTTTTTTTTTTTTTTTTTTTCGGCATGTCAGGAATAGAAAAAAAGACAAAAATGTGAATAGCACGAATGAACTGGGATGATGAACAAAGAAAGCAGAAATAAGGTGTGAGAACGTGCGGAATAAGGATTGAAAGGTCTGAGAGATCAATAATGAACTTTTTAAGAACTTTTTCCCTAATGTAGATAAAAACATGATTTTCAAAATTTGTCGTAGAATTTAATATTTCTACAAATCGCCAAAATTACAGCATTTTACGGTTAATCAGAGCTGAGATCAAATACCTCATTTTAAGCAAAAAAGATATATATATATATATATATATATATATATATATATATATATATATGGGTGGTCCAAAAGTCATTGCAAATCACAAAATTATGGTTGCCATAGTTACGGATATTCCAACACAATTCTGAAGCCTCATACTAAAGATGCTCTTACCATACCACTCTACAGTTTACATGCGTTCGTGCTGTTACTTATCACCATAACCCGTATAATATACTACATTTTTCATGGACGCGCTAGTTTATTACACACCTCTTCGAAAATTATGCAATGACTTTTGGACTACCCCGTATATATATATATATATATATTCACTTAAGACGACCAAAATACACAGCAACATCTACTGGATCCTAGAAAGCTGAAATTCGGAATTGAGAACGTAATGGACAGAAAAATTATAAAATCGAAAAATTTCCAATTAACCCCAAAATGGGCTTAAAACAGTCAAATTTTGACATGACTCCTTAAAACAAAAATTTACAACCAAGCCTATGTGAAACATAAAAAGTTCAAATTAGGTATATGCAACACTCATAGCATGTAAATTTTGAAAAAATTTAAAAAATTTAAAATTTATAAATATACAGCTCTTAATGGGATGAAAACCCTAAATTTTGAAAAATTTCTATAAAAATTGAAATTACCGGAAAAATCTACTAGAACCGCGGAAAGCTGAAATTTGGTATGTTCAAAACTTGTAACATGTAAATAACAGAGAAATTACGAAACCTAAAAATTATTTATAGAGGAAGCCCTAAATAGGCTGAAATTTGGAAATTTTGACGTATTTTTACAAAAATCAATATTCCGAGCAAAATTAACAAGACGTAGAAAACTGAAATTTGGTATGTATAACACACCTGCATGTAAATAACGGAAAAATTATGAAACCTGATATACTCTGGACACAAACCCCCAAATGGGCTCATAAGTTTTAATATTTAAGTATACTCTCAAAAATTTAATTTTGTTGCATAGCCCCTAATATAAACATAAAAAGTTCAAATTTGGTACTTATAGCATTTTTAAATAATGATCAAATTGAAAAAAATTAAAATTTATGAATACAGAGCTTTAAATGGGCCCAGAACTCCAAATTTTGAAAAATTTCTGTAAATACTGAAATACCCAGTTGCATTTTAATTATATATTTTTTAGATCCCTAACACCGTATACAAATAATGATTGAGTTAACACCGCCAAGATTAATGAAACAAAATAATATATAAATAAATTTTTGACAGTATTAATGTATTAATGAAATATATTTAGTTATTAATTTTTATGATGTGTAAAAAGAAATAGCAATCCAAAAAATATATAATTAAAATGCAAACACAAACTGATGATGAACATTTAATTCATAAAAAACTTGGCACTTAATTTTTCATATCACAAGTTTTTTTTTTCCGATAAAATGGCTAATTGTGTAATATTTTTGTACAAGTAAAATTTACAGTTGACAAACTTGGCTGTATTTTTACAATATTTTGTTTTTGTTGAGATATTATTTATATGTTCAAGTAAATCTTTATTATTTCAACGTTTTCAATAAATTCATTAATTTTATATAGGAAAGTCTCTTAAATATAACTAGTCTAGTCACCATTCGTGTTATATGAAAATTTAGCACAACTTTTTATCATAACGCTAGTAACTACGGCAAATTTAATAATATTCTTACAACTGAATGAGCTACCCCAATTGCATATCGATAACTAAATTGATGCGAAAGGTTTCTCTCCGGGGAAGAATAAATCATCGCTTCCCCTCGCCATATACCTGTTATTGTTAGGTTTTTCGTCTTCTTTAATTTTGAACCTTTTGGGGCGCCGTATACTCGGGTTTAATACGTATCCTGTTTTTACGGCAAGTTTTTAAGAAGAAAATTAAACGGACATTTCATCTTGACAGCAGGTTCCGTGATAGCTTAGATACGGTTAATTCCGGATTGGTTGCTAGGCGGTGCAGGTAAAAATCATCAGCTGCTAATTCGCCTTTCGAGACCATGCGCAATGGTACCTGTATTTTCAAATCATCGGAGTAGTTTTCGATGTACGCGCAGATGTGAACACTATTTTCTCGTTATACCAATCGCAACTGGTTATCTCTTACTTTCATTATCAGTAGCAGAGACGTTTGAACGAATCCGGCGTTACTCCATCGTATACATTTTAAATATTATAGGACCAAGCAATCATGATCACCTACACTATGCATTTTCTTTTTCCACCACGTCAGTATAAAGTAACTTCGTTGCTATCTCTTATTTAGTATCGGTATTTTTATTCTTTGCCATAATAGAAGCGTGGCGTGACCAAATACAAATAAGTGATAATAATTTTAAATAATTTTGTATAACTTTCTGAGCAGGCAATATTTTGATACTTAATGAAACATTTAATAATAATCGTAGAAGATGACAGTTATTACTTTCTTTTTAAGACTGTGAGTTGATATACGCCTTCCACGTGAATGTTTTTTCTTTTTTTTTTTTTTTTTTTTTTTTTTTGAAATCAAAACTGGTAATTTAGCAGAAAAATACGATCTGAAAGTATTTCAAACAAATTAAAGACAAAATTCAATGAAAACCAAAAATTAATTTGAAAAGCAAAAAATAATCCATTAATTTCAATTCGAAATTTATCCAAAAAATAACAAAAAAGTTTGCTAAAGGAAATTCGATTAAAATCTGTATATACATAAGTTGCTGAGAGTCGAAAATATCGAATATTAAAAAAAAATACTATTTCTGATAAATTAAATTTGCGATTATTTCTTTTTAGCATTCTCTTTAATTTAACCTGCCAACGTTTTGCGATAAAATTACTGCAATTTTACACTCGGAAATAAGCAATTTTTTTTCTTCCACTCGTAGTTTCTTGGATTCTCGAAGCATAATATACTTTCTATTGCTTTTTGAGCTGCAGCCGAGTTTTCGGTACGAAAACCAAAACGGTAAAAGAAGTTACCCTTTAAAGTTTTTCTTTTTTTTCGTTTTTTTTCCTCCTCTGCGCCTACTGGCCATTACTTTTATTTTTTTTTTTAATTTAAATAAATTGCATTTTATATAGTTATATTACTATGTTTTTTATGTTTTGGTACAGAATGTAAGCAGGCTCCTGATCTGGTTCTCGCATAATCCATAATAAGGTTATTAGAATGGTCTTATAAAATGGTAATATTTTTTTAAAATAATAATCGGTTCTATGGTCATTTTATATTTCACGTTGCCAAATAATGCGTTCAATTGAGTCAATCACCCCGCATTCACATAAATTACTCGATATTCTATTCAGTTTATGTAGTATTTCCGGAGTTCTGGTGTGACCCGAACATACCCGGCATATGTGAGACGTATAAATTCTAGGCTTATTTTATTTGTAAAGCACGTCTTCTTCTGTATGTTTTTTTTTTTATTTTGAAGTATTTCTTCCCAAAATTCCCAATAAATGATTAATGAATATATCACTGTAGGAATTCTGGAACTTTTTTAATTGAACTTACAGATTTTTCAAGCGAAGTACCGACATTTAACGTTTTGAATAAGTACGTTTGTAATATTTTGTAATCGATAAAGATGCTTTTGAATAATTTAACGTACGCGTTTTGTTTCTTGGAGTAGTGTAAAATTTTCCTGTACGGCGAATGGGAGATAGATTATCGCAATGATCCATCTGGTAGAATGCGTGATTACCATCGAAACTGATGCAGAGGCCAATAATATCGAATAAAAATATTTAAAAATAACTATCGAAAAAATATCAATTATTCAGAGTGTAAAAATAAACTCTATTTAAATTATATGATTGTGAACAATCAATACCGTCTCTTTGAGATACCACTAGGTCAACATTACTAATTAATGGAAAATCCCGATAACTAGAAAATCTTCAAATTGGGTGTAACATCAAAAGGGGATAATTCTTTAAATCAATTTTTTCTATCTCATTTAATTTCATATAACAATTCATCTTCGGTGCAGCTTTAGACTCGTAAATCAGACAGTAAAAAAAAAATTAATTTTTATTTTCATTTAATTAAAATAACACGTCAAAAATTATTGTTTGAGGTTGCTTTTTTGCACCGTAATAAAATTGTTTTTATCGCATTCACATTTTACAATGAGTTTTAATTTGGCAAAAAATAATTGATACCCTCGTGATGGACCCCGTTTTTTTTCAAATCTCTTCCCCTCCCTTAAAATAAAAATTCAAATAGCTTAAAGAGGGGTTTTTTTTTTTTTTTTTTTTAAGGCGGCGTTATTACTTACACCTACCTTAATTAGCAAAATTAGGTAACTACGCTATTTCTATGTTAATTAATTTTGATTTTTTCGGCCTTCCTCTTTAATCATATTTTTCAAATGAAATTTTTTGATTCAGTCGATATTTTATAGCTGACAACGCATAACGTGCTTTAGAAAAGATAGAAATTATCTGATAGTTGTAGAAATGGTTCTTAATTATGGAAGTATGCAAAAAGGAGCAACCCTGAAATTATTCAACCATTCCAAAATAAAGCTATGCACGTGTAATTACTCTCCATGTTACATTTCAAATGCTACTCGTATAATACACATAAAGATATTAATACAAAAGTTGTAGAAGATCTGTATCACAGAACAGGAAAATGAAAAGGCTCTTGTTCTACAATAAATAATCTTCCTAGACGGTTAAGTGGCTTTAGTTTCAACAGGATATTTAAAAAAAAAAAAAAGAAATTAAAAAAAACTAATATCGGCCTAAGAACAAGAATTAGGGAACGCGTATACCCAAAAAACTGTCAAGAATATATAATACGGTGCATAAAACGACCTCAAAAATCACTTAAAAAATCATAACTCGTCACTAGATAAACCTATAACGCTGAAATTCAAAATATAGACTACAATGCAGGAGTACTTTCATAAAATTCAAAAATTACGGCACAAAAGTTATGTAAAGTTGCCCAAAAGTTCAAAAAAGCACAAAAAATGACGTGCCCCCCTAGCGCCGCGAGTATTGTAGTTAAAAATTTTGAACGCGGCTAAAAATGAGCTCATCCCCGTATATTTCTCTAGTTTGAAACATCCGGATTTCCAACTTTAAAACTGGACCCTCAGGGCGCCGAAAGCTCGAGATTTTGGAAAAAAACATTTTTTTCTTGGGCTTGTGATATATCATTAGAAAGATCTCTATTAGTCGGGAACGAAACCGAATTTCATTTTCTTAACCAAACTTTCAAAGTTGCTGCGAAGCTCAAAAAAGCCCGAATTTCACGCCATCACTTTGTTTCTTCTACCCCGATTTTCCTACTAGGCAAGTTACAAGTTTTCTCCCAATCCCGAAAGTACAACAATTTATTGATAAATAGACCGTTATCAAAAGCGTTACGTGCTAAAATACTCCGTCTAGAATGCACAGTGACACTAGGGTAATTCAAAAAAATGGAACTATAGGAAATGGAGGTGAACAGAGAATAGTAGTTAGATGAAAATGGCGGAAGAAAAGAGGTTATTATGCTTCCGGATAAAGAATTTGTCGCATGAGAGGACTGCTCGAAGATATCAGACTATAAAAATGGAACAAAAAGAAGAAAGTTTAAGTTAGAAGTGAGAGAGGGCTGGAAATACAAAGGCGCAGCTCCGTAAAACCGTCAGTGAAAATTACGAAAGACGAAACAATATCAGTACGCTATTTGCCAACGCGCGTTTTGCCGACACGAAAAAATATTTGTGATAGTAATTAGTCATCGTTATTTATTCCGATCACAGGTAAAAAAAAAGTGGATTATTTGAATTTTTTTGTACGACATAATAATAAAGAAGACCGCGATGCCGGAGAAATTAAGGAATGTTTTTGTACAATTCGTCCAGTTTTAAGCAAATTTGAATAGGGTTAGTATCTTGAGATTTTAAACGTTTATTAAGTGTTCCCAAGTCTACATCTGTACACAAAAGTGCCAAGGCTTTCGGATTCGGATGATAATGAAGTCGTTTCTGATGTTTTCAAGCATAATCATGTATTACTTCGTTGATCCGTTTAATCTGCGAATCCATACGGAGTGCATCATTGAAACCAACGATCATTAGTAATTAGCCGAAGAAACTTATTCGGAGCCGTTTGGATTATTTTTCGATTCATTAGCTCATCCGCCTATGTTTGTAATGTCCATATTAGACACGCGTAGCAGTTTTATATATATAGTAGAAGTTTGTTCTTTGGCTTCACGACGTTTGTTTGTTGGTTCGAAGAATGGAATGGTCCGAATATCATACGCGCGTTACAGTGATAGGATTGCGTAAGGCGGGCAGGAATGGTTAGCAGAGATATTCTCCCAACTTAAAATTAGTCAAAAGTTCGTCTATCGAACTATTCAATGTGTTTCAACGAGACAGGCGATGTGGAAGACCGTTCTAGGACCGACCGTTCCTGTACCGCTCGCACACCAAATGTTGTTGAAGCTGTACAAGCTTGCGTACGAAGGAACCCGCAACGAAAACAAAAAATACTCTATATCGCGCCACGCGCCATCTCTCGCATACTACGTGATGATTTACGTTTCAGAGCGTATAAGAGGTACATCGGTCACCTGTTGACGGACAAATTGGAAGAAATTCGACTCGAACAATCGAAAGATCTGCTTCTTGTGTTTTTGGTTCTGGACGCTACCGGGAAATTCTTTTTACCGACGAGAAAATTTTCGCAGTAGAAGAAACTTTTAACAAACAAAACGACCGTGTGTACGCCAGAAGCTCGTATGAAGCTAAAGACAAAGTTTCCAGAGTGCAGCGGGGCCACCACCCTTCTTACGTGATGGTTTGGTGGGCGATTTCATATCAACTCCCATTCATTTCTGTGAAACTGGTGTTAAAACTTCGGCTAAAGTCTATCAAAAGATGCTGTGGATGCTGTTGTGAAGCTTCTCAACCAAACCTTATTCAAAAATAAGCACTGGGTTTTCCAGCAGGGTTCTGCGCCAGCCCATAGGGAGAAGACGATCCAAAAGTGATTAGAAAAAAATGTTCCGGAATTTATTTGTCATTCCGACTGGCCGTCTGGAAGTAGGCCGGATTTAAACCCCCTTGATTATGGCATATGGCAGATTTCGGAGGAAAAAGCGTGTAGAAAGCCACACCGCAACCTGGAATCTTTGAAAGCGTCAATCACGAAAGCTGCAGCTGAAATTCCGCTCGAAACGTTGCGTCCGAGCATTAACGACTTTGAAGTTACGTGTGAAGGCGAAAGGAGGCCATTTTGAATGATTTTTTTACGAATCGATTGCTATGGAAATACGCTTTCCAAATATATTATTTTCGATTTTGTACCTCTTTGTGATCTCGAGATATTTCCATTTAACTGGTGGGCAGTATTTATGGCTAGACTGTGTATAAAGTCAAAAAACGGAGATGTGTTAATCCGTAAAATAAATGAGATTAAAAATTAAGCGACACGTATTTTTCACAAACTACTTCCGCGATTACCGGTCTCAAGAGCTTTTTAGTAAAAGTGGGAGGGAAGTTTAGAAAAAATACGGATCCATTCAAAAAGAAGGGGGAGAAGAAGAAGAAGAAGAAGAAGAAGAAGAAAAAGAAAAAGGTTTGAAACAGATATAAACTTGGCATAGCTAACGTTATTGCTCACTATCGAACCGATGTAAATACCATTTTATGTTGGTAAGTAACACAATCTGTTCTTGTAATCTCACACGCGGACAGATAACATTAAAAAAATCGCTAATTTATTTATTATTAATCTTTACAAAAAGTCAGTCATCGAAGTCTAGAGAAGACTAGAAAGAAAAACGCGTAAGGATCAAAGCTGAACCGAAGAATTTACGGGACCACAACGGAGCGGTCAAGTTAGAAAAAGATGGATGACAGACCGAGGATTAGGAGCAGCGATGACGACTGAAATAGTAAGAAACTCAGGTGACCAACAAAGTCGAGAACGAAATTTCTCACGTGGACGTAAAATCTCATTTATTTCGAAGTAGAGTTGCCTTTTTGTATTTGAGTTTTTCGTTTTTTCCCTTACGTATGAAACGAAAGCTGATTAAAATCATATATATTTAAATTATTTGGCAAAAGTCTTATTAAATATTGTTACATCCTTCGTAATTAGTTGTTGTACTACTGCTATTGGTTATAAATTGCAACAGCCGTAAGCGAAAGTACGAGGCTTTAAACAAATAACCGAAGGATCGAGAGCAAGCTGGGGATGCTGCAGCAAACTTCTTGACGAAAAAGGCACCACAGACTAGACTCAACCCGTAAAAGTACGCCGACAACGATCGGTAAAACGAACCGAAATCCGACATACAAAATTTTCCCCAAATCGCCAATATCAACGAACCCGAATACTTTAATGTAGCTACGTGCCGCAGAGTAGAAAATTACGTTAACTAAACACAACATGTCCTTATTTAGGTGAGATTAAAAATATCTTCCAGTTATTAATAACAATGACTGTTTAAACTTTTGCTGGATTCCCAGTCATCGCGGGATTGGGCTAAATGATGACGTTGATGCCGCGGTATATTCGCGTTCATTCCTTCCTCAGACTTACATCACAGGAGGCAGGCCACTGTATTATTGGATAGCTAATAGAGAGATAGACAAAATACTGGTAGATATTACGATATGATTCAATCTGATATCCCTTCGCTTCGTTGATATTTTGATATTCCACTGTCGTATTCCCGATCGACTTATTCATAAGTATGTCATGCTAGTTTGTAGATTGTGTATGGGGCATTGCTGAGTGACTTTAAATTTTGCAGACTCTTCTGAGTGCAACAGTAATCACATTAGTTCTACCGTCATTAATGACATTAATCACTTGCTGTTCAGCTGCGACAAATACGAACACAATAGAAAAAGGTTTTATGAAGAATTAATTTCACGCGGATTGTTTCTTCCCATTATTTACTCTGTTCCGGACATACTACAATTTTTACTATGGTTCGCTTTATAATTAATAACAAACATTTTGGTGTTATTTGTAATAATAAAAAAAAAAAAAAAAGAAAAAAAAAGAATTAAAGAAAGAGTTTAATGAAGAAAACGGGATTTTTGTTTATTTTTTCTCTTTTTTTTTTCTTTTCCCCCATTCATTGGAGTTTATTACTTCGTTGATGAAGACAGTTAATTTCATTTTATTCCTTATCGATCTATTTATTACATTCTTTATTTATTCTTATTTTTTTCTTGCATTGTAGTCTTCAGTGTGGCTACTTCCTTTTTCCCATCAGGCATTGTGAACATTGCCAGGTAATTGTAGTCATATTGCGAGATGGAAAATTTTTAATTTTTTCTTTTTCCTGGAAAGAAAAAAATCGTATTTCTGTTTGTTAAGTTTCATCAGGCATTGTAGGCACTACTCTGCAGTTGCGGCCATACTCCAGAATGATAACCTATTTTAATTTCTTATTCTGCTTTTCTTTTTGGTTAAATTCATTGGGCATTGTGAGCACATATTGTAGAATGCAATTTCCTTTCCTTATTTTTCTATTACTAGTAATTTTTCATTACTAATCATAGTGTAACTTGCTGGCTAAATGAACTTTCAGACCAAAAAATAAATAAAAATAAAAAAAACAAACAACAATGAGATATATCAAGTATAGCCGTCGTACAATATATATATTCTTATTATCCTACGATGACCATATACTCAACCTCATCGTTGGCTCGCTATATACGAACACAAAGAACAACTGATTAAATTTACATTACATGTTTCCGAACGAATATCTAAATCGAGAAGAAACAGCCCTGATAAATAAAGTTACGTTAGCGAAATTCCGAAATACAGACAATAAGAATAATTTTCCAAGCTAATATAATAAATATAAACGAGTTTTAATTTACGTTGCGATAATTTTAATATTTGAATAATGAATATTTTTACCATAGATACACTACATTTCGATACTCGGGGGCTTCACTACAATAATCAGCTTTTGACCGTTGACCGTGTTGAATTGTTCTTTTGACTTTGTCCTGCAACAATGTTTTTCACAATGTTTTTTTTTTTTGACTATTTTTATTTTTAACTTAATATGATTTTTCATTCTCAGGATTGTTAACATTTTTCTCGACGTCGTGAAATGTTGCAATTTCAAGAACTTCGCTGAAAGCGTGAGAGTTGTCGAACAGCAGCGTGTCTTATAAGTGATAAATATAGATTTTACCACGCAAAACATAAATTAGCCGCGTCGTCGATTAACGGCTTACACACGCATTAAACGAGACCACTGCCGACCGAAATAACTAAAAACTGAAATAGAAAAAAATAAATGGAAACCAAAAAAAAATTCTAACTAGCGTAAAATTTCATAGCAGCACACTTTAAGTTAAATGTAAAACTAGGAGAAGAAAATAAAAATTAAATAATTTTTGAAAATTTTCTTTTTTTAAGTACCCCCTGTTCTTTTGGAAAACAACAAAAAACAAAGTAGTTCATTTTGTACTACCGAAAAGTAAAAATAATTTTCTTTTCAAGATTATTTAAAAAAAAAAAAAAAAAAAAAAAAAACTATTTACACGTGACTAAAAAGAAAAATGCGGGACCCGCGTCTTTCTGTTTATATAACACGAAATCATTCTCGATGGATTTTTTTTCAAATCATAGTATACAAAAGTATCGTTAATTTTTTACTTTCGAAAATTATTTTAAAAGTAATTTTCTTGAAAACAAAACTACTTTTTTACTTAATTGTTTTTGTCTTTTCTTTATTACTTTTTTGAATGGAAAAAAAAAATATACCTACTTTAAATTTTTTTTTTCTTAATTATTAAATTATTCGATCGGTTAGAAAATGTATATTTTGTGCTTTAAAAATTTAGGGAGCATCTTCGAACCAGTAATTAACAGACTTACAAAACAATATAACAACAAAACGTGTCTTATACTTAAAAGCTACATTTTCTATCTAGCGATTCTGCGATATAGTAGTAAAGAGTTCGAATGATTATTTCGTATTGGCTTTATTTGTTGCTATTAAAGAGCGTGAAAATTAATCTATACTATATATTCGCCTTTATAATCATGTTTAAGCTGATGAGATTTTTTTTTTTCTTTTTTTTTTTTTTTTTTTTACCGAACATTTCGACAATTATTTATTTCCGTAAATGGAAATTTTATATGCAGAATTTCGAAATACGGTCCGGATTTGTAATTTTTAATTAAATCTCAATATTATTAATTAATTCTTTTTTAACCTATCGAAGACAAGGAAGTTACTGTAATCATCCCGACAATCGAAAATGTTACATTATATTTATCGTTTCTAAAGTATGGAGAATCCAAAACAAAAAAAAAAAAAAAACCCCATCTCAAATGAATTTACCTAATTCGTATAAACGGTAGCTGGAATTTTGTGGCACGATTGAAACAAATGTTGTTATTTACTTCCGATTTATGTAACTCGGTGGTAAGTGTATTGTTACGAAATTGACGTCATTATTGAGAAAATTTGCTTCAAGTGTTTATGGGTAATTTTGAAGAAAATGTGGGAAAAAATCCAGTTATTTCGTGAAAACTAACGTCACGATATGCAGAATTAAACATGATTACGACCTAATTATAATTGGGAATCCTGATCATGCGGCGAATTACCAAAGCAAATTGAAAAGGAAAGAAATCTGCCACTACTTTATTAGCAGCAGAAATTAAGCTAAAGAGTCAGATGGGAAGTGTGGGGAAGCGAAGAAAAATGTTTAATATGTAAGGCGCCAATCATTCATCAGTATCCAGTAGTGGTCGAAAATTCCGATTTGATGACCTGCTCGCTTTCCGGTGTGTTTGCAGTCTTGAAGAGTACTTCTGTGACGTCAGCGAGTCATCGCTAACAAGCGTTATAACACGTCTAAAAGCAGCGTACACGGGCACACTCACATATTATATTAAAGCCGTTAACGAGTGTCAGGTACTTCGTCACTTTCAGCGACTGCGCATTTTTCGCCGCGAAACTATAACTACGTTACCGCCGGTTTTATTGCAGCGTGTTCACACGTCTAATTTATAAATACGCTCGGCAAAAATCTGTCAGCGATAGTGTAGCGAACCGGCGATTTCTAGGTCGGCGATTTAGAAAAAAAGTCGATTAATCATTTAATGTGATTTTAATTCTCTTCTAAATAATGTACATCAATTTTTGTTTATTAGTATAATACGAAGAAGGTCCCGCGTAATTTTCACTTTTTTAAAGTTTACTTAATGTTCCTTTTCATTTATTTATTTATTTTCTATTTGGTTTTGCATTATTTCTCCTCGTTGTTCGCGTAAATAATTTCCTTTATCGAAATTTAAATGTCAATTTTCTTTTTAATGACTTTCTACAATCCTGCCTTCTTTTATCTCTCTATTCAGCCATCTCTTCAACTTTATCCACGTTTTGTTTTGATACTTACTTTCTCTTAAACGCTCTACAATCTCCGCTATTTGTCGCCTTCGCTTTAACCGCAGTCTCCTTTCCGCATTATTTCCACCGTCCTTATCTACTTCTACTCCATTTCGTCCTTTTCATCCTCCTTCTAATTACTTTTTTTGTGACCTTGATATCATGTTTTGTTTGAATGTTCGACCTTTTCTATCGAGTAATCGTCCTTCTACTCTTTTCTATTAAAACTCGGTATTCCTACTCACCTTAACGGTGCTTCTTACATTCTTTCATTTCCTCCTGCAATTATTCCTGCCCTTGAATTATTTTTATTCCCTGTATCTTTAAATGTTGAAAAATAAGAACTTTATTTTCTCCTTTGCCTCGTTTCTTGTACAAATGTCCTCGTTAACAAACCCTTTTAAGAATTGAAAAATCTTTTTTTTTTTTTATATTTAAAAAAAGAGTGCCTTCTTAATGTTTGTGCAGTAGTGCGTCCGATTTTCTGTTGCAAGTTTTTTGTTTTCTTTTTTTTTTGGGTCTGTCAACCGGGGACACCTTTACCGAGAAACAATTAGAATAGGAAGGAATCAATTATATCTTTATACCGTATCAAATGTTGTCAATAGAAAAGAACAAATAATGGGAATGATATGTGGAGATGAAAAATGCTTTTTTACAAAAAATAAATACCGATACTTGAAGGTTTATTATAAAAATTTAAAAATGCACTAAAAGGTAAAAAATAATTACTCCCGATAAAAAATATATATCAGAGTGATATAACACTTAAGTGGTGATATCGTAATTCTTAGACAACATTAACTTTTTGGAGTTGACATCAAATTCATGTTACAATATCTAGGAACAATTTAACGAACATTTAACGCAGGTTTTAATTATTATTATAATATGAATTTGATGTCAACTCCAAAAAGTTAATGTTGTCTAAGAATTACGATATCACCACTTAAGTGTTATATCACTCTGATATATATTTTTTATCGGGAGTAATTATTTTTTACTTTTTATTAGTGCATTTTTAAATTTTTATAATAAACCTTCAAGTATCGGTATTTATTTTTTGTAAAAAAGCATTTTATTTTTTACTTTTTAATGCACTTCTATTCAATTAAATTAAAACATTTTAATAAGAACAGATATTTCCACGGTAAAAACATCAAAAGCTACATTTCCATGGTAATTTGGCAAATTTATAGTTAAGTAAATAAATCTAATCCGACGGTGAAAACAATCATGAATGAAAAGCATCCAAAAAGCTTCAATCTCCCGCATTATAAAGGATAACTCAAAAACTATCAGTCAGATCTTGATCAAATTTAAATGGGACCACATGAGAAATACCATCTTTCAAATAAAAGAAGAACCATCGAAATCGGTTCACCTAGAAGAAAGTTCTGTGGTAACACACATAAAAAAAAATAAAAAAAAATAAATAAAAAAAAATACAGTCGAATTGAATACCTCCTCCTTTTTTGAAGTCGGTTAAAAAGACAGGATATATAAGAGGTGCGATATAGGGTAGATAGACCGAGTATCAATAAAATGGAATAGAAAGCAGAGCACCCAGCAAAAAGAGATGAACATTTAATAAACGCATGGTCCACATCGCAAACATGCTCTTTGTTTGAGTAAATTCGTTTCAACATTTTTCCCATACGGGGTAGAATCAGGATTCGGCGCTGCTAATCAATGAAAAAAAAAAAAAAAAAAAAAGGAACAACAAGTTTTTACTTAAAAAAGAAGCCTTTTTAAAGAATTGGATTAGCCTACTACCGTGTGCCGTAATTAGAGTTAGTTGTGTTTTATCCTGCTGCTGCACATTTATACTTTTAAAAATTTCATTTGCGCTTCATATTCGACGTGCCAATCTCCCTCCCAAAAAAATAAAAAAAAGTAAACAAAAAATCAAGTCTGTTATATTATAAGGTATTCACTGCGCACACAGTTTTGTGACAAATATACATATGTATGTATTTAAGACTACTATGTCGTTTATCTTTTTTTCATCAAAAGGAAGTCCAAAATTATAGATTTTTATTTTTTTCTACGTTTACACTTATGTATCTTCTTCAAAAAACGCCGATTAAAAAGAAGGAGGTTAATAAATAATACTGAAATTTCAAAGCGTCAGCAAAACGACAATAAAGGGGGTAATGATGATGATGATGATGATGATGATGGTAAATGTGCAAAGAGTAATTCGCGCCGCGAGCTACGAATAAAACGATTTCGTTAGACAGCCGATGTTTGACGATGCCATCACTGACGGAACATGATATTAACAGCATATTTTAAAAACAAACACTCCCTAACTGGCACCAGCAGTACCGCGATTGATGCAGACATACACGCGTTTGTTTGGAAATGTTTGACAATGTTCGTATAAGTAGAACGTCGAACCTGCAACGAACTGGCGCGGTTTGCGCGAAATAGTTTCGCCGCATCAGCGATAATAACAAACGGCCGCGTCATCAATTTAGCGTCGACGAGCATTCCTTTCGACTGTTATGCTCGTTCTCCGCGAGAAACGTCGCTTCCAGAGGCCAATTACAATGCGCCGTAGAGCAGAACGAGCTGTGCTGACCGGTTCCCAAGAAGCGTGGATGCTTCCTCTTTAGAGCGCACACTTTTCGTTCCGCTAAATGATGCGTCGATAAATTTCATCGGAAAATTGCTAGTTGCTGGGAAAAATTTCTAATATACTGGAAAAAAAAGTAACTTCTTTACAAAGTGCTATTTTGAAATAATTAGGAGAATTCGCTTGAAATTGTAATAAAAAAAAAAAACAATCGAGGAATTACTACTATTACTTCTAAAAGTTCGGCTCTGTACATAAAATACGTAACTCATATAAGGACACGCGGAGGAAGGCGGTGATTATACGGGTGACGAATAGCACATGATGTCATGTGATAAATATATACGATAAATAGAATTCTCCTAATTAGCGACCGTAACGGACGCTAAATCTGCAGATTACCGCAGTTCTACCGGACGAAAAGATTCCTCTAAACCGCATAAATCGCACACCGAATCATGCACCGCGGGGAAAAAATTATCTCTTTCCGAAAGAGATTTTATTAAAAATAAATTTAAATTACGGGGAATTAATGCCTTGTTAAAATATTTAATATTTAACCAGCGACCCATCACCGTCGCGTGTACTTTTTTTTTCTTTTTTTCTTTTTTTTTTTTTTTTTTTTAGCACATGTTAACCCAGAATGTTTGCCCGGAAGCGATATTAAAGAAACACTAAAAAAAAAAGAAAAAAAAGAACGAGAAAAAAAGCAAAATAACAAAAAAGAGCTCAATACTGTATGGAGCGTAAAGGCCGCCGCAAATTGAACCAGTCGGTGCGCAGCCTACGCCTACGTTTGTATCGAACCCAGCCGATGCAAGTCCACGCCCACGTTTTGTACGTAAAGCGCGGGAAACATAACGAATAAATCCGAATTTTTTTTAAACCAACCTACGCACCCGCGAAAATTTTCGGCGACCCATACACGCGGGTATGGGTTATTGAATACACAACGCGGACTTACGAACTGGCGTATGAAAATAAAACTTAGAAGCAACAGTGACCGTTGAGCGCCCCGTTGAGCGCCCCGTTGAGCGCCGATAGGCTTCCCCTGGTGTAAAACTGCGTTACTTTGCGAACGAATATTGCGGAAGAAGGTAGCGTAGAAGATTAATAATGCCGAAAGGTCACTTTTCTCCGTAAGTTATTAATGTCAAGAACATACGCCGAAAAATAACACTGTCGATTTGATTACAGAATCCAGCCAAGACTTAACCAAGAGGCGCGATTGGAAACTACAATAAATGATTTAAAATCTCACTTATTAACGGACAAAGAAACGCCACTTCGGAGCCGTCACAATAGTTCTCTCACCGGTTACTACTGGTCTATACAGGTCGGACACTTAAATTGGAACACTAACGGCAAACAGCATCGAAAGTTTTCAGTTATTTATTAAATACTTTCTCTCTTAATAAATCGGAATAAAAAACAAAAAAAAAAAAAACAAACTAACCGCTGGTCGTTTTTTTTATTAATAATAAAAAGGAAATTAATTTTATATTCAGACGATAAGAATGTTTAATTAATTACGCGGTAATTGAATTTCTGATCGATAGTTGACGGGAGCGTAATTGGAATAGATTATGCGTTGAGCGCGATCAATCAACCTTTTCGGATTAATTAAATTCCCCTGTTCAAGGACACGACTTCATCGGTGAATGTAGAGAGAGAGAGAGAGGGGGGTATCACGTGATTGGTAGTTTCGGAAATGTCGCGGTAATTCGAAAATTCCGTGAACATCGTGCAGAGCAGCTCTAAATACGAATAAGAGTTGACACGCGTAAAATTCGGTACGTGAGAGCGGAATTATTTTTTTGAAATGTAACGCGACACCTAATTGAATCATAATAAGGTTTTCTTTTCTTTTTTCGATTTTTACCTGAATACCAGAGGAATGTGGGAAAGTAAAGGCGGATCCCAAGTAGAAAGGAACTGCCCCCCTCTTTCACAGTGTTCTCATCGGATGCACTGGGCTTAATGGAAAGCTTAAATTCACGATACGCTATCGAGGGTTTAATGAAACTTATTTTAGGGATGATCCGTCTTTACTTTTCCCAGATAATTCTTTAGTACAACCAATATTCAATTTCATATTAGGTATATATCACTGGGAGCGATAATATCACTTACATTCAAAATTTGACTACTTTAAAACATTCATTTAAATGTAGGCTGATTTAAGCGGTTTAATATTAAACACGAATACACTCGTAAGTGGCGCCATCAGATTTGCTGCCTTTTTTGTACGTGGAGATTAGTAAACAGGCTTTCCGTCTTTACGAAATTCAAGAACAATGTGTATGCAACTGTCACATATTAAATGAAATTTCGAGAACTAGTAAACCAGCTAACAATTCCATTCTTCACGAATTAATTTTTGTTTAACAATTTCCAATAAAAATGTTTATCGTCACATTTTAAATTTCGACGTTTTTTGTATTAACGAGTTAGTAGAATGTGGATTCTTGTAAAGTTGTAATTTTAATAAAAGCATTATAAAATTTTGTGTTTAACAATTACTTTTTGCGTTTTCATTTGCCGCCGTCGGAAGTTCGATGAAATAAAAATGATTTTGAGTTCTGTGTTCATAAAGAACTTTTGAAAATGCTGTCCTAGAGGACTTCCGAATTCTTCTCCCTCCTGTACACATCCCCTACTTCGTTGCAACTGATCTTACGAAAATTTCTAAAAGTCATCGAAACACTAAATCACAACCTCGATTTACTATTTTTAATGTCGCCCGTTCTCGATGCCCTGCCCTCGCTTTATTTCACCTAGGTTTAGTTGATTATTTTCATTTACAATCGTTTTTGGATTTCTTATTATTTCACTGTTTTCCTATTCATTCTCTTTCGCTGTACTTTCACCCGTCCGTATTCAACTCCATTTATTTCGATTTGTCCGGGTTGCCGATCATTCAAAACGTCGAACGAAACCTCTCTGTCGACTGCAACTCCCGCTTTCTTTTTTTTTCTAATAAAAATTGTATACTCCGATTTTCCGCCTAAAATAGTTCTCCATCATCAAAGACTGTCCGTTCCGCCAATCCTTCTCTAATCTTCCCGTTCATGAATTTCCTTCACTTTGTCGTTTCCTTTTATCTGATCGCGTTTTAATCACGCTCTATTGTTCTTCTATAGTTTTAACCCCTTCACATGCAGAGTTGTCTTCGACGCCTATGATGTATTTTTTAAACGTTTTATTACTACGCTTCCTGTTAAACATTCTGTTGTCCCATTTTTGCACTTGTTCCTTTTTATTACGCGCGTCTTTCGCCCTTCTTTTTCCACCTCTCCTATAGCTAACAATAAAATTTAATCTACTCTTCTTCCTGATCTACATTCGTCCGGGCGAAGGTGTTAAATGTCGCCTTCGAAAATGAAAAGCAAATGTAATAAAAGCGTACAGCGAAAGAAATTAATATCATCGGTTAAGTAGAAGAAAATAGCTAATTAAAAGTAATCATTTGATTTTTGCGGTAAATGAATTAGATTATAGATGTACGTCTTACTTGAAAGAAAGAATACAAATATAATATACATATATTTGGTAAAGAAATTAATTTAATACGCGTTTAATCATAAGTCATCGCTCATCTATTGCTTTTTCTATTTTTTTCTATTCTTCTTTGTGCTATCCTTCTGTGCACGCGAAATATCGGGTGAAAAATATTTTTCTTAAATGCCTGTAGTCATAATGGTGTTCAATATGGAGAAATCGATTGGAATTTTACTATCAGAATGAATAAAACTAAAATTAGCCAAGATTCACCTATCTACACTAGAGCTATTCATCGTGTCGATAACGGCTCCGTTTAAAAGCGTCAAAATTGTCATTATCCTAATATCTTATTATATCATGTATTACCTTTGCGGAGATACCGTCAGACGAGAACTGGTGTATTCAACGTGGTATGATCGTTGACCAAATTGTGTAAATATTTAGATATAGAATTATATGTATTTATTTATATCTATATTAACTATACTTCCGTTAATTTTTTTTTCTTTTTCTTTTAAAGTATCATTGAATTGTCCTTTATTTTTTTATATATATATATATACTTTGATTACATACACACTTGATGACTGAGGGGACTATGTTTTTTATTCTCTTTTTCACCCTTTAACTTACGTATACTTGACAAGGACCTATCCTAGTACCTTGCCCCTTTATATACATTATAATATAAAATATACTTACCGGGGATCCACTTGTTGGAATTGGGGAGAATTAAAAAAAAAAAACAAAAAAAAATCGCACCGTCGGAGAAAGTGCCCTCCCCACCCACCTCTTATTTAAGATACGGCGATCATTCCATCGGGGTCCATGGAACTGATTAAAACATTTTCCTGCGGGAAAAAGTAGTCAAAAATTTGACGCGAGGTTCCTGCAACAAATAAATTTCGTTTAATCCGCCTTACCAGAAAGAACTATGAAAAAAAAAACCTATACTCTATCGCTTACGGGGACCGCAATCTTCAATTTCGTACACCTCAAATGGAAATTCCCGCTCCATCTCCATTCCACAGCCACGATATGCTCTATATTGCCTCATTTTCACAACTCTTCCAGATTCTACTTTCCCTGGTCTCGGAGATAATGAGAGCGGATATTAAAACTGTTTTTTTTTTATTTCTAACCTACCTCTCTCTAAAAGTGCATTCACTTTATTACAAAAGTAAACGATATTGAATATCATTAGAAACGTGTGAAACGAAAATTGTGTTGCAAAATTTGAACGAATTAGAAATACCGATAATTTACAGAGACGGTGCATAAAAGAAAATATTTTGGTAAATACAAATTGAAACGATACCATCAAGGGCGTCGCCAGCCGATGAGCCAGGGAGGGGCAAGATGAGTTGCCAGTCGCCGGGGAGAGGGGAATGATAGAAAGAGGATATGAGTTATAAGAAAAATAAAATTTATAAGTTGTAAAGGTTTAATATTTTATTAAACAAGAATAAAAACTTAATTAAAACATAAGTTTTCCAAATTGTCCATGATTACGCGCCTATGAATACTCATCAATGCTAGTTGATTAAAAAGTTTCAAGGCTCCAGGGGGGAGGGCAGCTGGCCTTCCCTGCCCTCCGCTAGCGACGCCCATGGATACCATATAACAACAGAAATGAACCGATATGGAAGTGCTAAGAAATTTGACAATGGCCGAGTAATTCAAATATTTTTTATCGTTTAATTACGTGCACATACGTTTATAAGTATGTATAGAAGATCGAATCGATTAAATCTGTTTTAATCGGTAAAGGATGCTAGATTAAAATATTTTTAAAAACGCAGAAACATATTTATTCGCTAGCGGAAGAGTAACAAAAAGAAAAAAAGGAGAAAAATATAGTATTTTTTTTTTTTTAACATAACGCCACCTGTCAATTAGAAAATGCACCCAAGGTAATAGAGAGTTAACAAAATCGATCGAGTCGTTTTGAAACAACCTTAAAAAAAAAAAATCGAAAAAGTTTTGACCGCTGAAAAAATACGTTTAAAATTGACAGTTTAAAAAATTAAAAACCTACTTAAAAGTGTCCGTACGAGATCAAAATTTATTTAACAAAACCCGAATTAAGTTTTCATTACACACGCCGACTGATTTGAAAAAAAAAAAAAATCAAGTCTGTATTAAAACTGAAAAACTCTTCATTTTCCTGCTCCTGCTCCTCCTCCACCGATTAATGATCGTCTAGGACAAAACATTAAAAAAGAAAAAAAAGACTAAAAATAAAAATTGATTTAAAAATATTTCGTTATACAGTTATTATAGGTTTTAAGTAAAAAATAAACGCATACAGACATGTATAAATTTTTTATGTCGAAAGTTCAATAGCGTGCCTAGAGCATCAGCAAACGAGAAGGCTTAGTTTTGTATCTATAGACGTAGGTGGAATTATGAAAACATATTGTTTTAAAAAGGCATTCATAATTCGATTTAATATTTTATGCTAAAATTTTATAATAATATTAAAATACTATCAAAAATTACCAATACATCGAAGTCGATTTGAGGAGGTGAAAATTTTCAATTTTTATTCCAGACTTTTGTATTGAAGTCCCACATGTATAATGTAAAAAATAGGAGAGTTTGAACTCGTTAAATCCTTCATATCTCCGATTATTGACTGCGTCATTCTTACGCCTGGGTACACTATACATTTTTTGTTCTATGATTATGTCCCGTTAAGTTATATAAAATAACAAAGGTTAAATGCTGCGCAATGCTAATTTTTTTTTTTTTTTTGCTTAATAAAAGACGGACCTAATCAATTGAAAACGATTTTTCTAAAAGAGAATTTTAGAAGAAAAAAGATTGGCGGTTAATGGGGCTTGCCACTTGCGAGGCCCGAATGGATGAGTTTTACTTTTAGACTGATCTCTATCCGTCTTTTTTCTCCAACCCTGACTCCTTTTACCTTGCCTTACGGCCTAAATCCTCTTCTCCTTGGTTTAACAATTTTCCCAGTATCAGCCGTTCTCACACTTCTTCCATAGTTCACCTTCGTTTTAATCATAGTCTGCTCCCGGCTTCTCGTTTCCCCTTTGCTCTTGTTCAATCTCCTTTATGTCCCTTTCATCCTCCTACCTTAAATGTCACCTGTGACGCAAGTACTATTCGAATGTTATCTCCTCAGAACGCGCGATCTTTTATTCCAACTTGCTTATGGCCTCCCTATTCCTTACAGTGCTACATTCTCGCTTTTCCATCTCTTTCTGTTGTTCCTTTGCTGGCCGCCTTCGTTTCTTCAGTCTCTAATCGTTTCTTGATATAACTTGTCGCTTTATATGTCTTTCTATTCTAATCTTTTGTGTTGGGTGAATGTCCTGTGCTGACGTGTCCATAAAGAAAAAAAAAAGAGTTATATACATATATATATATATATATATATATATACATGGGCGTCGCGAGCGGTGGGCAGGTGTCCCCCGGGAGCGTTGAAACTTTTTAATCAACTGGCCATGATGAATATTCATAGACAAGTAATCATAGACGATTTGGAAGACTTTTATAATAAAGTAGTAAAACAATTTGCCAAAAAAACCCACGATTAATTAAGATTTTATCCTGCTCCTCGTAACGAACGCTCCCTTTTATACAGTCAGCTCCTGTCATTAGGTCTCCCTACTCCCTATAACTCATCCTTTATCCTCTCCTTTCCTTCATCTTCTGTGGTGTCCGCACTGCTGTCCTTTGTTGCGTTCATTTCGGACCGCTTAGTTATTTAATTTCTTAGTTTAGTTTTCTTGTTGTTGGGTCAATGCCGCTGGCGCGCCCAAAAAAAAAAAAAAAAATTAAGATTTTATTCTTGTTTAATAAAATATTAAGCCTTTACAACTTATAAATTTTATTTTTCCTATAACTCATATCATCTTTCTATCATCTTGTCCCCCCCCCCCTGGCGGCTGGCAACTCATCTTGCCCCCGCTGGCTCATCGGTTGGAGTTTAACAGTTATGTAAATTCAGCCGTACATTTAGCGGATCAGTGACTTCCTGGGTTAAAAGTAACCGAAAAATTACAACGAATAGTAAGTCGGAGAAAAAACAAAAAAGAAAAGAAACCGATTACAAATTTTTCTTAAGAAAAAAACTTTCATAGCTAAACAACCGATTCAAAAATTACTCACCAGCTGAATTTCCGTTCCTTGGCAACAGTGGGGTCGCGGCGGTGTGGTTTACGGTGTGGTTTACTATAAAATTTGTTTACATATACGTTATTATAATGTTTGTCATCATTCGATTAGTTGCCGACTCGGAAAACAAATATATAATATGGCGTATAATTTGAAAACATAACGTTAAGCAAAAAAAAATATTTTCGTATTATCGTCAAAATAAACAAGTCGCGATCACTATCACAAGTCGACGAACAGTTCTAACCGTACTGACATCGAATTTCTTCGCTTAGCTAGACGACATCGGCGACATCGGCAGTTTTTCTCGATTGCATAGCTAGTCTGCGCGCCGATGTATGGGCGATGTCTTTTTTTCTCCTTATTTCTAATCGTGCGGTGGGGTGCGCTTAGCGTTATCTGCGCATGCGCCTGCCGAAACCACGCCTTTGTTAACGCCTCGCCGTCGCAAACATGGCGCTTTTTAAGCGAGTTTGTTTATGTCTTATTATCCCAGTACACATATTCGTACTTTTTGCGCGCATAAAAATTAGAATTAAATTGCCGCGAATAATGATATTAGGGTCGAAAACCCTACTTAATGACTTTGATTTTCGGCGAATATTTCTCGAGCCTTCACAGGGCGATGATTATTAGTACGATCTTTTTTTTCATAAACGAATTTCCAATGCTTAATTTTACAAAGCAGGGAGCTATATAAAGTGCACGTTCAAACCCGAGTCAATTAAATTAAAGACCGGTGGTAAAGATATTGTTATTATAAGATCCGAGTTTTCATCTGTTTTAATTCCTATGTGAACTCTGTTGTTGTCCACTTCTTCTAAATACTATGTGTTAAAAAGTAATCAATTAGAAAAACGGAATTTTATTAACGTACACACATGTATTTTTAAAGTTTTTTTAAGAAGCCATTTTATTCGGAATTCTTTTTATGATAAAATAGTAAAATTATTATAAATACAACAAATAAACTATACTTAGTAATTTAGAAACGACTTTTCGGGAGAATTTTTCATTTTCAACTAGAAACGCAAAAGAAAATATATTAATACCGATAAATATTACTCGCTTCGAATCTAATACTTAAATAATTTTTATCATTGGCTGGAGAAAAAAAACGAGTTCAGTCGAGCATGATATTTCATGCGCTACGGATTCCCCCGTATGTTAAGTTAAACATTACTATAATTCGCATTTACATAATACTAAAGTCAAAACAAAGAACTCAGATTTTTCGCGCTATAAAGAGGAAGGGACACGTCATTTTTCACGCTTCTTTGCACATTTCGCCAACTTTGAAAGTTTCGTTATCTTTTCACCGACGTTAACACGTGAGCTGAAAAAAAGATATTTTTTTTTCAAAAATTTCGAGCTTTTAGCGCCCCGAGGTAAAATGTCAAAGTTGAAACCCCGACTGATATAAACTAGAGCAGTATACGGGAGATACGCACATTTTTAGCCTTGTTTAAAATTTTCAACTATAATACTGACAGCGCCGGACAGGTAATTTTTTGTAGTTTTCAGCAACTTCAAAAGTTTCGTTAAAGAAACGAAATACACGGGATTGATTTCGTCAAATAGAGATCTTTCCAACAACATATATATCACATGACCGAGAAAAAAAATATTTTTTTCAAAAATTTCGAGCTTTCGGTGCTCCGAGGATCAATTTTAAAGTTGGAAAGCCGGATGTTCCAAACTAGAGAGAAATATACGGTGATGCGCATATTTTTAACCCTGTTCAAAATTTTTAACTACAATACTCGCACCATAGAGGAGAGGCTTTTCTTTTTTTTCCACCACTCTGGTCCTAAGACCACAATTGGCGCTGCTGTTTAGTTAATTAAATCTTGACTTTTTCTATGTTGAAGTAAATACTTCCCCTCCTCGGTCTCTTCTCACTAGAAAAATACATGATTTTTAACTAATATACTAATAACTTACTATCATTTTACGTTACACAATATTAATCACAGTAAAAACAAAAAAACAACTTTTACGAATTAAGTCCGTTTCATAGCATTGTTCAACACAAATTAGGTTTGAGCGAGTGCAATTATTTCCGTGGATGCTGTTGTAATTTGCTCAGAGCTATCCGGGTAATGCATCTCTGCACCAGTATCTCTTAAGTCTTCTCCGCGGATTCCCAGAGAGAGACGAAGAGAACATGCTGGACGCTTCTATGTTTTAACTGAGTTCTAGTTTACTAAAGAACATACCATATCGAAGTTTGTGATAGTCTTGCACGAATGGGATCTTCAAACTGTGATGGAGTGTTCTATTGGACACGAAATAAGGAGCGTTGGCACTTTGTCCGAGTATTTTAGACTGAAGCTGTTGAATTCTGTTGATATTGCTCTTGAACATATTGCGTCATATCCTTCGACGCCATACCTCCAATCTGGTGCCAGTAAGGAAGGGGCTACACACGTTTTGAACTTTTCGCCGACTTTGAAAATTTCGTTAAGGAAATGAAATACGGTTTTGATCTCAACACAAATAGCGATCTTTCCAACCAATATATCACATGCCCGGGGAAAAAAATATTTTTTTCAAAAATTTCGAACTCTTGGCGCCCCAAGGGTATAAAGTTATGAGCTCGGCTATATACCCGGCGTCTGCAACAACTTACCCCGTAGGTGGGGAACATTGTTATAAGTTGTGTTGTCTGATTAATTTTTTGTTTTCTTAACGCAGAAATGTTTTTTGGTAATTTGCACGATATGTAAGAATGTTGCTAAAGAATCGGGATATTTAAACACATTTTATTCAAAATTGTCACATACCTGTATGCGACAGAGCGGTAAAAATAAAAGATGTAAAATTTGTAACAACCTACCCCACTTTTACCTGTATATACAAAATTATTACCACCACTCGTGTGACTGATTGCAGTTAAAAACAAAGAGTGTATATGTTGTCGGATTTTTCTCCCGTTTTCGTTTTTCATTGGTTGCCTCTCCGTATTGTCCTACTCCAATGATGCGCGTGCTTGCGATGCTGATCGTGTGTTTATTAAGTGTATCTATTTCTTCTTGTTGAGCGTTTTACTTTGTACTCCAGTTTGCTGCGATTCTTGATCTTTCTACTCTGTATTGCGACTCTTATATCCTGTCTTTTCCTTCTCCATCAATTATTCACATTATTTGTTCTTTTCTATTGACAACATTTGATATCGTATAAAGATATAATTGATTTCTTCCTGTTCTAGTTATTTCTGTGTAAAAGTCAATGAGTCCAAAAAATTTAAAAAAAAATAATAATAATAAAAAAAAAAGAGATTTTCGAGAGCACCAATTTACACTCATTGTCGATTGAAAAAAAAAAGAACATCAAAGAAATATAAGCAAAGGCAAAGAATGCGTGGTCAGAATTTTTAGCGAGATGATCAGAATCACAAACGTATTAACTGAATATATATATATATATGTGTATTTTTCACGTGACAACACCTGAACAATTAATCGAGAAAAGAGTTATTTTCGAATCGATTAAAAATTAATAAACCTTTCAAATGTTTTATGGTAAACAATAAAGTATTCCTTTCCCGTATAAATTTAACCAATTCGCGTACTTCCTCATTGCGATCTTTTCGTAATCTATCTCGAACTTTTTTGTTCTCCTTTTCCATTAAACGGGATATTCTACGGTCGGGAGCAGTGCTAACATCATATTCAACTTTCCATGAGTAACTTTTTTTCGTACAAAAATTCAGCCAGTAATTATAAAAATATTCAACTTCCTCGTACTTGCTAGTAGAGTATCCAAAATCTGGAACATCGTCTGACGAGAATTCTGACTGACATCAGAGATATGTAACGGTAATTACAACAGTTCTTCTTGTTTCCCTTCTTTCTATAGACGTTTATAATCGTTGCCTTACGCAAAATCCTTAGTCACTTCTTCCCAGTTTCATTTTTCCAGAAAGAGACTACACAATTGATTTGCTAGAACTAAGTTCTTTGGTTTTGAAATTTCCGCTGGGATGTCGTCAGGTCCTGGCGCTTTTCCATTTTTAAGTTCGCTGATCGCTGAATCTCCGGGTCCTTGTTAAATGCTATGAGAGTTGAATAGCGTGGGAGCAGACTAATTACTCCGTTATTTTTATTATTGGAGTTTGGTTAAGAGTAGAGTACTTACGCTATATTTCAAGTATTTCATCATTATGGACAATTCTGTTACCACTATTATCTCTAATGGACGTTAGCATATTACAAGTGAAACTATATTATAAATTTCCTTAAGCGCAGAGAAGAAACCTTTTCTTGTAATATTAGAGCTGATGAATTGTTGCAGTTGATTTAGCTATCCACCGTTCATTTTTCAGACTTCTTGTAGTCTTTTGGCGGAGTGCTTTAGCTGTTGGCAATCGCTATTTATTTTTCTTTTTTTATGGTTTCATTTTTGAGATGTTTTTCTTGAATTAGATTAACAATGTCTCGATCACAATCCTTAACTTGCCTTTTTCCCTTGCGTTTCGCATATTGGGAGGAAGAGCGGATAGATTATAGTCTTGATTGCGTTCCAAATCTCTTCCGGCGTGAACTGTGAATCAATATTAATGCGGTGAAGTGCCGTCTATAGTTCACCCCTGAGTTTATCGCGAACTACAATATTTTTAAGACATTTTCTGTTCAGTCGGAGATTCTTTATATTAACTGACGTAAATTTCAACCGAGTACATAAATGTAAGCGCATTTCGGACAGTAACACTTGCTGGTCTGAATCCGCCTCTGCACCGTGCGTGACTCTTGTAATCTTGACATCCCTTAAGTGTTTGAGCGTTTAACAGTTATATATATATATATATGGTGGATGAGATGCCAGTGACCCGAACGAAGATGCCTTCAAGTGGTTTTATAATTCGCCTTTATTCTGAAGATTGTATTTGTGATGGTAAGTTCGTTTGCTGCACAGAAGTTGAGAAGTGGACAGTTATCGTTCATATTGTCAGTGTCATGTCTTCCAAGTACATCCGGTCATTCACCGTTGTTTTTACCTACGTGAGCATTGAAATCGCCAAAAAGAATAATTTTGCTGTTCAATATATAGCGTGAAGGTGCTTGTAGAAATTTTCCTCCGATTTATGACCTGTCTTAAGTGTGGGGCCATATGCAGAAATAATTGACGCATATATACCCTGCAGGTCGACCTATCCAGAAAAAAAATATAATTATCCATTGTTTCTGTTAATTGACCTCGGCTCCCTCGTCTGATTTCACACATTGTTGCAATATCAAACTCATGTTTTTTCAGCTTATGTGCAACTATTGCAGTCCTCCTTTGCGGACATTCCGCATTTATTTAGTAATGTTCGGGCAATCCAGGTGGCTATTTTTACATATATTTTTTGATTTTTCCTATTACTTATCTTATTATTTCGACCGCAGATAGGGTTTCTTCCCGGGCTATTTAGGTAGGGGTATGTGGCGGACTTTTTTTTAGGTCACCTTTTCTAGACCTTCCCCTTGGCATAGGAAAAACAGTGAATCCTAAAAAGACCGCTTCGTCATACATAAAGCTGCCGAGCGTTAATTCCGTCTTATTTACCATCGAGCGACCAAAATTATGTGCCGCCTGCATGTAGAGAGCTCCACTAGAGCTTACTAAGTCTGCTTCCGTTTACTCCACCACCGTAGAACTTTAAATGTGCATCGTGCAATGTGTGTGTTTATTGAAAGTGTAGTTGCGTATCTACACCTACACACCTGCTAGAGTAGCTCTAGAGAAACGTCATCTGGTTCAATGGTACACCGAGGTGGGACGATTAAGGTTAGCGTTATTCAAAAGAATAGAAGGACAGAACTGATTTGTGTGATTTGAACTATGATGGACCGATGTGGTATTGAAGTCGGTGTTTCAGACAATGTTTTCAAGTGATTATTTAAGTTTGTTGTGTATTTCACAACTGGAGTAGCTATCCACTTGCCCTCTTTTCAACAGCCTTTCGAATATTACTTTATAAAATGGAATAAGAAAAAATTGAAATAAGCTAATATCCGCCAGTCGCTTTATTTATTAAAAAGTCGTTTATGTTTTAAGTTGACTAATTTCGCAATCAATTTTCTTCATATTTACTCTTAGAGTTGACAGTGTTACTCTGAGTTTGCGTTACTAGCTCGCCTGCACTTTTTAAAACCGCATTCCAATAAACACTAAACTGCACATTCAACAGCGGAAAATTTACGGTATTGACAAATGTTACTTTAATCCATATCAGACTGCTCATGTAAGGTCAAAAAATTTGAAATGCTTCGTATTTTTGATGAAGTAAAAATTACTTTCTAATTATTTTGCACTACTCCTTAAATGTGACCACTTCGCTAATAACATTTACTTAAACAAAAATACTTCTAGTAAGTCCATCTATTCTGTCTTGCGGAGAAGAGGATTCACCGACGAAGAGCATTGGCCCATGTCCAACTAAAAATATTAAAGCCGATTTCGGAAGTTCCGTTAGGCTGCTAGTAAAGAATAAAGAAATGGAACAATAGAGAGCCATGTAAATATAAATAGAGAAAAACAAGACTGTAAAAAGTTGCATGAAAGGTTTCTGATTTTTAGCAAAGGTACTCAAAGTTTGTCATTACAAAAGTGAATTTACTGAAGCGAAAGTACTGATAAAACCAAAGTTTTTTTTGCTTCTTTTTGCCCCCCCCAATAGGGATTTGTCAACATGGACGTTGGCTTGAGAACTGAGAAAAGGAGAAGAAAGAGAATTAGATTTTTATGCGACGTAAAATATCCAACAAGAATGTATCGAGAGTTTGAAAGAAGGAGAAGAAAGGGAAAGAATAAATGAAGCATTATAAGGAGTGGAAACATTGCTTCACAACAGACAGGAGTAGAAAGAAGATCATTCCATTGAAAGCGAAGAGTATTCGAACATTATGAAATCAGGGTTATATACAAAATGACTATTGGAGGAATGTAGAGAACAATATGGAGATGGCGCGAAAGATAAAAACGGAAAAGCGACGAAGGGAGAAAACTTTGCCCAAAGCGCAGATATCGCTGAGATACTAGAGCAATGCATAGAAGGAAAGTCAAGAAACCAGGAATAGAGAGAAAGGGGAGATTGGATGGACACGTAAAAAGAATGCGGGTTAGAGAACGAGGAGGAGTAGGAGTTGAATCATAATAATGCGCAGCAGTAGACAAAAAAATAATATCCATGGATGAAATTTTTTTTTTTTTTTTCCATCACGATCTGGCCAAAATGGCCATTTAGCGAATTTTTTGACCCTGAACTGACGTGAAGGGAAAAGCACCCACCGGCACTCACCCACAATCTGTAATCCTACAAAAGGTCTAGGGGTTTATGACGCCTTAATCTACGTATATTACCGGTGGTATTCAGCAATTGTACAGCCAGGTTATTTGGGTGACCTTCCAGTCTGGATGCGTGTCTCTGAGCACAATGTTTAATAACGTCATTTACGTACGGAATGCACAAGTCTTTGTGCAAAGCATCATTGGTTACATACCATGGTGCATTTATTAGGGTCCTTAAGAGTTTATTCTGGACTGTTTGAATTATTTTTATATTTGTTGGTTTAGCACAGCCCCAAAGCTGCAGCCCGTACGTCCATATTGGTCTGATGACAGTGGTATACAGCAAGCGCTTATTTTCCATTGACAACACGCTATTTCTACCTATAAGCCAGTTCATTGTCCTAACTCGAATGTTAATTTCCTTTTTCTTCTTATTAATATGTTGCCTCCAGGTTAGTCGCCTGTCCAAATGCATACCCAAATATTTCACACTGGTTTGGATTGGTATAGTTGTATTACAGATTTTAACAGATGGAACCGTAACTTTTCTATTGGTAAAGTGGACATTAACCGATTTTTCTTCATTTATCTTTATTTTCCATTTTCTGAACCAATCTTCCGCTTTGTGTAATGCATTCTGTAGATTACCACTGGCAGTGACAGGATCCGTGCTACATGAAAGCAAGGCTGTGTCATCAGCGAATGTAGCTACATGCACACTGTCCATTACCGGAAAGTCGGCAGTGTATAGTAAATACAGCGTGGGTCCCAACACTGAACCGTGGGGCACCCCGGCTAACACAGGATGAATCTCAGAAAGTTCATGTTCAAAGCGTACCTGAAAATATCGGTCATTGATGTAAGAATTCATCAATTGTGATAAATTTTCCGGAAGAAGTAGTTTTAATTTGTACTGTAAACTTCCGTGACACACCTTTTCAAAGGCCTAAGCAACATCAATAAACGCAGCCGTACATACCTGCTTTGTTTCTAGACTATTTTCAATTATATTTACTACCCTATGTAACTGATCCACTGTGGAGTGTTGTTTAACAAAACCAAATTGATGATTTGGAATTATATTATTTTGTTGCAAATATGGCCGTAACCGATTTAATATTAATTTCTCCATTACTTTAGACAACATTGGTAGTAGCGATACAGGCCGATAAGAAGATACATTATGTGGATCTTTTCCGGGCTTAGGAATCATAATAATTTGCGCAAACTTCCACTGCTTCAGAAAATACCGTAGGCGAAAAATAGCGTTACAAATAAATGTAATCAACATAAGAGCTTTATGTGGCAGCTCTTTGAGTAACTTCGCTGTAATCAGGTCATAGCCTGGACATTTTTTGTTCTTCAACGACTTTATTACGCTTTTCACCTCTAGCGGCGAAGTAAACGCTGTCGGAAGATTTATTAGCGACGATGACCGCAATTGTGTCGCTGAATATGTTGAGCTGGTATCCGATGTGGAATTTGTTAGATCTGACATTACGTCAGACTTAAATATATTCGCCAAGTAAGCAGCAAATAAGTTCGCTTTTCCTTTTTCATCCCTAGCCCAGCATCCACTATTATTATCTCTTATCGGCGGTATGCTCTTAACCAGTTTTTTAATATTTTTGCAACACTTCCACAGCGAGTAATCATCTTCAGGCAGCGGCGACAGTTTTAATAAATAATCTTTAAATGTCTGATTCTTTATATCTGTTAGTAATTTCTTTAATTGCTTAGCTTTTTTATTAAATAAGGTTTTGTCGTTCGGATATCTGGTTAGAAACCACTTTTTTCGTAGTCGCCTTTTCTCCAATACAAGATCCCTAACTATTTTTGGATATCTGTTATTTACTTTTTTCTGTTCACTATAGGGTGTGTTTAAAGTAGCTGCTGTCTGTATTTCACAAGTAAGGTACTGCACTGCGTTCTCGATGTTTTCTTTGCTCTTAAGTGGAATTTTCAAATTTAAATTTAGCTGCAAATGTTCTCTATAGGCTTCCCAATCAGTTTTGTAATTATGTAGAAATAATTGAGCTTCTTTATATATAACAGTGTCGCTTAGTTTTAATACAACGGGTGAATGATCAGAAGAAAGATCAAAGGAAGAATTGATATCTGTATACTGATATGCTACATCTTTTGTAATATAAAAATCCAGAAGATCAGGCAATTTGTTCGGATCGGCTGGCCAATATGTAGGTTGCCCTGATGAGATGTAAGATATATTCTTATTACCCATAGTATTTTTGAGAATCCTACCTCTGGGAGTTGTAAGTCTAGATCCCCAAGCTGTATGTTTGGAATTCCAGTCTCCAGCCGCTATATACCTGCTACCCAGAGAATCAAAGTAATTTGAAAGCTTCGGGATAGTTAGCTTGTGACGTGGAGGACAATAAACTGCTGATATCACTATCTGTCCATTTACTGTACATACTTTAATATTGGTTCCTTGAAGATACTCCTCCCTGAAGTGATCCAGTTCGTGATGTCTTATGTTTGATTTTATTAAAATAGCGGAACCCCCCCGCGCTCTCCCAGACGGATGAGTACAATGATATGTTGTATAATTATTTATTTTAAAGTAATCTAATACAGTTAAATGTGACTCTGATATTAAACATATATCTATAGAATTGTTATTCAAAAATACTTCGATTTCGGCTTTATGGTTTTTTAAACCATTTGCATTCCATGTTGCTATCGTTAAATACTTAACCATTATTTAATCAGTTTATTAATGACAGAAGTTTTTTTTTTTTTTTTTTTTTTTTAAATGGGCTCGGTGTCAGAAGTTAACATGGTAAGAATTGTGCTATTTTGCTGTATTAGCTGTTGAAACATGATTTTGAAGTCAGCTAAAAAACCTGTTAACTGTTCAGTGATTGTTGACATTTGCCCCGTCCCGTTATAATTGATTTGTTCGGACTCTTCCGAATGGAGGACTGGCTTTGAAAATGATAAATTTTTTGGTTTATTTAACTGATCTCCCGAAGATACTAGACTGTTTGGAATATTTGAATTTACATTTAAGTTGGAATTGATATTTTTCGTAGTAATGTGTGAATAGCTAATTCCTGGCTGCCTCGAGCTGGATTGTAAAAAGTCTTTACCTTTTCTCACGATTCCTTGTCTACCTTGCGCTAACTTCTGATAAACGTCGCAGCCTTTATAATTTGCCGGATGCGATCCATTACATAGATCACATTTAGCTGGCAGTTTCGGGTCTTTTTTACAATCAACTGTTTTGTGCCCTACTCCACATTTTACACACACCGGTGGCCGAGTGCAGTAAGCTTTAGTGTGCCCCCACATTTGACAGTTCTGACACTGGGGAATAGATAACTTTTTGTTAGGTGGTTCAACTTTGATAACAGTATTGCATAAAACCTTTAAGTTAAATATATCTTTGCAATTTTCTGTCTGCTCTAAATCCACGAGGAACAAAGGAAGTGGCAATTTTGTATGACGTTGTTTAATATTGTGTACATTACGAACTTTGAATCCTTTTAATGTTAATTCCTCTGCAATTGTTTCCGGCTCCAGAGAATGATGAAGATGCCTCACCACCACCTTATAAGATCGGTCTTGCTTCATTTGGTAGGTATGGAATACTACCTGTTCCTCTCTGAACATCTTAGTTAATTGTCTGTATTCTTCTGGCGAGTTTACGTTGACTTTAACGACTTTATCTGCGAGAGCTTTCGCCACATATTTAGTCTTATCGATTGATAATTCGATTTTTTCTTTCATTTTTTTGAAAATTTTCAACTCCATGTATAAATATTGGCGGTGGTTTAGGGACAGTAGTAGTCTGTTCACTCACTTCATCATGGTCGTCCTCAGTCGAAAGTGCTTCGTAGCGGTTATAAGTCAATTTTTGCAACTTATGATTACTATTATTAGTAAATAACTGACGCTTTTTACACGTTCTCTTGACTGTCTGCCAGTCGTTGTTATTATCGGCATAACTTCTGTTCGTTGAGTGATCGCATTCACCTTCGTTCATTTCTTGATTGTTATCAACTTCTACAGTTTGTAGTAATGCTGGAAATGCTTGAGCATAATTGGTTACATCATGTAAAAAGATATTTGGCTGTTCGTACTGCAATTGTTCAGGAGCAATGATTAGTGCGGGTTGTTGATTTGGATTAGATCCCGAAGAGCCTGGCAGGGAATACGGAATAAATTTGGCTGGCTGTAATACATTTGTCGATGTATATTGACGGTGGATTTGCGTGTCTACGTAAATTGGTTGAGCAGCGTTAGTCGGCGTGGCCGCTGTTGTCGACATGACGACAAAGCAGCGTTTCCGACGACTATGTTAAATAATTTTTGTCTGTGTACTGCGTAAGCGATAACGACAAGAGTAGTAATAAATAATAATAAATGAATATAATGGAATAATCTCACCGGTCTGCACAAGTTCGATGATCGGACGAGAGATAACAAAGTATTCTATTGTTCGTTAAATAATTATCGCGTACGAATTATTTCTTTAACAAAACAGAGATAACGCGCAACAGACGACTTCTCCGCACCATTTACCGACGAAATGGATGAAAATGTAGTAAGAAATCTGACGGAAGAAAAAAATGACCGAGCTAATGAGTCAACTAACTCATTTTCTTCTATTCCGGAATGACTAGGAATCCGTAAGATATCAATCTGGATTAAATAAGAAAGGAAAAGATCTTGAATCAAAGAATGTATAAAAAAGATTATATAATCGGTAAAATCTGAGAATCTGATAAAATAAGAATATTACGAGAGATGCCTGAAGATTTAATGAAGATAAGGACATGACAATGAACTCGGTACAGAAAATTGAACAGAAAGAGCGAAGTTTAAGGGACTCAGATTTAAAGAAGGACAAACAAAGGACTACAAGAGTTAAATATATAAATCCCTCCTTGAAGGTTTATAGTCACATATTACGCCGGATAAATCTGATTGTTTAAAATAACTTTAAATATAGTAAATATAGAAGAATAAAATACTCATTAATCGCATATTATTATCTAGGTATTTAGTTTTCTGAAATATAACGAGATGCAGAAAAAAAAAGGTAAAACCTTTCCTTTAATTTTGCGCATGCTAATATATAACTTATACATGTACACACACACTCACACACATATATACATATATACATACATATATATATATATATGTGTGTGTGTGTGTGTGTATGTATATGTATGTATATAAACATTTCAGTCAAAGCAAGTCGTGCTTATACAGAGACTGATAATAACGATAAAAAATAACTACTAAATACATGGAATTTAATCGGTCGGTAACTTTCGTGTTTTTAATTATGCTCGATATGCATAATTCGTGTTTCAACTTGATTTGTTTATTAAACAACATAGAACCAACTATGCAGGTTCAATAGAATTTCCAGTTAAAATAAACATAATTTCAAAAATCATTATATCATTATTTTCACTTTCAATTTTTCGACTCACCTATTCCACTGCGAACGGTAAATGGTGTTAGCAACACCAATAGCGTATTAATGTTTTTTTTTCTCACTCTATTATTTTAACTATTTACATTATCTCTTCTTTCCTTTTTCTTTTTTGTACAAAAAATAATGTTGTAAATTAGTGTGATTCATATATATGTATTGCAAAAAATGAAATACCTATTTATCTATCTTTCTAAAAGTTCAAACTTGCACATACAAACGTATTATTAAAAATTCCATCTTTTCAACCAGTTCTGTAAAGTCAGCATAATACTTGATGAAATCTGAAATTTGAAGAATTAACAGAAACAGTTTTGATCATTGGGAGGCATTGTGAATATATAAAATTTCAGTTAAATACTCTTTATTTACTTCAAAAACAGTATATATATATATATATATTAGAAAATGTTAAACATACGCTAATCGTACAAGAAAATACAAGTGATATTGTGAAAGCAACTTTGTATTTTTTTTCTTTTTTGATCACGTTAATTATGGACATTAACCCAATGTAAGTGAAATTTTCCGGAAGTGTCAATGTATGGCAGCGAGATGTTTATAAGAATGAAACACAATTAACTTACCAAATCGCCACGGTAGCTGGTTACATACAATTGTAAAGGTTAAAGTGAACTTTTGCTAGCATCTAAAGCCAATATTTACGGATGATAAATTTTCAGTTGGTATTAATAATTTCCTATGAAAATCTTATTGATTTCCTTAAACCGCTCAAGTTGTAGTGGCTTTTATTAATCTGCTCGAATCGGACCAGTTGAATGGTAAAAGAAAACAATATCTATTACGCAGTTTCAATTATCTATTAATTGTTGTTAATAAATCTAATATTTTTAACAATAGTGCAAGAACAAATTCAGTATTTATTATTTAACCTATAAATCAAAACATTTCTTTCAGCTTCTGCGTGAATGTACAATTTTTCTGACATAAATACGGAGAAAATAATGGTTAAAAATTAAATAAGAAGCAAGTGAAAAATAAATTAAATCCCTCGCATAAAAAAAAAAAAAAAACGATAACGGTTAACAATGTATAAAATGGAATAAATTTAACCCGCTACAGAAAAAACATACATAAAAAACTCGCAGAGGTACAAATAAAGAAAAGTAATAAGTGAAAATGTCATTTAGGGTGACTACTGACTTTCAAATGAAGCCCCTAAAGTCGAAATGACGGCTTGCTACTAGGATGATAGCAACAGAACAGCAGCCTCTATTGGCCAGAAGTAGTTGATGGGGATTGGTATTTATGGGCAGCTTCCTTTATTATTTCGCAGTGCTCTCCTGACCAGAGTTGCCTTGACACTACTGCAAACGTTTAAACGAAGCACCTCTCTGTCGCGCCTTTAATAACATGCAACTTTACACAAGTAACGTATATTCTGTTCCCCGCCATTAGGAGCATTCAATGAAACAATGTATAAAATAACAATGGAATTTCAGTATCAAGCAGAAGACACTGTAAACTGGAAAAATATCAAATTTTACCAACAGCAGTCCACATCAATTTAGAGAAAGATCGCAGTAGCCTAGTTGCTAGAGCGCTTGACTTCCGTTACGGTGGTCACGGGTTCCATTCCAGGCCTAAGACAGAAATTACTACGAAAAATTAAAATTGAAATAATCGCTCTAATTCACGTAACAGACAATGGCAAACCACCACGTATTCGATCGTAATTATTAGTATTCAGCAGACAGACGCTGGACTGCATTTGTAGCGCGATAAATCAAACATTTACAATTAATTGAAAAAGATTTTAAACTTTCGTAGCTTTTTTGATTCACCATTTGTCTATTATTTTCGGTAAAAACCACGTCACAATTTTTTCCCTCCATTGACGTTTCGAATAATACTACGTTATTCATCATCAGCATTAAACACGCTAAGCTAGACTGTAAATAAATGACTGTATTTAAAGCAAAAACATCTTAGAAGAACAGAAAAGGTAATTTCCTAGATGGCATCCGAACAATTATTGTTCTACCAAAGCGAGGAAGTAAGAAGATGAGGATTCTTTTTAGAAGAACAAACTGCTGCAGAAGAGGCGGTCAACACACAGGAAATTAATTCATAGAAAAAGTTGTATCAGTGCATAGCAGTGAGAAAAGGTTGGATGTTAAGAAGAGATAAACCGCCGATTGAGCGAATTTTTTATTCTAGTCAACTTCAACTAGAGACCATTTAAAAGCATGGGGAGGTTTGGAAAAATCTGAACGAAAAGGTAATTAACGATAAAATCTTCAAGGCCACGGCCTTTCCTTTTACGACTCGATGCTTTACAACCTACAATATACTACTAGGTACAATAAACTATATGGCGAAGAAACAAATTTTCTTCTTTACTTATATTACCGCTCCTCCTACTTCCCGCCTAATCCTTTAGTTTGTGTTTCTGTTTCAAATGTCCAATCTCAACCTACTCAAATATTTTCAGCGTCCGTCGCTCCGCATTATGACCTTAATAATTCTCGTTTCATATTACTTGCCAATCCTTATTCTCTACCCTTTATTATAGAAGGTGCCTCGAATGCTTACTCCCATTTTTGACGCTCTGCGAGTCGTAAAAGGAAAGGCCGTGGCCTTGAAGATTTTATCGTTAATTACCTTTTCGTTCAGATTTTTCCAATCCTCCCCATGCTTCTAAATGGTCTCTAGTTGAAATTGACTAGAATAAAAATTTCGCTCAATCGGCGGTTTACCTCTCCTTAACATCCAACCTTTACTCAGTGCTATGCACTAATACAACTTTTTCTATGACTTTATTTCCTGTGTGTTGACCGCCTCTTCTGCAGCAGTTTGTTCTTCTAAAAAGAATCCTCATCTTCTTACTTCCTCGCTTTGGTAGAACAATAATTGTTCGCACGCCATCTAGACTCTAACGAGCTTGTACTTCCTTTGGGAGAACCTTCTAGCCGGTAAAAGGGCTTATGCCAAGGCCAGACTCATTCTTAAAACGGTGAAAAAGAATTCACGGAAAAACGTTTGTTCTTCATTCTCTAGATGCACTCCTATTTCTCATATTTGAAAGATGGTTAAAGCTTTTCAGTATTCACATTCTGAACGACCTTCATAATTGTACTACAACCCCCCCTCCTCGGAAAAGCTCACTTCATTTGTTGATTCAGTTGCTCTCACTTATGTTCCATCCCTCGATGAAACATGTACTTCTTCCTTTGCGGCTCTGCACATGCTCTTTCTTCTAACTCCAGCATCAGTGAACTTCGTGTCGCTTTGGATAACTCCATCAATTCTGGCCTCAGGATAGACGATATTTTATACCTTGTTCTTAAAAATCTTTCGACTCCGCTCTTAATACACTTCTGTCAATCTATAATGGCTTCCTATGTACACTGGTACAACTCCGCCACTTCGGAATTCCTTTATTGTTATCGCTATTCCTAAGAAAAAAACCTAATTCCTTCCATCCAATTTTTTTATTTCATACTTAAGGAAACTCTTGAAACACATGATCGATAAACGTCTGGTCTGGTGATCAGAGTATTACAATATACTTCCCAGCAGTATGTTTAGTTTCCGTCCGGACGTTATGCCGTAGACTGCTTATTCTTATTTCTTGCAGATATATGTATAAATCCTTTATTCTCAAAAAATTTCCCGTTTCCAGTTCATTGGTGTCACCTCCGCTTTGATAATGTCCACTTACTTTCCTTATAGATCAAAATACTTTCCATTAAAATTCCCTATCCATTTCACTTCCCTAGTTCCATAACAGGATAGTTTGTCTCTTTATTCCCTCTTCCACTATTTTCAGGGTAGTTTTCCGAGGTCTTCCGCAGGGATCATGCTTAAGTCTATTTCCACAGTCCCGTTAACCATCAATCGCCGATGATATTCTTATCTACTCTATTTTTGATAATTTCTCGCTAGCGAACGCAGAGCTTAATAACTCCCTTGCCATTCCGGAAAATATTTTATCCTCTCTTCATCTATCTACTTCACTAGAAAAATCAACCACAGTCGGTTTCACATTCTGCTCTTATAACCATTTCTTAGTTAATCTAGCTTTGTGCCACCTTCCCATTGTTTTAGTCAATTTTTTCTCTTATTTTGGCATCATACTTTTAACAGTACTCTATCTTTTCACGATCACATCATCTTGCACTTCCGCTCTCAAAGGCTCAATCTACTTAAAGCTCTGCGACTCGAGATATGAGGTGGTGATCTTTATATTTTATTTATGTAACCCTTTCTAAATTCGACTACTGCTCATTCCTGTACGTTAGTGCTCCTAAATTCTTCTCCAATCGTACCCAAATCTCATGTCTTCGTGTCTCTGTATCGGTGCACTTAATTGCTTTCCACCATTTTGGCATAAACTGGCTTCCATTCTCTTTTCATTCAAAAACTTTTTCCAGGTGTAAGATTCTTAATTAAACGCCTCTTAATTACTCAATTCTTACCTTTTTATTACCAATTATTTCGGAGCTTTTCTCCTCGCAAAATTCTTACATTATCTTCGATCTCTTTTCGGCTTAAAAAATTATCTTCCTTTGTTCTCTCTCCATATAATTTCTTTAAGCTCACGTATCATCCTAAATTATTTGTTTGTCCTCCGGGCAACAAATCTTTTTTCCATGCTGTAGTACAAAGTGGATTCAATCACATTTTATCCTCACTTTACCCATCTTATACAACTATTTTTTCGGGTGATTCGAAATCTGTTGCGGGGTTGGAGCCGCATTTTTTTTTTTTTTTGGGCTGGGGCCGCTTTCATTATATGAATCCTTCCAATTTCCCCTCGCTTTATTTCCCTTGCCAAATCCATGGCAATCTTACATGCAGTCTTTTTTATATATTCAGTCAATAATACATCTTAGTCCCTTCTATTCTCTGACTCGGAATGTTTTATTAGCTATCTCTTCTCCTTTTCCTACACTTTCCACTGATCCAAATATTCTTCATATTCGTTACTTAATATCCAATTTATGCGCATCTCGTTCCATTTTAATTGATCTACTACGAATTCCCAGTTATTGCGACATTTCTGGAACGAGTTGGCCGACTTACTGGCACGTTTGGCTGCAATAAATTGACCAATTCATAAACAGATTTACTACTTAGAGTACTTACTCTGAATTTCTTATCGTGCTCATCGTGATTTCTAAATCGATTTCTATTTTTCCTTCTTTTCTAATCCCTATTTTTTCTACCTTTCAATACAATATTCTCTTCCCCCTTTCCCTGGCTCAATTTCATTCCTAACTTTAGCCGCTTTATTATTTCCCCCATAGTTCGCTTTGGTTCAATCATAGTCTGCTTCCAGCTTTACTTTTCCGTTTTTCTCTCGATCAGTCGCCTTCGTGTCTCTTTCATCCTCTAAAGCTCAACTATACTGTGATGTGAATCACTTCTTATTCGAATATTCTGTTATTTCCACAGAACGTACGATGTTCTCTTTCGGTTTCCCGAACCTTGATTCTGTATAGTGCCTATGTCATCCTTGCACTCTTCTCTCTCACTGCAGTTCTTTTATTAGCCTCGTTTATTTCCTCGATTTCTAATCTTTTCTTCATATAACTCGCAATTTTACGTTAGCTCCACTGTTGACGTTCCTTCAAAAATAAAAAAAAAATCGCTCCTACCTACTAAATATGTATTCTGTGCTTGTTCTTCAAACCTGTTCTTTTTTATTACTTTCATACTTTATATCGATTCGAGTAAGTGTATCTTTGCTATTTGTTCTTCTTTCTCCTTACTGCAAGTTCTTAATTCCTGGTTAAATCCCCCCCCCCCAAAAAAAAAAAGTTCTTAATTTATATAGTAATTTAGTTTTATTTTTTATAGAGAGGTCTTTTTGACTTCTTATTAATTAGTCTTTTTCTTTTGTTAATTTTATTTCTAGTAATTATTGTATTTATCGGAAATTTACAGTTTACATTATATTAAAATACTAACTCATGATCATAGAATAGAAAAAATTGTAATCATAGCTTACTATTGGTCGCTGAATGAAAAAAACAAAATATAGGATGTTTAAATTTACCTGGATAATAATATACTCAATCCAAAAAAAAATTGATAATAATCGATTTTAGTACCAGATCAGGTTTATATGGAAGTATGAGTGATGGATATATTTTGTTTATTATTGCGATATATATAGTTTTTCGTGGCATTTCAATTTCACAATATTGTATTATAAATATAAAGAAATTGGAAATATTATAAATCTGAAAACCATATAGACAAGTAAAATAAAATAAATTTTACAGTTTTAGGGAAATATTCCTTTTATTTCGTAACACGCTGACTACCAAAACTACCGCTATTTATCAAACTTTTAACGTAGATAATATTTTCCGTTATAACACTTAAGTAATATTTTTTTTTTTTTTTGAAATAAAATAATTCCGCAATGACCTTTAAAAAAAGCTTTGCCCGCGAATTATATATTTTTGAGTACAGAGAAGAATTTTTTGAGGTAGCTAGCATCGGTAATTTGCTTAAAAAAAAACGACTTTCAATGTCACATTATGTTTTTATTTGATCTGATCGTTTTCTACCATTATTTTGGACCAGTTCGCCTCTTCTTCTCCTGTGTTCGATTGATTTATTCAGAGGAAATTTATTTTAATTAATAGATAATCTGTTAAATAATTATCGTAACAAATTAGATAAATAATGCTGACATGTATTTCGATATTTTATAAAGTGCTCCAGCACTAGAATTAAGAAAAGTATTTATACCGCCTTTTTTGCATTTAAATGTGTTTTGTGTTATTATAATATAATTTTTTAAAAAATAAACATTTCTGGGATTCGGTAAATTTAACTATTGCCCACATATAATACTTAATAATAGTTTATTATACAAATATCCAGATAATGAAAAAAATAATAGATGTGTAGATATATTTATAGTAGATAAAAGAACCCATTTCCTTTACGAAGCAACTTCTTCTACAACACGCAATGTTGTAATCGAACGACGGAGGCAGCACTTCTATGTGTAAGATCTAGAACTATGTCATAGCTTTACTACAAACTACAGATGAATAGGCCCGGAAGGATACGTATTCGCGTATCTGTATCACACAACGGAGTTGATGATCTAACTTTGATTATAGTTCCGTCGATGACAATATTCAGGTTCACACGATTCCGCTATGGAAGCTAAAGTATTAACCTTGAACGGAACATTGAATTCTATGCAATTTTTCCTATCTTTTCCAAATACTTTTTCCTGATGGCAAATTTGACATAAAAAAATAAGTTTTTTTCAACAGTTTGTTCTACATCTTTTTTTTACAACATAGAAATTAATTGTTTGCGCATGCGGTGCTCATCATATTTGCCATTTATTAAATACTTATATTATAATATAGGTCATAGACTTAACTTACTCGATTTTAAAAAGACAACGATAGCTCAATTGCCTTTTATTTCTTTTCTTCCATTTTTGTCTAAATTGGGGATTAGGCTAATTCATTGAACATAAAAAAAAAAAAGGAAGAAAAAAAGCATACCTTCACCCGAACCAATAGCAATAAAAAGAATATTTGAATAATTGATTTAAAGCAAGAAAATATAAGCACAAATTTACCATATGAGCCAGTGGCGGCTCGTGACAAGTAAATCTGGGGGGCTCTAATGTAAAATTACAATAATTTAAAAAGTGTAATGACATAAACTTATCTTGCTTTTTTGTCTACATTTTAAACTAAATAAAACTGATTTAATGCATTCAAGTTCTGATTTAATTAAAAAAAAAATGTGAATGCATTTTGTATTTAGATTGAAATTTATTAAATAATATTTTCTAATCTTTTCCTTATATAATGTACAATCCTTTGCGTTGAGTAAGTTTCACTGTTGACGTGTCCACAAAAAAAAAAAAAAAAAAAATTACATGTGCCATAATTTTGTGAAATAAGGTAAGCCAAAATATAAAATCCAGGCCTTCTAAGGTTCTTCGTAAACTATATATGCTTCCTTGCATGTAATATTTTTATTACATTTTTCTTCTAGTTCTCCGAAATATTCTATTGATTTTTCTCGGTTTTCGAAAACAATATTCACTGTACGCCTATTATAGTTCCAACGTGTATTCTAGGTAATTTCCGATTTACAATTTCTTGCAGTAGATCACATCTATGAGCAGAATTTGAAAAAAAGCTTGCTACAGCGGACAAATTTGAAAAAAAGATTTTAATTTTAGAATTTTGCATAATTAAATTCAACTGGTGCGCATAACAATGAATAAAATGACAGTATTTATATTTTTGTTTTATCTTCGCCTATACGCCATTTGTATAATCGCTCATTATGCTCCATCGTAAGTTTAAGTAATTAGCTTAAAAGGTTAGTCTCTCCAATTAATTTATCTAATTCAGTTTCTAAAATGTTGAACGTTTGAAAAATCACCGTAAAACAAGTGTCGACAAAAAGCAGTGCTTCTTGCATTCAAAAGTAACAAAATCCAGATCGCAAAATGTATTATTTAAGGAAGAAAAGCAAGGATTGAAATAGAACAAAAAAAACAGCAAATTAAAACAGCGTGCTTCCCTGGATAAACGGACGACGCAGCGCGCGACGCGGATCTATTGTTAAAACCGGCTATAATCACGTGTAAAATTGACGAGGGCTCACTTTTCGAGAGCCCTCAGACGCCTTTAAGTTACGCTCGGGAAACTTCGGCTTTATTCGTTTTTCGTGTGTATTTTATATGCGGCTTGGAGGCTCAAATATTCTGAGCCCACGTACTATATTATTGGTTGTTAATATCATGTGATCAAAAAATCAGCTGTTAACGACCTTGACAGTATACTACACTACGAGTAGATCGTACAGTTCCAGCGCAGTAAGCAGGAACCCGACAACTGCTATCGGATGTTTCAGCTGTTCGTTTAACAAATCGCGCAAAATGCTTATTTTGCAATTGTTTTTAAAATGCACTCTTGCAAAAAAAATTATTTTGAAATAAAAAATTCGTAACACTGATTTTTTTTCTTGAAGTAATTAAATATTATGTATTTTTTGAAAACACACAGGGAGGCTCGCGCCCTTGAGCCCCCTAGGACGAGCCGCCCCTGATATGAGCATCTATGCAGCTCCCCAGACTTGTGCAGTGTTTACTCGCTATCACGTTGCATTCTTCCTCATAACCGGATAATCTAAACGCCAATCATATCTTGTGCGCGCACGAGTTTCATAGGCTGTTTATATTTCGCATGTGATTTAATAATTTCTCTGAAGTATTGTTTGTTACAGTATTTCAGAATGAAAGAAAGTAGTTTTAATGTAGAACATCAGTGCAATTGTGCAATTGAACAACTGCTTATACATCCATTCAGTTCATATTAAGTATTATTGCTAAAAATAATCTAATTGCAAATATAATACTTCTTCATATCAGCCACAACATAAATCGTTAGATACAATGTATAAGTCTATACCAGAGATTGGTTATAAAATATTTATTGGTGATCATGAGTTAATAACACCTATTAAACCGAATTCGATATTTATATTTGCTCACTTACCTACATACAACAATGTCTGTTGTACCTACTGTATTTTTAAATGGGTCGTCATAAAAAAATGTAAATTGTTTCTATCTGAATCAGATATATTCCTAAACATATGATACTAGATAATGCTAATTTCATGCTAGTATTTGCGCGGGATGTGGTAAATGTAGGTTATATATGTGATGAATATGTTTTTCCGTTACTCTTTCGTGCCGTCTCCTTTTTGTCTATTGCATCCCTCCAATATTCAATTTGTGTGTGATCCCGATCACATAATGTTCGAGTGTTCATCTCTTGTAACCGATCAAGCTGCTTTCTACTCCTCCCTTTTACAAATTGGTATTCCTACTTCATACAGTGCTTCGTTCATTCTCTCTGTTCCTTCTTCTTCTGTTGTCCAGGCTCTTGATTCCTTTTTGTCGGCTATCTCTGATCGCGTAAAGATCTGAGTCTCTTACGTCCTTTTCCTTTGTTCTTGGGCCAATGTCCTTGTAGACGAACCCAAAAAAAAAAAAAAAAAATGAATATGTTAATAGTGTGTACATGTTTAGGACTTGAAAAAAAATTTTTAAAATATGTTGAAAAAATGAACACGAATTCTCGATAATTTATGAAAAAAATGAACTATGTAAAGGAAGACTCAAACGCAGTTTTGATGAGTTCATAATGATTGAAGACGATGAAGATGGCAATAAATAGTGTGAAAAAAAATATCCATCTGGAAGCAATGCGTTATTGAAAAATTCTGAATAAATTCGCTAGCAGTGTTACTTAAACTGCTTGCGGTAATACTGGTATTTATAATGATGAAGTAACATTTTATTTTATTTAAAAGCGAAAGAAAATTATAACTTGTTTTATAATGCGTGAGAAACAGTGATTCGTGAAAGCGTAAACGTTTGACAAGCAACTAATACTGTCAAACTAAATAATTCTGTTCAGAGACTCGCTTCGATCTATGGCTTTTGAATAGAGTGTGACTGATAATATAATGCAACAGAAAAATGCTGTTCCATTGGCGAAACTTAGTTACCGAAGTTGTCAAAGATTTCAATGTATGGATATGTTTGTATGCGTTTATAGTGTGTAGATGTGCACACTGTGTACTAGTGATAAGTAAAAGGTCCGGAAAGATACGTATCTGTGGATCCGAATCCCACAGCGGAGTTAATGATGTAACTCCGACTACAGTTTCCCGGGCACATATCCACAACTTTGACCGGCCGAATACGAAATCGATGAACGTTATACAGATCCATACAGTTCCGCTATAGAAGCTAAAAACTATGGTAACCTTAAACAGAAAAGAATAGATTGTCTGTCCCTTTTTGAGCTTCATACAGGATAAATATTTAAGCGGAAATGTGCCAGATCAGTTGGAAAGGTGAAAATGATAATATCGAAATTAGAAAAAAAAAACTATATCGTTTTTGTTGAAGACGCAACTCTCTCCATGATTATACTGCTGTGCATTAGCTATTTTGCAATTTCTTTCTCTCTTTCTATCACACGTAATCTAACCTAACGAACTGGTAACAGTGCGTTGGCAACCAGTGTAAACTAGTGCAGTGTTAAGTGTACTGTGTACGTAAACACCGGCGTACGAGTCCCCGATATGGATATCTATGTCGGGTGCAGGTCTCGACCTACGATTTAGTTCCGGATATGTATCCGAAGAAATAATGAACTTATCCATCATTACTGTGTACCATGCAGTGGAGTAGAGAGTGTGTAAGCGGCAAGATCTGGTTTCAAAGGGATTTGCATGCAGCGTTAATGAGCAATGCTTTTTTGACGTGCGATTGACGTCGGTGGTTGGTGGTACCCGGTGTATGTGTGCATACGGCTAGCGTTCATTCGCGGTGATGACGTAGCGCTTGCATGCGTAGAAACAGACGGTGATAAGAGCGGTCTTGAAAACAAATTACGAAAGATCGGAAAAATTTTATAGGTAGAAAAATAAAATATACGCAGATTTATTTTGAATACTTCCGCTCAGAATTTGAAAAATCGATGCGCTTGTGAAGGGTAAGCAGCGACTACAACAGGTTCGGATATAATTATTATAGGTCGGGAATTTGGACTGTAAGGACAAGCGGAAAGAGCTAGAGTCAATTTCAAGGTCTCCAATTTTTAAATTTTTGTGCTTACGCTTCGAATTTTGAAAAACCACAGTGGGAAGGTGCTCGGAGGGGCAAGCGAGGGCTAAGGTTAGTTTCCAGATCTGAGCAAGAAATAAATAAATAAATAAAATAAAATAAAATAAAATAGGTTAGTTTCAAGCTTCTGAGAGAAAATTTTCGATAGTGGACGCTTTCAAGCGCTGCTGGCAGCATATCTTTATGCGCTCATTTTGGCAGTACACTTTTACTCCGATTAGCGGTCTATGTACCGCACATAGTTTATTTCATGATTTAATTGGAGTATACAAATGAATAATTTTAATATATTTAGAATAGTCTAAGGAACCTATAATACACTTTTAGTACCTTAATTACAATGGTGAAAGATTATAAAAGAGCATTGGAAAATAAAATATGAAGCAGGCAGTTTTCAAATTTTGTTTACTTTTGCATTTGGTCGTTAGGGGGTTGAAAAGATGACAAAAAAATTCAAAAGAATAACGGCATTGTTTTAAAAAGTCAATTAACTTGCTGCAAGAAAATGAGGAAAAAATCAGAAAATCAATCGAATAAGTGATTGGAAACTGCTAAATTAATCGCAGAGAAAACAACTATCAAATCGTACAAAGTGCGTGAAATTAAAAAAAGATCTTGATGAAATGGCAATGGGATGAGGGCAGAGGGTAATAGACGTTGTAATTAGTCAGCTGTTGAAAACCGGAATGGAAAAATTCAAACTCTGTAACAAGAATTTTTTTTTATACGGACAAATACTATTGAAGTTGATTAATAATTAGTCAAATCTGCTATGTGTCAAGAAAGACTGTTCAATTAAAAATAAAAAATTTTATGATGTAGTTAGAAAATTTACAGTTATCATTAGAAAACTTAGGTCTGATTTATTCGAACTTCCTTTTTCCTTACAAGAATGACATATTAACAGATTGCCTTTATGCACTAATTCAAATTCCGATGCATAGTTTTTAAACGCAATTGTGTCCTACAACAACGCCCAGCTATTCATCAACTATTTCTTGCCAATAAGCAACACTTCCTAGTTTAGATTGTTCATTTTTACCGTCACTGTCAAATTATTAACATGAACTAATGGATAAATTTGAATACACAATATTATAAAATGCCCCCGCGCTTTATAAAGAAAAAAAAACAACAAAAAAATCTTTCAACGTAAAATTTGTGCCATTTAGTAATAAAATTTTCATAATGTTTGGTAAAAAGGAATGATTTTGTGAATTTTCTTAAAATAAAGACTCGATGTAAGTGTTGATTTTTAACGCATTTTCGCAAAAATCAAAATTCCCAGTAAAATCAACAAGACATAGCAAGCTGAAATTTGGTATGTACAATACACCTAACACGTAAATTACAGAAAAATTATGAAACCTGATAAATTCTATATACAAACCCCTAAATGGGGCCTTAATTTTTAAGTATACAATTCTGAAAGGCATTTCTCCCCCTCTCTCGATTGCAGCAGAGTATCAAATTCATCTTTTTCTAAACATATGCTGAATTAACGTAGTAATCGGTTTTTACTTATACCACTATTTTCTCGGTACCTTATATTAATTTTTTTTCTGGGGTAAATATGGACTATCTTATTATTCTTTTGCCTTAGTTTTATTTTGCTTGTTGGTTAGAAGGCCTATTCGGTTAGCTGGGTAGATTTTACACTGTATATTCATTGTAATAATTTATGAAATTTAACCGTTTATTTATTTATTACTGATGAACGTTATATTAAAATACTCAAATCCAATATTTCCTTTATGCGCCATTAATATTTCAAATTCGGAAGTTAATGCAGAGTTTAGACCCTTTGCAGCCGCATTTGAAAATCCTATTGGCTATAATACGTTATTGTCGAAATTCGAATTTTTAAGTCGGAGAAAAATTATATTTTGCGGCGCAGTTCAGAAACCTAAAAGAGGATTCCCTTATTAAAACTAAAACTGTTGTTAATTTACTTCCTCTCAATTTTAGGTATTCATGTTTGAAAAATTCTAAATTTTCCAAAATTTCACATTTAAAAACACGTTGAGCCCAAATTCAAGGACTAAACGCGATCCAATTTCGTTCTGCCTAAAACAAGTAGTGAGATGTTCTCTCGATGACGACAACTACATTCGATGTCACACATAACTGGTCAAAAATGAAATTTATCCGCGTCGGCTTTTTTGCTTCTGTGCTTTTGATTCTGAGCCCAATAAAATGATGGTATAGCTTTTCGCGTCAGACATTTCTAATTATAATTATAAATATATATCAGAGTAGACGCTCGGTGTCAAACGAAAAAGTATCGTCCTTGGTCAGTTAGAATCAAAAAAGGTAGATTAATTTTTAATGAAAAAGAAAAATCATTTATGGTTTAAAAATTTACAAAGAAAACGAAGGGTGTTTTTTATAATTGATTTCACCGAGCGCAACGTTTGTGTTTCTAAGCAGAATTTTAATACCCAAACGAATTACCATTAGCCGTTTGCGTATTTTTTAGCCGTGAGGCTAATTTGAAAATGTTAAAATATAGAGAAATGGTACGTAATAAATAAAATGACGTAAAGGAGATCTCTACATCTATAATTATTTTATACCATTCGGAGTACCAGCTGTTTAGCGAACGATTTATTGAGTAGTAATATTTTATGTGAACGGTTTTATAGCAAAGCCGTAATTAAACAGATATTTTGCAGCACTATCATTCCTTCTCATGTTACCATTTACACAGATGGTTCGAAGGGGCCTGGTGGCGTTGAAGCTTCCTTCATCCTTCCTGATTTTAACTTATCAGAATATTTTCGTCTTCCTTATTTCTGTTCTATATTCATAAACGAATTATTTTTTTTTTTTTTTTTTTTTTTTGTGAAAGCAACATCCTGTACCGTGTTTAACTGCTGTGGCTATTACAGTACGAAGATGCGCAGTTTCTTTTTATAGATATCTGATTATTCCGCTAGTTCTGATAAATTGTGTTATGGATAAAATTGCATCGGGGGAATTCTCAAGAATGTTGGTGACTGTTTTGTTATTAATTGAAAGGGGCCGGTGAGGTGATAATGCTGGACAGTCGCATAGTATATGAGGAGTTGAGGGAGCAACATCTTGGCCACAGAAAGGACAATTCGTAGGAGAGGGGGTTCTTTGCAAAATAAAATTATGCGACATGGCCGTATGGCCTATGCGCAAGCGGCTAAGTGCACAGAAATCTCTGCGGGAGATGCTTTTTTCTGGCCACCATGGTTCCGTTGAGGGTTTAATTAACCTCGAGAAAGTCTGACACGAGGACCAATGGGTTTTCCATAAGGACGTGAGATTATTCAAGATTATGTTCGAGAGATAAGGTGGAGGTGGGCTGTTACTAGGCGAGGGGCAATATATTTCTGCTCGGGCGGATGTATCGACGCGTTCATTTCCAGGAATCCCTGCATGGCTGGGCGCCCACAGAAAGGATACGGAGCACTGTCTCTTAATAAGTTCGTATAATACCTGCTGGGTTCGAATTGCTACAGGATGTTTGGTGAGGGGATTAGAAATTGTCAATAAGGCCGCGGATGAATCAGATACCAGCAGGGCTTTCTGTGATGTAGGCTCTGTAAAAAGAAAATATTCCAAACAGAAAAATACTGCGTATATTTCAGCATCCAGTACCGAGCAATTGTCATTCAGTCGAATGCTTCGAATCACGTCGCAGACTTCAAAGGAACAGGCGGTTGGGGAAGAACTTGGCAGCATCCGTGTAGAAAAAGAGGTGGTCGGGGTATTTTTGCATTGTTGCTGTTGTCAGCTGAACGATATTCGGGTGCAGGGGTTTATTATACTTCGTCAGGGAAAAGTTAACATCAATGTTTAAAGGGGCCCACGGCGGAATCATGATGTTAGGAGCTAGGTTAGGGAAAGGGATTACGCTCACGTTGTGCTGTGATAGGAGAGCCAGGATTTCTGGGAGAGGGTCATTAGGGAACTCTGGGGTGTTGGGGAGGTCATTTGTGTCAATAGGACAGGCGCGTTTACTAGAGAAAAGAGCGAGGGTCTCACGGTGGTAATAATAGGTTCGGAAATACTTTAGTGGGGGAGTGCCTAACAAGGCACACAAACTTACAGACGGGGAAGTTCTATGTGCGCCAAGTATCGTGCGGAGCGCCGTGTGGTGTATTGAATCAAGGGATTTAAGTAAAGAGGGACTGGCTGACGCATACGCCTGGGACCCGTAGTTTGTTCTGGAAATGACTACGGATTTATATATGGAGAGGAGAGTTTTCGGAGGTACATTATACTTTGTGTTTGATACATATTTAAGAATAGATAGGAATTTATGACATTTAACTTTAAGATTTGATATATGGGATCGCCAAGTTAGCTTTTGATCGAACAGTAGTCCAAGGAAAGTAGCAGTAGGGTGGAAATGAAGTGAGGAATTTTCTAGATTGAGGCGAATGCTGGAAGAGTTTTGACGTCCCCTATAGAAATCAACACAGATAGACTTAGATGGAGAAAACACAAGACCATTATTGTTACACCAGGATTGTAGTTTTGAAATAGTTTTTTGTAGGATTTTTTGAGCATTTGCTGGAAAACTGGAAGACAGGGAAATGTTTAAGTCGTCAAAGTAGAGCCGGGCGTTTACAGGCGGAGCAATACAATCATTTATATCATTGATATAAAAAATAAACAAGGTTGCACTAAGGGCAGATCCTTGTGGTAAGCCATTCTCAGTTTGAATGGTGCTCGATGTTGACGAACCAATCTTAACATGGAACGTTCTGTTTGTTAAAAAATTATTCAGATACTTGGCCATGTTTCCACTTATACCAGCTGTTGTCAGCTTGGATAAGAGGCCGTATCGCCATACTCTGTCGAACGCCTTTTCTATATCGAAAAAGACGGAGTATACATGTTGGCGTCTGTGAAATGCTGTTAATATTTGCCTTTGTAGGCTCAGCAGATGATTAACTGTAGTACGCTTCTTACGCCCTCCGGCTTGTGACGAGGATAGGAGATTATTCTGTTCAAGGAAGAAAAGGAGACGCCGGTTAACCATTTTTTCCAGCGTTTTTGAGAGGACACTTATGAGGGATATAGGCCTGTAGTTTTGTGGAAAAAGAGGATCTTTATTTTGCTTCAGAATAGGAATAACAACTGCTAATTTCCATGGCTCAGGGATCGATCCGGAGAACCATATTTGGTTATAGATATGTAAGAGGAAGTTTTTCGCTGACGGAGGTAAGTGTTTTAACATATAAGGATGGATGGAATCGGGCCCAGGCGCGCTGTTTGCAGTATGGTACTGGAGTTGATAGTCTAGTTCAAAAATGGTGAAATGGCAATTGTAGGAAAGTGAGGAGTCAGAGATGATAGTTATTGGTTGTTGTTCCGTGGAATATTTCTTTAAAGAGAAAGCAGACGAATATGACGATAAGGATGACTCCATTGCAAAATGATTCGCAAAAGCATTTGCGACTTCCAACGGGTCAGATAACATGGAACCATTCTGGTTTATCGAAAAGGAAGGGGTCGCACGATTAATACCGTTCAGTGCCTTAATTTTGTGCCAAATATTGTGACTAGAAGTATTTATGGAGATTGAATGCATAAATTGCTGTCAAGATTCCTGTTTTTTGCGCCTAATGAGGCTCCTCGCAGCTGCGCGGCGTTTTTTAAATTCGATCAAATCAGGATATAAGCCTGTTGATTTAAACTTCCTAAGGGCATGTTTACGTTGGCGTATGGCTGTTCCTATTTCGGGGCACCACCATGGGACCCGTCGGGATCTGTTTGTTGGGACAGACCTAGGAATGGATGCTAGAGCAGCATTCGTAATAGCGTCGATAAAGGAGTTGATGTTCTCTGATAAAGATTCGGATGGCTCGCTGGGAACGTTTACTTTAACTGAAAACATATCCCAATCCGCCTTGTGGAATAGAAATTGAGGCTTAGGTGGGGGGGTCTGGGTAGGGAGGGCTTTGGACGGGCATATGAGTATAGGAAAATGGTCGCTAGAGCATAAGTCCTGTAGCACAAAAGTGCTCAGGTGAGGGAAGATGGAAGTGGAAACAAGTTGTAGGTCGATTGTTGAGAATGTATTATGGGACAGATTGAAATGGGTATAACCTGGGGAGGGAAGCAGTATCATATCGTTATCTAGGACCAGTTTATTGATGACAGAGCCATGTCTGTTTTCCAGTGTTGCTCCCCACAGAGGTGAGTGGGCATTAAAATCACCGAGTAATATTAGTGGCGGGCTGACCTGTGATAGTACTGACTGAAACATATCTGCAGTAATTATATAATTCGGAGGCACATAGCAGTTACATAGAGTTATCGGGGTGGCAGATATCTGAGGAAGATGGACGACCACTGCAATCATTTGTAAGGGGGTACTAAAATTCAACTGTGTTGCTGGAACAGAGGAGTGGACCATAATGGTAACCCCTCCATTTGCTCTAAACCCTTGATCATTGCTGAAATTGAAAAGGGAGTAGTTTTGTAGGGCTGGGTTATCTGTGGGCTTCAAATGAGTTTCCTGTAGACATACCACAGCAGGGGAGTGATTTGCAATAAGCAGCTTTAATTCAGCAAGTTGAGGGTAGAATCCTCGACAGTTCCACTGCAGGATAATGTTACGAACCATGACCACTATTAGCTTTCAAATATGTTTAGTCTGCTGTTTGATCTGAATCCGACTGTCTAGCAAGTTTGTTGATTAGCTTAGTGAAACGTGTCTTCATTGATCGGTTTTGAAGTAAGGAGTAATTATCTGAGAGCATGTGAATAAATCCATCTATGTCTTCAGTGAAGTTGGCTACTATACTCGCCGGGTCGTGTTGTCCTTGAATTGTTTCCATTAAGGCTACGAAGTCATTAAAAGACAATGGATAGTCTTTATTGTTGATGTTGCTTTCTGCGGGCTTTAGGAGTTCAACAGTAGGCAATTTTTGTTTTTTCAGTTTTGATGGTGGAGGTTTGAAATCCACGTTTGCTCCATTGTCTCTGGTTTCTACCGCATTTGGATGCTCTCTGTTTTCTGGTTCGTTTGTCTGCATTTGTAGAGGGAAAAGAATAGCTCTTGTGCTATTTGTAAAGTCGGGCTCCGTAGTCTTCTGAGAAGCATCAGGGGTTTGTGGGTGGGGTCGCTTAGTTGCTGCTGGGGTTTCCTCGGTGCTGACTGTTGTGTTATTTTCAAAGATAGAGGCTTGAGTGTTTTCCTCAGCGATGGCGGTTATGTTTTGCGGGGCTGGAGCGGCTTTAGTGTCTGGAGCGGGGGGGACACTATCTTCTACAGATGGGGCAATTGACTATCCTTCTTTCCATTATTTTCATTTCCTCGAATTACCTTTCCTCCAATTTTTTAATTATCTTTGATTCCTTGAGCGCCCTTCAGGCCATATCTTCTCCCCTTCCTGATCATTCGTACCGCATACACTCATTCATAATCTTTTCTCTCTCCATTCGGTTAATATTGATTTGCCTTAGATACCTAGCCACTCGAATATATTTGATCGGCTGATTCCTTGGCTCGGGCTGCTGCTTCCTCCCGACTTTTTTTTTAAAAAATTCCATCCGCTAACCTCCTATCGATATGTAAAAGCTTCCATATCAGATCATGGTATCGGATATTTACGCTCCCTCCTTTTCTAATAATTTATTTCATCTGTCTGTTAGCCTACTTTTCTACTTTTCCCCCCTATTCATGTTATTTTTTTGTATCCCTCTCCGACGTTTTGATGTTGTTTCCGCTGTTCGTATGCGTTTTTGTCATTCTCTGCTGCCTTTCTCCAGATTTCGCTTTTTCCCGATTTTCTCCCCACACTGTCCCCTCCATTCTGATAATGCAATTATTTGCGACGCCGATCAAGTGTTCTTCCAGTGTTCATCTCTTTTTGTGCAGCGTTCTATTTTATAATCCTATTTGTTGATGTTTAAGCTTCCTACTCCTTATTGTTCTTCTTATACGCTGCTTTTTCCTTCCCCATTAATTATTCCTGTTATATTGATTGCTGTTTATCAATGATTCCTGATCGGATTAAAATATAACCCCCTTTTTTCCTTTCTATTTGTTTCTGGGTGAAGGTCCTTGGTTGACGAGCACAAGAGGTTAAAAAAAAAAAAAATATAGCGCCTTTTATGCATTTCTCTGCTTTCACTGGCATTCTTTAGTTTTCCCCTGTTTTTATGAACATGACATGTAACTACTTTTTTCAGATTCTAAAATATTTCCTTCTATAAATATTACCTGTTCTGTCTAATAATTTTCAGTATGATTTTGCTTTTCCTCCGTGACACACATTTCGATTCTATGTTCGCGTTTTAATAATTTTTATAACTCGTTCGCAACATTTATTCTCTTTGCGTTCGTGTTGTAATTTCCATTTTTCCAACTTAAAATAGACTTTAAAACGCTTCTGAAAATAAATGTCTATTTATCTGTTTGCTATTTGCTAAATATAATTAATTTATTGCGTATTGTTTAGATTCGTGCGTCGTAAATTAATTTATTTCATTACATGTCACCGCGCATAAAAAATATTAAAGACCAAAATTTCAGTTTTAACTTTTTTTCAATGTAAATAAGTCTCAGCAGTCGATTGGAATTGGTCTCAAGCCCCAAGTCCGTTTTGACAGAGTCAGATCATCGTTAAGGTTAAGGGGACATTTTAAAATTTCACAAAATTTGAGTTCATCAGAACAGGGCATTTGCTGTTCTTCTAATTATGTACTCATCAGTAACTGTTATGAAAAGTCGCATTCCTTTTTTGTTTCTCAAGTAAAAAATCCTATACTGAATTCAATGAATCAAAATTGGTAGGTCCGCTTAATCATACTGGGAACGGTTACAATACAAATCTGTCAAAATTAATCAATAATTGATTGTTCTCTTGGGCGGTATTTTACTTCATTTCTGTATAAAGATCGTAGGAACTGTTGAAAAATTTATAAACTCATCAATCGTTTAGTAGATGTATTTTATGTAAATATAATAGTTTAGCACAGAAAAAGTAGTACGCTGTATGTTTTATTTTCCATTTGCTATACCAAACCTTATCTATTTAATCATTTAATATACACGCCATCTGTTTACTGAACGCTGATAGATGGACAATATTTTGAGTATAATCTATTGATTTGTTTTCTAAATTGGGGAAAAATAAATAGGTTTTACGGTCTGTGGAATCTTCATCCCATCTTGACTCCTGAATTTGAGTCAGAATTGTATTAACAGCTTGTTGTAATGTTATTATTTTAGATTAAATTTAGAACTTTTACATGCTCTAGATTTTGCGTTATCCTGTATTCGGAAATGGCAGTTCTTCCTATGCCTAATAATAAAAATAATTTGATCGCACAAACTTTACTAATATGTCATGTATAATATTATAACTACTTCCAAAATGTTCTATAAATTTATAATCCGCATAGCCAGGCCTGGACTTAGGAGGAGTCTAGGGGGGCTGCAGCCCCGGGGCCTGCCTTATAAAGGGGCCCACAAGAGGCACTCACTTCCGACATGTAATAAAAAATTAATCTATCATTTGTCATATACATAAACTTTTTTTTTAAATAAATAGAATTAACTTTACAGGAACAAGTGCATTTTTTAATATATTTATTTGTTAATAATTTTGTATCAATTTTTATTTCCTCCTAGAGGAGGAAACTTCGTAATAGTAAAATTTTGAGTTTCTTAAAAACGTACCAGAAATTTGTTTTAAGGTATAACGAGTCGGCATCTACATTTTTAGGAAATGTCTGTATGAATGTGTGTGCGTATGTACACGCGCAATATACGCACACACACTATCCTTTTATGCAAATCTTTGGTTAAAATTTGCTGAAAAATTCATTGTTTAAAATTATATATATATATATATAATACAGTAGAACCCCGATTGGACAGCCGTTTCGGATAATTGATTTTTTCGGTTAACCCATGAACATCAAAAAATAGCCTACTAAAATAGGTACATATGTAAGGGAAATGGATTGCAAACTATTTGTGTAGGCTACGGTTATGTTTTTTTTTATTTTAAAATGATATTTACAACATTGTTATACATGTATGTATAAAAATTTACGTAATTAACATTATTATACATGTACGTTATGTACAATGTACATAATGTACTGTATTTATGAAAAAAACTCTGTGATTTTTTTTTTTTGCTTTTTGCGTCCCTCCCGCTATCTTTTTATTAACAGGACGCAGTGGCGTAGCGTAGGTTTTCGTCGCCCGGGGTGCAGGTAAATTTCACCGCCTCCTTATTTAGGAATTTAAATTCAAAAGACTAACTTTTCGGCAAGAAAAATCATCATTACTGGGTGTTATACAGGAAAAAAATTAAAAAGTTATATATATATATATATATATATATATATATATATATATATATATGTTTTACAATATAATAATCACATTTATTACAAAAATTCTTACACGTATGCCACTTACATTGATATAACAGGTACAGAACACTTATGATTAATTGTTAAGGGCTGACAAGATTAAGTTATTAGCGAATTGAATATAAAATACAAATGAACTTACAATTAGAACTAGAACGATGCTGTTAGTATTTATATTTTTATTAAAAAATAATATAATTGATAGGATTAAAAATAAAACTTCTGTCTTTAACTAAAACTCTATTCGTCTACATTTTTAAAGAGAAAAGTCTTTTATTGCACTATCAATGTCTATATAACATAGCTTTTGCACAATAGACAAGTTAACCGATTTGGTTAGCCTTAAAATACTCACTGTTGATCTTAAATAATTTTTGATCAATTCCAATTTTGAAAAACTTCTCTCACAACTGATATTGCTTATGGAAATTATGAAAAATATTCGGAGCATTATTATAATATTGGGCAGCGTATCTTTCAGTTTGGATTTCACAATAAATTTTAATAATTTAAGCGATCCGCATTAATCATTTTATTTTCATTGCCTGTGGCAGCAATGAAAGTCCGCAGTCTAAGTCGTTCGAGCTTGAAGTCCTACTCGTCAATTTCGGCAGATGCATAGTCTAGATTACATTTAATGTCGCCCGAATTTAGTTAGCCGGAGTTAAATAAGCAAATTTATCCGCCAAATTCTGTAACTGCTGAAACCACTTACGAATTTCTACAATTATTCTATTTAACGAAGAAACAAGCTTCCGTTTCAACTCATTTTCATAAGACAAGTTAACATCTATGGTTCCGCCATCAAAAATGTGCCTTCTTGTTATGCGCCTCTGAAGTTCCATGGAAATGCCATGTTCTTCACACGTATTTTTTGCCTGACTTACAGCGTCGTCTGCCCATTCCTCTCGTTTCTCTATCAATACCATCTGCAAAGCATTTACTTTCTGAGCGCACAGGTTTGCATCAAGTCCCTTTGTTTGTAAATATTTTTGTGCATCATTCACTTCATGTAACGCCGGTTGTCAGAGGCCCAAGAAGCAAAGAATGGAAAATTACTACATCACAATTAGCAAAGTTCCTGCATCTGTTCTGGTGTTTAAGCGTTGAACTGTCTCTGACAGTTTTTCCAAAGTAACGACAATGTCTTTGTAATGATGCCATGTCATATTTACGGCATCACTTCTTGCACTCCATGGCGTATCTTGAACACGTTTTAAACTTTTACCTATAGCTGCTATCATAACTTCCCAACGATGTGTGGATATAGAAAAAAATGAATAGCAATGTTCTAATGTGCCGGAAAAAGTTACTGAACTCGCTTCAACTGAGGCAACGTGTAAACAAACCGGGTTTAATGAATGATTTGAGCAAGGTACGAATTCAACTTTAAGATTTATTTCTTTAATTCTTTGCTGAACTTCTGAATGTCTTCCAGCCATAACAGTAGCATTGTCATATGCTTGCTTCTCCTCAACAAATGTTTATATCAAGACCATCAGCTTCAAACTTGCTTAAAATCATCTTTGGAATTCCTTCAGCAGATTTATTTTTTGTTTCAATGAAATCTATAAAAGATTCCACTACTTGCACTTCCTGATTTTCAATCACTACGTATCTTAATACCTGGCTTGTTTGATCTTTATGAGAAACATCTGGAGTACTGTCGAATATAATCGAATAATACTTGGCCTTTTTTACTTGTCCGATGATATGTTGGCGAACTTTATTTCTCAAAATTGCAATAACTTCGTTTTGAATTTCTGATGACATATACATGATTGAAATTTTAGAGCTGCGAAGCATCACCTTTCTGCTGACCATTCTATACCGTTGTGTTTAGCCGACGCAGATAAATAAATTGTTTTTTTTTCTTCAAATCGGTGCATATGAATTCTATATTTCGAATTATTGGTTTTACAAAACAAATTTTTATTCGCTAATGTTGCAGCTTACCGTCGAACTGAATCAACTTGAATTTCTTAAAGTTTTCAGCTTAAATAAACAAAAATTCATTTCCATTTCAAATTGCTAATTTATAGTTTTATTTTTATTATGCACCAAATTATGGAAAAGATTTTCACATTTGTTATCATATATGACCGGCAAATTTGTTTTGCCGACTTCAAATTAGAATTTTCCGAAAATGCCGACAGATTTTTTTTTTTTTTTTTTGGAGGGGGAAATACCCCACTCATTCCCTGTTTAATACGCTCCCGATCACACACGTACTTATGAGCACCGACATCACAAGTTGGAAGGCGTATATATATATACGATTAAGTCGCTGTAAATTGGACGACATGATCGAGAAATAAATAAAACTTTCTTTGATTTATTAAAGCATCACTCACGGACTTCCTTGAAGGGATTTACCCGTACTGCAACCTAATTTGCAGGTGTTATTATGCAATATTGAACACTATTCTTTATATGAAAGAAGTCATTCTCGCTGAATATTAGTCGTAAACAATCCGAACACAAAATAAAACAGGAGGATCACTGCAAGTCAGTACAGACGGTGTTGCCAATCACTATAACGAGCAAGATGGTTACATTTATTTTAAAATAGTAGATTCCCCGGTTTCGTCACAGAATAAATAAAAAGTTCCCTGTGCTCATTTTAATCGGTCCAAATTGTAGGTGCGACAAAAATGTGAAATGAAATGGTTCAAATTTTTATAAGATATTATTATTATGTATTGTGAAATTTTGCCGCCCCCTAGAAGTGCCGTCCGGGCCGGCCGCCCCTCCCGACCCCCACTACGCTACATCACTAACAGGACGTCAGCAAACGTTGACTCGGTGCACTGCTCAACAAATCTGAGTGCAACCTAAAATACATAACAACAACTTATGTACTGTACTGACAGACGACATACTGTATGTAGGCATGCAATGCTTGACTTACGTACTTCTAGGACATTGAAACCATAGTCAGCTGTCACTTTTTCTGATCCGTCATTGTCGTCGTTATCTGCTTCCATATATTCTGTAGTGTTATTAGCTGGCTGCAAAACTGCCTCTACAATACCTTGGTCTGTGAGTTCTTCGGAATCGTCTGCGACGATTCATTCGTCTACGTCACTTTCATTCATATCTTTCCATTCAGGAATTGTACGAACCATCTCTGGCACGTTTTCAAAACTTTCTGCTCCCTCTTCCTCTTAGCCCATCATAAAGTTTTCTCCAGCACCTTTGAAGTGTTTCATTTTGGATCTTGTCCCATGCTTGCGCACACCAACAAATCACATGTTTCATGTTTACTGATTTCAGAACTTCATTCATTTCTTTATTCTGTGTTTCGCAATCTTGTAGGATGGTTCTCAGTAACATGCTTCGGTAGTGTCGTTTAAACGTTTCTATGACACCCTGATCCAGAGGCTGAATCAGGCTAGTAACTTTTGGGGGAAGGAAGCGAACCACAATATCGCCACTTATTAATTCACAAGGGTGTGCAGGCGTATTGTCAGTTAATAAAATTTCTTTTTTAGGCAGTCCTTTTTCAACTAAAAACTTCTCAACTTTTGCCACAAAATGATCAAAAAACCATTCAGAAAACAGCTCAGAAGACATCCAAGCACTTTTTTGTACTCTATAAAAAACCGGTAAAGCATTTGGTGCAATATCCTTTTAGGCTCGTGGTTTTTTTGATTTGCTGATGCACGTTGGTGGCAGTCTACGAGTCCCAGAGGCATTTCAAGCTAAAAGAATTATGCGTTTTTTATTTATTTTGTGACTTGGGGCAGAATACATAGCATGAGAGAGGGACACAGGAAATCGCTTACCACCGCGATGAGTCACGTGTCCGTTTCTCGTCGTTTTAACTTTGAAAAAACGGTACGCGTCATAGTTGGAAACGTTTCGGTTAACCCGAGTTCGGATAACCGGGGTTCTACTGTATATATATATATATTTTTTTTTTTGGGCATCGAAAATTTTACCCATTGTGTCTGTATGATATTTAGTTTTGTTTACATTAATAATTATATGTTAATCCGTGAATTTAAAATAATATAATTGAATTAAATTAAAGAAAATTTAATTATTCTATAAAACTGATAATTTTGTCACTTCTGAAAAGGGTCCCTAATATTTCCATAGCCCCGGGCCTATCATACACTTAATCCAGGCCTGTAGCTCTGTATTTATCATATAGTTTTCGTTTTTTAATCTCTTTCTTTTATAAAATATAACGTAAAGCTTTTCATAATTTGGCAGTTAACTATTTTTATCTGCGAACATCTTAAAATACACATATAAAATAATATTTTAACCTTAGAATATAAGCCTATATAAATTATACATATGAGACATTTTTATTTCCCGCTATTCTTAAACTAAATTTGCAATAGAATAACTTCTCGACAAAACTTATTTCAAATTGGTACTTATAAATTAATTTTATTGTATTTTTTATTTTGTTTTTATAGTTTGAGTACATTTTTCTTAATAATAAAATAATTTCTTAACCAAAATGTGTGAAATAAAAATATTTATTCCACATAATTTAATTCACTTATATCATTACTGTTCTGTAACTGAACAATTAATGCAACTTTCGAATTCGTTTTAATTAATTATATTTCGACGTTCAAATTTAGCAGAAGTAATGAAATATTTAAAAATATAGCTAAAATTATAATAATTAAATTAATTTATAACTAAGAATAACTTGACGTTTTACATTGCATTCACTAAAGAAAAAATCACGGACTAGTTTCAAATCAATCCTCGACTGCGCGTGCGTACTAAAATATCACCGATCAGTTGGAAATTGTTATCTACGAACAAAGCTATAAATTGTAAAATATATGCGCATGCGCTTTAGACATCACGGCGTTCTCTAGACAGCTATCTCCTCACATCGGTACATTTTTGACAATTGTGTATATTTGAGGTTTTTATTTTGTATTTAACGGGCCAGAAAGTAAACAAATGTTGGGAGTAGTTCCGTTTGTTTCGAATTCATCTTTCAATTAGTTTTAAAATTAGTTTTATTTATTTTTATGACAATGGATAAAAAAATCCGCGATGATAGTGAAATAAATAAGCTCCCGAAAGAAGTATTGCAATATATATTTTCAAACGTATTACCTTATCAAGATTTAAGTGCTTGTCGGCTTGTTTGTAAAAAGTGGTACAAATACGTTGAAGGTATATTTTAGCCATAATTTGTCGTACACAGATAGTAAGTAATTTTATTATGGAAACATATTAAAGGTAGTGTACTTTTTCAGATCTAAAATACCGACTTCAAAATGGTTTTACTCATGCCTTATTAAGTAATCGTTTAGAATGGGAAAGTTACCAACCGGAAACACGAATAATTGGCATTTCGAGTCGATACTCACACTGCGCAACGCGTTATGGTAAAATATTTCAAATTTGTTATTAAAATTGGGAGTAGTTTCTTTAATAATTTCAAGACGATTTTGAAAAATTGATTTTTCATATTTAAACATTCATCAGAACAGTTATATTTTTGTAATGTTACCGAAACGAGAAAATGATCATGTATATGTAAACTAAAATGATTGAAATGAATTGTTCAAATTCTTATTTTATTCAATTTCTTGAAAAATACGATAAAAGCGACAAAAATAGTTTAATTTTTAAATCTTGGTTTCTTATTGATTGATTATTTTTAGCTGATTATATATAGGTACAGTAACTGTTAGATATTCATAGGTACGTTAAGTGAGTAATGTTCGTTCCCTCAACTTTTCTGCTTTTAAATTTTCACTATAGGTGGTGTAATATGCCATGTGTTCGTGCACAAAATTAAATTGTTCTATTTGTTAAAATATTTTTCGTTCTTTATGTCTTCTTTTTATAGTCGATATATGCCACTCGATATGCTTTTAGTGGATTTACCTAAACCAGCCGAGATTGGTTTTAAGATTATAGTGTTTGTAAACTATAACTGACATGATTATAAGTTTAATATGTCAAATATTGAATGTTTTACAATGAACTTCAAAAAATCAATCAGTTTTGAAAGATATATTTTTAGATTTTCTTTAATATTTCTTTAATGACTTGTAGGACGCAATGAAAAATTTAATATAATGATTAACGTGAGTCCCTACTTTATTGATTCCTTTTTTTCTAACACTTTCTGTTCTGAAAAGTAATTGATTCGTTAAGGTGTATTTTTATAAACAAAAATTTAAAAGTTATAAATAAAAAGTTAACTCTATTAAGAAAGGTGGGCTATTGGCAATAAATCCTCAAAGGTTTATACTGCAGGGCATCAGCGATTTTAATAGAAACCAAAAATAAATTACGGCAGTTCAAGTAATTTTATTATTTGAAAATAAAAATTTGGATGATATTTACCATTTTCTTGTTTTTTAAATCGTTTTGTTTACTTTGACTTATAATTGCTATACCAATTATAGATTTTTCAAGTTATTATTCTTAGTTTACTCCGATATCAGTCGAATGTTATTTAAACTTTCAAAGTAAACCGTTTGTTCAAAAAGCAATAGTAAGTGTGATTTAAGTAGTCAGTTAATCTCTATGGAGTATTATTAAACTTGCAAAAAGTTATCCATGTATACCTTTTAATAGTAATATTATTTTATCAGGATTATTACTATTGTAGTTTAAATTTAAGAAAAAAGAAAAATTTTATGTGCTGTATCCAGCAAAGTGCAGAATTTAACAAAGTTGAAATATGGTATTAAAAATATGCCTTGAAAAGGATGTAAATATAAACGTGTTAAAAGGAAATGATGAACCGTGAGATTTGAAGAATAAAGAATTTTTTTTTCTTCGCTAAATCAAGGACGATGTAATAAAAAGTTGTTCTAAATTTTCATATAACACAAATGGTGACTAGGCTAGTTATATTTAGGACTTTTCTATATAAAACTAATGAATTTATTGAAAACTTTAAATATCTCAACAAAAACAAAATATTGTAAAAATACATCCAGGTTTGTCAGCTTTAAATTTTACTTGTACAAAAATATTATACAATTAGCCATTTTATCAGCAAAAAAAACTTGTGATATGAAAAATTAAGTGCCAAGTTTTTTATTAATTATATGTTCATCATCAGTTTGTATTTGCATTTCAATTATATATTTCTTGGATTGCTATTACTTTTTACACATTATAAAAATTAATAACTAAATATATTTAGTTAATACATTAATACTTAAAATAATTTATTTAGATATTATTTTGTTTCATTAATCTTCGCGATGTTAACACCGCCAAGATTAATGAAACAAAACAATATCTAAATAAATTTTTAACAGTATTAATGTATTAATGAAATATATTTAGTTATTAATTTTTATAATATGTAAAAAGAAATAAGGATCTAAAAAATATATAATTAAAAAATTATGAAATCTGATAAATTCTGTACACACTCCCCTAGATGGATCCGTAAGTTTTAATTTTGAAGTATACTCTCAAAAATTTAATTTTGCAGCATCCTAATAAACATAAAAAGTTCAAATTCGGTGAGTACAGCGCTCTTAGCATGCAAATAATGATAAAATTGAAAAAATTAAAAATTTATGAATACAGAGCCCTAAATGGGATCAAAACCCCAAATTTTGAAATATTTATATAAAAATTGAAATAGCCAGAAAAATCAAGAAGCGGAACATTGAAATTTAGTATGATGAAAACTTGTGACCTTTAAATGACAGAAGAATTACAAAACCTGAAAAATTTTATAAAGGAAACCCTAAATGCGCCCGAATTTTTAAATTTTGAAATATTTTTGCAAAATAGTGGTATCTCTACAAAACAAAATATTGTAAAAAATACAGCCATGTTTGTCAGCTTTAAATTCTACTTGTAAAAAAATATTGTACAATTAGCCGTTTTATCAGTAAAAAAAAATTTGTGACATGAAAAATTAGTTGCCAAGTTATTTATGAATTATATATTCATCAGTTAAAATTCTACTGTTTTAAGCCCATTTGGGGGGTTCATAATTGGAAATTTTTCGATTTTATAATTTTTCTGTTCGTTACGCGTGAAAGTTGTCTGAATATCGAATTTCAGCTTTCTAGGTCCAGTAGAGATGTTGCTGTGTATTTTGGTAATCTTAAGTGATTATATATATATATCGTTTTTGCTTAAAATGAGGTGTTCGATCTCGACTTTGGTTAACTGTGGAATGCTGAAATTTTGGTAATGTTTAGAAATATTTAATTCTACGACAAATTTTGAAAATCGCGTTTTTATCTACATTAGGAAAAAAGTTATCTTAAAAAGTTCATTTTGGAACGTTTCGGTGATTTCTGTGTATATTGCGCCAGCAACCAATTTTACTAACTTGGCTGCGTGCACTGCCATGCATGTAGATACTGATGATAAAGTACTAATAGAAAACTTACATAATTTAGTAGGAAATTAATTTAAAATTTTTAAAAAATTTTTCTATAAAAGAAATATAAAATTGCAAAAATAAAATATCTGGACTTTAAATTAGGTCTTTGAATCATTAATTTGTTTAAATAAATGTTTAATAACCAATAATCATGGAGAGATATTTTCACAGGTAAATTTTTGTAAATTTTGTGCATTGTATATATAAAACGAATCTTACAATTAGTTTGAAAATCAAATGTAAATGATAAAAATGAATATTTTTCTAAAAAAATTTTATTAGTTTATGAAATAATTATGAACTATGTGAAAAGTATATAACTAATAAAGAATGTGAGTTTTTTAAACATGACTTTATATGTACTTGCTTAAAAATTTTTATTGAAGGATTATTTGAAAAACTGGAATTTAACTTAATATTTTATTGTGGTAGTTTTCATATTCTATAAAGTAGTTAAAATTGCAGTTATCTATATGGAAATACTTGCAATTTGAGATATATAATTCCTTTCGTGTATTTTATTCAAAATTTACTCAAAACATAATACATACGATGATTAAGCTTTTTACAATACCCTAGGGAAAAATAATTCAAAGTATAAGGAAAATGTAGAAAATGTTTATCCATTAATTATCTTAAATTTTCATTACAACATGTCTTTGATAATATGTCTGTTTTTTTAAAAATTAAAATAAGAGCGATATTAGAATTATTAATAAATTGTATTTTGACAATAATGATCTCATATGTTGATAATTAATTTTAATACTTTGCTATAAGAATGTTCATCGTTCGTTGAATGTTGTGATTATAATAATTTTGCAATAAACTAATTTTTTAAATAAAATATGCATATTACAGTAATAAAATAAAAAAGATTAAAAAAATGTAATTTTTAAAAATTGCACGTAAAGGTACTTTAGCTATGTGACATCCATTTTACATCAGTTAATATATAGAGAGATATTAATAATAGTTTTAACAGAATCGAGAATAATCTAAATTAAAAATTTGAATATACACTCATATGTGTGACGTTCGCGGCGAAAAGAGACCTGTGGCGCGAAAAGGTAGTTTTTGAGAAAAACGCGTTTAAAGTTTACGCGAAATAACGCACTGTACCGCGCATGCCTGTATGTAACGTGCTGCTAACTCAATAGAGGGCATCGTTGCTAAATTTTGGCCTAATTAAATTCGAATTTGGTCACTTAAACATTAATTGCTGCGAAGATTTTGAAAAAGATGTTAATCAGTCTAGCCATAAAAAATTCTATGTTGCTGTGAATGCAAGTAAAATCAAATGGCAAATGTGCGACACAAAATTTCAAGATTTTTATCAACAATTACCAGTTGCATTGTATTTCTTAAATTTTAATTTTATCGCATTATTAATTCGGTATTGTTTTCATAATAGGTATTACAAAGTATCACCATTTTCAGTTTAAAAAAATGAAACCTACAAAATATTTGTCGACTCAGAAGAAGAAAAATTTCTCCTATAGGTACAGAAAAACGTACAACCTGTAAACGATTCCCTCCGATCACGGCTAGTGGTTTATCATTAGAAAGGAAGTGGTACTTTACGAGAATATTGCTTCTTTATGTACCGATCCGTATTAATAAACACCATAAAAAGGCGCAGATCAAAGATGATGGGATATCTGCTGAGACACGATGAAAAACTAAAATTAATCATAAAAGACAAAATCGAAAAGAAGAGAAGAGGTAGACCAAGAAATAACTACATAAAACGGATTATCAAAGATATGAGATGCCAAACGTATTGGAACTAAAAAGGATGGTCGAAAACAGAACGGAATAGAGGAAACGAACCCCCTTAGGTTCAGTGATGATTGATTGAATGCATCGATCCAAAAAGAACGCAATTCCGCAGCTCCTGAACCTGACCAACCTAAACGGAAAAACAATCGAATCCAGCTAATTGTAGAGGAGTCATGCCAAAAAAAACAACTAACAATTAGGGAAAAAATAGTTTTGCGAGTTTTTTAAAATTTCTAATATTTTTCCACTTTTTTCCAATTTTCTTCTGTCAGCTTTGTACGTTTTAAGACATTAAATAAACGTTTGCAAAAAAACTACGTATTGCATCTTATTCTACACACTTTCAAATATCAGAATCCATATTTAGCTCAAAATTCATATTTTCGCACCACAGATCCGTTTTCGCAGTGCACGTTACATGTATAAATAACTATTTCATATTTTGTTATTAATCCCAGACTTATTTCGGTTATTTTATCATCTTTATTTCTTTTGCCCGTTGGAAAAGGATACGAAAAACTAAAAAGCGGAAAGAAAGTGTTTTTTTGGCTTTTGTTTGAATTCGTGTTTTATTGTTATTTTAGGTAATTTTATGTATGTATTTGGCGGTTTTACGTCAAACTGTACTTCGTTTAATGATCTATGGAAATTGAATTTATCTACCAGAAACTGGGAACGTGTAATGCCTGAAGGTAGGTATCCGCCTCCTAAAGGCAGCGCGACCATTGTTACCTACAAAGATAACTTGATACTTTTTGGGGGAAGAAGATCTCCGATTAATCACCTGCCGGTAAACTTATTTTTTTTTAATATTATATTTTTATTTTGTTAATCGGCTTAAAAATCGCGTGTTCATTATTATACAGTAATATTTTATATTTAATATTTTTCAAAACAAATGTTTAATAGGACAAAAAATGGGCAAATTAAATGTTACGGTAGCAAATTTTTTTTTATCATTATGAGTGAATAGAAAATAAAGAACAAAAAATGTAACTGGTCAATAGTATTTTGCAGGATACTTTGCGCATTAGATGTTAAGTTGGAGATGGCAAGGACATAGTGAGATCGTCAATGTATAGCCCAGCAGTAATAGGCGGTATCGTTAGTTATTGAAACGTAAATTAAAGAAATAAGTGTGGTTAATATTTTTTTTTAAGGAACAATAAATTTTTATAATATTTCAATCCAAACTTAATTTTTTATCCAACATCTCTTCATATCACTTTAACTGCTTTTGTATAATTTGTTTTAAATTTTATTATTGCTGAAATTTGTTTAAGTAGGTGATAAAGTAAAGTAATACAAGTCTCATTTTCTCGACAGGGGGTTAGGGATTGTAAAGTTAAGGTTCGCAGTGTACTAACTATAATGGTATCGATCAGAGTAGGGGGCCAGTTCCTTTATTTTGGCAACCTTTACTCTCCTAAATTGCTCTGGTACCCAATTATTTTAGGCTGGGTAAAAACCTGGGAGCAACTTAGATCTAGAACATGACAAATTTGGAACCCATGACTTCCGGTTTGATGACCGAGCACCTTAACTACTAGGCTACCGCGCTACCTTAAAAGAAAGGCCAGCAACGCCAGATTTTCCCAGGTAGTCACCCATTTAAGTATTAACCTGGCTCAACGTTGCTAAACTTTGGTGATCGGACGAAAACCGGAGTATTCAGTGTGGTGTGATGGTTGACTAAGTAGATAATATAGTGCTTAAATTAACTTTGTTGTTGTTTGTGATTATAGATTTTTATTGTTTTCTTAATTTGTAATTACTGAATACTTCAAAGTTTATTTATTTACATTTATATGTTTTGTGTCAGTTTTTGATATAAAACTGATTTTTTAGTTTACTGATTTGTTTGTGCTGTTGTTATGATTTGTATTACAATTTAAGGGCAGTTAAATACGATTTTTAATATAATGTTCGTTCAATAGAGTAAAATGGGCTTTTGACTTTATGCTTAGTAGTTTATATTAATAGTAATTCGTAATTAGGCTTTTCGCTTCTAAATTGTTTAAATATACATTTTCAGTTGCTGTTGTATATAATTATAATTGTGAGGTAGGCTAATAAAACTGGAGTGCGATTTATGGCAATAATACGGAAATAGATATATTTATTTGCAGATGTGTAGAACTATTTTAAGATTACATTAATAAAAATAAAAAAAAATTGGAACATAAATCGGAAATATTACGAACAAATCACTATTTTAAGAAAAATAAAAAGTTGTATTTTAAATAAAAAGAGAAAGTTTAAAACGAAAAATAAAACTGTTTTACTTTACTATGTGGAAGAGTCAGTTATCTGTATTGTTGTTATATAATTTAATGTTTAAATACATAGGTCAGTTAGATCTATTAAGGATAAATTGTTTTCTTATCATTTATTCTAACCTCTGTTTTAAATATCTTATACTTTATTCTTTATTGATAACGATTAATTTTAAAATTATTTATTTATAATAGAAATATTCAAATTGCAGTGGAACGAAAGAATAAATCTGCAGTTTGGATGCTTTTCATAAAATTACACATGATAGTGCAAAATGCACTTTACATTCAAACACTTTAGAATTTACTAGCAGTACACCAAATTTTAAAAAAACATCTAAAACGGAACCAACCTATATACATTAACAAACAAATTAAGTTTGTCGATCGTGATGATCTGTACTTTACAATTTCCCCGCTATTAATGGTGCATCTGAAATTGTTCCTGTAACTTTTGATGCTGATAGTATGCAGTTAAGTTCCACATCAAGAATTCACTTGAACAGAATACGACAATTAACTTTAATGTCAGTTTATGCTACATTACCGGAATTTAAAAATAAAAAGTTAAATCTATTAATTACAAAGATGATCTGCAAATTTCTACAAATCTTGTCGATAGTAGAAGATGAAGGATTTAAACAACTATTCTTTGAATGAGAACTATGCTATATACTACTATGTGTTAAAGAATTACGAGGAATTTTCTTCCGAATCTTTATAAAACAACCAAAGAAATAGTTCAGGGTACTGTAAATTAAGTAAAACGCGTATTTATAACTGTAGATATCTAGAGTTCTGTAAATGTTCGGTATTTTATAACAGTTACTGCTCATTTCATTCATAATGATAAATTGTGCTCATATGTTTTAGAAACATGTAAATTAGATGGAAATTACATTGCGTGTAATGTAATACGAGTATTAAAAATAATATCTGTAAACAGTGGTGTATTCGAAATGAAATATGTGCTATACTAACTGATGGAGGAACTACCATTTCGTCTTCATGTATGTAACATTTACTAAATAAATCATTTACTATGTAATGCTCATGTCATTAATTTAGCCGTGAAAAATGTTGGCAAAAAAAGGAAAGGATGTGAAGAAAATTTTACAAAAATGTCGCAAAATTGTAGAACATTTTAAATCAAGCACAACAGTGATGGAAAGGTTAAGAAGCGTAGAGAAACAAACGGAATGTTCCGTTTTAAAATTAAAACAAAATATTCTTACAGTGTGGAATTTCACGTTGTTCACGATGGAAAGTTTGAGTACAGTTAAAGAACCATTATGAGCTATTGAGAGTATATTGAACCGACCACCCGAATCACTGAATGAAAATTAATCGAAAATAATTTACGTGATTTTGTTTTATTGTTAAAACCATTAGAACCGGTAACATTATTATGCGAAAAGTGTGTTAGTTTATCTACAATAATTCCATTGGTCAGAGGATTACAGGCATTTTTAAAACATGCAGTGGTTCATTTAAAGTAGATTTGCATTTAAAAAATAAAATCACAGATTAATTAAGCAATGAGCTTTTGGTGCCTCTGGAAGGCATAAACTTTTCCTAGTGTGTACCTATACTACTAGATCGACGTTTTAAAGTGACGACTTCTGAAATAGAATCAAATGAAACAACTGCTCAAGAAGCTGTATTGGATGAAATGAAAATGACATTTTACATAATGACGCATCAAATAGTACACATAAACATCAACTTTTTAAGCAACTGTTAAACTTTTTAGATGAAGTTGCTCATGTAAATAAATACAACATTTCGATAAGTAATACTCTGCTATTCAAATACAACAGTGTGTTTATCTCTGTCCTATAAAAATAGACAAATTTGTTTCATGAAATTTCGGCCAAAACAAACCTATAATACCTCAACTGGTTGATATTGTATTAAAATATTTATGTATCCAAACTCAGAAAGATTATTTTCAAAAGCAGGGCAATTAGTATAGTTACAATGAAATCGTCTAAATCAAAAAAATATAGACTTCATTTTATTTTTAAATAGTAATTTAATTTTTAATACAATTTAAGCTTTTTAATATTTAGGTTAAAATTATTTTCTTCCATTTCTGTATTAACACTTTATTGAACAATATAAAATCTTTATTAAACAGAAATTATTTTTAAATTAAAAATTAAAAATAATTTCTGTTTAATAAAGATTTTATATTGTTCAATAAAGTACAATTTAAGCTATTAAATATTTAAAGCTTTCACAGTGATTACTCATAATAAATAATTTTCGGAAACAACTGTGTTTTTAAAAAGATATTTATTCGCTTAACGTTTCAACCAGCTACACTGGCCATCATCAGAAGCAAACTGAAGAACGGAGCGAAAATTGCGATCGACAATAACAATAAAATAAGAATCGAAAATCATGAAAAACCCAAATCAAAACAGAAAACCTACCTCTAAACAGAAAACCCCGACAAAACGCATAATAACAGATAGATAAAAAAATATCAAAACATATGAGCGAAAAGGTAAAAAAAATATATAAAAGGAACACACAAAAAAAAAAAAAAACATCGGGTCACAGTTGGGGCAAGGGGAAATAAAAACAGATAACAACTTATAAAAATAAAAATAAATACAGAAGGGTACACAAAGAACGCAAAAAATCGAAAAAGAAGCGCTAACGAAAATCCAACAAGGGAAGCGCAAAAAGAATAACTAACCGAACAAAACAAAAATATAAAATATTACAACAAAAAACAGTTGAATTATCTGAAAATGGACTGGAAACTACCTGAAAATTGCTTGAAATCCTCACCTGAAAATGACAGTACACCTAGCCCGATGAGTGAAAATGACCGGAACCTCGCTAGTTTCCAGTCCATTTTCAGGTAATTCAACTGTTTTTTGTTGTAATATTTTATATTTTTGTTTTGTTCGGTTGGTTGTTCTTTGCGCTTCCCTTGTGGGATTTTCGTTAGCGCTTCTTTTTCGATTTTTTGCCGCTCTTTGTGTACGCTTCTGTATTTATTTTTATTTTTATAAGTTGTTATCTGTGTTTATTTCCCCTTGCCGCAACTGTGACCCGATGTGTTTTTTTTTGTTTCTTTTTGTGTGTTCCTTTTATATATTTTTTTTACCTTTTCGCTCGTATGTTTTGATATTTTTTTATCTATCTGTTATTATGCGTTTTGTCGGGTTTTTCTGTTTAGAGGTAGGTTTGCTGTTTTGATTTGGGTTTTTCATGATTTTCGATTCTTATTTTATTGTTATTGTCGATCGCAATTTTCGCTCCGTTCTTCAGTTTGCTTCTGATGATGGCCAGTGTAAGCTGGTCGAAACGTTAAGCGAATCAATATCTTTTTAAAAACACAGTTGTTTCCGAAAATTATTTATTACAATTTAAGCTATCAAAAGCAATTTTTAATGTTTTATTTTTATAGTTTATACCTTTACATTTTATATTTTACACTTCATACTTTATGTTCGTATGCCTTTTCATTTGAGTACAGAGATGGTTTAGTTAGAAAATGCTTTTTATTCTGCATTATCTGTGTTTACATCACTTATGAATCATAATTACAAATTATTATTGTTGATATAGTGAGGATGGTTACGTTATTTTTAAATACTTTATTTTTTTACAAGATTATAATTTATTTACAATCTAAAGTACATTTTGTTGTTTCGTAATTTGAATGATTCACAACAGTAATATTTTAATACAAGATTTCATTACTATACTTTTTAAATCTTATTGGAAAACAAAAGTAATGTTAGTTTTCAATGACATCCTTGCCCTTTATTTGTTTTTCATTTATGGTTTAAACTGTTTTGGATAATCGATTAAAATAGATATTAACATTTCACTAAATGCTTAAATAATATAATCAAGAATATAAATAATTGGCAATATTGAGAAGGAAAGTAGTTCCTGTTTAATTTGGTTATTATTAATTCGTTTATAAATCATATTTTTTATGATATGTGTAATCTGTAAAAGTTCTAGCTATTGATAAGTTTCTAATTTATAATTCATTGACAATTACGAAAAATATTAAAACTCACTTATTTATAGTAGTTCTAATTCGCTTAATAAAAAGACTAATTCGTTCCATGCTTTTGCGATAAAGTTAATTTAACAATATCTAACAGAAGAACTTTCACCTAAATATGTAGAGAACTACGGTTTCTTAAAGTGTTTAATTATATAGAAATTTAGTGTGGAGACGTAAATACTTCTTTATAAGATAGTTAAATACGTTTGTTTATTGCTTAAATATTATGTAATATCCCCAATTCAAATTCTTTATTATTGATCTTAAGCCGCCTTAGAAATACATCAAATTAATCATTTTATTTAGGTATTTTTATAATTCAAATTTGTGAAGGATATAATGAGATAATAATATTTAAAATGATCATTATTTCAAAATAATGATGCTAATCATTTAACTAGTTACTTTAATGCAATGGCTATAACAAGAATCCAATGTTTTCAATACACTGAATATTTTATTACTAAAACGACGTTTAGGTACAATTAAAGTTCACTGCAAAACATTTTTGAATAACAAAAATCCATATTTTGGATGTCGATGTAATGAGATATTGTACAGCTATTCGTGTAAAAGAGGTAGTAAAGTAAAAAATTTTGTGTACAGCACGAAATATAAAGTAATTAAAATGATGATTAAATAGATTCTTTTTTTTTTAGTGATTTTCCAATGAATCTGGTAAAAAAATCCTTAAATTGGCAATATTGGAAAAACACGCTACTATTTATTACTTGAAAACCTGCTAATGAGTAGATTTATTAAAAATTGCTAATGCTAATCAGTCGATTATGCTCATCACTAATATATATGAACATACCGAGTACGTTAAGCCCAGTTCTTGCAAAACCGATTATGCGCGCACTATACAATATTTATGCAAGCTATTTTAAGTCCCTTTTGAACTTTTTGAAGCTTTTCAATGGAGTTAAAGTTACCAAAAAGAAAGCAGTATTTCTAATTTCATACAATACGTTTCTAAAAGATGAGCGTCAAAAAATCACCGTTTTGAGCATTCACTGAGGCCTACAAATTTGAAATTTGGAACATCGATAGTGTTTAAGGTAACACTTACGAAAACATCAGATAGAAGTTCAAGTAATGTTTAGGAGAAACATTGATGCTAGTTTAAGATTTGTAAACGGTTCTATTTCGATGATAAATAAAGTTATTTGAGGCATCAAAAAATAACTAGATTAAAAATAATTATTAGTCACGGTCTAAAATGTAATTTAAAGAGAATAGTTTGTGATACTTGTTGCATACGCAATCTTGTTATATAAAAGTTAAGGTTTCAGTCTGGGCAGTCTTTCATACTGACTGCTCTGTATTTTTTTGTGGTTAGACTTTACTGTTCTCTCTAGAGTTAAATATTTACACGGAATTAACCATCTCATTAATTTCTACCATAGTTAGATTAAGGCCTAAGAAAGTACAATTGCAGATTATAATAATAGGCCGATTTTCCGAATTACAAAAAATAAAAAACAAAAAAAAAAAAGAAAAGTGTGAGAGAATAAGATTTGCATTTAAATCTTGCAAACCCACAATTACCCGGCAATCTTCTGTGAAAAAAAAAATGACTACAAACAAAAGTCAATATCTAAAATTAATCAGGAATCTCAGTAACAGACATTATCGGTGCTGTAACTAAATATCATTTGCAAGTATCTGAACGAGAAATTAAAATCCTACTAAAATCATATATGCAAAAGAACTTATGTGTACCTGAAAAAAATAACTAAAATTTAGAAATTATGCTAAGTTTCTTGCTGTTTCATTATTAGCAGTGTTTTGATAAATGCGGAAAAATATTGTGTTAATTTATAAATTTCTAAACTAAACTTGACAAGTTTCTAAGGTTTTAATATTGTTCACTTTTTTAATAACAACTTGCTGAGTTTAATCCGAGAATCACAATATTTATCTGTATTTATCAAAATACTAAAAACGTGTAGGTAAAGAACTTGAGTAACTTCACTCCTCAACCAGAAATGGTTGGTGAGTACTGCCTATTCTTACATGCTGTTATAAAGTGGTAAATAATAAATGTTATTATTTGTTAATTTCGTTGTTCCAAATGATTTATTAAAAACAGACGTAATTAAAGGGTATTTCGTTGTATATTTAGCATGTGCACAACAATTGTCATGATCTTCATATGTATAATATAAAGTGCAATAAATGGGAAATTGCTGGCCCTCGTTCAAACTCACCATGCTTGGCCGGCCACTCGGCTACGATGCATAAAGATATGATGGTTGTATTTGGCGGATTATGTAATTTTTCCAGGTAGTAAATAATAAACAGTTGTTATAAGTTACGAATTTTATAAACTAAAATATATTTATAGTTTTTGCAAACATTTATGACTAAATGAAAACGTAAACTATATACCAAATAATTTAAGATTTATTTATTTTTTATTTTAAATTCTGTACTTCTGTATACATGTGTGTCCGTAATTTTAAGTAAGAATTTTTAAAAATATTTGTTTCATGATAAAGCACATGTACTTGAGGTTTATCTTAATTTGCATATATATTATTATTTTTAATTTTATATTTCTAAATAATGACGGGTTCATCTATTTCTGTTTTAAATGTGCCGAATGAGTCGTTAAAAACAGAAAGGTAAATTACATTTTAGGATGTTAAAATGATGCAATATAAATATTAGTTGGCAGAGTAAGTAAAAACAAAAACAAAAAAAACTATTAATCATTTCTTATCGCGGTATATAAGGATAAAGTCGGCATTTTCGTAATCTATCCATTTTCCGATTTTTCTTGCTATCCAATAAAGGAATCATAAAGTCGTGAGAATCATTTTGCCATCTTCAAAACATGTTTAAAACATACTGTACTTCATTTACTTTTGTATTTAGTGATACCAAATCGCTACGTTAAATCACTTAGTATGTTATTGTCTTGGTCAGAATCGTTCAGAATGCAATTTTTCTCATTGTTTCCGTTTTAAAAAATTTAACGCTTTCGATAATTTGGATAAATTAAATTGAATTTAAACGTAATATCTGTACATCCTGAATTAGTTAATGAATATTAATAGAAAAAATTGTGAATATAATAATAAATAAATACAAATAAAAATTCTGGAAACATTTTTAAAAATATTCCATTTTCAATTAGGAAAGAGAAAAGAAAACATATTAGTAAAGATAAATATAGTACATATTGTTGATATCTGAAAGAAGGCGAATATTAAAAAAATAGTAGAATAGAACATAAAATATGTGATCTGAATCTAAAAGAACTTAGATTACACATTTAGAAAACAGAAATACGATATCACATCTATAAAAATATTAATGATAGATGATTAATAGTTCCTCGGTTTTATAATTCATTCTTATTAGCCATCTATCATTAATATTTTTATACGTGTACTACTATTTTCGAATATGATTTAGGACTTTTTCAAATTCCAACAATATACACTAACTTATCTCTGCTAATATTTTTTTCTTTTCTCTTTTTTAGCAGAAAATAGAACATTCCCGAAAACGTTTCTAGAAAATTCAGTTATATTCTACTTAAATGTTTCTTATTGTGCTTATAATTTTTATTATTTTCATTAAATGATTTTTACTTTTTTAAAACCGAATATATGACAATATTTTGTTCAAAGTAGAAACATTAATAGCAAAAAAAAAATAGGAAACAATAAATCGTGAAAAGAAGGACACAGTTAGATAGCGAAAGAAAAATAGGAGAAAAAAAGATTGAAGAAAAATGATAATTGCTTGTTAACCTTTCGTTGGTCGCGCACCACTTTCCAAACTTCGTTGGTCTCTCGGTGAGGGAATCCCGCCATTTAAAATTTACTACGACGTTGCCAGTTTACACGCGAAATTTTGAAACAGTTATAACTTTTTAAAAGATAGATGGATAACAACATAATAAATTAAAAATCAGTTATGTTATTAAATTAAAATTTCTTTATTTAACGAGATTTTATATTATAATTTTTCAAATTATTAATTAATTAATAAATATTAAAAAATTCTTATTATTCTAATTATTTTTCTACATATTTGGCAACGTTGCGAACAAAATTTTACCTACGATTGTGGTCGCACATTGAGGGAATCCCCGTGATTTCACGGTTTACTCGCAATAAAAAATTATTATAAAAATGAAACTAAAGTAATTATAACTATATCTAAACTATTTTAGATGATATTTCAATACATGAATAGCTAAACTATTTTATGTAAATGATAAGTAGTTTGTTAAATATTTACATTAAAAAAAAAAAGCGGGGTTTCCCTCATAGCGCGACCAACGAAAGGTTAAAGGAAGAATACTAAAGTAATCCTCTGGAGTTGAAGATTAGAATGACTAGTTCTTTGCCTTCTTAAAAATTTATGGGTATAAAAAAAATTTCAATTAAATGAGTGAAATAATACAAGAAAATCTTACAACATGTATAATGAATAATTTTAAACGTAAAAAAGTAGATAAAAAAACTGATAAAATTTTGTCTGTATGGAAAATGAAGGCAGACAGAATATTACAACAACATCCAATGCATTGCAGATAAATTAAAACAACGCATAGTCTTTGTATAAATTTTATATTATGTATAGTATATAACTATTTCACAAAATATAAATGAATATATACTAGCTGTAACCCGCGATTTTGCCCGAATATTAATACCTGTTTAAATTTTTAAGTTTTTCGCTTTTTCTGTGTAGTGGACTTGTAATTTTAGATTTGTTTTTTTTTTTTGGTCACTACACACTTTCTTTACTTTCTCTGTTCAGTTTTCCTTTCGTTTGGCTATATTACTAATATAATAATTAAATCAAACTTAGATAGCTGTCTAAGACAGCAAACCACAATAGTGAGGATTTAAGATTTGTTTTGAAATTTCTATTGCAAGATTCTTTAATATTTTCTCTGTATTTTAAATTTTTAAAACATTTTAATAAAATCTACTTTTTAATGAGACATTACTAATACATGGCGTAACTACTAAATTGTGTAGGTAAATGTTTGGGATTTTGGTTTTTTGCGAATTGTGGACTTGTGAAAATTTCATTTTTAGTGAGCTATAACCATTCTTCGCCCATAAAATTTGAAAGATTTAAAACGAATTTTGCACACTTTTAGTAGACATCTTTTTACAGTATTACAATTAATTTTAATTATCTGATGTTAATGGTTTTGACTGCAGCGTAATTTTTAATTTTTTAAAAATCAGTTGGCTGATTTTTACTTCCTTTTTGCTCATCACAAAATTTTAATTTTATATTTTTTCTCAGTCCGTAGGTCGTCAAGCTTCAAAAGAGATTTTAGCTTTGTAGACAATAGTTTCAGCAATATGTCAAGAACTGTAGGACTACTCTAGAATTAATAGATTTCTTCTTGTATATGCGTGCGTGTATATATATATATGTAAATAGATAGGTAGATAAATATAGACAGATATAGATATAGATATATACATCAACATAAAAAGTTATGAGAGTTTTAAAATATCACTTATTTATTTCGCATCAATTGTGAATTTAAGTTGATCGATATATATATATATATCGCTCATTAAATACAATACGATAATATCATAACTCAAAAAACGCTATTTCACAGAAAACGCAAATTAACATTTACATTTACTGTAATTTGAGCGGTGTACACTTTCCAAGAGCAATGCCTATTTTGTCGAGTTTCTTATTCACTAGCAGTGCACTGTAGATTGCTCTGCAGCAAATTTGATATCGAAATTTGGGGCTTTACTCATGAAGGACAACATGCGACCAATATGAAATCGGCATTAAAACACATAGCTGCTAAATTATATGAAATCATAAAGTTATCGTGGCAGTCCGAATGGGAACAGCGTTTTAACGGAAACAAACTGTATACAATAAAACCGATCCTTTCCGAATGGCATACATGTTACCGCCGAAATCGCCGGGAAGAAGTTATATTGGCACGCTTAAGAATCGGACGCATAACGCACGCCTATATCTTTGAAAAGGACGAACCACTAATACGTACTGCATGCTCTAGTGTCAGCTATCCATAATCCACATATTGTCCGAATGCGTGAGGTATACTACACAGCGACAAACATGCTTTGAAAATGCAACTTTAGACATTATCTTAAGTAACGATATCAATAATATTAATAATTTATTTTCCTTTTTAAAATTAACAAATCTTTATAATACTTTATAATAATTAGCATATGTAATTACATAAAAGATGCAAATGATCATGCAGTCGAGCATCTTTCAAATAAAAAAAAAAAAAATGGCGTTCTAACCTCTAACTGTGCTCATAAAATGCATTCCAACGATACATATAACTCTAATTCGCTATTTTTTTAGTTATGACGTTATTGCATTTAATGAGTGATATTTATATGTGTATAATGGAAAAGGTAAGATCGGATTTTTTATATTGAAACTTTCGGAAATGACATTTTAAACAAGGAGAGTGGCGGCAGTAGAGGTTTTTTTATTTCTTTTTTAATTGTAAAAGTGATTTGATTTATTTAATTACTGCTTTCGACTACGTTCATTTCTTACCAAACAAAAAGAAATAAAACGAAGAAACGAAATTTTATTATGAAAACAATATTGCATATAACATAAAATTTTACATGAGAAGTTCGGGTATGCAATGACAGAAAAATGTTTAACATGAACATTCAATTGTCTAAAACAAGTAGAATAAACTATCTAATGTAATACTATGCTCGTTGGTGATACATTGCTGCCCCGTATAATCGTAAAGTTCGAAAATCAATATAAATTCATTTTCAGATTCACCTTTCGTCATATAATATTACCGGTCGATATGGACTATCAAGTGCATAAATATCTATCACTTGTTATCGGTTAAACACAAGTTTTCTACGTTTTCTGTATGTTATAAGACCAATGAGTATATATCCGCAACATATTAAATACGATTAGTAATTTTAAATACGATATGTGAAATTTGTCAATAAAATGAAATGAAATACAATAAATACAATTGTATGCGGTGGTCTTCGTGTTCAATGAATGGGAAAATGCAAAAATAATTCACAGTATCATTAAAACAGGAAACGGATTATCTGAAACAGAAGAAAGACAAACAGATGAAAGAATATAATGCTTTTTTTTAAAAATGGCGACCAGGGTAGTGAGAGAAAGGAGAGGAGATAGAGAGAAAATATAATGATTGCCTATGCGTCATTGGTACAGTTCAATTTAGGAGCTATTGAAGGTAAATTAGCGACAGGGGCATCAATGGTGAAGAAGATTAGTGCGAGCAAGAATCGTACTAAAATTAATAGAATTCATGCTCACCCTGAAAAATTTCCAACCTTATTATTCAAAGTTGTTTCTTGTACTATGGTTTTCACTCATTAGCATAAATGAGTGTTTTAGCTCAGGACAAAACAAAAATAATTGTGGAAAAACAGAAATGGTTTTGTGACACTGATGTTGACTTACCTTACGGCGGTGAATGCGCCCCCGGCTGTGATAAAATTGTCGGAATAATTCTGTATAGAAAATGTTAATGACGATAAAATTTCTGAAACTCGAGTAAAATTTTTTTATCAATTGCGGTTGTACTTCACGCAAGAAGAAGATCCGATATTATCAATAAATAGTTGCGCTGATTTCGTAAAACGCCAGAAATTGATTAAAATTACTCGGGAAGCTCTTGACAATTTCTCATTTGCCAAAAATGTATGTACTTATAATTTTTTTGGTTTCTTAGTTTGTAAATTCTCTGTCTCGAGCTAATTTCATTTACATATTATAAATATCAAACCGTTCATTTGTATTTTAATCATTTATGTCTAGTAAATTTACATGTGCGGCATAAAACGGTTGCGCTCGATGTGTCCCACATAAGTGAAATCTTTTGTATATTGATTTTTATATCGAGGTTCTTCCAAATTCTCTTAATTTAACTTTATTGTTATATGACTGAAATTTGTTCGAAACGTTGAAGAGATATTGTCAAAAAAAAAACAAACTACTCATATGAGGTAATATAAAGTACGTAAATTAAAGCATGACAATCAAAACGTACACTGGGATATTAACCGAGCAATTAATTATTATGGATTTTTATATTGATCTATTTGAAATTAATTTTTAACTATATTTCAACAGCTATCAAATAAATGTTTAGAGTTAATAATTTATTTATAATATGTATTCAAATAATTTGTTAATTTAACAGTATTAGTATGTTCATGTTTGATTCTATTATTATTTAGCGCATTTGTAATATTCTTTTTTTTTTTTTTTTTTTTGTAAGAAACGAAGTAAGAAATTAAAATAATACTTTATTTGTCTCGTGTTATTAGTTGTAGAAATGATCTATGGATTTTCGATCTAAACATTAAGACTTGGTATTATGGTTCTGCTTCTGATTTAAGACCACCTTGCCGTTATAATCATGCTCAAGTAGCTTTGAATGACAAAAATTTGTTAATTATGGGTAAATATAATAAACATTCATTTACTTTTACATGTCCTGTATTTTTAATGCTTTTCCTATGAGTTTTATTTCGTAATGTAGATTCTTTGGCATTAAGTTCTTAACGTTCTCAATCTTCTGCTTTCTTTATTTTATTATGCTCAAGTTTAATACCATCTTGGCGCTCGGAAAAATAGGTACAAAGATAATAATTTTTTTCGACGCAACTATTAAATATATAAAATAATATTTATTTTACATATATAATATAGTAGTTTTTTGAATAATATGAAATAATAATGAATAAAAAAGTAAGAAATTATGGAGATATGAACAATCAAGTAGGACCCACTTTTGAAAATCTTTACTGCGATATTGTACATACTTTCTCTGTCAGGCATCATACGAAAAATAATTATTTTTTTTTCTTATTTAGAAAAATAATAGCTAAAATGTATTGTAGAAAAAAGTTTTTTTTTATTTATTTATTTTTTAATTACAGCTTTTTTTGAAAAAAAACAAACTTATAATTTTTATCGAAATTTTGAATTTAAAAAATTTATAACCTATAAACAAAGCATCCGATCAAAAACATCCTATGCTGCATCTTAGATAATATAAAGAATATGCATTGTAAATTTTATCGAAATTGGTTGAGTAAATCTAGAGATATCTTGTACACCAGTTTGAAAAAAGTAGTTTTGAAAAAAATGAAAAAAAAAAACAATGTCGGATCGTATCATGTGATGTTGGTCTATAGTTCGAAACTGGAAAGCCAGTCTAGGAAATCGTCGCGCAACTGGTGTAGATCTTGAAATGTAACACCATTTTTCGAGTGCACATCACATTCTTCAACCATGTGTTTTATTGTTTGCTTGCGATGATCGCAACAGCAACGCGCCGACTCAGAAATGCCTCACTTTTGCAGTAGGTGGCCGCATCTGCCATGGCCAATTCGAATTCTGTTCAGGAGTCGCCGCCATTCTTTCCTACGAAGTTCCATTCCCGGAGTTTGATCTGTAAGGTTGTCGACGAGGGCACCGTTTGATAAGCAACGGCGTTAGCATCTTAAAATCAAATGTTTTTTTTAAAATTACCTTCAATCCGTAATTCCTGGACTGTACATGAAGTCTTCCAGCTCCATTTGAGCAACTCTTTTCAAGTATCCTATTAAGCTCTCATGTTAACTATTGATATTCGTTGACAATCCAAGTCCTCGGTAAATTGCAGCGCGCTTGAGCCAATTACAAGGTTTAATAATTGCATCATCTGTAATATACTAGTGTATTCATCATTAAATATACTAGCTGTAATATGAGATGCAATCTCAACTTTGTAATATTAACTTTTTACTATAAGATCAAGAACTTTTGCGAGTAAAATAATGTAAGAGTGGAAACGCCTAAAAGGGATAAAAAACCACGTTTCATCCAAGTTCTATCCCCTCAAACGTTTTGTTCTACTGCGTTTTCTAATTTGTTTGCCTCTTGAACAGCAGTTTTCATGGATAATTCATAAATAGTTTTTGCAACAGTGTGAAATTCACAATTTTATTGTTGAGATATTCATGATTCCACAGAATTTCTCTATTCCTGCTAAAAACCAATACCGAAAAGTTTGAACGCAAAAACTAATCATTATTCATATCATATGCTCTACGAGGGCATAAGTTCATTAGAACTGGTTCACATTCAGCACAATTTACTTTTAGTTTAAAACCAAGAGACCACGAGGAGAAGTTTCGGTAAATTTTATATTGTTATGCACCCATTGCACTTTACCACTTTGCTTATAGCAGAAAAAAAGATACACAATTAATTAATCGATAACTCAAAAGGTGCTTTCACGTCAATATTATTAACGGTTTCATTACTTAATTTTTTAGCTGATGTGCTGGTACTAGCTTCCTCTCTTTCCATTTAATAACGATTTATCAGGTGATGTCGTTTCTTTCTGCTACGACAAGAACTTCCAACTGTTTTCTGGCTATATTTTTTATCAACACATACTTGTTTTAGAATGCGATATTGTAAAAGAATATCAGCAATGTAAAAGTGAAGGACATTTTATCAGCAACAACAATAATGCACCATATTTCTCTGGACGGAAAAGTGCTCTATGAATGAGGTAGCAAGTATATTAAACAAACACATCTGAAACAATATAATTGGATATGAAACAGTCAACGATCGAATAATGGCTATCAAATTAAAAGCAAACCTAGCTAATTTAAACATCATACGGTCAATCCTGATTTTTATGCCACTCTTGAGGAAGTGGTATAGAAACTATCATCGTGAGAAATAACATAACAATCGGAGACTTTGATGCAAATATTGGAGAAACAAACCTAAACACGGAATTCCTACCGTTGTTAGTTCTCAGCAGCAGAAACGAAAGAGGTAAAACAATTAATTCATTTCTGTGCCAACACCCCGGTATGTCCATATGCAACAAAGCGTTCAAAAATTACCCTGACATCTGTATACATGAGATCACCGAGAGATAAATATTGAAATCAAATAGGCTGCATTCTGATAAAAGATGGAGAATTTAAATTAAATACAGGAAGACATATCCTAGGAAAGATTAATAATAGTAATCATTAATTTGTAGTAGCAAAAATAAAAATATGGACAATGAACCGGAAAGGATGGAAAGATGGTATTAAAATAAGAGGAAAAGTTATTAGGACGACATCACTATATTTGAAAAATTAAAATTACCTTCTTCAAAAGACTTGAAATTGTTAACGGAAAATATGGCTTAACAATAAATACAGACAAAACGAAAATAATGATAATTTACAGAAATGACAATGACGGTAACACGCAATATTTCAATAATTTACAAATATGTTGTTGATATTGCTGCTTCCTTCCACTTATTTTTAAAAAAAATCTATCTTCTAATCTCTTTGCACTACGTAAAAGTTCTTATTTCAGATTTTGATCTGATATATACGCTTCTTTTTTTTTTAGAAATCGCTCCTAATATCTGCCTATTCAACCTATTCTTTCGGCTAATCCGTGGTCCTTTTTGTTTCCCTCACTTCCCACTCTGCAGTTGTCCCCATTATTCGTTAGCTTCCTCTGCTCGGTGTTTTTCCTATTCAAATGATGAAGTTACTTGCGAAGAAGAAGATCGTGTGTTTTTTGAATGTTCATCTTTTTGTGTAACACGCTCTACTCTGCACTCCAGTTTGTTGAGGCCTGAGCTTCCTGCTTCTCATAGCACTTTTCATAACCTGTTCTTTCCTTTCTCACATATTATTTCTGCTATCTGTTCCTTCTTATTAACGATAATTTATCTGATTAAAATATAACCGACTCTTCAACTCCTAATTGTTTCTGGGGAGAAAAAAGAAAAAACCCCTTTATCTCGGATCGATGACAACCAGTGACAGAAACTCGACAGTTGAAATCAAACAACAAATTATAAGAAATTGTGCGATGTTAAGCAGCTAACACGTGTTTCGTGCGTTCCAGCTTATCTTGTTAGTTCGGATTTCGCGACTTGATCGTTATCTGCATTTATTGTCCATAATTTCGATTAACAACCACTTGTTATCAGATAATACTACAAAACTCTTTGTTGTCGCATAATAAATAATTTCTTATCGCACTGATTTACTAGCCCTGGTATTGACTACAGACCAGCGACAGAATAAATATGTTACCTATCGCTAATTGCACAATTCAACCAATCAAACAAATGTATTCACAAATGTTAAAATCTACCCCGAAAAAAGACTAAGCTATATAATACAAAATTCCATAAATAACGCTAAAATCGGAGATTACGTTATTGAAATAGTTTTATCATAACTTGCCGCATTTTTTTTTTCCCTTTGGGCACGTCAACTCAGGACATTTACCCAGCACAAAGGACTAACAAATAATGAAACGTAGGGACTTGAAAGTTAAATCAGGAAGCGATTAGAAACAGAAGAAATAAAGATAGCCATCATAGGAACAACAGAAAGAGAAGGAAGAGCAAGAATGTGGTGGGCACAGTAAGGGGTCGAGAGGCCAAGGCCAAGCAAATTAAAATAAAGAACTGCGCGTTCTGAGGAGATAGATGAGCATTCGAATAGGAGGTGATTTACATCACAGGTCAAATTTAAGATAGGAGGATGGAAGGGACACAAGGGAGACTGAACAATATTAAAACGAAAGAGGGAAGCAGGAAGCAGATTGTGATTAAAACGGAGGCGAATTATGGAAGAAATAACAGAACGGCTGATAACCCGGCCGTATAGCTGAACGGTGCGATACTTCAGAGAACATCGATCTTGTCACAGTTGTATTCGATCATGACTCCACTGAACCTCTGGAAAACTTCCAACGCACAAGCACTCAAAACAAAATAAAAAAAGATCCAGCACCAAAACGTGCTCTATCTTCATCGCCCGGATCCCCAATACAAAATCGACTAACTCAACCTTCCTAGCATAGTAAATCAAAAAAATCCAAACAGTTCTCGCCTAATTAATTAGCAGATCCAGCTGCACAAACGAATTAATTGTCAACAGAGCACAAAACAATCCACTTCAACCAGAAGATCTCTTGGTAAGCCGCGAGTTAAGCAAATCCTTCAACACACGGAAGAATCAATTACAACTAAATTTCAAGCAAAAGAATATCCCCTTAACCTCACCAACCTTAATTCAAGTGACGATAGAAATGTGGGTTCTTCAAGAAATTTCTAATTTTGAATATTCATTAGTTTAAAACACAATTCATAAAATCAATTATTAAATTTGGCGACAAGCTTTGTATTACCTTCCCGTTCTTCAGACGAAGTTATAATAAATTACCTTTATTATGAAAACATTTTAAATTATCTTTTTCTTTCGTTTAATTTTTTTTTTAGAAAAAAATGGTATTTCCTCATTATCATGACAGCAAACTCTTTCAATCAATGTCTACAACAAAAATTTTTAATTAAGGAGGCTTTTGAAAATTTTCCATTCGCTTATATAGGGTGCGGCAGAGAAACCTACCACATTTCAAAAAATTATAGCGCCTGTCCTATTAAAAATAGCGAAATGATTTTTTTTTTTTATTGAAAAGAGGAAGAATGCCAGTTTTTTTTAATATAAAAATTTATTTTGACAGCTTCTTTGTTTTAAAAATAATATCACTTAAATGACGACCTTGATTTTCAATACAATTACGCATACGTAAAACAAAATTATCGTAAACTTTTTTCAACATAGTCGTCGGAATAGCCGCAACATGACGTTGAATCTCTGCTTTCAACTCTTCTAGGTCTCGAGGTTTGCGTTCATAAACTTTTGACTTCAAATACCCCCACAAAAAAAAATCACAAACAGAAAGCTCGGGTGAGCGCGCTAGCCTCACAAAACGCTTTTCTGCTTGCAAAATCGGCGGCTAAAAGCTGTTGGCTATAGAGTATCTTGTAGGGATGGAAATTCAGATTTTCGTGAAGAATTATTCTTACAGTTCGATCAGACACATTCAAGTTTTTTGCGTGCATACGGGCGGAGCGACTTGGACTCGACTGAATGGCTTCACGAACACGCGCGATCATCGGCGAGGTTCTTACCGTCTTAGGAACTCCAGGAAGGTTTTTTTTACACACAGAGCCGGTCTTACGAAAGTTTTTAACCCACAAATGTAAAGTTTTGTTAGAAAACACAGGTTTCTTCCCATCTAACCCGAAACGTTTTCAAAATTCGCGAACTGTAGTAATGTAAGAATCTTGATTGCGAAAAAACTGCTCTACAGAAAATGCGCGCTCAACCGCAGACCAGTCACCCATGGTGGTTCGTAATAGTACTGAAAAAATTCGGCACTCTTCCTCTTTCGAATGCGACCAGTTTTATTTCGCTACCTTGCCTACAGAGGGCGCTATAATTTTTTGAAATGTGGTAGGTTTCTCTGCCGCACCCTGTATGTGCTGTTTGTTAATGACCTTACAATAGGCAAATGATTTGTACAAGTTACAATTAGAACAAGAATTGAACAGTCTGGATTTTTGTGTTGTTCTGTTACTCTTGATATTGTGTATACCATGAATTGGATTAATATCTGAAACTAGTCGGTGATTTTTAAAAATTTTAAGTTTTAAAATTTAATTGATATATTACGTTCAAAGTTTAGTGTTTTATTTCTTTAATTCAATGTTAACACAATAATTATGAATTATTATCATATATTTGAAATTCTCGTTGAGTATGTTTTGTCTGATGATAGACAAACCACTTTAAAAGATATAAATACGGTCAAAATTTATAAAAGGAATTTATCTATTTTATAAAAACAAATAAAGGAAGAAAGAACAGAGAATGACTGCAGCTCTGATTTATTTTACAATTATGCAAAAATTACTTATTTATCACTTTAATATGTAGCAGAACTTACCTAAGATTTGCGATGAGAGAAAACCATTTAAATGATTTCTTTTTAACGTTCATGAAAAATAAAGCTAGAAGTCAATGCGAAATTAGACAATTGATATTCATAATTTGGGATATTTTACCGACTTTAAATAAAATAGTTTAAAAATAAATACAAATTTCAATATTTACTTTAAAAATGTAATAAAAATGCACTAAACGGTAATAAAAAATTATATTTGATTGAAAATAATTTATTTTTGAATAATATACATAAGGATATTACGATCATTTTTAAACAATTTTAACTTTTTGTAGTCAGTACCAAATTTAAATTTCAATAATAATTAAAAACCGTATTAAATATTGCTAATGTTTGGAGTACTTGGCTCATGGAAAACGACCGGTGTGTAGTTATACTCGTTAAATTATTTCTAAATATTACAATTTGAATTTAATGCCAATTTCAAAGGATTAATGTTCTTTAGGAATTATTATGATTTCTGTATGTATATTAGTCTGAAATATATTAGTTTTTATCAAATAATTATTTTTTTTATTTTTTAGTGCATTTTTATTAAATTTTTGGAGTAAATCATGAATGCGGTATTTTTTTTAACTATTTTATTTCACAGTTTTTAGTATAAATATTTTTGAGTGATAATGCGGATAGACCAACTGAAATACTACCACCTTTTGTACTGTATTGGGAATTGGTTTAAGAATGTAATGTTCAAATTTCGTCAGTAATGAGCTTGTAAATCGTGTTTTGAGAATTTCAAATTCATTACTTTTACTCGAATCTACATTTTGGTAAGTAACATTAATAGAGTACTTTAAATTATTTGTACTTATCGCACCTTTAATTTTACAATTTCGGGTGTTTATATTTTCCCTATACTCTAATGAAATTTGTTTGGCTATTTTTTATCAAACATAGAAAGTATATCTTTAAGAAGATCCTTTTTTGAACGTTTATTACAATGACTACCGAGTATCAATTTTCGTAAGTACTCATCTGTACCTATATGGGGCCATCGTCGACCGATACGATTTTTAATAAACAGCGGTATCATCGGAGTCGGTCTAGATAGTCAAAAGTTATACGCAGTAATGTAAATATGTAATATGCTTGTAAATAACGCTGTGACGGTTTAAAATTCGTTTTCTTTATTCGAATCTACGTTACTTTTTTTATAGTAACTTCTGTGTTTTCAAATCTTGATCGTATTCGTACTTGTGACTTATTTTTCTGAAAAAAAAAATTTCTGTTATTTATATGAGTTTTCGCTTCTATTTTGTACTTGATGGTTTGTTCAACCGAAATTGTAATAAAAACAATAATAATATTATGTAATTTAATTGTATTTTAACATATTGTTTAGGTGGATGTAGTTCGACACCATTCGAAATACTACAAGACGTCTGGCTGTTGCATATGGGAGAACAATGGATGTGGACTAATATCGATATTGGAACTAATAATTTATTAAGTAATATCTGGCTGCATCCTGTTTGCAAAGTAAATAATATTACTATCTTAATTACATAGAATTTAACGCTGGTTTAATGGTGCGATTTTCAAATTTTTATTTTCTCTTTGATCTGTGCTGTTGGTCTTAATATGTTTCAAACATTAATCTCACAATCACCGGGGTGTCGAAGACATTAAGCTCACTTTATTTTAATTAAATTTTCGAATAGACTCTTGAATCAGTTTAAGCTTTTTTTGCTGTTTTATTATGTTATATTTTATTTCTTCGATTAATGGAAGTTTTTCCTTCGTAAACAAAGTAAACTACGAGTATTATTACCCCATGATTAACGTAGTAGATTTTTTATTTATTTTTTTATTATTATTAATTTACATTTAGGTTTTCGAAGTGAATATCAGAATTGGTGTTAAAATTATTTAATATAGCAAAAACTGAGTGATTCGATACTTTTCGGAACAATTGAGAAATTGCCCAAAAAATTAATACAAATTCAAAGAGTTAATATTGTGAAAAATACATTTTAAGGTTGTTTTTTTTTTTTGTTTTTTTTTTTAAACAAAGTACGCTTAAAATATCTAAAGCTGATAATTGTATTCAAGAAGTTGCAAATAAATTTCCAAAACTCTCCGTCCAACACATTCTATTAGACTGCAGCAAATATAATCACACTCGCACCACGTTTTTCCTTCCGTCTACCTTGACAGAACTCCTAAGTAACATGAAATAAATATGAAGAAATTATTCGCTTATCCCAACTCCACTAACCTCCTATCACAACTATAGAATCCTAATTTTCCGTGCCTCTGGCCTTTGTTGCAGTTTATGGCACGTGAATGAAGAAGAAGAAGAAATTTCCAAAATATTTTTTTATCGATTGTTTAGTATAGTGCGACAAAATAGCGAGGTCAACATAAAAAGTATTTATACAAACGCAATACTTTTTTCTTTTTTTTTTTTTGGTTTTTTTCAGCCGAAGGCATTACCCAAATTAGATTATATTGTGAGAGAGAGGAAAAAACGAATTAAAACTAAATGCTACTAAAGATAGAAGAAATGACAGATACTATAATAAGAATGATCGCCGGAGATGGAAATACAGGTAAAAGAATAAACGAAGCGTTATATGGAGTAGGAAACTTAAGATTCAGAAATTGTCTATAAAAGTGAGAGCATTCTGCGGATATAGACGCGCATTCGAAGAAGATGTGATTTGTACCGTAGGGTAGATCAGAATTATCGGGATGGAAAGAACAAAGAGAAGAAGAAGACGTAGAAAGACAAAAAGAGGGTGCGGGAAGCCGCCTATAATCAAGGAGAAGCCTGCATGTAGAAGAAATAAGAAAGCGTGGAAAATGAAGGAAGTCGTAGTTGTGGTGTCAAAGGTAAGGAGGTGGTTGAGGTTAAATATTACAATAAAATGATTAGGGATTAGAGAATAAAAAGGGATAAAAATCGTGTCATTGTCTACGATAACACTTCTTGGAAAGAACATTAAGATTAGAAGAAGAAAATTTGGATAGAAATTGACCAGTCTGAACGGCAGATCGAACTAATGAATCAGCCAGTTCATTACTTTCAATGTCATAAGAAATTTATTTATTTGGAACGAGCGCTATACAATCTAGTGACAAGAGATCGAATCAGGAGAGTTATGAAGTCTGAGGAATGATGAGGAAGAGAAGAGAGATGGATATTAGCACACCCTTAGAATCCATTAGAACCATTTGTAGAAGTGATGCATTGGATAGCATGAAGAATAGATGTAAAATCTGCGGTAAATGTGGAGCAGAAAGAGCACAGTTTATAAGATTTAAAATAATTAAATGGTGGGTCCAAAACTATCCAATGTCCTGGTGCGATCAGTAAAGATAACAGCGTGGAAAGGAAATAAAGATTGAATGGCAAAGTTATATTCTTGCCTGACTACATGGCCGGCAGGTTCTTGTGAAAAGGAAAAAGAGAGAATATCTTAGGAGGATGCAGAAAATTGGAATAATTAAGTGTGAAATAAGGGAATTTGTTAAAACAGAAAACGTAAGGAGCAAATTGATTAAGTCGTTTGGATATATGAGAAAGAATATGGACTTTCCTAGGAGAGAACCCCCAGTCACGTAATATGGAAATGTAGAAGTTAATAAGATTAGACGAGCAAATAGGAAGTCGCTTTGTCAAGAAACGATAACCAAGATAAGATCGACCAATGTATCGAGGAACCATATTGGTTTTCAAAAGAACTGCAGCAGTGTGAGACGACTTCAGAGCTCCAACGCACAGACGGAGACAAAGGTTCTGCACACGATCTAGTTTGGAAAAATCTGTCCTGGAAGCAGCACTACTGTACAAGACGGAACAATAATATAACTTCGAACATATAATAGATTTCTACAAGATAATAAGAATTCAAGCCCCCCCCCCCCCCAGCATGGAGAAAGAGCTTTAAGAAAGCTTTAGAAACAGATTTTTATAAGTATTTTATATGTTCCTGAAAAATAAGACGGCTGTTAAGAAAGATGCAGCAGAAAAATGAGACAAGAAGGATAGCACAGTTATTTACAGATAGGATTATTGAAAATGGATTATAAGAGCGCAGAGTGAAAACTACATACAAAGACTTGGCGAGAGAGATAGAAATATGAATATTGAAAGAGCTGTTTCTAAAGAAATTAGACAGTCGTTAAGGTCGGCATTAGTTTCTATAATGGACTTAGCAATGAAATATAGAAGAATATCGTCTGCGAAATATAGTTAAGATGATTTAAAAGGAAGACAAGCTATGCTGGAGATATAAATATTATAAAAAGACTAGGGTTATCTAAACGCATTATTAAACTATTAACTTATATTTTAATGTGCGACTGATCTATCGCATCCTTTTCTTTGCCCCTACATCTACAATTATCCTGATACTCTATGGTGGGTCTCTTAAAACGATTTTTTAAACTTTTGTGAAGATCTCCATAGTTTTAAACGTACACAAATGTTTTGAACAAACGTCAAGTTTCACACGTTTAAGACCTAAAGCGCCAGCGCCGAACACAGGATCCATTCTAATCGTCTCACCGGTTATTTTTAACCGAACACAAAATTCAAATTAATAACTTGTTCGAGTTTTTCAATTCACATGATTCTTTCATATAAATATATAGCACAGTATTCGGGTCAAATTTGTTCATGGTATTTAAAAATCAATGGTTTTCGTGTCAACATTAGTTGTTCTACTCTTGAGTCTGCGTTTATCAAAAGACTTTTCATTCTATATTCAAAAATGTAACTACCACAAGTGGTGGAAAGGAATAGGGGATAGCTTGATAATAGGCGAGTTGCTTGGAGACCCATAATCAGCTGCTTTCGCTGCGACTCTTAGGTATGCTGTATTTCAGTATGGCATTATATAGTACCATTAGTGCTGGGTCGTCATTATGTGGTAGATTATTCCTCTGGCAATAAATTTTTACCAAAGAGCCCTTCAATTTTCCCTTTAGGAAGAGTGGTCATCGTGCAATTACTTCATTTGTTTTTGTAGAGGAACAAATAATAAATTTTCTATTGAATCGTGGCTTGTGTGCAAGCTGTACTCGCTGAAAATCGGCAAGTGACGTGCCGGTTTATCGCAAATGAACTAAACGTGAATACCAAGTCCATTCACAACATTCTTACCAATGTTTTCGGTAAAAAGAAGCTGCGTGCTAGGTTCGTACCGCATTTCCTTACGTCGAACAAAAAGAACAGTGCCTGGAGGCGAGCGAGACTCATTGAAGCCGCCGATATGAACCCAAATTTTTTAAAGACGATCATTATCGGCGATGAGTCTTACTGCTTCAAGTACGATCCCAGCACAAAACGAATCACCACACAAAAATCAAAATTTAATCGCGGCTCTTTGTTCCATTATCGCAAACGTGACACAATTTTTAGAGGTTCACTCACAACTGGCGCTCTCCTAAGTGTATACTAGTGCAGGTAGCGACCTGAAATTTTCGTCGTCTCTTCTCACAACATTGAAGCATAAGTACCGTGAATTTCAAATAAATCGCGCTAGTAGTACGAATTATATAGCGGTAGTCCGGGGACTTTTCGTACCAACCGTGTATATATATATATATGGAATTTTTCATTTAATAATATTGGATAAGATATGACTATAATAAATGTATTATATGATTTTTCGTAAAATGGAAACATAAATTTTAATAACATCAATAATGATATTTCTTGTTGCAGATAAAAAATTATATTATTGGATTTACTAATAACATGCGAAATAGAGCACAGACAAAATATATTTCTTGGTTTCCATGGCTGGATGGAAGGTAATTAATAGATCAATAAAAAAATATTAATTTAGTTAATTTGTTTCTTTTTTTATCAATAATTTCCTTCTCACACACACACACACACACACACACACACACACACACACTTATATAATATGTGTATATAATAAAATTATAGAAATAAATGTACCGGATAGTAAGCCCTTATATCTCGCCGTCTTAGTTATTTTTCGTACCATATAATTCCCAGTAATAATCTCCCTTACTTTTCCTTTAATTATTTTGATCTCGCACGCCCTCCCAAAGTATATTTTCTTTCTAATTCTTCCAGGTCTATGCCTCAGGCGATCATTAAACAGGAATTTCACATCAGTTCCCTCTTTCCTTCTCATGTACTCATCTTTAATGATGGCTCTAGAGGGCCTCTAGTGGTGTCGGAGCTTCCTTTAATCTCCCGGTTTTAAAAATTTTTCCGAATCATTTCGTCTTCCGTCTTTCTGTTCTGTTTTCACAAATTAATTAATGACTATCCTACGTGCAATTATTTATATCTCCTCCAATGGTAACTTTTCCCACTATCTGATAATATCTGACTCCATCAGTGCCCTTCAAGCTATCAGCATACCTCTTCCCTCTCCTCATCAGACTTCATCATTCTTCGTATACAATCTCTCATACACAATCTTTCCTTTCATCACTCTGTGCGCATTGATCTGCAGTGGGTCCCTGGTCATAGAGGCATCGAGGGTAACGAAATGGCGGATTCTTTGGCTTAGGCTGCTGCCCGCTCCCGCTCTTACTTTAAAAAAAGCCCTAGTTCTAATCTTTTGCCCTTACGTAAGAAATTTCACTGTAAATTTTTGTCGAATATGTAGCCTTCTTCTTTTACCAATGATAGTTCCTTCTACCTTTCAATTCAACCTTGTTAATTCTTGGTTCTCAGAATTCCCTTCTCTTCCACGTTCTGTTATTGTCCCTATTATTCGCCTACGTTTCAATCACACTCTATTACCCTCTTCCTGCTATCGTCTCGTTTGGTTTCCTCTCCTTACTATCCTCTACACCCTTCCCTTTATTTAGTCCTCTTAAAGTTCTTCATGCTCCCTATTGTGCTATATCCCGTCCTTTCCTTCTCGGTCTGTTGTTCCTGCCATTAATTCCTTTATTTCTATCATTTTCGATCGAATTAAGTTTTAATCAGTTAACTCTTCTTCGCGAGGTCCCTGGTTGACGATCCCAAAGAAAAAAAATACCAAATAGTAGGAATGGTGAGTCTCCTATTTCTTATAGATATGACACTCCTTAGGAAATTATACATTTGCACATAAAGTATAAAGCTTAAAAATTAAAAAATATTATTAAAGGGAAAACAACTTTTTGGCCTTCAATTTTTTATTTTTTTGTAAATATTTAAAACAAAGTAGTTGTAATACGATTGAAAATATAAGGTACTTTTTGTATAAATTTTACAGTACTTATTTGAATCACAAAAGCTATATTAAGTAATAATAATAATTGGTATTTTAAAATTTTTCTGTTTTTTAAATATTTCTATCAAAAGAAAAATAATTTGTATCAAACTTCTTCCAAATTATGTCATCTGTGTACTATCTAAAAGAAATAGTATGCTCATTATTATATCCAGAAATTTGGAAAATATAAATGGATAAATAACACATGTTGATTCAAGAAAATAAACTTGTGCTGTTTTTTGTTGTTTTTTTTTTCATTAACATGTCATTACAGAATTGCTTATTTTCCATATTACAAATGTTTTGAGTTAATCAACTTGGCAAAAAGATAAAGGCTTGTGCATTTTAAATAATTCATTAAAACTGTGTGTCAGGACACAAACATTTAAAAAAAAAAGACGTGTTTCAGGCTTATGCAGTTAATTACTTCTATTATTGTTTTTTATTTATTTTTGTTTGAGTGACACGAACAAAAATTAATTTATAACTAAATGAACATAATTTTGGAGTTACCATAATAAGCTATTCAATAAAATGCTTTTTGAAACGTATTTCATAAGGAAATTTTTATTTTATTTTTTGAAAAAGAATATTTTTTATGAACGTTGCTACTGTTACTTTACTATCTACAGTTTTAGTCATATTTAAAGTATTCATAATTTAGAACTTCAATACCTACAGCCTTCTGTAACAAATAAAGCTCCTTTCTAAATAATCATCAGAGATGTATAAATCAACTTCACTAGAGGAATCGAATATATGTATTTTCTTTATGGCGGTGAAAACTACATCCGCTTATCACCTCCAATTATGATCGGGCTGTATAACTCACGTCTAGCGTATAATCATAATTTAGGCTGTGCATTGAACTACAACTCTAAGATATACTAAATTAAACTGCCAGAGATAAAAGCAGACAGTGTTAAGAATAACAATGTTTATTCATTGTGTGACGTTTTTTGGGGTTAATGTATATTAACACATTTTTGAAAATATGTGGAACTGTGCACGAACATGGGTATATTCCTGAGGATAAAACTGTGTCCAGATTTACCCGTGCCTAATTCACATATATTTTCCATACAATGAATGGAAATTTAGAATAAGAAGAACTAAAAATCACGCACCTCACTAACCAAAAAACTCCATTATGGCCACTTGTTTTCCCTGCCGACACTTTTGCAGGAGCGCCCTCCGTCAATAACAGCCCTGGACCACAACTAAAGTTAATCAAACCCTTTCTAGCCTATTTTAATAATTTTATAACCTGTATTAACAATTAAAATATAAAGAATAATTAAAATTAATTATTTACTTATTATTTGTATTGATTTTCCTTTAAGCGTAAAACAATAATGTAACAATAGCCAACTTACTATTTGTTAGCTGTAACATATGTGGTGGCCGTTTTTTTAAGTCTCCCAACGTTATTAAGAGAGGTTATCCGAAATATAATATGGTTGTTGTTCGAATTCATTTTACATATATGCATTTTTCCGTATCGGTTTTCATCGTTTTCATTCAGTTATTTCGTTATCGTTTTTTATTGCCTCTATACTATCCGCTTCGCTCGTAGTACCCATTGTTTAGATTACTTTTTCGTTTCGTTGCTCTCTCTCTTTCTCTTATTTGATTGCTACCCTGTCGCATATTTTAAATAGCTCTTTCAAGGGCTTCAAATTTCTCACATTTTCTCTTTCGTTTATTATTTTAATAAAATATTTCGGCAAACAAACCGGTAATTTGTCGAGTTCTTTTTTTACTTGAACAGCGTGTGTTAATTATTTTACATTCGCCAAATAATAACGCAACATTTTTGCCTCTCTGGGCCAGATGTCTAAATAAATCTAATGTTTATCTAAATATTTTTTTGTTGTTTTTTTTCGCTATTGCTAAAATGAACATTTTTCGAAATGCCGGCAAAAAAATTAAAGCGAAATTTGTGCACTATTAAACGGCGCATTTCTCGTTTCGTCAAAGAAATTGATAAAATTTGTTTAAGTGATAATGATACTGAAGTTTCATACCAATCCATTCGTATTTGTTAACAACTTATCTGTAAAATAATATACTTGTTCAAAGTGTATAGATGGTACATAATTAGCCAATATTTTATAATTGAAACACTTGATTCATGTTTTTATATTAACAATAGCCCTTTTCAATGCAATACCGAATGGCAGCAGAATATATGACGATACATAGAATGATGCATATATTATTACACCCTTACAATTTCCTTTGTTCTTTTCAATAGACAACAAAATGATAAATTTACTTTTAATCCAACATTTATTTCTCCTCTAATTACATTGACCACTGTTAAAGTAATATCTGCCAAGTATTTCACAATATCCAGTTGACTGCAATTATTGATAATGTGATATATTGAAAATTACCTACAATATTAAAAGCTAAAAATTAATAAATGGAAATATTGTATTGCAAAATGTCTATTTCACTAACAATACATGTTTATTCAATTACAAAATTAAAAAGAATAAAAACTCGAACCCAGAAAAAACATTTCCAGTGAACTCAGGGACAGCCCACAAATTAGTAAATATGTGGCTTGACATTTCCTTCCATACTAAATTAACACAATGGCCTGTTATAAAGTAATTCACATTAATTAAAATATGTAAAAACTTAAAAACAGAAAAAACACGTCAAATATTTCAATTATCAGTATTCAAATCAACAAATAAACCTCTGACTCCTTTTTTTATATTAAATTGATATAAAGACTAGTCACAAAGTAACTGATACTAATTAAACATATAAAAATTTGAACGCAGGGAAAACATGTTTAATCACATCAAATAGAAAGCACAAGAAGCAACAAATAACCTGCTGATACCACTTCTTATACTAAAATGGAATAAAGTCTTGACACAAATTAACCAATATTAAATATTTAAGCAACTAATTAATGTTAAAAAATAGTATATAACCTACTAATCTGGAAGAGAATTTAATTTGAAACCTAAAAATACCGAGTAAAGTTAGAAATTACACATTTTAACATTGTACATCAATGATTAACAGCACAATGAAGTCAGTACAGTCAATTATCCGCACCTCCGTATAGTATATACTCTACCATATATCTATGCCGCTTCGTATTCCTTGTGCAGACAAAATATTTTATTCAGCTCAATAAAATAAAAGTAAAAAAAAAAAACAAAAAAACATAGATACCGAATTTAAAAAATACTATATACCAGTAAATAATAACAAAAAATTACTTAATGAATACAAGTATAAATTATAAATACCATTAGAAAAATAGAATTAATAAAAAAGGGCTAAACCACCCCAGAAAATGCAATTTTAATAAAACATAATGGAAAATTACTACATTAAAACATGAAAAAATCAGGAAATTTAAAGAAAATAGCTTATAGCATATTTTATTATGAAATGATTGCTTAAACACTTGCACAAATTTTGACTGCAAACTTAAGCCGATAATAGAAAATATTGTTTTAGAACGGTTACAACGTTGCAGTCATATGAAAACTCATGTAGACAGTATGCAGATAATTAATTCTATATCATGCAGTAAAAAACAAATGATTGAAAAATTTATGGGAATACAAAAATAATTTAAAAAATCAGTGAAATGTTTCGTTTTGCTTGAATGGAGTTTTATAATTAATACAGATTGTATTGATACAAAATATTGTTATGGTGTACGTCATTTTCAGAAATAAAATTAACAAAGTAAATTTTTACTAAAGAAATTAGTGCGTACCCTCATTTTCACAACAATAATACACTCCTCGGGAGCTATTAAAAACAAATAATTATAATAAATGTATAATAAATTTTTTTGTATTATTATTGTAAAAATGAGGGAATTCGCTCCTAATAATAAATTTCTTTAGCAAAAATTGATTTTATTAATTTCGTTCTGAGAATTGTTGAAAACTTTCCTTTTTACTTAATAGATACCTTTTTAGGAATTTTATTTTGTTTACAATTTGTTATTGTAGTGTATTAATTTTATAATTTAGGGACGAAAATCCAGATAACATTATAATGAACTTCCGTCGGAATGATGATTACGCGTTAAATTTCGGTCGTTTGTTAGATGTGGAAACTTCTGAATACCGTCCTTCGTTGGATATGTACATAATGGATGTGTCAGAGTTATTAATTAGCGAAGGATATCCAATAAAATGGTACCATGGTTCACTACAGCCGGTAAATCAATTTCCAGAAGATACTATACTGTATACTATTGTACCTGGTAATGCCGAACTGATTATTTTTGGCGGAATGCAGAAAAAAGATAAAAATGAATTGTTAAATTTGGGGAAAGTAGTTAATTTTGTTCATTTCATGAAATCGAAGAAAACTATTATTTGAATTTTCCAGAAAATTTTCCTACATCTATATCTACTTGCCATTTGTACCGATGAATTATGACCAATTGCGAATGATGCAAAGATAATATAACACCAAATATTGTTTAGACAAATGAATCATTTCTTTAACAGTTAATCAAATAACTGACTCATATGTTGTTGTCTAAATTTGTGTAGCAGTCAGTTTCTTTTTATAAACTAAATTTTTAAAATATGTTAAACAAAGCTTTTATTTAATCAATTCAGAAGTTTATGTTAAAAATTTAATTTCCTCAAAAATCATCATAAATTTTTTTAACTACCTTTTAACAGCTCAGGAAATTTGTTCTAGATTCATTATGTCTATGTTTACATATTGTTGTATGTATTTTGTAATAGTGCCAAATTTTATAAAAGTAGGTTTTTATTTATTAAGATTAAGAGATTGTATTCTACTTGTTACGATTACTAGATTTTTCCTTATATTCCAGCTTATATCTTTCTTTATATTCTAAATTCATTTTTATGTTGTATGAAATTTATATTTAATATTATTAGTTTCTTTTTAATTGCTCAAATCGGCTGAATTGCCAAATAAAATATAAAAATGCAAAATTGAACACTAATTTTCTGTTTTTTTTATGAGATTCTTCATTTAACATTTTAACATTAGGCGTACATCATATATATATATATGTATATGTATATATTGATTACAACGTAATTCTTAGGCTACCCCCCATTAGAAAAAATGTCCCAATTTTATGTAACGTTTGTTATATTTTATAGAATTTTTGTGATTATGTTATTATATTCATATGAACCGATTTAGAATTACGTTGTAAATTTTGATAATTTTATACAAAGTATAGAAGAAAAAGAGACATAAGTGTAAGCAAAAGGGGTTAAGGGGCACAGCCCCCTGTGAGGCCAAAATGGCCGAGTTATATATGTATATATACATAGGAGTATATATGTCATTTATAAAAAAAATTACTAAAATTCGTAGATTCTATTAAAGAATCCATGTACTTAATCCTATTGCGGCAAAGTTATTAAAAGCGTCATCGAAAAGTATTATTATATTATAATTTGATTGAATTTTGATTTAATTTCCTACTCTGATAAGTAAATTATTTTTTACTCATTTACTTTGTGCTTTGAACGGGTAGAATATTTCTGTAAGTCACATATCACATGCTACCCGAAATTTAGTATTTTCAGATTACTTTTCTTTTCGCGTATTTGCTATTTTTTCAAACATCAACTACGGCAGCTTTTAAACAAATTCGGTTTTTGTTTTATATTATTGAGACCTTAATATGTTTATTTCTTCTTCTTTTGGCACTATCTTGGGGCGGTTTAATGCTCAGTCATCATCTGCCGAAACTCGTATCTGAGTGGACTGGGTGGTGCACACTCATAGCTGCTGTTGACGGTGGATACGAAGATGGCTGATAATTCCAATCCTGGACGAGCATATGCGACCACAATGATGGCATTAGAAAACGCTAGGTGAATTAGAGCTATTGTTAACTGCTCTTTTTAGTAGACGGGTGGTTAAGGCGGCTGTTTCAATTATATTTCTTCATTTTTCACGATTGCAGACGGCAGTTTCCCAAGATTCTAAGAAATTTGCTTTTCTTAGTAGTGCCGCAATATGGGTGATCACTACGACCTTAAGCAACTTTGTCGGTTAGCGCTAACGCCACTGATCTTCTGCCTATATCTCTTTTACTGACAGTTCTTCCTCCAAGAGAAAATTGCAATATTCTATGTTTTTCTGTCCAATTAACCTAGTTGTAATAATTAGCTTATTGCGCTCTTAAATACTTAACAGCAGTTTTTTTTTATTTTTTAAACGCGTCGTTCGATAGTTCGTTCTAACTTGGTGACTGAATTCTTTCATGAAATTTTCAACATCCAATGTGCACCTTAATAACAACAGACCAATCACCTGTATAGATATAAATTAATAATTATACAGTAAGTAGAGTTGTTTTTGTAGAAATAATGTTTGTTCCAACTTTTTTTTCCTTGCTTTTATTTTAATCAATTTCTGTGTGAATACAAATATACAGATTTTGAAATTTCTGCATCAACTTTCCGATTAGGGGTTGATTCTTTTCGGCGATAGCGAGCGAAGGTTCTCATTCATTCTGACCTTTTTAGGAACTACCTATGGTGTTTCTCAGATATCATACGCTAAGTATTATCATTTGAGACAGTAAGAAACATGGGCTATCAAATTTATTTCTGCATCACTATAGAACATCCATTCACTGTCACCAGTAACTCTATGCTAATGATTTATTTTTTTCGTCTATTTACTATATATTGAAACGGTACTACGCTGTAAAGCGTAGTTTCGCGTCCAGGGATGCCACCACGGATTTAGTCCGCGGAATTATTAATTATTATTTTATTAATTATTATTTTATTAATTATTATTATGATAGTTATTATTATTATTAATTATTAGATTAGCCAAGAAATGGGTTTCGTTTGAACGGTTTGTATTTTAAAATTTATCTACAACTATTTTACTGGGACGGTATACCGCTAAAAACACACGTTAATTAAACTAGATACGAACATAATATTACGACGATTAATAAATATAAAATAATTCAATACGTATCTCTGTTGTCGGCCGGGTGGTGCAAGATCCTGAATGACGGTGTCTCGTTGGTCCTTTAAATCGGTTGGTATGCAGAGGAAATTCGGTCCGCGGTATTTTAAGAACAATTAACGAATGATACTCCGTACACCTTTTTAATTATAACAATCGGAATTACGAGCGTTCGCGTTTTTAACAGTCGAATTACAGCCAGTGGCCAACTTGAGCGGATTCTTCACTTTTTTACTTGTCCGATGACCAAGACCGAAAACTATAACGTGCCGACTTCGACCGTGACAAAAATTAGAGTGACTTCGACCTTTTTTAGACGGTTCTGCTTGCCCTCGACTCCGGCTCATTCCAGTCGTTATTTCTCGTCGGCATGTTTTTTACAACCTGACCGCCGGACTCGTCGGAATTGCGACAAACGAAGCCAATGGTCGCGGAGATCCTTTGACGCATTCAAAAAGGTCGTGCCTTCCCGGAATCTTTACAACCTGCGATGTTTTCGGGTTTTATTTTTTATGATTCGTAATTCTCATTTTTTCCGAATAGTCCTCCGTGCGTGGCGATGCAAAATTCCTTTCTCCCTTGCCGACAACAGGATTACACACATACGCACACTTACGCTCACACCATTTGCCCGATAGTCTATTAAATTACATTTTTAATATTTTATTTACTTGTTTAATAATTTTGGTTTTATTTTGTTAATTTTTTGTCGAACCATGTAATGGTCACATTACATATCCCCGCCGCTACGAAATAAAAATTTCCCTGAAATTTTTATTCAATTTGTTAATTTTTTTTTTTTTTTTTTTTTTTTTTTTTGCAATTTACAATTAATTTCTCATCTTCTGGTCAACCCTCAACCTACAGATTGTTATTTACACTAGAATATGCATGCGTTACCAATCATCGTGATATCCCTCTATCTTATACTTATATATTTACATATTTATAGAACTCGCTCTCACTTAGCCTACATCTGTCTTTAATTTTTATTTTGAAGAACTGAAAGTCTTCTCTTTTATTTAAAGTTCTGTTATCGAACCTTTTTACTTATTCTGCCGCGATTGACATAATCTAACGGCCATTTCCACATTCGGTTACCCTATCCCCGGGTACTGTTTTTTCCGAACCATATTACTACTTATTCCTTCGCTTCCTTTTTATACTCGGTTACCCGGTTCCCGGGTACTGCTTTTCCGAACACAATTAATTATTCTTGCGCTTTATTTCTTTATTCGGTTACCCTGTTCCCGGGTACTGTTTTTTCCGAACACAATTAATTATTCTTCCGTAATTAGACGCAGTCTAACGGTCTCTTACTTTTAATTTCCCCTTCTACAGGTACTATTTTCAAAACATACAATTATTTACGAAACCCTTTTTTTTTTTTTATTATTATTATTATTTACAACCTTATTACCCAAAATGGTGCGGTCATTATCCGCCGTACAAATTAACTATTTACATTATTTACGCTTAAATTTAAGGCTAACGAATTTGATTATTCTTATTGCAGTACTTTAAGTTATCATCACATACAGCCTAGCTTCCCATGGCTTTCATTTTTTAATTTCTTCTTTTTGTTTCTCTTGGTACTTAATACCTCTGTAATTTTTATACTGTCTGATTTTCTGTTCTCGGCCATTGGTTTCTCCTTCCATAACTCCTCTTCTATTCGCCCTTTCCTTAATATTTTTACGCCTCCAGTCATTTGACGTAGTGACATATTATAAAATTTACTTTCATTTAATTTCTTTTGCAACCTTTGTAACAGCATCATCCATTTGTCTCTTTGTTTCTCTTCTTTATAGGTAATGGTTTCTTTTCGGTTTTTCTTCGTACCGCTTTCTTCTCCCGTTTTTCTTACACCAACTTTTGTATTCGTAATTTTCTTTAATGTTCCTTTATGATTTAAGGTAGTTTTCACCTCGGCAATACTATTTTTAATTTTTAATATTATTTCTTCAGTGACTCTATTTATCACTTTGTTCACGTCCTTTTCCTTAATGCTTTTATCAGACGTCACGTAATTATGCACGTCGTCAACATTCACGATAAATTTTACATCGATTTCTAATTTGACGATGCTACTTTCCTTACTTCTTGTAGGACTTGTTCCTTTTACATTTTCGTATTTCTCGTTTTCATCCACTTTTTTCTTTCCATTCCTACATTCTTTCTCCCTAGCCGCGCTTTCCTTCTTTCTATCTTCTTTTTCTTTCTCTACCTCTTTCGCCAACTTCTTCATCTCCGCGCGGTCCGCTTTTCTCTCCTTCTCATTATTCTTCCGTAGGTCGGCCACCACACGCTCTTCTAATTCCGCCATCTTTTCTTCGACCATCTCCTCCACTTCTTTTTTAAAATTATTAAATTTTACGTTTATATTATCATTAATTTCTTCTACTTTTTTATTAACGTTATTTATGTCCGATTTTATTTCTGCTATTAATTCTTTATTTTTTGCATTAAATTCGGCTTTTTGTTCGTCAAATTTTGCATTAAATTCGGCTTTTTGTTCGTTAAATTTATTGTTTATATTTTCGAATTGTGATTTGAAGAACTCCATGATGCTCGGGTCCATGGTGAATTTCCGATATAATTTACTTATTTTAATTTAAATTTTAGTATAAATTTATTATATTTAATGGTTCGTTCCACGAGAGAACAATTTTCTAAATTTGTTCCCCACCAGGGATGCCAAATGAAACGGTACTACGCTGTAAAGCGTAGTTTCGCGTCCAGGGATGCCACCACGGATTTAGTCCGCGGAATTATTAATTATTATTTTATTAATTATTATTTTATTAATTATTATTATGATAGTTATTATTATTATTAATTATTAGATTAGCCAAGAAATGGGTTTCGTTTGAACGGTTTGTATTTTAAAATTTATCTACAACTATTTTACTGGGACGGTATACCGCTAAAAACACACGTTAATTAAACTAGATACGAACATAATATTACGACGATTAATAAATATAAAATAATTCAATACGTATCTCTGTTGTCGGCCGGGTGGTGCAAGATCCTGAATGACGGTGTCTCGTTGGTCCTTTAAATCGGTTGGTATGCAGAGGAAATTCGGTCCGCGGTATTTTAAGAACAATTAACGAATGATACTCCGTACACCTTTTTAATTATAACAATCGGAATTACGAGCGTTCGCGTTTTTAACAGTCGAATTACAGCCAGTGGCCAACTTGAGCGGATTCTTCACTTTTTTACTTGTCCGATGACCAAGACCGAAAACTATAACGTGCCGACTTCGACCGTGACAAAAATTAGAGTGACTTCGACCTTTTTTAGACGGTTCTGCTTGCCCTCGACTCCGGCTCATTCCAGTCGTTATTTCTCGTCGGCATGTTTTTTACAACCTGACCGCCGGACTCGTCGGAATTGCGACAAACGAAGCCAATGGTCGCGGAGATCCTTTGACGCATTCAAAAAGGTCGTGCCTTCCCGGAATCTTTACAACCTGCGATGTTTTCGGGTTTTATTTTTTATGATTCGTAATTCTCATTTTTTCCGAATAGTCCTCCGTGCGTGGCGATGCAAAATTCCTTTCTCCCTTGCCGACAACAGGATTACACACATACGCACACTTACGCTCACACCATTTGCCCGATAGTCTATTAAATTACATTTTTAATATTTTATTTACTTGTTTAATAATTTTGGTTTTATTTTGTTAATTTTTTGTCGAACCATGTAATGGTCACATTACATATCCCCGCCGCTACGAAATAAAAATTTCCCTGAAATTTTTATTCAATTTGTTAATTTTTTTTTTTTTTTTTTTTTTTTTTTTTGCAATTTACAATTAATTTCTCATCTTCTGGTCAACCCTCAACCTACAGATTGTTATTTACACTAGAATATGCATGCGTTACCAATCATCGTGATATCCCTCTATCTTATACTTATATATTTACATATTTATAGAACTCGCTCTCACTTAGCCTACATCTGTCTTTAATTTTTATTTTGAAGAACTGAAAGTCTTCTCTTTTATTTAAAGTTCTGTTATCGAACCTTTTTACTTATTCTGCCGCGATTGACATAATCTAACGGCCATTTCCACATTCGGTTACCCTATCCCCGGGTACTGTTTTTTCCGAACCATATTACTACTTATTCCTTCGCTTCCTTTTTATACTCGGTTACCCGGTTCCCGGGTACTGCTTTTCCGAACACAATTAATTATTCTTGCGCTTTATTTCTTTATTCGGTTACCCTGTTCCCGGGTACTGTTTTTTCCGAACACAATTAATTATTCTTCCGTAATTAGACGCAGTCTAACGGTCTCTTACTTTTAATTTCCCCTTCTACAGGTACTATTTTCAAAACATACAATTATTTACGAAACCCTTTTTTTTTTTTTATTATTATTATTATTTACAACCTTATTACCCAAAATGGTGCGGTCATTATCCGCCGTACAAATTAACTATTTACATTATTTACGCTTAAATTTAAGGCTAACGAATTTGATTATTCTTATTGCAGTACTTTAAGTTATCATCACATACAGCCTAGCTTCCCATGGCTTTCATTTTTTAATTTCTTCTTTTTGTTTCTCTTGGTACTTAATACCTCTGTAATTTTTATACTGTCTGATTTTCTGTTCTCGGCCATTGGTTTCTCCTTCCATAACTCCTCTTCTATTCGCCCTTTCCTTAATATTTTTACGCCTCCAGTCATTTGACGTAGTGACATATTATAAAATTTACTTTCATTTAATTTCTTTTGCAACCTTTGTAACAGCATCATCCATTTGTCTCTTTGTTTCTCTTCTTTATAGGTAATGGTTTCTTTTCGGTTTTTCTTCGTACCGCTTTCTTCTCCCGTTTTTCTTACACCAACTTTTGTATTCGTAATTTTCTTTAATGTTCCTTTATGATTTAAGGTAGTTTTCACCTCGGCAATACTATTTTTAATTTTTAATATTATTTCTTCAGTGACTCTATTTATCACTTTGTTCACGTCCTTTTCCTTAATGCTTTTATCAGACGTCACGTAATTATGCACGTCGTCAACATTCACGATAAATTTTACATCGATTTCTAATTTGACGATGCTACTTTCCTTACTTCTTGTAGGACTTGTTCCTTTTACATTTTCGTATTTCTCGTTTTCATCCACTTTTTTCTTTCCATTCCTACATTCTTTCTCCCTAGCCGCGCTTTCCTTCTTTCTATCTTCTTTTTCTTTCTCTACCTCTTTCGCCAACTTCTTCATCTCCGCGCGGTCCGCTTTTCTCTCCTTCTCATTATTCTTCCGTAGGTCGGCCACCACACGCTCTTCTAATTCCGCCATCTTTTCTTCGACCATCTCCTCCACTTCTTTTTTAAAATTATTAAATTTTACGTTTATATTATCATTAATTTCTTCTACTTTTTTATTAACGTTATTTATGTCCGATTTTATTTCTGCTATTAATTCTTTATTTTTTGCATTAAATTCGGCTTTTTGTTCGTCAAATTTTGCATTAAATTCGGCTTTTTGTTCGTTAAATTTATTGTTTATATTTTCGAATTGTGATTTGAAGAACTCCATGATGCTCGGGTCCATGGTGAATTTCCGATATAATTTACTTATTTTAATTTAAATTTTAGTATAAATTTATTATATTTAATGGTTCGTTCCACGAGAGAACAATTTTCTAAATTTGTTCCCCACCAGGGATGCCAAATGAAACGGTACTACGCTGTAAAGCGTAGTTTCGCGTCCAGGGATGCCACCACGGATTTAGTCCGCGGAATTATTAATTATTATTTTATTAATTATTATTTTATTAATTATTATTATGATAGTTATTATTATTATTAATTATTAGATTAGCCAAGAAATGGGTTTCGTTTGAACGGTTTGTATTTTAAAATTTATCTACAACTATTTTACTGGGACGGTATACCGCTAAAAACACACGTTAATTAAACTAGATACGAACATAATATTACGACGATTAATAAATATAAAATAATTCAATACGTATCTCTGTTGTCGGCCGGGTGGTGCAAGATCCTGAATGACGGTGTCTCGTTGGTCCTTTAAATCGGTTGGTATGCAGAGGAAATTCGGTCCGCGGTATTTTAAGAACAATTAACGAATGATACTCCGTACACCTTTTTAATTATAACAATCGGAATTACGAGCGTTCGCGTTTTTAACAGTCGAATTACAGCCAGTGGCCAACTTGAGCGGATTCTTCACTTTTTTACTTGTCCGATGACCAAGACCGAAAACTATAACGTGCCGACTTCGACCGTGACAAAAATTAGAGTGACTTCGACCTTTTTTAGACGGTTCTGCTTGCCCTCGACTCCGGCTCATTCCAGTCGTTATTTCTCGTCGGCATGTTTTTTACAACCTGACCGCCGGACTCGTCGGAATTGCGACAAACGAAGCCAATGGTCGCGGAGATCCTTTGACGCATTCAAAAAGGTCGTGCCTTCCCGGAATCTTTACAACCTGCGATGTTTTCGGGTTTTATTTTTTATGATTCGTAATTCTCATTTTTTCCGAATAGTCCTCCGTGCGTGGCGATGCAAAATTCCTTTCTCCCTTGCCGACAACAGGATTACACACATACGCACACTTACGCTCACACCATTTGCCCGATAGTCTATTAAATTACATTTTTAATATTTTATTTACTTGTTTAATAATTTTGGTTTTATTTTGTTAATTTTTTGTCGAACCATGTAATGGTCACATTACATATCCCCGCCGCTACGAAATAAAAATTTCCCTGAAATTTTTATTCAATTTGTTAATTTTTTTTTTTTTTTTTTTTTTTTTTTTTGCAATTTACAATTAATTTCTCATCTTCTGGTCAACCCTCAACCTACAGATTGTTATTTACACTAGAATATGCATGCGTTACCAATCATCGTGATATCCCTCTATCTTATACTTATATATTTACATATTTATAGAACTCGCTCTCACTTAGCCTACATCTGTCTTTAATTTTTATTTTGAAGAACTGAAAGTCTTCTCTTTTATTTAAAGTTCTGTTATCGAACCTTTTTACTTATTCTGCCGCGATTGACATAATCTAACGGCCATTTCCACATTCGGTTACCCTATCCCCGGGTACTGTTTTTTCCGAACCATATTACTACTTATTCCTTCGCTTCCTTTTTATACTCGGTTACCCGGTTCCCGGGTACTGCTTTTCCGAACACAATTAATTATTCTTGCGCTTTATTTCTTTATTCGGTTACCCTGTTCCCGGGTACTGTTTTTTCCGAACACAATTAATTATTCTTCCGTAATTAGACGCAGTCTAACGGTCTCTTACTTTTAATTTCCCCTTCTACAGGTACTATTTTCAAAACATACAATTATTTACGAAACCCTTTTTTTTTTTTTATTATTATTATTATTTACAACCTTATTACCCAAAATGGTGCGGTCATTATCCGCCGTACAAATTAACTATTTACATTATTTACGCTTAAATTTAAGGCTAACGAATTTGATTATTCTTATTGCAGTACTTTAAGTTATCATCACATACAGCCTAGCTTCCCATGGCTTTCATTTTTTAATTTCTTCTTTTTGTTTCTCTTGGTACTTAATACCTCTGTAATTTTTATACTGTCTGATTTTCTGTTCTCGGCCATTGGTTTCTCCTTCCATAACTCCTCTTCTATTCGCCCTTTCCTTAATATTTTTACGCCTCCAGTCATTTGACGTAGTGACATATTATAAAATTTACTTTCATTTAATTTCTTTTGCAACCTTTGTAACAGCATCATCCATTTGTCTCTTTGTTTCTCTTCTTTATAGGTAATGGTTTCTTTTCGGTTTTTCTTCGTACCGCTTTCTTCTCCCGTTTTTCTTACACCAACTTTTGTATTCGTAATTTTCTTTAATGTTCCTTTATGATTTAAGGTAGTTTTCACCTCGGCAATACTATTTTTAATTTTTAATATTATTTCTTCAGTGACTCTATTTATCACTTTGTTCACGTCCTTTTCCTTAATGCTTTTATCAGACGTCACGTAATTATGCACGTCGTCAACATTCACGATAAATTTTACATCGATTTCTAATTTGACGATGCTACTTTCCTTACTTCTTGTAGGACTTGTTCCTTTTACATTTTCGTATTTCTCGTTTTCATCCACTTTTTTCTTTCCATTCCTACATTCTTTCTCCCTAGCCGCGCTTTCCTTCTTTCTATCTTCTTTTTCTTTCTCTACCTCTTTCGCCAACTTCTTCATCTCCGCGCGGTCCGCTTTTCTCTCCTTCTCATTATTCTTCCGTAGGTCGGCCACCACACGCTCTTCTAATTCCGCCATCTTTTCTTCGACCATCTCCTCCACTTCTTTTTTAAAATTATTAAATTTTACGTTTATATTATCATTAATTTCTTCTACTTTTTTATTAACGTTATTTATGTCCGATTTTATTTCTGCTATTAATTCTTTATTTTTTGCATTAAATTCGGCTTTTTGTTCGTCAAATTTTGCATTAAATTCGGCTTTTTGTTCGTTAAATTTATTGTTTATATTTTCGAATTGTGATTTGAAGAACTCCATGATGCTCGGGTCCATGGTGAATTTCCGATATAATTTACTTATTTTAATTTAAATTTTAGTATAAATTTATTATATTTAATGGTTCGTTCCACGAGAGAACAATTTTCTAAATTTGTTCCCCACCAGGGATGCCAAATGAAACGGTACTACGCTGTAAAGCGTAGTTTCGCGTCCAGGGATGCCACCACGGATTTAGTCCGCGGAATTATTAATTATTATTTTATTAATTATTATTTTATTAATTATTATTTTATTAATTATTATTATGATAGTTATTATTATTATTAATTATTAGATTAGCCAAGAAATGGGTTTCGTTTGAACGGTTTGTATTTTAAAATTTATCTACAACTATTTTACTGGGACGGTATACCGCTAAAAACACACGTTAATTAAACTAGATACGAACATAATATTACGACGATTAATAAATATAAAATAATTCAATACGTATCTCTGTTGTCGGCCGGGTGGTGCAAGATCCTGAATGACGGTGTCTCGTTGGTCCTTTAAATCGGTTGGTATGCAGAGGAAATTCGGTCCGCGGTATTTTAAGAACAATTAACGAATGATACTCCGTACACCTTTTTAATTATAACAATCGGAATTACGAGCGTTCGCGTTTTTAACAGTCGAATTACAGCCAGTGGCCAACTTGAGCGGATTCTTCACTTTTTTACTTGTCCGATGACCAAGACCGAAAACTATAACGTGCCGACTTCGACCGTGACAAAAATTAGAGTGACTTCGACCTTTTTTAGACGGTTCTGCTTGCCCTCGACTCCGGCTCATTCCAGTCGTTATTTCTCGTCGGCATGTTTTTTACAACCTGACCGCCGGACTCGTCGGAATTGCGACAAACGAAGCCAATGGTCGCGGAGATCCTTTGACGCATTCAAAAAGGTCGTGCCTTCCCGGAATCTTTACAACCTGCGATGTTTTCGGGTTTTATTTTTTATGATTCGTAATTCTCATTTTTTCCGAATAGTCCTCCGTGCGTGGCGATGCAAAATTCCTTTCTCCCTTGCCGACAACAGGATTACACACATACGCACACTTACGCTCACACCATTTGCCCGATAGTCTATTAAATTACATTTTTAATATTTTATTTACTTGTTTAATAATTTTGGTTTTATTTTGTTAATTTTTTGTCGAACCATGTAATGGTCACATTACAATATGTATATATAAGATAGATAGATATATATACTGTGACAAATTTCACATTCGTTCCTCTTGGGCTCGCCAAATTGTTGCGATCTCCGTCAAATTTGTTGTGAACTCCGCTCTCTCTTATTTGAATAGGAGTCCGCTCTAAAAAGTCATCATTAATTATGGGGTTCCGAGTGCAATTAGATTTAAATTTCTCGCCTTTGAAGCTAGCCACGTTGATTTTTTTTTTATCTTGTACCGGTATGTATTTATACCACAAACAGCGGCGTTTGTTACTTATTATACAGACCAATTTTGGACAACTACAGTACAGCCCAATCTATCCATTGAGAGACTTGGAGATGTAATGATTCATTTCTCTCTTACTTATTATGTCTAATGAAAAGGAAAGTTAGGTAATTGGAATCGCATTTCGACACCATTTTCTTTTTAATTTAAATGAAACTGATTGTTACCTATTTTTTTTTTATTTATTTTTTTTAGTTTGTTTAACTTTTTTTTTTTATATTAATACGCAACCGATCCACGAAATTATATTAAATTTTTACTTCCTTATACCGAAATGAAGCAGTTTTAGTTTCATACAATTTGCATTTTAATCGCGTACTTATTCGAGCGTCGATTAACACTGAAAAGGCTATCAATCAACAAGTAGAAACAGAAGAAAACGAAATCGTAGGGAATATCTTCATACGTACTATTGAATCGGCTACCAGATCAACTTAGTTGCAACAGATACACAACGTTTTATATTCATTTAAACAACGCCTCGACTAATAAGCCGATAAAATCGATATACTGTTAAACGTAAAGTGTGCACGTTACAATATATATATATATATTCACAAAATACATGTTTTACATAATTTTATTAGAATATTCATTTCTCTTAAATATTTTTAACTTATTTTCATTTTTAAATTAACGTGAGTGAAAACTTTTAATTTTTGATACGTCATCGTTTAATCAACTACAATACTATTTCGTAAAAATTGCAACAAATACATTAAGAAACATATTTCAATATTCCTAATAAATGTACTGCGGAAAATCGTGTATTTTGGATAGTATTTATAAACGCGTAACGATAGCAACAAACTGCAAATTTATGGGACATTTCTGCAATGAAATGGTTATAGAATGATTTAACTCTTTTCAAAAACGAACTCATCAAATTAAACAGTGGATTAAAATTACGGTTTTTTATCATATTTTTATTCTTACTTGAAATCGCATTTAGAATCATTTTAAAAATATTTATTACATAAAAATTATATAAACATTCATTAAATTTTCTTATTATTGAATCTAAAAATCATATGTTTTTGTTTCATTACATTAGTACCTCTTTATTATCCTATTTTCTTCATACCATTCGCTTATTCTATAACCTATTCATTTACTTACCCGATTACTTCCTTGGCCTTTAAATGTGACTTTTTATTTATTTATTTTTTTTTATTTTTAATTAATATATGTAAAGATTTTTTCTTTCTAGGACACATGTTTATCCCCTTCCAATAAAAAACAATCCACATGATTTCCTGCTGTTTTTATAACCTTTATCCGTCGCAATTTACCAAAAAATTTCACTCAACTAAAGGATATAAACAGCCATCATTTTAAAAAAATATATAGAATCAATAACTGACACGTGGTTTTGGCCTCTTTACCTTATGCGCATAGAATATGCGTTATAAATCGGTTGCTAATTGATCATTTCCTGCAATTACATATTTAAGAGACTACTTCCTCGACCCACACGCTCGATTTATTTCGGTTCTTTTCACTTCTCCGCCGAGCATTTTGTAAGAATTCATTTATACCTGTAAATTTATTGATATAATGACTTAATGAAATTCATTACCAAATAGTAAAAAACACAGTTGTTTTTACTAACGCTAGAAATTAATAAAATGTGATCTAGAGTTTATATTTATACTAGCTGTTAACCACGGTTTTACTTGTGTATTAATTCCCGTTTAAATCTGTACTTGGAAATTAATAAAAAAAAAATTATTTTATCTGGAATTATATTTATGAAAAGATTCTTTCTCGCTTTGGAAAACATGTTTATCACCGTTCAACAAAAAATAGTTTTCACTTTTCATGTTTAGCTGAAGATTATCAATTTTTCTATAACTTGTCTGTTGTTATCTAACAAAAAGTTTCACTCAACTAAACAGCACACATAGCCATCATTATGAAGGGACCGAGTTATTCACACAGTATCTCCCATAATTACATATTTAAAAGAACATCTTCACCCATATCTTTCAATCTCTCCGTCTAGAGAATTTTATTAAAATTAATTTATCACAACAGCAAACTACACTAGTGTAGTAAAGATTTCAAATTTGGGTATAAATAGCATTCCCGGTAGCAAATATTGAACATTCCGTTGCCAGGATTTTTTATTTCTCTGTAAAAGTAATAGAAAACACTACTTTTCCCCCCCGTAATACAGCTAGGTTAGGAGCGCGACTTGTATGTTTAGATTTTTATTTTTTTATTTTTTTTTTATTTTTTTTTATATATATATCTTGCTATTTTACACCTAGTCTTATCAACTATTTGGTAATCTATGGAATAAGTTAAAATGACATGAATAAGCAACCCAACCAGTGAAGGGTGCTAAAATTAACTTATATATGTGTATACAAAATGCATACACACATATTTTTGCATTCTCATGGACACATACATACCATCACACACGCACATACACCCACACACATCAGCACACGCACATACACCCTCACACATCAGCACACGCACATACACCCTCACACATTAGCACACACACATATTATTTATACTTTTTTAATTTATAAGAGATCTTGAGGTCGTTTCCTATTCAGCCTACGTCCCTCGCTTGGATTACTCAGCAGTTCTTTTGCTGTACTATTAGGATGTTCTTTCAATCTGGCAGCATATCGTCGGGCAGCAGTTTCTATTTCATTTTTTACAAATTGAACTCCAAGATCTTCATGGATCGTGATGTTGGTTATGTACCATGGAGCAGAGATGATCGTGCGTAGTATCTTATTCTGTACTCTTTGCATAATTGAAATGTTACTGTTTTTGGCACAGCCCCATAACTGGCAGCCGTATTGCCAGACGGGTTTGAGAATTTGCTTATAAAGAAGCAACTTGTTTTCAAGAGATACTATTGATCTCTTACCCAACAGCCAGTACAGTTGCCGCAGCTTGATGTTCAACTCATTTCGCTTTGTTGTAATGTGCTTCCTCCAAGTCAAGCGTTTGTCGAGGTGAATACCAAGATACTTTACATCTTCTTTCTGAGGGATCTCCACACCATTCATCATTATATTTCCGGATGAATCGATTCTTCGGTTAGTGAAAACTACTCGAGATGATTTACCTTCATTAATCTTTATCTTCCATAATTTGCACCAAGATGTTACTTTATTGACTGCTGTCTGCAGGTTTTTACGCGCAACTTTTGGACATTTATTTGAACACAAGATCGCTGTGTCATCAGCGAAAGTTGCTATATGAACGTGCGATGTAATAGGAATATCCGCTGTGTAGATCAGGTAGAGAAGCGGTCCAAGTACACTCCCCTGAGGAACTCCTGCTCGAACCGGATATATACTTGATTCGTCATCACCATATTTAATGTAGGAATATCTTTCGTTTAAATACGACCGGAATAATTCAGCTAGTTGATATGGAAACTGACGTCGAAGTTTTTGCAATAGACCATCGTGCCAAACTCGATCGAATGCTTGGCTTACATCTAAAAATACGGTATCGCAAACCATTTTTCCATCCAGGGATTTTTCAATTTGATGAACAATCCGATGCACCTGCTCTATTGTACTATGTTTTGCTCGGAAGCCAAACTGGTGTTCAGGTATTATCTCTTTGCATTCAACTATAGGCATTATTCTTTTTAACAGTAATTTTTCGTATAATTTAGAAAGTACCGGCAAAATTGAAATTGGTCGATACGATGATGGTTCCGTTGGAGGTTTTTGTGGTTTTTGAACTACAACAATTTGCGACAATTTTAGTTGTATTGGAAAATATGTTAATCGCAGCATTGCATTAAATATGTACGCTAGTAACACCAGTCCTTTTTTTGGCAATTCCTTTAAAACTTTTGCTGTTATTAAATCATAACCTGGTGCTTTGTTAGGGTTCATTGTCCGTATTATACTGTTAATTTCACCTGGTGAGGTCAATTTCATAGGTTTTGAGACATCTTGACAACAGGAATCAGAAATTAACGATGTATCAATAGGATGTGACTTAAATATATTGGAAAAATATTCGCCGAACAGTTCCGCTTTTTCAACATCAGCACGAGCCCAGCTACGATCCGGTTTCCTTATAGGACAAACAGATGGTTTTGGTCCTTTAAGGTTCCGAGCAGCTTTCCACAAAGAGAAATTATGTTGCGCTAGAGGTGATAAATTGATCAGTTGTTTATTGAGTGATTTATTCTTTAAATCCTGCGTCAAGGAAGTTTAATGATTTCAGTAACTCAAAAAGAGAAATAGTGCAATGCGGCGTATTTACTTACACCAGAAATTAATAAAACGTTATCTAGAGTTTATTATTTACCATATTAATCATTTTATTTTAATTTTATAAAAAAAAATTTTTATTTTACTTATCCCCTATGCATTTTTTGTACCGTTGGTCGCAAAAACCTCGTATTTTGTGAAGAAGAGGGGATAGAAAACTCAGCCATACCTTAAAACCTTTGTTAGGACAACACGAATACATCCCGAAAATTTTAGTATGATTCGTCCAGTGGTACAGGACCGCATACGGGACAAATATTCATTTTTATATATATACTGATAGATAAATATATATGTATATAGATTTACTGTAGCAGTCATTTAATTTATATTTATCACAGGAATGATTTTATTATATTTACATTTACTGCAGTAAACACTTTATTCGATTTATTTTATTTTATTGGGTATATTTTACCTTCCTATTTTCTCTACTTCATTGACAAAAACCCACTTATAAGTCAGCTAAATCACACCAGAAACTTGATTAGTGGTAATAGTTGAATTCTGATTTAATGATTTGCTCACTTCTCTGTTATGTTCGCTAGGCAGCACGAATGCTTCTCCGATATTAGTCACTAAGTCACTTTAATCCATGTTCTTATCGATCTTTCAATATGTTTAATGATGTAGATTATTATATGTACTTTTATGAACAATTGATATTCAAAAAAGTTTAGTAAACTTTTTACACTGTTTAGTGAATTTTTAGCGGTTTTTTAATATTTCATATAACTGTTGTAATATAAAATAAAAAAGAAATATGTAGTATTCAATAATATACTATTCCATCAGAAGCGGAAAAATAATAATACCGATGATTACAATTTTTATAAATATATGTAATTGTAAAAATTTATGTCATATGAAGAGTGGCAATAATTATAATATGCTAAAAAGGATAACTAAAAGGCTAATAGGAAAACAAATTATTACAACTACGCTCCTTTATACAGGAAGAATAAAAGCACAACACAGTAAATTTACTAGAAATAACGATAAAACTATAGTAATAAACACATGTCAACCGTACGATTAAACAGACACAATATTAAAAGTAAAATTACTAAATACAAAAGTCGAAGTAATGAAAACAATATACAATTCTTGCGGGTATTTCTTGCTTATAAAAATGTAAGTACGAGTAAAAAACAAGTCATAAAAGTGAAATCGGCTACTTGAAAAATATTCTATACAGTTTAATGATTTAAAAAATTAATAAACCCGCCGCGTATTAAACCCAGCACAGACATTGAACGCAATCAACCAATGCATAGTTTATTCTTGAAGAACATATATTAGTACATACTGAAGCCAGCGCACGCATGCTTACTTAGGTTAGTTTTACCGAGAACGTCGTTCATGTGGGTCGTGTTTGTTCATTTAAACTTTATATAAATACACACATACACACACATATATATATATATATATTTTTACTACGCAATTTTTACGCTGGGAGTAATATGTAAAATCATGTAGCGTTTTTGTATTGATTCTATGTAACCGAAGTGCTTTTTGAAAGCTATTAACGAAATCTACAAGTTACAGTGTGTATTAATGAACAATTAGAAATTGCTGCTAAATAATAAATTATAAAATTCAATTAAAACCGACTCTACTACAAGAATTATAGAAGATTATTCATCTGGAATGACAAGTTTCGGAAGATCGCGTATATATTTAACATAATATTATTCTGCACAAATAAGTAAATAATTGTATAAATTAAATTAATTATTAACTTCTCGGGAGTAAAAATCATTAGTACTAAAAATTGAAATTGAGAATTTTTTACATCTTTGTACATATTCTCTGGTATGGAGAATCCAAAAAATTTTGCTTTAAAAAAATATCAGTCTTTGTATTTACGTTTGCATGTCTGATGGTCAACAAAATATTAGTAAGCCGAAACCGCTTTACAAATAATCTAAAGATTATTAATCTAATAAATCCGCGTTACATTCAAATCATGAAAACAGTGTTGGAGTAGTTAATTGATTAATCATTGATCATTTTTTGATCTTTAGATATTTCAAGGTTGCGTTTAATCGTCGCTGTGGTGGCTTTATAATTCATTCGTAATTTTTGTTTTGTATCCTTAATATTTATTGCAATTTTATTGATGTCCTGTTTTTCTACAAACTTTTTTTTTTGCTGTTTCATAAGAACTGCAAAATATTATGATGTCCTAATTTTAATTCCTAGTTCAGGAGTTATTATTTCGCAGAATGGAAATCGAATTGTCATAGGTTGCGTTCAAAATGTCATTACGAAAAAACGTGTGCATGTGTTGAGTTCAATATGCGATACGAACAGAAAAAAGGGCGGTAGTAGGTTTGGCGCGTAATATCTGTACTGAATTCAGTGTGCGACGGGCATACTAAAATTCAAAATTAAATAAGTTTACAACTAACGGTAAAAAGCTTAACATTTTTATAGCTTCGCGCAGATACTCAGTAAGAAAGTTAATCTAAATTAGAAAAAAAAAAACAAAAACGCATAAAACATTAACTAAGCTGCTTTATACAATATTTATTGAATTTCATTATAAAAATAAGAATTACGTATTAAAAAACAATAAAAATACAAATGATAATAGCGATGATAAACTATAAAATTATTTTCTGAAACACATTTTACTTTTAGGACGAGTGTATGTAAATTAAGAAACGATGTTCTATTCAGCGTATAATTGATTTAAAAGCAATGACGAAATTTAGCTGCTACTAAAAATGTATTAAAAAAGCCAAAATACTAATTAGACTAGAATAGTTTAATGTTATACACGGTACGATAAACATTAATTCGTGAAAATTTAACTTTTACGCAGAATAATGCAAAAAGAAGATACACGTATATATTACGTAAACACAAAACACAGAAAAAGTGGTTTGAAAAAATGTTACCCCATTTGTATGGAAATTTTAATTTAAAATTCTGTGAACCAAAAGTGTAAAATAGAGATTGTTTCGTATCTACAAACTAAACCGAATTTTCAATTTATTATTACAAATTCCATTTCGATTAATTTCGAACAGAGTTAATGTAAACAAAATAGTGCACAGTGTAAAGCAGTAATACACATCGAACACTGTTTTCGATTCCTGTTGACATTTTTTATTCTTTACTTTTGTAACTGGTCAGTTTTACTAACGTATATTTAGGTCCGATACAGCAACCCGAATTTTGACGTGATTAAGACAAAAAAAAAATACCATTGCTTAATAGTAGCGCATGGAAGTAGTGCTTTTCAGTTATCGGAAAACACCTAACGACATTTATTCGAAGTTTAATCTATTTATCAAAAGACGCGGCAAATAATCGAACGAAAACACCAACAAAATACTGCCCTATGAAACTGGAGTTGCGTGTTTACATCATCGTTGCAGCGCCAAATTCCTACACAAAATGATTGTAACACAAATAAATAGTGATACAATGACGCGGATATTGTGTACTACACGAGTCAGTCCGATTTAGTCTTTCACGGCGTAGTTACGATGTCGCATGTTAAAAAATCAAAAGTGCGCATCGGAATTTATAGCTTAAAGTACCCACTTGTTTGTTAGTGGTCATCTCTATAGCGTAGGAAAAAAAATACAATTTTACGTTGTATTGCAGCTTAACAAAAGTAATATGACTGATTAGAAATATCTAGAAATGTTAAAAAGATCATTCTGTCCCGAAATTATTATGTCTTAGAACAGTTGATTCAGCATCATAAACCTCTTTGATACTATGCTGCAAAGTTTGGAGTGTTATTGCATACTAATTTTGTAAATAAAGATAGATCGACCGCAGAGGCTACAGCTTAACTTCATAACCTGTTTGACTGCGACGTGTAATACAAGGACATAGCTAAATATTCGAAATCGATTACATCTGTGATTACAAGTAATTTCAATGATAAATCGCATTGCGCCAAGGTGACGTACGTGACGCAACTAGACGAGTCCATTTACGACAAAAATTAAATAATGAACAGATAAAATCGTATTATCCGGAATGCTTTTCGTTTCCTACCGATAATATTTTAGAAGTTATTTTTGCAATTAACAATCAGCTATTTAAACGGATGTTAAAATTTTTACTCTCGGATTAATGCGTCCAATGCTTCATAATACACTGCTATTCAATATTTTAATTATAGCAATAAAGAAATAAGTTTTCGTTAATAGATTTAAATACGTATTCCCTAAACTTCCTGTTAACAACTTATGAGTTGCAAAATTAAATTCCTGTATAAATAGTAACATTTTTCAAAATCACCATATAATAAATGTACCGATCGACTTTATTCTATTTAATCACAGATAAGTTTTGTCCGGTAAAGTAACCAGTATTATAACGTAGGAAATTAAATATAATATCTTTTAAATAGTGTACTTTAAATAGCTAACTTGGTAATAAATATAAAATACTACAGCAATACTTGACAATAGACTTCCTGCCGGAATAAAAACAAATGACTAATAAACGGTGGTATGTTTAATCGCGCGACGACAGATAAATGCTTATCATTCGCAAGGTCGATCAATCGGATTTCAAAAAATTACAACTTTAATCAGTCAGCAGTTCTTCGTAAATATTCGTTCGCATATCGAAAGTTAAAAGAATTTCGCAGTTCTAATCATTTTTCTGCTTTTCACTGTTCGCTTGTGTTTGTAACTTTTTAGGCAATCTACCTTTGCAGTTTTTATATATGTTATTCAGATCAAAAGTTAACTTCACATTATCCTAAAAAAATTATAAACAAAATATCATAAAATTGCAGCATTAAAAGCTATAAAAACTACACATAAATCGGAATTATTTCAATAGTAAATGGAAAGTTACAAATATACATTCGTTACACAGTTCCGATTTCATTACTAAAAACAATATTTACAACAGAAGTCACACACGAACTTAATAATTTATTATAATGTAGAAAAAGGCCTTTAAAGAGAAACTTACGATCTGATAGTTTCCCTCTCACAACAATTCCATTTAATATACGAGCCTCGCTATTACACAAAAAAAACTATTTTTATGTAACATTTGTGGAGGTACTCAAGATTTATAAAATCACAAATATATATATATGTATAAATAATCCGATAAGATAAAGATATTTATTTGTAACAAAGGTTTAAATCAAGTAGACGAATCAATGGCGCCTGCTATTATCTGTGAATACCAATGTTTAATAACTACTGACTAGGCGATACATTTTTCTAAATTTATCGGAAACTAAAAATTCGTCCAAAGTTTGAAATTGACAGGAATAACTTAAGAATCGCCGCGTTTATAATTGTCGTTCCTTTTTTTTTTTTAACTATTCATAAGCTTTTGTAAACGTTTATTATTTTCAAAGAAGTTTTATGTAAAAATTAACCAGCGATCACATTGAACACGATAAGAATCTAAACTGTTCATTTTAGTCTTTTAAACTTACATAGTATGTTTAAAATATTTTATTGAAAGTAAATAAATTTGTCAATATTTAACATTAAATAAAATTAAACGATATTTAATAATAGGTGAAATAATAATAATAAAAAAAAAATATGAAATAATCGTGGACGATTATGAATTACAAATTATTCGAAATTATTCGACATTATATTTAACGTGTATTGGCGTTTTTGTTTTATACATTTACGCAATTACAATTTAATACGATACATGAATATATCTTAATGTATCTGATATGAAACACCGAATTAAATAAGCACGACTGTAATATTTTAACATAAAAAGTCATGGAGAAACAACGATTATATATGCGTGACTTTTATTAATAATAAGAAAAATATAAGGGACCTAGCAGTATATTAAAATACCGGAGCTATTTAAAATATTAATTTGTAAAATATCCAAAATAAGTTATTATTAGATTTGCCCAATTTTAATTTTATTTCTAGTGATATTTACAAGACTGGCTTTACAATTAAACTGTTCTATTGCTGTCATTCATCTTACGTAACATCCCTGTGCTAATTATGTAGCATTTTCCCGTTGTCATATTAATATTCTTATCTTAACAATCGTTCTCGTTCATTCGTATCATTATTGAAGGCGGTTTAATCTCCTTACCAAATGTAATATACTTCATTTGTTCAATATTTCCTAAAAAAAACAATCGTTTTAACTAGGGTTTCAAAGAATGGTCAGTTACATTGTTTACCGCCGTCCATACTGTTATCCGCAATTTTTTAGTCTTTTAAATTTCATTCTATTTCATTTTCAATGCCGTATGCACAAACAACAGTATGTGTATCATTCTTTACAATTCCTCTGCAAACAGCATGTATCGGAAAATCTTTGTGTAAACATTTATTCAGAAAATGTTACAAATAATCTCACCATTTCTTGACACTTCCTTTTAACTTCGTTAATGTTGCTCACCACTTTTCGTAAAAACTCTAATAACATTTTCCAAAATTTTCCTAAAATTTTCTATCATTCACATATATTTCGATTTCTGAGATGAGCTGAACGCAACTTCCGCGACTTATTTATTTACAAGCAGACTTTTTCTTCATGGCAATGTTACTTCAAACTTCTCTTTTACTCCATATTAGTATACGCAACATCAGTAACCTAGCCATGTAACCTACCGTCTGATATCGAATTAATCTTTTTTAATCATCTTAAATTCTCTTTTAAAAATTTTCGATAATAAAAGAAAAGTCACCTTACAAATGTAACATCGTTTTTGTTTGTCTTTTTTTAATATTTCGGATTAATTTTAAAAACGCTTATAATGTTATATTATACGACTCCTGTTATATCTTTGTTCTCTTCCGAAACATTTACATTTTAAAAACATTCCAATATTAAAAATTAATATAAATATTACCTCGGAAAAAAAGAATTTCAATACACTTCCTTTATTGTCGACTAATGGTCTTCTGACTGATTCTACTCCGTTTTTGAACAATATTAACGTCGGTAACTGGCGACTTGTAGAAGAATCGCAAATGGAATACTTTTTTGCGGCATCCGGATATCTGCCGATATCGATCTTACCAAACTTAAAATTTTCTAGGTAATATCTGAAAATATTTATAAACTGAAATAATTAAAATTTACGACCATACAGGTTTTACTAAATCGGAAACATTAGTTATACTCACTCCGCTGACAAATGCGCAAATATAGGAGCAAAACTAGCACACGATGGATTCCAAGCAGTGTAAAAACAAACCAACCAAGTAGTTTGTTTGTCACGAGCAATTTCGTTTTGCAAATTTAAAGCGGTACGGAAGTACACAACATTGCTTGGTCCATCATACGTCGGCTCTGGTACCCATATTCCCAATACTACAAATTAAAAGAAAATGATCAATTTATCCGACATTTTTAAATAATGTAAAGGTAAATTTATATGTAAAGTATTTACATAATTCAGTTACATAAAACAATTCGTACTAGTAAATAACACCGTGTATAGAATTCCGGCCCGAATATCACAGTAGTACCATAGCACCATATTTGCCACTTTACTATACATAAATGACGTAGATAGATAACCGATCATTGTTACGCTACCGGATTTCCGACTACGAATCATTATAACGATTAACAAGAAAAGCAGTATTTCCGATTCGCGCTGAAAAGACAATAAATATTACCATTATTCCCAACCATTTTAAATTTTTAATTGATATGATTCACATTCCGTGATCCATAATATAAATAACTTACTTTTAAACTTATTACGATAAATTAGTATTAATTCATTATAATTAAATCTCTTAAATATGCAACAAATGAAAATAGTCAGTATTTTCAAATTTTCTCGCTTATTTTCAATTATTTTTATCAAATTGTAAAAATTTAATCATGACGATTATATTTTGCGATTTTTACTAAAAATTTTTCGCACCTAACAAAAATAACCATTCTACATTACTAAACATCATGATTACTATTTTTATCACGGAAAACAATATACACGGCGAAGTTTCATTATAATTTAGTAAGATTTAAATGTCGGTGTTTGTCCTTTTGATATTCAAATTACATTAATTTAAAGAGTTATACGATTGCAGCTTTTATTTTCTATCCAGCTTACCAAGTTACTCCGAATTTATATTACTTTTAAGTAAATTATTGGTTCAATTAATAATTGAAATTTTCTAAAGAACTAATCCCCCTACTTTTATGCCGATAGGCTTAATACTTTGTGAATTTTAATTTTACAATCATCCCTGACACCCACCTAGAGATAAGGGTTTACTTACTGCTGGGGTACTAATTCTTAAATATAAACAGGTACATTATTTGTTACTTCACAGTTACTGTTCACTGATTTTAATAAAATTTCATTCGTAAAATAACAACTTTTTACTTACGTTGTCAAATTGGCATTTCATCTCGGGGTCTGTAAACATGTAATCACAAATAAATGGTATTTTCTTAAAAATAATATATGAAGAAGACATTAATAAATTAAACCAATAGTAAGGCTTTGTCAACGTTTTCAGATCTTTTTTAAGCGACATTTTTGAAGTTAGGCAAATTAAACTTCAACGGAATACTTCTTTTGTTAAAGGTAAAAACAATTTAAAACTTAATTAAACGAACATAATTATGATGCACAACGTACAAATATTGTTTTTTCAAAATTAAAGTGTATATCGATAATCGAAATTTCTTACAAATTCACTATGTCGAATAATTATTGCTGTACACAAAATTTTCATTTTAATAATAAGCCTACTCTAATTTTTAAATTTATTTACCTTACAATTTTAAACTCGCCATGAACGTACTCGAAAAATTTAAATTTTTAAATTTCATTTATGTAATACAAAATAGTTATTAGGAAAACATTTACATAATACAGTTTTTTAATGTAAACTTAAAAGCAGAATGAAATACTTACAGCGTAGCTAATTTAGCTTACAGCTTTTTGCTTATTTAAAATTGTTTTTTATTTTAAAATTAGCATGTACACATTACGGTCGGGAGATTGATTATTAATTTTACTTTATGTAACGAAACGCATAACATAAAAGGATTTTTAAGATTCCGAACATATAACGTGCAAAATCCTAGTAAGATCATCCAGAAACAACAAAAATATCAAACAAACATCAATAACTCACAAACGATTTGACTTATGAACTTCAAAATTGGATCATAAATTACAATTAAAATTCTGTTTAAGAAAATCTATAACTTCAAACTAACCGATCATCCTGGACGGCAAAAACCCCCCAAAACCGTCAAGAATATATATGGAATTTAAAACAACCGCAGAAATTCCTTAAAAATTCATAACTTATCACTAGATAATCATTTGAAAGTAAAATTCAAAGTATAAAACAAAACGAAGAAACTCTTTCATAAAATTAAAAAATTACGATTAAAAATTTATATAGACCCCCTTTAGGCCCAAAAACAGCAAAAAAAAAGAAAGACGTTCATGTACTCGTAATTAATAATCATTACTATTTCAGCCTACCTTTTAGATAATCATAATAAAAGTTTTTTTCATCCTATCTTTTCTTATTGCTGCTTTTTCTAGTCGCCACTTCTAAACAAGTTGGTTGGTAGTAGTGAAGGACAATTTTCTTTCCTTTTTGTATCAAGCAATCATGTTATATGCTGTTTTTATCTATTTTTTGCTTATTCCTGTTTCTTCTGTTCGTCACTTTTAACTAAGACAGTCAGTAGTAATGAAGGACAGTCTTCTTTTCATTTAATATTTACCCTTCTCCTGTATACAACCGCCTTAAGTATAACGGTTGATAATTGGAGCCGTTCTTCACTAAATGTACATTTGTATGTACATAGCGTTTACTTTAGCAACGTCCAGTTTTGTTCCTTTGCTTTCATACTGTCTGTTCTTTTTCTGATTCTTTTGCCTTTTTGCTTCTTTGCTATTTTTTATCATTTTTTCCCTTACTGCTGTTTCTTCTGCACACCACATTTTTTAAAGCTGGATGCAGTAAAGAACAGCTTTCCCTTACTTTAAATTCAACTAGTCTTTGTCACTCAACCCTTTTAAATGAGTTGGTTGATATGATACATACTTATGTGAACAAAACATTAATAGCCTTGCTACTGCAGTTGGTATGCTCGGTTCTTCTTTTTTTTTTGTTTTTTCTGTCCTGTCCTTTTACTTGTATACTAGCTCATTATACTTTTTTACCTACTCCTGCTTTCTTCATGTCTTCACCTACCTTAATTTACTCCAGATCTACATTCACAATGGCTGAAAAACTTAAAATTCTGCAATGGAACTGTCGCAGTCTCAGAGCCAAGAAGGATGCTTTGCAGGGCTTGCTGGACCATTACAAAATTGAAGTGGCTTTTCTTTCTCAAATATGGCTAAAGGAAACGACGGCTATGGAGAAGCTGCTGTTTTGATTAAAAATAATGTTTTTTTCTGTCCACACAATATTTGTTTTCTTAACTTTCCCCCTCCTTCCGAATTTAGTTCATATTTCCATCCTTAACAACTCTGCCCGTCCTTTTAACTCTATCTTTGTCTACATTCCTCCTAATTTTGATCTTCACACTTTCCTTTTTCAAGTTTCTTTATTTCACTTTCTTACCCTTTTATTATTAAAGGAGGAGACTGGAACGCTTTTTCTCCTCTTTGGGGTTGCTCCAATTATAATAATACAATGTTATTCTTGAAAACATCTTGCTCCAGAATAATCTTATTCTGTTGAATGATAATTCTCCTAATTTTTATAAGAATTCTTCTATGTTTAATGCAATTGACTTAACCGTTATATCTCTAAACCTCGGTCTTAACTGTTTGTGGAAAATTTTAAATAGCGCGTTTGGAAGCGACTGTGTTTTCATAATCATATCCCTTAACAACTTTTCTCCTTCTGTACAGCTTAAACTCCTTCACACTCCTCGATGATTCCCTAAACTGACTAGTCAAAGTTTGCTATATTATTGATTCATCTCTTCCTTATATCAAAGTTGACAGAAATCCTATGTCCCAATATTAGTCATTTACTCAATCTATTTCCCTTGCTCTTTCCCAATCGGCTCCTCCATATCATTCTTCATTAAAAATAGATCTTTATATGCTTCATCTCTGTGGTGGAATAATAATTTCAAGTCTGCGTTCGACTTCTGTACTTCCACTTTTAGATTTTTTCCCTCCTGTCCTTCTTTTTTCAACTTCCTTGCACCGAAAAAAGCGAACACTTAAGATAAGTTCGTTCTTAAACACCCAAAAAGAGCCGCTTGGATAAAGTTCTGTTCTTTTTTCTTCCGTTCCACTCTGATGTCACACGTCTGAAAAATGGCTAAAGTGTTTAGAACTCCTTTATCAGAACGTCTTAATCATAACGTCCCACAAGATAGTCTCATTTCATTCATAGATTCCATAGCTCCAACCTATGTTCCCAGTCACAAAGTGCTTCAATCTCCTCTTCCTTCCATTAATTCTACTTCTCACTTCTTATCTTCTAGCTTTAGTCTCAATGAACTTCATGCTTCTTTAAGTAATTCCTCTTCCAAATCCTCCCCTGGTATTGACGGTATATCTTTTATCATAAAAAACCTCTCTATTTAATCTCTTGAGATCCTCCTAAGTATATTTAATTCTTTTCTTCTCTCCTGTTCCACTCTTCCTTCTTGAAATGATTTTATCATTAAATACATACCAAAAAAACTCCTTTTTTTGAATCTATCTCTCTTGCTCTTTATTTAAGGAAGCTGTTTGAGAACATGTTAAATAGACGGCTCGTCTAGTTTCTGGGACACAATAACTTAATCCCCAACAATGTTTTTGGTTTCCATCCTTGTTTTGGTCCTCCCGAATACATCTGTTTTCCTCTCCAACATTTATAATTCCTATATAGACAAAAATTTTACAATCGTAGCCTTTATTGATGTTTCTGATGCATTTGATAATGTTCACTCCCTACTCTCAGAAATATAATTCTGTCATTGCATCTTCCTGTCCATGTTGTTTCCATTATTATTAGTCTCTTCCAAAATGTACTGTGCATCTATCTATTTCCTGTTATTCCACTTTAAAAAAAGTTTTTTGTGGTCTTCCTCAGGGTTCTTGTCTTAGTACCACTCTCTTCAACATCTGTACCTCTCAAATTGCTTCTCTTCCATTAAATTCATAGCCTTTATTCTATGCTGATGATATCCTTATCTACTCTTCTTCTAACAATGTCACAAATGCTGTTTTAGAATCTCTCCAATATTTATTATTTCCTCTCCTCTTTTTTTTTTTTTTTTTGGAATAAACAAAATAGTATTTCCTATTACATATAGTTTCTTATTAGGAATGATAATAAATGTAATATTATTGCCAGTTATGATGATAAACTACTAAGTTACAAAAAATTACAAAATTAATACAAACAGTATATTAATATTTTTATGTGGTTTCAATACATATACAACAAATTGCAACTTAATAAAACTTCACAAATCAGTAACATTTAATAGCTATAAAGACAGAAAAGTAAAGGAAAATGAAAAATGAAAAATAACATTATATACTGAGACAGATTTGGCAGTTATTAAACTTTTTGATGACGCTGTCTAAGCTAGAAAAAGTATTAAAATATATATAATAATAATAAATTCTCAGGCAGCATGCAAACATTGCATTGTCCATCAAAAATGATAAATCGGCCAATATCACGAGAAATTTCATAAGTATGCGGTGCCAAGGTGGCGGACTGGTTCATAGTGTGAATGGTCAATAGGTGGAGATAGATTGATTTGGTGAAGTGTGTGTACATAATGTGGACTGACCTACATTGAGTCGTGAGTATTTTTACAAAAAACTTGAGAATTCAGACACAGGGTAACTGCTACTCTAAATAATTGAAAACATTCTAGAAACCTCGATAGCGTCATTTTTTTTTTGTTAATTCTTGGAAATATGTATTTGGTTAAAAATGGTTGTTCAGACACTGTGTGATTTATTCCAATTCACTCGGTTTCTGACCATGGTTGCAACAGCATTGCCTCTGTAGAGCTGTCGCATTACTGATTGCAGATTGTACCCGTGATATGGCACATATACTTCTTTTTCATTTTTTGAATCTCAGCTTATTAATCAGTTTTTTTTTTTTTTTATAGTTTTATACAAAGTTTTTTATTGATGCATATGTGATTTTGGTATTAAATTTTATTTTTTTGTGAATTTTTGGGAAATATATTGAACAGTAAGTTTTCAGAGTTTTTTTTTTCTTTAATTTTATTTTTTTCATATTTTATATATGGTTAAAGTATATTTATCTTCCCCAAACGTGCTAGGCAGAGCTATACTGGTTGTGGTACACTGAAGGAAAGCACCACTGGCGCCCTGCAAAATTATTTATCATAAATAAATAAATTTTCATCGGCGAAGTATTTAAAGATGAGTCTATATCAATACAATGTATCTGTAAAAAACAAAATTTTAAGGTTAACTAAACTTCTTAATGCCTCTTATTTTTCTGATTCTTGGTAGTACATGTAGTGTGCTACCTTACTCCCCATGAGCAAAACACTAAATGACAATAAAAACTATAAATAATTCAGGTAAAAAAAGTTGATAAAAACAGTAAATTGACAATTGAAATATAATAAAAATATACAACATGTAGTACAAAATTAGTATAGTTTTTAACAGAAATAATTAGAAGTTACCCACAGCTAATTCAACTTAAAATATTCATCTTAATATATGTCAATTTTACTTGAATATTACTTATTCTTATTATATGTGTTATACATGTTTAACTTCATTTTTAGTTTCTAGTAAACAGTTATATTAACTGCATCTACATTATGTAATTTGGGCATTTAACCTTCATTAATAACATTCAAGAGGCTGTTTAAACGCTTTTGGATTTTAGAATGTTGCTCACCACTTAATTCAGCCTGACGATATATATTATTAAATGTAGATACTAATGTCTTCCTTTTTATTTTAGAATCATCAAGTGACTATTTCTGTTCTGCAAACTAAGCTGTTTCCTGAATTAAAGCAGTTTTATTTTTTCTTCCAGCATCTGTAGTAATGAACATGTGTGAGCAAGGGTGAATATGTTTACATATATTGAAATAAATGGCGTTATCTGCGCAAGTGCACTTAAACATATGCACATATATTCTACATGAATCACAAATTAAGTTACATAATAATCTAGCACATGAGGTACTTAATAATTTTACTTGATACTCCAAGTCTGTAGTCCTTGTCTTTATAAGCATGTCCGTCATCTCTTAGAAGAATTTTATCATTTTGTATTGTTTGACCTTTTAAATGTCTTCGCATAATTCTCTTTTTCTTCTCTGTTGTTTTATTTCTGTTAAAAACTTTATATGTTAAATTCATTAATGCATTTATCGATGAATGCAAACGTTTACATTTGCGACCTTGCAAATAAAAATGTTTAATTAGTTTATGAAGAGATTCCAAATACATATTACAATTAATTCCAATATACTGCCGATAACCAAACGCCCATTTCTCTGCTTGGCATCTGTATGTTAGTTGAAAATATGTTCTTCTGTTTAACACATAAAAACAATGGTTCTTCTTTTCTACTTTGCTTTTCCACAGCAAGAATTCTAAAATAACAGGTTGTACATAAGGCATAATAATCAAAATATTCTTACTGCTATAAAATAGATTCCATTTACATTTCAAATCATTTTAACAAATTTAAAATAGTACTGCAAATTATTAGTTACAAAAACAACGTAAATAATGTAATAATTTGAATTTAAATCCTCCCACAATGTGAGTATTATAATAACCATATTAATTAAATTAATTAAGCACCCTAATCGCATTGCATTGATGCGATTATTACTTAGTGTAATTGAATACAAAACAAATCTAATTGTAAAATGGACTATTTTACAATTAGAATTCATTCCTTTTATGTAAAATAATGTAGTAATACTCGCGTAATTAATTTTAATCAACAAAATCCGAATGAATTTGTATGTAACAGTGCTGACGTAGTTTATTTAAACAAGTATTAATGCAAGAATTTCTTTGGAAGTAAATGCGATTAACCCAGTATCGTTGAATAAGACCAAAAATGAAAAAGCTAACGTCAAAAAGAATACGAATAAACCAGGCCCGTGCCTAGAATTTTGCAAGGGGGGGGGGGGGGGGGTTAAAATTTTTTTTGCATATTTATTTTATAATACATTTTTCACTAATATTTGTACTATTAATAATTTCCATCATTTTGAGTTATATATTAATAATTTACATAAATGAATTACCCTGTATATGAACATTAATAAAAATTACATATGTTATTAATTATACTCGTAATAAAATTTTTTTTTGCATAAAATATTAATGAAGTACCTAAAAATATGCAGCATATTTTTTCTTTTTTCTTTTAAAAGTAGGTAAAAACACCCTAAAAAATTATCAATATTTATTTTAAATTTGTGATTTTTTTCAGATTTTTTTGTATTTATAATAACTATTTCAGTTCTCATGGGGGGGTTACCCCCCCGTGGACACGGCCTTAGAATAAACTGAAATTGGCGGGAACAAAAAGTTATGTATCGTAAGTGAACAAAATAACGTTAAAATAAAATCAAAATAAAGAAATGTAGTAATTTTAAGAAAACATCGTATTAAATAAAAAATTAAATTATGTACTTTAATAATAAAACGAATTTAAATCGACATATTACTTTAGTTCATAAGAAACTGAAAAAACCGAATTATTTTGTAAGTATAAATGGAATTATACATGTTCATTTTTTTTTTAACAAATAATAAAAAATTATACATATGCGGTATGTGTTAAAAAAAAAGGCAAATAAAAGTTTGTTATGAAATGAATAAATTTCGTTAATATCTTATTATTATAGTGTACTAGATGTAGTAGAAGTTTTGTTAGCAAATGGAATCTGACAAGACATAAGAGAAATAATGAATGTGGACATAACAAAAATGATAATGTATTTGTAAGTAAAAGTTATAAAAGTATAACTACATTATATTCACATGCATGAGTCATTCCAGAGTTTTTCGTAGGCGTGTGTTGGGGGGGGGGGTATAATTACATGTCTTCAGGCCCGTGCCCAGAATTTTGATAGAAAGGGGGAGAATTATCTTCACATATTTATTTTATAAATAACAATACATTTTTTATTAATATTCGTACTATTAATAATTTCCATCATTTTGATTTATGTATTAATAATTTACATAAATGAATTACTGTATAAACATTAATAAAAATTACAAATGTTACTAATTGTACTCGTAATAAAAAATTTTCCATAAAGTATTAATGAATTACCTAAAAATATGGAATATATTTTTTCTTTTTTCTTTTAAAGGTACGTAAGAACACTAAAAAACCATCAATATTTATTTTACATTTTTGATTTTTTTCAGATTTTTGTGTATTTATAATAACTTTTCAGTTCTTTGGCCGGGGGGTTATAATGAATGACGTCACAATAATGATAGACCGTTTCGTGTTTTTTACGACATTTATTCGCCTAGAGAGTAAACACCCGCGGTACGATCTTTACGGTTTGAAGAAATGGAAACGTTCATTCTGGTAAAACCGAATTTTAAATTTCGTTTCAAGAAGCGTATCAGTTACTGTTATCTCGGACTTCGATTGTGTACGTAGTGTAGTTAGTTGTTTAGGTTTAAGTTTGATTGTTTTAAGTGTTATTTTTACTTTTTGCACTTAAGTGAATATGATGATTCCTACTTTTAGAGATTTTAATTAATGTAAATATGGGGATTCTACTGCAAAGAACTATCGTTTGTTTGCCACAAGTAAATTAATTTATGAATTATTTTTTGTATTCTAGACTAGTTAAACAAGATGTTCCTACATAAATTGGTTTCATATATTTAACGAAAAAATAATCTCAAAATTTGTGTTTTATTAATAAAATATCAAATTGTTTAATATTTTTTAAAGTTTTTACTGCTACTTTTAATTATACATCGAGCGCATTACAATAAAGGTCCTTGATGTTTATATTTTTAGATTGGTGAATATATTGTGTAAGATCACTATTTTTGTAACTGCATCAAAATTTTTTGTTACTAATATTAGGTACTTATTAGTAATTTAAATAAAAATATTAATATATAAAAGAAATTAATGTGGACTTTATAATAAATTCATATAAGTATATACCCGGTTGGTCATTACCATCAGATCTACTCTAAAATTATTATTTTTAATTTTTTTCCGTGTATTTTTGCAGTTGTTTTGAAATTATGATTTACTTATTGCGCGATTCTAAGATGATCTCGAACATTATTATCGTATTGGTGTTTAAATCTTAATTTATTAATTTGATATTACCGTTTTAGGTAAGGAATGGTTTTTATCATGGTATACATGTGCATCAGAAAGGTATTTACTTGAAATGTAACTATTGCGCAGCTCACATATTTAAAAAAAACGGTCGAATTTTACTGAACCAGCATGTTCGAAACTGTTTCCATCCTGGTGTTTCATCGTTAAGTAGAGAAAATCTTAACTACAATGAATCCCAGACAGTTTCCAGCCGCCAGATGCTGAAAATTATGTTATCTTACGTTTGGCCAAAGGTATGAACATTTTTGTATCTACAAGAATTGCTTTACTTTTTGAAACACTATTATTATCATTGAAGTGCTTTATGTTGTTTATAAAATTATTACTGGGCTATTTTGTAGTTAAAATGTTGATAAATAAATTTGAACAGTAAATTTTTCTTGAGTACCCAATGAATAAAAAATAATTGAATACGTGATTGCCCTTTTTATATATATATATATGTATTAAAATTTGCAGATATTTTTTTTAATTTTCGCTAAAAAAACACATTATAACTTGATGTTTAATAACTCAAAATGATAAGTGGATTTTTTGATTTTCAATTTTTATATTGTTTCGGATCTACTTTCTAAAACTGTTGATAGTCCGTTAGCACTAGATGAAATTTTTTCTTATTAGATAGTTTATATTAATTTCTGCATTGTGAAAAAGCATTAAACAATTCCTGTAGTATTCGTCAATCCACAGAATAGTTACGTTTTATTAAATGGATTTCCATTTATGTCCTATAATGTTAAAATTAAATACCATCGGTATAAAAAAAAAAAAATTAAGCGATAGGAGTTTTTGTAGTAGAAGTTATGTTATTTTAATTTAGAAAAAAATCAATTTTTTTTTATATTTAGTTATCAGTTACATACTTTTTTTTGCTGAACTTAGGGATGTATACTAAATTGCTAATGACAGAAGAAAGAATTATGTTTAATTAAATCTGAAAAAAAATTTTCAAGTAACGTTTAAACTAGTTCGTCGGCGTAATATAATTAAGAGCATGGTTTTTAGCGTAATTAACAAATTTTAAACTGACAAAAAGACTTTTTTCTATCTTTTCACAGTTTTTTATAAATGACTTGTCAGAAAATGGCGAACAATAAATAATCTACTTTGATGTGATCATCTGTGTGTACATTTTAGAAATAGCTGAAGTAAATCGTGCATGTACACGTAATTTTTTTATATTTTCATGAAACAAATGTTTGTAAATTTATTTACAATTGCGAATCGTTCATGACATGTAAACTTTTTTTTTTTTTTCTTTTTCTTACAGGATAATGAATTTATTAGGAATAGGGTAAAATTATCATTATTATTGTTGGTTTCGGCGAAATTATTAAATACTGGCGTTCCATTTATTTTCAAAAATGCCGTAGACTATTTAAACAGTAATACGTCTTCAGCCGGTAGTGAAGCTCTTCTGACTTTATCTACAGCATCTGATACAGTTACAACTATTGCTGTTTCACTGTTAATAGGATGTAAGTATGTGTAAGTCAAACTTAATTTTAAAAAGTACCAAAAATTGTAATGAACTTTTTAAAATACTTTTAATAAAATGCGATAAATCGTAGACTAAAATCCTCAAAAAAAAAAATTAATTAGCACGTAACCTTCACGCGTGGTTGATAAGTATAACTTTTTATGTGAAAAGACTGATGTGCGATCAAAGCTTGACGGATCTAAACCTGATGATTGCAATCATATTTATAAGAAGTATACATTGCAAAAAATAAAATAAAAAGAAGATGTGTTAGAATTTGATCGTTAAATATATTGATGAAATTTTTTTAAAAGTAAGCTCCTGAATAAACACTATAAAAATGTAATTAGACATTGTTATAATTTAAGTATGAAAAATGATTTCTGATTTACCGTTTTTCTAAATTTTTTGCCAAAAAAAAACTGCATCAATCATGGAATCACGTCTTATTGTTGATTGAACTGGAGAATTATTCAACGTTAAATTCAATTTCTCACTTACATGAGAACTAACGTTTTGTGAGCAGCAAGTCACCATTTGGTAATTTGCTTTTTCATTTATAATTTTGGACAGATGAAAATATGAAATGCTCTGGTGGTTCTGCAATATAACCAGAACGTGGTAACGTTGCAATCAGAATCGCTGATGATTATTCGGTCAGATCGTATTTCTTTGTTTCGTATAAACTTATTTGTTAATTATTGTGTGCGCGTGTAAATATTATTATTCCTATCTAGTATGCGTAGAAGCAGTCGCTTGATATTAAATCACAGTACTCGGCTGAAAATAGATAGTCAGGACATATATTCACCTCTCTCGATTATTTTTGAAATATTATTTTTTACTGTAACATATCGAAAAGTAAATAGATTACAACAGAAAATCTAGTTTTTGTGAACTGTTTCTTTAAAAAGGAATAAAAAGTTCCTTAATTTAAACGTGACATTAAGTTTTATGGAAATTTTTTACAAATTCTATGCAAATAATTTATTTTTGTTTTTCTATTGTTATGAGTTTTTTGATTTTTTTAAAAGTAAAATGTTATGTTTGAACAGACAATAACATTTCATATTATTCGTTTCAGATGGATTAGCTCGAGCCGGTGCATCTGGTTTTAATGAACTTAGAAATGCAGTATTTGCTCGTGTTGCTCAGCATTCCATACGAAATATTGCTTGTAACGTTTTTCTACATTTACATTCTTTGGATTTAAATTTTCATTTGTCGAGGCAGACTGGAGCTTTAGCTAAAGTAATTATCCTACTTTTTTTTTTTTTTTTTTTTTATTAAATGAGGATGAAAGAATGTACGATTATCAGTCGAAAGTAATTTTTTTATTCAGAATGTAACTATTACTCATGACTTCATAATTAATAAAATTAAATTAAAACGAAAAAATATTATTATGTGTAAATAAAATATACTTTTGTTCACTTATACTGAAATACTGTTACGTTAGATTATCGATCGTGGCAGTCGAGGAATCAATTTCGTCTTGTCAGCACTGGTATTTAACATCGTTCCAACTATTTTCGAACTTGCGTTAGTCAGCACCGTGCTGGTAAGAAAACGGCAGTTTTTCTAAGCCATTACACATTACATCTTTTTTTGAAAATGTTTATAAATTGTAAAGGTTTGGAGAGCAATTTGGATTAAATAGTATAATGTTAAAGTATTTAAAGTAATATGTTAATTAATTCGTTACCTTACTTGTTTCTGATCATGTTTAGGGTATAAAATATGGACCGAAATTCGCAGGATTATCAATTTCCTGCGTGTTTTTGTATTCTGTTTTTACACTAGTCACAACCCAGTGGCGAACTAAATTTAGAATTCACATGAACCGTGCAGAGAATGATGCTGGAAATAAAGCTATAGACTCGTTAATTAATTATGAAACTGTAAAGGTAAGCTTTAATGAACGGAATTTTATTTGTTCATGCTATATTTCAGTGGAATTGAGAATTTGAGTTGTTGCATGTTTATTTTACGTTGCTCAATTTAAAAAGTCAATTTATAAAATTATGAAAAATATTATAAAACTTCAGATCTTTTTTTAATAAACAATCCTATCAACATCGACAGCCAAATTTATATGAAAAAAAATTTATCCATTTTTTTCCTCAAGAAGCTTGACTTTTTATGAAAGTTATGTGTTAAGCGTTTTCTTTGTAGTGAAGAAGCATTTAAATAGTAAATTGAAATGTAATTTATTAGTTAACGAAAAGTGAAATATTGTGCAACGCATATTTTAAGAAATATATTATTATGTGACTAATTTTTGGTTTAGTATATTTCTTTATCTAATATGTTTCGTAGCCATTTAATCCGCTCTTATCATAAATGTAAACAGAAATTTTATCTTAATGTTAATAATTTTTTATTGTGTAATAATTGTTATATGTACGATTTAGATGCAAGTACGTATGTACCGATAGATACACACACACACATATATATATATGTATATATATATCTATAAATATGTATAACGTATACTTACTTTTAATTGCAGTATTTTAATAACGAAAAATACGAATTAGAACGGTATGACAGTTCCTTAAAAAAATATCAAGACGCTGCTCTGAAAACAAGTACAAGTCTAGCTTTCCTTAATTTTGGCCAAAATGTTATATTTACCTCGGCAATTAGTCTTGCAATGGTAATGGCTTCAAAGGAAATATTGCAAGGTATCAATTTATTAAATAATGCATTTTTTTTTCTGTGCATTTGTTGTTGCTTTAGAGTGTTTTAAAAAGCCAAAGGTAATTGTTTAAGTTCGATTTCCACGGTAGATAATTTTAAGATATAGAAATTTAAAGCAAGTATCTGCTTAACAATATTTATGAATAGACGTTTTTATGTTATGAAATTACTAAATTTACGAAATCCGACTTGTTTTATAGTCAATCCATAATCATGGCCACATTAATGAAGTTAAAATTAAAATAATATGGTATAAAAATATAAAATAAAATTTAATTTTCTTAAACATTAATCCATTATTTAAAATCAATAATTAACTTGTATTAATATATCGTTATTTTGTGAATCATTGTTTTAATCGATTTTATATTTATATATCATATTATTTTAACTTTAATTTCATTAATCTAACTATGATTGTGGAGTGGGTGACTCCGAGTTTCGTAAATTTAGTAATTTCATCACTATATTAGGTTAATTAATACATGTTTTCTGTTTTGTGTTTTTATGCTCATTTGTACTTAACAATATTAAAAAATGAAAAGTGTTTGGTAAGCAGGTATTATCAGTTATATATTTTTATTAAAAAGAAATCAAATAATTATTCAAATTACTTATGTTGTATCAATAGAGTTATTTAATCTTTTCACCAAGAAAAGAAAAAAACATCTGAATAGCCGTACTAATTGTAGTAAAAATACAAAAATCATAGAAAATTTAAATTGAAATAAACAATTTTAAAAAACCCACACATTTCGGTGATTCTGCCTTATATAATGCTTTGTAAAATTAATTTTTATTATAGTCTCAATTTCGTTAAGGAGTTCTCTGTACTAAAACATGTTTTTTTTATAAATTTTGTTATAAACTATTGTTGAAGAAAAGAAAAGAAAAGTTTTCAAAATTATGAAGTGTTAGAAAAAGAGACACTGAAGATGAATTTGTAATATTGTACTAAGAGTTGTTATGACGAAACCAAATTTTACAAATATTTTGGAATGCCAATTTAATAATAATACTTTACTGTTACTATAAAATTTGATCAAACATTTTTGAGAGGCAGTAACAAAAAAAAAAGTCCGCTTGTATGGAATGTGAAAATTAACATTTTATTTATTTTAAATTGTTGCAGTTGTGAATATAGTCAATAATTTGCTCTAGCTGTTCCAGGTCCACTTTTTAAATATACCGAAATAAATTAAATCTGACAAAAAAGAAAAGTACAATCAGTTACAACAGCAGCCATTTCCTGATGTCATGTTGTCGCTTATTGGCCAATAATCGACAATGATATACACAAACGAACGGAACATTGTTTTATAGAAACTGCTCTATTTGTGTGAGTTTTCCTTTCTAATTTCTTTACTCAACCTTTGTGAATACGTTCATATAAAAACGTATAAAAAAAGAGTTTGCTTAACTGGGTTGTGTTGCGCCGTACTGCCTAATATAAATCGATCTTAAGATTGAAGTTTTGTAAATGAAAGACAACGATAGTTATAAACGCGTGTTTGTAGAAATTCGTATTTCCGGTTTGATGTCTAACTGACATTAAACAACGAGTTTTAAATGACCTTAAAATTTGTTTAAAAACAGATAGGTTGGACAAAGTGTTTTGTAAACATAAGTTGAATAGATCACCAACTGTTTGCTTGTTACATCATTTAAATTAAATAAACATCATAGTTAGTATTGAGATTTTATTTAATATTTAACGCGGTAATTGTGTTTATGCGTATTTATTTATTATTTTTTATCTATTCCATTTTTTTTTTCACGTTTTAGGTTGAATTGTTTTATTTTCTTTTGACATGTTTTAATCGAGTCACCTTCGATCCAATTGATTTGAGTCAATGACTTAACAATCAAACATTTTTGTCGTCATGAGTGACATCATCATACACGTGCAGATTAACGTTGTCATTTTGCTTTTTATTTAACCGTTTTAACTAGACTGAGAATCAGTTTTAGCTGATGCTTTAACAGTTTTGTATTATCAACAATTTTCATGTCTACATTAACGGGTAAAAATTTTCAGCTTCATAATTATGGTCGATTATTTAATTATGGGCTATTGCGTTTCATATCTGTATATTGATGTCGGTTTAAATAATTTTTCAATACTATTAATTTCAAAAATATATTTAATAAATCTCTTATTTAGGTAACATGAGTATTGGTGATCTGGTAATGATAAATGGATTACTGCTGCAATTATCAATGCCTTTGGGATTTCTTGGTTCCGTTTATCGTGAAGTGCGTCAAGCTTTAATTGATATGCAAGCAATGGTTGGGTTAATGACGGCGGAAACTCAAATAAAGGTACGAGTGTCTCTGACGCTAAAAGAGATCTTATTAACTGTTTTCGGTACTATGTCCCAGCGGACAATTTCGAATTTTTTAATCAGTACATAAACTTATCGGATTACATTAACATTATTTTATGATAAATTGATAATTGGTTTATTGCGATTAATTTTCACCGTTGCGAATTAAAATTTATCAATAATAAAATACTTTTATCCGAATAGATCGAAATTAGGAAAAATAACAGAAAATCCCTGGGTAATACAGAATTTTTTTTGTAGGAAACAAAAGGATCGTCAAATAATCATTTCCTTTATCCGGGAGAAAAATAAATGTGAACGTGTTTCATATTTAAAAAAAAAACTAGCAGTGAGCGACTCTCCCATGTTGTGTTTTATAAAACAACACATACTGGGTAAGATAATTGTTTTTTTTTTTCGTCCTTTAATAAAAAAAATAATTCGATTGCATCACAAAGAACATCGGTATTGAATGTTTTCTTTTTTTTAAAAAATTATAACATTATCGAATTAGACTAGCTAAGTTTCAGTTTGATTTATTTTTCTATTCAAATTTCCATTAAAAAAAAAAAAAAGCAAAATTAGTAAACAGGACAGTAAAATAAAATTTGATTTATTTTAACAACTTTTACATAATATTTACTATTTTTTTAAAATTTCTATTTAAATTTTTACATTGTAATATCATCGTTCGTAATGCGTTATTTTTCTTATATGTTAATTTGTTAAATTCTTTAAGTTTTGTTATCAAATCCATATAACTATTTTCATATTTAATATCTAAATTTTTACAAGTATCTAATATATAAACTGTTCCCAATTACTTTACGTCGTAATTGAAACTTAAATCAGTGTTCAGTTTGTAAATTACTCATTTCCTAAGTTTACATTTAAAAATGATAGTAAGTAAAATAGCATTTAATTGAATTTTTTTTTGTATTCGCCAAAAAAAATCGTATTTATTTATTTTGTCAAATTTAAAATTTCTTGCCCTGAATTTTTCTTTTTTGCACATTTTAGAAGTTTGAATAAATTTATTTATTATTTAAATATTTCTGTAATCAATAGCTAAAATCGAATGACGTGTTACTTGTAATATATTATAAATTAATATTACGCTCTCGTAGTAAGGAAATATTTATCGTGAACATAATAGATCTGTTGAATACTTTAGGAGAATTCAATCAAATAAAATAATTTTTTTAAAACTTAAGCTCTTTAGGTTACTATTTTTAAGAAATAAAATTGCTAGGTGTTGCGTATCAGGGGAAGCTCGGCGCAGTTATATTTTAATATTTTATTTTTTTCTTTTACAATTGTTTTTATAGATTGTAAAAAATGCATTTTAATAAAAAAATTAAACAGTCGCTGTATTTATTTAATTTAATTTTTTTTACACCGATTGATTTTTTGTTAAATAAGATTGGAACTTTTTAACGCTACTATTAAAAACTGAAGTATTATTATTCCTTTTAAACATACATTTAAATTTCTCTAACCTCGAAGTATTAATGGCATTGTTTAGTTCAGCATAATTAGTATCCAATAGTTGTGACGTAGTGACTGTTTTTTAATGTGATTACAAACCAAAATGAAAATTTCGGATGATCAATAATATTAGAAACACGGCATATTGAATATTAGGAATGATTGTTGTAGAGACTATTTGTTTCGCGAATTTTTCATTTCTATGAGTTTACTAGTACAAATTGCGTAGCGAACCCACATTCATGTAAGAATAACTATTGCGAAAAAGTATTGTTTACATATAAGAACCTTATTTTTATTTCTTCTGTCATGGTACGGATTTTATTCGAACTAATAGTTTCATGATCACGAAAATTCCATGATCATGAAACCATTAGCTTCGAGATGCGTTAGAGTATGTGTAAATTAAATATTATTTTATTGAAAGTGTTTTCTGTGCATTTATTTGTTAATGTGATTATAGACAGTCGTTTAAAGTACGTGGTAAATTTAATTTTATAAGGTGGTTTTGAAAGGTATAAAAAGTACTGTAATATTTTTGTATATTTGACATTTTAGTTGTAATTTGAATATAATGGAAGTATAAAACAAATATAAAGATGACTTCATTTGTTTTAGAGTAGTTCTAATGCGAAAATGTTAGATTTATCTTCTACAAAAACTGCTGTGGAATTTAAGAATGTGCGATTCAATTACGCAAGTGGAAAATCTGTATTTAGTGATTTATCGTTTACCATTCCGACTGGAAAAAAGATTGCAATAATAGGACCATCGGGAACCGGGTAACACATTCTTTTTAGAATTTTTTTAAGAGCTTAATTTTTTTTCAAATTTAATTGCTTATTGTTACCGTGATATTAAATGATTTTGAAAATAACAACAGTATTATTTTTGTACTCGTGAACGTACACATTTACTTGATGATATGTTAAATTTTTGAGCGTCCTGTTTATTTAGAGTTAATTAATTTTATCTCATTGTTAGTAGTGTTATATTTCTTATGTATGATTTTCTTGTTAATGGTGTATATAAAGGTAAAATATTGTAAATCATATAATTAAAAGTTATATGTGATTGTCGAAAAAAAAAAGCGTCCGATTATTTCGAGCTAGACGTACGAGTAGTCGGCTTATAGGCAACCAGTGGATACCAAAATACTCAAAGCCTATTAACGAATTGGTACTCGTTACAAGATTTTCCTATACAAACTATAAATATATTTAATTTATGATGAAATACGTGTATTTTTACAGGCACTTTATTTAAAATTGCGAACAAATTTCTACTTCTTGCCTAAACCATAAATAACATATATGTGTATTGTCACATACTGAAATCTTCCTCTTCTACACTTACATACACGTGCGAAACTTATGTTATTACTCGTAATTATAATATTAACATTTATTGCGGTTAATTGTGAAATGGAAAATCAGACAATCCCACTGTTGTTACGGGATTTTCGATAACGTTGCACATTTGCAATTGAATCTGGCCATTAATTTGGCAAGTCTGAAATTTAACGCGTCTGCTGCATTGTTGAGCCTATAGAGGCAAATACTAACTGCAATCACCGACGCCAACACGTATACTCCATTTTTTTTTCGATATAAATAAGGCGTTTGATAGAATATGACGATATACAGTCTCTTATTTAAGTTGATATCAGTTGGCATAATTAGAAACGCGACCAGTTATCCGAATAATTTTTTAACAAATATGATGTTCTATATCAAGATTGATTCGTCAGCATTGATCATTTATTTTCTATACCAGTGATATAATTGAATGTGCCGTTCCATCTGTTATTGTCCGGCTTTACTTCGATGGCATATTTCCCTATCGTCCTATTTCCCATCAAATGTTCAAAAAATTTTACAAAAAGCTATCAACTGCAATACTAGTTTAATAACAACGGTCTTGTTTTTTCTCCATTAAAGTCAATGTGCACCGATTTCTATAGGAAACGTCAAGTCGCTCCTAGGATCTCCTTAAATCTTGAAAACCCTGCTCTATTTCCATCTTACTGCTAAGTTCCTTGGAATACTATTTAATCATAAATTTTCTTGATAGCCTCACATATTCAATCTTAAAGTTTGCCACAAATTTTTACCTATCTTTAAATATTTGTCAAACGCAAAGTATATAATGTATCTCCAAAAACTCTTCCTTCTATTCTCAAATGCTTAGTTCTTTATAGAATCACTTACCAGTTCCAAACGTACTCAGTAGCCGGCTCTTCCTTTCTTAAACCCCTTAACTCAGATACTTCGTTCACTTAAATCCTCCCTGTCTGTTAGTTTATGTACCTTATTATAGGTACCCCTCCATTAAAATATTTTAGATACTTTTACTGTCATCGTAAGACCTTTGTCCTTTTTCCTTATAATCGTTCTTTCCCTATTCATATAAATAAATTTTCTAATATACCAGCGTTTCCCAATGATCCACTGCCAGGTTTTCTAACTGTCTTATCATATCGCAATATAAACATAATTTCTTTCTCCGATATGGTTCTTAATACCCTAATATCACCATGCAACCTTATAACTAGTAACGTCGATTTTTCTTCGATGACATACAATAATTTGCTACATCCAAATATTGTTCAGTTAACAATGGCGACAATTAAAAAAATACTCCGATTATTTAATCTTTTTCACAGAAGCCGCTGAAGGCAACCGGCTAGTTTATCCCCAACTGCTTGTTTTTTGTTTTTTTTTAGATTTGTAACGTCATACAAGATATACAACTCACTAATAGTTGTTTGATATTGAGTGCTGAAATTTATGGGGTATTCTTCTGCCTGCAAATATTTTCTTTCTCTAGAGCCTCTATCTCAGAAAGCTTTGGTGATATCTAATTTATCTACGATTTATCGATAATCTCTAATCCTTTCACCAAACATCCTTTAGCGTTCCAAACTCAGAAAATATTATAAAAAACTTGTTAAGAGGGAATTCCTGATTTCATTTTTATGGGTGCCCAGTCATGCTGGGATTCTTGGAAATAAACGTGTCGATGCATCCCCTCACTTAACAGGATTATTACCCGGCCTAATAATTCCCCTTCTCCCCCATATCTATCAGATATAATTTTGAATAGTCTTACGTTTCTGTAGAAGGCGCGTTGGTCTTCTCGCAAGGTCTTTTTAAGGCTAATAAAACCCTAATTAAGTTATAGTCGCCAGAAAAATTCAGTTCCTGCAGAGGTTTTTGCACCCTTAGCTACCTGTGCGCAGAATGCATAGCCTTGTCGCGTACTTTTATCTTTCAAAATGCTCCCTGTGTTGTCCTCTCCATTTCCGATATACCTTACGTTACTCATTTTATAAATAAAAAAGTTTCTAGTATCTTCAAGAATTTTTCGACTGCAATTGCATCCGTTATATATTTCGTTAAAAATAGCGGGATGGTTAACTGTCCATAAGAACTGATTCGCACATACGTATATCGTAATGACCGTTGTAGTTAAACACAGTATTTGAGTATTATGTTAAAGTAATAAAAGAACCTGTAGAAAATAAAAATTTGAAAGCTGCTAAATTACAGACTATGGTTGCTAGTGTTAATTTTGATTTTGCGAAATAAAATTAACAAAAAACTTTTTCACACTTCAGCAGTTATCTCGAGTGCATTTTGTTAAATTTTACATTATCCGGCTGGGTCCATGAAAGTTACATCATAAGTAGAGTTTGTACCAAATTATCATTACTGAAATTATAGCCTCATTATCAAAGAAATACGGCTGAAAACTTCAATCAACGAGTAATATCGTGTGCCGAACTAGTCATGGGAAATATTTATCCAACATTATGTTTTGCAATTAATCGCAGTAAGTATAATTTTTATTAGCATAAAATATTCGTTTTTTTACATAAATATTAAATCTGGTATATGTACGCCATATTGTAAATATTTATTCGACGTATTTTACTTTATCGTTTAAAAAATGATATCTGTTTTGAAAAATGACTCTTGACATATTAATCGTACTTTTAGAAAATCATCGATTGTTCGGTTATTGTTCCGTTTTTATGAGCCAATGTCTGGTACAATATTAATCGGTAATAATGATGTCAGAGATATCGATTTGGACAGTTTAAGATCAAGTATTGCTGTCGTACCGCAAGTAAATATTTATAACATTTGTATGAATTAGAGATAAAATTGGTGCTCAGTTTCCATTTAAATTTATATATGATAGTTTTCTTTGTTTTTTTTGTTTTTTTTTATCATTTAATATTAAAAATAATTTTTATTATAGGATTCGGTACTTTTTAATGAAACAATTTTTTACAATCTTCATTATGGTAACTTGAAAAAGTCAAGAGAAGATGTGTATGAAGCAGCAAAAATAGCTGACATACATAACACTATAATGAAATGGCCAAAAGGTTACGATACACAAGTAAGTTTTAATAAATTTTTTTTTTCGATTTCACAACACTCCATATATGTTGATATTTTTCTTGTGTTATTTGCAGTTGCATAAAAAAAGTATGAATAGCTTCGAACCTATTTTATTATCGTATTTTGTAAAACAAAAGCGAAGGAAACAAAATTGACTTATTTAATAGTAAATCGAGGGTTCGTTAATAAACTGATTTGTATTTCATTACAATTGTTTCCATTATTTCTTTTGTTAGTATTTGTAAAGAGAACGAAAGAATTTGGGCATAGTTGGAAACAACAACTGTACCAGCAAACCGAATTTATTTTGATTTATGTGAATTTTTTTAGGTTTAACGGCGGAGACATTCTTTTTTTGCTTCCAAATTTTAGAAATACCTTTCTAATTTTTTAGACCGAATTTGAAAATTAATTTGAAGCTATTCATTTTTTATGTACATATATGGAATAATTAATATGCGTGTACCCATGTACATGTTTACGCTTGATGGAAAAGATAAAATCTTTCTTATAATTCATAAAGGATAAATACGATACAAAAAAACCAACATATCTTCGATAGGAACATATTCATTAATGAGCTGTAACCATTTTAATAGCGATCTTGCACTATTCCTGACGAGAACAAAATATTCGTCAAATTTCAGTCTAGTCAGTGAATACGAAAACACGAAAGAAACGTAAGAAATCAAAGATAGATCGAATGTCAGTTAAGGAACTTTAATAATGGAAGGAATTAACGTACTACAATGGAAATGTAGAAGCATATTAGCAAATTTCATTGAATTGAAACGTTTGTTATACAAAAATGAAATAGACATTGCAATAGTAGTTGAAACATGGCTCTATCGATATAACACATAACATTAATATTAAGAATTATAATAAGATGTGATAGGAAAACAGGAATAGGTGGAGGAGCTTCTATAATACATACATAAATCTATAGAATGTTCAACTATCGCAATATCAAACTGTAATACAAAAGTTGATACAATATATCAATTAAAATAAAACTACTTGAAAAGGAAGTGAATATTGTAGCAATCTATGCCGCGCCTAACCACAGAATGATAGAAGGCGATTGGACTAATATTCAAAATTATATGATAAATAGTAGCTCTTATCTCATAATGGGAGATGTGAATTGTCTCCATAGCGCGCCTGGGGTAACACTACCATAAATAATGAAGGAATAGCTTTAAACGAATATATCGGAAATAATAATTTAATTATAATAAATACTCGCGAACATACTCGTTTAGGATCGTATGGACAAAAAAGTAGTAATATTGATTTAACATTATCTACTCCGGATGTAGCAATAAAAACGAAATAGGAAATAATAAACGATACAGTGGGAAGTGATCATTATCCAATCATGATACAAATTGGAGGGGAAAAAAACCCACACAAAGACAAAAATAATTTTAAGAATCTCAAATCCAAAAAATAATAAAACAATAAATTGGGAAAAACATCAAATAAAAACCACGGAAAATATAATCTCTTTAGATAAACAAAAATTTTCCAGAGAAACAACAGCCAACCAATATGAAATGCTACAGAATATTATAAATAACGAACTTATCACAAACTCAAGTCCAAGAAAAAATAGAAGGAAAAAAAGATAAGCAATATGACGCAATCAATAGTTGGTGGAACGAAGAATGTAATAAAATGGTAGCTAGGAGGAGACTTAGCCTAAATATATTTAATAAAACTCCAACAATGAATAACTTTATTATATATAAAAAAGAAGTAGCAAAATGTAAAAAAATACATAAAAAAACGCAAAAAGGAAAGTTGGTACGAATTTTGTTCCAAATTAAACCCTCGCCAAAGCATTAAATCCATTTGGGAAAAAATAAAAAGTATGAAAACAGTAAATAACGACGAATACAATAATTCAACAAAACCAAATTGGATCATCCCATTCATCAATCAATACAAATCGGAAGAAAATATGGAGCGTCCGAATATAGATAATAAAGAAACTACGAAAAACTAGGAATTTTTTAATACTCCATTTACAATGGAAGAATTGCAAATAGCTATCAACCATAATAAAAATATTAGTGTAGGAATCGATAAGATACCATATGCAGCAATAAGAAATTTATCAGAAGTGGGACTGACATTATTACTAGAAATATATAATCATTCATTACAACAAAATTATATCCCAGAATCTTGGAAAAATCCATTAATTCGTCCAATTCTAAAATGTAATAAGGAAAAAAATGTACATGCATCATATAGGCCAATTACACTATTATCATGTATGGGTAAAATTATGGAACTACTAATTAAAAATCGAATAGAGTGGTTATTTAATAGAAATGTATTTCCAAAAACTCAATATGGCCATAAAAAAAAAAACACCCGCAAAGGACAACCTAAACATATTTCGGATCTATAGATTAATATGTCAAAGAATTATTATACAAAGCATTTTTTTTTTAGACGTAAAATCTGCATATGACGAAGTAAACTTAAAAATATTATATAGAATAACGAGAGAAATCGGTATTAGCTCCACAATATTTAATTGGATATTTAACTATTACAGTAACAGGAAGATTTTCGTTAAACATCAGGGAAAAATATATATAAGGGGATACAACAGTTATATGCAGTGAAGAGATACCGCAGGAATCGATATTAAGTCCAATTCTGTACACAATGATATACTTGGATAAAATTAAATTCCAGAAGAAAACAAAAATTTTACAATTTGTAGATGATATAGTTCTACATACCACAGCTGCCACATTAAGAACAACTATAATCCAAAGCCAAAAAATACTGAATCAAATAATGAATATAATGAATTTTTTAAATTTAATCCTGTCAGTTGATAAAACAAAAGGAGTAATATTTACTAGGCGCAGAATTAATGCCAACCCATATTTAAGAATAAACCATAAAACGATAGAAATAACAGGAATTTACTTTGATACTAAATTAACATGGAAATATGAGAAAAATGAAATAATAAAAAAATGCTACAAAGGACTCAACGTACTAAGTGAAATTAATGGATTAAAATGGGACAGTCATCCACTAACCAACCTGGTGATCTATAGAAATCTAATAAAAATACATATTGAATATTCAGGAATTATATGCGCTACAATGTCAAAAATAAAATTTAAAACAATAGAGGTGATACAGAACAAAGCGCTCGAATTGGCCTTAGGAACAATGTCATCTTCACCTAACCATGTAAATGAGGTCGAAGTAGCTAAGCTACTAGTTTGTTTTGTCTTACAAAAAAGTTCGGATAAAGAATTCCTAAAATATAAAGCACAGAGATAACATCCTATTAATAGACAAAAAATAACACTGGCAAATATTTCGATACGCAATAAATATTGGGAGAATAAAAAGATCCCATTATTACTTAAAAGCTATCAAAGATTAAATAGTATTAATATATCAACAAATAATAAAGCTTCAGCCTATAATACACCATATTCAAATTGGATAACAGCAATATATGCGGATTTGATTTAGAAACATTTTATAATAATAATAATATAAAGGAACAAATATTAAATAGCATAATACAAAGCAAATACAGTGAATTCGAAATTATTTACACAGATGGATCGATAAAAGAAAACAGACAAGTATGTGCCGTAGCGGTATATAATAAAACGAAAAATAATTTAAAATCATTTCAACTTCCAAAACTTTATGCATCATGTACAGCGGAAATAATGGCCATCCAGAAAGCATTAAGAACAATCGGGAAGGTACAAAATAAATAAATTTTAATATTGACAGATTCCATATCAGCAATGCAAAAAATAATTGGAAAAAATCTATCACTGATAACATAATATGCGTTATATTAAATATTATTGGTAAACTTCAAAAAAATAAAAATATAATATATTCCAAATGGATACCTGGACGACACAGCGGTATCGAAGGAAACGAAATAGTGGACAAAGCAGCCAGAAAAATAAATCGAAACAATAGAATGGAAAAGGTTAAAATACCGTGGATGGAATATATACCTCATATTGAACAGATGATAAATGATGAATGGCAAGCACAATATGAAAAAACTAGCGGGAATGTTGGGAAGAAATACTTCGAAATACAAAAAACTGTACAGAAGAAGACGTGGTTTACAAATAAAATGAGCGGAGAATTTATATGTTATATATGCCCAATACGTACGGGTCACACAAGAACTCCGGAAATATTATATAAGCTGGGCATAATGAATAATTTATGCGAATGCGGAGAGATTGGCTCAATTGAACACATTATTTGGCAATGTGAAATACATGATGATCATAGAACAGAATTAAAAAAAAGAAAATATATTACTATTCTATAAGACCATGCCAATAACATTATTACAGATGGTGCGAGAACCAGTACAGGCAAAACTCAGTAACATAATTGTATAAAATGTAATTTATTTTAATAATTTATAAATAATAATAAGAACTTAATAAAATAAAATAAAAAAATGTTGAATGGCCAGATGGTAAAAGTTGGGCACAGAAAATAAAAAATAAAAATTGTTTTTTTTTTTATTTTTTCGATTGCTACGGAATAGTAGATAATGTAATTATTAAAACGTAGTATTATTGAGACGTATTACGAAAATTGTATAAAGGTGTTCTACGCTAGCGGCTAGGTTTATTCTTTTTATTTTTTTTTGTTATCGTGACAAACCGTCTGTACCAATACTTTTTTGACAGTATCTGACCTGACTATTTTCAAAGGTCCCACAACCACTGATATATTATTGGCTGACTTGTTCTAGTTTCGTCAAATAAGAATTTCATTAAAATGACGCCGTTTAAGGATGAGAAAAAAAGTAGAAAAGGAATCGTAAAACGCATTCAAAGTAATCTTTCGAATTCACTTTCTGAAGCCTTCTGAGAATGGAAAGAACGGATAGATCCTGAGCGAAAAAACTTCGAAGGTGATCCTAAATAATCAAAGTAATGTTTACAAATGAAGTAATTACAATAAAATTGCTGTAATTTTTCGATCACATCGCATAGTTTTGTTTAAACGAAATTATTTGTTTAAATTTTTTATTTTTTTAGGTGGGTGAGAGAGGTTTAAAGCTTTCTGGTGGAGAAAAACAACGTGTAGCAATAGCTCGAACGGTTTTAAAGAATTCGCCTATTGTGATATTTGATGAGGCTACATCCTCGTTAGATTCAATGACAGAACACGTAAATATTGTTTATATTTTGTGAATTGTAAATTATAATAATTCGTTTAGTATTTGCTTTTTATCTGACAAGCGTATAAATGAAACTGTTTGTTCGATATAGAATATATTATCGGCTTTGGAAAGAGCTACTAAAGGTAAAACAAGCATTTGTATTGCTCATCGTTTATCGACAATTATGGATGCAGATGAAATATTCGTGTTGAATGATGGAATGGTTATTGAAAAAGGTTCTCACGACGAATTTCTAAGAAATTCGAATAGCCTTTATTATAAGTTATGGAAAATGCAACGGTCCGTGTAAAGTAAATGTGTATATTTATAAATATGTGTATGTATTTTAACTAAAAAGTTATTCATATATTTTAAAATTAAACTGTTTAATTATTAATTTTTATTTCGATCTGTTATTATAAAACATGATCGTGTAATAGTATAATTAGTGTTTGCTGACATTTTTTTTACTAACTTCAGAAGAAGAATTTTCGACATGCTTTTTTTTATGTTATAACTTTTGTCCATGTGGATGGATGAGTATCGGTGATTACTGATTTGAATAGTCGTCAGATAATGTTAAAAATGAGTCTTCATAAAAATATACTTTCTTCGTGATCATTCAACCAGGAAACCGGGAATAAGCCGGGAATTTTGCAAACCGGAAAAAAACCAGGAATAGGAGGATTTAGACCAGGAAAACCGGGAGTTCGAAATTATATGTGAATGGCTACTATGAAGGTGAAATTATTAAAAAAATTTTCATTAGAATATAGGGAAAATATGAACATTTAAAATTTTAAAATTAAAGGTGTGCTAAATGCGAATGACAAAGTATTACCAACGTTAGTTTCTTGTAGAAATGTAGATTCGGAAAAAGATAATGAATTTGACTGACGGAATTTGAACATTATTCCTTAATCAATACCTAGCCTTATAGAGTACAGAGAATAGCAGCATTTTAGATTCGTCCTATTCATATTATCACGCAAAAATATTTACACTGAAAATTGTGAAATAAAATACATTTTTTTTTTTTAAATACTGATATTTTAAGATTTACCTTAAAAAATGAATAAAAATTCCCCAATAAGTAAAAAATTATACATAAGAATATTATGATAATTCTCAAACAACGTTAACTTTTTGGGGTCGATATCAAATTCAAACTGGCAACAATAATTAAAAACCGAGTTAAATATGTTTGATCTTTTCAGTACTTGACATTTAAAAAAAAGGAATTGTGTTGTTATCCTTGTAAAATTTAAAAAAATTATTATTGCAACTTCAAAAAGTTAATGTTGCTTAGGAATTATCGCAATATTCTTATGTACAATACTCCGATAAATATTATTTATTAAATGATTATTTTTTGAAAAATGGTTATGAGAGTAATTAGGTTTTATAGCAACATTTAGAAATTTGTGAAAGGGTAAAATTATTTTTATTTTTTATTAGCAGAATTAGTGTTAGTTTATAATTATAAATCTACTAAATTTTGTTTTCGAAGCCATGATTTTTAAAAACTTTATATAGTGTGAAACAAGGACTTTGACGATAAAACTAATTTATATATCATATTGTTCAAATGACAAATTTCTTATAAAATGTTTTTTTGTACGATGCAAATATCTACTTAAAGTAGAAGAACAATGGATTTATAAAATTTCAATCGCATTCTATGATAATAGAAAAAATAAAACGGTTTGTTTTAGACGAGCTCCGGTTAAATTATACTGTTTAAAAAAAAAATACGTACTGACCATTACATCGTATTTTTGTGTTAATGTTTAATAATTTAATATTAATTGATGTAAAATTCATTTTTTACGGTAATTTGTGTGGTTTCAAATGTAATAAAGGGAATAATGTGCGGGCTTCTCACCTTTTTTTTCTTTTACCGATAAAATTATAAATGACTCTTTCTCGGTTTAATTGATATGAAAAAAACTGTTCAAAAACATCATTGTAATTATTATTTTCGATACCATAATTTATTATTATTATTATTATTTATTTTATTTTTAGGCATTTTTTATTGAAGTAGATGTTATTAATAGTTTTTTTTCAATTTTAATGTTACGTAATAATATTTTTGGATAATAGCAATACATATCCAAAAATATTATTACTTAACATTATTTTATTTTATTGGATTTTGGAAGGAACCAAACAATCCATGTGCAGTACAAGCAAATATAACGTTGTAAACCTATAAACTAATTCTACATTTTTTAAATACAATTAAATAAACAATAATATATATTAGGATCAGCCGAAGAAAGTAGAGAACGTAAAATATAGGAAGCCGCGCTGGTCTAATGAATCAAGTTTAGAAAATAAACGCGATTGTTCCACCCTGTACGAACAGTTAAATATTAAAAATCAGCTTGCGTGCAAGTCCACAACACAGAGAGACATTTTCATGTTTTCTCCGTGATATTCACGCTCTCGTTCGGCGTCCGATTTCGTAACAGGTTTATCCGCAATCCATTTATTTCGTGCGTGATATTCACGCATTCGTTCGGCGCCCGATTTCACAGTTTGTTTACAAGGAGTGCCATTCTGCGTTTGTAGAAATTGCGCCAATTGTTCGGCAACCGTAGTTCGCGAAGAGAACGGTGTACCGCGTACGAAATTACGAAACTCTTCGGAATCCATAACACTTTTCGCGGGAAACGTTTAAATGGAGGAACGCAATGTACTCGCGACAACGGTTTACACAAGACTAAAGTGCGCTCAGCAAATGAATGACGTGTGAAATACACAAACCTACGATCTTCACAGGTCTCTTTACAAGTCGTTATAGGAAACACTTTTATCTACTTCTGTTGAGTGCATACTTGCGTATGTGGGAAATTGGTCTCATTCAATGCTCTCTTATTAGTAATCAGTTGTATCTAAGTAAAGGCATGAAATTTTCGTAATGCTTTTCTGTGACGCTCCATTTCGTGACGTTCGTGACGCTTTTCGAGTTTATGTGCCAAAGCAAAGACATGAAAATGTTATCTAAGTAAAGATGTCTCATTCAATGCTCTCTTATTAGTAATCAGTCGTATCTAAGTAAAAACATTAAATTTTTGTAAAGTTTTTCTGTGACGTTCGTGACGCTTTTCGAGTTTATGTGCCAAAGCAAAGATATGAAAATGTCGAAAAAAGGTGATCTGCATCCAGAGTCATATCGGTATCATCCGAGTGTGAATAGGTGCTATTTTCTGCCAAGCCAATTCTATGCAAATGCGCGGGTAGGGCACAGTGGTTTAAATGAAGCGGAGTAAACGTTGTGATCATGTGTCAAGATATTGGAGTGCCAAACTTCTTTGGAAAATATCAAGCTTCCTTGAGTGGGACTGGAGTAATACTCTTATAGAAATCGCTGGCTTTATACTGGTGGTGTGTATTCCAATCCGATTGCAACTGTGCCTTCACCGTCGAACGGAGATCCGTATAGAGAATACAAGGGCACAAGTTGCCAATTCGTGCTGCAGATTTAGCGGCTTCATCACAGACAGTGTTGCCAAGAATTCCACTGTGACCAGGAACGCAAAAGTTGCTGTGAGATTCCTTGAACGAACAATATGTACCTCTTCTAAAATTGCAAATATAAAATAGGCACCTTGGTAGCATGGAAGTTCAATATGGCATTATGGCAGCTTAAAGAGTCAGATAAAATTAGGATATTATCGTTACAGTTTGAATCACGAAGAAAACGAAGAACTTTACAGTTGAAAAGGCCTCGGCAGTGAAAACTGAGTATGCCGACGGTAATTTAAATTTCCTGGTCACGTTTCTGCTCGGAATAACAAACGCCGACCCTACCGATCTTTGAATGCCTTTAGATCCATCAATGTATACGTATAAGAATCCTTCACATTTCTCCGCAATGATAGACAAAAAGGAAGCGGGACCTAGGTGAGGCCCTTGTTTGTGGGATACCAAATCCACCGTCGGAGCTTAAAATTTACCGGCGAAGATGAACTGCAGGAATACTGGAGGAAGGTCGATGAGTAATAGAGATTTGTAAGGGTAAAACATTTTTGCAGAGAGTGCAAGCAAAGGTCAGGCTTTAGCAGTAAATCTCCATTATGGAAAATGTCAAGATATTTGAAGGAGAAGGAATTGTTAGAGAAGGATGTAAACTGAAGGAAAAACTGATTGGCAAGTTGCCGGCATCTTAACTGGCGAAGAGGGAAATGCTGCAAGCATTCAATGTAAGCATGAGTTTTGGATGCTAAAAGTTTGTTAATGTGAACTCGAGCTGCATTTCGGTAAATAGGAAATTCGCGATCTTACTAGATATAAATATAAGGTCCTTAAAACAAACGGGTCACCATCCCACCGAGTATCCCATAGCGCCTTCAATATATTAAAAACCTGAAAGGCCTTCGAACAGATCAGCTGAATATGGTTCTTCCACCGCAACTTCTGGTCTAATACTAGGGCAGAACTGAAATTTATATCTGAATCCTGGTCTATGAAAAGGGGGTTAAAGCGTCAAAAAATCAGTTTTCACTTTCGTGGCGAGTTAGATAGAAAACAGGACGCTTTTAAATGTGGCGAGCATCAGAAGTTCCTAATATTCTCCTAAGTGTACTCAAAATGCAGCTACATACGTTGCAGAAATGTATTTTACAAAAAATCAGCTGTTTTCTCGAATAAACAGTATCGCACCCAAAGACAGAGCCCTGAGAAAAACCTTGGCGCGCCCTTCTGTAAACCAACCAGTCTTAAAAGGAAATCTAAACGCCATCGTTCGGGCAGTAAATAAATTACAAAGATAAGCCGCTAGGAGTGGCGGAACATGTACAGCGGTTAGCCGGGAATATAAAAGTGGAAGATGAATTGCGTCGAAAGCTCCGTGTATATCGAAGAACGTCGAAATTAAAAACTTTTTGTCTACAAAACATCCATATATATATATCGGCAGTTAAATAAGCAAGGCAATCGATGGAGCTTCTCTTTGATCTGGCGGCAAAGAATTGGACTCCAATCACCAGAGAAGAAGGTTCTTGAGAACATTCGAATAATTTCCTAATGCGGGACGCAAGTGATTAGGTGGGTATGATTCAGCTACGAAAATACCTGTGCCTGATTTTTTAATCGGAATGACTACAAATTCTAACCAAGACTCTGGTATGCTGTTAGCCAGAAAAAGACGGTTAAAAATATGGCATAATGTTATCAAGGCGAAATCCGAGTGATGCTGAAGAACAGGATATGTGATTTTATCGGGCCCGGGTTTGGTGGATTGCTTATTCTTCAAAGCAAGCTGCAATTCATTTAAAATAAATTCCTCAGTGAGGAAGTGCCTTACATTAGATAGTGACGGAGGTAGATTAATATTAACTTCTGATTTAGTGGCTGCTTGTAAAGGGCTAATGTGGTCTGTGAAGGAATCCATCAATTGAATATCTACCTTCGAACGGTGATTGGAGGTATTAATGTCATTGAAGGCTCTAGCCATCTTCCATACTTGCGTCAAAGACGTATCCCTATTGAAAGCGCAACAGCAGTTTTGCTTGTCTGATGGTAAAACGCGTTTCGGCCTCGATTTTTTTAAAAGATAAATAATTAGATGTAGTTCTAGAGCGCCTAAACGAATAAAAGGTTTCATTCTACGATTACAGGCCGCGGAACAGTCCGCATTCCACCAAGGAGACTTGTAATGTTTCCCTTTGCTCTGATGTAACCCGCAAGTTAGTTTACGCAGAACATGTAATGTAAGGGCCAACTTGAGGTGTTCAAGATAACGATAATATAAATCGATAGGAGCCAGGTTACCTTGTAAAGTACTCAACTGAGAATCCAACTCTTTCATAAAAGCTATCCAATCAGCTTTCCGGTAATTCTAAATATGGGATGGAATATACTGTTGGGTCAAGAAAAGTTGATTGTATACATATATGCTAATTGGAAGGTGATCGCTACCTAAAGGCAAGTTGATGACTGACCAGTTCATGGAGGCGGCGAGATTTACAGAAGTAAGAGAAATGTCAACAGAGCTCTGGCCTTTCTTATCGGGGAGCCAACTGTAGTAAAAGTACCGTCATTGAGACAAACCAGATTCGTATTGTCCAGTATGTATTCCATTTCCTTCCCAGAACGGTCGGTGTAGTCATCATCTAAAAGATAGTGATGGAAATTGAAATCACCTCCGATAATGACATTCATCTCCTGAGAAAGTAAACGATATGTAGAAGAGCAATAAATAGATACGCTATATAAAGGGAAATTATTTATATTAATCTGGATGGTAACTGCATTGAGCGGGTGGTCCGGAAATGGATAGTCCAAAAAATTGTTGACGAGTCGATGGGAGATGTTGTTCTTAATGAAAATAGCACATCCTCCACATCCATCTTCACGGTCGTTTCGGTAACAACAAGGCAGGTATGGAGGATGTGCTATTTTCATTAAGAACAACATCTCCCATCAAGTCGTTAATAGTTTTTTGGACTATTCATTTTCGGACCTCTCGCTCAATGCAGTTATTAACTGGAAGGAAATTCTGAAAAAAATATAATGAGGAATTATCATAGCATTGTATAATTTAATTTTATGAAATTTGAGAAATTGGGAATATGAATGTAACGTATGTACTAGTACAAAGAATTTTAAAATTTACGTTGTTTCAAGAATAAATTCATAATTCATTTCTGCAACAATCATGTAAATAACATAAAATGCGAAACAGAAAATTTTCGAAATTTAAAAAAAAAATATATATTTCGAAGTTACACAATATTTTTGAGTGTTAATAATGAAGTTAAAATAACAGTGTTAGTAATATTCCATAAAAATGTGTATAATAAAGATAATGATTAATAATAATGGTAGGTTGGAAAAAAACCAGTTTAAATGACTAAATAAAATAAGATAATCAATAATTATTTTAAATAACGGCTTATTATTTAAGATAAAATTTGAACTAATTTGTAATGTTTTCAATTTATTAATATAGAATGCTTCGACAATTTAATATATATATTTTTTTTTCTAATTTTTTATTACAAGAGTCCGCGTTACAAGTGCATATCGTTGTTTCGTGTATTGTATCATGTTAATGCAGTTCTTACCGCTTTACGTTTGTATCTGTTGTGCGGGTTCCATTGATATTGTCGCTCATAATAAATAACTATCGGCTCGTTATCAGCTGCACATATCCTATCATAATGTTTTCACAATCTTCTTTTCTTGTTTTCTTTAGCCTTTTTTCAATATTTACTCATCCAGACTACTTATTGTATCCCACGGTACTACCCGCTCTTCACCGGGACGTAAAGTGCGAGAGTCTAGTTCAATAGAACGGGTAAAAGAATGATACGTATTTATATTTGAATGGACGTAAATTGAATTATCGTTACGTGCGTGAACTGACGATGATCTTTTTTTCACGCCGCGCTTCGTTAACGTCTCGCTTTCGGCCGGCGCGAAGAACAAGCGAGAACTGAACTCCGATCGACGCGACTTTTTTGCCTAAATCAATATATCTTAAAATTTACACAGCTCGATGTTTATGCTATCGCCGTTGTCCAACCGGACCCAGCTAGTGTAGTATTAAATGGAAGATAAACATTCTAATAATAATTAATTTGCGTTAAGGCTTTCCGTCCGTGAATGATAATAAGAAATTTTCATCTAGCCTGCGGGCCTCTAGTCCGGAAATTTTTAATGATTCCTTCTGCATAGCGCGTTGGCGCAACCTATTCATACACTTTTAGCTGTACCGATATAGGTTGTGAAACAAGCAATTATTATGTGCAACTCAGGTGTCCACACACAAGACTATATCTGGAACTAATTAGTAATCGTTTGATTTATCGATATACAAGTGCAGTCCCGTGTGTGTTTGCTGTGTACTGACCTAGCGCGCATATGATGTTGTACGTTGTGGTTTGCCATTGCCTTCCACTTGATTATTAGCGAATATTTTAATTTTAATTCTTTGTAATAAGTTCTGTCGTCGCCCGGGATTGAACCTGTGACCTCCGTAACGGAAGTCAAGTGTTCTAGCAATTAGGCTATCGCGACAACTCTTAATGGTTTACCTACATCAAATTACTCTGTTTTTGCTATCTTTTCTATGATTATGTTAATTTTCTTAATTTTTAAATAGATTTTTTTTGTTTTTTAAAAGTGGAATAGGCCCAGTGTTTGAAAAAAAAACGGTCTATTACGCTTGGTGATGCAGATGGCGTTGATTGGACAAGACTTTTTTTTTTTTTTTTTACAAGGACATTGGCCCGAGAAGAGGGGGAAGAATGAGCGGCGATATGGAGGATAGAAAAGACTCAAATGCTGGAATGACCGAGGGTGATGGCATGAAGAGAACAAAAGATGCACAATACAGAGTTGGAAGACCAATTGACGGAAGAGAATAGTAAAAGGAAGAACGTTTGGAAGCGATACAGGTGCACCCAAACAAAATGTGATTAACGTCACCTATAAAATTGTGAGAGGAAGGGTGTAGGGGACAGAGAGGAGAGGAAACTAGAGAGAAGTGAAATAAGGAAGCAAGGAGAAAATTGTGCCCAAAGCGTAGGCGACAGATTGCAGGAGAGTTGAACGTCGCATGGAGGGAAAATTGGAAAACCAGGGATAAGACGGTAAATTGAGATAAAAGGAATCCGGATTTGAGAATGAGGAGGAATACGAGTTTAACCATAGTTTGGAATGAACTGAAGTGGAGAGGAGATTAATATTATGAGATGAAAAAACGCTGAGAAATTCATCGGTAGAAGAGGATGAATGGGTGTTTTAGCCGAGTCGTTACCTTCGATTCCAGAATTCCCAGGAATCCGCAGTAGGTCAATTTGGACGGAGTGAGAAAGGAAAATGTTACGGATAAGGGGGGCGTATGAGAAGGATTACGTAATAAACAGAGAGAGAACGAAAAGAAGATGAAATGACTTGAAGGACACTGTGGGAATCTGATATAATAAGGAGTTCATGTGAAACTAGTGAAGAAGCAACTAAAAGGACGGCACGCAGGATAGCAATAGACTCGGCATAGAAAACTGAACAGAAGGAAGGAAGTTTGAAGGTTTTAGAATAATTTAAGGAAGGATAAAAGAAGGCCGAGCCAACTCCATTAGGTTCTTTGGAACCGTCAGTGAAGATCGAAAAATGATTAGGGAAAAGAGAGCCAAAGGTATTTAAAAACGCTGATTTGACAACATGATAAAGGAAAGGTTTGGTAGGGCAAGTTAAAAATAAGCAATTAATAGGATGTAGGAGTTTGGAAAAATTGAAAGAAAAGTATGGCAACTTGTCATATGAATAGATGTATGGAGAAAACTAAGAGAGACTGGTGGAAATGAGAGATAGTATTGAAGTTTTGTTGATGGAAAATTGCCAGTTGCGGTGGATATAAGAATAGGAATTAACAAGGGAAGAAGAAGAAATAGGAAGACGTTTGATTAAAAAGCGGTAACAACCTAGATAGGATCTTCGAACGAAAAGAGGAGGGATGAGTGATTCGGCATGTAAAGCGGAGATAGGAGTAGACTTCCTAGCTGCCAGACAGAGTCGAAGACAAACATTTTTGACACGGTCGAATTTGGAGAGGAAGAATCTGGAGAAATTTCCATAGATAAAACAACAATAATAGAGGGTAGAACGAATAAAGGATTTTTGAAGCATTAGTAGAATGCATGGGTTTCAATTAGTGTGGAAAAGAGACTATAAGGTTGAGCCTTTTGAGGGAAGACAGGTAGAGATGGTTGATGTGATTATGGAACGAAAGGCGACTGTTCAGAAAAATACCTAAATAGCGGAAAGAGGAAGAAAGAGGGATCGCATCGTTATTTATGACGAGACTAATTAGGAAGGGATCAAAAGGACGGAGAGTAAACACAACAGCAGAGGATTTAGTAGATGAAATTGAAAGATGGATGTCTGATAGAGAATTTTCTAATGATGTTAAAGAATTTTGGACCTGGGAGCTAGCGACCGAAATATGCCGATGGGAGGAGTAGATGAGGAGATCATCGGCGTAAAAAAGGGAAGGTGAACTTAGAGGAATGGAAGCAATATTGATGAAGTAGATGTTGAACAGAGTTGGGCTAATATAGGAGAGCCTTGTGGCAATCTACGGAATACTAACCTAGTGTAGGTCCCAAAAGGAGTTGAAAGAATAACAGTTCTACATTTCAAGAGATTACTAATGAGGAAAGAGAAGCGAGCCGCTATATTAAAAGAAAGCATTATATCAAACAAAGTAGGGAGGTGGACATTGTCGAAAGCCGCATTGATGTCAGCAAAAGAAGCAATAAGAAATTATTTACGGATTAATGCCGAGTAGACGTCTACCAAAAACGACAGAACGAAAACCATACATGTTGTTAGGCAGTAAATCATGTTCAAGCCATCGAACAAGACGTCTGTTAATTAAGCTTTCGAAAAACTTTCTAACGCAAGAAACAAGAGAAATTGGACGAAGAGCTGAAGAGTTAAGCTTTAGGATCGGGATGGTGATGAAGGTATTCCAAGAAGAAGGAGTAGAGCAGGAACGAAGAAAGGAGTTAAATAAGTTCAAAAGAGGGACTGAAGAGAGTACTCAAAGAGGTTTTTGGGACTGGGAAAGGAAATTCCATCTTTTCCAGGAGAGGAATTTTCAGAATTACGTAAGGATGCTTCCAGTTCTGTAAAAGTAAATGTAGAAACCAAAAAAATGTGAGGAGGTGAAATCGGACCATATGAGACAGGATTCTTAAAAGCTTGGAACCTAACTGGGAACTATAGAATTCAAAAAAGTGATGAGACAAAACTTCCAATGGTTGAAAGTTTTTGTTTTATTCGAAAAAACATTGTGATATTTTTTTTTCTTTTAGTCGCGCCGCGACAAACTGCGGATACGGGGCATCTCTGTATATATATTGTCATAAGCCTACAGTGAGTAACGTGAATAAAATATTGATTTTGTGTTTGGAATTCTGGCTTTACTATGCTGTGGGAAATGAAAAACATAGATTAAATTTTATATTCCTTATTTTATTTATTATCGATCAACACATCATAGTATTTCGTATATAATTCTCTCGTAATGTTCGAACCGAGTAAAGTAAAGTAGCTGATTAAATGGTTCGAACGGTTGGGAAGTTGGAATATAATTCCGATGCCGTACCAACACAATTAAAATAACGTAAAATTAACTAAGGCTAGACGCGGATACACTGCCCGACTAAAGCGACGTAATTTTGCCAAAAATTACGCGTATGATAAGTATGGTGTGTCGATGCGACTGGTCGGGCAGTACCAACAGCTGATCGACTACCTGGGTTTTCGCGAGTCTTTCGTTCGTTCGTCAATTAGTTAGTATCCGTTTTGCTCTAAAAGAGTTATCGTAATTGAAGCGTTGCGTGGTCAGCGGACCCGCATCAATTTTTAAATTAAATTATTTGTCCGTCGACATAATAATTAATACGTGTGAAGAATTTTTAATATTTTTATATTTGCGTTGTTTATCTGTTAAATGTGTCGATCACCTGCTTTTGTTCCGAAGTACTCTAGTCACCGACGCGTGGTCTAATTGTGTATGAATATATCTTTTTATTAATAATTTGAATTTATTCGCATCTATTACGTGACACATAACACGAGCCTCCAGGCGTGGTTGATAGTCCGGAGGACAGGGCAACCCGAGCCGCTGTGCGATAGCTATTTGTTTAGCTTGGGTGGTTTCTCCGTCCTTTTATTGATCTAATCGTGAAACTGGAGGAGTTTGGAGAAGCCAGAGTCACGTGACATAAGAATTGAGTATACAATAAATTGGCACCCAAACAGGGACACGATTTGTCCAGAAAAGACCCCTGATAAAGAAAACATTACGAAAGAAAATTTTGGTCTCCGATCAAACGGAGTGGCGCCCGATACAACCAGTTCATCTCATAGTTAGTCACAAAACATTGTATTAAATTTGTCACTGGGCCACTCGTGGAAGACGCGGTGCAGTAAGTCTATAAAAAAAAAAAAAAAAAAAAAAATAGTTATTTGTTGTTTTGTGTGTCGATGTATTATAATTATTAATCGTTGTTTTGTCGTATTTGTAAGCATTCGCATTACTAGTCAACATCAATTTTGATATTTTTTTACTAGTCAAAAAAAAAAAAAGTATTAGCGTATATTTGTAGAAATTATTAAAATTAGCGGAATAATCATATTACTAGATAAAAAAAAAAAAAAAAAAATAAATAAATAAATAAAATTAATAATGAGCTATAACAACATAAATATACAAAGAGGTACCGAGTTTCCGGAAATGTCGGATATCGAATTAGATGTTCCGACAACTTCCACGCCGGAACCAAATCGCGAGACTCCTACAAGAAGGCAGTCTATAAAAAAAGAATTAGCGGAATCTCGCGTGGAATGTATGATGAGGTTACTACTGGATCTGAAGGACTCAAGTGAGAAAAACTTGAGATCGAGTGAAAAATATTTTACAGATATTAGAGATTCGATTGATGGAATAAGACTGCCGAATGAGAAAACTTGGAAAGAAATAAATTAGTTGAAAGAGGATATTAGAGAAACCTGCAGTACTTTAGAGCTCAGAGTTGCGGAGGAGCAGGCGGAGCTGGACATGGAAATAGTGTTTAGTGCGAAGAGAATAGACGCGGATATCTCGATCTTGAATTCGGAGGTTGAGAACAAATTAGAGAAAGAGGAAGATGAGAAAGATGAGAATAAAAGACGAATCAACATCAATGTGAATAATGATAATAATGTTAACAGCAACACTGATAGTAATAATTATGGAAAAAATACTATTAAGAAAGATAAAAATAATAACAGCTATAACAGTATAAATAATAGAAAAAGTTTTGGATCAGTTAGCATTGATACAAATATTAATAATAAGAAAGCGGAAAATTATTATTATCGGAGGACTAAAAATAATTATAAAAATAATAAGAAAAAGAATAATAAAGGAAATATTAAGAATAACAATCAGAATAACGAAAAACAGAATATGAGTCGTAAAAATGAGCTGAATATTATTAAAAATAAAAATAAAAACAAAAATAGACATAAAGGTAAAATGAATAATAATAAGTTGTATCATAAATATTTAAATAGCAGCCATATAAAAAACGCAATTAGATCGGTACATCGGTCGTATATGATTTTTCAATCGTGTCGATCTTGTACGGTTTTCCGGTCGTGGAAGTACCACAGAAAGAGATCTATTGGCTTGCTTAATACCGATTATTTAAACGCTGTGTTTAGTTTTATTTTAAGTGTTTACATTACGTTATTATTGCGTTATTTTTGTAAAAAAAAAAAATATAAAAATAAAAAAAAAAAAAAAATGTATATATTTTTTGAAATTTTTCACGAGCTCGTGACTGTTTTCATCGTAACTTGTAGTCTGTAAATGTGATATATTGGTAGTGAAAACGTTTCTGAAATTACTTTTTACCTCAATTGTGAGCTGATAACGTTTATCAATCAATTAAGTAGCGCTATCTATGGTTTATTATTATTATTACAGTGTCTTATATAGATATGTTGATGGCGTTCTAATCAATTAGGTAGATTCATAGGTATGTGAATAGCGATGTGCGTGTACGAATGTTTTTATTATATACTTGGAAAGTTGCATTTATAAATAAAAAAATAATAAAATAAAAAATACGTATAAAAAAAAAAGAAAAAAAAAATCATATATTTTGCGAAATTGGAGAAAAACGAGTTTAGCGAGAACTGAGGTAGAGATCGGATCCTATTAGCGGCGAATAGGTCTGACTTAATATGATTCAAGATCTTACGAGTCCTGAATCATATTAAGGGGGGGGGGGCAGCTGTCATAAGCCTACAGTGAGTAACGTGAATAAAATATTGATTTTGTGTTTGGAATTCTGGCTTTACTATGCTGTGGAAAATGAAAAACATAGATTAAATTTTATATTCCTTATTTTATTTATTATCGATCAACACAGCATAGTATTTCGTATATATTTCTCTCGTAATGTTCGAACCGAGTAAAGTAAAGTAGCTGATTAAATGGTTCGAACGGTTGGGAAGTTGGAATATAATTCCGATGCCGTACCAACACAATTAAAATAACGTAAAATTAACTAAGGCTAGACGCGGATACACTGCCCGACTAAAGCGACGTAATTTTGCCAAAAATTACGCGTATGATAAGTATGGTGTGTCGATGCGACTGGTCGGGCAGTACCAACAGCTGATCGACTACCTGGGTTTTCGCGAGTCTTTCGTTCGTTCGTCAATTAGTTAGTATCCGTTTTGCTCTAAAAGAGTTATCGTAATTGAAGCGTTGCGTGGTCAGCGGACCCGCATCAATTTTTAAATTAAATTATTTGTCCGTCGACATAATAATTAATACGTGTGAAGAATTTTTAATATTTTTATATTTGCGTTGTTTATCTGTTAAATGTGTCGATCACCTGCTTTTGTTCCGAAGTACTCTAGTCACCGACGCGTGGTCTAATTGTGTATGAATATATCTTTTTATTAATAATTTGAATTTATTCGCATCTATTACGTGACACATAACACGAGCCTCCAGGCGTGGTTGATAGTCCGGAGGACAGGGCAACCCGAGCCGCTTTGCGATAGCTATTTGTTTAGCTTGGGTGGTTTCTCCGTCCTTTTATTGATCTAATCGTGAAACTGGAGGAGTTTGGAGAAGCCAGATTCACGTGACATAAGAATTGTGTATACGATAATATATATATAAAATTCTGCCCTTCGGGCCCCGCAAAAGGGCGAGTTTCCTTGACACGCAATTTTTTTTCCCCTAAAATTATTTTAAAAAAATCAAAAAGAGATCTTAGCAATTGTACAACTCTTTATTAATTTTCCTTCTATGCGTCGTTCCGACCTCTCTGCGATTGGAGCATAGTTTTCTTCCTTCCTGGCTGTTCCGTTAGTCTCTTGTGCCTTCTCCTTATCGTCCATTACACCCTCCCACAATCAATTTATTTGTGATCCCGATCATATAATGTTCAGTTGTTCGTTGCTTTCAACTGAACAAGCTTCTTTTTACCCCTTGCTCTTAAAAACCGGTATTCCCGCTCCATACTATGCTTCATTCATTCTTTCCCTTTCTTCTCCTTCGGTTATTCTAACTCTTGATTTCATTCTATCGGTTATCTCTGATTGTGTAAGGATCTGAGTCTCTCTTACCCCTCTGTTCCGCTGTTCTTAGACCAATATCCATGTTGACGAACCCATTAAAAAAAAAAAATTGTACAACTCAGCATTTAAGTAACGCCATTGGACAAAAAATGTGGTATACCCAGGCGGAGAATGACATAGTCATTAATTAATTTATATATATATATATATATATATATATATATATATATATATATATATCGATTTACCATTATTATTAATCGCTACTTTTATAACAGACCTTTGTATATCCTTACCAGTATTCTAACTTTATTATTAAAAATATGAATGTAGTTCATGTTACTCCGAAGCATGCCAGTTCTGTCAATTTTGTGAATTATTAATTTTTGGTCTCACATATTTATTGTTTATGTGATTTGTACTATTTGTTTTCACTGTATGCGAAATACATTTTTTAACTTCAAGAGATATATGTAGAATTTATTGGATCAAAAAAAAAATTTAGTTTGAGTAATTTAAATTTAAAACTTAGAAGCGATTTTTCTATTAAAACGATTAGTTCAACGGCACTTTTATTTTAAACTGTAATGAAAATGTTGCGGTATTTTCTCAGGAAGATCCGGCATGTCTCTGTTATGAATTGGTTAAGAAAAAAAGATTAAAGTCTTTAATGTTTAATCATGTAAACAGAGTACTAAGTTGAATACTCCTCTTATCTTACCTCATTACCGGTAATGAAACGTTTACATGAAATGTAAACAGAAAATTTCAAGATGTGTTTAAATTTTATTTGTACGCTTATCGGAGATTATTAAAAATACCTTGGCCTGATTTTGCAACAAACGTATCAGTCTTAACAAAAGTAAATGAAGAAAATAAAACGATAGTTGAAAATATTAAGCACCGAAAGCTGAAATACATAGCACATAAAATCCGGGAAAACGGTGTTTTCATGTTGGCATTGCAAGGACGAGTTCAGGGAAAACCCATTAAAGGAAGAAGAAGATTGGAGCTAGCAATTTCGAATGCACCAACCAACTTTCCATGCAAAAGTATACAAGACACGATTAGATACGCCAGGAATCGAAGAATATAGAGATGTACGCAACCTCTTGAGGCAAGAGATGCGACCCCGACGACGACGACGACGACGCTTTATATTAAAAACTATTTTCTTAAGACTAGAAAAATAAAAGAAAAAAGGTAATAATAATTATGTTGGTGAATACGGTAATAGTTAATACGTACGAAATATCTTAATTTATTGGAAATAAAATCGCGTTTAATTTATTTTGAACTATTTTCCATTGATAATACAATATTATACAATAAAGTACGTGCTTCGGAATCTGGAAATTCTCGTAGGTGAATTATCGCTTTACTTAAATAATATTCCACTAAATTTGCAGTTAATTTAAAACTCGGGCCACATTGTATTTCATTGTATATCTGTAACATAATTTTTGAACATCATTCGACGATATCGAAAACTAAATAATTATTAAAGTAATACAAGGTAGACATGGGCGTAGCTAGAGAGGAGCAACACTGCCCACCCTAGAAATCGTGTAAATGCTACACGGTGAAAAATTTGAAAAGTGTAAAAGTACAATGTACTTCGAAATTGATACCGTAATTATCACAATAATTTCCTATGTACATGCAGGCCATTTGACAACGTTTTGCACACTATTCTACTCGTACTGCAGCAGCGGTAGAGTAAGTAGACATCAGATTATTTAAAAGCTCTCTCGGTGACTACTTTCAAACCGTATTTACTTAACGTCGAAGTAAGTTGCATCGTCTGAACGTAGTTACTAAGAGAACTTTGAAATAATTGAAAGCTAGCACTGTTAGATATTCTGTGTGACTATATATATATACGCATATATATGTAAGTGCAGGCGTCGATCAGCACTTGAAAAACACAGAAAATTGAAACTTATAATCAGTAAAGTATATTATAATAAATTGTATCTGATTTTGAAGTATTTTGGTTCTTTAGTACTGATTTACATAGTATTTGAAAATTAAATGATGTGCAAATAAAGTCCTTTTTTGAAATAATAAGCTGTTATTTATTTCGGTTATGTATTTATTTAAGTCATTAATTTTATATCAACTTTTTCATATAATAAGATTATATGTGTGCACATATATATACACATAGATACATATATATATATATACTCGTATATTCAGCTGGTCAGCTATTTCAGAAGTCGAAAAAGAAAATCTGCCAAGTAATTTTATGTTAAAAAAAACAAAAAACAAAAAAAACAACTGATTTTAGATTTTTTTTTTCGTTTCGATACCCCCTTTGGGCACGTCAGCTAAGGACCAACACCCAGAAACAACAAGAAAGAAAAGAGCCGCTAGTTAAATTTTGATTCGGTTAGATATGGACAATATAAAGGAACTAACGGATGAAATAATGGATGGCGAGGAGAAGGACAAAATATAAGATGCACAATAAAGAGCGGGGAGCTTGAGTTTCGGTAGACAAGAATATAGAATACAACGTTCAACAGAAAGGAATGGACATTCAAAAAAGATGTGTGATTGGCGTTGTAAATCGCCGATTCATTTGGGTGGAGAGGAGACATGGGAAAAGCGAAAACGAGGGAAAAAAGAGCGGTATGGCCAAAACGCAAGCGAATCACAAAAATGACAACAGAACGGGGAAGTGAAGGAAACTCAAAGAACCAAGGATTAGAAGGAAGAATAGGTTGTACAGACAGATAAAAGGATTGATCGTTACGAAAGGAGGAAAGGTAAATATCTGACCAAAGTTTGAGATGAAATTTAGTACATAGGGAATTCAAGTTGGAGGATGGATTTTTTTTAAAGAAAGAGATTTTAGATTTTAACTGTTGAGTTGTTTATTCGAATTTCGAAGTTAATTTAAACAAAACATAGTTTCATTGAAAATAAACTGTTATAATTAATACCTCAAAGGTGTATTGCCTACTAGTTTTAATCATTTTAAACTAATTTATCTAACTGTTTTTAATTTTTTATTTGCAGCATATTATGTTTTTCATTAACAAATGGTGTGTAATGTTTTAAAAATAACTTGTAAGTTTATCTACTTCAGTAATCGTTATTTTTCACAATTTTATAAATCTCTCTATATCATTGTAACAGCAGTTAATAATATATACTTCACGAAAAGGGCGATACAATTTTACCTTTTGATAATTTACGTTTTCATGGTTTTCAATAGTTTTTTGGATTTCTTCGCTCATTGATGGATCGTATTGCAAGTGTAACATGACTGGTGCTGATGTTAAGTCGAATTTGTCGATCGTGTGATTATGCGGTAACTTTGTGAAATACATTAATTCGGACTGCGCCTAGCAATCGAAATGTAAACATTGTAACAAATTTAACATTATTTAAAGTATAAGCCGGAACTGTTTTGGTTTAAATCAGTTTTATTCGAACAGTGTGTTAATTTACTGAATACATTAAAATAAATCAAATAAAATAATAAATTATTGGAGAGCGCGCTAGAGTCAAGAAAGTCTCCGATGGTAAAAAAAAGACAGACTGATTAAATTATTGTTTTCGCGATTCGTTGTTAAAAATTAATTTCCGATAGTTAATTTAAATAAATCCCCTCGTTATTCATTGAATCCTCGGATCCGGATCGATAATTGAACCAAATAATGTCAGGTCACCGTGAACAACAGTGATACATGTCACTTTATTCAGTTATTTATTATTTTTAATTTGCCGTTTGTATGTTTAATAAATGTGTTTTTATGGCGGCCGATCGACAAGAAAGATCTTTATCAGTAAATTTGTAACATATAATTGAAATCGTTTAAAGTCTTTTTTTTTTTTTTTTTGGTAATTCAAATAATAATAATAATAATCATAAAAAAAATATATACATATATATATATATATATATATTAATAATTAGGGGTTAAATCCGCAGTTGTAATAATCCAATCGTGGTTGGCATGTCTGTGGAACAAAATCAATAATGATTTCAACATCCCGATTCTTGTAATACGTAATTTTCATCCACACAGTGTTCGTTAAATAAAACTTGTCGTCCTCAAAGAACTACCGAATTCTTTACTCTAAAAGAGATATTTAAATGTATCCATAGTGTGACTAGATAACATCACTGGTGAAATTATCTTACACTTACCAAGGAGATCGCTGATAATGCTACATTTTTAATGGAATATTGCAAACGGGATACTTCCGCAAGACTTGGAAAAAATCTGTAATAATTATGCTGTACAAACCAGGAAAGCCGCATATCGAAGTATCTTCATATAAACCTATTAGTCTACTCAGCTCGTTATCCGAGGTTTTAGATAAATTCGTACAACGAATATATCGTATATATCCGATTATAAGCAGCAATGATATTAACCAAACCACCAGTTTGGTTTTTGCGCCGAGCATTCCATGATACAGCAGTGCCATAGGTTTTGGTTGATGCGATTTCCTCAATGCTAGAAAAAAAAGAAATATGTTCTGCTGTTTTTTTGCACGTTGCCCAGGGCTTTGTCAAAGTGTGTTGAAGCAATTTCTTCCCATACTATTTCAATCATATCTGACCGATAGAACATTTCTTGTCAAAATCAATAATTCCTTTTCGGAAGAGCATAAAGTTTTATCATCAGTACCGCGAGGTAGTCTATTGGAGGACCTCTATTATATTCTATCTACAATTTACCAGTTTGTAATTAAATAATATGATCAACATTCGCCGATGATAGAGACATTATTGCATAAAATAAGGATGAGACGCACGCAAATATTTCCGTTCAGAGAAGTCAGTTGAATAGAACAATGGAGAATAGTTTTTAATCCAGACAAATGTCGACACATTATATGTTCAACGATAAAAATTAATAATAAAGTAATTCCACAAGTTTATCTTGTACGGTACCTCGGAATGTACCTGAACCGAAACCCTCATGTGGCACAAACTCGACAGGCCGTCACTGCTCACGCTAGATTATTGCATCCATTATTGGGATGCAGGTCGGCATTGAACTTAAACACAAAAAGACGTATTTATTTAACTATGATAGCGCCAATTTGGCGCTATCGTTTAAAATTATGTGGTTCCACTTGTAGAAGTTAATAGGGTTCACAGCTGCAGCAGTCGAGGATACTTCGCACAATCACGTCTGTACCGTTTTACATCTCCAACGTATACATAATTTTTTAAACGTTCAATTTGTTCGAGAGACTTATATTCACCTGTATCGAAAATTATTCGATAAATTCCATCATAGCAGTAATCCCCGCATCAACAGAATGTATTCATCTGGACTTCGAGATAATCCGCCTAGACGACTGAGAAAGAAGTGGTGCCGGGACGCTGTTCCAATTATCTAACAGCTGGAAAAGTTCACACACGATGTATCGTTTTTTCCAACATTTTACTCGTAGTTCTTCGTTTTCAGTTAGTACATGCATATATTTAGTTATCATATTTACAGATTTATTTTATCTCAATTTAGTATCTCATTCGGGATAATAAATTCATATTAAATTTAAGTTAAGATTACTGTTGTTTATGGTAATATTACCGGTACAATAAAAAGAAGAAAAAAATTGGCGAATTAGTGCTTCCAAAAATCCAACAACGCAGATACACTTAATTTCTAATCAGACAATTCCATTGTATTACTCCTCTAATATTAATCACTTTTATATATATATATATATATATATATATATATATATATATATATATATCTATTTTAATTTTTTCAAATTTCGAAAACAAAAAAAAAAAAAATCTATTGGTAACACTGAAAAAGCGAAAAAAGTATATTTTTCTGTTTTCAATGAAGATTTAACAAACAAACTTAATATAAAGAAAACAGATCTAATATATGTTCCTAAAAAAAAACATAATAAGCATAAAAAGTAAAAATGATGATCTCGAAAACGTTCTTAATGATAAGTAGGGGAAGGAGGAGCACGTTGTTACAATTTTTAGATAATTGTCAATATGACAAAGCCTATCATATAATTTATACATTTGATTGTCTGGTAAAATATGACTGAAAAATTATTAAAATTTACGTTATTTTTTCACAATGGGCAATTTAAGTAAAAAAGTTGATTTTAACAACTTGCCCCTGATTTGGGGCTAGTTGTTACGGTAGATAAGTAAATAAAATCATCAAAGATAAATCAAAATGTAATCTTTATTTTTAAACGTTATAAACAAAAAGAAACATTTTAAACAATTTTATAATAATAATCTGTAATTATAAGTATCTATTTCTTAATTTTTAAACTATTTAACAGTAAAATCAAATTACTATGGCAGTAAGTTTCTTCAATCTTAAGCAAAACAACGTTTTTATTACTACAATTAAAAATAAACTTCGTCTGCTACAAACAACTTTCTGTAGATAATTAATAACTTTTAGTTATTTTAATCAATATGGGGCACTTTTATTAAACTAAAAAACTTTAGATTCTAATATTAATAAGGCGTTTATTACTATTTAAATGAGATAGAATAGGATAGAAAAAAATATATACTCATTTTTAAAGAGGCAGGTGTAACAATATCACATACAAAAGTATTAAATCAGTCTTCATCACAATTGCGATTAATGCAAATAAATGAGTAAACGTTTCCCGTTACATGTTTGACATGGGCCCACATTTTGCATTCTATACATTCTACCCACTCTTCTTTTTTAGAAGTGCTGTAACTTTCGCTACACACTAAACAATCCCCATTCATCAGTATCAGAGTCTGAATCTGAATCCAATATTTTTTTCTTCACCTTATCTTTTCCTTCTTTAGCCATTTTCGAAACATGTAACAACTTACCCCAAAAATTTGTAACTACGTGCCCCATAGCGCGATTTTTTAAATATATCGAAGTCACCATTTTAATGGATATCGCTAGCAGAAAAGAACAATATTGCAAATTAAAAGTAGATACTATTAAGAAAGTTCGAGCATTAAAAAGTTGTGAAAATAAAAAAAATATACATCAGAAATCAAAGATTTCATAAAGAAGTTTTTTACATACTTGGCCGAAATTGAGGCACATGCCTACAACCTGTCAGCACGCCGCTCGGCGGGTCATTGGTCGTTCTTATGTAATGCACGATGTTGTTATTAGGAATCAAATGAGTCCAATACTATGCACTACTAGAGAGTTCTAAATCCCGGTAAAAATAACTACTTACCCCTGTAACAACGTGCCCCTCCCACCGCTACTCGTATCTATTTAGTTCATATCGTTTGTTACGATGTTTTTAATTCGCTTTTATATTGTATACGACAGCAAGAAAATCCAAAAGTTATTTAATGACTTATACGCGTGTGTTGCCCGTGTTCATTTTCGGGGGAGCTGAAGTCGGAATGAAATATTCAAATTTTTTTGTACAGTAATTGGTTAGTATGCATACTAGTAGTGGAAGCGAGAATGTTTGTACAGTTATTGAACTAATTGCCGGAAGAAAACGTTGTGTAGTAATATTGCATTTGAATTGTAAAATTACACAAATAAGAAATAATAATTCAGTTGCGCGGGAATATTTCATTTGTCAAAAAAGTTACAGCAAAAAACTAAATAAACCGCACTGATATGTTGCGCACTTCCTGAGAACGTATTTTAAACTTACCTTCGAAGCGAGTGCAACATTTTCGCCGAATTTCGAAGCGTGTTTTTGAATATCTTCCTCGAAATTGCTAAGTATCGTAGTAGCCCTGCAAGACTGCGCCAGTAAATAAGCTGTGTGTTGAATGTTTCTTTGTTCCCAGTCCTGAATGGCGGGATTTTGTAATGCCGAATGGATGTTTTCTTCGGAATTGGATGCGGTGTTATCGAATCTCGGCGGCAATGAGCCAAAAAATTCTTCTTCCATCATATTTCGGAAGGCATTACTTATCATTTCAAATACCTTCAAATTATTCATATCGAGAATAAAAATTTCGTGGCTGAACTGTATTTGCGTACAGGTGGGGTAACATGTTATTGGGTTTTTATGCGACTTTGCAGTGCTTCTTTCAGAAAGGAAAATTATTATTATCGTTATTGTAATTGTTATTGTTTTTTTTTATTTATTATTGTTGTTATTATTATTGTTTAGTTGTTTACTTCAGACGAATAAATAGAATGTTCTTCCGCATTATTTGTATAGTTTAATATTTCGTTTTTTCTAAAATATGCTACGAATTAAATGAAATGATTTGATTTCTGCGGTTCACATCATTTTTTGGTGCAAGTAACACAACATCGATCTATAGTTAAGAAATTCACTTTTAACGGACAAGTAGCAAATGCTTCATTTAATTTTTAGTTTCTTGGGCACAAAATGATTGATGGGGAATTTTATAGAAATCTATCTAATGTTATATAAAAAATTTTTCGCATGAGTAGGGAAAAAGCAACAAAATTGACTAAATGGAGTGCTTTTACTGAAATAATTTTCCGTTAAAAGTTGGTTTTGCTAATATAATATCAATCAATAATATATACCATTATTAGCTAAAAATTAAAATACCAGTATCAGAAATTCATATTATTATGGTAGATAGTGAAATTCGAACGTACTGTGCAGTTTAAAAGATTCTTTTATCAGATTTTTGTATGAGTGATACAAACGATCCCTTCATCTAGTTAAGGATTCAGTTCTTAAAACGGTAGTGGTGCTGAAGTAATCAGGAAATACCGATTCTGTCGAAAACTAACCAAAGTATTTTATTCAGAAGGCAAAAACTAGTCCCATTTCCTGTACCAGAGCTCAACGGCTAATCCCAGTTTCCTTTAGTTCTCTAAATTTCTTCCAAATCCCCGTTTCCCTGTTTTCTACGCTCCCAATAATCCGAACGAATTTTCACGATCTAACCCGAAATTTCTCTCCCGCGGTCTTGAAACTGGCCAAAGTCCGAAGCTTCCTTAGAATGTAGTCAACCGGTAATCCAAACACACGCCTCGGGGAAGGGCTTTAAACCCTTGCCCTCTACGTTGAATCCTTCCGGTTATCCAAAAACCATTTTAAAAATGAATCGATAATTTATATCTGTAGCTCGAAACTATCCTCTGCCCTTTCCGCTGGTTTTACCGACCATACGTTCTATTTTTCCGAGTATGCGACTGTCACGAAAGTGCATTATCAATTCCCATTTACGTATCCGCCACTACGATAGTCGCCGCAAAAGCGCACCATCCATTTGTGTGTTGCTATGCCGCGCTGGTTTCCCTATCGTTCATAATTTTTTTTATTTCTCCCGTGTCTACCGATCGCTGCAGAAGCGTAGCCACCGTCGGCCGACACCTATATTTCATCGACGATTATTGTATATTATTGGCAGATTATTTTTCAAAATGTCTTCTAAAAAATTTTCCCGATCGTACGTAATTTTTAAAATTTTTTTTGACGGTTCTAAAAATTAAATCGTCGATCGCTCAATCTGCTGCGGAAGGAAACCATCTCCATTCCCACACATACATTCGCTGCAGCGTCACCCATTGTGAAAATGTGCCGTATGTTTCCATGCACACACGTTTCTGGGTGTGCTCTGTCTTATATGTTATCGTAATATGAGTTTTAAAAATTAAACGAGTATATTTTTATTTTCCTGCTTCCAAAAAATGTTTCCGATAATGATACACTTTATTTATCGATTACAAGTCCGCCCAAGCCTACAATCACACATTACTCTAACGACTATAATGTATTTTATTTATTTCGATCATGTTCACCAAAGCTCCGAATGGCGCCGCCGTCGTTTCTTTATCATTTACGATTTTCATTATTATTTTTCTTTTTACATCCGCCATTAATCATCCTGTTTGCTTCAGAAGCGTAGCCACCATATATTTTCCCATCGTTCATAATATTTATTTTTTATTTTTCAGAGTTCACCAAAGCCCTGATCGTCACAGAAATGTAGCCATCGTACACGCGTACGCTCTGCATATTATGAAGCAATTTTTTGTTTAATTATTTTTTTATGTTGTTTTAGTTTTTTTTTATTTTTCCATGCATGTTAGTGTCATCGAAACCGCTACATCTACAAAAGCGCACTCCGTTCGCTGCCGGTAAAGTAATCACCGCATGTCTTCAAAAAATTTCAACGGTAGGTATTCAAGATTAATTCAGATATACACTATCCCGATACCAAAAAATTAATTTAACTTCTCTCGCCTCCCTTTTTACCTATCGTACGTAACATCTTTTCAAAACTCTATTATTCCCGCAGAATCATGCAAACGTCTACTGTCAGTTCTTACACACATTGTACGTGTCATGTAATAAGTTATAAATTTTCAAAATTAATTTAAAAATACTATCCCTCAGATATTTCGTCATGTTATAAAATTAACATCCAAAGCCCAAAATTAATAACCCTTCAATCCTTTTTACCGACTGTGAGTAATAATTTTTTTATTTTTTTCCGAATCTGCCCAAGTCTCCAATCACACATCACCACCATCCGTTTCCTTACCGATTATAATAGGGTTAATTTATTTTTTCCAACATCGTCTGAGCCTCCGAACTCACACCACAGACGCAGTCATCGCTAGTTTCCCTACCGTACACAATATTTATTTATTTATTTATTTATTTTTTAGAATTCGCTGGCCGTACCGAACGCTACGGAAATGTAGTCACCATCGCCGCCATTTGTTTCCGATCGTTCGTAACATTTATTTTTATTTTCTCCAGGTCACTAAAGCCCCGATCGTTCGCGGAAGCGTACCATCCGCACATACACACACGTGCGCCAAAGTCGCCATATATATTTAAAATTTTTAATTATCGACCTTTTAATTATTTTTCATAAAATCACCAAACTTCTAACCCTTTGTACTCTATCTGTCCCCTAATCGAATGTCTGTTTTTCAGAAAGTAATACAAGTTTACATCGGAAAATTATTTTTAATATTAATCATGTCAATATCTATCATTTTAATCATTGAATCAATTAATTAAAGTAGGAATGGATGCGTATGCATCTCCTTCTCTCACACTGTTGATACAAATATTTTCAGTCGTACACTTACGTTCTTATCGGAAGTCGATGGTGCGCTTTTGCGGTGTCAATCGTGGCGGCGGTTGTGTTAGCGTGTGTGTGAAAATGAATGGTGCGCTTTTACGACGAATATTGTGACAGTGGATGCGTGGGTGGGAATGGACGATGCGCTTTCATGGCGGCTGCGTCTATGGAACACTCGGAAAAATATAACGTCGGTAAAATCGGTGGAAGGGTCAGAGGGTAGCTTCAGGCTACAGATATAAATTATTGATTAATTTTTAAAATGGTTTGGATAACCGGAAGGGTTCAACCTGAGAGGTAAGGGTTGGGGGCTCTTTCCCCGGGGCGTGAGTTGGATTACCGGTTGGCTACATTCTAAGGAGGTTTCGGACTTGGACCAGTTTCAGGATTTCGGAAGGAATTTCGGGTTAGATTTTAAGCATTTGTTTGGATTATTGCAAGTAAGAGAACAGGGAATTGGGAATTTTTTTTGGCGAACTGAGAGAAATTAGAGTTAGTTTTTGAGCTCTGGTGCAGGAAAATAGGATTAGTTTTTGCCTCTTGAATAAAATACTTGGGTTAGTTCTTTTGGGCTGAATTTCTCACATGCTAGAATTAGTATTTCCTGACCATTTACTGTTCAAAGGATTAGATTGCAAAAAAAAGTTTAATAGTTAATGGCCGAGTGACGTTTAGACTGTATGGAAAATATTTACTGTCTCGGTAATATTTATGCCGTAAAGTAAACATCAGAAAATTACTCTATTCAGCAGTGACAAATTGTCTGTCTTCGAGGGTTAAAAAACCGGACAATTCCTCTTTGCCAACAAATTTTGTCCTCGACATTCCGGTGTAGATTAGTTGTTGTAGTCCCGCGGTAGACCGGTTTAACCAGAGAATCGAGAAAAATTATCGCCTATTCCTTGTGCTGTTGGGAATTAAAAATGTGCATCACGTGGAGAGTTTATTATTTAATTTTTTATTTGGCGTTGTGTAATTTTATCGCTGTAGATGTACTCTTGTTTGGTACTTGTGACGGTTTGTATTAAAGAAACATTGTCCGCCATCAGTGTTGGTCTATTTGGTAATGTAGTTATACTACTGAGAATTCTGAAGGTTCCTCCGACACTTACGTTTAAATACAGAGGTCACTTCCGAATTCCGTTTTTTTTAGACGCCGCAATACTTATGTGAAATGCAAAATAGGTTCCTGACACTGGACATCAATAAGTCTGGGAAATGTAAAGAAATACCAAACCGCTCTGCTAACTGGAAAATGATAATTTTTCATTTTCGCGTTTGCTTCTACCGGAGTATAAAATTAGAGATCGTTTATCCGCATTCATTCTTTGATGTTAAAAATTAATGTCTCGTCTTTTTTCAGTGTCTTTTGCTCAGTCCGTACGTTTCTTTGAATTTTGATATGTGATCTGTAATTTTCAGAAATAATCAATTTGTTTGCAATCGATCATCTGTCTTTATAGTAATTTTTCGCATTTTTTTTTATTTTATTTTTCACAGATTTTCAACGGTTTTTTCGTCACAGTTTGTTTTTTTTTTGGAGCTTGACCGACCAAGGGCAGCTACCCAGGACAATTGGACTAGATCAGAGATTAGATTTTAATCCGGTCAGAAATCGATGACAGGAAAGAGACAAGAATAGGAACCACCTTTGAAGACGGGGCAAAGCTAAGATATAGGAAGCACTACTATATGGAATAGAAAAATTCAGCTTTAATAATTAAACGTACAGGATATTACGTTCGGAGGAAAGACTGGAACAAACAGCAAGTGGTCAGGATCACAAACGAAGGAACGGTCATTAAAATGCAAAGGACAATAAGGGGATGAGAAAAGAGCAAAACGATGCCGTGAGGATGAGAGAAAAGTATGACTGAACCGTAGACGGCAGATAGCAATGATGAAAAAACGTTTAAGAGTAGGAAAATAATAGAACCAAGAACAGGAAGGGGGTCTAGGCTGAATAGTAAAATGAGTTAGGATTGGAAAAGGAGCGAGGATACACATCCGACCAAAGTCTGACATGCATTCTTTTGGAGAGGGGAAGTATGTTGTGACCAGGAATCTTTTTAACAAAATGTGGTGAGTATAACGTTAAGCGTGCTAAGGAATCCACCGTCAGTTTTTTTGTCACAGTTTGTTTACCACTATCGTTCTCTATAGTTATCAATTTTTCATACAAACGAACTTGAAACCGGTTGAGCGTGTTGTTTCGAATTTAGACAATATGTAACTAGGAAAGTATGATCAATTTTTGTTTTTATGTTTTTATCATCTTAATCAAAAAAAAAAAAAAAAAAAAAAAAAATACGCAGTCACATTTAATTGTATATAACATGAATAGCAAAACATTGTAGTAAAGCGAAAGCCTGCATCTACAGCGACATCTTTTATGTCTGACGTTTAACGTTCCATAAAATATGAACGCAAGAGATGCATCAACAAAATTTATTTGTTAGTTCCAAACAACCTCAAACTGCAATCTTATTTATACGGTTAGAAGAAATATTTCGGTCTACTTACAACTGGATTTCTTATTTCAGCTAGAAGATAATGAGCCTGAGCGAGTATCCACGAACCACCCAAAATAGCTGCTTTGTTTCCAGCTGTAATATCGTTGTTTATAGTGTCCAAATCGTTATTATGCGGTATACATAGCAAAGATTTATGGAACCTTTGAGCCATCCTTAAATATTCTATAGCAAGCGCGAGTTTTTCTATCCTTCAAAAAAAATTAGTTGTAAAATAGTAATGATAAATGTCAAAAGTGTCCACAGAAAACTTAACGAATCTGTAACAATGTGAATATTTCCGATAAACATCGTATTTGAAAATATTGTCGGAAAATGTTATTAAATCGAATACAACTGCTTAAAAAAAAAAAAAAAAAAAGTAAATAAATAAATAAAATGGTTCCTTTTAACGGTAGACTTCTATTCAACTGCTAATAAGGATAAAAGCGTAGGTTCGAAAAGCACGTTGAGAAAATAATACCGTTGAGACCTGTTTACAGTTTTGAAAATAGTTTTACACACTTTAAATACACTGTACCCGAATATTATTAACACATGCACAGTTTATTATATCGTAATTTATTTTTTAATCCAAATTAATTATTTTCTATTTATCACTTAACATTCAGGTCTTTTAAATATGTCTAACGCATATATAACTTACTTTTTACGTAGCTGCGAGGTTTCATGCTTTGATGTTTTTGACAGTAGGAGTAATATAGTACCCCAGTATTTCTTCGCATGTATTGCATTCCTATAAGCAAACATCAATTTATGCACACTTATTTGTGATAAATTTGTGAATATACATTTTACATTGTGTATCATATTTTTGTTTTTTTGTTTTTTCTTTTCTTCACCACACATATGTGCATGATATGGTGAAAATCAAGGCTGAGTACGTTGAAATTATTCCTTTTTAATTCTAAAATCTTTCATATTACACTCATTTTAAATTTATCTTTAAAAGATACTTCGATGTTTAAATTATTAAAAGAAAATAAATAATCGAAATTTTATCGCAATAATTTCGGATATATAAAGCAACGAATTTCACGTATTAAAGATAAATGTAATCATCACTGTACTAATCATGAGCAATACTATTTATCACAAACTCGTTCCTATCGAGCATGCGTCATTTCGTCTGCAACCGTAACTTGATCATAGATATAAACGTTCGTTTCCATACACAGGGTGCAACTTCGAATTAATAACTAGTCGGCTACGAGCACTAAGAATATATGATTCTTCGCGTTTTTGTTTTTAAATCCTGTTTTAATTTAATATTGCGACACTTGAAATATTCACGAATAATTAAGATTTTTGTTAATTTTTTTGAATTTAAAATATGAGTACATTTTAAATTTTCGTGATTATTGGAAGGGGCCGTTTCACCGAATGACCCCCTATCGAGATAATGCCATCGGTGCACGCGTAACACGCAAAGCAGGTACTTGGTTACTTTGCAAATAGTTGCAAAAACGGCGAATGCACGACAATGAAAGTTTTCAGTTGCTTCTTGGCTGTTAAAACTGCTTCAAGTTGAGCGATGCAGTTGGAAGAGGGAGGATGACTTTCTCCGGCCAAATTAAAATTATTTCGAAAATAAATAAAATCGAAAGTGGGTTATTTTTTATGGTAGAGGCCTTGTGGAAAGAGACATTTGCAAATGACACGACTTTTTTAATACTTCTTCGTTTGGCCCACTCGGATCAACTTACGTCATTGGAACAATAGAGAAACCTTTGCAGTTTCGACATGTAGGCAGATTTTGGAGATGTATGCATTCTAAGTAAGAATGCTTTATCGAACGGTGGGAGTAAATGGAATAGGAACTATTTCGCAATGCGACCAAAAAATAAAAGAAACACTTGGAACGCTGCGTTGAAACAAGAAAATGGAGTTTGAAAATCAAATCAAATCAAAGTATATTTACAAAATTGTATAAAATTATTTTAAAGAATTTTAACAAGATAACAGTTAAGTATTTTATTAGTGTTATTTACATGACGCAAAGTGAGTTTACTTAATTATACCGATACATATTTTACGATCACTATGTTGTCAGTAATAACGATGTTAGGCATTTTTATCAAATGAACCGCAATTATACTAAACTTTTGTTAAACCGGAAATTAATACGGATTAAAATTTATTATTTATATAGAAACCAAACTGAGGCACAATAAGAATCATGTATTAATCGATCTAAAATAATTAACTGATGTGTGACAACAATCGATTTATGACATATATCGAAATTTTAATAGGTTTATACATATTATGTGAACCGCTATTGTTTACATATCTAACCCGGCGATTTACAGAGTCGGACGGTGTTTGGAAACGACAGAAGAGGTTAAATATTTAGGATTAATCTCATTGACAGAACATTATCCTGGGACAAGCATGTTATAGATTTATCCAATAAAATCAGGCAAAAGATACCGGTAATTTATAAATTGGCTCTTTCAATACCACATTATGGAAGTTTGCGTGTATATTATAACGCTGTATAGTATTGTCTAGAATCATGTATGGGATATCAATTTGGGGGGGAAGCAAAAAGGACGATAATCAAAAAGGTTAGGAGTCGGCAAAAGAAATGCTTAAAGATAATATATTACCTTAACAGTAATATTAGCTGGTGGAGAGAGAAAAATTAAACGTCTCCAAGGATGTTTATCACCGATCGCTTGAATATAAGACACCACAAATATATATATATATATTTCAATAGCTCTACGATTACAAGAAGCAGGACAACGAGGAGTAATGAAGAGGTATATTTTATTCGACCGAAAGACATAAACAGAGTAAGATTGATAATACGGATGAAATAGTATTTTAATTAAGCTGCTAGAACGAATCCGAGAAGATATAATGCAAAAAGAGATAATAGGAACTTGGAAAGTAATTAAGCAATGGTTGGTTGATAACATTAATGAGTGACATTAAGTTAGATAAATTGGGAACTGGCTGTGAATCGACCATTCGTATTCGTCAAACATGTAGTATGAAATTTGTAAAAAGTAGTTCTTTTTACGTTTTGTTTTATTATTATTATTTTATTTTTATCTTTTTTTTTTTTTTTTTTTTTTTTTTTTTGCTCACTATTTATAATTATGAAAATTAATAGTATAATTGTATAGAAATATTGTAGCATATTTTTTTGAATAAACGATGATAAGCGTGTTGGACACCCGCAGACGGGTGATGCCTTGTGGGACTCACAACTTATTTAAAAAAAAAAAAAAATTGGTGTCGCTGCAATAATGAAGATTTTGCTTGTTAACATCCCTATTTAAATAAAAATTGGCTTTATTAATAATCACAATACAACCCAACAGAATTTCCCCGATTTGAATTTTCTCTATTATTGTTCGACTAAATGTTTATCGCAAAACCGCCTGGCAAAAGTTGCTGGATACACAAAATTTTATAGCGATGAAAATGCAAATTATCGCCGAGTATTCAGCTAACTGGTCGATCGAATATTTTTAAACCGCGGGCGTATAATACAGAACGAGTAGTACTTTAACGATTTTGAAAAACAAGTTCCATATTTTGGAAAATCCCGACTATTCTGGGAGACCCTAATTAATTCTCGAAAGTTTTTACCCACGTTCGCAATGAATTTTTCATTAGTACTAAAATTTCGAACGAAAATCGTCGTGCAACAGCCGCTCATAATATACTTAAATCGCGAACGCGCGTTGCTCGACCGTCCTTATTTAATCATCGTGGTGAACGACTAAATGTTAAACAAAATAGGTCCCATCAGGCTTTCCCAGGAAACGCTGGACTTGCTGCTCCAACTTAAAATTTTTAAATAACAAGGTGATTTATAATAAGCTCTATTGCCGTACCCTATATTAGAGTGAAGATAGGTTATAAGGGAAATAGCAAAATGATAATGCAGTGTATGTGCATAAAATAAATTCATTTCGTGTGTATAATATTTATACCTACTATTAATTTTCAAAGCAAGTTTACGTCTAGAATATACGCCTTAAAACTTTATATCGGAATTCTATTCGTGGAAAAATAAGCAGACTAATAATAGAATTTTTAAAATTTATTTCAAATTTCCAACGGCCAAAATTATTATTACTGTAATAATGTAACAATAGTCATCACGAATAAAACAGTATTTAGTTATTTTAGGATTACATTTAATTTATCACTGATGTATCCATAACCTTATGTAAGGTTATTGTACATGAAAGCCTCGTGACAATGTACATAAAATGAATATGCGTGGATTTACTCAAAGTCTAGACGAATTATATGTAAGTTAAATTTTTTTAAGCTGAATTTTTTAACCTAACTTTATTATTTAACAAATCGCGTACTATAAATTTTGTATTATCAGTATTGCATAACATCAGCCCGGCGTGTAAGTCGATGATAATGTACATAATGAGAATATTTCCGGAATTATGTTTTACGATAATTATAAAATAATACTGTTACTAAATACAGAGCATTATGCAAATATGGGCTGGGTGGTGTAATAAACTTATGCTATTGTGTACTGCACCAGTCTGGCTCAAGCAAGGAAAGCTGTCTAGTGCATATAAACAGATATATAAGAACTATACAGTATAAACTCAAAATCAAAAGTCAAATTAATTATTATTATAAAATCATTATTATTACTATTTCTATTGTACGGCGGCACAGTTTTGTGTATTGATCAGCTCTGTGCTTTTAGCGAAATTATTAAGTGCAGATAACTGAATAATAATTCTAAATTTAATGAAAGTGTGTGTTAGAAGTGCTTCTTACAAAAAACTCGAAATACCTGTGTAGAGTAGTGGTGTTCGTACATTACACCGATTTAAAAATACGCATTTTAATGTACATTTTCCGCCTTAGATTTCGTTAATATACTTTACCGAGTTACATTTACTCGGAATAAATTATCTACAGTGGTGTATTTGTGTGTGTTCAAAGTGCTCGAACGACTTGTCGAAAAATGGTGAATGTGTGACATGCTGTTGGTGTCAGCGTACTTTGCGCGAGTATGTGATAGAATATGGCGAGAAAAAATAAATTAGACTGCCGGTTTTATACTGTTGCGCTGAGAATAATAATAATACACACCCCTCTGCGCAATCGACAAGCGATAAGCCGGATTTATCACAAATTCCGCTGAAGCCGAATATTCAGAAACTGGCCTCATTGTCACGAAGTCCGGTAACAGTTGACTTTAGGATAAGCGATTTATCACCATTAACATAATACCAAGAGTACTAGCGGCAATCAGAGAACAAATGATCGAAATCGGAGGTTAGATGACGGATAAGAAATTCGGTGATGTTCTTTAGGTCACTGATGCGCTGCGTATTTTGTTAACAATTACGTAAAACAAATCAATAGCTAGAGCGCCTTATCAGCTTGAACATAATGCTATAGTTTCTAATGTGTCTGTTGTACCTGGAGAAAACTCGCTAGACTTGGCCGTTAAAATCGGTTAGGCCACAAGTACAACAATATGATCGGCTAGCGATATTGATCGGCGTTTATTAATAAGTGCGAAACAAATCCGTCCGAATGTTAAAATTTTATCGGCCAGTATTTTGAAAACTGAACTAATAAAAAAAACTGCCGCCTAACTCTGGATCTAGTCTAAAAGGTACAGGCTTAAATGGAGACGCGTAATTAAATATTTAAAGCTTTCACAGTGATTACTCATAATAAATATCTTTTAAAACACAGGAGACTCGTAAATTAACATCAATTTAATTAGCGATAATGCTGTTCTTTTTACCCCATCGGCTAGAAAATTACTCTTAAAAAACTGAAAAATTGTCTGCGTGCACGAGGGATGGATCTACTCATATGTTCGCAAAGATGAAGCGTCTGCATTTATATTAAAGGGAGAAATTTCGTCCAGGTATTAAATTTTTTGCATTTTTTTTTGTTGCTTTAAAAATTTATTTAATATTTGAAGAATGTATTTCGAACGTTTTAAGCCCAACAGAAGGTCCTAAAGGTTCCTCACGCTCTAAAAATACCGAGAGCATTGGACTCGTTAACCACGGGCCTTTACACAATTAGAAAGCGAAATGAATCAGTTATATTTTGATGTGGTCAGACATTGTTAATAGGAAGGAAATGATCCTGTATATAGGAGGCACGAGTAGGAATACCGATTCGTAGCAAATTGGAATACAAAACGTTCGATAGAAAGAGGCGAATGCTTAATAAACACACGATCATCAGCATGGCAAATATACTCTTCGTTTGAGAGGGAAATCAACGACTTCTAATTCCTTAGCCAAACAAGTTTGCTAATTTACTTTATGAATAATAGCGGGCACTTCCGACGATTGTAAAGAAAAATTCATCCCGTGTAACGGTCGTATTCGTTTTCGCACAAATAGTTGAGAGTAGAGATGCGCAAATCAACTCCGTTAGAGGCGTTGGGGATATATGTGTCCTTTCCGATGCGTTTTTTTTCCCGTACCGTGGAATGTAATCAAAAACTAATGAACCAATCAACTTGAAATTTTGTATACAAATGTTATTTAACTTATTGGCCTTTGCACAAGCCTAAAATTTCGTATAAATTATTATAATAAATCTTGTTTTTAACGATTTGTTTATATAAAAAGAAAAGTGTTTTTATTTTTTTTGCTCTCAAATTTTTATTGTTATTTTTTCTTTCGTTAAATTTAGGCTCATTCAAAGCGGAATGACTTATTTTAATTTAAAAAATTTGTTTCGTTGATTTTAGTTAACTGCAGGGCGTTCCACGGCGTAAACTCAAGGAGCCAAGTTCGAGCACCTGCAGCCTCAATTTTTTTTGTATTCATTTGAACATCAATATTATGATATAATTCGATTCCCTGCAATAAATGCTCCTAGTTTTTCGTAAAAAATTATTGAAAATCCTATTGTTTGGAGGAGTCCCCCCTCCCTAATAGTATCAAATTACACTAAATTTCCGGTTTATTATTAAATTTTAAATGATTAGCAACTTTTTATTTCTCGTATTGTGGTAAAATATTAATTAATAATCAATCTTTTTTTTTTTTTTTTTTTTTTTAATTATATATTTAATCGTTTAAAGTTAAATTTTTAAATTTATTAATTACTTTTTATCTTTTTCGTTATTTTTTAATTCCTTCTCGATTATTAACCTTTCTGTTTCTTCTATTAAATTTTCCTGTGTCATAATTACTCTACGACTTTATCATCATGCTAGTGTCAATCTTACTTTAAACAATACGTCGCTTTTTCGTATTTAGCGCTGCCTTAATACCCTCCTGAACGTAGTTTGTCTTTCTCCAAATATATCAAATATCTTTTCTCTTCATCAATCAAAAGGATAAACTTGTTCAAAACCCTAATATCGCTAACTAAATGGTTCGGCGATCCTTTTTTTTTTCTTTTTTTTTTATGGCCTGGCGGCTAGGGCGATCCTTAAATCCTCAATATAAGTCCATCATCCGTTTTAAATTTGATTACTGTTCATTTTTTTTGTTTATGGTTGCGCCTTTCTAAATTAGATATAATTCGAAATTCCTGCCTTCGACCACGTCTTAGCGTTCCTAAATCCTCTCCGGTTCCAGCAGTCTTATTGAAGATCTTATTTGGGCTATCGTTTTCGCCCTATTTATAAGAACTGGAAATTTAAGAAAATGTTTATCTTATCGCTTATTGCTTGTTTCGTCCTTACACTATCTCCTTTAATAATTTCTCTCATTTTTTCTTCAACTTTGTCGAATTACACCATTCTCCTAACATGTTTATTTCATCTTCATTTTCAAAATTTCTTCCACAAGCTCTAATTAGACAAGAGAATTCCACAGTACTGTCAATTCCCTATTTCCTTTTCCATGTTGATGGATAACTCGAAGAGACCGAATGGTCTTAATGACTCTTTCATCTTCCTGGATTTTAACTTCGTCAAAGCTTTTCATCTTCCTACTTTCTGTTCCGTTATTTTCATTCTCCGTATTTCCCTGCAAGTTGTTTTTGATTATTTCTCACTCCGTAAGTACCCTTCCGACCATCTGTTCCCCTACCAGATTATTGCTGTTATTTTATTACTTTTCGTATACGTTTACTTATCCAAAATTCGTTTTTCCCTCCATTCTATTTACACTGATTTGCTGTAGATTCTGAGCCCTTCGGGCGCATCTTTGCCGATGAAGCGGCTGGTTATTTTTACTCGTATTGCTGGTTTTTCCCATCCCTTCTGTTTTGTGTAAAAGTTTTCATCTTAGATTTTTATATCGAATGTTTAACCCTCCCTTTTTTTCCTAATAATTATTAATATCATCTGTATATGTTCAACCTAGTTTTCCTGTTAATCGGTGGTTCCTCATATTTCACTCACTTTATCGTTTCGTTGTAAGGGGCGGCATCAAATGTCGTCCAGAGTTTCCTTTTATCCAAGGGGCTACCATCTAGAATTGAAAAATAAATGTAATCAGAAAGACTGATTGGATTTTAACCCTGCGTAGGGCGCGGTCTAGGATTTCCAAGATCGGGGCGCGGTGAGCTTGACAGGCTCACTTTACAAAAAAATCCATAAAACGCCGTATTAAATTAAACCAAAACTTGGTAAAGTTTCTTTAGGATGTAGAAAATAAGGAAAAAATATAAAAAAAAACAGATTTTAAAAATGTGTAATTATTTATTACAGTACAAAAACTAAAAGTATTTCAGTTGCGGAAATTGTAAAACATAATTTTGAAAAAAATCGAAAATCTCTCTTTAAAATGTTGAAAAAATTGAAAAAATTGCTGGGCGATGTAGTTTGGGTCTTTGTTGAGTGAAATCACTCGGGATCGTCCTTTTTCAGTTCCGTGGCAGGTCCGCACAAGCACGCTGAAAAACATGCTGCACAGAGCGATTTCGCGTGACTGAGGTATATTCCTCTGTGAAATTTTTCACAGGAATAGTTCGTCAGTCGACGTTTACCCGTTTCCAGCGTGCAGTCACAGCATCTAGACTTTTTGCGGGGGTGTAAAGGTTATTTTGCACGATGATCAAATGGCAGGAATCTCTCGAGTACAGAACGTGAAAAAAAAAAAAGTTTTCGTTACAGGGGTGCGGTGAGCCTGACAAGCACATGCCAATATCTTCCTTGGTAATACTACTTAAGCATAACAGTTATGCTTTCTAAAGAATTATAGGACACAAATAAAACAGTTTTTGTTGCTGAAAGTAAAAAATACTGATCTGGGTTTTGTAACGTATTAGGGCGCAGTGACTCGGTCAGATCAGATAGCGAATTTCTCGTCCTCTTAATGACCGATAACGTACTGACCGGATGGGCTGGAATCATTTCATATAGTAGTTAGGTGACTACTGCGATGAAGGGGCTCCGCTCTGCCGACTATCAGGAGGGACACGCAAAAACCCGACGCCAGAGCTTGTCAGATCGGCCGCGCCCTACGCAGCGTTAAAAGAGTTAAAAACAAGGGAAATTTTATAACCTAACTGAACCGGAATATCATGTAAACCGTCACAAAATACAAAATTCCCAAGAACATCTTCCCAATATAGGGCTAACAAGAACATTTTTGACTACGATATTAGACCGCGTATGCGATATACTCGAACGTATTTTTTGGGCAAGGTTTTTTCGGGACCATCTTGCAATCAACGTACGTCGTCGGGATGTGTGGATGATGTTAATCATCTGTGTTGTTTTCTTATCCTCGCTAAGATGCAAATCAAGCGAAATTTTTTTAAAGGATTGATTTCTGAAACGTTATTTCCTCCATACAATTTAAGTTTTTTTGCGTGTTACGGACTGGGCATTCTTCAGCTGGGAGTGTATTTCTGTTTATTTTGAAGAGTAAAAGTATTATATAGATATATACGAGTAGGTCTTCAAATTTGTATAACGTTTATTTTGTAGTAGAATAAACGAGCATAACATTATACAAGGAGGCCGCAGAAAAAAAACAAACTTTACTTAATTAAGTGAAACAGCTTTTTTAAACTTTTTTTAGCTTTTTTTATATTGTCGAATTAATTATTATTCCTTTTATCTGATTACGTCGCAATAGCTGCCATTTAACGTTGTAAGTGCTTTTTCCTGCCTGCTTTATTAAAGATTTAACATTGCTACACATTAATTCGCTGAAAACACGGAAGGGAAATGAGCTAGTCACTTGTATACTTTTACGTAACGTACGGTAAACTTATATTAAATTAGATAAATGAATTTCATTTTCCTTTTTCGTTATCAGGCGTCTATCGCCGCTATTACTGTACTTTGTTTAAATAACAAAATTGTGCCTTATCACGATTAGTCATCGCACATGCTCAATTATAATTCGCTCGCTATATAAAATTTTCGCTGGTTTATCGTCCTTTTGCTTTTAAAAATCAACTGTTTAGACGAAGACTCATACATTACTCAACAAGTGGTTTTGAAATCGAAATTCTTTTTAAATGTAATTTTCAATTCGATTTGCCGTTGTTTATTTACTTTTTTTTTTTTATGCAACGAAACGAAGAGAGCAGGTTCAAGACTAGTTTTTTTCCCGATAAATGAGTATTGTTAACTAATCTCGTATTAAAATATGCGCATATATGTAGCGTCTTTGCGATTCTCAATAACTTTAACAGTCGATGTTTGTTAAACATCCTGAAAATAGTAACCCAATAAATGGCATACATCTTTGATGATGTAAGAGAGAAAAAAAAAATACGACAAGAAACATATCTGTATAAGGGTTTTTTAATTAATAAAATAAATTCATTTTTCAGTGTTTTTATAACTTTCGATGAAGGAAAATTGCTTTGAACGCTTTTTGGTTCAAACATTTAAGTGAGTACTTTAAAAGTTGATCATTACTACGAGTATTAACCGAAGCATATTTTCCCGCTACCGTTAATTTCAAATCTAATTAAATATGAATTTTTTAACCTAACGGCTCTGGCAGCTCCCGTTTAATCCACCATCATGAATGGGATAAATATTTTACTTAACGCCGTGGAAAAATGATCATTCGCGGGAAATATTTAATAGGATACAAGTTTGACGTGGAAGTCGTATGGTAAGAGAAAAAACATCAGTTAAGAAATTTGTACCAACTTCCGACTTGAAGTGAATACGCGTTGTTTTTGGTATTCACTATTGCAATTTTGCTCATGTAGATCAGTGGAGCACAAATAGTAATTCCATATAGATCACGTAATACAAAGTGTTTTATGCCTCTTCTTCTAAACGGTATATAGGGCACAGCACTTTGTGCAATAACTTACGGTAGTGAACCGTTAATCCAAGATTTGCTATCGGTGTGGCATCGTGCGAATGTAATAGAAATTTAGCTGCTTGATGATGATCGCCATTATTGGAGCTAACCCATTTCAAGAACTATTTAAAAGATTAACAACGGCTAATAATACTTGCTTTAAAGGTTTGGATATGTTTATGTGAATAATTTTTTTCTTTCACTGGAGTTCTAGATCAGTAGTTAAGAAGACTAGTACTAATAAAAAAATTTATTAAAAAAATGAATTCGCGTTTACAACTGTCACATTAATTTGAAACGTTGTAGACTTACAGTGCAGTATTTCAAAGGTTTGCACAGAATCTAAGTAGTCGTGTTAGAAAAACCGAATTGACGCTTAAACAAAAGTTATTCAGAAATCTGAAGTCAGCGTTTAGAAATAGTGATGCGAAATCTTGTTAAGCTGTCATAGTACCAAGTTTCCGTTAACTTGCAAGTTCTTGAGCTAAGTATAGGTACTTTAAAAACCGAAATTGAAAATTTTTAAATACGTTTTCGAATACAGAGAATCAAAAAAAAAAAACATTTTTTAGAAATGTAAGTCGTGTGCGTGTGTGAATGCATTTGTCTAATTGTAAGCCAAATGTTGTTGCACGTTTGCATTTAATTAAATGATGCTATTTACTTCTGGTTCATGCAGTTCGAGTCTATTGACATAGAATCAGAATCATTAGATTTTGAACAAACTAAGACGTTTGTTGAGCACGCTTTTAAGAAGTTCCCTTAGGCAAGGAGCTTGAAAGGTAGGTTTAAGAGACGAGGAAGGAGTTAAAAATGATAAGAAGAATTTCAAGAGCCTTTCCGAATAAATTTTTGAAAATGATGTAGAGATCTTGTTGCGACCAAGATAGGAGTTGGAGAACTTATTTAGCGATGAAAGAAGTTACGAGAGAAAAATTTTAAACGAAGGCGATAGGCAAGGAGGAATTAAAGGACAAATTTATTCGAAATTAGCAACATAATAAGAGGCTATGGCCGTGGCCTTCATATTCTTAAAAATAATCAGATGTAAGAAAAAATGATTTTGTTAACGAATAAAACGATGTTATTATGTTTTCCGGAATGTACGAAATCTGTTTAGAATGAATTATTTTGTCACTATTGCTTTAGTTAGTTCTCAAAACAGTAGCAGATATTAGGTGTCATATTTTCTTTATTTACATTACAAACACTTCTTGAATTATTTCAATTTTTGTGTTTGTAATTTTTTAGTTTCGTTCGTTTTTTGTTGGTTTTTTTTTGGAGGGGAGGGCTTATCGACCAAACATCTTTACCTGGGAACTATTAGAAGGAGAAAGGGTCAGTTACATCTCAATTCAGTATCAAATACCGCTAATAAGAAGTAATCAACAAAGCAGGAATATTGAGTCGGAAAGGAAAGATACGAAGCGCTATAAAAAGCAAGAAGTTTCTATACAGCTGCCATTAAATCTCACTGCTTACATTACACGCTTAAAATGAACAGGCAGTGGAAGGTGACCTAGCAGGTGGATGAGTTTTTTCCCGTCTAAGTATTTCATTAGGGAAAAAGCAACACATAGATAGTCAGCTGGCTCCATAGCGGTATCATTGTGTTAAGAGTCTGCGGGAAAATTAATTACGTTTATTTCTTGATCTGACATGAAATCTAGAATCATTGGTAGGGTCATTAGAGAAATTTCGAGTTTCGGTGAAATTCTTCGTGTAGTTTGGAAAAGATCGGTTACAAGTGAAATGAAGAAAGATTTCTCGGTGGATGTAAAACTCTGAAATATTTTAATGGAAGAATATCTAAAAGGGTACACAAATTCACAGACGGGGAATACTTATATGGCTCCAGAATCGTGCGAAGAGCAGTACGATGCAAGGGATGACTGGCTGATGAATAGGCTTATGACTCGTAATTGATTCCAGAGAAGGCTATAAACTTATAGATAGAAAGAAAGATTTAAAGGGAAAAATTGTATTTTACACTTACCAAATACTTAAGAATGGGTAACAAATTTGTAACATCTAATTTTGAGGTTGGCTTTATAAAGGTGTCGCATTAATTGGTTATCGAATAGTGTAGGCCAACGAACAACTTAGCAGTGGGTTGGAAGAGGATATTGGGAAGTTTTCAAGTTTTAAGGCGAAACTAGGAGTGGTTTAATGATGGGAACCTGAAACAAACAAATTTTTGACTGAGAAAAGGTAAGATCTGAAGTGTATTAACACATTTTTTTTAGGATTTTGTGAGTATTAGCTGGAAGAAAAGAGGATAAAGAAATATTCGAATTATCTCAATATAGTACATGCAGCTATTTCATTAATGTAAAAAATAAACAAAGCAGCACTCAAGGCAGTTTGCGGTCGCCATTCTCAGTTTCATTGATTACCGATATTGTAAAACCAGTCTTTACGTGGAACAACGTTCTGTTTTGATTAGAAAATTACGTAAATAATTGGCCATGTTTCCAACTATTCTAGATGATATATCAGCTTAGATAATAATTCGCACCGCCATAGTCTATCAAACGCCTTTCTATATTGAACAAGACAGAGTATACATGTTGTCGGTATCGGTTAGTATAAATGATTAGTTACGGTCCGGGTTTCACTGAGAATAAAAGATTATTCTATTCAAGGGAAAAAAAGGAAGCGTCGGTTGACCGTTTTCTCTTAGAGTTTTGGCACGAACACTTAGGACATCTATAACGCTGCGATAAAAGAGGGTTTTTGTTTTGTTTCAGGATGGGAATAGCGATTGTTGATTTGCGCAACCTTTGAATAGAAACGGAAGATCGAATTTGATGGTAAATGTACAAAAAAAAAGATTTTAGCAGAAGGAAGTAAATCTTTTAGCATGAAGGGATATGAATGAAAATAGTTCCGGTGCTTCACACTTAGAGTGTGGTGTTCGAGTTGACAATTTAGCTCTGCCATGAAAAAGGGATAGTTTGATACTAGATTAATGTTATCATAGCCTTAAAAATCGTTTCTACGAAGGTGCTGATATTGTCTGCTACTGATTCCGATGGCTCGCTAGAAGTGCATGTTCTTGTCAAAAACATGCCCCAATCCGCCTTATGGAATAAACAATGTGGTTTACAGCGTGTTGGTTTGTTCGTAGAGAATGATGGGTTACAGATGGTTACGAGAAAATGATCACTAGAACACAGGTCGTGGTGGACAAATGAGATCAGATTAGGAGAGATGGAAAGAGAGGTGATTAGCACGTCAGTTGTGGAATTATATGATAAATTGAAGGAAGTGTAGCTGGTCGAAGTAATCAAAGGCTCGTCTAGTACGGAAATTAACTTAGTGTTATATTTTTAATAAGCGATAACCGGATTCAAACTGAGCTCACTGGGATGACCAATGCTGCTAATTCAGGTATGTTACGGTAGCTTTTTTAAGGAAGTGGCAGTGAAGAGTTGAAAAATGATTTCCGCTAAAAAGAATATCGCTTCCTTTTAACTTTTACGATTTGTGTAAAACTTAAAGAACAAATAAATAAAATAAAATGTTTCTGTTACTTACTGAATCGTATTCAAAAGCGGATGGCGTTGTTTCTTTAAAGCATTGTAAATCGGCGCCAATTTCGACTCGTTCAGCGGTATAGAATTTGAAGTGATCGGATTAGAATACAAGAATAATTTTTCAAAATTGCCCAAAATGTTTTGCCACTGTACTTGTTGCGTTCCATTACTGTAAAATGGAAAATTAAATAAAGTCATCGTTGAAAGTATCAAAATAATACGGTATGACCGGTGTTATCCCATTCTTACTTTTATCAATATAATGCATAGCATAACTTTAAGTTTGCTCTTAAATCGTACTTTTCTGCAATTAAACGGCTTCGTCGTTCAGTAATAGATCGCGGGAATCGTATTACTTGTTAGTTTCAACAGAAATTATGTGCATTTACTTATTATTTATTGGTGAAGGCATTTTGGAAATTTATTGAATATTTCAACGTTTTTCAATAAAAGTAAAGCAGATTTATGGAGACAAGTGCGATTAATTCAGTCATAGCTATAATAACACTACTGTAAGGGGAAAAAAATCTGAAAAACCTTTTTATTTTTTTCTATGGCTTCATTAGGATGTGCTTCAAAAATTATTTCATTTTTGGATTGTTTAACGAATTACGTATTTGTGAGACCGTATTAATTCAAAGCGTAATTCAAAAAATCTGTTATTTGTCTTCGCCTTTTAACGCGGTAGATGTGATAAATTTGTTATACGAAAACATTTAATACCAGTGACTATATATATATATATATATATATACAATTATACATGTTTATATGATTTTATGTATGTAGAGTGATGTGTATATATGATTCAGTTAATGGGGCCCGGACTTGTAGTTGAACAAGAAGCGACGTGGCTGTCTCGGTGGTTGGCGCATTCAGAAGAAAAGGTTCTGTCCTTCCGACTTTCGAAGGGCTGGTGGGTGCTTGCACAATTAAAAAAGTTGAGGGATGGCAGTACATCAGCTTTGGATGCGTCCAAATTTTTAACACTAAAAGCATTGAGTGAGAGTAATGTTGTGTTTTTGTGGTTTCACCGGACGCGAAAACGGTGAGTATTGGCGAGTTTCAATATCGATTTTCTGTTTTTTTTGGGGGTAAGATGACGTATCATTAATGGTACGGGTACTTTATTGACGTAATGAGATTTGTACATGAGAAAAAAAACTGCGGTTGGTGATATTTCTCATTTATTAGATGGTTTTTGATGGATTTTGAGTGAATGAGCTTTTCTTCTGCAAGCCTAAAGATGTGTAATTCTGTTTTACTGTCGTGCAATAGGTATACAATTGTCTGGGGCTGTGGCGGTGTTGATTTTTATTCCATCAGTGATTGTTCTAGATATTTCATGTTAATTTTTCCTTGATTAAAACAGAGTTTATAGAGAGCCCATTTAGCTTTATTGCAGAGCACTATGAATGCTACTTTTTGTTTAACTTGTTCCTCAGCGAAAGGTTGGTCATTATCTTGTGATGGTTCAGAAGGATTGCCATGGTGTTTCTCTGATTTTGCTTCTATGCAGTTGTCTGTTGGAGTGTTAGAGATTGAAGGGTCAGGACTTTTGATTTTGTTGTTCTTTGTTTTGTTTCGCTTCCGTTTAGGTCTAGTTAATTCTGTCGTGGAATTATCGGAGGAAAAATCGCTGATGACTTGCTCATCTAGGGGTCTGCATGCATGGTCTCTTGATATGTACCTATTGAAGGTCGTTTTTAACATGGACGTGACTTGTACGAGATTTTATAGACGTAAGAATTATTTTCCACCTACGGCGAGGTAGCGGATATGCGAGAAATTTATTGCGCCAGATTATCATTCTGAGTGCGGAGGAATTTGTTTTTCTCTCGTAAAACTGTTAAAGTTTTAACTAGTTGTGCTACGGTGATTTGTAGCGAGGAAATTAATTAATTTAGTTCTTGAGATGCACATTAATTACGGAGATCGTCGAACATAACAACGTACAAGCATATGGGTAATTGATAATTTTGAGCTATATCCACACTAATTCTAGGACTAGCAATTTCACTAGGCTAAATCGTTTCTTGAACATATTTTTCCCGGATTTTTTCTTCTTGTTATTGGTGCTGATCCTTCTGAATTACGATTAGTGCATTATTATCCCATGTAGTTTTTATGTTTAATGACACTTTTGATGGAGTTATTTTTTTTTTTTTTTACACAATAAGTCCATTAAGATTTGGCAATCATTTAACCTATTTTTTGGCGCGCAAGGACTTAACATATTTTTCAACCGTAATATTTAGATTTTAGTCTATCTTTCAGATTTGCAAATGCATGGATACTCTTTATGAGCGTTCCACCACATTTTTTACATCAATTTGTTGGTATGATTACTCTAGAACAACGGGGTATAAATCTATCAACGGCGTGAATTTCATCTTTAATATCACACAGTAAACTTTCATCGAATAAGTACAATAATCTTATTTTCTGTGCGCAAATGCAGAACAGTCGGTAATGATTAAGATAGCGCATCTGCAATATTATTTTTACCAGGTTGATCAATCACTCTGAAACAAAAACCTTGAATCCAAAATAACCTTAATTTCGTGACGTTGTATGATTCCTGAGAAAGTTTATGTGTATCAAATGTAATATCAGAACATACCAAGTCGCTATAAATCATATTGACAATATCATCAATGTAAACGATGTTTTTCTGCAGTGTGACGAAAAAGATGTATTTTTCCTTTGGAGCAAAAAAGTTAAATCACTTAATACGAATTCGTTTATATCAAGAACTCAGATGTTATCGTAGCAATGGTATTCTAGTATCAATAATTTCATGTATCGTTGGACGTTTATTCGATCTAGATTTACATGTAAAACTGTAGAAACCTTTTAAAAAGAGTTCTTAATCAAGATTATTTATATTTGCTTATATATTGTTATGATATTTACACAGTAAGACTATTTTCCAGAACTAGATGCTTTCATTTTGGCATAAATTTTTATTGATTCTTTGTAAACTTCATGTATCCAGATAATATGGAAATCCTTTTTTTTTTTCTTTTTTTTTTGGCTCGTTTACCAAGGGCAGAAGTTAGCAGTAGAGAAAGAAACTAGATTTTAATACACAATTACAAATTGAGGAAAGAAAGGAGACAACTACAGGAACTAAAGAAGATGCAGGGAGTGAAAGAATGGAGGAAGCGTTATAGAAGGTACGAAGAGAAAAACTTAGGGAGAGGAAATAAGAGAAAAGCAAAAAAGAGAAGACGGAAGTAAGTTATGATTAAAGCGAAGACGACAAATGGCAGAAATGAAAAGAACGATGGAGATGTGGAAAGCCATGGTCCCATGGTCGAGACGGCGGACAGGGCTGAATCGACAGATGAAAAAACTGAGGATTTGAAAAGACGGTAGGATAGATGTATCGCCATAGTTTAGAGTGGCAGTATTTGGAGTGGAAATTTGTGTTAGGAATTTAGTATGGAATCGACCGTTATGTGCAGCAGATCGAGCAAGCGCATCAGCTTGTTCATTGCCTTCGTTTTCCGCATGATTATGGACTCACAAGAAATCAATACGAATAGCACGACAGGAAGACAACTGGGAGATTACAGTTCGAGTAAGGAAAATTATAGGAACTACCAACGGGGGAGTGAGAGAAGATGTAATGGCTAGAGGAACACTTTTAACGTCAGAAACAATCAGGAAATTATTAGTGTTATGAAATAGCACGGAGAATAGTTCGGGATTCAGCGGGAAAAATGGAGCAAATGGAAGGCGAAATATGGCGACTTACTAAAGGAAATGATGTAGGGAAAAAAGGCTATATGAATCGCCAGTTTCGGAGAAAAAAAATATAAGAATAGATAAGTTAGAAAGAGGAGAATAGAAGATGTTTAATTAGGAATCGATATTTTAGGTAGAACCTGTGGAAGAACAATGGAACTGAATTAGTTTTGGAGAGAATTACCGGGCATCGAGTAGACTTTAGAGCGTCGAGGCGTAGACAGAAGCACAGGATTTTCAAGTTTCAAGACTTTAGTTGAGCACTGGAAAGGGGAAGTCCTGCGTACGTGTATGTTGTATATCCACGCACACACACACATATATATATATATACGTGTATATATAAAAATGACTATGTCGCTTTCACATTGTGGTTAATAAGAAAATCATCTCTTGTTTTCACATTTTTCAGCAATTTTTTTATGAAGTCTGTTATACTTTTGTGGTTTTCCGTTATGTTTATGAGACATTTATTCCTTCTTTATGTTTCTTTTCGCTTCTGAATATTTTTTCGGTCGCTGTAAGAAAAAAAAACGAAGATCAGTTTTTTTGTCTTTGTTAGGAATACCGGTAGCTAATTGAAATCGATTCTTCTACAAGTATTTTAGAAGAACAAACACCTGGAATGCAAAAACTTCCCTTGGTCAGTCGCGGTTTTTATACTCGCGTAATTCGCGAATGAACAAACAGTATAACCGGTTTTAAAATTTGCGAAGCGTAAAATTCTAAATTGTGTACATGCTTGGTTCTCAGTGAAATCTACTGATATTGAAAGCGCTTTTTACTTTTAGAATGACAGCAAAAAGTAGCACTCTGTTTAAAAGCGTCATTTATGTGCTTTTAATGCAATAATAAATTATTTAATGGATATTTAAATTTTTTTTGAAATGGCAACGCAAAAAGGTAACAGTTTATTATTTTCTAAACAATGAATATGATTATTTTTTATTTTTATCCGTATTTTTAGCTAACTGGTCATTCCATATTGTAAAAAAAAATCCAGTGAAATTAATGTTTTCTTTTTTTCTTTTTTTAAAACTAATTTTATGTTCTTATAAACTGGTTAAAAACAAAGTTATAATCAATGTTTTATATCTTGATCGTTAACTTTCTGATCGTCAAATTTCGTCAGATACTTTTCCCAACCACAATTATTATTCTATTCTTTTATAAAAAAAAAAAAGGAATAAACTATTTATCGGTGTAGGTAGAAAAATATTAGTTTTGATAATAAATAAAAAAAATTAAATATCAGATAACAAAAAATATATATTAATTTTTAGCATAGGTAAAAAGAAAGTTATTCAGTTTGATAACGAATTTTCTTAAGGCATTAACTTCAAACCAGCAGACTGTTACATTCAGATGTGTAAATAATTTTCAGAAATATATCAAATATTAATATAGTAGCGATTAAATATTATATCTGACATTACCACCTTCTTGGGAGGAAAATGAACTTAAAATTGATCATTTCGTCGAATTAGCAAGAGTGACATTGATAAGTCTCTACAGAGACATTGTAATGCTGTTGTATTTATTTAATTGTACAATCTGCAGTTTATCAATCGTATTTTCATGATTAGCTGATTCATTAATTTTCTTATCTCGTACACTCATTCGATTAGCAGTGTGGCGTTTACAACGCTTCCTCGAATAAAGTCAGCTCCTTCGTGGCATTTTATTTACATTGCTGTACTTAGTTTAAAGTATTTTTTACATCGGTATACACACTTATACCGTTCCAGTAAAATTAAAAATATTTTTATAAGAGGTATTTTTTGTCGGTCGTAATGCTCGACCATAAGGAATGCGAATATTAGGTACATTCCACTTATAGGTAACTAAGTGTATAAGACGAATATACTCAAGGTTACAGTTTTGACCGATTGCAATCGTTCATATCGCGATATACTCGTAGTTTCACGTGAATACGATACGTCTAATGGTTTGCTACTTTCGAAAGAACTACTTACTACTTAAAAAACCGAATTAACAGTCAAGAGTAGTTCTAACCTGTCGGACCAGTACGATAATATACACTAGGGGGATAATTGAGACAATTTTCTTATTTTACTTTTTTACTGGCAACTTATCATTATTTTCTAAATTATATTTATGGCATATTATTTATACAAAGTGTGAGATTTCTAAATATACATATTTACATTTTTTCCTTATGCTTACACAGACAACGAATATTGAAAAAAAAAATAACAGTACTTTAAAGGCTTCAACCACCGCTGTATCCGGGACAATTGAAATAGAAACCGGAGACAATTGAAACAACAGTGATGAATAATGTGCAACTATTTGAAATGTTTATTTTTTATACATTATAAACAATAAAGATTAACTGGCACCCGTTCACATTACTCATGCATGCGTATAACTAAAAAAAAAAAATCTAGAAAGTACTAAATAATTATATCGAAATAAAAAATTAATATTTATTAATAAATAATAAGGACTGCGTAACTCTAATCGCTCTATAAATTATTCAGAAAGGCAATTATGGCACATTCAGGATAATTCCTGCCAATTTCTTATCGGACCATTTACGACGTTACATACATTGGACCCATTTTTCTTGCGGCTTCAGTGACAGGGGTTCCAAGCAAACCAGCAGAAATATTTTTCTTCTTCACTATCGGATGAATCCCTGGTTTAATCTTTTTGGCTGCATTTTCTAATTTTTCTTTTTGTTTTCGTTGTTTTAATGTTTATTTTTCTCTTCCTTTATAGACCAATATGTTCCGTAGAACAGTTTGTATATTTTTTGAAATGTTTAAAATAATCCAAGAATTCATCTTTCTGTATTCGTTGGGAAGAAAATTATCTGCTCCAATACACTTTAGGTAGCGCGGTAGCCTAGTGGTTAAGGCGCTTGGCTACCAAATCAGAGGTGTCATAGGTTATCAAGACTTGTCTCGTTCCGGATCGAAGTCGCTTCCAGGTTTTCCCAGCCTGAAATAATTCGGTTCCAGAGAAATTTGGGAAGTTAAAGGCGCGGTCGAGAGATTGCAGCATTCATCATCAGAAAACACACAAACACAATGAGCTGGACAACGGTGAACGCTTTTTTATTTTTTTTATTTTTTTATTGGGCTTGTCAGCTACGGACGATTACCCATCAAGAAGGAAGAACTTAGGACAAAAGGAAACTGAGGACACTAAGAAAGTTATTCGGGGGAGGTGGAAACGGCCAGAACTACTATGGAGAGATAGCAAGGGAATCAAAAAAGATCGGTACTAGAACTGGTGTAATTAGCAGTCTGAAGGGAAATAAATGTGTAGACGAAAAGTTATACAGGATACCTTAAAGGAAAGGAAAGCTCTCATGTCTTGTTAGCCGTTATACCTGATTGTAATATATTATATATATTTAAATGTGTGACCAGCATAAAAAGAAAAGTATTTTTATCCATGTCTGCGATTGTTGGGCTGCGCCCGCAAAAAGATCCTCATCAACAATATGGCCGCAATTGCAATGCAGTGCCCACAGTGCCCGATGAGGCAAGAGACAAGACATCGCTATTTGCCTACGGTTGCGACTGCAAAGCAGTGCTCGCAATTCCCGTCCAGAAAAGCAAAATGATTGATCATCCATTATTCAAACGGCATCTGACGTTGAACGCTCACCTTAAATACATCATTAACACGCTCATAAGCGTACGTCTGATTGGTTAATTACCGGTTCCTACGCATTTGACCAATCCCGTCTTCCAACTTGAATCAATTTTTTGGCCATCACCTCTGTTGAAATTTCTACAATTTCTCTAATTAGCCGCTTACTCGCGTTTTCGATCCTCGCTAATATTCTCGTGTCGTGAAATTTTATTTCGTGTTGTGCTCGTTGTACATGTTCAGCTATCGCAGGGCAATATTTCAACAGAGATGATGGTCAAAAAATTGATTCAAATTGGAAGACGGTGATTGGTCAAATGCTTAGGAACCGGTAATGAACCAATCAGACGTGTACACCTATGAGCGTTAATGATGTATTTAAGGAGAAGTTTCAACGTTGTTCAGCTCACTGTGCTTGTGTGTTTTTTGATGATGAATACTACAATGTACATTCGAAACGTCAACGTGAAAAAAATTATGACATGGTTTTCATCGAAAATAATGGACGATTAAAACTTTCCCATTATTCCATTATGACTTATCCACACCGTTTCAAACGTTTTCCCATATATTGTTCGCTGATACCTTTAGATTTCTCAGATTTTAAATGATATCGTAGTTTTTCGGCGCCCCGAGTAATGTTACCTTTTTATAGTTTTTTATATTATTTAATAAAATTTTCGTAAATTGCTTTATAAAAACAATGTCATATTTATAAGATTTCCCAGACTAATTGATTTTTATACCTTAAAACCTCCTGTTAATTAGTAAATTTTGTCAAAATCGTTTAAGTAATTTTCAAAATTAATTGCATACAAGAATTGTTTATTTTTTGATAATATACATGCTAAGCGAGACTGCTCGGATTTGAATATGCAAATTAATCAGTATGGATTAATAAGTTTCACAAGCAGTCCCAAACATTTAGCAATTGTATGAGCTACATTTCCGAATACACTGGAACATTCATTTTTATGCTGAAATATTTTCACGTTATAAAAAATAAATACTCATAAGAAGCCAGAAATATTATTACAAATTAATTGTATCTAGCTTTATAACGATGGCCCCTGTATATTTTAATCGGCATTATATTTAAATCCGTTGAATGAAGCATAAATAAATGTATTTCATAACGAAACAAAGGTATATTTCATCTACCTTCATTTTCCACTGTAAATAGATTTATTAATTTTTACCGTTTGTAAATAAACATTTTGATTACTCCCTAATAAACCTCAAAGTACATGTAATGATCGCTTAATTACAGGTGGCCTCCAGTAGCGTAGCCGGAAAAATGCTAGGAGTTGGGATTCTCCCGAAAAAATTAGACGAAGACTACTTTTCTAAATTGTGAAAATGTTCTTTGAAAACACGCTCTTATTATGACCAAAATCGCACGCAGTCGGAAAATAGCTGCTCTCAATATTTTTTATTGCGCATATTAAGACCAGTAATAGGTACGGTTTTCTGTAGCTGATTCGTCTGCTTTATATATCTATATATAAACTCGGCCATTTTGGCCTCGCAAGTTGACCCCTCTTGCTTACATTTCTGTCTCTTTTTATTCTATACTTTATATAAAATGATCAAAATTTACAACGTAATTCTTAGGCTGGCCTCTATTAGATTTTATAACGAAAAAATGACCCATTTCTATATAATGGTTTTTATGGACATATCACGAGAATGAACAACAGAAGACTGAGTAACAGAATATTTTCTTACGTACAAAACCAAAAAACAAAATAGAATTGTTTCAGAGAAACAGAGCAGGATATGACGGAAATGCAAATCACAGTTGAAGATATTCATAACCGGGTTAATCTGAAAGATTTAATAAGAGGAAAGCAATTTAAAGAAAAACCGAAAATACGAAAAGGTTGGACGCTGGAAAGAAAGAAAACTCATAGTGAAAGAATGAAGGAATATTGGGCGCAAACAAAGGCCAAAAGAAAGAACGACAACTGAAGTTATGTGGTCCATAGTTGCCTGAAATTAGAAGAAGACGAAGAGGAAAAAAAAGTACAATCAATAATTTATACCTTAAGTTTTATTAAACTACCGAAACAACTTAACATATTACAAGAAATTATAAATAATACCTTTATTGCGTTTCGATGGTATTATTAAATTACCAATATAGTGTTTTTACATGCTTAAACTTATGGTGGGACTTCTTATTCATCAACCTGCAGAGTAATAAGAAAAGTATTCATTATTTTCCCAACAACGAAAACCGCTACCAAACGTGAATTGCGGTAAGGAAAATGGGACGACGAACTGTGCAAGAGCGAAGACTTTGCCACATTTATATGTGATGATACGCCTTTTGATTCGAAAGCTACAGTTGTAGAAAAGTTTGAAGCGTCGAAATATAACAAACGTTACATAAAATTGGGACATTTTTTTGTTACATTTTTTCTAATGGGAGCCGACCTAAGAATTACGTTGTAATTTATAAATATATATATATAGTATATACATTGGCGCACTCAAGGGGGGTGCCACGGGGCCATTGCTCCCCCCAAAAAATCTTCGAAATCTTAATTTCGTTTTATAATGTTTTGTTTTACTGGATTTTTTTAAAAAACATACATATTTACTTTTTACTTATATTACAAGTATAATGTTATATACTTTTAACTAATTTTTTTAAAATAAAATTCGTATACTTATCTAATTTGTGCTTATTACAAACATAATGTTACGTTTCAATTATTATTATTTTTTTTTAAAATAAAATTCGTCAATTTTGTAATTTTTTTAAAAATAATATTCATTAATTTTGTATTTTTTTTATATTTTTTTTATTTTAATTTACAAATCACGGAAATAAATAGGTACTTAGTCGAGGTACCGAGTTACCACCCCCTAACTCATCTTCTAAATTCTAGCCCCGACCAAAAAAAAATCCTGAGTGCGCCTTTAAGTATTCATATAACTAAGACTAATGTTTTCTTCGCTGCAGAATAACGTTCGCTTTACTATTATGCTGTTTTCACACGTTACAAATTTTGCTGCACGATGAAATACTTGTACTGTTTTCATGTGTCACATTACATACTAGTGATGAGTAGATCCGGAAAGATACGTATTCGTGGATCCGTATCTTACAGCGGAGTTTATGATACAACCCTCACTGCAATTTCGGAAACATATCTGCAACTTCGACTCAGCGACGACAAGATTCAGGTTTACATAGTTCTGCTGCGGAAGCTAAAAAACTGATCTTAAACAGAACATCAAATTTTCCGAAATTTTTTCTATCTTTTCCAAAATATTTTTTCCTGATGGGAAATTTTGTATAAAAAACAAGCTTTTTTTGACAATCTGTCTTATATCTTTTTTGTAACAATTAAATTTTTTAATAGTACTTATTGGGTCACACGCGGCTGACTCACGAATATTTGCTAAATGGAACGGAAGCTCCTCAGTGTGCCGTGTGCAGTGTTATCCTCACCATCCACCATATCCTCACCAAATACCCTTCATACTCCTTGGAAAAAAATTCTTCAACCTGCCTTCTTCCCTTTCCCTCATCCTTAATGACAACTACTCTTCACTGTCCAATTTAATTCTTTTCCTTCATAAGTCCAGAATCTATTCATTAATCTAAACCTCCTTCTCCTCCAGCGCCTCTAGCCATAGTTTCTGCACATGGCACGTAAATTTAACTTAATAATAATAATAATAATATATTCGTTATTTATTAGATACTTGTATTATAATATAGGTAGTCGATTTGGCTTAATTGATTTTAAAAAAATAGCGAGAGATTAAGTTTTCTGATTTTAAAATGTGTAAATTATGGCTTAGTTTCATTTTATTTTCTTTTATTTTTGTTTATAATAGGAGATTAGGTTGATTTAAGTTCTCTCATCGAATATAAACAAAAAAAAAAAATGAAAAGAAAACATACCTTCGCCCGAAGCTGTAGCGATAAAAAGAATATCTGAGTAATTGATTTAACGCAAACAGAACTAAGCACACATTGATTAAACACACACGTCACAGGGCCGTATCTAGACCATAATTTCAAGGGAGGGGGGGGGGGGGACGAAAATATTTTTATAAATATACATATATGTATATATATATATATATATATATATATATATATATGCGTGCGGGTGTGTGTGTGTGTGTTATCATGAAATATATTTCATTGAAAAATAGTCGTTTCTATAGAATTTATAAAAATTTTAATTTTCTTTTCTTTTGTCTAAAATCTAAAAGAAATAAATTTATTCTGAATTTCGATCCATTTAATACAAGCAGTTATTATTTCGCAGACATTTGGGGGGGGGCGTTGACCCTCCCCAGATACGGCCTTGCACGTCAATAAGTAATTTACCACAACGTCAGCAATCTATGTAGTTTCTGTTTTTGTTCTGCCATTATCTACTTAATATAATCCACGCAACTTACAATGTGAGTTATTTGCTGTTCGCGTAGCAAAAAATAATGAGGCAGAACTTAATATGTATCGCTGAAGCAACATTGGCGGCACACGTTCACACATGTGTGCGCTAATATTTTAGCTTGCAACAGCACTTAACAGCAATTATAGACATTTCTGTTTTTTTATTATTCACGAAGTTTTTAAAATGTTAGTGAATAGATTTTAATAATTAATATTTAATTACTACAGGGTATTAAATAATCATTATATTATTATTATTATTATACGATTGATCGGGCGCAGGCTGCACTAACGGGCCATATGCACCCAGGGGCTGGCTAGAGTCTAGATGAGATTTAATAGCTTAAGCGACTGCAGGAACCGGAAAACACTATGGATATGTGAGGAAGATTGAGATAGGAGCTGAGGTAGGGAGGCGGGGAGGCTGTGCTGGGTTCTGAGTGCTGTAAGTGCCTGGCAGGATGTTAGAATATGGGGGATAAGGAGTTGAGCTGTTAGGCAAAAGGGACAGAGAGGAGGGTCCATGCGTTGTAGAAGGTAAGAGTGGGTAAGATTTGTGTGGGATATGCGGAGTCTGGTAAGAATAATATTATTCTTTCTTGATCGGAACGGAGAGGATATGTGTGATAGAGGATTAGGTTTTACGGGGAGGAGTTGATTTTGATGGTTGGACTTCCATGCACGGACCCAAGATTTGGTTATGCGTGATCTCAGGAATTGCTTAGTATCGTTAGAGGAAACAAACCGGGAGGTGAGAAGAGGGAGTGTGGAGGCCTCTTTAGCAGCTCGGTCAATGGCCTCATTGCCCGGCAAGCCAACATGGCTGGGGATCCACATAAAAGTTATCGAGACATGGGATTTGCTAAGGAGGTCATGGAGAAGTAATATGCGTTGTAACAGCGCGTTGTCGGTGTGACAGTTACAAAGTGCCTTTAGGACAGAGAGCGAGTCGGAGAGGATAATGTATTTGGAGTGAGGTGGAGCAGCTGTTAGGAATTCCAAGCACTTGAAAATGGCAAATGATTCGGCTGAGAATATGGAACACACCTTGGAAAGACGGAAGCGATGGGTGGCGGGGGGAACTGAGAAGGCAGACCCCACACGGCCTCCAGATTTTGAGCCATCCGTAAAACAGCACACCGCGCCACTATATTTGGAAATTTCCAGTTTGATATACTGGACCAGTACATGGGGGGGATTGGTAGATTTCGTTAGCCGTGTCAGGTTCAGATTCATGTGAAGGGGTTGGAGAAGCCAAGGAGGAGGGTCAGTATATATTGGGCAAAGCGGGGGGTTTCGAATGAATTTACAAAATTGAGGGACTGCAGATTCAAAACGGTTTTTGAAGTTAGTAGAGTAGCTGGGACTGCTTGACGAAATTTGGCTATGGCTTGGAGAGTCATACAGAAGTTCATTAAATGGGAGGTTTGGGGTTGTAAGGGTAGAAGTAAGGAAATTGGCTGCCAGGATTTGCCGTCGGAAGCACAAAGGAAGTAGGCTGGACTCGCTGTTGAGACTGGCTGTGGGGCTGGTGTAGAACGCACCGGTGGCTATTCGGATGGCTGAGTGTTGGATGACATCCAGAGACGCCAGTAGACCCTGGGCCGCGGAGCCAAACGCCAGGCAGCCGTAATCTAATTTAGAGCGAATAAGCGCTTTGTATAGCAATAATAGCATTGTTCGATCGCCTCCACTGCGTCTATTGTTAACTTTCTTTAGCACGTCCAGGGCCTTTATGGTAGACTTCTTAAGGCTCTTGATGTGTGCATTCCATATCAGTTTGCTATCGAACGTTACTCCAAGGTAGCGCACTGTGTCCTGGAACTGAAGGTCAGAGTTGTAGAGGGAAATTTCAGGGTGCTGGCTGCACTTGGTGGTTCGGTGGAAGTCCATACAAATCGTTTTTTCCGCAGAAAATTTGAATCCTCGCGTTGATGCCCATTCAGCTATTTCGTTGATGCACCGTTGCAAGATTACGCTTGCTCTGATTGGCGACGACGATTGAAGGGTTATTGTCAGATCATCTGCAAACAGGCTGAAATGTATCGGCGGTCGGATGGCTCGTCTGATGTCGTTGATGGCCAACAAGAAAAGTGTTACACTAAGGATGCATCCTTGGGGTACGCCATTCTCCACCTGGAACAACCGCGAAAAGGTGTTGCCTAATCGGACTTTAATTTGCCTGTTGGTTAGGAAGTTCTGGATCAATCTGGCCATGCGGCCTCGGATTCCTGCTTTATATAAGTTGGAAAGTGCCTGATACCTCCATACCGTGTCGTACGCCTTTTGTAGGTCAAAGAAAACCGCATACAAATGTGTGCGGTTGCTGAGTGCTTTTTGGGCCTTCAGTTGTAGATCTAGGATAGCCTGCATTGCTGAGCGATGTTTGCGGAAACCATATTGATTTGGAAGGAATATGTTGTTCATTTCCAAGGTCCAGGTTAGTCTCTTTTGGATAACTTTTTCCAATAATTTCCCCAGAATGCTAGTTAACGCAATGGGTCGGTAGCTATTCGTTTCCGTTTTACTTTTCCCCTTCTTCAGTATAGGGATTATAGTGGCTATTTTCCAATTTGTAGGGAAAATTCCCATGTTCCATAGCTTGTTCAGGATATGGAGCAGGTATAATTTAGCCGATTCGTGGAGGTGTTTCAACATGATTGGATGGATATCGTCTGGTCCTGGTGAAGAGTCCCGGATATTATACTGGATGCAGTGTTCCAGCTCGCCTAGCTGAATTGGGCAGTTGTAGCTTTCCTCATCGCAGGAGTCGAAGGGAATTGGGACGGCTTCCATCTTTTGCTTGAGTTGTAGGAATTCTGTGTCATAGCTGGAATTGGATGACACAGCCGAGAAATGAGAGGCCAACAGGTCGGCCATCTCGGTGGTATTGGTAATGAGGGAATCTTCCTTGGATAAAGCGGAAACAGCTGTTTGGTGGTTCTTCCCCTCAATCAGCCGGATCTTCCTCCACACTGCTGGGATCGACGAAAATTGGTTGATGGAGGAAGTAAGAACTTGCCAGCACTTCTTTTTGGCTGCTCTTATGAGGGTGCGTGCGTATGCTCGACGTTTACGATACTCAATCAGGTTAGCTAATGAGTTTCGTCTTTTGAGTGTTCTTAGCGCTTTTTTTCGGCGGTCGATTGCCTTTGAGATATTACTGTTCCACCAGGGCACACGTTTTCTTGCGCAAGGATTACCTGAAGAGACAGGTATAGCCTTACGTCCAGCTTGGATTATGACAGTAGTTAGGAACTCGATATCCTCCTCTACATTGTCCCTATGACCGGCGTGAATCATGGTGCTGTTTGTGAACATTGTCCAGTTGGCTTCACTTATTTTCCATCTCTGATATCGAGAAGGCTGGTAGCTGGATGCTTTATATGAGAGGAAGATGGGGTAGTGATCGCTATCGCACAGATCATTGTGGCACTGCCAATCCACCTCATTTATAAGGTCGGTTGAGATCAGCGTGAGGTCGATCGCTGAAAAAAGTCCTGTTTTTGAGTCAAAGTGCGTTGGTTGGTTTTGATTGTTTAGTAGAGCTATATCATGGTTGATGAGCAGATGCTCAATTTGGTTACCTCTGGAATCTTGACGTCTGGAGCCCCACGTATGGCTATGAGCGTTGAAGTCGCCGAGCAGGATGAATGGCTTTGGTAGTTGTTTTATAATATTCTTGAACTCCTGTTTCGAGGTTTGTTGGTTGGGTGGGATGTAAACGTTACATACTGCGATGGGTTTGCGGTGGATTGTAGGAATTGTTATTGAGACCACGACTGCTTGGATTTCAGCGCTGATTGGAAGCTGGACTGCCTGAGGAATGAAATTGTGGACTAGAGTTAGTACCCCACCAGCTGCGATCACGTGCGAGGTATCGTCAAATCTGAATGATTTGTAGTTGCGTATAGTAAGCCCTTGGTTAGCCTTCAGATGAGTTTCTTGAATACAGATTACTGGTGGCTGGTGCTGTGCTATTAGCGTTTTAAGCTCAGCTAGGTGCAAGAGAGCACCGTTTATATTCCATTGCAAAATTTTATTCATGGTTCACTGACTCAGTTTCCGAGTCGGTAGCACCGCCACGTATCGCCTTAATCAACCTGGACAATTTGTTCTTGATCCCTTGCCCTACGATAAATTTTTTTAGGACAGGCAACGAATTGGAGAGCTGTATTGGATCAAAGTTCATTTGTGAGACTGCCTCAATGTAATTAGTTTCCGTGAGGATCGCAAACATTATATCTTCGAACTGGTCAGGTGTGATTTCGTAGCGGCCCGCATTTTTCTCCATTTCCTCTTTTGCTGCTTTGATCGTCTCTAATAATTGGTCAGTTTTGTCTTCAGTTGTTCTTATCTTTTTGGGTTTCGGAGGCAGTTTCTCCGATTTTGTAATGGAGGTGGTATCGATTGATGAGGAAGAGGTGGAGGAAGAAATTGCTCGTTTGAAAACTGTGGCAGAGGGAGTTATGAAGTTGCAGTCTTCCGTTGACTGAATGTCCATCCGTTCTTCTCCTTTGGCTCCATCCATTATAAAGGAAGCCTTGGTGTTGTCCGCATTTGGGAGGCTTTTGTCACTCGTTTCTGTGGCTGCACAGTGAGCTGCCAGGTGGCCCTTCTGCTTACATCGATAGCACACGGAGCCTTCTTCGGCTAGAAATATCCGATATTTGGTATTGTCATGAGTGATAACTAAACTGTCTGGTATTCATTATAATTAAGTATAATTAATTGAAAAATCTATATCTGAACCGGAAGAAGCCGTAATGGTCACATTACTTTTTAACTGTGATCTCCACCTTAAATTCGATTTAGAAACAAAAGAATTTCTGTTACCGACGTTCACAGTAATCAGTTTTTGCCCTTTAGAAATAGGTTGGCAAGGGGTGCATTCATTGCAGTTCCAATTTTGTAGAACGGTATGAATGCTATGACAATACGTTTCATTGCTGAATACAATATTCCTTTTTTGTTCCGTATATATTTCTTAATTTTTTAAAAGTAATCCATTCTTGCTTGCCCAATGATGTGGTTTTTCATCGATGTCTGTCGAATATTTCTGCTTTTTCCCCTTTCAGAATCCAGTTTTTGATACATTTCTTTACCTGAACATTCTGTGCTTCCTCCACACCCTATTTTTTCCTTCATTTTTAATAAATCTTTCCGATAATCGGCAATTGTGTATCATTTTCACAGTATTCATCTAATTCTACTCAATTTTGTCCTTTTCATCCCCCTTCTAATTATTTTCTTTGTGACTCTGATATCAGGTTTTATTTGAATGTTCGATCTTTTCTATTGAGCAATCGTCCTTCTACTCTTTTCTACTAAAACTCGGTATTCCTACTCCCCTCATCGGTGCTTCTCCCATTCTCTCATTTCCTCCTGCTATTCGGTTATTCCGGCCCTTGAATTATCTTTATTCTCTGTATCTTTAAACGTTTGAGAATGTAACGTTATTTTCTCGTTCTTCCTATTTCTTGATCTAATGTCCTCGTCGACTGAAAGTCAATAATTGTTCAACGCAGTAATGTTTGGTTAAAATTATTCATTTCTGTTTTACTTGTCCGTTGGGCCATAAATGAATTTTTAAATTTATTTTCAATATCATGTCCTTTCTGTACAATTCGATTTACTGTTAAATAACTTAATTCTGAAGAAAAGAAAAACGTTTTGAAAAATAATTTAATAATGGTTAACCTTGAAGTTATGCTTTTAATTACTGATTAATAGTATGTCTCAGTTTATTTTAATTACATTTGCCAATAGCAAGAAAAAATTAAATAGTTCATTAAATTATTTGCATTGTTAAGATTAAAATATGAAAAGAAGAACTTTTTAAAAAATAAAAAATATGTCTATAATTTTTTGATGAAATAAAAGTTTCTTGATACATTTGCGATCGATGAAACAGTGGGATTTTTAAAGAAAAGTAATTATCAGGTGTACAAGTATGAAATGCGGATTTTTTTTCGAAAAAAAAACACATTAAATTTGGAAGAATGATAAAAAGTGGTTTACTCAAAGTATGCTCCATCGTTAGTTAAACATTTTTCCCATCTTTCGGGTAATTTGTGGATACCACGCCAGTAAAAATCTTCCCCTTTTGCCGCGAACCATTCATCGAGCCATTTTTTCACATTTTCGTACGAACCAAAGCGCTGCTCAGCAAGTGCGTGACCCATCGATGCAAACAAGTGGTAATCGGAAGGAGCCAAGTCTGATGAGTAAGCCGCATGGGATAGCACTTCCCAGCTGAGTGCTTCCAATGTGTCGCGAACCGGTTTTACCGTATGTGATGGAGCATTGCCATGGAGAAAAATTACCTTGTGTTGCCCTTTTTGACATTCTGGTCGTTCTTTGAGCAGCGAACGGTTCAAATCGATCAATTGTTGTTGGTAGCGTTTGATATTAACCGTTTCACCAGGCTTTAACAGTTCATAATAGACCACACCCTTCTGATCCCACCAAACACAGAGCATCGTCTTCCTGCCAAAGCGATTCGGTCTTTCGGTCGATGTGTATTGTGCGCCCGGATCTACCCATGATCTTTTGCGCTTGGGATTCTCAAGATACACCCACTTTTCATCCCCAGTAACGATACGATGCAAAAACGACTTTCTCTTGTATCGTTCGAGCAAAATTTCACATATGTTTTTGCGCCTCTCCATCTGCCTCTCGGTCGACTCATGTGGTACCCAACTGCCGACCTTCTGAATCTTTCCCATTTCTCGTAGGCGATTGGAAACAGCTTGTCGTCTAACACTTAATTGCTCTGCGAGTTGTTTTTGTGTTTGTGCATCGTCTTCATCTAGCAACGCTTGCAATTCTGCATCTTTGCATCTTTTTGGCGGTTTTCCGTGTTCCTTGTCTACAACATCGAAATCACTACTTTTGAAACGCCGAAACCATCGTTCACACGTATCTTGCGATGGAGCATGTTCACCATAACCTTCTCGAAGCCATCGGTATGATTCAGCAGCAGTTTTCTTCAAATGAAAACAAAAAATTATTGCTGTCCGCGAGTGCTCTTTATTTGGCACAAATGTAGTCATATTGAACATAGTAAAATAATACTACGCAAACAGTTTTTCAATTTATCACTGATGTACATTTGACACATGTTGATGGCGCAACAAAATTGCATATGCCTCAAATTTTTATAATTCACATTGTATTGGTGAACATCTGATTTTTCAAATCCGCATTTCATACTTGTACACCTGGTAATCACTGGACTACTTGCGATTTTCAAGCAGTTAAAACATAAAGAAAAAAATGTATTTACATGTCATAGTAATGTTTTTGCTTCATTCCGCACAAATTTATTTACAAAAATACAATTTTGCGGGCTTGCTTTCTCAATTTATAATTTTTTGTAATTTACTATCCATAATATCAATTATATTTGCAATACACAACAAAATACTGAGAAGACACGTTGGTTTTCTCTTTTTCCACAACAATTCGTATAAAGAAAATATGATGTCACCGATTCGTTTTGTTAATTTACGGGTTTTCAATTTACCAGCTTCGGTATTAATTACATTTGCAACACATAATAAGATACTGTGCACGGTAGCAACGATTAAACTATAAGGGGACATCTATTAATTACATTAACTTAAGGGGAACGGAGGATCCAGAAAAATTCCATCAAATCTCATTTAAACTGAGGGGCGGGGGGAACTGAAAATCTCACGTCAACTTTTAAAGAATATATATTATTTTACAAATAATAAAAAAAAATTATTAAATTTTTCTTCTATTTTTTTTTGGAGTGTCCCATTTTGTCCGCTGAAAAAATTGCATGACCATTAAAAACTTCTATTTTGAAAATAAAAAAAAAAAGTTCAAATTTTTTAAAAGAAAAAAGAAACTGGTATAGTACATAAATATAGCCACGGTGTGAGTGAAAAATTAGGAAAAGTGATATTGTTGTCTGTTTTTAACTTATAGTGAACTTAAATAAAATCGTTATAGTACTTCTTAAAACGTTGTATTACGAGAGTGGTTCAAATATAAACCGGAATTTTTAAATAAACGCGCGAAAAATTTATTGTGGAAAAAGTGGTTGCACTGGCAGTTAGACCGGTTTGTTATGTAGAGCAATTAGAACCGCGTCGTAACCTCACTTTTTAGTGTAGTTAGAGCCATGAGTGAAAAAGAAGTACCAGTGTCTGTTGCGCAACGAATCATTATATTCGTTTTTTAGTCAAAGACGACGTAAAATCCGTGGAAATTTACCGAAAATTACGCGAACAGTTCGGCGATGAGTGTCTCTCCAAAACTCAAGTGTACGAGTGGTGTTCCGCGTTTCGAAAAGGACGTGAAGTGGTGTCAAGCATACCACATGCGCGGCGCCCAAAAACCAGCATTACAGATGAACACGTCAAAGCCATCGAACAACTCATTTTGGCTGACCGACGCGTCCGTGTACGCGATATGACCGACGAATTGGGCATCAGCATAGGTAGTATTGAGACAATAATTCATGATCGGCTCTAGGTTATCGCAAAATTGCAGCCAGATGGGTGCCAAGACTTCTGAATTTTGAACAGAAATTCACTCGTTGGGAAGTTTGTACGCGTCTCCTGCAGCAGCGGTATGAAGAGGAAGGAGAGAATTTATTGCGGCGAATATTCACCACGGACGAAACTTGGGTACACTACTATACGTCGGAGAGTAAACGCTCGTCCATGGAGTGGCGGAAGAAAAAAGAGGGAGCGCCAGTCAAAGCGAAGGTTACACAGTCAGCTGGGAAGGTATTGTGTACCGTGTTTTGGGACATGAAGGGAGTGATCGCAGTCTATTTCCTAACTGAACAACGTACTGTGACGGCGCAGTATTACAGTAACCTCCTAAAAAACACAGTCAAACCGGCCTATCGAACAAAAAGGCGCGAAATTCCGATCCGTAGTGCGATACTGCTTCAAGACAACGCCAGGCCACATACCGCTCGGCTCACGATGGAGACATTGGCCGAATTGGGCTCGGAAACACTTGAACATCCTCCTTACAGTCCAGATTTGTCGCCGCCTTGTGATTATTATTTGTTTGGCCCGTTGAAAGAAGCACTTGGTGGACAACGTTTCGACAGCAACGATGAGGTGGAATCGTTCGTGCGCAAATGGCTATGTGACAAGCCGCGAGATTTTTCGAAAAAGGAATAAAAAAATTGCCGGAGAGGTGGAAAAAGTGCGTAGCGTGCGAGGGGGGTTATCTCGAAAAATTGTAAAAAATATGAGCACTGTAAGTATAAAATAAAAATTTTTATGACGAAATTCCGGTTTATATTTGAACCACCCTCGTATTTTTTTTCTTTATGAAAATAAATTTAGTCCCTTAACAGCTATAGCATATGAGGGAATCGCATCATATCTCACTAAATCTCAACGAGAGTCGGAAGGGGTTCAAATTAAAATAAAAACAGCTCACGTAATTAATGGATGCTCCCTAATGAAGCATAAAACGCGAGTGACGATTACTCACGTTTATGCTGCAGTGCATCTGACCTTGACAATTAACACAAAGTGTGTCGAACTATATAATATTGCTAATCGAAAATCTCTTTCTTTAATTTTTAAATTAACGTTAAATATATTTTAGTATATACGTATGCCTATTAGCCGTAAGAATCAACTGCAATCAACTGAACGAATAATTCCAATTTTCGAAACATTGTCTACATTCTGATAAGAATTTTCTTATGATAAGTGAAGGCAAAATTTCTTTCCTTCCCGTGACGGATTTGGAGAGGTTGTGTGATCCTATGCATCCGTAAATGAAATACAACAGTACGCACTAACTGGTTTGACTTTAAAATTATCCTATACTATGTTCGTGTACTTTTAGTACTAATTCTATTTGCAATACGTAAGTTGAACTCCCCTCCCCTTCCTGGAAGAAATCCAGTTTGCGGCACTGGGCGCCTTCCTTTTACAATTCCTTGTTTCATAGAATTTTTTCGAAGTTGAGACCTTGACCAATCGATTGCTGGACCTTAAAAACCCTCAATTCGTTAATTTCATCAAAATCGTTTGAGCCGTTTCTGAGAACTGAATTAAATAGATATATACATTATTGGCTACGCCATTTTTACGCAGGTGTTATCAGGAAAAGTGTCTTGTTACGAAATTTTCCCCAAAAAAATGTCCCAATTTTATGTAACGAAAATGTAACGAAAAAATTTTGTCGAACGGCGTAGCCAATGAAAAAGTTTACTCCTCTGTAAGAATTATAGAAGAGCTAGACCTGCTGATGAAGGGGGCTTGCCCCCTTCCGAGTCCCGGAGGGCCGAGTTTATATTTGTATATATATATATAAACTTGGCCATTTTGGTCTCGCAAGGGGCTGTGACCCTTGACCCCTCTTGCTTACATTTCTGTCTCTTTCTCCTCTTTACTTTGTATAAAATGATTAAAATTTACAACCACATTAGACGAAAAAATGTTCCAATTTTATGTAATAAAAAAAAATACAATTAATAATTTATATCATAGATTTTATTAAACTACCGAAAGAACTTAACATCCTACAACACATATAGGTAATACTTTTTTTGCGTTTCCATGGTATTATTAAATTAGCAATATACACTTTACATGCTTCTCCCTATGGGGTGGGACTTCAAGAAGTCTTTATGTTTCCAAAAACGAAAACCGCCACTAAACGCAAACGTGAATTACGAAAACGAAAATGGGACGGTGAACTATGAGAATCTACCACATTTATATGTGATACACCTTTTGGTTCGAAAACGACAGATGTAGAAAAGTTTGAGGCGTTAAAATATAACAAATATTACGTAAAATTGGGACATTTTTTCGTTACATAAAATTTTGACATTTTTTCTAATGGGGGTCGGCCTAAGAATTACGTTGTAATTAATATACATACAATTTTTGCTTATATATAATAGGATGTAATAATTATTTATAAATTAATTCTAATCTTTTCTCCTTAGCTCGATATTTTTAAATTATCAAATCATAAAAATAACTTTTTGTCTTTAATTCATTTAAGAGTTTTATTTTGAAATTGACAACGTGACAATTTACGGCATTTCTCTATGCAGTACCAAAAAAATGAAACCACATTTCACGTTTAACATAAATTAAAGAATGTTTAAAAATAAAATGTTTTTTTTTTTTTTTTGAAAAAAAGTACACTGATACTTCAAGATTTGCTCTAAAAATTAAATAAAAATGCACAAAAAAATAAAAAATAATTAGTTTCGTAGAAAGATAACTTGTTTTACTTTAAAATATGCTTTAAGAAGTTATGAAAATTTTAAACAATATTAATACTTATTATAGTCGATACCAAATTCAAATTGTAATATCTAAAAATCATATTAAATAAGTGTATAACAACACAATCGCGTCTTTTTCTAAAAGCGAAATATTGGGAGCATCATTTAATGCGATTTTGAATTATTACAACAATTTGGATTTGCTGTAGCGAAACTCTAATAAGTATTAATGTTGTTTAAAAATTATCATAATATCTTTTAAAGCGTACTATTCCGAAATAAATTTCTTTCATTAAATACAATTATTTATTACCCGTTTAATGCATTTTTGTTAAATTTTTAGAATAAACCTCGAAGTTAATACTTTTCTTTTTTTAGCCTTTAATTTAACTTGCTTTGTCAATGTGTCTGTCTGTCTGCATGCGGGGAATCTTACAAACGATTTTTCACCTTCTTCCCGATGAATTAAAAAATTGTCCTTTTGCAGAAATTCTTGTTATAGATGACAGTATAATAATATACAACATCCCGGTTTCCAACTTTAAAATTAGACTCTCGCGGCGCCGAAAGCTCAACATTTTGGAAAAAAATATATTTTCTTTCGAGCACGTAATATATCGATGGTAAGATATTTGTCGAGAACAAAACCGTATTTTATTTCTTTAATGAAACTTTTGAAGTTCACGAAAAGTTCAAAAGAGCGCAAGATCTAATATGTAGCACCGTTTTGATGGCGCGAGTCCTAAAGGTAAAAATGTTAAACAAGGTTGAAAATATGCACATGCACGTATATTTCTTTGGTTTGGAACATCTAGCTTTCCAACTTTAAAATTAGTCTCTCGGAGCTTTGAAAGCTCGAACTTTTGGGATTTTTTTTTTTTTTTTCCGGGCATATGATATACTGTTGGAAGGAGCGCTATTTGTCAGGAGCAAACTCAACGAAACATTGGAAGTTTACCAAAAGTTTAAAAAAGCCCAAAAAGGACGTGTAGCCCCCATTTGTGACACAACTTTACAGCTGAAAATTTTGAACAAGGTTAAAAAAATGCGTATTCTTGTGTATTTCTTTACTTTAGAACATTTGGATTTTCAACTTTAAAACCGGAACCTTGGGGCGCGGAAAGTTCGAAAGTTCTAAAAAAAAAATTTTTTTTTGTCGGTCATGTGATATATCAATGGGAAGATCGCTTTTAGTCAAACATTGTATTTCATGTGCTGAAGATTCCATATGTATTGTATGAAAAACAGAAGACAATATAATTTAAAGAATGCGATCCATTATTTAATAAAAATTTCTTTAAATGTCCTATAATCAAGATATTGAATAAAATACAATTATGAATTTGTTTTTTATTGAAGTACATAGTAAAAAGTCCAGACTAAAAAATAACAAAAATAAAAAAAAAACATAATACTAATATTTAATTATTAATCAGCGGCCCACGCTTTTATTTTTCAGAATATTTTGTAGTTTCAGATTTTAATGTTAAGATATGTATCTAGTAGTTGCACACTAATAAAGTTATTACTTTTGAGTGCATAAATAAAAGGCTACGTTAAAAAAATTTTTTTTATTTTTTTTTTTAAAAACTATTTTATTTCATCATTCTTGGGGTAAATATTTTTGAATGATAAACGGACTAAGTTAAAATAGTGCTCTAGTTTTGGTACTCTATAAAAAGAGCTGCGTATAATTTAACAATATAATGTTCTAATTTCGTCCATGATGATATTATAAATCGCGCTTCGGAGTTTCAAATTTATTATCTTCATTCGAATCTACATTTCCATATGATAAATAACATTAATAAAAATAAATAAATAAAAGTTCCACTCTTGTTCATCGGCCCTTTAATTTTAGAATTTTAAATGTTCTATTTTCCCTATAACATTATGAAGAATTTTTTGGCTAATTTTCGTCTGGCTGTATTAAGCAAAGAAAAAGTATATCTTCAAGGAAACAACTCCATTTTTAACGTTTATTATTTTACTGACTGCCGAGTGTGGAGCATTTACCGATACTCATCGGTCCTCATATGGGACTATCGCTGATACAGTTTCTAATAAGAAGAACGGTTTCATTGGAACCAGTCCACATGGTGTCAAAAATTACATGCATTAATATAAAGACGTAGTGTACTCATACGAGACCACCACTGACTGGTATAATTTTTTATTAAATGCAAAAATTGTTCGGATATCATTCTGCATGTTTTGTTTTTTTTTGTTCTTTTTTTTTTTTTTTTTTTTTTGGACCGGACCAAATTACAACTTCCTTCTGGCCAATAATTTCCCACAATCAACAACACTCAAAAACAACATAAATTGAAAACTTAAAAAAAAACTTGTAATAACCAGAAAATGGATAAAGAATAGAATAAAACAAAACTAGCTCTTTACATAAACAGAATAAACTCTAATAAATAAGGGAAAGAAAAAAAGAAAATCAAATAGCATTAAAGTTAAATAACAATCCTGTTTCCTTTAATAAACCTAAAAAGAAAAACGAAAATCTTACACAATGGAGGATAAATACCGCGGGGCATGAGGTCTTTAGAAAACACAAGTCTCTTGTTGTCAAACTGGACGCAATTAAATAACAGGTGGTTAATGTCTTCTCTAAAATTTGTTCGACAATAGGTATGACACAACCCGTGTAGTGCCCTGTTTTCGATAAGTTTAAACCCAATCGGCAATAGCCGGAGCGGAGCCTACGCACAACGGTCACAAACCTACGGGTCAAACTATGGTTAAAAGTTATAGACAGTAATGTTAAGGCACATAGTATTTTCGTTAGTGGTGAGCTTATAAATAAATGCATGTGCGGGGGGGGGCAGTTTTCTTTATTCGAATTTATATTTATCCTTAATACTGATAATATTTTAAATGTCAATGGAGTTTGCTGTATTATTACAAATTTCTCTAAATGTTCTATGAATATTGAATATCTATGTTCACCAACAATCCATTGTTAATGGAATGACCGGTACATTTCCGAATAAACAGAATATCGTTAAAATCGGTCCACATGAGCAAATGTGTCGTACTAGTCTTCCGGTAGATTTATTAGCTTTTTCCCTAATCTTACAATGTTACATTTCTTTTTACAGCTGTTCATTCTAAATTATATAGTAACTATTATTCCTCTTTCTTCTCAAATCCTGATATCTATTCAACCAGATCCTCATCTTTGGCTTTTCGATTTCCTTCATTGCTGTGTTCAACTCTATCTGCAGTCCGTCGTCTACGTTTTGGGCACAGTTTGTTGCCATCATCACTTTTCCGTTTCTCGCTTACATCATTTCCTTTCTGTTCCACCGTTCTTCCTCTTCTTATTTTATAAATGTCGGGCTAATCATATCTTATTTGAATGCTCTTCCATCGCTACTGAACGTTCCTTTTTTTACCCTCACTTTTACCAGTAGAGCTGCCGTCTGCCTATAGCGCGTCTTTCATTCTTTCTTTTCCGTCTACTTTTATTATAACGAACTTTGAATCCTTTCTGACTGTTACCTTTGATCGCATAACGATCTGATTCTGCTTCCTTTCCTTTTTCTAGTTTTTGGGCTAATATGTTTTCGTCGACGTCCCCACCCACTAAAACAAAAAATAAATAAATATGGAAATGATCAAAACCAGTTTAAATAATCAAAAGTTACACTTGAACAAACCTAAAAAAAATAAAAATATACGTGACGAATATTATATACTCCCTTTTTTTAAAAAAAAAATTAGATTCATAAAAAATATCCATGGAAATAGACGAATTCTAGTAGGCTGCCCCCCCACCGTAATATCGGAAACATTCACGGAGTACCTGTTTAGATGTAGACACGCATTGAAAAAAAAAACGAGAATAAAATAAAGCAGGGGATAAAGTTTTTTTTTCCCCTTGGACATGCCAGCTAAGGACCTACACCCAGAACCAACAAGAAAGAAAAGAGCCGTCAGTTAGACTTTGATACGGTCAGATATAGACAGTATAAAGGAACCAATGGATGAAATTATGGATGGCGAGGGGAAGGACAAAATATAAGGTGCACAATAAGGAGTAGGAAGTTTGAGTTTTAATTTAAAGTAAAAGCCTTTTTTTTTTTTTTTTTTTTTTTATTTAATTATGGGCACGTCAGCACAGGACATTTACTCAACACAAAAGATTAGAAGAATAGAAAGACATATGGAGCGACGGATTATATCAAAAAACGATTAGAAACAGAAGAAATGAAGGCGGCTAACAAAGGAGGTGGAAAAGCGAGAATCTAAAGGGCAGTGTTTTGGGCCATTCTCACCTACCGTGTGTCAGTGCATGAAGATGAATCAGTTTGAGAATTGCGTGACTATTTCTTTCGTGTTTTTTTCTCCATATCTCACATTGCTTCGAGATAGTCTGAAAAAGTGTGATCATATTTCCTCTTCTCACTCTCCGCTATTCCACAAATAATAAAGGTAACTGTTCCGACAAATTATGAATTCGAATAAATTGCGGACTGCTCACAATTTTTTCCGACATGAGGGCTAATTTTTCAGGAGCAAAAGGGTTAATAAAAACTCAAATTTCGGCATTTATCAGACAGAATTATTTAATTATTAGTCGAATTTTCATAATTGGCTATTAATTTAAATTTTAATTCTCATTTTTTTTCTTTTTCTTTTCTTTTTTTTTTTTTTTTTTTGTTTTTGTAAGTGTTGACTATAAAAATTAATGGAGCGTGAGCGAAATTTTTGGAAGTTTCGATGGGCAGCAGCGAGATTCGAATCAAGTTCTCTGCCCGTGCAAATCCTTCCAACCCGTGATTCTTTGATTTCCTCTTACTTCGACATTCTGCCATCCTTTCTATTATTCACTTATGTCTTAGCCATTCACTGTTATCTTCTTTCGTTTTCGTTATTCTTTAACATGTTCTCCGTTCTGCCTTCTTTATCCGAACGACGAAGCTTCCTGTGATTTGAATCACACTATTTTTGAATATCCGCCCCCCTTAAATGAACAATCTATTTTTTACCCCCAGCTCCTAGTACTTGACGTTCCTGCTCCCTATTGGTGCTTCGTATATCTTATCATTTCCTTTTCTGTCCGTCATTCCTCTATTTGGTTCTTTTATATTATCTACCTCTAACCGAATTGCTATTTAATTGTTGATTCTTTCGCCTCTATATTGCTCCTGAACATAGGATATTTTTCTTATTGTGGCAAAACGAAAAAAAGACACTGCTGCCTAACTAACTACACCGCGATAGCTAGCTTTCTCATTATTAAAAATGGCGTGAAGTAAGTCATGTGCGTCGTCAGGGGAGAGGGTAATGGGGGGTAGCTGCCCCCCTGGAGCCTTGAAACTTTTTAATCTACTGGCCATGATGAGTATTCATAGGCGCGTAATCATGGACAATTTGGAAGACTTATAATTTTATTATAAGAATTTTCCAGAAATTCACGAAAATTATGTTTTAATTAAGATTTTATTCTTGTTTAATAAAATATTAAGCCTTTACAAATTATACATTTTATTTTTCCTATAACTCATATCCTCCTTCTATCATCTTCCCCCCCCCGGGCGGCTGGCAACTCATCGTGCCCCCCTGACTCATCGGCTGGCGACACCCTTGAAGTAGGTGCTATTTTATTGAATTAGAATAATAGGTATTTATTTTTAGTTTCGGTTTTGGTTTTTTGTGGAAATCTTGCAATTTTAAAGAATGCATTTACACGGTTTATTAAACAGTTTATTTTAAAAAATTGGCAAACACGTAAATAGAAAATATTACTAATATTACTATATTTCGAAGTTTTTTAAATGATAAAGAACATGTTACCACTTTCTCTCTCTCTCTCTCTCTCTCTCTCTATATATATATATATATATATCTTTCCCTTTATTTACCTATTTATCGATATCTGTACACTCGTCATTTCTGCTCTATGTATGTGCCTTCGCGATTTTGATTCACACTAAAAAGAGACAAGTATGTATTGAATGTCTGGCTACAAATTTGTCTACACTTGTCATTTCAATATATGTATATACACATATTTGCGGGTTGTATAACAGTTTGTGACCGTTATGTAGCTGTTTATGCATTAATCGCTTAAGTAACTCTTATGTATATACGACGCTGATAACTTTATTTTCATTTTGAACATACACGCGGGCGTGACGATTATTACATTCTGATCTGTTCGATAACTCACATCTACAAAGTTCTTTTGACTTTTCACTTTAACTGCAGATCGGAAATAATTTCAACTACCTTCTTAATTGTTGATTAACATTCGTTTGAAGATATTTTCGGATAGGAGATTATAATTTAGACGGTTTTTTTGTTGTTTTCGAATTATATTTTAAACAGAATACGAATAAAACGACGTAAAAATAATTCTCCGGATAAACCGTAAGTGCTTATCTAAATGTACTGATTACAGTGTTCACTTACGAAAATAATCGCTTCATTACAATTCCGATTCTTACAATTTTTTCAGATTTATTGATGATTCAGTGCACGAGCGAACACGTTACTCAGGCAGCATTAAAAAAAGATAAAAAAAAATTATAATAATTTCATTTACACATCGACGAACGAACGACTACACTGAACTGTATGATACACCGAAAGAAAAACAGTGTGACTTATGTTTCCGAAATGATCAGGAGAGCACATTGAGTACCCTTTTCAACGTCGCCATTCGTAGCTCAGTGAAACAACTTACTGGATTCTAGCGGACTTGTATGCAACCTAGTAGCAACTTTTAATTTACGTGCATGCCGTTGTGCGTTGAAGTGACGCAAACGGCAACGTACAGTCGCTGCGAAAACGACACCTACAATAAATAATCTAGAATTGATCAGTATTTCAATAGCCAGTGCACACACTATCGACGCTTTATCAAAATTTCAAAGTTTATCAAATTTTCTTAGCGGCCGATGGTGAATGTCGAATTTTTGTTTTATTAATAACCTTTACGATTATTATAATTAACTTGCCCGCTCGCCAGTTTAAAAAAATCAGAGCCATAATTTACAACTGCCATGTTCAGGTGTTCACACGATGCGGTCGCAGCATTCGTGACAAACAATCTATTTTTCAAATAAAATTTTGCTACCAACGAATTAATATTATAGTTTTCCATTGTCATGACGAGAATGTAGAAAATGATTGTATCGATGCTTATCCTTGGTCATCGTCTGATAGGGAGTCTTTTGCATTTAAACATGCATACTTCCAGATTGGTGCATTGCTTCGTTATTGATATAGTGGTGTTCAGGTCGTAGTAACAAAGTAGGCCTATTAAAATTTCTCCAAAAAGATTTTCATACTTGATTGTTCGTCATTCCACGGTTTAGCTGGTATCTTATTATTGTAGCATTATTTTTGATAGAAACAAATGAATAGGTAAATGTTAGATTTTTCTCGATTATGCCAAGATCGGCGGTGCTGCGACAAAATTTCAATTTTTAATAGTGTTCATTTGAGAAAATAAAAAAAAAATGAATAATTTACACGTTTAATAATAATAAATTTTAATCTTTTTAATTAATTTATTTATTATTGTTATCATTATTATCATTACAATTATTATTGTTATTATTATTATCATTACAATTATTATTGTTATTATTATTATCATTACAATTATTATTGTTATTACTATTATCATTACAATTATTATTGTTATTATTATTATCATTACAATTATTATTGTTATTATTATTATTATTTAGTTTTATATCATTATTGTTAACAAAGTATCAATGGAAATGTATTAGTTGAATTTTATTTAAAATCTTGATGATGATTAAAATGATCTCAATAATTACAGTAGGTTATGTATAGGTGAAATTTAATGAATGTATGTGTGTACGAATGGGTGTACGCATATGTTAGGTATATTGATATATATATATATATATATATATATATATATATATATATATATAACTTGACCATTTTGGCATCGCAAGGGCTGTGCCCCTTGATCCCTCTTATTTTCATTTCTGTCTCTTTCTCTTCTATACTTTGTATAAAATGATCAAAATTTACAATGTAATTGTTACCGGTATCAACACAAAAAAAAAATAACATAATCACAAATAACTTTTATTATATAAAATTAAGACATTTTTTCGTTACATTTTTCGTTACATATTTCGTTACGTAAAACGGTGGCATTTATAAAATAACAATTACAAAAATTCTATAAAATATAACAAACGTTACGTAAAATTGGAACATTTTTCGCGTTACACAAAATTGAGACATATTTTTGGGACATTTTTTCTAATGGGGGGAGTCTAAGAATTACGTTGTAATTAATATAGGTACATATATATGTTATATATAAACGTTAGTTTTGTTACACTTAGATGTAGAAATCGGCCCTCCTTACCTATTACGTGCTCGTGAAAAAACTATAATTTTAACCAGACCATACCTAACGTCGTATATCGCAAAAAAAAAAGAAAAGAAAAGAGAAGAAGCAATATGCTGAAAAAGGATCGAAAAGTAAAAGCACGAAATATTTTGTAAGTTGTACGTAGCTTTCCATAAACCATTAGGTAGAACGTTCGATAATTTCATATCTAATGAAAATCAAGCGTGAAAAAATCATAAGATTTAAGTTTATTAAAATACAGCAAGCAAGCTGATAATCAGGACCCATGCACACATGTTGAACATTTCTGTTACTCCTTTCAATTCAAACATGGTGTTATCTTAAATACTTTCTCCTTTGAAAAATCGTAAAATCGACTGTTCATATATTCTGTGCCATTATCACATCTAAATAATTGTTGTACAGCTTTAACAATATTATATTACTGATGTAGCCAAAATATTCAACGCGATTTATCGAACACTTCCGACTTGTTTTTAATACAATAAATTCCACATGTATGCGGCCATTCCTTATTACCTTGTTCCCGATTCTTACTCCAATTTGAACCACGGTACCAACCTTAATTACTGTTACTACTGCCACCAGAATGTATCGCGCTGAACACCAAAATTGTACCGTTGGTTACTCGTAGAATTTCTTTGAATATGCCCTGGTTTTCCGCAATCGTAATAAACACGATCACTTACTTTTTGATCAGACACAGCTGTTTTGAACACTTGAGGTTCAAGCGCTTTTCCGGTGCTCCGATATGAATTTATAGCTTCAGTCTGCTTTCTTTTTGTAATAATTTTTCATGGACACAATCTGTATAAATCAATAGTTTCAATAATATAACGACAGCTGTCAGGTTAGACCATCATGAGATAAGTTAATTTCCTGCAACGACTGGTATCACAGCAGCAGCATGTTGCAGTTCAATTATCTTGCGCTCTAATTTTTCAAAAAGTTATTCCTGATCATCGCCATTGTGCTTAATTGTTTTTCGATTAACAGTTGCTTCGATTCAGACTTCCGCAGATGCAATTTATTTAATTTGTTCAATCTACTAATTTATCAAGTTTCACAGCTAACGATAGAAAATACGTAGCTTTATTACTATTGTGTTTCCAATGACTTCATCTGGCCCATTATCTTCTTCAGTCATCATTTTACATGTTCTAAATTTTAACGCGGGAACATAAATTGTAACCGTCATTCACTGTGTAACTAATTGTGCCATCAAACTTTGGCACCGTAACAATGTTATCGTCACTCATTATAATATTAAATTTACGTTCTCCAACGAACTACAAAACTATGTTAACCACGCTGTGTTCCCATTTTAAAATAGTACGTACTAAACAATTAAGCTTCAATTATTATATATTCATTTTTTTATAATGTACGGCTAAGCGTAAAACGTGTAAAACATATTTCGTATCGTAACAATTTATCAACGCACCTATTTCCACGAAAGCAACAAATAGTCGCTGCTTAAATAATAAAATATCGTATTATAGTATTTGTCGCCTAACTCTTGACAGACTTCGAGTTGTGTCGCGCATCTACATAGTTTTACGATAATATTGGGATGTCGTTGCTTGTTCAATATAGGCAGCGATATGTACACAGTCAATATTGGCCACTATAATAGGCAACCGACAGCGTAAGATATTTTTGATTCTCGTTCGGAGCTTGTAGGATATCGGTTATAAGGAAGTTATTCTTCAGCGAAGACTGTTTAAGGTCGCTTACTCGATGTCTAAGGTTAGTATTCTCTCCTTGCGTAGCTGTTTGTTTTTCTTTGACACTTCATTTGTTTGATCAGCGGAGAAGCGCGCTAGTTTTCTTATCACTTTGACAGAACGTACAGGTGTATTTTGCTTTGGCCGATTCCGATTTCCCGCTCTATGAGACGGTCGAAATATTGCCGCATTCGAAGTGAAATGTTTTTTTACATCGAATACATGCGATATAAATACCAACTGAACATTGCTATACATCGGTGATATTGTTATTTTTCTTAAGAACAACAAATCACTGTGATCGGATCATATATCTGTTAAAAAATAAAAGAGTAGAGACAGTGCGAAAGAAATGTTATTGTACCTTTGCGGGTTAAATTGAAAAACCGATTACGAATTCGGAAAGTATACAAAACATATTATTAAAAATGATAAGTTGAATTCATAATTATTTTACGTGCACTTGAAAAAATAACTTTTTACCGGGTGCAAAACAAACACGACCGTTCACCGCGGTAATAATAATAATAACGATAAATAAGTAAGACTAAAATACATTATTGCCGACTGTGTAGTAATGCCAGTGGCTGATACACGGGGAAGGGGGATAGGGGACATTCCCCCCCCCCCTCAAAAAAATCCAAAGCTTCTATAAAACAATTAGTTACAACAGAGAAACTTAATTTATATACTATAAAAGATTTATATATGTATATAAATGTTACTCTACTTATGGACTTCAATTATAACTAATATTTAATACTGTTTTCTAGTAAAAGTATTAATGTTACGTTTTTATTCTATTTTAAACGAATTGTCACGGACCTTATGTCTTTTCTGTTTATTTTTAATTTTTATTTTGTAATGTAAATGAAAATAATTCAATGAGAAATATATATTATTTTTTTAGCTTAGGAATAAAGGAATTCGGATCGGATTACTAACAAAAATAAAAAAGAAGTAAAGTCTTTAGTAATTTATTATTCAAATTCTTAACTGCCATTTTTTTTAGGTACAATTGTATAATTTCGTTTTATTATTCACTCCTAAAAATAAAACAAAAGGTAAATTAAAAATTGTAATAATTCTGTATTTTTAAAACATTTTTAAATTTCTAGAGAGGTCGCTATTTGATTTTTTTTTCACGAAACAAGGGGTATTTCTCAAATCTACTGTCTACCGTATAAGATATTACGTAATTATATAATTTCCCTCCCCAAAAAGTCTCTCTGGAATCGCCCCTGTAATTACCGAAAACATTTTCAAATAAGCATTTATCCTATATACCTTAGTCGTTTATTATTAACTTCCAGAAAGACCGTGAAAGTCGAAATTGAACCATTTTATTTACGTTTCTAATTAGGGTGGATCCAAAAAAAACAAACAAAAAAACCCCAAAAAAAACACTTTTTAAACGAATTTCTGTCTGACTGTTTATCAGTGTGGATGGATATGAATGACGCGTTTTGAATTGCGTATGATTGTATGTATGTAGGCTATAGTTGAATAAATGGCACTATCTACTTCTGCGCGGAATTGAGATTATTAGATTGTGACAAATGTGAAAAAAAGTAATTTGAGCGGACGCCAACTGGTAACTACTCGTATTTTAGGGTACTTACGAAAATGTGTCTTCGAGTAATTGGCCGACTAGTAACCGGAACTCAAACGATACCGGCCAATTTGTAACTAATAGAGTTGATAACCAAAATGTCCAACAAATCGTATAAACCTTGAATAATTTTGACACCAGCACGTCTCTCAACTTTTTCTCTACCCTACACCGGACTCCGGGTAGGCAACGTAAAACTCTTGTTTATTTTTTCCCGAGCCGGGAAAATCCCCTAATAAGTACCCCGAACTAGAGATGACGGTTCGAACTGCATTCGGTTGTGTCAAAAACACGAATTATTATTTACTTTCACAGAAAAATGTGAAATTATTAACCGCATCGCTGCTATTTTATTTACATAATTGAGAATATATACGTTGAATGTTTCTTTTTTTTTATAAGAGAACATTTGTAAATTTTTAATTTATCAATGAGTAATGTAAGAAATAAAAATTAGGAAATTAAATATATTATAAAACAAGATCAATTAAAAATTTACATTTGCATTATAATAAATTCGAAACATTTCCATTTTGAACTTGTAATATCATCGTGATACACTTTTTTTCTCGCAATATTCCTGTAAATGTATACATACATACGAGTGCTTAAAAGTGTTTGCATCATTATCGCTCTTTTGGATTTCAGTATATCGATAGAATGTTGCTAGGCAATAAATATAGCGATAGATATAAGGCATTACATTATAAAATTACTTTTGTCGTGCGGGTTTTCTTATTTGTTTTAATTAATGCTGGTCCCCCCGTAAGCGAGTTATTTACCGGTCGAAAATAAAATGATGCAAGTTTTTAATAGTTCACAGCGAAAGCGTGATAAGCGTTGGTCGTCCGGAGATCATCAGGTCTTCGTCGGTGTTTTGTTTTCGGTTTTTTTTTTTTTTTTAACCCTCCTTTGGGCATGTCAACAGAGGATCTTCACCCAGGAACGAAACGAGGGAGAAGGATCAGTTTAGATGTAGAATCGGTGTCAAATATTGATAAGATAAAAGAACTGAAGATAGGAACAACGGAGATCGACGGAAACGATAAGATATACGAAGCGTAATAAGGAGTAGGTAGTTTGAATGATAGCAGATTGGAGTACAAAGAAGTGCGTTTGTTCGCGAGGGATGCACATTTTCAAAGAAGATATGGTCGGAATCATAGACGGCTTCGTTGTCAGGATGAAGAGGATAATTAGAGGACAGGGCGAAACAAAAACGAAAACGTGAGGGGAAGGAAGAAGAGTATGATTGAGACGTAAACGGATTAATAAAGACAATAACGGAACGGCGAAGCGAAGGAAAATCGTAAAACCAAGGCCGGTTAGGAAGATTAGGTTGGATGAAAAAATTTAAGAGGAAGGTTGATTAGAAGAGGAAGAAACGTAAAAATCTGACCAAAATCTAACATGAAACACTTTTTACACAATGGGAGTAAATTAGAAACGGGAATTTTAGTGAAAAAAAAGCGGGAGAATAAATCTGAGCCAAGGAATCTGCCGTTTCGTTACCCTCTATCACCATGTGTCTGGGGACCCAGAGCATTTCAATGCGGACAGCGTAAAATGAGAAGAGAGTGCGAATGAGAGAGTTCGTCGGTGTTGAATTGGCCTATGTGTTTGTCGGGGTCGAAAAGAAATTACCTGATTTTTTTCGGTTACGAGTTGGCGTGCCTTCCTTAATTACCTTTAAAATTTAGTTACCAGTTAACCAGTTAGCCAGTTCGCAATAATTTAATTATTTCACTGAAATGAAGTTAAAAAGTTATGCCCATCAGTAGGTACTAGTATATTAAGTATACCTGGCCCAGCTATAGAAATTGGCGCAGTAGGTTATTTTCTAAATAGAAAATTAAAAAAAGGGCTCATTAGTTGTGCGGGAAGCGCGGAGATACGTGATGTAATCCCGGGTACACACGACAACGACTGTAAACCATTTGTTAAGGTGTTATTTAACATTTTAATTTTTTCCTTCTGAGAAGTTCTTGGTTTTATTCCTTGTTTTTCATTATATGAAAAATGATCGGTTTTGGTACTGCAGTAATTTCCATCGGTTCACGCTGGGAACTGTTTGAAGGTTGTTTTTTTATTTTATATAGTGAAGTAATTCATTTAGCTAACGCCGTATCATTTTCCGTCATATTGTAGTATTAAAGGAAAAGATAAATTGAGAGAAGAATAGTGAAATAAGTAAACAAACGTAAAATAACATGTATACAGTAAAACTCCATTAGGCGACATACTATAAAGACAAACATCCGCTAAATGCAAAACAATAAACAACGGATATCTCGTATATAAATGACTTATTGTCAAACTGTTACCTAGCAGGAAGGCTGGTAAAGACTATGGTAAAAAGCAGTTATTCTGAAGGTCATGTCATTAGTTGTAATCGTAGGTTCGTACGGTGATGTGTTCGCTATCATAACGGTGTGTATTATTAACTGATTGTTAACTTCAAATTGGTTCAGTCATCCGAACTAAATAAATCAACACTGGAAGAGGAGTAGTCACCTGGTTTTATCGTAAACCAGGCATTGTATTTTCTTTAATTTAAGCAATTTCGGTAACTTTTTCGGTATCTTCCGTATTTTATTACATTATTTAGCAGTTAAAATTGCAACGAGTTTTATTTATCGGAAGTCGAGATATTTGAGCGTTAGTGCATGCCACACATCACTTGACATGAATTGTTTTCTTGCTCGTATTCTACATTCATTTTAAAAGTAATCGTTTTAATCAGCTCTCTGGTTGTTTGCGTAAATTACTTTTCGTTTGTTTTTAGTTTTTCTGTTGCTGTAACTATCGTTTGTACGGGGCGTTTTTATTACTTTGCGGCCAAATAATTTTTGTACTTCCTGTAAAATGGAAGATACGGTTTTCTTAATTGTCTGCGTTAAGTAAGAAGACTGTGAAACGGTTAGAAAATTGTTAGTGGATGTATGTATATTATCTAGGTAGAAATTATGACAATAAAAGTAATCCTGACGAAGTTAATGCTGTGGAAGAAAATATTTTACGACACAGATGCCGAGCAAAAATAATAGAGTAGTAACAAAAATTTCTGCTAAATATAAATATTTCATTTATTTATGTGTATTACGCTGATATAATTATAAAGTACAAAAATTAATAAAAGCCGAATTACTTATTTCTAACATGGTTTCAAATACGTAATTTAAAAATTGCATAATTTTAAGAATTCAGGGTTCGCACATGGGTGATTTTATTTCTTCATTATTAAAAATGCAAGTTACGCGGTGTATTAAATAGAGTTATGGATAAGCTTCCATTTCAATTGCATTATCCGTGTTATAATTATTTAGGATCCGGTACAAAATCAGATCATCAACTAAGTGACGGTATAACTGATATAAATCCACTGGATGAGGCTGCTAAAGAACATGATTTAGCAAATATTCGGATAATAAAAATCGTGCTGAAGCGGATAGAATATTAGAAAATAAAGAGCTTGGGAACGTGTTAAAGCATCGGATGAGAAAGCAGCTGCTTGGATAACAACAAACGCTATGAAAGTAAAACGTAAATTAGGCGGTGGATGTTGTCGCGGTAAAAAACACGCAGGGAAGCGATAAGATAAACCAAATCACAATCCTCAAAAGGAAAACATTTATATTTCAGAGATGTGTTAAATGTGGCGCGGAAAGCTGTTCGTAAAGAAAAAAACCCTTAGAAAACGAATGAAAAGAGCCATCAAAGCAGTTAAAAAGTTAAATCCTACAGTAGCTGATAATGAAAATGTTCGAATTATTCTGATTAACAAAGCTGCGGGAGGGGACACTCCCCAGTATACCGTTATTGCTACATCGGGCGGCTGGTAAAAAAAAAATGTAAACGAAGCTAGAAAAAGTTTTAAAGCGGTCAAGGGTTGAGAATTGATAAAAAGATCGGGAAAGGTCTTTATTTACGACCATACAGAAGCGGTCTTGGTTTATATTTAGCCCCATATAGTGGTAACGCGAGACGTAAACAGTTTTTTCGACGTTAATTCTATACCTAGCAATAGAGCGTTAACAAATTTCGATATTTTATTTTACGCAAAAAAGTTAAAAATTCCAAATTTTAGAGCACTCTACGATCATGATAGACTGCCTACTAAACCTGAGAAAAATGAATGCGCGATTGTTAATATGGATTCGTAAAAGGGTCCGGGAACTCATTGAACTGCCTACAGAAAATACGGAAAACGTGTAGAATATTTCGATAGTTATGGAAATCTATCTCCCTCAAGAGAGATAGGTTAAATATATTTACGCAAATACGATCGAAAGATTGATATTCTCTACAACAGACGTACATATTGATACGGATATTCGGTATTTACCTGGCGCGATGATGTCGAGCTAGAAATTATTCTCTGATTAAAATAATTAATTTTCGATCTCTCGGCATCAATTCTATTGTTCATCGTCATCAGAGAATACGGCCGAATATGTAATTTCCGAGTTGGTCTTTTAAATTTTGCAATCCTACAATCATATTGAAAAATTTCAACGTCAATTTTCACTGATTGATCACTTGAGATCTCTTCAATAGTTTGCTCAACACAAGGAAATGACTCAAACACATTTTTCTTCATGGAAGTTATTCGTAAACGAATTTTTTAAACGAACACACTGATTTTATTCTTTGCCGTTAGAATTATGTGTGCTATAATCGTGTTTATGAACTCATTAAACACACAGAGACACAAGGGCGCATGTGGCGCGATGTTTTTCTCCCTTGTTGTGATGTTATTGACTTTGTTGTTATTGTAAACAACATTTCTGATAATTTCCGAATCTGTTTTTGGAATTCTTATTAATACTGTCACGTTTTTGAAACTGAAAACTATCTTCTCCGATGCAATTATTTTTGTGTTTGTAAATCTCCGTTGGTTCTCTGATAAGTCGTTTGGAGGTCTTACTTTCTGCATTTGGAATATTTGCATTTTCCTAATCGATTAATTTCTTACAATTTTCTACATTTAAGATCCAGTTTGTTATGGGTATGCTGGTGAAAAGTAATATCACATGAAAACTCACCCATTGTCAGTTGTTCAATTGCAGTGATATACAAGTTCTTGACAAAAAATGCAGTATCACCTACAAATGGTGCGAGTTTTTTGGCTAACCATTTGGACATCTCGTAAGTAGGCGAGTCAGTACTGGCAAAGAAGGGAATATCTCCTGCATTTGTTGACAGGCCATAAAAGTTCGGTATTTTCAGATCATTTTGTAGCAACGATTTCTTTGTTAAATCCGTTTCGGTTCATAATAACAAAAATAATAACCGGGTAACCGAAAGACAAAATATAATAATTAATAATAGAAGGTTCAAAATGAAATACTCAATTAACAATGTTGAATACATAACCAAGTTAATTCGGTAAGTTTCTCATTTTGAACCCTGTATTATTAGTTATTATACTTTTTTCTTTCGGTTACCCGGTTATTATTAACGATTTATTTGTTTGAACATCCGAATCTGTTTTATTTAATAATTCTTTGACTTTCTTGTACTTTAAAGTTGGTTCAGTTTTTTGTGTTATCGACAAGACATAAAACGGCCATCTATTGGTGACCAATAAGGCACTTGACAAAGGTAAAACATATTTAGCTCTTACATAAAATAATTGTTGTAAAATTTTTGTGATGTGGGATTTATTCCGATCATAGGGGGGTCGCGGCATGAAAAAGTTTGAAAAACACTGACCTAGTGAATGTTACGAAGTGGAAAATGTAAAAGAATATTTGCAAGAGCATTTAGATGATAGTACTATTATGAAAGGTGATGAAAGAACGTTAAAGTGCGTTACACAGATTAAATATTACATAAAATTTACTGGACCGCGGAGTATTAGTCCATTATTAGGTTTTGATGGCGTGACAAATGTTTTACTTCCGCAAATGAAACATACAAGTCTTAACACCATACAAATTAGACTGATTAATAATATTAAATGTGTATTGTAATATAGCAACAGGCAGATACACAAATGGAACATCATAGCGGCGGGGTATAAGATTTCTGAAAACCCGAAAACGATCATTTATTTACCTGTAAGTACAGATTACATTTCGGAGTTCAATGTATATATAAAGGATCCAAATGGGAATATCGTTGATGTTGCCAGTGAAGATTTCATTATAAATTTACATCTAACGAGTATTTTAGTAAAGGTATGTTAATATTGATTTAAAATGCCGTTCGTATACACTGATAGAAGCATATATAAACATGTTCGTTTCGAGTCGAAGAAAATTATACAAATAGAGGAAAAAAGAAAAAATTGTTGAGTAGAAAAAGTATTAGTATACTAAAGTCGTTGGGTTACACCGTGTTGATTAACTAAGAAAAACATTAGTTCGATATAGTGTACAATGGAACATATATTGCAAATTGATTTTGCTAATTATTGACGAAACAATAGCAGCTTATGAAATACATACACATATACTATATGCAAGTTCAAGATTTATATGTATACCTGTTCAGCAAAATAAGATATTATTACTTTACCATCAGAAAGTTATTTACTTCTGCAAGGCACAGTTTCATCGTCAGTAGATTTTTCAACGAATGGCCCTTTATTTCTGTTCACAGAGCTGCGCTGCGAAATTAATGGAACTATCAAAGTACGTGTACGGCAACCGGGGATTACAACTCTTGCACGTAGATTGTTATGTTCGGAGAATATCAAATCAGATTACAGTACATGCGCTCTAAATATAGAAGAATTGAAAGTTATGTGTTATTTCTTCCTGTAATCGTTTGTCTCAATAACATGATAATTTATAAATATTATATTTTAAAACCATTAAATTACGTTACAAATGTTATATATTTTTATATATTGCACGGACACAGAGTACCCCTTTCAATTCATTAAAACATATAACTTTATTTATATTAAATTATTAATTAAATTAAAATACAAGTTTAAAAAACATAATTAATTCACAAAAATATATATATAAAATTCGTCCTACCGGTTTCGTCTACTTGGCATATTCATGGACTGAATTTTGTTATATTATTTATTTACATGTTTGGTCATTATTAAAGATATAAATCGATATATTATAATTGTTGGTTTATGTAACTATAAAATTACCTTTATTTTTATATTTTTTCATTATTATTTATTAAATTTTAAATTTTATATTACATAGACCAACAATTATAATATATCGATCTATATCTTTAATAATGACCAAATATGTAAATAAATAATACAACAAAATTCAGTCCATGAATATGTCAAGTAGACGAAACCGGTAGGACGAATTTTATATATATATTTTTGTGAATTAATTATGTTTTTTAAACTTGTATTTTAATTTAATTAATAATTTAATATAAATAAAGTTATATGTTTTAATGAATTGAAAGGGGTACTCTGTGTCCGTGCAATATATAAAAATATATAACATTTGTACGTAATTTAATGGTTTTAAAATATAATATTTATAAATTATCATATTATTGAGAATTGAAAGCATTTACACGAGAAATTGTTGATATATCAACCCCCTCGTCATCATCAGATACCGGATACAAATTGTTGCAATTTCAATTTATTATTCCTTTATGCTGCATGTTTGGTTTTGCAGAAGATTACAGACGTGCAGTCGTACATATAACACAAGAAATTATTCTCATCCGTGCAAACAGCGATCGAAATGAGTTTACTGCAACTGCTGATAAGGAAATTAATGTAACATTTCAAACAATAGCCCGGCAACTACTCTTTATTAAACTGAGTGATCGAACAACAATATCTTTCACGACAATAATAAATTTTTTACACTTAATTAAACAATTATATATATATATATATATTTTTTTTTTATCGTTAATATATACTTTAATAAACAATGTCTGATTCAATAATTGACTTTTAATATCGACCTTTTTCAGTTTAATTTAAATGTAGTTATCGTCTTCATTATTTATATTTACAATTACTCCCGTGAACATGAAGTGTTAGCTTCGAAACGCGTCGTGGACATAAAAATTATATATAATTGTTTAATTAAGTGTAAAAAATTTATTATTGTCGTGAATATACTTAAACAATGTGTTCAAATAATAAATACAGTAACAATATCTTTACTTAATCGAATAAAGAAAATAAAGCAAGCTCCTATACAGTTTAGAGTATGGTTTCTTTCACATCAACCGCCTTTGCCCACTATTTCCGAGCATAGCTAGGTAATTAAATCAATATCGACTGTAGAACGTCTTCGCTTCATCATTATTGGTTTCCAAACGAATAAACAAAATGATTTAACCAAGGATGCATCCACATTTGATCATATTAATGTTACGGAGATTTGCGCGTACATAAATTCAACAAGATATCCTTATGGAGTGATGAATTTAGATTTTGAACAGAAAAGATTTGGTAATCTATACTTGTTATATGCGAATTTTCAAACAATGTACTATGGAAAGGATCCACCGCATCCAGTATTTAGTGCAGAAGACTTACTCAGTAAATATCCGCTTTTTATTATATCGTGTAATTTTCAAAATTAACTCTTAAATGACGGTGCTCCGCTACAGATTAGAGTAGATTTTAAGACACTAATAATGTACCTGTAAACACTTCATGCTACGCGCTTATAATACACTATAAAACAACCAGTTATAATGTGCTGGAATTGTAAATGGAAAAATTATAAAAGTTAAGTTAGAAAGTTTCGAGATATTCTAAATGAGAATCACTTAAGGGAACAAACCCTGTTTAATTAGTGTAAATGTGTTCAAAATAGTAACTGAGTTTTAAATGATTCGTTCGACATGTTTATATTCCTGGAAAAAAGGGAAATCACTAGCCGCTGTTGTTAAATGATGATTATATGATGATGACATGTTTATTTACCTTCAGTGTAAAAGTGTATATAATTGACAGTATTAAACAGTTAGAATGTCAGTTAGAGTTTACTCAAACGTAAGTTACTGTTTGATACGTTTTCATATTGCCTTAAGTTATATAATGTCTACCATTTTTTGTACGTCAAAAGCGCATCTAGATTTTTTTTTAGATGTGAAACGATTTATATTGAAGTTACCGAACTTGTTATGACCGGTTTTAATGGTAAGCAAAATCTTCATATTTCCTATAAACCATCACAACGAGCGTTGGCTGAGCTTAAGCCGATAAAGTGAAGGCTTATTATCGTCACAATCCATGGGATTATAAAGTTCGAGATATCACCTATCTCGGAAGCGATTTACAGACTATGAATAAAACGAGTGAAAAAGCGCGAATCTACATGCATGGAGATGGAGATTGTAATAATATGCGGTGAATATCAAATTTAATCAAATTGTAAAATTTACCTTACGAAATTGTCAACTTAGCGAAGGATTATGGCATATCGTATTCAGCAGAGCTATACAACCAGTTCAAGAGCAACTTCGATATTATTCAATGTAGTTTCCGTAACGCTGGAAGTGACAGGAAGTTAGAGCGATGTATATAGCGGCAGAAAAAAGCGCCTTTGTCCTGGTTAGTCAAGCAGATAAATTAGAACTGCCGATCCAGCCATTTACTGAGCAAGAAATTAGGGTTGACAAATATGTCGAGCATCAGCGTGGCCAGATATTGTGGAATGAGAATCAACATCATCGCAGTTTTGCCGATAATATGCAAAAGCTTGGATTAACTGACCTGAATCAGATGCATATTATTAGGGAACCAAATAGTCGTCTAGTTAATTGTATGCCATATAGCGCTTCAAGATCGGGGGAACTGAAATTGGCAGGATTGTCCGCAAGTGGAAGGTTGCGGTGGACACATAACATATGCTAGTCCTGTTCCTTTTGTACCGAAGAGGTGAAGGAGTTTTTAGCACCCGGAAATACGACAGAAGTAAGACGATTTTTTCTTCTATATTAAATTATTCACTGTATTTTATTTTTAATTTTGTTTAATAATTATTTCTATTTTTTTGCCCGCAATATTTATGTATTTTTTTAAATTGTTAATTGTATGCTAGCGCTTAGATTTAAAAGGTCGCCATATTGTAAGGATAGCGTCGGTTTTATATAAGGACATCATGGCTGTCGCAGTCGCATCAGGGAGTTTAGATACGTTGTATGTATCGGATTGGCGTGGGCCATTGTTTTTTTGTTTTGTTTTTTTTGCGGGAAAACGTGTTTTTTTAAAAAGTATGTGGAAATATAAAGTGTGTTCATCGTTTTATGTGTATTTTGCTTTTCTTTAAAGTCGCCTTACATTAGCTCGTACATAAAATTATTTGTCGAGACTTCTTTTCGTTCTATATAGATGTTTTTAATAATTCGGGTGTAGCGATAAAATTAATAAAGGGGAATTCGGCAGACTTGTTTGTTTTTTTTTAATCATCTTTGGTGTTTTTCTTTGTAAATTATAAATAAGTTACTTTAAAATTTCGGCCGACAACAATAGCCGAAATATAAACTTTTTAATTTCTTTCAAAATTTAACACGGTTGATTGAATATTGCAAAAAAGAAAAAAAACTCTAAATAAATAATATTTCATTATGTACATTCTTAGAATTCTTTTAAAATTGCGCTTAGCGTAACCTTGTTTATAATGTATATCAATGATATGATTGTGTTCAGCCACCAGTAACGGCCAGACTCTTCATTGACGCCCTTAGTATTTCCCTAGCGTCTCGTGATCCACAAATATCTCACCTAATCCTTCAGAAAACTATCTCCAAACTCCAAAAATGGTCAGAAGTCAATGGTCTAAACTTGCCCTCCGCAAAAACAGTGTGGGTCAATTTCAATAGGGGACGATCTGTGGCCAACATGTAGAGTTCCTTTCCACATAAACAATAACCAGGTTCCTAATCCTTGCGTTTGATGGCAGATTAACTTGGCGCCTACACATTGATAAACTAAAATCTGAATGCATAAGGTCACTGTCAATAATTCGATACCTCTCCAATCTTCAACTCAATATTCACCCCAAATTAATCTCCAATGTTTACAAATCCTTGAGCCGAAGTAAAATAAATTACGGGTGCCAGGTGTACTTCTCAGCTCCTCTAATTGTAAGTAACATGAAAAAACTGGATGCCATCCACCACTCTGCACTGCAAATCATCTCGGGAGCCCATCATACAACATTGTGTAGGAGTATCTGTGCACTGACGGGCATTCTTCCTCTGAAATTCTGTCGTTCCCTGCATACCCTGCGGTGCAACATCTCATTCCTAAAGCTACCTTATACCCAGCCCGAAACCGCCTTACTCGCAGCGTTCACTAACGACCGTCTACCGGGTTTCACTAAGCTACTCCCGAATGTCAATGTCAATGAATCCACAGAATGCCGAGCCGTAGTCACCAGCTCGTTACATTTGTGGCAACTCGAGCCTGTAGCAGTTAACCTATCGGCTCTGCAAAAGTATAAATCTAACGGCATGTCGGAGCAACTTACCCAAGACGCGTGTGAAACAATAAGACAGTACGGCAACGCCATCAAATGTTACACCGATGGAGCAAAAGCAGCACCCGTCAAGGGGATGTCACCAACCGCTTGCACCTTCGAAGTGAAGGGAGCAATGAAAACCATTCGTCTGAGCGATTACTGCTTAATTTTAGATGCCGAATTATACGCAATAAGCTTTTGTCTGGAAATGATCCTGCCGTCCATAGAGCCAATCCGTGACAGACTATTGATAACAGACGCATTAGTGGCGGCTAAGATGATAGGAGGTGGAACTCCGGGGAGGGGGTTATTTATCATGGAGCTTCAGTCAAAGGATTATAATTTAATCGTGTTGTGGGTCCTAAGTCATGCTGGAATCCGAGGAAGTGAAAGGGCGGACTCAGCAGCTCACTCAGTCATTACAGCCTCCAGTCCACAAAACATCCTTGGACCCTCTCAAATATCAGATGCAATAATACGAAGTCAAATAATGGAACAGTGGAACCAAGAACACATCTCCATCCCATCTCACCTCCAGAATATTAAGAAGTTCGTAGAGTCATCCCCCCCCCCCCCATGGGACCTTACGAGTATATTATCGTGCGCTCAATCGCTTACACCTTGCGCGACTATCCCACGACTATTTGTTGAAGGGTGGTCACCATCCAAACACTTGTCCTTTTTGCCGTGCATAAGAGTCACCGGCGGTTGATCATTTTCTCATAAGTTGTCCTATATTCCATCCCTCCAGAACGAGACACGGATTTGATAATCTCAGTCATGTCCTCTCGAATTCAGAAGTGAACCAGAACGTAGTTTTTCAATTCGTCAGGGACAATGGATTAAGGGCAGTCCTGTAACCGGAGACTCTTGGGCCGTAATAGTCTAGATATTATACACAGCCCGGAATCTAACCAAGGTTATTTCGGTTTCGTATTTGTGATCCGATATTCTTTATATCTAGTACGGCGTTGCATAATCCAACTGTATATACAGGCTGACAATTGGAGAAAATGGTAACGACTGAATTGTCATTCTATCTGTACAAAACAGATCCTAGTTACTTTCACGGCAATGGTTAAAAATCCTCATGGCTCCGTCTTTATTTCAACAATGTCTTTTAAAAAACGTGATTTCTAATTATACTTGTTATTTCAGTACTTTTAGATTTCCAATAATTTTAAAAACGTAAAATAATTATCCGGGAATGGACCATTCTCCTTTTTCAGTAAACCTTCAATAAATTATAATATAAGCTTCCTTTTAAACCCTACTCATGTTTATATAGTTGGATCTTCTCCTAGAATTTTGATACATTTGAAAAGATAATCACAAATTATGTTAGCGGACTTTATAACCGAAACGAACGGGGTTCCCTCATATGTACTGTTTCCCACCGTGTCACCAAAGTAAGGTTCCATGCTTCATCCACATTAGCTGTTATTTTTTCTGTGGTAAATTCTTGAAAATTTTTTTTCCCCATTGATCCATGTTATACCTTCCAAAGTCTATCATTTTCATTAAAATTAATTTCACCTCATTGTTGAAGATATACACAAACTCTGGGTACCTATAAATTCTTCCCAATACATTCTTCTACTTCCTAAAGATTAGAAATATTTTGAGATCGTTTAAATAAAGTTGAAAATTTAATTTTCCTCTATTAATTGCGTATGTAACGCTACATTTTATACATCATTAACATAAAATTGACAAATTTCAGATTAAACAGCCTTCGAATATAATTAGGTAAATAAAACAATGCTATTTTTACTGGGCCGTTTTTGTATGTAATTACCTAGAAGATCTTTTTTTCCCATTATCATTGGTTTGCCCATGTTCTTTCGTTTTAAAAGTTTTTTTTTTTTTTTTAATGTAGGCAAATTCTCATTTCTTTTCCTCAAGCTTATACGAATTAAGGATTATTTAAAGTCGACAAAGTTATTCTCCTCTTTTTTCCCTTTATCGACCGACTAGTATTAGCATTTATTCTTATCTGGTGTTTTTTCGTAAGTTAAGATTCTTAGCACATCATCAACATCAGTTCCACAAGTACATACTAATTCTGCATCCGGCAGCAGCTAGTTAAAATCTAAATTGCTAACATTTCCCCTTGAACTTCGTCCGCAGAATCTTCATTAGTCTCAAATTTAGCCTCCTGAGGAGCCGGATATATATTAATTTCTTCGGCTTTATCAATTACATTTTTACTTTCTTCTTTCTCTAAAGCACTCTGAAATAAAAAAAGTACCTAAATGTACATAAAGATCATGATGTACCCAGTGTTGTTGTGGATTTATATGAAGTCAATTTCAATAAGCGTAAAAAAGTTATTATATTTTAGATGAAAACAATTGCCAGTAAATATAAAACAAGCATATATATCACAATTATATCAAAATTATTGAAAATGTTATTTACATTTTTATCGACACAATCGAGCAAATTGATGCAGACACAAGCGAGGTCAACAAATAACCGAAGAACATTCGTCAATAAAATCTCCAAAAATATAATACCAATCAAGTAGTAGTGTTATTGTGTGTTTGAAGAGCCCTAAAATGCGGTCTTGCAGCAGTCTTCTTTGTGGTTCAATTTTTAGATTGTTTAATATGAACGTGCTTATACGTTTTGCTGTTCACGAAACCCTTGGCATGTGGCGGTAGGGATAAAAGTCTCTACTTTCTTTCTCGCTTCTACGTTTATTGTTCACGTTTCATGTGGATATGTAGCTAGAGTAAATTTGTCCTTCCGCATACGTGTTAATTGGGCCATTGTATTTTCCCAAGTTATTTTTAATTTCTATGTTGCAGTCTCTCTTATTCAAAATACGGAATGTTTCTAGACAGACAAGTTGATTATTTAATTTCGTTCCCTAGAACGTCTTCCACGCCCGCTATTTTAGTCCTTAAGAATTTTTATTATTAATCATAATTCCTCCATTTAATCATTTGGTACCTGTCGCATTAACCATTTTTCATATGTGTAAGGGGTGAGTTGAGTATTGATTCTCTACGCGCACCTTAGTCGAGATGTTGGTGTACAAGAATTTTAATAATGACACTAGCTGTTTTAGGTTACCGATCTCGTCGAGTGCCGTCTATATCACATGCCTAATGAATCGAACACTTTCTGATAGTTTAGTAAGCAGAGGACTGTCGACGTGTTAAATTGGAGAGGTACTCCAATCTTCCCGCCATTGTTAGTTGTCCGTATTCCCTGAAATATTGCATGTATTACTACTCAAAGTCCAATTTCGTTAGCATAGCCGCAAAAAGTAATTAGAAAAATTCGGCATCGGTGGAAGAAACGATAGAGTAGAGCACCTGTCACGTTTTATAATTTAAAATATGTATATAGCTAATACAATGTTCAAGCATCATGTTAGAAAGCTCTGTGCTTGGAAATATCCAAGGGATTGAAGCATAGAAACCAAATATATTACATGTTATTGAAACAGAGGTGGAAAACGTTATGTATGAATATCGTAGCTTACTCCGTGTAGCGGAGTGTGGCTCGGATTACAACCCTTCAGTCGTGATACTCCGTATTAAACTGAAAAGCATGGCGCGTAGAATAAAGAAAACGATATTTCAGATTATCAGACATCAGGAATTCGAACGCAAGGGGAAGAAATAAGCAACAGAAACGGTAATGTATAAAACAGATTTCCGAATACTTTATGGACAAAACTGAAGATTGGGATAATTATTAAGGAAACTCAGCGTTCAACTGAGGAGAGAGGTAATGAGTGTAAGATAAAACATTACAATTCACTGTTGAAAAAGAAAAGATAACGGATCCCAAAAAGGGGGAACGTAAAATAAAGAAGTTATCTAAAAAAATCAGAAATTAGTGTAAAAGAAACCTAAAATGTTTATTACGAAACGGTGTGTAAAGAAATTCAAGAGCATGCAAGAAGGAATCAACCGAGAGACTTATATAAAAAAATCAGGATAATCGCAAGAGACAAATTGCCCGAAAATGTCTTTTTACTTTAAAGTAGAAGCTTTTCTTAAAAATAATAGATTTCTTAAATAGCAAAACGCAAACAACAAATTATAACTAAAAGTAGACTTATTGCAGAAATGTTTTCAGGCGAAGCCTACTTTCAGCTGGGGAAAGAAAACAAACATAAAATCAAACACTTGTCACGCGAATAGAATTATAAAAATTCTAAAAATACAAATATAAAACAGAAATATGTTCTACGAACGAAAAGTAAAACCATATTAATAATTAAAACGATTTTTAATGAATTGATAAAGAAAATTGTAAGAAAAAAGGTTATCAGAGAAAGAAGGAAGTGATAAGGTAAAAACTAGATAAAAATATAAAGAATGTTATGAAATATTAACAAAATTGTCGGTAAAATGATTACAATAAAGTTGAATATGTGGGTAACCCAAAAATTCATTTTTAAAATTAAAAAAACCCATATAAGAATGTGTTTATTATTGAGGCCTAAAAATCTAAAGAACTGAAAAATTTAAATAGAAAATCGACTGAGATATTTTAAATAAAAAGTGGTTATGGTGGTGGATATTTGATGAAGGTAGAAAAGGCCTATATTAAAAACAAAACAAAAAATTATATTACAATTTTGTCGTTAAGATATCTTAGAACAGAAGAGGGGTAAATTGTTTGCTGGTGGTACGTTCCGCTGTACATGAATCGACAAATTTATTGCAGGAAATACCAATATTTTCCGATATCTTTTATGAAAACAATACTGAAAATTAATAATGTGATAAAAATAAAATTTCAGAGATGAAAATATGGAATCACAACAATGCATCTGTGACAGTTGTCGATAAAAATCTTGAAATTTTGAGTCCCACATTCGCCATTCGATTTTTCTTGCCTTCACAGCAACACTGATTTTTTTATACCTGGATCGATTAACAACTTCTTCAAAATTTTCGTAACGTGTGAGCGGACAAATTTCAAATTTAATTAGGCCGAGGGAACGATTTGGATTAAATTCAGCGCGGCCCGTTAATAAAAAATTCAACGTAATCGACTCATTTTGGCCCGAATCTACACCTCATGCCAAATAGCGGATCATACAATTATTCTTATTTTGATCACAGAATTATACGAGATTTTCGACATAGCGATGAAGTTGACTGATAATACAGTTCGGTCCTTTGCCAATTTCAAATTCTTCGTCTAGTAAATAATTTTTTTGAACCTTAGTTCATTGTGAATAGCGAAAATTGAACATTTACGCGCAGCCTTGAAGTACAATGAACCAGTTTGCTGACGGCTACTCGGATAATGTTTTGAGCATAATCATAATCATAGTAGAAGAGTAGAAGTCACAACTGCATCTGATTCGGACATTTTATAGCATTGTTAGTAGAACTTGCGTTGACGTTTTGCGCAATCAAGATGGGGAGGTGTTGCTTTTAATTTTTCCTCTCAGACTTCTGTGTTTATTTCTGTCAACAATCTCTGGATAATAATCGAATTTTGTTGGCATGTATCGCAAAGATCATCAGCTGGTCGCATCGGAGAAATACAATAACGTGCCCATATTTTTAAAGATGTTTTTTGTGCGGTTGGTTCTTCCGGAAGGCACGCTTTAACAAAACGACGATAAACGTGGTGTTTCGCGAGATGGCAATTTCATCACTTTGTAATACCTGAAATTCGGAATTCCAACGGGGGAAGTGGTACAACAAAGTTATCCGAAAAATTTTTAATGAATTGAGCGATACGAGTAATTTACTTTATAGACAGAACGCCCGTACTACTTGGTTCATATTTTCGCTCACAGAAGCCGAGCTTTTCATAATGCTGCATTAAATTTTTATAACGTTTAATTCTGATTTTGTAAATGACGCAGAAAATTTTTCTACAAATGTACGCACCGTGAAATACATAATTAACTTGTAATCGATTAATATCACTTACGGCTCTTTTACCATAATTCTTTCTCTGAGCCTGATGATCATACATTGATTTCATGGATGAATGTCGTCGGTGAAACTGTGCATGACAAATAAACCAAATATTGATCCGCTTTTCCCATCTCTTGAAAGAATTTCACTTTCAAGAACAGTTGTTCCAGGTATCAATTTGTTGAATTTTTTCGGACAACAAGAAGGAAAATTTTCTCCTTACAACGATTCGAAATTTTGTCTTTTTTTTTTTTAAACCCCCCTTTAGGCATGTCAGCAACAGATCTTCGCCCAGAAACGACACGAAGGAAAAGAGGATCAGTTAGGTGTAGAGTCGGTGTCAAATATTGATAAGATAAAAGAACTGAGGATAGGAACAACGGAGATCGACGGAAACGATAAGATATACGAGGCACAATAAAGATTGGGAAGTTTAATAACAGACTGGAGTACAAAGAAGTGCGTTCGTTCACGAGGGACGGACATTTTCAAAGAAGATATGGTCGGAATCACAGACGGCTTCGTTGTCAGGATGAAGAGGATAATTAGAGGACAGTGCGAAACGAAAACGATAATGTGAGGGAAAGGAAGAAGATTATGACTGAGACTTAAACGGATAATAGGGACAATAACGAAGCGGCGAAGCGAAGGAAAATCGTAAAACCAAGGCCGGATAATTAGGTTGGATGGAGAAATTTAAGAGGAAGGTTGATTAGAAAAGGAAGAAACGAAATTCATTTCTTCATCTAATTCTGCAATACTGAAATTAGAGTTGTTCAAATTAACATCACCTTCCGACTTATCATATCAGTGTCATCATTATAAATTTCATTTAACATTTCTATTTCTTTGTTTTAAATTCATCAATAGCACTCATTTTTATTTAAGTTCATTAACAGAAATTAAAAAAAAAAAAAAAAGAAGAAAATCATATTGTTTAATTAAAGCCGGCTTTTGAAAATGACGAAAATATTTCGGTAAAGAAATAAAGTCGCGAAAACAATGAGAATAATGCAACGTTACTTCTGTAATAAATATTCGAATGGTTTCGAAATAAATCGAAATTAGCGCCACACGGTAGGCGAACCGAAGGCGCGGCAAACCGTCACGTCGTAAGCGCGGACGAACCTGATACACGTGGTAGGCTTTAAACGCGTTCTTTTCAAAAACTACTTATCGCACCATCACAGGTCCCTTCTTTCAGCGAACCTGGTCACATATACACACTGCTATTATTGTAAACGTCGGTTTTCGTGTTCAAATTAGTAACTTTATTTTTTAGATTATTTTTAGTTTTGAATGATACTTTAAAGCTTCATTTTCGAAATCTATCTGTTAATGAAGGTTAATGTTATTCAACCTTTGCTGATAATGTTAAGATTTTGTTTGTATTTAAATTTATATTTCATTTTTTCAATAGTTCGCAATATACAAATTTCATTATGTTTTTGCTATTTCTATTTATTGGAGTATAATTAATAATCTATTTATAACATATATGAAATATGCATATTTATGATGGTTTGGAGGTTTATTAATTATAGCACATCTGTTGTTGTTTGTTTTCTAAATATATTATAAGCTAATTTTTCCCTTAGTTTTTATTGTTACATCTAAAAAGTTAACAGCGTTATTTTCTTCTTTTTCTATTGCATATTACACATATTATTATGTATTTTATTGAAATCATTTTTGAAAAAACCATTTCCAGTATTAATGCTGTTCAAAAATTATCAGAATGCCATCAACATATCTGATATACAATTTTATATTATATTTTTAAATAAAGTTTTCTATAGGTATTTTTTTTCTAAATTTTGCAAAAAAAGATTGTCATACCTAGCTAAAACATTTTTTTTGAATATATTTCGAATCGTTAAAAGTTAAATCATTTTGTTTAGTCGTACTGTTTTGATAGTGCGAATTAATTGATTACTATAGATTTTATTATTTGAACTGAGTAACGATTTCTCAATTCAATTTGAAGTTTTCCTTATGGGTACTTTGGGGAAGTACGGAAAGTTTTAAAAGGAGATACCGTCATAGGCGACTTTGAATTTGCTGTTCCCTCCCGTTATGTAGATAAAATTGCGGAGCGATTAGGATTTTCAAGAGAGTTATGTTATATTGGTGACGAAAGTTGAATTGATTAACCGGGTAAATTGTGTATAGAATCTGCATTTATTTAGCTCATTTTAATAAAAATTTCTACAGAAATTTTTTTTCGAATTTGGCAGTACTTTCCTACTATGATAGAATTGTTTTCTTTAAAAAAAAAGAAACTAGCGTGTCCTGTAATCAATTTTTTACATTCATAAAATACGAAAAGCAACTTTAGTAATTATAAACAGCAACTGAAGTTAAATTACAGACACATTTGAAAAAAGCAAAATCGATCTGGATTCCGGATTTTTGTTCATTATTTTTAAGAAGTTTTTCTTCCATTTTCGCTATTATTTCTGCCGATAACATTGGTACATTATTCTTTGAAAACAGTAACTAATTGAAGTTTCTAAAAATGTCGCATTTAAAGTAATTTTTATTGAACGATAATGTAAACTGTTAAAATTAATTTTTCGGATAATAATGAAAATCCTGAACAGGTGATTAGCAATAAATGTTTACCTGAAGAAAAGGAATGAAGAGAGGACGAAAGTCATACGGTAAAAAAGTTTTTTCTTTTTCCCTCCCGATTCCCGAAATGTCGGGTGGGGTACATTTATTTTCTAAAATACTGAATTATTATAATAACGAAATTAATATAACCCGTCATCCAATTAAGTATTTGGTATTATAATTAATTTCCATTTTACAGTTTTTACAATATCTACTATATATTTTTACTATTTACTTAATACAAACTAAAATAATTTTGTACAAGTTGTTTTGCATCATAATTACAGCGTTCATTATTATAAATTATAATTGCATCTTGGCAGTATATGAAAAACATCATCTTTAAAATAATTACATATTACACAGTTTTCCCAGAACGAGAAATCTTAAATTTATATAAATATACCTTAAATAAATCGCGCCCCGTTATAAATTAGACATTAAAAAATTTTTGCGTAAATTGATTATTTTAAAATCTATCTATTATACTTGGGAACAAAAATTAATACGTTGTTCCATTATAATTATTCCGTATTTCTTGAAATTTATTTATATAACATTTATTTATAAGTTTTTTCATTTTTGTTTTAAACTTTTAAGTAGTGTATCCTCCTATTCCAAAAAATGGTGTCTTATATATTACGTTATTGAACGGGGATGATTTATATTAATATTATTTTTAATTGCGACCGAGCTTCATGCTTTTGTATTTCATATTTAATTGGCTTAATTAATCAGCTATAACGATGGACGACAAATAACTGATTGTTCTATATGATTTAGTCATTTTTATAGCTATATAAGACTTTCGAAAGCTTTTTAACGTCTTTTAAAGTTTGAAATAGCGAACACGAAAGAAGCTAACAAAGGAATAGCCAAAAGAGAGGGAAGAGAAAGAATTCAATAGGCATTACTCAGAAAGTCATTTGAATGAAAAGTTATTAACGACACTTTTACACGGATTTGTTGAAAATAAATATGAAAATAGAAGACAATCTTCCGATGACGTAAACAAAATTTTTTTCAGTGAAACCCAGAATTTAGTTTGTTTTTTTGCTTTTTTTGAAACGTGTCCGCAATCTAATTTCAGTTGCTATTTTCATAGTTATTAAAGTTATTACGTTTTAACTCCGAAACCTTGGCACTGGGTCTTCCTGTTCCGTATAATTCTTCCTTTGTCCTTTCCTTTCAATCTCCAGATATAATCCCTGCACTCCAATCTTTCCTAAGCTCTATTTTTTTTTTTTTTTTAAATGGGCTCGGTGTTAACACTGACCCAACTACATGAACTTAGATCAGCTACTCAGATTCTGAGGCGATCGGAGATAGAAAGTATAAAGGAAAGAAGGAGGGGAATAACGGCTAGAGATGGGAAGGAAAGGATAATGGAAGCATTGAAAGCGGTAGGAAGATCCAACGCCAAAAGTTCGGCGTATAGATGAGAGCACTCAGGAAAAAGCTCTATTTCTAATCGTCTCTCTATTTAACCCTTTTCATAATTTCTGTAGTTGTTGGGTCAAAGCCGCTGGCGCGCCCAAAAGAAAAAAGAAAAAAAAAATGAATTTAAAAAATTTATGATAAACAAAACAGTATTTTTTTTCTGGAAGAAAAAAAACTGTCATAATGGGAAAGTATTGCCACGATCGATTAATTTTTTTTAGAAACTTTTTATTGAAATAACATATAATTAGCATTTCGATTAAGAGAAAATCATGTTTCAAGCGATTTGTGAACAAAAAGTATCTTGAAGTTCGTGGATATGATTACTTATATAATATTAATTATGGGGAAAAACAAAAAAAAAAACGATCGAAAACTCACTAACGTTAAACTAAATTCACTTAACAAAAAGACGAGGCTGAATCACGGGACCCAAAGAGGGGGGAATTCAGTACATTGCAAAGTTTTGACTAGTTGATTTTTTTACAATTTATATTTTTCCTGTCGTGTATTTTCGAGATTAATAATTTATTAATTAAAAATTAACTCCACCTTTTATTTCTGTTTTTTTCTGACAATTTTTTCTGTTGGATTAAAAATGTATTTCCGTTACTCGTTTGAGGTAATACTAGATCAAAAGCGAAGAAAAAAAAAAAGTAAAAACTCGTTAAAAAAGTTGTTGTTTTATTATTATTCATTCGTCGCTGATTTTATTACAATTTGCTGTAGTGCCGTATGTAAATATTAAATATAAATATTAAATGTAAACGTGGACACGTATGTGGCGCCATCTGATGTGCAAATCGGAAACCGACGCGAGTATATTAGTTATCGGTTGCATGAGCTAGGTTGCGCGACAGCGTATGTTTAAAACGGGCGAACTGCGTTGCTGGCGAATGGTCTTATTTATTACAAAGCCAACTGAGGGAACAACTGGTGCCGGTCCTGTTGCCGGGTTTTTTCGACGTCTTACATTAGACGGGACATTCGGTCACATGTTGTGTCCATCGAATCTGATTTAATCTCGGCCAGACAAAATAATTTTTCGGTGCATGTGCTTCGCCCGTTGTACGTCCGCGCCGAACTGTGCGACAAGAATTAAACGTTCGTTTGTTCGGTTTTTGTCTTTCGATTCATTAGTTGTTTTTTTTTTTCAGCTGTTTTCGTTTGTTTATTTATTTATTTCCAATTCACGAATTTACTTTTCCGTTATTTATATTTAAGTGCCGCATTAACGTAATAACGTTACGCAATTACAAACGTCTGAATATTTATTGCAAAATGACGAAGCACCCTCGTGAATAGGTTATGAGTTGGTGTATTAATAATAGGTTACTACCGGGTGTCTGTGAATCGATCCGGTAAGTTAATATTTAATAATTTTGATATAACATTTATCTGTTATCGTAGTTTACCCTGTTATTTCAGAGACTTTGTTTTCTTTGATATTTAGCGCGCGTAACCTGGTTAAGCTGAAAGGGTTGCGTGATTCGTGAAGATTACAGTAATAACATATACCTATTAATAAAGGATGCTGGTTTAATAGTTACGCGACAGCAACCTGCCTAGATAGTATTTTAAGCGTTTTAACTCGCAGACCCGAGAACTTTTTTCGTGTTTTCGGTAGCTGACTAACTTTCTCGAGAACGGAAATAGATAGTAAAATATTGACCCGGCATGCACGCCCCCTCCCCCGAGTTTAACTTATTTAATAATAGTCTAAAAGAGAAATTGATATAAAATGTTTAAAATTTTTTTTTGCTTACGTAGTCATAAATCGTATGGTATATATTTTGTACCACCGTGCAACGAACTACTGATTATAGGGGTTATTTGATACATAAAGTTAAATATAGAGGTGAACTATAAATCCTTCCACCATGATTGCAGTTAAAAATGTGGTTCAAATACACCTATGTACTTGAAAGAGTTGAGCAAAATTTTCATGTTGGTTTTTTATATTCGCTTTATTTATTTTTTTTTTTTTTTTTTTTTTTTTTTCGAGAAGGGGTGAAGTATAAATTTGAAATTAAGCGTAAATAGAATTTTTTATCTTTGGACAGATTCAAATTAGCTACAAATACATAAGTGTAGAAATTAAAACTGGCGTTATCAGATTTATGACACTGTCGTCCCTGCGACGTAAACTAATGAACCCCCCTGACAAAAAATCGTTTATTCAATGTGTCTTATTTTTATTTTAATAATTTTTGAGGTTGTTTACATTACGGTGTAAACAGTTCAGATTCGTTCATGTACCGAGTAACAGGCAACGGATCTAAATTTTAAGCGGTTAACAGGATTTTTAGTGACAAAATTAATTGCATTTATATCAGTATAGAAAAAAAAGGGTGTTTCCGGTTGGTTTTTTATTTTGACTTTGAAAAGTTATCATATATATACATATGTATGTTTTTTTTTCTTATTTTAATTTTTTTTTTCCGGATTGTTCGTGCATAATTTTGGACCATGTGAATCGATTTTAATTCGTTTTTTATGTAGTAATTTAAATACAACGATTCTAGCGGACGATCATTTACTACTTCGCGCTGCAGACGGATTGATTCTTAACAGAATTAATTTTTTTCTGTTAACGGAAATCGGTTTCGCGACTCTTTACAGACAAACTAAAACTGTTCAAAAATCTGCTAAGAAGGTTGAATTGCGACCGACTGCTACCTGCCTTTCACTTTCTATCCGTGTCTCATCATTTTTGCTTATCTTTGGTTCCAGCGGGAACCAATCACCGACATTTATCCAATTATACCGGTTGGTAGCCTTTTTACCCCGACCGACAAAAAGCAGGATTTTAATCATGCGTACATATTTACACTCGTACCACCAATTCTGAGAATTTTTTTTATTTTTATGTTATTCTATTTTTATTTCTTTCTTATTTGAAATTTACCCTGAGCTCATGTAATTTTCACATTACAATATAAAAATGATGTTAATATTTATAATTGTATTTACAATTTTATATCAAAATTTTAATAATAAATAATATTGCTGTATTTTTGAGCAGTGTTCAAACGATTTTTTAAAAACTATAAAAAACCATAAATGGAAGTAATAAAATCGTAATATTAGTTAAATAAATTTACCTTAGAAATTGCGTAACAGTGAAAGCAAGGAAAATTATACCCCTTCAATAGCTATTCTCATATCGATAAATTAAATAAAAAAAGTAATCCTTGATAACAAATCCTTAGTTCATTTCAGATTTTATAAAAAGATAAAAAATATACGAGATACTGAAAGTTAGAAATAACTCGATACAGATTATGTATCTGTTAGAATTAGTATTCTTGAATTGGAGATCATCAGTACCCAGACTCTCCATAATGACGCTAGACTTTTTTATTTTTTTATTTGACAAATAATGGAAAAAAAAAAATCACAGAAAATAGTTCTAAATTTCCTTTACATATTTCGGAGAGGACTTTCCATTATTATGTCCCGTGGTAACTGACCGAGTGTGCGAATTCGCGCGGAAATTAAATTATTTTTGTTTCGTAATTCTGAATAAATAAAATAGAAGAGAAAATGGAGCAAATTGCGAGGACTACATATACTCGAATTTATCAGAAAAAAAAACAAAAAACGGCAATTTAAAGAACGGGCGAAAAACGGTTACACGGTAAATCCGAATAGCGACTATAAAACAACGCGTGTACAAACGTTGATTGGCGAGTAGAGAAATAATTGCAAAGCAGTCGTTTCTTAGAATAAAAAATTGGCGGTACGAGAGGACGATTTAAGACAACTAAATCAACCGCCGCGAGAATTATCTTAAACATAAAAAAAGTTCCTGATATGTCTTTATTGCAAGCCGATACTTTGATAAATTACAAGATTTTGCAAATTACTTCTTTCGGCTCTGTTAACAGCCACACGTGGCGCAGCGGCGCCCACTCGCCGTAGTGCGAACCGCATCAAAAGAGACTCCCTTCCAACAAAGATCTCTCTACCTGAGCCGATAGATAAACGACAATGTTCGAGACAATATAGAGAAACCATCAACGATAATAACGTGTCCTCGCAGGAACTAAAATCAGAATATACAAATAATAGCGGAAAATCGTTATTAACGCTATGATCGATCAGGAACTACATAAAATTCAGTTCGATATGAATAGAATCTCAAAAAAACAAACTTGCTACAATTTTTTACGGAAATAACTTAGGCGTCCCAGTAAAACGAAGATCTAAGGACGTGTTGTCAAAAATGAATACAGTGATCAACATTAACATTCGGACACGCGTAAAATTCAATAATAAACGTGAAAAAGAATTACATTTTCTTTGAAACGTTAACATACATTTCAGCATTCATGTTGCCGTCGATAAATTCCAAATTGTCCACTCCTGAGGCTGCGGAACACCCCCAAACCATCACACTTCCGCCTCCGCGTTTAAATTCCGTTTTTCTAATTCTTCTTTTGATTCTCGCCACACTTTCGAACGTCTGCCACTACCGAAAACATTAAACTTACTTTCGTCCGTAAATACCATCGATTTCCAGTAATTAAAATAGCGCTATTGGTTTTCGTTAGAGCAAAATTTAAGCTTTTTTTTCGATTACGTTCATTTACGAGAGGTTTTCGTCGAGCCGAATTATAATAACCGTTCTTCTTTTTAATGTTTCGACGGATAGTTTGCGGATGAACTTTCAGTTGAAAGTGTTTTGGAGAAACTCCGAATTTCGACGCGGGAATTGTGGGATTTTTCTTTACTTCCTTCATGATGAATTGTTCGTCGCACAATGGCAATTTACATGGTTGTCCTTTCCGAGGAATAAAATCTAACTCGCGTTCAAGATCGAATCTTTGACAAACATCGTGTATTATACTGTACTTTTTTTTTAGCATTCAACAATTTCGCGATTTCACGATAAGGTTTGTGCCTTTTGCGCGATTAGAATTAGTTAATTTTCGTACTTCAGAGCTCGTATTTTTACCTTTTCGCGACATTTTTAATCGTACCTTACGCGAAGTCGACACACCGAATGACGAGCGATTACGTAAAAGCCTTTGCGTGCAGGTGTGAGTTACCTGATGACAGATAAATGATCAGATAAATGAGTCATCTTCATGAAAGTAGATGCCCGAATATTTTTGTTACCTCTTAAGTTTTATTTTTTTGTAATTAAAATTTTTACGGAATGACTGTGGTAATGGAACATTCTTTATTGGCTGTTTGTTCTTGGTCAGACCTACAAGCAAAAACATACTTTGTCGTTAGTTGTTCGAAACTCGTACTGGAACACTCATTGTTTTCACGTTTATTATTGAATTTTACGCGTGTCCGAATATTAATGTTGACCACTGTAGATGATTTAGGCCGGTTGAAATTTAGCGATTGTATTATATTAGTACGGGGAATTATCTTTGTTAAGAGTTACACGCGTCATTATATTCGTTATCCGTGACGGCTTTATTTTGTAACCGTCATTAACTCGATTTAAAGAAAGCCATTTCGCGGCGCTTTGTTTTTGTTTTCGAATTACGTTGATGTTCGCTTTTGTCAAGTTTCTCTGCCTCATTTTTCGGATTTCATTTTCTCGTCCTAATGCTTTTCAGAAATTTCCTGATCCATTTCGTTTATCCGAATTTTTCTTTCTTCACTATTATTTTCCTCGCTCGCACCGATTTGAAAACACCCTCCCGTTTAAAGGATGTTCGTTTATTAATTCGACGGGTGATTTATTTCTCGTTCGCGCGATAAATCAGTTAATTCGTTTTGTAATACAATGAAGTTCGGTGTATATCCGAATTTGTGTACTTTTGTCGTTCCGCGTTTTCTTTTTATTTCCTCGTTTATTTGAAATAATAATGAGCATTTTTTTAAAACCACTACAGATGCATGAGCTCAAGCCATCGACAAACAGATACATAACAATAACGTAGTGGCTACTTTGGACTAGGAATAGATTACATGCGCTGCGCGATAATACACCCCGTGTTTGGCCTATCGTTGGAGGAATTTAACTTAGTACCCGACCTCCAAAAAAGAATCAACACGACGATGGTGCCACCAGAATACACTAAAATACATCATAAGTAATAAGTGCGATGGCTACCATAGGCTAGGAGGGTATTAACTTTGCGCGACTATCAAGGGGGTATTGCCTCACCATGAGTCCTATTCTAAACGGGAAAATCCTTCCCCAGAACAAAACGATCTAACTAACAATAAATTAACCAATACCGAAATAATATTAACTGCCAGAGCAGCGGTATATGCAATTATGACCATGATAGCGCAGCCGAAATAAACTATGAAAAGACTGTACGAGGCACTTCCTCACCATAACATTCCAATTACGGAGCTCACTTACGAAGAACAAAAGTTCAATATATATATATATATATATAGATGGAACTCCTTCCCCAACCATGATAGACAGCCGAAGACGAACTCCTTCCAAAATATCATCTAACCAATCGATAAATAAATTTCCGAGAAAAATGACTAACGAATAAATACATTTTTAGTTGCGGTCATTCACACATATTCCAGCACTAGCAAAACGGACATTTACAAAAACCAAAACGCTATGCCGAATCACTTGTGCATTTGTAGAGCTCACTATCACGGTTCTGATTGTTACTGAATATTTTAGGAGTAAATGGCGCCGAAAATCCGCTACATATTAAAATGATAAACAAGTTAAATGATTCACAATAATGTCGCTTATAATAAATCGCCGACGAAAACAATAGATAAAATATGCGAAATACATCGTACGCCGCTGATTAAACACGCCAAAACTATTTTACCCTAATTATATTATCGTTTCGACTATACGAAATTTTTTTTATTTAACGACAAATAAAGCTGCTAAGAAAAAATTAATTCATTAATCGCAAATAGAATTAATAATAACGACAATTACGATAATTCAGTAATATGCGAGTAAAAGATTTAGGCGACGATGAATGAATTGTACAGAAGGTCTCAAAAAAGGTTAATTTAAAATAATACGAACTTTGTAAATAAATAATTACTTCGTGAAAAAGAGAAACGAATGTCGATGTTTAAGTGGTTTTCAGTTAAAATTACAAAATGTTAACAGTCGCCCTAGCGGCGAAGCCGAGTACCAAAATCGCCTATCATCCCGGCGTAAATTCGCGTGCATAGGTCTCCGGACAAAATTGAATTTAAAATGGAAAAGAATAATCAAGCTATTTCTTGAAAAACTATGTAGCCTACTACGTCCGGTACACCTGCTCGGCTTCTTTCTGAGAAGATTCGCACGTCGGAGCCTTTTTTCAGTACCGCCAAGTGGAGAACAATAGGATATCGTTTGAAGGACTTGCAGACCTTTATACATAACAAGAAAATATAGCATCCAGAATGCAGCAGCCCAAGCACGGTGAACTTGACGTGAATATCGGTCGAGCGCATTTAGAAAAATATTCTTTGTATTTCGATGACTCGAAAAAAAAAAAAAAAAGAATAATGATTCTTACGCCTAAATCTGAAACAACGAACAGAAGCAAAATTACGCGGTATTTCTTCTTTTTGCCTTATTCGACAAAACACGATTTTAAAATAATGTTAACGGTCAGTTCGCGCAATCTCTGCCTAGAACATAAAACAAATATAAATCTCAGCGACGAAACCGGAGAATACCACAGAATGTATGAACATTCAAGAGGGTGCATCTCACAATCCAATTCTCACACACGTTCCCCTTGGAAAACTGTAATAGAACTTAGTGCATGATATGTCGAGGACAAATATACACGAAATTTACATCTTTTCGACGGGCCTTAGTTATCGATATTATTCCGAAAACGCGTACGGGAACAATGGCCCACTACTTGATCACAACTCCCATGCTAGTGCAATCTATCTCTTTGACAACCAACTTCTTCTGATTGCCTGGAATTTTATGTCCTTTCGAGTTGTTCCCATTAAATCTCTTCCTATTTTTCTTAATTCTTGTTATTTTTGTTCCTCTGTTCTTCTCCTTCTTATTGTTACCAATATTATCGGCATCCTCTCTATCATTAGATGTTTTGCCTTCGCGACTGTTCATATTCTCGAGACTCGTTCTTCCAGTTCCTCCACTCCCACAACAAGCTCCTGTCTTCCAGATCAAGCAACTTCCCTGTTTCAAGTCCAACTAGATTTATTTAATCATTAATCTCCTTTCTATTTGACGGTAGATCCAAAATTCCGTTTATTATTCGTTCTGTTCTCTCAACTTTATACTTTACATTACCGAAGATAGGTAGCGTAACAGATTACAACGACTACCGTGTACAATAAGCCTCATGTCGCACATTTCTAAAATTTTTCTTAAAATCATCCATTTCCGTACATATACGACAAATGTGAAAACAATTCTGCTACTAAATTGTTTGGTTTTAGAAACGGATATAACACGAGGGATGCAACATGTTCTCTTAACATACCGGCTCAAAGATGTCGAGATTTAAACCATAAATTATACTACTGCTTCATTGACTACTACAAAGCGTTTGATTGCGTAAAATACGAAAAACTGATGGAAATCTTAGAAAAGACAGGAATCGTTTACAAAATAAAGCATATAATAATCGAACCACTTTACACTGGGATCAATCAGCAGTTATTCGCAGTGAAGGGAAAACATTTAATTAAATCCCGATCAAAAAAGGAGTGCTTCAGGGGTGTGTTTTATCTTCAACGCTGTTTAATATTTACTCAGGTGCAATTTTCTAAGATGCTTTAAATGAAGAAGATGGTTTAAAAATAAACAATCTTCAAGGTATGCAGACGACGATACAGCGTTAATTGCAGACAATATCCCGAAGTCACAAAATATGCTGAACAGAGTAGCGGCAAGCAGCAGTTCCTTATCATCATCATTTCCATCTGTTCTGGAGGTTGGTGCGGCACCTCGTTTTACCATAGTTGTCTCCGCCTGGCCTTTTGTATTCCTTCCAAAAGTGAATTTATTCCAGCTACTATTCCATGTATGTATTCCATGTATTTCCTCGTGGTCTTTTTCCCTGAATTTTCCCTTGTATCGTAGTCGTGAAAAGATCTTTTTCTCGTATTTTACGCCCAAAGTATATTTGTTTTTCGCTTCTTCGATGATATTTATTAGGGTTCGGCTTACTAATTTTACATTTATTCAATACTTTGATACATTTGTTACTTTTTCCTTCCATGATATTCTGTGCATTTTTCTGTAGCACCACAACTCGAAGGCATTGATTTTCTTTTTGTTAGCCTCCGATGATATCGTCCAGGTTTCTGAAGCGTACTATCGCACTGTTGATCATACGAAGCAGTGAAGAATTCTCGTATTTTCAATTGTATGTTCAATTTTCTATCTTTGAGCGCTCGTTCTAAATTATTAAATACAGTTCGGCCACAGACTATTCTTCTTCTTATTTCATCATCGTCTTTCCCATTTTCTGTACACAAACTCCCCAGGTAGATGTACTTAGTTACTCGTTCAATTTTTTCCCCATCTATATATGCATTTCCATTGGAGATCTATTTAATGTTTTTGCTATTCTCATAACTTTTGTCTTTTTAACCTTTATTTTCATTCCTAATTTCCTACCTTCTACTGATATTATATTTATTATTTTTTGTAAATTTCCTCTGGACTCTGCCAAATATACTTGGTCATCAGTGTAGCTTATATGCGCTATTCTTGTTCCGTTTATATTAAATCCGAGTCTATTAATATTTCCCATTCTAACTATGTCTTCCGCGTATGCGTTGAACAGTCTCGGTGGTAACGGGCAACCTTGTCGTACAACCCTTGATATATGGCAATATTCTTTGGACTGTTCCTGTCCGATTCGTACAGTTGCTTTCCGGTTCCAGTATGTACGTTTAATTAAATTTACGTCTCGTTCATCTATGTATTTAATAATTAGGTCTATTAGTTGTTTATGTTGAACCCTATCGAAGGTTTTTTTAAAGTCCACAAAGCATCCATTCCTATTTAAATCTATTATCCTTTGGCTGAGAATTTGTAGTAGCGAAATCGCATTTTTTGTTCCTCGTTTTGCGATGAAGCCATATTGTGTTTTATTCAGATGATTGTCTATTTTGTTTTCTATTCTCCTGTTTATTATAGATAGTAGAAGTTCTAGTACATGGATTAATATAAAGTTTATTGTTCTGTGTAATCAGTACATTTTATTTGCGTTCCACTTTTTAGGAATTGGTATAATAAGCAACTTTAATAAATCCTCCGGTCTTTCAATGTGGGTAAGATAAAATGGGTTGCTGTTCACAGAAGCTCAGAAGAAAGTAATGTCACAAAGCTAAAAACTGCGAATAAAGCATCAAATTATCCAACGCGTCCACAAATTAAAGTACCTGGGGACTTGGTTTCACGAAGGCATGGATCAAACTGTTGAAATCCGCACCAGAATCGAACAAGCGAGACAAGCATTCTTAAGCGTGAAGAATTTGATGGTCGCAAAAGAGTTAAACCTTCAATTACGTGTAAGACTTATTGATGCTATGTGTGATCAGTACTGCTCTATAGTAAGGAAAGTTAGCCCGTCACTATACGTCTAGAGAAGAAATTAACTGCCTTTGAAATGTACGTATGCCGACGGATGCTCAAAATTTCATATAGAGACCGTGTCACGAACTCAAAAGTTCTTCAATCGAATGGCCAAAGAAATCGAACTGCTAAAATTTATATAAGCCCGAAAACTCGAATATTTTGGTAATTTCTCCAGGCATCTGGAAAAATACCATCTTCTGCAGTTAGTACGGGGAAGGGTGAAATTGTAGGGAAGAGAGAAACAGGGGTAGAAGAAAAATGTCCTGGCTAGCAGATATGAGGGGGTGGTATGGATGTACCACAGCCGAACCACAAGAAGCCGTACAATCAAAATCAACAATAGCCACGATGATCGCCCAACCTCGGATAGAGACGGCGGAATGAAAAAGTCCTTGAAAAAACTCGAACAGTTTGGTTATTTTACTAGACAGCATTTGTAAATAAAGCTAATCAAATTCGACTACTAATATTTTATCATTTCGTGTAAATGCGGTAACCTTTTAAAGTGTAACCGTCGTAATACTGAAACGTGATTTGTTGTACAGATGACTTTATCAGAACCGAACATTTCTCTACATATCGGGGTGAAGTCGGATAGTTAATATTACAAATTCATTATTGCATTAAGGTGTGGTACGGTTATAATTATTAAGTATATGTATTATTTTTAGCTTTAGCATTATTGGGGTACTGTCTGGGATGAAAGTAACAATTAGTAGAGCAAGTTGAGTTAATTTAACAGTCTCAATAATTTGTAATTAACTAGCGTATTGTTGTTATATTTAAGTAAATTTATACGAATAGGTATAAGTCCGTGAACGATTTGTAATTACATTATATTAAAGTAAATCTACATGAGTGGGTATAAGTCTGTGAAGAGTGTGTACTGTGTTATGGGTTTTTAGAAAAGTTAGTCTGTAGATAAGAATCCAGTGAGAAGATATTTTTCATCTTTTTATTTTTTCGTTGATTCACTGATTTTTGTTATTTCTCTTATCATTATTTTTTGAAATGTTTATTTGTTTTAAAGATGTTATTGAATAATAATAATCCTCACAACTCGCGCATATGTGGTGTCATCGTATTTATATTTATAATCTTATGTTAGTTGTAAATGTGTTTTCAAATAAATTTAATTTCTTTTTAATTACTAAAAGGTGTGTATGAGGGTTCCCATGTGCCGTGTTTAACTATTGGGGTTATTGCAGCACATGGAGCTTACTTAAGGGGATTAAACGCTATAGTACAGATCGCTGCTCCGCATGAAAGCTAATACAGTTGAGATCGCGGACGGAGCATTTTATAGTATCTTAGAACTAGAGGAGGTGGTAAAGTGAATGGATCGTGGTACTGCAAAGGAGGAACATTCGAGAAGTAGGTGAAAGGTGGATGGGGCGCTCGGTTGACCACAACAGGGACAGACATTTGGGTGTACCTGGCTTGTGAATATGTAACTGCGAGAGGGTTGTATGACCTATTCGGAGGCGATTCAGGACAGAAAAATCTCTGCGGGAAACTCAGTCTATGGGCCACCAGGGCTCCGTGGTTGTTTTTATGCTTTAAAGAAACATACTTGAAGATCTACATTCCTGTTGCCATTCTTCTCCAGTTTGCTGCATAAACAAATGAGCTAATGTACGGGGAAGAGCGAGGTTGTATGGCATTGGAGAGAACAATGTCGCCTGAGCTGCTCATTGACACGCTCATTGCCTGGAATCCCACTGAATTGAATTTTCCTTTAATATATAAATTGTTAGACTTGTTTAAATAAGTTTGACTGAGAAAAATAGAATTAAATGGGTAAAACTGAGACTGAAAGAATGATAAGGAAAATTCCCGATAGTGGAAGAGAAACTAAACGAAATCCGTTCGCTTTTTCGGTTTTTTCGTCTCTTTGGTTGGTGTTCAATTCCTTTTTTTTTTTTAAATGGGCTCGGTGTTAACACTGACCCAACTACATGGACTTAGATTACCTACTCAGATTCTGAGGCGATCGGAGATAGAAATTATAAAGGAAAGAAGGAGGGAAATAACGGCTGGAGATGGGAAGGAAAGGATAAAGGAAGCATTAAAAGCGGTAGGAAGATTCAACGCCAAAAGTTCGGGGTATAGATGAGAGCACTCAGGAAAAAGAGCAGGGCATTCAAAAAGGATATGGTTGGGGTCACATATAAAGGGAGGATCAGTAGAGTGGAGAGGGCAAAAGGGAGAAGGTGAAGGAGAAAAAGAAAAATGAGAAAAGGGAAGGAGGGAATGACCAAGTCTCAGTCTGATTAAAGAAACAATAGCCGAGCACCGAGAAAAGGGAAGAAATTGGTACCAGGCTATGAATTGGGAGTAGGCTGTAGGAGGAGGTAGAAGGACTAGCGATTGGCAAAAAAGGTAGGGTAGACGTCAATCCATAGTCTAGCATGGAGACTTGCGGAGAGGAAAAGGATGTCTGAGGCAGGGAAATGCGGAAGGAATGGACCATTGAGAGACGCCGAGCGAGCTAGGAAGTCAGCTGCTTCGTTGCCCTCAATGCCAGTGTTCAATTCCTTGTTCTGTCTATGTTTTATTTCTCGGCGGAGCTTCTTTTATTTTTTTTTATCACATTACCTATTGTTTCGCCGTGTTTATTTTTACTTTTTTATTTTAGTTTCAACTTCTTCTTTTGTCTTTTCCTTCTTTTTCACGTATTAAAAAAAAAAAACAAGAAAGAATAAAAGACAATCTTGTCGGATTATAACTTTTTCCTAAATCAGATCGAATGAAGTCATTAATTTGCTTCCAATGGCGCCTTCCATATCATATAGAGTGCCTTCTCCGATTCTTAAACAGCCCATATCCTTATAAAATTCTACTGATCCGCTTACATTTCTTGTTCCATTTTCGAAAGCTCTCGTTCTGTATTGTTCTTTTTCGTCAGAGGAATGCGTGTAACAGATGAAACGATCACTTGTTGGAGAAGCAGATTTTCTGACAGTATAATTCTCATCACAAAAAAAAAAAAAAAAAAAAAAAAGAAAAAAGAAAAAGAAAAGGGTAACATATACGGCTCGCAAAGAATTTTACAGATAATGCTGGAAAAAAATTAAAAAGGTTGGGGCTAAGTGATATTCTCGAGTCTTTATACTTACGATCGACCGCTTTTCTTCATCAATTGCTGAGTTTTTTTCAGCTTGGTTTGGTCATTATTTAGAAGCGGTTTTTATCAATTTTATTTTATATTTTATATATTTTTAATTTTGATATGTGCGCATCTCGTATATATTACAGTATGAAAGAGTAGACGAATGGACATAAATTCTCAGGAAGAGAAGGTAGAATGATATAATGGTGGGGGGGGGACTCTAAATGGAGTAAAACGCGGACTGAAATAAGACGATTATGTCAATCAAGTTTGTAACCTTTAGGGGTGTCACCACGGTCTCGAATTTTGGACGTTTTTATTATATAACCTAATTTTTTTAATATTTAGTTCAATTGATATTATTTTTACTTGATCAATTTAAACGAACCCAGGTCCGTAATTTATATTAACGGAAGGTGGACAGAATTCTTTCTCCGTAAGTCGACCTAAAAAAAAAACACTTCCTATAAAAAAAAATAGACATTAAAAATATTGATGGTAGGGGAAAATTTTATAAATACATTCAATACGTATCAGTCTACTGCGGTGGATGGGTTGATCAGAATTTCTCGTTGGCAGGAAGATGAACGTCGATATTTCGGACTGAATTTCCGATGATGAAAGCAAGGTGAGACGCGGTACGCGAATTTATATACTTTTAATTACGCGGACGTCACCAATAGCAAACTTGATTTTCTATGCGATCTGGTCAGCTTCCTTCGGATTTCCTGACCTCGCGGGTATCGTTCGAAATTAGTGATTCTTCTTTCGGGTATCTTGACGAATACTGTCTTACGATTTGGCGTATCTGTTTATTCGTTTTTTTTCTTCTTCTGTGCAACGCCTCTTGCTGCACAACCGATGCGCTAATTTCGTTGTAACCGATCACCGCGTGCATCCCTTGAAAGCGAAGATAAATCTCGGTTCGTCAAATTGTTCTCATATGTCCGCACACTCCTACTTTCTCAACGTGTTCAGATTTCATCGAATACATTTCATTTTACTATTTTTTTTTTTATTTTTTATCTATTACATATATATGTTTCAATGTAATGTATACGAGTTATATCGGGCAAACATTGACGGCTAATTCAGGTACTTTTGGAAATGGATCCATTTTTCGTTTTTCATCCCCTCCACCCCGCGTTATAGTACGGATCATTTACTAACTGATTGCAGTAATGATCCTTCACATTTTTACACGTTATTTATTAAAATAGGTATACTGGTTGACTACATTAATCCAGCGTACAGTTAATTTTTTGTACTCTCTTTGAAACTTCGTACCGCATAATACAAAACAGAGGTGTGTTAAACCATTAGTAATTGGGCTGCTCGTTCGCTAATTTCTGATAAGGTTCGTGTCTCATTCGTTGGTGACTTCGGGACATCAGTATGTTCACCAAAACCGATTGCTAGGGTGGAAGTCAACATAGTCAAGGGAGTCTTGAAAATCGCCGGTCCGTAATTGGTTGTTGTGGAGTCGGTATCGCGCGCGCACTGGCCGTCGTTTGCAGAAGTGGAATAGTATTTAAGATCCTCAATTTTTACGACTTTTTTCGGCGGAGATGGACACTCCTCTGGTTCCCGTTTTTATTTAGTTTGATATTGAGTCCGACACGGGGTTGTTATATATTCGAAATGAAACCAACAATACACAAAATAAGTTAAAATCAAACTGATTTCGGAAGGAAAAATCGAAACTAAAATTAAAATGAACAAATTTCAACCTAGTCGACGCTAACAGAAAAAAAAAACCCAAAAAACAACTGACATAATGAATCAGTGGGAACTAAATGCTGCTGTACAGTACGGGTTTCCGCTCTCCCTTGTACTACATAATCAGCTTTTCGTTGTCAATAATCCACGAGTGATTAATTCAGACGGATGGCGGGAAATCTTCCCCGGTATCGGCAGCGGCTTCTATGCCAGTAGTTCATCGTAAGTTTAATGAACTGCGTATTTTTTTTCTAAAACTCGCCGCGAACTAAAGTAGGCTCGAGGCTTACGAGTGATCGATAGAACGGGCGCAATTCGTTCCTTTTTTCAGAAATACTTCGACTGCTTAGTCGCGAGTTGGCGAATAATGAAACGTAGCGGAGGTTGGGAAAAATTGAAATACTCGGAGCGTAAGTAACGGCTGCTAAATTTTGGAGCGCCTATTAGCGTCAGTGGGAAGTCATTTTTTCGTTGTTTCAGCGAACGATGAGCTTTAATACGCTCGAGAACTGCTTTTGCCGGCGATATCGTCACTTTTATCGGCAGATTTGGCGCTGCGGTGGCCTTAATATTAGCGAGATTTCGGCGGTTGCCCTGCCGTGCCGGTTGTCGCTTGGTTTGGTAATGTAATTGTATGAACCACTACGAAGTTTGCCTCGTATTTCTCAACGCCGATTTGAGGTCGGAGACGGTCCTCGCTGGGTTAGCGCGCATTTTCGGTCGCTAATTCGCTCTGCCCGACATTCGCGCAGCAGCTAATGTACCGTGCGAAGCATTATGATGGAAATAGAGCATTATTCATAAACAAGCCGGAAAATTTCAACTATTTAGCACGGATTGTTACTGTTCCGCTGCTGTGGCTCCCGGTCCGAGAAACGGCTGCTGGTTAAGGAATGCGTTTTAAGGGAGCGGAGAGCCAAACGATGGTGCGCGGTCGCAATGGTAGAACGAGAGTGCTGTATTATTTGTCGGAAAGCAAGCTAAAAGCTAACACATGTTATTTCAACTTTTTGGCTGGAAAAGATCCACTGTTCACAGTCAGTATTACCATTCCGAATTACAGCGGTCGATCAGATCATTTAACTTTCGAGTAAAAAATCCGATCACCGCACAGATCAAGCATTATCGAAATCCGAATTTGTACGGTTCACCTTTCGTAATCTATAATCGGCTTTAAAGCAGTTCCTTATCGTTCAAAAAAAAAAAAAAAAAACAAAAAACTTTACATTCGCTAGAAGCTATCAAAAGTATTACCGTAGTTAGTTTTGTTGTTCGTTCGCACAAGACCTGGTCCGAATCTCGATTCTGTAAATTAGGAATACAGAAAAATTCACTTTACACCGAGTTAATACATGCATAGTTGACAAGCCTCCTACCTACAGAAATAAAAAAAAAAAAAAAAAAAAAAAAAGTAGGTCTCCTCGTTTGAAGTTTAAAGTAAAAAAGTAAAGTAAGTCCCATATCCTTGATAAGGTATCATGGATTGTGAAGTTAAGCTTTCCATAATGGTACTAAGCCCAACGGCATTAATGAGAGTAGGGGGCCAGTTCCTGCGTAGTTTTAATTATTATAAAAAAAAAAAAAAAAAAAAAAAAGATGTTCATTGAAAAAAGAATTTTATTGCGACTTCGACATAGTCACCGTTTAACACGATGCAGCAAATCCAGCGGCCAACCAGTTTTCGGATGTCAGTTTCGAAGAGGTCGAGACCAGCTGCAAACGTAACCACGATGACACAGCGGTCTGTAATTCGTTGTTGGAGGTATAGCGAGTTCCTTTCAAATGTTTTTGTAGGTGGCGGAATAGGTAATAATAATCATTTGGCGTCAAATCGGGGCTGTACGAAGGGTCTTGAAGAACGTCGAAGCCGAGAAACGAAATCACCTCTGCTGCGCGCGCGCTTACGTAAGCAATTTCGGAACCTATTTGGCGGCGTATATTCTGGCGTACTTATTTTTTTCGACTATACCAAGAGCTACTGCCGTCTCCACGGCTAATTTCCTTTAGGTATGACACCGCGAATTTGTCTGATTTGCGCATTAATCATGCATCTGACCTGCCCAGGTATGGACGGCCTGAACGCGAATAGTTTTACTGTACAAGTACGAACTAGGTATTCCTACCTTACCCAAATCGAGTGCATCCACACTAAACATAGATATCGAAAAATCATGATCAGTTAGAAATTCAATAATTGCTTTCTGTTTGTATTGTTGCTCGTAAGTGTATTTCACGTTTTCACTCGTCGCGGGAAAACCCAATCACCTACCGCGAATTAAAGGGTATCACTGTATAGCTGTGCCCTTCTTCTTTCTGGCCAGCACCGGTATAAATCTGTATGTTGCCTATAGAGCTCGCTAGGAGCGAGGAGACGTTACTTAATGAACAACTCACGTATTACGCTAATAAAAATATGACGCTTCGTCAACCGACGCAAAAATGACCAATGCATCATTCGTAAATAAAATGTTCCAGGTGTACAGCAATGTTTTCGAAATTTCGTATCGGTTTTGAGCGGTATGGCGGTGCGAAAAAATCATCTACGTCGGAAGATTTCTAAGTTTTTTATGCATTCGACGAGTTTTATTTCTATTATTATTCGTTTATATTCGGCGCGGTAAAAAGCATATCGTATTATCTCTTTTGCTCCGGTTTCGAAATTGGTCTAGTTAATGTACGCAGTGATGAAACATTCCTTTTAAAATTTTAAACTTTTTTCTTTACAAAAAAAGAAGTTTTTTTTTTTTCTAAATTCTGCGTAACCGGCATAAAGAAATTTTAAGAACTTTCGGAATAGCTCACGGTAAATAAAATTTCCGGGGAAAGTGATTTTTTTGTACATACTTTTTTAACAGTGAAATCGTCGACGGTGACCGAAAACAACATCAAATAAATATCAACTGCCTCTGAACCGAATCAAACGGCTCTCGGGAAATTAGCTGGTATCAAATTGCCAGAACCGAGGGACTTCATTAGTCAGAATGGATACGTCTATACGTGTGTGTATATATATAAACTTCATCTGACCCTTTGTTGGAATTGCAGATCGATAGCCTTCTATAATTTTTGCAGAAGATATTATACGGTTTTAATTGACAGTATCATTTTTTTTTGTAATATGCGGCTCTGTGCAGAACTTCACGACGCTATATAATTTTGCGAATCTCGTTGATAGTTTGCGCAAAATTGCGCAAGAAGCGAAAAAGTAATAACAGAACGTGTCTAAATAACGTAAAATTATTGCGAGATTTCTAAACAATCAAAGGCGTAATGGGATTTTCTTGTTACTCCCAGCAATAGTCATTAGTATATAAATTAATCATTCTTGCTTGCGCCAAAAAAAAAAAAAAAAAAAAAATGTTACGAAATATGTAATTGAAGTTGTAACAGAAATTACTATGCAAACCGGTAAATTAATTTTATCATAGATATGTTTTTGAGGGCTAGGGTTAACATTTTTTTTCGCGACACCGAAACATTGGGAATTCAGAGTAAATCTTGAAGTCTGCATTATAATTAGCTAAGCAACTGTAAGTAAAGTTATTGCTGAGCAAAACTGTAAGTGAAGATATTGTTAAGAAACGAATGCTTTACAATTTTGTTTGCCGAACATGTTCTTCTAAAATTCGATTGAGATTCTATACAAGTGAAAAGGATCAAGTTGCAGGCATTTTTTCGTTTCTTATAAAAACATCGAAATATGGATACGACATCGCCGTTCAAGTTCAAAAACATATCCATGTGTTTCAATGTTTTTACGTAAAGTGAAGAAACTTGAAAATTACCTTTTTCTTTTTTTTTTTTTTACTATAGAGAAAAACTATTATCGGGGGATCAAAGGGGCACGACAAGGTCCAAAAAATCGAGTTATGTGTAAATATCAGTGGCGGTTCGTACATAAGCACTGCGGCACGCAGCATCTTTAAAGGAAAATGAAAATGATTTTTAACAATAATAACATTGCAAGCGAACTATGTTCAATTTAATATCTTTCGGGTAAATAATAATGCAATACAGCCCCGAATCATATTTTCTTTCCTATGTTTAAACTGAATTATTCGTAAAAAAAAAAGTTATAATTGATATGTTTATTAAAAATTAATCTTCGATCTAGTAAAACTGTAAGGTATTCAATATCTTTTTTGAAATGGAAAAGATCATATTATTTATTATTATAGGGGTTATGGCATTTATTTTTTTTTTTTTTATGAAATGCATACGCTAACTTACACAAAACACTCTGATACACCAATGATCAAAAAAACGTTGGCTCAGTAATACTACCAAAATAAACAGCGTATATGGGAACAAAAACATGTTCGGTGTATTCAAAGAATTTTAAGAACTCGATCAAATTCGGTTCTATTCGGTTATATTGAACTGCGATATTGATGTAGTTATAAGCGAGCATTCGTCGTCCAGTTAATGTTAAAAAACAATCTGATGAATGCGTTCGGTTGATTTCGGTTACACTCCCTCAACACTGACTTGGCACTGCTCCTTCGGTAGTGCTAGACATCAGTATTTATCTTAATGATCTTTTCATCGCAGGCACAACTAAAACAGTAGTGACGTATACTACTGATTTTCTGTTCCTCTCTGATTTATAACTTGTTGATTAGGATGGAGCAATTGAATCCTACTTCCTTGTCGTGAATTTTGCATACAGCAGCGTTTGAAATAATCGTTGAAAGATGTTTGTCTGCGGTTTACCTGTTAATTGAATTATCGGTTGTTATTTCTGGTAAACATATTACAATTAATATCGAAGTTCGTTACGTCTTTTCAATGTATGAATTGTTTCATTGACATTTCTTAAAAGTAACACAGGCTAATCACACGTTATTTTGATGCCACGATATCACGATACGCCCATATCAACCTACACTATTGGGTGCAGGCAATCCCTGGCAGGATAAGTTGGCCTAATCTCCCGTGCTGGCCAGGCAAATTAGGAGAAGCATTTGATACCTACTGCCACAAGTGTTCATGGTAATAGTTAATATGCGATGCTAATGAAAACGATAGTGTAGACGCAAGACTACACTCGAAACTGATCGTAATCGCTTGCTATTACAATGCAGTCCCGCGTGCGTCTGCCTACTATACATCAACTAACACGCATATGGTGGTGTATACGTGATGGCTTGTCATTGCCTAACACGTGACTATTATTAGCGGTTATATTATTTTAATTTCTCGTAATAACTGCAGTCGTCGCCTGGGATCGAACCCGAGACCTCCGTAACGGAAGCCAAGCGTCTAGCAACTAGGCCATTTTGATATAATAAGTTTTTAATCGTGTATTTTTGGCATAGAATTTGTGCCCTGTTTTAAATTTCTATAGAAATAAAATTGAAAATATTATATTTTTCGTTTAATTAATTTAACTGAAAATATTTCTCAAAAAAAAAGAAAAATAATAACGTTATCAGTAAAGTATTTAATACATTTTTTATTTTTGTCTTTCAAATGACCATGAATTTGACTGTTGAATACAGAAAAAATTGAATTTTTCTCAGTTATCGCTATATGAAAAAATAGAAATAAAAAGCAAGGATTATCCTACTCTAGATGTTATTATTAGCGGTGACGGTATAAGTAAAAATAAAAAATACATCCGATCTTTTTATTGGCGAATGGTATAATAAAATTAAATGGCTCTGCCGATGTGAAAATACGAACGCGTTATCCTGTTTTCCTTGTTTACTTTTTGGCGGCGATATTACATGAACACTCGAAATGGCTTTAAAAACATAAACAAAACAACAGAAAAATGCGGAAAACGCGAAAAATCACGAAAACATGCGGAAACTACAATTTCTTTTTCACTTTCAGGGCACAATATTTCCGAAGAACTTGATGAGGGTATAGAATGTCAAAACTAAAGCATAATGAACAAGTGAAAAAAAATCGAGAAATATTATCAAAAATAATCGAGTGCGTAAAATTTGAATTACCTCTAAGAGAGCACGATGAAAGTAATGAATTTGAAAATCTCGGAATATTTAAATAAATTTAATTGCATCTCTTATGATCCTTCTTGACGAAAAAAAATTGGATAACAATTCTGTGTTTAAGGGAACAGTTAAAATTATTCGAAAACGAATTATTGCAATGAAAATTGATTTCATGATGAAATAATATCAGAAATTAATGTAGCTCTATTGGCTGATGATTCAATAGATATTTCAGAACGTGTACAGTAATTGTTTTCCATTATGAATATCGCAAGGCAGTTTACGAATAATTTCGGGTATTTTTCAGTTCGGAAAATACAAATAGCTTATCCAGATGTATAATTAACGAAATAAACTGTGTATTAAAAAAAAAAAAAAAACAATACAAATAAATGAATAGCTCAAACATGTGATGAAGTTAATGTTATGAAAGGTGAACATGAAGGTGTTCAGTACAAAATATAGCGCTTATATAAAAATGCTCATTATATTCACTGCTACGCACATCAGCTGGACCTCGTAAATGTAACATCATCCAATTAAATCGGTACAATTATTTTTCGCAAATTTACCTGCAACAGCAACGTTCTTTTCCAAATCTCCATACAGATTAGCGGTATTAGATAAATATTCAAGTATATTCAAAGGATGTTAAATAAACGTTGGAATTTCAAATTCTAGATTAGTTAATACCGTTTCTGAAAATAAAAACTGTCCCAGTGAATGTTTTAAAGAAATAAATATTTTGTTTTTATACGAATGATAAAACAATTCAAGCATTTTCAGGATTCTTAGGATTATTATTAAAAAACGGTACATTTAGTTTTTCGCGGGAAATTTATTTCATTAAAAAAAAAATTATATTCCTCAAGTAGAAATATTGTATAACTAAATACAGTTGCATGTAATGCTGATGCTGTTTTAATTCAAAAAGGATTAAGCAAATTATACGATACAATTTACGTAATGCAGAAAATTTGGAATATAGTAGTTCTAAAAGCGTGGAGTTAAAAGAAGTTTGCGACCACATTTTTACAGGAACGAAAGACACAGATTTACGTATACTAAACATTTTCAGTAGCAACTAAATTGTTCTATGAAGAATATTTTGAAACTTTCAACAAAGAACTACCACCGAGCGAAATAAATGAAACATGTACAGCTTATTCATTTCTTTTGAAGGAAAAATTAATAAAAACTGAACTACAACAACTTTTTATTCTAGAAAAGGATTCCACAGTTTTAAAGGCTTAATTGCGTACTTTTAAATATATTAAATGAAGAGAAAACTTGAAGCGTGTTTTTATCGAAATCATTCAATTTATAATAATTTTGGTTACACTCCCAATGATGACGACTGCAGCACACCAGGAAGATGTTTTTCCATCTTAAAATGAGAAAATCATATTTAAGAAGCACCATGGATCAAAAAAAAAAAAAAAAATTAACAACACTTTGCACGATTTCAACTGCAAAATTAATTAATTTCAGAGATTGATAATTTCCATTAGGAAGTAGTAGAAAATTTTGTAATGGAAAAACTAGAAGAATGGATTTCATCTCTAAATGACCGTTTATTAAAAGTACAATTATTTATTGTTCATTACACCAATTTTTTTCCTTTCTTGCCTTAACACCTCTAATTAAAAAATTAAAATTTTCACGACCCAATATAAAGATATTGTATATGAGATATATTGATGCATCTCCTTTTTGGGCGGTTATTTTAAGGCTTAATTTCAGTTCCGACTTCAGAGTTGTCAGAAACGACTTAAAATAACTTACAAAAAAAAACAAAACATAAATTCAATAATAAAATTTTTCAATACGAAATGATCGGGCGATGAAACGTATGTGTGCCGTAACGTCGATTTCGAGAAAGCGAAGAGGTGCCAGGGTATCAATTGTACCTATACTGTGGCAGTACCCGTCCGCGGGCACACCGTTAATGGTCACTCTGCGCCAATTTACACGGAACAAAGTCATCATCAGAGCCACACTAGAGGATCGCGGCGTTTACACCGGGTCTTATTAGTTTACCCAGCTATTAAAACGGATGTAGAACACTGTCGAAAAATCTATTTAACTGCAATTCATAACTTTCTTAGTTTTAGTAGTTATCATCATCATCGTTGCTGTCAAATATTATTATTATTTTGACGATTCAGAACACTGTTGAGCAGCCCAATAATATACGCATAATGTTATAGCAATTTGGAGTCCAAGAAATAATTCTCGCCCGGTTATCGGTAAAAGTAATTTGTGTAGATATGGTCGAACTCTGAAGTTCGGATACAGAGAAGATCGTCTAGTAAGTGAACAGTGTAGCTCTTTTAACACGATTAATTCCGCAATTTTCCTTCTCCTCTACTATATCAAGTTGGAAAAATATTTCTTTTCGTTTTTCCTTTTTAAGCGAATTACATTGGTCGGCACCGGTATGTTTTCCATTCGTTTTCCATGAATAATTTTCGAATTCAATTGTGTCCCCTCTCCGCCAATTCACCTGTTTGTATAGGAAACCTTTGAAATAAAACATAACCGCGTAATGGCAAAATGGAAAGGCCGCTAATCGTTTTAATACGAACTCGTTACCATATTAAAATTTTCCGAATTCTCTTATTCGAATAATTAGTTTAATAGCTTTCAATGTAAACAAATCGAAATGTACGATAACTCTATATAATACTGCGTATTGTATAATGTTGACAAGGCGCTAATAGGAATGCGTATAATCGTTCTGAAGTTCCCTCGCCGACATCAACTATATGTATATTCAGTTTCGTTTTACTTTTTCCTTTTTACATCAGTTTTATTTTACTTCGACTAAGGTAACTCTTCCCGTGTTTGTTAACGATGTTAAAGTGCTTTACGGATGTTTATGTTCGCATAGAGCTTAATCAGGCTCGATGTGTTTTAAGTGTTTCGATCGTTTAAGAAATTATTTTAAAACGTAGTCGCTTTTTGAATTTAATTTCTAATCTTCTTCTTCATCCGCCGTTTCCAAATTGAAGGTTGGCGATCCACGATCGAAACTTTTTTTTTACAATGGCCGATCCGAGGAGTTGTATAGAAGGGCATTCGAACCAGTTGATAAGATTGTCCATCCATGGATTTTGACGTCTTCCTCTCGATCTCTTCCCATTTTTATCTTTCCTTCCAAAATGATTTTCAGAATTTCGTATTTGGGGCCTCGTTTTTTTTCCAATGATGCATTCAGGGTCCAGCCCTCGCAGCCATAAAGCAATATAGAGAAGATGTAATACCTTAACAGACTGATTCTTCGAGTCTCAGGCCTTGATGGGTAAATAAGCTTTTCATTTCGGTGAGAGCTCTTCTAGCTTGCTCAATCCTGCTGCGTATTTCCGGAATTGCTGTACACTTTTCCTCTAGTATACTTCCTAGGTATTTAATATCGTCTCTCCCTTTATCTTGATTTTGCATTTTATTTGGTTTTTTGAAAAAACGATCACTTTTGCGTTGCAGATGTTCATTTTTAATCCGTAACTTTAGCTTTTATCAACAATTCTATTCAGCATCTGTTGTAGTTCTTTCTCGCTAGAGGCAACAATTAAACTGTCATCTGCATAGCGTAGATCATTCAGCGTGACTTCATTTACTTTAAGATTTCCCATATTATCGTTTAGCGCTTCTTGAAATATTGCCTTCGCATATACATTTAAAAATGCAAGGGGCACATGACACAGCCGTGACGCACTCCTTTTTCGATCACTAATTTCTCTCTGATGTGGTATTTTCAACGCGAATTTCGGCAGTTTGATTCCAGTATAGGTGACTTATTATTCTCCTCAGATCGTTTCCATCAATAGGAATGATCTGAGAATAATAAGTCATTCTAATAACTAATAATAATTCTAAGTGCAAATTAAGGAAGACAAACGTTTAGCTATTGTATATTTATTTATTTATTTTATAGTTTGCCAGTGCAACAGCTTACGCCAATACAGCGCAACATGATAAAAGAGAAAATAAAAGAAATCGTACGATTAACAATACATAGTTAAAAGTAATAAATGTACTCGCATGCACGTGCGCAAAGAATTAATATGAAGTACTAGTTAACACACACATACGCACACATGATACGTGCATATATATTGTTACGATTTGCTCTTTTACAGGTTCGGCTCTGTTACCGGAGCCAATGTTACGAGATTCGTTACTGTTTAGGCCCCTCTTTTTGGGCTGCCAATGTTATCGATTCTGACCTTCGATAATATAATTTAGTGTCACTGCTTCGAAAATTATAATAATAAAAGAAACCTTCGCGTGACGACTGGATTTTTCCCCTTCGCGAAAGACTACAACTTGCGGGCGCCAGTGACACAACGTGTCACGAACTGACCAGCTCTCGGTCGAACTTGGGCTTTCCTGAAACCACCAACTATTTATTGTTTTTTATCGGTATCAGTTGAAGAATCATCGTGATTTTTTTTTATTTATTTTTATTTATTTTACCGGTAATATTACCATAAACAACAGTGATCTTAACTTAAATTTAATATTAAATTAGTGTCTCCAATAGACACTAAATTATGATACAAGAACTCTGTAAGTATGATAATAATTAACTATATATATACATATATATATATATATATATATATATATATAATAACTGCAAACAAAGAATTGATATGTTGCATAAGAGATACATCGTCTGTGAACTTCTGCAGCTGTTAGGTAATCGGGAGAGCGTCCCGGCACCATTTCCTTCTCAGCCGTCTAGGCGGATTATCTAGAAGTCCAGAGGAAAACATTCTGTTGATGTTGCGATTACTGCTATGTTGGAATTTATCGAGGAATTTTTTATGCTGGTGAATATAAGTCTCTCGGGGACAAATGGAACGTTTAAATCATTATGTAATGTTGCGTTGGAGACGTAAAACGGTGCAGACGTAATTGTGCGAAGTATCCTCGACTGCTACTGCTGAATTCTGTTAAGATTGCTTTTGCAAGTGGAACCATATAATTCTATATGGCCAAATCGGAGCAATCGTGGTTAAATAAATATGCCTAAGTTCAATCTGCGTCCCAATAATGGATGCAATAGCTTAGTGCGGGTAGCAACGGCCTGTCTAGTGTATTAACACAGAAAATAAAAAAAAAGATAAATATTCACTGGTGCCGCAGCACCTCTCCTGAAGGGAGATCTCACGATGGATCACCACGTGTTCATACAAGGAAAAATACGATAAAAATACATCTATACTATCAGTATAGCTTCTCTTCCTTTAAATTCCTATTTCTTATTCTTTGCGGACGACATTCTCCTGTTTTCCTCGTCTGAGGATGTTTTAGCAGCCTATGAAGCACTCAGTTCGTCGCTCATTGTGCTGGAACATTCTCTCTCCTTAATTAATCTTTCAATTTCTCCCTCTTAATCTTCTTATACTATTTTTACTCTCCGTCCCTATAACCCTGCTTTGGTCAACCTATCCTTAAACAATGTATCTCTTTCCCGTGTTAATTGCTTTTGTTATCTCGGTGTCTTTCTTGATAGTCGTTTGTCCTTCTCTGAACACATCAAATATCTTTCTGCTTCCACTATTAAAAGGTTAAACCTGCTGAAAGCCCTGTCGCCAACTAAATGGGGTGGCGATCCTTATATTCTTATTTCCCTTTACAAATCTATTATCCGTTCCAAATTTAATTATTGTTCTTTTATTTATGGTAGTGCGTCCAAGAAATGTCTTTCCAAACTAGATGTAATTCAGAATTCTTGCCTTCGTCTCTGTCTTGGCGCTCTTAAATCCTCTCCAACCACTGCTATTCTTGCTGAATCCAATTCGTCACCCCTATCCATTCGTAGATCTTATTTAGGCTATCGTTTCCTGGGTTAAACGTCTTCCTCTCGCATCCTCTACCCTTGTTCAGTCTTATCTTTCGATTTATAATAGCTGGCACTTCACTCCCAGCAAAACCCCTATTCTGGCTTTTATTTCACATCGTCTCGGTTCATTTTGGCCGTATATTATCTCGTTCAATAGTCTCCCTTATTTTTCCTTCGACTTCGCTGACATCTGTCATCCTCCTAAGGTATTTATCCTCCCCTCATTTGCAAAAAATCTCCCCCAAGCCGTAATTAAACAGGTATTCTACAGCACTATCAATTCCCTATTTCCCTCTCATGTTACTATTTACACGGATGGTTCGAGGGGGCCTGGTGGTGTTGGTGCTTCTTTCATCCTTCCTGATTTTAACCTCTCAGAATCTTTTCGACTTCCTTATTTCTGTTCCATATTCACAGCCGAGTTGTTGGCTATCCTTCGCTCTATTATTTTCATTTCCTCGAATCAATTTTCCTCTAAGTTTTTAATTATTTCTGACTCTTTGAGCGCCCTTCAGGCCATATCCTCTCCCCTTCCTGATCATTCTTGTGACTTTGTTATCCTCCGTATACGTTCACTCATTCACAATCTTTCCTATCTCCATTCAGTCAATATTGATCTGCTGTGGGTACCTGGCCACTCGGGCATATTTGGCAATGAAGCGGCTGATTCCTTGGCTCGGGCTGCTGCTGCTTCCTCTCGTCTTTTTTTAAAAAAAATTCCATCCGTTAACCTGCTATCAGTTTGTAAAAGCTTTCATATCCGATTTTGGTCGGATACCTATGTTTCTTCTTTTTCCAACAGTTGTTCCTTTTACCTGTCAGTCCAGCCTACTCTTCCTTCATATTCATGGTTTCTTTTGCATCCCTCCCTTCGTCGTTCTGAAGTTGTTTCCATTGTTCGTATGCGCTTTGGCCATTCTTTGCTGCCTTCTTCCAGATTTCGTTTCTCCTTGATTTCTTCTCCACACTGTCCTCTCCATCCGGATGATGCAATTATTTGCGACGCCGATTATGTGTTCTTCCAGTGTTCATCCCTCTCGGTGGAGCGTTCTGCCTTATATTCTTATTTGCTTAAACTTGGACTTCCTACCCCTTATTGTGCATCCTATATCCTGTCCTTTCCTTCTCCACTAATTATTCCTGCTATTTGTTCCTTTTTAGTTAAAATCTCTGATCGAATCAAAATATAACCGACTTCTTTCCTTACCTTTTGTTTCTGGGTAAAGGTCCTTGGTTGACGAGCCCCAAAAAAAAAAAAAAACGATAAAAATACACAAACTTATATATATGTGTAACTGTATGAAAAATAACATTAACCAAACACTGATCCCGATTAGATTACTGAATTATTTTTATTCACAACGGTGATACAGCGATGCGGACTAGAAAGGTTCAAAACCCGCGACACACGACGTGGCGCTGACTAGTATAAAAACGATAAACGACGACTAACCACTATCCGCGATTATCGGCCACAACAATTCAATGGTAACTGAACTGGCCACTTTATCTAGCTAAAAACGGCTTTCGATATTATACGATTAACGGTACATTACCGAAATCCTTAACAATTACACACGTAGCCGCTACAGCGCTGATCTACTCTTACGGCTCACGCGGCCGACAGACGCTATCCTGTTGTCACAGTCCGCACACACCAGGCCACTTACACAACCCCTTAACACTACCCGTGCCGAGAAATTCGACGAAAATCGGAAATTACATATTCGGCCGTGTAAATGTCCCGGCCGTATTCTCTGACGACGATGAATAATAGAAATGATGTCAAGAGATCGAAAATTAATGATTTTAATCAGAGAATAATTTCTAGTTCGACACCATCGCTAGATAAATACCGAATCCGTATCAATATGTGACATGAAAAATACAAATCAGTACCAAAATATATCCACACATTCTCGCAACACAAACAAGCGCTCAGATGAAATCCAATCAGCCACAGAGATACGGATATTCTCAACGAAAGCAGATAGGACAACTCAGCTTTACGTTGTTAAATTCTTGATGATTTTTAAAAACTCTCCTAAACGACTATCAAGTATGTCTAGTTCATGATGTTCTTTCTCTAGTTTGTTGTATAGCGTAAATAAAGAGCGTAGAGGGGAGCATGAATACTGCCGAGTCCTTGCAAAACTGTCTTCTTCTTTCTTCTTTAAGGTGCCATATCCTCATCGGACTTCAGGCTGTTGACATGAAGATAATTTTTTTCCATTTTTCCCGATTCCTGGCTGTATGAATTATCTCTTTTGTTGAATGGTTTGTCCATTTTTTTATGTTTCGTATTCTTCCTGCCAATCCATCTTTTTTTCTTCAATTATGTTTTTTTTTTTAAATTTCCTCTGTGCTCCCTCGACTGTTCTATTTATAATGGATGATTTGTTGCTGGGTATTTTGTTTACTAAATTTTAAAAAATGTGATTTTAAAATTTCAACGTTTTTTAATGTTTGAGGGCAGTTCGTTCTTTAATTGCTGTTAGTAGTGAACGTTCTTTAATAGTGTGTCAATTTCATCCACACAGCTCGCATTTAGTTTTCACATACATACACTTTACAGTGGAAGTGATATAGGCGCTTAACGTTGTCATAATATTATGTACAGTAACAGGCGGTGATGGCCGCTCTCTCATAATAATAGGGACGATGCAATTAATAATTATTAACCGACTTCAAAAAAGGGGGAGGTATTCAATTCGACTGCATTTTTTCTTTTTTTATGTGTGTTACCACAGAACTTTCTTCTAGGTGAACCGATTTTGATGATTATTTTTTTATTTAAATGGTGGTGCTTCTCACGTGGTCCCATTTAAATTTGATCGAGATCTGATCGGTAGTTTTTGAGTTATCCTTAATAATGCGGGAGTTGAAGCTTTTTGGATGCTTTTCATTCATGATTGGTTTCAACGTCAAGTTAGGTTTATTGACTTAAAATTTTGATTGAAAAATGATATTAACAACAAGAAAGGGTGGATAACATTTAATTTTATAAATAACAATATAAATACAAATTAAGTAATGTTTTTAAAAAACAAGGATTAAAAGTAGCCTTTAAAACCAATAATAAACTAAAAAATAAAATAATTACTATAAATAAAGGAAATAATAATATGTATATATGAAAATAGTGGCATATATAAAATAAACTGTGATGACTGTGAAAAAACATACATCGGCCAAACAGGTAGAAAAATGAAATGTAGATATGATGAACACATAAAATCATTTAAAAACAATGAAATAGAAAAATCCGCTTATGCCGAGTATTTGATAAAGAATAAACATAAACCAAATTCTATAGAAAAAACAGTCACAGTCTTAGCTAAATATGATAAAGGTAATGCTATGAACATAGCTGAAAATTACTATATAAATAAACACAAAAGTAATATTCTAAACGATCAAATCCCAAATAACAATATAATCCCCTATTTAATATAAAATTTAAAAAAATATGTTATATATTTTTATATTTATTTAAACTTGATCATTAAATTTCTTAAATATTATTTATTATAGTCTATGTACTTTACACCGCTTTTATAATAGTTATATGACCATTGACTTTATATTTGTTATTTTAAACCTATATATAAACAAACCACTGTATTCCCTTGTTGACCTCAGTGTGATTTAGAATTTGTATCTGTTCACATATTGGTTTAGCTGATGATGGGTTATGCCCGAAAACGTTACTAAGTAAGAAAATTTATCTTATTAGTTTGTTATAATTGTTTATTATATTTGTTCTAATTAACTTTCTATTAATATAGCAATTAATATGTCAACGAAAGTGTCAAGAATTTTTTTACTAAAAAATGCCGTATAAACGTCTATTGGAAACATGCTGATGAAATCTGTTGCATTATGTACAGAACGAAAACTGAACACATATTGTTTCTGTCTTACAAATAGACTAACGTTCGAGCTAAGTTCCATACTTCAAGCCTTGAAGAAGATCCCTCTTGGAACAATTCCTCTTTCCAAACGTATAATTCCTTCCTCCCGGAACATTCTTTTATTAATTATTCTCATTCCAAAAAAAAAACTTTTTTTTACGTCCAATTTCCTTGGCATTTTGCATCAGAGAACTGTTTGAAGGCATGTTAAAGAAATGTTACAAGAAGCACGTTGTTCGATGCCTGGAGAATAATGATGTATTCGGTTTTCGGCCTGGTATTGGCCGTCCTGAATGTGTTAGTCTTTTCCTGTCTTACGGATACAAATATTTTATTCATAAAAATTACAATTAGCTTTATCGATATTTCCCGTGATAATATTCATCTACCAACTCTAAAATGTCAGCAATTAACATTCTAGTTCAATTCACTTCCCCTTTTATTATTAATCTAACGTCGTTGTATATAAAAAAATCGCGCTCTCTTATTGGTTCCTTCTAATAGATTCCCGGGATTTTAAATACAGAAATTTCTTACACATCGTAGATAAAATTTATTGAAAAGGTAGCAAATGCGACTGCTTTCTTAGGGTTGCCGCAGCGCGTAAAATTCGTGATAATGGTCATTGAAAATGCTAAAATTTACCAACTAAAATTTATTATAAAATCTATGGTACATTTAACCACTGGACCGCATATTTAACTGCCGCAGCTAACGAGTGCGTCTATTTTAAGGACTATATATTGAAACGGGGAATTTATTCAGCACTGCAAATCCGGAAATTAGGTAGTTCTAGTTCAGATTTAGCCACTATTGACGAGCCGATATCGCACACATTGAAATCGTTTCTACGTGTTGCGCCGATTTATTCTATCAACTAAAATAAATTGACAGTTGCTTCGTACGCACTTACGATCACGTTATCCTTTGCCGGTATACCGCTGAAAATCAACACAACCGTGTCGATAGGGGCACAATTATTATCGAGGTTTCGTTTTAATTTTGATTAAATTTGTTCCCTGAAGGCTTTGTTGAGCATCATTTCGTAAAAGAAAAACGAAAAAAGCAACTATCGTAAACAAGACCTTGCACGAAGAAAGCTAAACTAGAGTTCTTCTCGAAGGATTATCACCGTACAAATGACTACAGCGTCTGTAATTACCGTTTCAATTTAGTCAGTTTAATTTGTATAGAAGAAAATTACTAATTTCAACTGATCACGAATTTATTATAAATTTTATAATGCCACGGCTTGGCGACTAGATGGGGAAAAAAACAAATAAACGAATAGTGGAGGGGTTTTCAGCGTCTTGACTAAATCGTAAATTTACGACGATTGTACGTGCTCCTTCCGAGGAATCTAATCGACGGTAAAACTATTACTTTTTAAGATATACGCATATAAGGTATGATGCGCGCAACATCCTTTGCACATGGCCCTAGCATGAAGCCATGCTTGCTGCTCACCAGCTAAATTTCAAACCTGTCTTAATTTTTTCCAAGTCTAGCCTTGCCCGTCCCAGACACCGTGGCGATTTTTCAAAAATTCCGAGAGTAAGTAATCAAAATTTAGCTGAGTACTTTTTTGCGCTCCTAAAAATTTGTTCTACTTTTCGTAATATATTTTATTTTTTTTTTTGGTTCCGAGGTGGCCAAAACTCCATCCGTGTTCGGAAGTGTACTAACCGTACATTTGCATATGCATCGTCGTCAACATTGATCGTACGCCACCATTACTGCGAAAGTGCACTGTCCGTTCCTCGCTGCTGACGCCGTTACTTCCGTCTGTTTCCCTATCGTTCATAATATTTTGTTTCTTTATATTTATTTATTTATTTTCATATCCGTCTAAGTTCCTAATCACACACAACCATTATGCCGCCCGTTCCCCTAGCGAACATAATATTTTTTTCCGAATCAGCCCGAATCCTAGGTCGTATGCCTCTGTTGCCTTATTGTCATGCATATACTTGCAATAATGTGAACATTGCTATTATTCTTATAACAATCCCTTTTTTCCACGAATCACAGAGAAAAATTCTTTTTATCAATAATACGTTTGCAAAATTCAAATTCTACGTCAGTATTATAGAATTAGCATAATTACAATTTTCCAAAATTAATATTTCCTTACCGCGCATCCATCTTTTTTCTTTATTAATTAATTTATTTTCATTTTTGGGATCCCTTATACAAACACTTTTTTTTTTTTTTTTTTTTTTCTTTAGGCGCGTCAATACAGGACATTTACCCAACACAAATGACTAACAAATAATGAAACGTAGGGATTTGAAAGTTATATCAGGAAGCGATTAGAAGCAGAAGAAATGAAGGTAGCCAATACAGGAACAACAGAAGGAGAAGGAAGAGCGGGGATGTAGTGGGCATACTCTAACCCTTCTCATCCTTACCCATTACACTGTGCCTAACCGCTGATTTGTTTTCAAATTTCCAAAGTAAATGTTAAAAGTAAATCCAAATATACTACCGTAATTACCAAAAACTAATCTTTCCCTAGTTTTCATCCTCCGTTTTGCCTATCGTAAATAATATTTCCTTATTTTCATTTTTACCCCCCTAATTGGCTAAATGTTCTAACCTGCGAAAATTGTATCATTGTTCATACGCATGCGTGGAATCCTTTTTTTAATTTTTATTATCATTAAGCAGACAATGTACTATTGTTTTTAATCCTCCCCCCCCCCAAGTATGTCAAATTTATTGGAATCGTAACATCTACAAACGTGCACACTATACGCCATCAGTAACCTATCGTGAATTTTCAAAAAGAGTCCGAGTATGAAACTGTATGTCTCCGAAAATTACAACGATAAGTATTCAAAATTAATTCAAATGCACGCTCTCGGTACCAAAAAATGAATTTAACTCTTCTATCCACCCTGTGTAATTTTTTTCTCCCTCGGCCCACTGTGCCTAGTTTTCGCCATTTGGCCATTCGACATTTTTTTTAAAATTATTATTATTTTTTATTGTTTTATTAAGTTATTATTATTATTTGTAAATTATTAAAATAAATTACATTTTATACAAGTATGTTACTGAGTTTTATGTATTGGCACAATATGTAAGCAGGTTCCTGTTCTATCGCACCATCTGTAATAAGATTATTATTGGCATAGTCATATAGAATGGTAATATTTTTTTTTTAAAATCTATTCTATGATCATCATGTATTTCACATTGCCAAAGAATGTGTTCAATTGAGTCAATCTCTCCGCATTCGCATAAATTATTCTTCGTTATTATACACAGCTTATGTAATATTTCCGGAGTTCTTGTGTGACCCGAACGTATTCGGGGGATATATAAATTCTCCGATCGTTTTATTTATAAACCACGTCTTTTTCCGTAAGTTTTTTTTTTGTATTTCGAAGTATTTCTTCCCAACATTTCCGATAGTTTTTTCATATTGTGCTTGCCATTCATCATTTATCATTTGCTCAGTATGATTGGGTATATGTTCCAAACACGGTATTTTAATCTTTTCGATTCTACTATTTCGATTTATTTTTCTATCCGATTTGATCACTATTTCGTTTCCTTCGATACCGCTGTATCGTCCAGGTATCCATTTGGAATATATTATATTTTCTATTTTTTTGAAGTTTACCAATAATATTTAATGTATTGCATATTATGTTATTATCGGTGATAGATTTTTTTCCAATTATTTTTTGTATTGCTGATATGGAATCTGTCAACATTAAAATTTTTTTATTTTGTATCTTCCCGATTGTTTTTAATGCTCTCTGAAGAGCCATTATTTCCCCTGTACATGATGAATAAAGTTTTGGAAGCTTGTTTAATTTACGTAATACCTTTCCAGCTCTATGATTCCCCTACAGGATCATGTAAACATATATTGTAACGTATTTTCAATTTTCCAAATTAATCAAAGTATACTATTTCGCGTCAATAATTAATGTTAGACGTCCTTTTTATTTTTTCTCACAACTGTTTGTTTCTGAAAAAAATCCTTTAGCTTGTTTAAAAATTAGTCTAAGTGCATTCTATTTCGGTACCAAAAATTAACTAATCCATCATATCATTTTTACCTCGATCATGCATAACTTTTCTGTTGCATCACTATTGCATGATTCTATGAAAGCCCACTTCATTCGTTTTAATGCACATCAAAGCTCTCATCCCTTTCCTTTTTCGCTATACATTTTCACAATTTAATGCTATAATATAAAATTAGTCCAATGCTACCAAAATTAACATATCGTCGTCCCCTTTTGTTCCCTCCCATCGTAAGTTCCCAAAAAAATCTTACGGCATATTTCGAATTATGTACACCATCTCAGTACTAAAAATGAACCCATTCATCATACCATTTCTATCGATCCTGTATAAAAATGTTCAAACCTCGACATTTAGAATTCAAATTTTAAATGAAATTTTCGTAGTGCATTTCGTTTACACATCAAGAAAAAAAAAGCAAATTCGGTTTTTTTCGTAATTATTTCGATACTTATATCGCCATCTCTATTGGCCGTTTTTGCGTTAGAGCGAGGACCGTGTTAAAAGAAAAATTACAGTGTGTGTGTGTGTGTGTGTGTGTGTGATAACGTCGGTGAAAGTATTAAAATTTGTAACTGAAAATCTAAGAATAATTTCTTGTTTCGAATAAAATACGCACTGCCATAAAAATACATCAGCGCGGTCAAGCAATATGCTTCAAATGCGGAGGTAGATAAGAGAATCGACGACGAAAAAACCGTCTCATGATGTAATATGAACAAAATTATTTAATCATTCTACATTAATTGCTCGTTAAATATTCGGCCTTTAATTTTTTTTTCTTTTTTATCGTCATAATGGGTGGGGAAGTATATTATTGTGCTACCAAAAAAAAAAAAACAACTAAACTTCACCGTTTTTACCCGTTCTTCGTGCGTTACTGAAAAAATCGTGTGGTGGGTTTCCAAAATAGTCCATGCTATTTAAAGCTGAAATGAAACCATCCACGAAAGCGCACCATCCACTGCTGCACATGAGCCCGGTACTGAAGCTGGTGTAGAAAAGTGGGCAGAGCTCGTCGCTAGCACGAATTCCATGCATTCTAGTAGAAAAGCATGGTGAGTAGTCTATAAATACGGGGACTGGGAAGTCCGCTAATCTGAACCCCAATTCCTGTCCTGGAGTCGAAAAGTCATCCCAGACTGGTAATCCGAACACGAAAGTCACCCCAATTCATGTCCCGGTGGTCAAAATTCACTCAAGTTTCCCCCGATTCCTCCGAGTTTCCCCCGCACGGTTACCGAACATGTCCGCTAATCCGAACGTCCAAGCAGTGGCCAGAGGTCAATAAACTACCCAAAGTGTTATTCGGGGGCGCAAGTAACCTCAATTAGTGTCCATTCCCCCAAAATTCTCAAAAATTCCCTCGTACGCGTCTCGCTCATTTCCGATAAATCGAACCGATTATTAATTAATATAAGTACATTAATTAATGTCCGAAAGTAACCCAAGTCTCCGATCACCTCTCCCGTTGCTACGTTACTGCGATTTTTCGAAATTCCGAGCCTGCGTAAGAAAATTCCAAAATTTAACCCCAATATATTATTTAAAGCGTAAATCTAACCCATCGTGCCCGTTTACACCTCTCACACGTATATTTCGTTCCCGCGCACGCTCCGCTCGCCGCCGCGGAAGCGCACGCCCCGATCCCACGCATATAACCAACATGGCGTTAGCCGCCGCAATATCCCGCGCACACACGCGCTCCGTTCCCGATACCGCGATTATTTTAATATATTTCAAAGTCTAAGTATATAAAATTATACATACGATACATATTTTTTTTAAAAATCTTTTTGTATTTTTACAAGTATAGACACACCCGCGACGAAATATGCTCCGATCATATCCTTGCATGCAAACATCACAGCGTTTTAGTATTTTTGTAAATAAATAAATAAGGACGTATTTTTCTTATTCATGTATATATTTACATTATTTCATACAAATTATATCACATATATACATTTGTTATTTCATAAACTAAAAGTCAATTTAAAATTTTCAATTTTACTATCGTTGATAATATATTCCCAATTCAAGCTTGTATTGATGCCTCTTGATCATTCTGTTGAATACTCGAATCAATATCGTGTAACCGTTCAGGTATATTATCAGTTTTTGCAGCTACTGGAACCGTATCTACACCACGTTGTACTTTTACTTATCTAATTTCACCACGAACTTTTGCAATCACCTCCTTAAAATGTTTTTCTATTTCTTTACGCTGTTTTTGTATTATTTCCTTAAAACTTTTTTCCATTTCTTCACGTTGTTTATCAATTATTTCCTTAGTAATCTGTTTATCGGTCAATATGCTCACTTTTGCTTTTAACTCGTTTATTAAGCCTCCGAATATTTGAATTGTATCTTTCACATCATTTTCGTGTTTTGAAAGTCATGCAGATAACGATGAAAGATCACTCGAAACCGTATTTAATTTATCGCAATTTATTGTAATCAGAAAAATTATTTTCAACCTTTACGTTAATTTCTCTTTGTACAATTTAAGTAATAACACTTTAAGTTTTAGTAACGGTAAAACGATGTACATTAATTAGAATGTATTCTCGTTAGATTGAAAGAATTATTACTTTTGAGTTCATTTTTACGAAGTCTTAATGTATAAACGTATTTTTAACCGGCTTCAAAAAAGGAGGAGGTATTCAATTCGACTGCATTTTTTCTTTTTTTTTATGTGTGTTAGAAATTTCTTCTAGGTGAACCGATTTTGATGATTCTTCTTTTATTTAAATGGTGTCGCTTCTCACGTGGTCCCATTTAAATTTGATCGAGATCTGATCGGTAGTTTTTGAGTTATCCTTAATAATGCGGGAGTTGAAGCTTTTTGGATGCTTTTCATTTATGATTGGTTTCAACGCCAAGTTATATTTATTGACTTATAATATTATAAATTTGCCAAATTACTATGAAAGTGTAGCTTTTGATGTTTTTACCGTAGAAATGCAGTTCAAAATAAAGAAATCAATTTTTTTAAAGTATTGAGTATGGAGAATAATGTGAAAAAAATTGATTTTTAACAAGAAAAAAAATTCAAGCATAACGCTAAAAATTGTAAAATAAAATGTATTTTTACAAAAAATAAATACCGATACTTGAAGATTTATTATAAAAATTTAAAAATGCACTAAAAAGTAAAAAATAATTACTCCTGATAAAAAATATATATCAGTGTGATATAACACTTAAGTGGTGATATCGTAATTCTTATACAACATTAACTTTTTGGAGTTGGCATCAAATTCATATTATAATAATAATTAAAAATTGCGTTAAATGTTCATTAAATTGTTCCTAGATATTGTAACATGAATTTAATGCCAACTCTAATTAAGGTTTTAATGTTGTATAAGAATTACGATATCACCACTTAAGTGTTATATCACTCTAATATATATTTTTTATCGGGAGTAATTATTTTTTACTTTTTACTTTTTAGTGCATTTTTAAATTTTTATAATAAACCTTCAAGTATCGGTATTTATTTTTTGTAAAAAGGCATTTTTTTCATTTACATTTTGAATTAACCTTAAACTATTTTTTTCTTTTTTACTTTTTTCGTCCACGTACGAGAAACTGTATTTTTAACAGTTTATTTTCTAGCCAGTTTTAAGTGCAGGTTCGTCGGAAGCCCACTTTTCCCTCCTCCTTCATTGATACACGTATTTCATTTTTCGAATTTCTAGTACCCCCCTTTTTTTTTCTTTACATTCTATTCATAAATATTACGAATATTACCGAATATTATTGAAAAACGGCATTTGTTTCAATCGATAGATACTTCGAGTTGTAAAGTTAATTACGGATAAGGAATACCGTCACTTATATTTAAACTGATTTTGAGTGATCGCACAAAGTTAAATGTTAGTTTAAAATGTCAGTGTCTGCTGCATTACGCGAGCGCTGTTGGTTGACTTGTTCCGCTTTCGTTAATGTTCAACGTCTTAACAGCTTTTCGCCCCCAATATCTTTTTCCCTTCATCTATAATCCTTACTTCAGCCTAACGTACTTTCGTCTTTAATTCTCTTTTTTTCTTTAGTTGCCAATCGTTACTTTTTCCTTTACTGTCGTTGTCCCAACGTTACAACTTCGTTCGTCTTAGAATTAATATCCGTAATTTATTTCCAGCTTCGCGTTGCCTTTTATTCGTTCCAAATTTAATATTATCGATTTAAAAAATAAAACTCATTTTGCCTTTTTATTTTACTAATAACACGTGCGACTGTCCTCTCGGGACACCGGAACTAGAGTCACCTTTCTCCAGCAAGTAATCATTCAACCGTCGCATTAGTCCCGGTGCTGGGGAAAGGGAATAACAAGCGCGCGAGTTTTGTACGTTCATGTCGTGTAGGTGGTAATTTTTGATTTCAGCGGGTTTAGATTAGAATCGGAACACACATAGGTTTTGATATTGTCGGGGGGTTTTTTATACCAATAAATACAGTTAAGAATTTTACTGCACTTACAATGGCAGCCTAACGGTTACACTTACTCGTGACATACGTGCTCCGGTCGGATTGATGAATATCAATTCGGAACAAGTAGGCGAGTATTTAGCGTCTTCAAACTGGATTTGTTCGGCTAAGGGAGTAAATCCTGAAATAAAATGCCGTAAAAGCGGTGAGGACAAACATTTGAAGAATCGAGAGCACAATCCATAGTATCATCTTTGAACAATAAGTTAAAGGGCATCAGGCAACATTACAAAAAACGTTATAATAAAAAACCGAATAATCATAAAAATCAGATGACACAAAGGATATTGTAACTTGGAATGTAAGATCTTTATATTAAGTAGAAAAAATGGCGAACGTTACTCTTAAGATTACAAGTTGATATATTATTAGGAATCAATCGAAACACACGTTGAATATTGAATAGGATGCGATAAAATAAGTGAGAATAGTAAATATGACTTTATATACTCAGGTAAATGTATGCTGTGGGAATTATGTTAAAGAAGGAGCTCGGCAATTTAGTAAAAGAAATACTAACGAAATCAGAATGCGTAATCTTAGTAAACCTGGAAACAATGTCAAAGACTATTAACGCAATAGAGAGGTATTATAGCTGACAGTAGCACGGACGAACTAAAGGTATTGGCCAAATGAACTGTATTTGTTCAGGCCAATAAAAAAAAAAAAAAAAAAAAAAAAAACTAAAGGTATTAAAAAATACAAAAAATGATGACATTATACTTATATTGGGAGATTTCAATGGCAAAGTGGGGAGTGTGGAACAACTTGGCTTAAGCGACATAAATGACAGCGGAAAAAGACTTGGAATTTTCAGAACAATTTTAGTTCATGGTATGTAACATGTGGCTTCGACAGCACATCAGAACACATTATATATAAAAGGATGGGTGAAAACAACTGCAACTACGGAATATGGACGTTATCTAGCGGTCAAAAAACGAGGGAAACATGGCATTCTTTTTCCGGCAACAGAACAAGCGCCATTATAGCAATACGAACATACAGCTGTGTGAATGAACTGTAGTTAGAATTCACATACAGACTACATATAATCTATATTGAACGTTTATTAGCTGATAACATGGATATCAAAACCGAATAAAGATGTGTACTTCCGGACTTCGCACCATGCGATTTTTGGCTCCTCCCGACTGAAAAACGCATGCTGCGAGGCCGTATATTTCAGACACGGGCGGAGATTGTGAGAGCTATCGAGGAGGAAGCTTTGAAGGCCATTTCAGCTGAGGAATTCCGGAAAACGATTTTCGAAAAGTGGCCCGAAAGGATGCGTAAGTGTATTGCGAAGAACGGCCGATATTTTTAGAAGGATTCTGCGGATGCTGACGACGAATCGGACAGCGAATAAACAATATGAGGTCAGAATATTTTTTAGTCCGTATGCGAACTCTAACTACGCTTTGTTTACACTGCTGTATCTCGGTTCGTATTACTATAATGGCGTTCGTTCTGCGCTTGTTCTGCTGTTGGAAAAAGAATGTCATGTTTCACTCGTTTTTTCGACGGCTAGATAACGTCCATACTCCGTACGGAGAGTAGTTGCAGTTTTTTTTTGACCCACCCTTTTGTACATATAATATGGTTAATAAAAACAAAAAATCAAATTGTGATTACATTTCAGTCAAAAAGCTTTCGAAATACCGTCAAAAATTGCCGCAGATATCCTAGCGCAGACTAACAAAGATCGTATGTGAGTCAGATGCAATTTAGTTTTTAAAAACAGTAATAGGCCAAAAAAAATATTAATAATAAAAAATGTAATGCGCTCTAAATAATTATTTACAAATCTAAACATTTCGAAAAGAATTGGAAAAGAAGATGGATGAAATAAAGAAAATGGGGTGACACTGACATTGGATGTTTACGGAAATAATGGGAGCATACAGTGATAGATGTAGCTGATAAAAACATTAAATCGGGTGAAACAAGAAATGCATGACTCACAAAGGAAATAATAATAGACCTTATAAACGAAAGAAGAAAAATAAAAGATAGATCGAATATAAAAACCTACATAAATTAATAATAAAGAAATGTAAAAACATGCAAAAATTGAGCGGCATAACAAAAAATGTGAAGAAACTGAAGAGATACAAAAACGGCATTGTACACGGAAAACGTACGTGAAAATAATGAAGTATACAGTGAAGATACACAAAAAAACAAAAAACGAGAACAATAGGAATAAAAAGCAAAGGAGGATTGGATTGTATCGATAAAAAAGAGAAATTCAGAATAGCAATCATATATAGATAATCTATGTGAAAATATAAACAGATCAGAGGAAAAGGTAAGGTCAAGAGATTGAAGTAACGAAAATGCTGCGCATATCGTTTGAATTAGACAGAGCAACTGAAAAGGCAAGAAAAGGAAAACCAAAATATCGATAGATCTGATTAAACATGTTTCAGAGATATGTGGAACATTCCTGCTATAAATCTATTCAATAATGGGATATTACGAAGGTAGTTTCTCAGAAGATTTAAAAAAAGTTAATTTCATCCTAATGCCGTAAAAGAGCAATTCAAAAAAGAGCCCAGAATACCAAATATTTGCTCCATTGAACTGTACGTTAAAAGTTTTATTGGCAATAATAAACTATAGAGTGGAACATAAAATTAGTAAAACATTAAGTAAAACGTAGTTTGCTTTCATAGCGAATAGAGAGACACGCCATAAAACTATTAAAATTGATCGCGCGGAGAACTTTAAACATAAACAAAGATGTACTAGTATGTTCCGTAGATTACAAGAAGGCTTTCGGAAAAATCGAGAACTTGAATTGAAATATTTTGACAAAATTTGATACTACCGGTAGAGTAAAGGCAGAGAGTTTATTAAAAGGAATCTATCAAAAGTCAAATATGAAGATATGAATTCATCCATGAATACTGGTACCGTTGAGTCGAACAACGACATTCATTGTCGCCTAGGCTTTTCAATGTATATGGGGAGGAAACGGTGAAATCCAAGTGCATTCGGATTCTGCAATTTATAAATGACATTTCTTGTGCGGATAATAATAATATTGGTCAAAATGGCCTAGCAAATGAGAAGAATGCTAAATATGATAAAGATATAAATACGAATAAAAGTAATGAAATTTTTCAGATCAGAGAGCACGGAAGCGCAAATACAAATAGAGGGACAGCAATCAGAATATGTTAAACAACATCGCTAATTTAACAGTTTGATGACGCACGCTACGACAAAGAAATAAAATCCGGAACAGTTTTTGAAAAAAAATAATATCAAATAAGAGAATGAACGTAGAAGTGAAAAGATTATGGTGCTGTATATGTCTGTAATGTAGTACTACGCTGAAACCTGGACAATAAGTTCGGATTGTGAAAATAAATTAATGCTGTTGGAATGTGTACAGAGAGATGTATGCTAAAAACTTCTGAACGGATAAGATAACAAACTGTTACTAGACAGAAAGTCGACAAGTCGAAAATATTTGATGATATAAGGGGAGGAAAAATTGCCTAGCACACAAGATTAAAGAAGAAAGCTTGTTCAATCTACAGTGGAAAATTAAAGGAAAAGCTCGAAAAGGAAGAAGGAGATTAGAATTAATGAATACAAATGCAAAGATTAAAGGATGTTTCTTACTACGAAATCGGCCAGATGCCGGAATTTATAGTGTTTGCAATGTGCAAACTTCCGAATGACGACACATGCAACACGGACCGTATTTTTTTCGAACGTGTATTTCTAATAAAACTCATCTTTTAGACTTTCATCGTCGAAATGTGAGCTATGCTACTTTTTACAGTGCCGCTTTCATTCTATCGTTTTTCACCGCTTCGTTCGTATTCTAGTTTCGCTTCCTATCAGTTTCTAGAATTATTCTTGTATCTAAAAATTTAATTCCTGATTTTTCGTTTGATATTTATTTTTTTCAGTTTTTCTAGACCATTTTAAAAGGCAAACCTATAAAAAAATAGAAAATAATAATTTCAGGTAAGAATTACGTTGCAATTAATATACACCCTGTCAAGAAAGTATCGGGAATTGTCAATTTAAATCTCCCGGGTAATAGCTAGGCAGATAATTTTTTTTTCCAGGTTGGTACAACTGTTTTGTATTATGATGCCTATTTTTAGCGCGATCTGTCAACCAGTGTGTTTACAGCAGCTGTTAAAATCAGTCGACCTTGAAGTGTTTTGTCGAAGTTTTACAATGAGTGAAAATATTGAACAACGTACTTGTGTTAAATTCTGTGTTTCGAACGAAATTTCTTGTGCCGATACACTGAAAATGTTACAGAAGGCTTTTGGTGAATCTGCTTTATCAAAAACGCGGGTTTACGAGTGGTACAGAGCGTTCAAGGATGGTCGGGAGACGGTCGAAGACATGCCTCGCTCTGGACGGCCTTCAACGAGTGTGACCGATGATAACGTCGATAAAATCAAGGAAATCGTTGCTGAAAATTGTCATGTGAGCTTGAGAGAGATGGCTCATGGATTGGGCATGTCACACGAGAGCGTACGTACGATTGTGCACGAAAAATTGGGTATGCAACGCGTTGCGGCTCGGCTTGTTCCGAAAGACCTGAATTTCTTTCAAAAAAAGTACCGAGAACAGGTAGCTGCAGACATGCTGGATCGAGCCAATTTGGATCCTACCTTCTTGGAAAAGATAATTACTGGTGACGAGACATGGGTGTACGAGTACGACACGCTTACGAACCAGCAATCGTCCGAATGGCGGCCAATTGGCGCGCCAAAGCCGAAAAAACCTCGCCAAAGCCGATCGAAAGTGAAGATCATGTTGATTGTTTTCTTCGATATTCGAGGCGTGGTACACTATGAATATGTGCCAGCCGGACAGACAGTCACCAAAGAGTTTTACTTAAGTGTTTTGAGACGTTTGAGAGAGGCTATCCGTCGTAAACGTAACGATTTGTGGGTCGACAATTCTTGGATTCTCCATCACGATAATGCGCCGTCTCACAAAGCCATAATTGTGAATGAGTTTTTGGCCAAACACTCGGTAAATATCATCGAACAACCGCCGTATTCACCAGATTTAGCACCCTGCGACTTCTTCCTATTCTCAAAACTCAAATTTCCGCTACGGGGAATGCGCTTCGAATCGATTGATGACATCAAGACGAATGCGACGCGAGAGCTAAAGGCCATCCCGGAAACCGCCTATCAGAAGTGCTTTGCCGAGTGGAAAAAGCGTTGGCATATGTGCATCGCTTCGAATGGATGTTATTTTGAAGGTGACAAAATAAATTTGGATGAAAATTAAAAATTGTTCGTTTTATTTAACAATTCCCGATACTTTCTTGACAGGGTGTATATATATATATATATACCCTTGGGTTGAGGAGAAGATGATGATGATGATAATATATATATAACTCGGCCATTTTGGCCTCGCAAGGGGCTGTGCCCTCTTGCTTTTATTTATGTCTCTTTCTCTTCTATACTTTGTATAAAATGATCAAAATTTACAACGTAATTCTTACTGGCATCAACACAAAAATAAAAACAAAACATAATCACAAAAATCCTATCCTAACATTTAACTTTCATTACATAAAATTAAGATATTGTTTCATTACATTTTTCGTTACATATTTCGTTACATAAAATTGTGACATTTTTTAAATAACAATAACAAAAATCCTATAAAATATAACAAACGTTACATAAAATTGAGACATTTTTTCGAATGGGGGGTAGCCTAAGAATTACGTTGTAATTACCTCCCATTAGAAAAAATGTCCCAAGGAATGTTCCAATTTTATGTAACGTTTGTTATATTTTATAGGATTTTTTGATTACGCTATTATATTCATATGGGCCGATTTAGAATTACGTTGTAAATTTAATTATTTTATACAAAGTATAGAAGATAAAAAGACAGAAATGTTACCAAGAGGGGTCGAGGGGCGTAGCCCCTTGCGAGGCCAAAATTACCGAGTTATATATATATATATATATATATACAGAGAACAAAGGAGGCTCCGTAGATGAAATAAGACGGAGAAGCGAAATTTCCAGAAGGGGCATGATAAGGATGAACAAGATTTGGAAGGACAATTCCATTAGGAAAAATGTCAAAATTGAGCTTGTTCCAACGTTTGTATTTTCCATCGTGTTATATGCAGCAGAGACATGGACTTTTGAGATATGATGCTGGAGACGACTCCTTAGAATTCCATGGACAGCAAAACGTACAAATGAATCGGTGTTGTAGGAAGTCGGTGTCACACAAGGCTTGTCAACGATTGTCGCAATGAGAGTGCTGAAATTCTTCGGACATATAATAAGAAAGCAGGGGGGAATGGAACGCACGTTGGTCATGGGGAAAATTAGTTGAAAACGACCACCGGGATGTACACTTATGAGGTGGACAGATATTGTGCTGCATAAAACAGGATTGTCATTCTCACAATGCGTACGTCAATTAGAGGATCGTGACAAATGGTGGAAAATCACAAAATCACTGGCGACTTAAATGTTAACTATTTAGGATGACGACCGTAGATGATGATATTATTACGATTCCAGTGAAATGAACGACCAGTTACGTAATAAAATATGTACTAAATTTACTAATTTAAAATCCTAAATAATCAATTACAATGATCCCGTCATGGTGGCCAATTATTACGTGACCAGTCAAATAAACTGACTAGTTACGTAATAAAATTGTTTTTTATTTATTTATTTTTTTTTTAAATTTACAAATCTCTAAATAAACCAATTTTTAAATATCCCGTCAAAATTAAACTCTGGATAAGCGGTTTTCTAAACAACATCACTATTTTTGTGAATTGTCTTCGACAAAAATAAATTACTATTTTTATTTAATTTATACTAACAATTATGATATAAAATATAAACAAAACAAATGACATAAGACGATTATCTCTAATTGAGGGCCCTTTCGCGACGCCGCACGCACGCTAATTTTAACATCTTCACATTACACGCCTCTAAAAATGATCTAATTTCACACGTAAAACATAAAATATAAATATAATATAATCATTGTTTTTTTTATCTCGCGTGCAGATCCTATTTCTTTGCTTCTTCTGCCGGAGTATATTCTGTAAATTCTTCAATACTTGGATAACTAGTTGTTTAATCCTCCACTGAATTGGCTCCTTTTTCTGTCTTGTTTTATACCGATTAATTTCTTCCGATTTCTTATATGAATATATCTTTTACTTTAATAAAAATTATAGTTATTTAATTTTGTAATAAACCGCTCAACCATAATGGATAGGCTGAGTTTAAAAACTGGTTAAAATATAGTTCAAAACAGTAATTCTTTAAGATATAAAATAAAACAAAATGTTCTCTTTTTAAACCAAAATGTTCTTAATAAAAATTCTTACTTTAATAAAATGTATTCTTTTTTAAATTAAATATGTTCATTCTAAATAAAATTTAAATTAGCTCATTCAAGGTATAACCCTCACTAGCCAGAAATTATCGATAACTGTAAGCCAGAAGCTTATTTAATTATTCGTATATTTCACACATACAAATTTATTTATACCGTTATCAAATAATTGATATTATAATTTCCTGTTAAGCCCTGTTACGGATAAAATGCCATAATATACATATATATATATACATGAAGATATTTGGCTTGATTCCTCGGAGAAGATGTTATATACCCTACACATCCTGTAACGCGTATAGGTCGAAAATGGCCATGGATTCTAAAACAAAGGTCTATGCAAAATTTTAGAATTTTTCATCGACGGAAAATGCCTTAAATAGAGTTTGTCAGATTTAATTCCAGACAAACAGACGTGAAAGTGAATTAAGAAAAAGTGTATAATATAATAATAAAAAATAAATTCCTCCTTGTTAAGTATTGTTATTATTATTTTAATACTTAACAAGGAGGAATTTATTTTTTATTATTATATTATACACTTTTTATAATGTTGATACCCCTTATTTTTTTTTTCTTTTACGATCTGACTGATGTACGAGATATTATAACTTCGCCGTATGTTATTGTTCAAAATTGTATTTCCTTAGCATTCTGCCACATGTTGTTACGCTGTTTGCTTTTTAAATTCGGATTTTTCGTAATCTTACGTCGCGGGTTGGCAGATCTTCGATGTTGAAAAAATGTATGAATTTCCTTCATTTCATGAATTATCTCGTTTTCGACATCTCCTTAATAATACAATTATCTTCCAATGGAAAATTTTCGGGAGCATGTTTTTTCGATTTATTATTATTTCTACAGATGTGGAGAAAATTTTTAAAATTTCGACGGTGAGCTTGACGTTTCAGGTGCCCGCAAACAGTTAATCAGTTTATCTCGGCGAAACGTAAAAAGACATTAAAATATTTGGTTAATGATCGTCACTTATTTTAATTGAATTAATTTTTTTGGTACGGTTTCTGCCACGATCAAGAATCGGGTAGCGAGCAAATCAAGCCTTCTCACATGTATACTGTTAAGCACACAATTGTTTACAAAAGATATTGCAACATCAGCGAAAGAAATATGTGATAATGCGAGACTTCCAAAATGTATCACGGAAGTATATATGAAGAGAAAAAATGGAGCGAACTTTTTTTTATCATCTCTCTGCTGCAGCAAGACCATCCTGGAAATGCGAAAGTCGATGATGTTTTTGACCGAAATAACAGCATCAGGGAACGGATTTTTCGGTTGCTTTTCTCATTCGTCAGAGCCGCTTTTCGGCATGGGAAGCGGAGAAAGAGAATTTCAATGCGAGATACATGTAAATTCTCTCAGCTATCTTTACTTTTTTCCATCTTTCTTGTTACAAGATGACCTTGGTTTATCCACTGTATGTACACGTTGGAATGACATAAATATGTGTAAGTTTTTTGCAACTATTTAAAAATTACTCGACATTATAAATTAATTATTATTTATTTAATAACTAAAAGTTATACCCTATAATTTTTTTTTTGTATAAAGAAATAGGGATTGTTTAACTGTTTAAATACAATAAATCCTGGAGACAATACATGACTGCTGCATTTCCTGGATATCTCTGATATATTTACCGATTTTCGCTTTCTAATTTCAACATCGAAGTAATTTTGGTTTAGAAAAAAAGAAAAATTAAAAAAAACAAAAGTAAAATAAATGTATCAAACAGTTGATGATATCTTTTATATGAAATTAAAATATGAGCGTGTACATATGGAGAGGAATTTCAATTCTAGTTAATTTATCGTTCTGCCGTAATTTTAATGTGTTTTTTTTCTCTCTCTTATGGGGCTCGCCAATGGAGAGCAGCACTGCCGAACATCTATATTACTGAGAAAGAGAGATGAGAAAAACAAATAAAATTAGAGCCGAATATGTTGGGAAATAGAAAAATTGACAGATGATGTTATGGGAATGATAGCTGGAGATAGAAATGAAAGAATTAACGAAGTACTATAAGGCATAGCTGAGGTTCAGGAATTGTAAATTGAAGGCTCAGCGGATATTGAGAGCAAACATTCGAAGAATATAATATGGTTTGTATCGCAAAGTAGATTGGAATTAAATAATTGGAATTAAATAAATGGAATCACAACTTTTATTCGGAAATATATATGTAAATATTAAAATTAAAACACCGTCATGTTTCGGGAACACAGTCCCATAATCATTTTTTTTTTTTTTTTATATTTATTATAACAAATTACAACTAGTCCTCATGGACTATCCAGTAATTATGATAAAAGGAGAAATATATATAACGTGAAGAGGCTATCCATCCGGTGACAGAAACCTCAAAAGAATATAAATAAAATGATAACTAAATAATATCGTTCAGATTATTTCGTTTCAGCCTTCTTGTGTTGTGTACGTTATCTAATATCGCCATTGCTTCTGTATTTGGATGCCTATGTAATCTATCTATATGGCGGAGTGCATATCGTCTGATTTCTGCTATTACGGTAGGAACGCATAGGTCCTTATGCAAGTCATCATTTCTTACGAACCAGGGCGCATTCGTTATTAGACGAAGTATTTTATTCTGGCATTTTTGAATAATTTTTATGTGAGAAGTTTTTGCACAACCCCATAACTGAGCTCCATAGCTCCAGGTTGGTTTGATAATTGCATTGTAGATTAATAATTTGTTATCTATTGTTAATGCCGAGTTTCTTCCAATAAGCCAATACATGGAAGCTATTAAACGATTGATCTCTTTCTTTTTAGAGATGATGTGCTGTTTCCATGTTAGTCTCTGATCAAGTAACATGCCCAAATATTTGGTCCCACTCAGAGTTGGTATTTGCTTATGATTTATTGCGACTGGGGCACTGATCATTTTTCGATTTGTGAATACTACGTGGGCTGATTTGTTTTCATTTATACTTATTTTCCACTTTTTTGTCCAGTTATATATTTGATCTAGAGAATTCTGCAAATTTCTTGTAGCAAGGTTTACAGAAGTATCCGAAGCTAATACAGCGGTATCATCTGCGAATGTTGCAGTTAGTGTGTTACTGGTAATCGGAAGGTCAGCTGTATAAAGTATGTAAAACAGCGGACCCAGAACACTGCCCTGCGGACTCCAGCGCACACCGGGTGTAGTTTAGATTCTTCTTCCTGAACTTTTACTATGAAAAATCGTTCGTTTAAATAAGATGAAATTAGTTTATACATATTATAAGGGAGAATCTTTTTGATTTTGAAAAGCAATCCATCATGCCAGACCTTGTCAAAGGCCTGAGAAATATCCAAAAATACTGTAGAGCAAATTCGTTTATCTTCAAGGTCGTCTTCAATTTTGTTGACAATTCTGTGGACTTGATCTAGGGTGGAATGTTTGGTTCTAAAGCCAAATTGGTGATCCGGTATAGCTTTCAGTTGATCAACAATCCCCATTATTCTTTTCATAAATAATTTTTCGAAGACTTTGGATAGCACAGGCATTAGCGATATTGGTCTGAATGACGAGACGACATTAGCAGGCTTACCAGGTTTAAGCACCATAATTATTTGAGCCATTTTCCATTGTATTGGCATATGCTTTAGTCTGAAGATAGCATTAAAGATGTAAGTAATGAGCAATATACCATTCTTCGGAAGCTCTTTTAAAATCTTGGCTGTTATTAAATCATGTCCTGGAGGGGGTATTTTACGAAGTAGACTTGTAAAATACCCCATGATTATGGGACTGTGTTCCCGAAACATGTCGGTATTTTAGTTTTAATATTTATATAATATATATTTCCGAATAAAAGTTTGCGATTCCATTTATTTAATCTGAATTTTCCGAAAAAGAAAAAAAGAATAAATAAAAATGATTGATTTAAAATGTTACGACAATAGATTGGAATTGTCAGGATGTAAAGAACAAAAGGAATAGAATAAGGAAAGGAAAAAGCAGGAAATATGATCAAAGCGAAGCCGGAAATGAAGGAGATGAGAGAAGTGGAGAAATGAGGGAAGTTGTTGTACCGAGGGTGGGACAGTAGGTTAATTAAAGTGAACTTAGAGAAGAATTCACGCGTTACATCGAAGTTATTCATCCTGCTGTTGAGAGTCGTTTCGTGTAATTATCCACACGCAATCGTTTAATCGAGTTCAAAACATGAACTTTCCAGACTCGCTTTCGACCGTAAACAAATTCAGTCCGGTCTAATTTGTTCCGCTAATTAACAGTTTTCTTCTTTGACTTTCCGGTTCACTGTTACTTTCATTCAAGGGTCCGTAAGATTTTTTTGCTAATTTTATTAGTGACCGAAAAATATCGGCCGTGATTTCATTTGCAAACGATAGTACAGCAGCCATCTCTTTCCTCGGCGGACCATTACGAATGCTAAAATTGCAACCGCGTTCTAGAGCGCCCTTCGGTGTTATTATTTTGGCTTAATTCCAAGTTAATTTGTTACCGTCTTAGTTCGTGTGTGCCTGTGTGCGCGCTTCATTCATTGAACGTCTACTGAGAATACGTACGTTTTTAGTCGTCTTTCTTTGTTCGGATGTGAAATAAATTTCGAAATTCCGGAGTGATTAATTTAATTTTTCTAATAATAATTACTTTTCCGGGTTTAACGGGAAAAGATGTATGGTTGTTCTAGCGCGTATCATTGAAACCGAATTTAGCAAATTTTTCCTTCGGACGGGAAATAATAGATGCGGAGAAATTTTCTCGCAGAAAAATTTCCCGTTTCGCCATCATTTTCGGTTGGACGTTAATTTTCGCAGTGAACCGTACCTCTAATAGAAAAATGGTTATTTGCAGAATTTTACGGATTTCCTCGATTTTTGACGAGAATATTAACATTCCTTCATTTTCGTTCACTCTGTTGTATGTATAAAATTTGTTTTCGGCGGCTAGCGTGTCTTTCTGTTATTATGTATTTACCGGGTAATGTGTTATCAAAACGTTTTGCTACTAAATTTTTCTTTAACCCTGGTCAAATTGGAGATGGATTCCCCCGATACTTGTCCCGAAGAAAATTTTAGTGTAAATTCCGGATAATCGGATATTTTTGTTTTCCGCGCAAGTATAAAATACAAACTGCCATTGGCTGCCAGCTTGGTGGTGTGGGGAGGGGGATTAGGTGACCACGTAAGAGCACCAGCTTTTAGGGAAGCCGATCAGAATATGACTATAGTACAAGTTGTAACACTTCTGAATTAGCTCTTTTTGCGATCATATCGTAATTAATTGCAGCGGGTATTTGCCAAAATTTTACTAGTCTCATATTCTGAAAATGATTACTATTGCCGGATGAAAGTAATTACGGCCAACAATTGGCGCTATAATTTTCACGCTTAAAATACCCCTGTGTCACACGCGGCCGGAAAATAAACAGGATTAAGTCAGTACGATTTCAAATAGCTGCTATTCACGATATTCGCGGATTGTCATTCGAAAACAGCGCACTAGATTCTCACACTATCCGGTTCCAGTTTAAAATCTCAGTTTTAAACTTTAATCCTTCAGTACTACGACATTTTATTTCGAATTGAGATAGTTGGAAAATTTCTTCAAAAAAAGGACAAACGGACATTGCCCCCCGCATGCATAAATATCGTGTGAAAAAATGTTGTGCATTCGTAGAAAATTACAATGTTTCATTCCTCCGGATATAACTGAAGCGAAAGAATTGACGAAAGAATTGAAGGTCGAATCAGCGTTTAAACCTAGTAAAAGGGTTTCGGACGTATAAAATGGATATTACGAAGGCGCGAATGACGAGCCTATTATGTGGCTTCGAAAAAAGTTTTATACTGAATTTTTTCAATCTCCTACCAGATATGATTTCGGCCAATGTAAGATTTGAATAGTTTAATACTTATTCAAAACTATAGGAATTTTTTCGTAATGTAAACAATCTACGTGATGGAGAAAAGTTTCTCGATTGTTTTTTGTATACGTTTTGAAAAGGGGGATCTCACTTTGCAATAGGTCCGCCGCGTTAAGAGCTGTAGGTATCGAAAATTTTGATTAATGGATAAGCTGAAAATGAAATTAGTTTGCTCTTAATACCGATCACGGCTCAGAAATGTTATACCGAAATGTATGGATTACAATGAGAATATTGTTGTCCAATACTATTATGCCTCATCTTCGCTGTTTAACGAACCTTGTTCCGTGTGATTTCTCTCTTTATTTCCGGCCTGACCAAACAGCTCCAATGACTTCATTATTCCCAATACACATATAGAGGCTGTGTAAAAGGGCGATCCTCGGAAGACTTAGAACTTTTTTTTCGGACAACCGGTTCCAACGGGAGCAGACGCGCTGAGTGCCGTCTATCGGAACGGAAGGACATTACTTTTAAGCTCTTTTTCGATTTTTCCCGATTTTACTAACAGTAGTTTCTGAATGAGCCTTGCTTTATCCAAGAAGCATAGGTCGGATTGTAACGTTCCTTTCCATTTACGATACCAAGGGTGTTTTTGCATTTAATATTATTATTAGGCGGTCCGTTTATTATTTTGATTTTTCTCAATTTCATCTTAAATTTTGCTATTCATCGCAATTATCTGATATCCTATACGCACTACAGCCTGGTATATTTGTAAAAAAAAAAAAAAAGTTGAAAATGTACGGTACAGTACAGACTTTCCCCTCATCTCGATTCTCATCGCTCTTCCAATTCAAAGATAAATAATTTATAATACCCCCAAAAGAGGAAATTCTTTTTCGAAATTATATGCCTGATTATTTTTTGCTTCTAAACTTATAGTTTTTTCACCTAATAGTAAAATACCCCTGACTGAACTTACTAGCGTAAGCCGACAGGACGTGAATTTCACTTGCGGCCCAGAAATCGTTTAAATAGACTAAATATAATTCGTCTAACCTCTGACAATTCAAAATTACACACATATTTTCTACTTCTCGATTACAAAAAATTCTGCTTTACATCTAGGCAGGTCATTCGAATAATTATTATTGTAAAAAAGTAAATTCTCCAGATACATCTAACGCAACTACGTGCTCATTCGCGAACTATTTCATTTTTTCGTTATACCCTTGCGTAGTTTTCCAATAAGCGCAGAAATATTGCTTATTCATCGAGGCCAAAATGTAACAATCACAGTTTTCCCCACTCCTCGGCTCAACAAGAACTGAATTAATTTTTCGGAATCGTTAAACATTTGCTTCTACGGCCTGATTTAAATCGATACTACCAATCATAAGAAAAAAGTCCTCATCCAATATGTGCAAAATTGGATTGATCAGAAATATAAGCACCTAACGTATTTTTTGCAATCTGATGTAGTCAGTCGTCATCGATCAGTTGATTAAAGCCGAGGAGATGCTTCATTTGTATATTTCTGATTATGTATTATTATGTATTATTATTATTATTATTATTATTATTATTATTATTATCACTTTGAGGGCTTTCATGAGTATTATTGTTAATTACCGTTACGCGAGCTATATTATTCCCCTTGAGCTTAATTTGAGGCTATCTGGGGCGGAACACTATTTATATACAAGCCTGTGTCGCTGAGTACAGCTCTTATTTTAATTTTTAAAAATGCTCCGAATTTTCGCGTAACAAGTTCAACAAATTCTTTTTCCTCAATAGTTGGTTGCAAAAATTTTTTCCGTGACATTAAATCATTTTCGATATCTTCACCTCTATCCAGTATCTCTTACACAGATGGACTTTACGCTTAATCTCTAAATGATCCCCCTCTGTCCTCAATAATTATACAGACCTACCGTACACAAAAACTTTTTTCAAAATTTTAACTGTCCTTACAATTTTTGAGGTCGTTGAATCCAAAATTGTTTTAAGTTTTTTCCCATCACGTACCATTGCGTTTGAAGTTTTCATAAACATAATACCAAGTAATGAAGTAAATCTGCACAGTGCGTCCGATTTGAAGGCGTGCTAGTGAAAAATCGGTTTTTGATATATGTGATGGTCGCTGAGAAAAGGTACACAGTGCCAGAAAACAAGTTTTCGAGAAAAATGCGTTTAAAGTTTCACAATACACTATTTTAAGGTGGTAATTTAAAAGATACAATTACGATTTACAACAGGAACAAATTTGTTTTCACCAGTTTGACCGATTTCTCGCGTTAAAGTTCAAGTGTCCGAAATCGTTGTTAAGTCAAAACCGAATTTTTGACACACTACAAGTATGTACCTTTTCTCAGCGACTGTCACTTATATATATATATATATATATATATATATATATATATATATATATATATATATATAATCAAATCGCCAATGTCAAGGTAAGGAAGGAAAACGATCGACGGGCGATCTGTTTTTGTCTATCGATCCTGTTTGTTTTGTTTGTTGTGTTAAGTAAAATGACAAGTCGTGGTTGTAACAACAGTCTTTAAGAATTTTTGTTATATTTATAGAGAATATAAGAATAAAAAAAACATCAAAGGAACGTTTGCTTATTTTGGTGTAAGACTAGGAGAACAAAAAAATTGTTATTACTTCACTACCTTTTTGTACATTGTTGTAGGAAATTTTTAGTAAATAAATTTATTTTACATTAGATGTGTTCGGCGTTTGCGTGGAAAAACTGAGAAGGTGGTCGTCACGAGGAAAAATATAGGTCTTCAGGAACGGAATTCTTATGGTGTGGAGGGAACAGAAAAAACATTGCAACGGCTGTTATTTCTGCACTATTGAAGTCCATGGATACGATTCTAAAAATAAAAAAGTGATCTCACATCCGAACCTGCGATCAGCATCATGTCTTACTCTTCACAATACAGATATCCCAGTTCCAAATGCACCGGAACCGGTAGAAGATATTAGTTAAGCAGTGATGACAAAAGTAAGGAATCCCCCGAATGCTGAATCAGAATGTGAATTTGAAAGCACCACACTGCGGTTATTCAAGCAACACGAGTTAGACGATCCAGTCAGAGATTTAATAGAAGAGAAAGCTGAACTTTTTGGTCTAGGCTGAAAGAGGAGCACCTTTTAGTGCCGCGAACATCTTTCCTTTGCTATAGACCCCGCGAACATCTTTCCTTTGCTATAGACCCCGCGAACATCTTTCCTTTGCTATAGACCCCGCGAACATCTTTCCTTTGCTATAGACCCCGCGAACATCTTTCCTTTGCTATAGACCCCGCGAACAAAATTTTTACACCTTTCTTCAAACAAGAAAAAAAGTAGCTTAATTTTCTGTTCCAGTATTATTGGAGTATTGGTAGAGCACTTCGGAATCCAGTATAAAAATCATGAGTGGGGAGATTGTTCATTGATTCGCCAAGCGAAGTTTAAAAGCGGTTCTTCTGCACAATGGCAACAAATATGCCTCACTACCAGAGTTGGCTGTTCGTCTGAAAGAAACATATGAAAATTTAAAGCTTTTGCTGCAAAATAACAATTACTCTGGTCACGCGAATGGTGATTTTGCTTATTTAGGTCAGCAAAACGGATAAACGAAATTTCGCTGCTTTTTATGCGAGTGGGATAGTAGAGCATGGAATCGGAATTGATCGAGAAAGAAGTAGCCTTTACGAGAAGATCTTGAGCCTGGGAAGAAGAACATTTTGCATACGAATTCAATTGATCCACAGAACACATTCTGTTTCCCCCGCTGCATATGAAATTAGGCCTGATGAAGTAATTCATCAAAGCATTGCCGAGAGCTCGGCCCTGTTTCTCTTCGAATACGGTTTGTGAAAAATTCCCTCATTCATCCGAAGCGAAATTAAACGTATCTTTGTTGGTCCGGATAGACGAACACTTATGCAAGATCAAAACTTCGCAAGGGTTTTCACCAGGATATTAACGAGATGGAATAACGATATCAATGACGTTGGGATGTTGAGATGATGGAGAATTACTGCTGCTGGCCGCTTCATCCAGAAACAGCAGAAGTCCGCACAAGAGGAAAAGTTACACGCGAGCCTTTACCGAGAAAAGGTTAAAAAAAAACATATCGATTCCGAATTGCAAAATTAGTTGTTTTTTTTTATAACGTTTATTAAAATTTTTTTGTTTCAGTGTTGTAATTATATATTCAAACATCTTATTTTATTACATAATATTTAACGTTATGTGTATGCTAACTTCAAACACAAATTGCGAAAAATGGTGTACGCTAGAGATGAACTGATTACACTTTCAGATTCAGCGACCCAAAAAATTGTAAGATCAGCTAAACTTTTCAAAAAGTTTTTAAAAAATCCGGATTGATTAGTCTGTGATATCAATTAACACTTCTTTCGCTTATTCCAAAAGGTTATATATGATATTGAAAATGTTTTTTCTCCTTTAGTTTTTCTATTTTTTTACTCTTCTCCATAGATCTAATTTATACTGAAATATTTCTCTGTTTCCGACACAAATTCAACCGCATAAACATCATATCCGTAGTTTTTTTTATCTCGATTTCATTTCCAACTGAAATTTTTGTATCAATCGCAGAAGATGTTCGGTTCTATTTAAATTATCTTCTTAATATTATTTTCAACGTTTTTAACTAACTCGCAAATACTCAATGCTAATGATTTTTTTTTTTTTTTATTTAATTTTGAGCATATCAGCTAAGGACGTTACTCAATATCCAAAGGTATGACAGCATTAATGATTATAAAGGAAAAATATTAGAAATGGAACATACGAATGATGCTAACAAAGGAATAACCAAGGGAGACGGAAAAGAAAACATTAAGCGCTGTAGATAAGACGTAATGATGCGCTGACCTGTCCTTATTTTATTATTTTCAACTACATCCGTGATGGTATTCTCTAGTTTATTTGTTAACTTTTCAATTTTCCTCTTAAAACATTTTAGAGTTAATTCAGATATTTTCCGCTTGTTGTCGTTCCAATAACTTCGTTCTAAATTAGTTGTGTTCTTCCATCCAAAAGAGAGAAACTTTCTCACTCAAATTACCTATTATACTTAATTGATTTTTTTATTGATTTTTTTAAACTTTTGTTCCATTTTTTTATTCGCGTTATCGAATTTTTTATCCTTCCAATTTATTATTATTATTATTATTATTCACTATTATAATTTAAGTATATTTTCTGAACATTTCTTATGAGATCTATTTTGGAAAAACTGTTCAAACGACCTATGGTCAAGTGATAATCGTTCTCTACTTCTCTCGTCGTCACTTCCTCAATGTCCTCCAGATTCACAACGAAATTTACCGGTGAATCTAGGCTCCACCACCCGAGTCATCCAGGATAGGCTCGTTTTCGTGATTCGGTTCTCCCCCTGATTTACCGTATTAGCGAATAATTATTAAAAGTTAGGAAAAGGGAGTAATTTACGACGGTACAGAAACGAGAGAGGGAAAAAGGGAAAATATAAATATATATTTATTAAAGGAAAATTCGAATTACTTCTAGGCTTGAACTTTTTCTTCCATCCGGGTTCTTTTTTTATCGTTTTGATAGAAAATGAAGTGTTTCAAATAGATTTTCCTTCCGAGAGTGTAGGTACCAAATAGAGTCTGTGTATATTTGTATAACTTACGCAACTTGATTGTATTTTCTCCGTTTTAAGTGTATTTTCAATTTCGTATTTATTCTTATATTCCTCCTGGTTTTTCTCTCTTTCGTTTCCTGTTTCCTATTTATTTTGTTTCGTATATCTTTTTCGTTCTCTAATTGAACCGAAAGGGTAAAGTAAATAATTTCGAATTACGTGGTAAATCTAGAACGAATTTCGGGCACAACTTTTCTAAATATATTTACCCCATCGCCGAAAAAAAAAAAAAAAAAAAAAAAAAAAAAAAAAATTCGGGCACAATTTTAAATAGAAACGACGAAACGCAATAAACGAGGAAGGTGATGTGCTAAAAAATGGAACATGTACAGTTGGAAAATTGGAAAAGAGTGAAGCCCACAATAGTAGTCGGAGGCGAATTAGTCGAGACTAAATATAAATTTAGGTTCAATTCGAAAATTTGCTCAAACACGGCAAATGTATCATTCTATCGGTAGGGCATAATTGCCGGCTAAATTTAGAGAAATAGCTGATATCATCGTTTTTTACGTTATGTATATGTGTTATTGAACGAGACGATACGGGCTAATTTAGATAATAAAATTGTCGATTAGTTTGTACAGTTGCCAAAAGCGCGTGTGTATTACCGATTCACGCATGTTTTCCTACTGATTTAACAAGTCTCGACAGGACACTGCGATGATGTCGGTGAATTCTGAATCAATTTTTCGTCTATTCTTAACTTGTTAATTTAAGCGGCCCGGTTAAGTCGTTTGTTTGCAGTTCGGCGCTTTTCATTATTTCTACGCTGACAATGAGTCATAAACAGCCATTCGACGTGTTCCTTTAATTTTAGATCTATCTGGCAAATTTACAATTTTTTTACTATTTTTCGTATTGTGCTCTACACGGTGTATATTTGCAGTGTTTACCTCATTAATGCGTTATTTTTATTATTATAAATGATCGGGAATATTATAATGAAAAATAGTGAGAAATGGTGATGCTCAATCGTTTATTAATTTACGTTTTTCGTGTTCTACATATCCTTATTATCTTCATTAGAGACTACACTTCTACATATCTGTTGACTCATGTAACGTTATATACTTGTACTGTTGTTTTGGATATCTTCATCCGAGATGCTAAATGTAACGTTTAGTTCGACGTTTATTTGCCTTCAGGGATGTCGTCGCTACTACCACTGTATCCGTAGAAGTGAAATGTATTATATATAATTTTATTTTAAATTAGAATTATGCGTTGTTAATATTATTTTTATTAAATCAGAGAGTCGAATTTTTCGGAGGATTATATTCAAGCTACACAGAACTTTCTGCATGTCGGTCGCCTGCTTAAACACAATGCCTGAACGCTAGAGTTATTGCATGAATCGTAAACTACCGCGAAAAATACGTATCACTAATTGGGGACTAGAGTGCTCTGATGTCCGTGCGACTGAATGAGTGTTGCTGATGGTTCAGACCTGCATCTCTGCTAGTGGAAAAGATGAAATTCGAAAATGAATGAAAAATTACGACGAATCGAATTGCGATAATAATACTTCTTCCATAACGTCTAGTTCGCGTTAGATATAGTGTTTAAGGTGTTACAGGCGCGATTTAGATATTCGTTGTTCCGAGATCTGCCCGTTCACCGGGCCATTTAATTCTAACCAACTTGCAGCTAAGCAGTAATTAACTTTTTAACTTTTCTTCATAGCCGTTCCTTTTTCGACCATCTTCCGCTACTGCGGTTGATCAACGTCCCAGTTTTTGCTCTGATCTGCGATCGCATGCATCCTTTTTTAGCTTCGTTGCGCCAATCCTTCGTACCGGATCACTGTAAAAATTTAGAAATTTGGACCCGTTTAGGATTTTGTATTAAACACATTTTTTAAACTTAATAATTTTTCTGTTTTTTATTATAAGCTTTTAACGTATTATGAATCCCAAATTTCAGTTTTCTATCAGAGTTATTTCTACGTATTTTGATTTTAATACTTTGGAAAAAATTTTAGAATTTATTTGAGAATTTGAGCCAATGTAGATTATTATGATAAAATTCGTATTAGGATGGCAAAACAAGCTTTCACAGCAACTTGCAGTCGATACTGAAAGATCGGAAGCTGTACGAAAATGAAAATAATACAATGCTACGTTATCTGTCGGCACTAAAGTGTATGCGGCAGAATCATGGACACTGATTGTAGTGCGGAAAACATTAAACGATTAAACGTTTTCGAAATGTGGACGCTAAGGAGAGTATGGAAAATTCCGTAGACGGAAAAGAGGTCAAATAAGGAAGCGCTACACATGGGAAAATGAAATTGTTAGATAACACTGGTCTGCAAAAAAAAAGAAAATTTTCTCTCCTTCCGATTTTTATGCATAATTATCATAAATTTAATATTTCCGATTAGAAATATAGTATAAAAAATTACAAATCACGTATACATTTTTTTTAATGTAATTTTTCAATAAAATATTTTTTTTGCTTCAAATTTAAATTATATATTTTATAACTGATATAATATTAGACGAAATTTGTTACTAAGTAACATCAAAAACCATTAGATAATCAAATTATACTTGCTGTTAATGGTATTTCACTTTGTAGTTTTCTTCCTTTTCATATTTTCTATTGCAGTTTCGCGACGAATCGACCAACAAAAATCGGCAAGCATTGCTTCTAACCATTTTCCGTTGTGGTGCCTCTCTATGTGCACTAGGTTTCGATGAAACCTTTCACCATGTTCATTTGATACTGCTCCAAGATTTGCGGGGAAGAAATCTAGGTGACTAAACAATGAATTTTAAGGGATATGTTTTATGTCAGAGCTCTTTACGTGCAGAAAGAAGTTCTTGTATGATTTCTTGTTCGTGTTCATTTTTTTTTTTTGTTCCAAGAAAATTATGACACACTTATACGAAAGCGGTCCATACTTTTTTTTCAGCTTTATTCAACGCACTTACAATACTCTAGTCCTTCATAAGCTCTCGTATTTGGGGACCTTTCTTTCAATTCCGTGTTGCCGATTCGAGGGAATTTGGTTTTGAGGTATGGAAAGCCTTAACCATCTCTGTTTTCATGATTTTTACAAAATTTTTGATAAGACTCAGCTCTTTATACGGAGTGGTGGTCAAAAAAATTTTTCATTTTGAACTAAAGGTTCTTCTTTTACATGCTACTCCAAGCATCAAACTCGCTCTTTTTAGCCAATTTTTCACTATGTAGTACTTATCTCTCGCGCGACTGCCCCACTCGCAAAAAAAAACAACAGAATTTTGTCTATCCTCCTTGCAATCCAGTTAACATTACTACAGCTGTTAGATTAGCACGGATGTTCCACGTGTAGTACTGTAAATATTGAATTTTTTCCAACAACAACTTCATATTTCCATAATTTTCTTTCATGCTTGTTGCATGTGCTAGGAGAATTGAAGGATATTTATTGCCATTGTGAAGTAATATAGCTTTTAAACTGATTTTGGACGGATCAATAAAAAGTCGCCATTCCTCCGATCCTTCAGGGAAACCGATTTCTTGTAGAAGTCCTTTAGCATCATAGCCCTAGATTTTGGGAGTCCTAAATCGCGAACAAAGTCATTCAAATCAGATTGCGTAAGAAGACGAGGTTTCGTTAAATCTGTATATAATGATGAATAAATAGAGGAAATACTCGATATTGACTAAGTGTACGATAAGCGTCTCTGATATCGTTCTCTTTCTATCAGCACGAGTGTCGTTTTTGTGTGTACAAAAATACGATCTGAACTGAATAATGCTAGAACGGCAGAGACAAAATATGTATAATTTTGAGCTATTAAAAAAAAAAAACATTTTAAATAAATATATACGTGATAGCAAAAAATGGAAAGCAAATCTGGATTCAGCACGTTAAACTCGTCATATTCATCATATTTTTATTTAAAGGAGGATTTCGTTGCAGACCAGTGTAATAGACGCTTTCCAAAGAAGGAACTGGAAATTCCTTGCTCATAAAATTAGAGGAGAAGAGAAAAAATTGAGAGAAAAGACCCTCACGAAGGAGAAGATTAGAAACGGCAATTACAACATTTAGCCAGAAAAAATTAAAAGATATAATTCAAATTGCAAGGAGAAAAGAAATATTTCGATGGTAACGGCTATCTTCTGACAAGGAGAGGTTACTTAGTGCGATGACGAAGTGTTATAATTTTCCGGTTAAATTTTAGCTTACAAACTTTTGAAGCTATTGTTGAAATTACCTCTTAAGAGGTTGTAAGTTGAAATTGTTGGGTTGTATGATTAAAAATACATAAAAATACCGAAAATTTGTACTCGTTTAGAGTTTAGTATATAAAATATTTTCGGTTTTATAATTTTAACGTTAATTAAGAAATGTTACGCGTACCAAAATTTCAACTTTCTCACTTCTTCTAGTTGTTACTTAAAAATTTGGAATTTTGGGGACCATTATTTAGGAGCGGATTCGCAAATGATATTTTTCAGACCTCATCATTTTCTCCTGTTATTTACAAGTTAGAAATGTTGATCATACCGAATTTTGGTATTTTCTGTTATATAAGCGTTGGGCTGTGAATTTAGGCGATACCGAAAAATTTGTTGCGCAGTTTTTTTTGTGGCTTCGTATTTATACCTTTTTTTTAGATTTAATAATTTTCTCGTTATTGTTAAGTCAAAAATGTTGTGTACTTAATAAATTTTAGCATTCTAACTTTTTCATTTGTTGCTGCGCATTTTGATCTTCGTGAAAATATAAAAATTTCGTAATTTGGACCCATTTAAGAAGAATTTCTGGGCTTTTATAACTTTTTGTGTAGTTTTCGTAAGTAAATTTCTACATACGAAATTTCAACTTCCTACTTTTCCTAATGCTTGGCGTTTTGATTTTTTCTTTTTTAGAAATGTTTAAAACTTTACGATTTCCAGCTTATTTAGGGTTTGGTATTTTCCGTTATTCGGACGGTAGAGAAGGGTTTTAATCATAGCAAAATTTCAACTTTTTAATAGGCATTACCATGTTGGGTATTTTAAATTTTATCGACACTGCAAAATTAAACAATTTCAAGCTCATTCGGAGTTTCGTATTTATAGTTTTCTAGGTTCCAGAATTTTCCTGTTATTGACAAAGTCACGAATGTGTTTACTTACCAAATTTTAGCTTCCTACCTCTTTTGGTTGTTGCTGGATATTTTGATTTTCATAAAAATACTGCAAAGTTTGAAAGTTGTTGAAGTTTTATGTGTAAAATTTTTATTTATTTATTTTTTTTTTTTTCAATAATTTTTCGCACCATTTAAATGTCGTAGGGAGCGCCGTAAGTACCGAATTTCAGTTGTTTACCTCTTCAAGTTATTGCAGTCTATGTTTTAACTTAAAAAGAAATATTTAAAAATTTTGGGATTTGGGCTTGTTTAGGCCTCGATATTGAAGTGATCTCCGATGTTCGAGGTCTGAATTATATCCCTATTTTCAGAATTTACTTGTTTGATTGGACGAGATATTTCCAGGGTGGATTTCCTCAAAAAACTGAATATATACATATTTGCTGAATGCCGAAAGAGAAAAAAAAGAACCTCCGGGAATTTGCTCGGGGTCTTACACGATTGAACCGACCACTGGAAAGGAAGACAATGTATATGTACTGAATATTAACGGTTCGAGTCTAGCTCGCTGGTAACAGCTTGCTTCTCTATACCTGACGGAGTTCAAGAATACCGGAATGCACCGAAGAACAAAAAAAAAAAAAAAAAAAAGTTACATCGCTAAACCGTTCCATTACTTATTCAGAAACGCATACCGCTAAAAAAGCTAGCGAATAGATATTTCGACTACGAAGCATCTCGAATAACGGCGTGTTCAGAGAAGGTTAATACGCACGTTGATTGGCCGTGAAAGAAAAAAAATTTTGCGACTGTAATTTACCAAACGGAAAACTGAAACTATTATATCAGAGACAATTGTAATTTGCCCGGGATCATCTTTGACTGAAATTGGTTGAAATAATTCTTGAGAATGTTTGGCAATCATAATTTGTGTTACAGATGTTCTAAGAAAAAAAAATGGGGCTGTTATTTTTGCGCATGTTTCTCTCCCTTTGTATTCTAATAATGCTAGAAGGGCTTAAATGATTTCTGAGTGTACTTAGTGAAGTTCTGGTAAAATTGTCGTACGTTTATAGGTAATTCGTGAAGGTTGTTTGGACGTTGAATTTCAAAACTCTATACTAAACAATTTTAACATATGATAGAATGCAAATAATGATTAGCTTAATTTATTATCGAAATGCCGCACGGGAAGTTTTAATGCGGTACAGCCATTCACATTAAGCCCTGATTCTACAATATACCGGTAAAAATTATACGAAGGTTTGTTACCACAATCTGCAGGATTGCGGGGTAGAGCATTCAAGAATTAAGTTAAATTTTTCGAGTAGAATACAATACCGACGATCGCTGTATAGTAGTGCCCTCGTATCTGCGGTTAATACCGCGGATAATAGGGAACCACAATAAGCTTAATGCGTTAACATACATATACTATACATACAGACATTTACAGTACTGTGTATAAATACATATACTTAAATTGCGCAAGTACCCCATATTATACAATGTTAACAATTGTTACAGTAAATGGTACATACTTACATTATTATGATTAGTCGCATACCGTGACGTTCTGTACTTTATTCTTTTTGTTCATGTTGTCCTACCTGATTCATATTTAGATGATTGTGGAACGACAACCGGTAGCGATATTTTTATGATTTTTTAAAAGTTATTTAATTTAATTTAAAAAGTTATTTAATTTAATTTAATTTATTGTATGTATGTTTATAATGCGCTACAGTTTACACTGCCGAAAATTAATTAGTACGTATAATGAAAAGTATGAAAAGAGAAAAGTAAAAATTGGAACATTTAGTCGCAAAACATCTTCATCTGAAAGTGGAATAGGCGCAGTGTTTGCAAAAAATCGGTCTATTACGCTCGGTGATGCAGACGACATTGGTGCGACAAGACCTTCCGTGCTTGACAATTATTATTGTTTTACCCGAAAAAAACATTGTGATGGAATTTTGTCTTTTTTTGAAGTGAAAACTTATTTAGGCGCGTTTAGCGATTTTTGGTAGGTTAAAAACTTACGGATTCGCATCACGCGTGTCACGGACATGCTAATCAGTAACGACTAGTGCGAGAACTGAAACCGCCAACGCCTCTGCTCTAGCCCTCGCAACACTCACGACCGTGTAATATCAGTAATAAACCACAAAATAAGAGACGTAAAAAAGTTTAATTAATTATATACATTAAGACTACTACTAATACGGGGAATTATTATAATAGTTTACGCTACCAGTAAATATTAACGTGAACATTGTTTAATAATGAAGTATATTGTAAAAATTCTACAACTACTATATTACTAACATTCCATAAAATAATAAATCTTGTATTGACATTGTTGTCTCTGTTTTTGTGATATTGTTGTTTATTATTAAAGTGGTTGCGTAATAGTGCCGGTATTTATTACTTTAATTGTGCGTTGAAATTAACGATGATAATGATGCAAACAATGAAAATAACGCTGATAATTAAGTTCGTTTAAATTTAAATTTATGAAAATATAAAACAGCGTGTATAAATATACAATATAAGTGTACATTGATTATTATTATAATTAAGTTGTATTTCTATTTTTTATTACGCTTGCGCAGGCCATTATATGCTTTAACTAATAAACAAACCATATAAATATGAAACACTGTTTTTTCATAGTTTTAAGTTTTCACTTCTGTCGGCAGTCCCGATGACTGCACCATTTTTACAAACCGCGGCGGGAGCATCACTGTATTCTTGTGAACTATCGTGACGAAGTTCATTATCTTTTATTTAACGGTGGAAAATACGAAGCGCAGAGGAAGTGCATGTACAATAGAGATTTATGTATGCAGGTATTTTCCGACTTAGGAATTAAATACTGCGCTGTGCTGGCCGAGGTTGGTTGCTACCTTCTTATTCTTAAGAATACGGCGGATTATTATTTAAATTATTCGGAAGTAATGTGTCGCATTTATGTAGTTTTTTACTTGTACAGGGTTTTTGTTGCTCTTATTGGTTCAGCGGTATACATAAATGTTGTTGCTACTCCGAAAGATGTCACAGAACAAACAAATAGCACTTCGGACATAGTCGGATTTGCCTCTAGTGGAGTGATTTTTTAATACATCTCAACTCCGAAAAGCGTTAGTTGCGCGCATGCGCACTGCGCTCAAGGAAATATTCTGTTACTGCGCGTTTGGAGTGCTATGCAGAGTTGTAGTTGAATACGTAGCGAAGATTGAGATTATACACTAGTCATGAAATACGTAATTCCGGCGGAGTAGAGGTGAGGAGCGGATATATATCCACAGCCGTAAAGGACATATACATGTATATGCATCCAAAACTACTTTAGCGGAGTTTATTTGCGCATCTCTACTCTATACTGCTGTATAGTAATTAGCGCGCATATTTTGTTCATCTCCTGGGATCGAACCCGAGACTTCCACAATCGCGATAACTACACATATATATATATATATAAAATCATATTAATACGAACTGGTAGTTTCGGACCGGCCATAGGATGGATTTTAAAAGTTCATTGTTGTCCCTGTAGCGGTCGAGACGGCTGCAAAATTCTTGTTCGAACTTGATAGTCATAGCGCCGTTATGGAGGTATGGACTTGAGTTATACGGGAACTCTAGTAAAAGCAATCTCTTACAGCTCCAAAGGCAACAGTCAATTATTCTCTACATAATCATCTAGATATTCCATATGTTAAAGCAGTGCACGTCGAACAGTATCAAAAATTCTTTGAAAAATTAAATACTAACTCGAACATAAATAGAATGTATATTAATACTCTTCCGGATAATCCAAGATGAAGGCTTAAACGGAAGAAATGGACCGTGACGCCCTTCCTATCACTTAATATCATTTATAACTTAAATTATTCAGTAATATAGAAATATTTAAATCGTTACTTGCATAAAGAACATACTTGCTGTAACGTCGATAATGTTGATCCTTTACTCGGAATAGCTTCTACCAGTATTCTATGGGCAATGACTAGCTTTGTAACATATCGCCCGCCACCACCCGATATGTACCCGGTCCGGTGACCTTCTACATATCTTGCACCGCTCCGGTGTTAATAGGACACCACATGCGCATGGCGGTGGGTTCTCGTTGAGGCTGAACCTTGTCAGATAGCTGCCGAAGGGGCCGTGACCAGTGACCACCCAAGTAAAGAGCTTGGTAGGCACCAGCCACTTCCTTTCCATCCGAACCCGGACATCTGGAATGTACTGGTAGGTGAGGCGGCCGACAGTGTCAGCCTCCCACTCCCTTTGCCATTCCAGAAGTATTGCCCCTCGGACCGCCTTTTTACGGGCGGCCTCCGAGACCAACATCTCCGGGCGGAGTTCTGTCTGACCCGTGATAGCCGGCCGGCCCTTTCGGAGCCAGTAGAGTGCTGCCCTTTCCCACACTAGAAAATCTAGGGGGAGCACTCCCGATATCGCGCACAGTGCGGCTGTGGACGTTGTCCTGTACCCTTTGCACATTGACAACAGCGCGGGTCTTTGCGCCATTCTCATCCGCCGGCGAAGCCTGGTCCTCGCCGTTCGGTGTGCAAAGATACTGGCACAGTATCCCGCCATCGCCTCCACTGTGCCCGTGTACACAAGGCGAGCCGTACGAAATGTGAGGCCCCAACCAACCCGTGCCAAATTGGCAACGGCGTGGTAGCTGGTCCTACACTTCTGACTCACTGTGTCCACGTGGCCCTTCGTCTTGGCGCCCGCCAGAAGCGTGACACCAAGATATTTAACAGAACTCCTTAGGAAAAACCGACGGCCGCCGACACGAAAGGCCGGCTGCCAATCAAGTTTCCCTCGGAGCAATACCGCGACAACCGCATCTGTCGCCTTAGTGTGGGCTATAAGCTTTATATATTCCTGGACTCCTATGGGCTGTACTTGAGTGCATTTTCTGCCATGGTGTCCAGGTGCTATATGAAATACACTCTTTAACCAGACTCCTATAATGCCAAGTCGCATTGTCGCCATGGGAGCCGGATACTGATATTATATACTTCTTAGCACATCTTCACATAGCCTATTTTCCCAAAAGCTGTGTACTCGAGCCTACAGCGATATCTTTTCACGATGCGCGCGCGCACACACACACACACACACACTAACCTCCCAATAAAGCTTGCAGCCAGCGAAATTACTAAAGACCGAACAGTTTATTTGATTATTCCGCCGTTTATTTAATAGAAAAGATAGCGCCATTCGAATCAATATATGTATGCTTAAGATCTAAGTCTGGTGGCCGCTTTCCGAACCTTCCAGATTTTCAATCGTTCTAATTTGTGAATTTTTAATTAATAAAAGCATTCTGCAGTGCCAATATATTTCGTTAAAAAATGGTAGTTTAGATGGAAATATTTTAAATACCAAAACTTCAATGCAAGCGAAATATTTTAAATTTAATGCGAAAGTGTTGGTACAAGGCATACTTATTTCTCCAAATTTATGTTTCAGCGGGCACGAATGTTGATAATATTCTTAATTCCAATTTCATTCTTAAAATAAAACAGAAAATAAATTTTTTTATCATTGCCGAATCTCCCCATACCGGCGAGAGGGGATTATTCCGAAATATGAACTAAAAACCGGAATTATGAAGAATATATTTCTGTTGTTACGATTTTTTATTTAATTGTAATGAGCTAATGGAATAGGTAATATAGTTATCATTAACTTAAAATAGGGAGGGGAAGTTTTTTTTTTTTTTGTGTTTTTATAAGATACAAAATTCTTTCTAACAACTATCGCAGCAAATATATAATTGAAGAAGATAATTTGAAATGGAAGAGCAGGCGAATTATACAGGGAAATAAACAGAACAGTTTAAACAATTGTGCTGTCTGCAGAAGAAAGTAGGTTTTACTTTCTGATAGTGTTTATTTTTCGTTTTGGCTCTGAGAGATCCAGTTTTAACGCAGTCGTTCAGTTGGATTTTGCTAATTAAAACAATTAAATTCGATAGTTTATTGCAACAAAATGTACATGTAATCTCAGTGAATAAAACCCGTAAACGGAGGAAAAATCTCGCGGATCGTGATGGAAAAGGGGAAATCGTGCTGCAATACGATTTCCACCGAAAAGACTACCCGCCGTCTGGACAAGCGTACAGTTATTGCTTAGCTGGTGAAAACTGATTAATGACTCGACGAAATCCTGAAAAGTCCCAAGGCAGCTAATATCTCACGACGCAATGTTAAAAGCCATTTCCGAACGAATGGCCTGGTAATGTGCATGTGTACGTTTAAATGCGAACAAGGGACTTTTCTAGGTGGTAACAGTATTTTTACGTTGTATCGACGAATAGAGGGCTTCCGAATAATAATACATAACGATAAGAAAAGCAAATTGCTTGCATAAAGTAGAAGTTGAGCTGTTTGTTGGAGTATAACAGAGTTTATACGACTTTTGCTCAGTGAAATTACGTCCATGCACACACGTGTTGTGTCTCTGTTCCGTGTGTAATATTGTCGCGTTACCTCTTTACTTTCAGTATTTTATGATCGGTCGCAGAGCGGTGCAAAGAAGTTTTTACTGCCCCCCAACATCGGGATTTATCGTCGTTCAGATTAGTACTCTAGTCTGCATTCACTGTAAATAATTTCCCGCTGCTGGAGACGTCGGCAATGTAAACAGTTTATTTATAAAAACTGTTAGCGAGTAATTTTTGTAGCACTTTTTCAAATAAAACGAAAAATCCGAGAAAATTCATTAGAAAAGCGTGAAACATCCAACTATTTTAACGATCGCCGGGGTTGGGTGTTTTGGAATAACTTTCCGAGTTATTATTACGGCGTAAAAAAATAATAGTTTTATTGGTTCTGCAATACTAATTAAGTTTCTTTTCGTTAATCCTATAATATAAAATACGGCTTTTAAACGACGCCAGGGACTTTTTTCAACAGTAACACACAGCTAAATGGTAGTTTGAAGTTGTCGAATGCACTGACGGTATCTCACACCGTTAATGATACAGACTAGCCGAGGTAAACAGAATTTTCAGAGTAATAAAATAAAACGCTACTTGGCACCGTCTAAGATCATAACGTGTACGGCGCATTTACATTGTGTGACTGAAGTTTAATTTTAAGACATTTTTACCGATCTCGTCTGAATTTTCTAAATGTTGGCCAGAATAAAAGTCGATTTCTCTTAAAAAAAAAAAAGATGTGAAAATTAAAAAGTCTTAATACCTGCTCTTTCAAGTACATAACACTAACTTAATTTTCGGTATTCCACTTTTGGTAAAACGAATGCTATCATCAGTCATCCGTATGTCGATGGTAACGAATCGTACGCGTGAATGTAGTCTTGAACATTAGAGTAAGGAGCGAGTTATTCACGGCGTTTGAGATCTAAACAATATAGCTTAGGTCCTTAGGAGGGTGTACAATCTGAGAAAAATTAATGTCTGTACCAAAATTTATATACATAAATGTAGGTTGGAAAATGTCCCGCACGCGATAATCTAACGGACAACCAAACAGATTTTTTTGTTTTCAACCGCGAGAAGTTTTAGTGCATGCCTTATAACCTTTTGGTATGATTTAGCCAATCTATGAGTGTTAGTCAGCTACCATGGCGTTGTTGCTTAGGCGGTACTGTTTCGGCCGGGTAGGACCTGGTTCGAAACCCGCTGCCACATACTGAAACTTCCAAAAATTTAACACTTGCGCCAGGTTAATGTCTCCATAGCTGACGTGTCCAAAAAAAAAAAAAAACAACCTCAGTTTATGCTACGCGGAGCTGTTGAGAACATCTCTGCACACCCTGCATCTCAGCCTTCTATTTGGCTTATCCGACAATGATATTCGAATCAGTGAATTTTCAGGGTCATTGACATGATAGTTCTGATGATACGGCGTAGAAAAATTTCACTTACGCACTGATAACGTTAAAGATTTTTGTCAAAGAAGTGGGGAAAATGGAAAAGTAAAATACGCTTGCTAGTAAAATATTAAAAAAAAAAATATATATATATATATTTACTACTCTTGTATTTATTAATGTAAACGTCAAAGTGTAAATAAAAAAACTGTATTTTTACAAAAAAAAAAAAAAAAAAATTGACTGAGATTTGTTATAAAAATTTATTAAAAATGCGCTAAAAATTAAAAAATAATAATTGCTCCCGGTAAGAAAATATATTTCAGAATGATATATCGTAATTCTTATACAACATTAACTTTTTATTCGATAAAAAATATACATACATATATCCTAGAGTGGTACACCTTTTTATTTATTTTTCTTAGAGGGGGGGGGGCTTATATGAAGATCACTCATCAACCAAAAGTGATATTATGGTAATTTTTATGTAATTAGAGTAGGCATCAATTCATATCACAATGTCTAGTGACAATTTAATGAAAATTTAATGCAGTTTTTAATTATTATTTTAAATTGTGGTTCTCAAGCCGGGGGATTCGAACCCGGGCTTCCTGGGTGAAAACTAGGGCTGTTAAAAACCGGGTAACCGGGTAACCGCGGTTTCGGTTAAAAACCGATGATACGGGTGAAACCCGGTTTTACGGTTTTCACGGGTACGGTTAATTGTACGAAACGATATTCGTATTAATCGCAATGTTGATTAAATAATAATAATAATAATAATAATAATAATAATAATAATAATAATAATAATCTTTTTTTCGTTTCTTTTTGGATTGTTGTGTAATTAATATCATTGCGGGATTTAGTTAAAATAGTTCGTGTTTTGTTCTTATCGCTTTGTCATTTAATAACATCAATCGTAATTTCAAAAAATTATTTATTTACGGGAAAACCGCAGCTCGGTGAGTTAAAACCTTACTTCATAATCACTCGCGTACGCGCACTGCTCACGGGAGTGAGTCACTCAGCAATGCAGCAGATGCTATGCTACAAAAGACAGTCCGCTCCAACCAGCGCGATTTATTTATAACGCATTGGGGAAAAAAGTTGTATTAAGTGGTTGAAAGTTAGTTTTGTCGATTTATTTTCTTAAGCTATAGTTTTATTCTGATATCGTTTTCAATTCAAGATGCCAAAAAAAAATAGTATGGAATCATGCTGAAAAATCCATAGACAGTAAAGACGCAATATGTAATTATTGCAAAGCCGTCTTAAGTTACAATGGTTCTCCTTCGGCAATAGCAAATCACTTGAAAATTATTCATCACAGAATGCCTAATATTTTAATGGACGAATCTATGAATACGTATCTAATTTTAGTTTTTATTTTATTGTACTTCCTATTGTAATTTACATTATCGAACTTAGCTGCAGTTCAAAATTTTTTCTGTGTATATTTTTTTTTGTAGTTTTGCTTATACTCTTTATCTTTACCTATCATATCCTTAAACGCATTGATTGGTTTCAAATTTTCCTGAATCGAATCTCTCTTATTCCTACTTTTAAACGAAAATTAAAATAAACGCAAATTATTGTAAGTATAAAATGTTAAATATTACAGCAGCGATTCAATTAGTGGTTTGGATGATTCAATGTCTAGTCAAACATCAGTTAATCTTCGAAAACGAAAACGAAGGAATGATGACGTTGGTTGCAGTTCTGAAAGACAAGAGGCGATATGTGAAGGTATCGCACGCTTGATTGCTACAAGTTTATTGCCACTTTCTTTCGTTTCTTCCCATGGATTTCGAGAATTTATGGCTTTGGTGGAACCAGAATTCAAAGTGCCTTGTGCGCAGACTATACGTTCTCGATTACGTTTGATGAAAGACTTAGTCAAAAATAAAATCAAGGCAAATCTGAAGGAAGTTTCATGTGTATCATTAAGCATCGATGAATGGTCGTCTAGAGCTCAAGATCCGTACATTTCAGTAGAGGCCCATTACATTAACAAAGACTGCGAACTGAAGTATATAACGCTCTGTAATGAGTTACTGGAAGGAAGACCAACTGCTAAGAACATTTCAGAAACTGTTCAATCAATTTTAGAGGACTGGAATTTAGATGGGAAAATCGAAGCACTTGTGCATGACAACGCAAGCGTAATGAATTCAGCTGGGCATTTAATGCCAGAAATACCATATAATTTAAAATGCAGTGCTCATCTTTTGCAGTTGTGCGTAAAGGATGCTCTTAAAAAAGTTCCATATTACGAATAATTTTGTACAAAAGGCCGCGCAATCGCAACCCATTTCCACAAATCGAATGTTGCTAGTCAAGCATTATCTCACAGACAGAGTCAGTTGAATATTAAAGAAGAACGACTTGTGCAAAGTTGTGAGACCCGATGGGATTCCAAATTATATATGTGTGAAAGTCTTCTGAGAAATAGGCAAGCCATTACTCTAGTCCTTGCTGATGCAGCTGTTATGCCGAAAAATGTTGCACAAAGGTTAGAAATGTCAGCAGTAGATTGGTCAGCTATGGAAGAAATGGTTAATTTACTTAAACCATTTCAAGTAGCAACGACAGTATTGTGCAGTGAAAAGCAAGTCACTTTGTCGATGGTGAGACCGATAGTTTGTGGCATCATGCAAAAGCATATGATAATTACAACATTTGATTGTGAAAATATAAAAATTTTCAAAACCGCGGCATTATCTTCAATTCAACGTAGATTTGAAATCGAGCGAGCCGACTAAGAGCTTGTATCAGCTGCTCAAATTTCGTCATTTTTAGATCCCAGACATAAAAATTTAGATGCAGAATTATCGAGCCAGAGAGTAAAAATAATTGATCGTATTAAAAATTTATGTGAGGAACATGAAGCAACGGAGCTGGAAGTTGAAAACGAATCACCAAGTCAAGAAACAGCTCTAGATTTTCTTTTTCAACCAGAACATTTGTTCTCTACAAAAGAATCGCAATTTCAATTATATATTGCTGAAAATCAGATTGGGCACAACTCCGACCCTATGTTATGGTGGAAAAACAATAAAGAAAAATTTCCCATGGTTTTTGAATTAGCGAGAAAATATTTAGGGATTCCAGCTACTTCTGCTTCATCTGAAAGAACATTTTCTACAGCTGGAAATATTGTAACTTCCAAAAGAAGCTGTTTATCCAGTGAAAATATAAATTTATTAACATTTTTATACCAAAATAGAAAATTATTATAAATTAATTTATTTTTATTAATTTTGTTCAACGATTTTTTGTTATGATTCATATTATTTGTTATTTATATTAATCGTTATATTTACATTGTTGTACATTGTTTTTGTTTGTACATTTTATTACAGTTGTTATGTTTTTATCTTGTTAATGAGTAATTTTAATTTACAACTTAAAAATATATTTGTTTATTTATAAAACGTGTTATCTATGATAATATTTCGATAACTGTAATTAATAATACAATGTTACAAAAGTTCTGAATACATAAAATTCAGAAATATACACCAAAAGGTCTAGCCGGTTAAAGGGGACAAAAGTGCCTTTGAACCAAACTTTATAAAAAAATATATAAATCTAGAGCATGAAAAAATTAGTTGAAGCTGAAAGTTTTAAACCTCCAGTCCCACAGGGAACTGCTGTAGTCACCATTTTGTTATTTTCGGTTTTTTTACGCTATCTCAGCCATTTTTCAATTGATATAAAAAATTCTTGTTGGAGGTTAAAGATAATGGAAAGTTCTATAACGGTGGATTTTATCAGATTTTTAAAGGTGGTGGAAGAGATTCCAAAAAAAATTAAAACATGCATTTTTGGCTGAAAAACCTCTTGAAATTCAACTAATAACACCAAAATAGATATGTGTTACATATATTAAAATAAAATGTTTTTCTGAATTTTTTCGAACTTAAGGAACAGATGAAACAAATCCAAAAAAATGAAGACATGCATTTTTGTCGTAAGTTACATAATATGTCATTGTGTTACCTACTTTGCTATTATGGGAATTTTAAATTCGTGCAGAATCTCTATATTTTTTTATTCTACCAATCCGAAAAAATTCAGGAAGACATGTTATCTTTAAATACGTAACATATATCTATTTCGTTGTTATTAGTTGAATTTCAAGATGGTTTTCAGTCAAAAATGCATGTTTTTATTTTTTTTGAACCCCTCCGTCACTTTTAAAAATTTGAAAAAAATTCAAAAAGTAGTTTACACCACAAAACACGTTATATATTTTTTCCGTCGTGACTGAAATTTAAAATATTTTTTATGACATTTTAAAAATTTTGAACGTTTCTAAAAATTTGAATTTAGTATCTAAAAATTTTAAAAAATTCGCCATTATAGAATTCTCCGTTATCTTTAACCTCCAACAAGAATTTTTAAAATCGATTGAAAAATGGCTAAGATATCGTAAAAAACCCGAAAATAACGAAATGGTGACTACACGAGCCCCCTGTAGGACTACGGATCTGAAACTTCCAGTTTTAACTACTTTTTTCATGCCCTAGATTTATATATTTTTTTTTATAAAGTTTTGTTTAAAGGCACTCTTACACTCCTTAACCAGCCATACCCTCTAAAATAAAATTTTATAGTTTATTAAATAACCGTCTATACGAACAATTAAAAAATTATAGTTCTAACGATATATTTAAATTTTTTTTTAAATTTTATTATATAACTGTTAAAACGATTAACTGATTTATACGATTAACTGAAATCGTAATTAATACGGTTAACCGTTTCATACGGTTAACCGAAATCGCGATTAATACGGTTAACCGTACCCGTAAAAACCGCAAACACGGTTTTCAGCCGAATGATCGGTTTAAACCGATACGGCGGTTAACCGGGTTATCCGTATACCCGTTAAAATCACCAGCCCTAGTGAAAACCACGTATCCTAACCACTAGATAGCATGGGAACCGAGAAAGGTTTTACCGTAGATGTATTTATATGTATACGCCTAATGTGGCTAGAAAACGATCGTTTATGTATTTAATGTCGTGATTTTTGCAATGTACATAATGTATGGTGACGTAAAGGACTACTTTTAATTTATACAAGTTTCATTTTTAAACTTTTGACGTTTTGAAATGGTGCGATATCTTTCATTTTTGAATAACGTAAGAAAACAGTTTCAATAATGTTTTTTTTTGTAACTCGCCAGAGAGTTACCATGATAACTGCAAAGACGATATTCGCCATTAGCGTTTCTTTTTCTCTTTGAAAAGAATGAAATTGGTAGCCCTAGTTGGCAATATATTTATAAAGTTGTTACACAAATTCAAAGAAACAACAAAATGCAACAAACGAACGTCGACAAAACATCGACACTTTACTGATTTTTCATTCGATATTAATATTCAATACTTTTCATAACATCGTAAGTTTTAGTTGAAAATATTAAGAATTTTCTAGCGAGTGCCTCTGTTTTACCTCATTATAGAGTACATCGAGTCCTTCCCCTCCCTTTCAATGATATTCTTATCTAAAACTTTTTAAATTATTACATCATTATCAATTTTTCCCTCTACTCATAAAGTATATTTCGGAAAACTTTCTACCGTTTAATGTATTCTTTTTATCCGTTTTAGATTTTAGCAGTCAACATGGGCCATTATAAAATTTCATTCTCGCAAATGTCAAACAATTCAAAATTATCAGATTCAACGAGACTGTAAGAAACTGCCTCCTTCATTCTTTAGTTTTCTCCCGGTTGATATTGATATTTTATCCGACACACCTTATAGTGAATTTTTGATGTACACCAATACGCCTCGTTTAAAAGAAGATTCAGTTACGCAAAAGTGCCATTTTTACCTCAGTTTTAATACGATTTTCAAGTACGGGAATGAAATATAACTGCTTCTGCAGTGATTTCACTGGCAGCGTGAAGTTCACTGCCATGATACGTTCGATATTTTTCAACAAGAAAATCACGTTCGCGTATGAAGTTCATGCCGCTCTATTCATTGCAGAATTTTATTCTGGAAATCATTTATTACTCGAGAAAGTGCTTGAAAATTTAATACGCGCAAAATAAATGTCATTTAATTTTTTTTTATTAGTTCATTTTCGGAAATTCGAAGATTATTGATTGGAACTGTTTAAAAAGTGGCGGTATTTAGAAATATATCGACGAGCAGCATGTTCCTCGGAGTCGTTATTTTTTATGCGCTAGTATTTTGCGTCATACTTATTCGCTTTACAATTTTTTTTAGCATTCCGCGCTGCTCTTTCAGGGACATATCGGATAACTGTTGTAAGAATCGACTCTAAGCAAATTACATACTATATGAAATCATAACATTGTAAACAGTGTTGAATTGTCGGTTCTGCACGCCAAAAAACCACAGATTATGAAACATACACATATGAATCCCCATGTACGATCCGCCGATGAAAAGGGGACAGGAGTAATTTTTTTTCTAACGAAAAGATATTAATACTCGAGACGAACGGTTCATTTTACAACATTTATTCTACGTACATAATAAGTTAGGTAAGTAAAGCAAGTCCCATGGATGTCCTTGATAGGGTATAACGGATATTGTGAAGTTAAGCTTTCCATAATGTACTTAGGGGTCCCTAATAGGGATCTGATGGGAATCCTGTGGCCAGTTCCTTTTTACTTTTGGATTATCCGCTTTTACTTTTCCAGAATTCTATGAGACGTAATTATTGAAGGTGGTATAGGTGTGCGTTATATGAAAAATAATTGGTATAATTTTACGGTGTAAATAAAATCACGCTAAATTCACACAGTTCTGCACATTTGACGTCATAAATTGTGCAATAGGGCACCGAATTATCGAATAGAATAAAAATCTACCCCTCCCGGTGTAACTTCTATCGAGTGTAATTACGAACTGATGTTCGACAGAAATATGAATTTTAGTAAAAAGGACTGTTGCACTTGACTGGTAATGTTAGAAGATCGTTAGAGTTATATTTATTCCATTTTCACATCGTACTTTTCGGTTTATTAAAAAGTAAAAGAAAAACGCCCATTTACACTTCGGTGTAAAAAATAATGAATTTTTTACCGCTGCTAATTAAAAAAAGTAATTAATCCTTGTTTCGGGATAAAATACATATTTACGCTATACACAACGAATTTAAAGTCAATATTTCCAAATTTATACAAGACACGCCGTTATTATACGGATGATGATAATTTATAATAATATTTCTAGCACTTAATCACTTGTTATTATTAAGTTCAGAAAAGTTTAGCATGAAAACGAGAATAAAGTAAAATATGTATACAAAAAAGTATAGCTTTCATATAATATGCATTATTAGATGACTTAGGTGAATCTTATTAATGTCTGTTGATTGATTTTCAAGTTCAGATCCCAGCAAAGCTCGGTTAATACCTACGTGTTTTTTATTAAACGAACAATTCTTTTATATGCAGTTGGTTTTTGAATAAAATTTTGAGACTCAGTATTAGGGAGGGTTTTAAGGTCTAGAAATAATCGATGGAGGCTATTCGCGTAAATGATGAAACTTGTATTTTGGATTTAAGAAAAAATGTGAATAAAGAACACTTAAACAAACGACGCAAACTTTAATATAGTCAAAAAGTTTTGTTTTGTTTCTATTAGACCCCATGAATATGGATTTTAATTTCCGAAACTATAGTCGGTGGTTTATAAAATTTTAATTATACTATGTTTTAATGTTTGTGTAGTTTGTTTAAATATTAAGCAATAAATATGTTTTCCTGCCTTGTTAACAATGAATAAAGAATAATTCGCTGATTTATCGTGTTAAATATAAAACTAAAATTTCGTGATGAAATAAATTTTTTCTACCGATATATTTATATGAAGATTTTAAATACTACAAAAACTAAAATACTACAAAAACTAAAATACTACAAAAACTAAAATACTACAAAAACTAAAATACTATAAAAACTAAAATACTACAAAAACTAAAATACTACAAAAACTAAAATACTACAAAAACTAAAATACTATAAAAACTAAAATACTACAAAAACTAAAATACTATAAAAACTAAAATACTACAAAAACTGAAATACTACAAAAACTAAAATACAACAAAAACTAAAATATTATAAAAACTAAAATACTACAAAAACTAAAATACACTTTTAATATTGAAAAAAAGGTAGAGTCATGCAATTGTATAACTTTCGTATTGTAATGTATTATTGTTATATTTTTTAATAACGGTTATGAAAAACTGATGAATATACTTTGAATAATGTGCAAGTTGGGAATAAATGCGAGCAAAGCTTGATCGCCGATGTTTCCCATTATGCTAAATAATCAGATAATTATTTCGCAGTAATAGAATATTCGACTGGAAGAACGGGAGGGGGGCAATGGCAGATGTTAATTTGCTTGATCGTGGTATCCGAATTGAATAAATGCTGCGTCTGATGGCGAAGAATTTTCGTCAAAATGCCATTTTTCTCTTTGTTCAGAATTTTTGCATTTTCCCGGTTACATTTTCCGTGCAAAATATGTAATCTGCCTTTTAAATCTCATCCAACCTTAGCGACAATTATTTCCGTGCACCAGACATCTGACGCGAATTGAATAATATCAAGGGAACTTTGACACTTTTTACCGGTTCCATTAATTTATTCATAGGGTGCCGAGCTAAAATACGAGCGGATTGGAAATATATAATTGGGTGAGATTATTAAGGACCGCGAGGCATTGAAAAGCGGATGTACCGTACAGTTTGGTGGAAGAACATCAAACTTAGTTGCAGTAGACGTTGCGGATCACTGTGATTTCTGAGTATATGCAACTGGAGATTTAATATAGTGTTTTAATTCCGCACCTGGATTTAGTAGGTTGGGTTATTAGCTTTGGTAAGAGTTATTTTCAAGGCAGTTTCGGCGAGATGATACGGAATGGTACGCATGCAAAAATTGCGTAAATGTAATAATTAAATTGCCTACCCCCCCCGTGCCGGAAAACTGTTACTACGATTGTGAAATTTTGTTAAGGGATTGGACACAAAGTTTGAGTTCTTGCATACGCGATTAGAAACACTACTTCTTATTTAGCAATAAGAATAACAAGAACTGCTTATATTTGGAAAATAGTTGTTTTTTTTTTTAAAGGGCGAAGAGGGATGCTACTGGGACTAACAATAATCTGCTCTGTTTGTATGTCTGCAAACGTCTGCGAACATCTCATTTTATGGAATGGATGGTGAAAGACAAAATAGACAGACTAGAGAAATTAACTGCGAATTCAGTATTCAGTGACAAGGAATATCCGAAAACGTAAGGGAGGCATGTTGCGAAGAGACACTAAACGTAACACCTTTTCTGTTACAATGGCGGGTTCAGGTATGGAAAGTTCGTATCTTCTCGTCAGTCTGATGACGAAGAGTGGGATTATTCCGAAATGTTAAAGTGTAAATTAGTTAGTACAGTTTTGATAAAAAATTTATTTTTGAAGAATAAATACTATAGCACAGAAAATCGGAAGTCAGCTCGGGGAGGTTCTTTTTTCGGTTCATAACATTGTTTTCTAATGTGTATTCAAAAAAAAAAAAAAAAAAAAAAAATGTGACAGGCGATATCACGTTGTGAACTGCAAGAGCTATAACGCAGGTTATTACCTTCGCTAAAGTTGCCACGCAGATTTTATTCATACTAGTTTTGCATTTCTCATTTTTTATGCGAATCTGTTTGCTTAGAATTCCGGCTTTCCAGAAGATGAAAGTTTTTGTCTCGGTTTAACTTAAAGTTTTTATTCAGAAATATAATTCTTAATAAATCACCGAAATGTTTCAGAAATTCCATATTTAAGTTGTACTGCGATTATGATAAAAGCTACATTTTAACTATTAATAATGAAACGTAGAAAAATAGAAATTATTATAGGCCAGCGTATCGATATATTTAAAACTATAAAAATTTAAATGTATTTAAAAAAAATATAAGATATATAATTTTTTTTTAAACGGTATAAAATATATGTTTTTTTAATGTGTAATAATCACTGGTCTTTATATAAGCCTCTCAAAAAAAAAAGTTATATTTTTTTTTAAAATCAGTATAATAATAAAGTTTAATATGCATTTATTTTAAAATCATTTTACCGGTTTTAAATTTATTTATATAGGAAGTTTCTGCAAAATTTAAAAATCAGTATAATATTAAAGTTTAATATGCATTTATTTTAAAATAATTTTATCGGGTTTAAATGTATTTACATAGGAAGTTTCTGCAATATTTAAAAATCAGTATAATAATAAAGTTTGATATGCATTTATTTTAAAATCATTTTACCGGTTTTAAATTTATTTACATAGGAAGTTTCTGCAAAATTTAACTTTTTGTAATCGCAATAGTTCCTTTTAAAAATGTAGCCTTATTTTGTTCTATATATGTCTAGTAATCACTCATTGAAAAATTTGTTGTTAACTGGGCGTGTATATTAGTTTGGAATATTTTGAAGGTGTTTTTAGTTTGACCGCGATGTACATTTCTGCGTTTCGGTTGCTCTATCTAACGGTATTTCGATAATTACAGAATTCCGAAAGACCGAATAAATATTCCGAATTAATCGGAAATTCTAGCGGTCGTCACAACACATCCGGAAAATGGAAAACCCGCCAGCCGCTTAAAAACCCCGCCATTGTGCCACTGCGCGAATAAAATTATAATAGGCAATCCAGTTTCCAAGAATACGATGTACCCCATTGGTGTCGGAAATTTGCCCGGCCAGATTTCTTTATCGTATGTACAAATGGGAGAATAATTGGGCAACTGCTAGGGGCTAATTTTGCCAGACTTATTCGGAAAATTTCGGGAAATTTGTACCAATTTTGAAATTTCCTTTTAAAATGACGCGAACGTTTCTCGTTTGTAGGATTTTTTACTTATTATAGTATATGCGAAAAGCTTATCGTAAAAACAGCAATAATCGTATTCTCTGAGATTATTTACAAACATTGTAAGAAATAATGGAAGCCCGGAATTCCGAGTTTTGCACGTGCTGCATTTCAAAATCTTCCAATTAAATTATCATGGTCTGCAACCTTTTTCTAAGGTACCGCTGTGTCGAATCGTACGGGTTTTCTCGATTTCCCTTTGCTCACTGTAATGGAATAATTTTTGATAGAGCTCTCCCACTTGTTCTCAGATTTCTTCCACTGCCTACTCGCGGAATATTTTAAATGTATTAGCACTTCGATGTAATTTATGGTCACGAAATAATATTAAAACTATCGTCACCTTTACAATATCAGGATAACAATACCATAAGCAAAACCAAAATACCTAGTTCGCAATGCTGTTTAACAGTAGTATTTGATAAGTCCTTTCACGGTGATTCATTATTGATATATCTTGCATACGCTGATATGCTTCCGTACATTCCTCGGATGTCACTTCTTTTTTTTTTACTTAATTTTCTCATCAGTAAGATTACTATCTCTCTATACTTAAATATTCATCATCATCGTCGGACGATTCTTGCATGCTCCGTTGTTTATAACAGTACACCATTTTGGTAAGAAAATTGGCCAATATTGTAACAACTCGCGCTGTTTACATTGTTAGAATTTTAAACATTTTATTCTCTTATGCTGGCATAATAGTTACAGTACTAGACGACAAAAGATACCAGCAAGTGCTGCTCTTTGCGATTATCGATGTGCTACCTAATTTACCTAGAGACTCATTATGCAGCATTAAATAATCCACGTGTCTTTATTATTTTTCTCCCTCCTTTAAATAATTATTCTTCACATGATACGCAGTTCACAAACGCTCTGAAATTTTTTTCACAGACCAACTAATAATATTATCAGATTTTGTATCACCATTGGTTTTGTTTTTTCTACATACATTTTGTCGTACTACAAATACGTTTATGTGCGTTTTTACCACTAATAACTGTCGCAGTAGAGGTGGTAGTGAAACTTACAATTACACGAGGGAAAGTAGAACATTGCAATGGTTGAATCAAATTCTTAAATACGGGTATTTTGGCTGTTGTCTTAAAACTTTGCGACAGTAATTTTAGGCCTGGATTAGCATCGCCTTGGAAAAAGAACTATTTAGTTATGGTAAAGGATTGGGCAGCGAGTATCTAGCCATGCATCTATTTTTTTTTTAACTTTTTTTTTTTTTTGTGTGTTTTCGAACTGACAAAATTCAACTTTGTTTCTATACGAATTGGTTCCCGGTCGCCACTTGGTGATGGTAAAGATTTAGTAGGACTAGTATCTGTTTGCTGTTGTTGTTTATGAAATGACACTTGGTAACATTTTTATAAAAGCTCGGTAGCGCAATTTTGAATGGAAACTTGTACGGAGGAAAATGCGTTTGAGCATTTCAATAATAAACGCGTTGATATTAACTAATAGCTGACTGAACAGTTTATCTTAATTTTTGATACAATGAACTTGACGCGAATTAATTGATATTAAACATTCAGAAATTATTATAAAGTTGTTACATTTGAAAATGATATTTAAAATTAAAACGAAGAAACAGTAAATACTATAAAGAGTATAACATGTTTTTTTACAAAAAATAAATACCGACTTCAAGGTTTATTATAAAAATTTAATAAAAATGCACTAAAAAGTAAAAAATAATTACTCCCGATCAGAAAATACATATATCAGAGTGATATAACATAAGATGACATTATCGTAATTCTTATGCAACATTAATACCTTAATTAGAGTAGGATTCATATTACATATCACAATATCTAGGAACAATTTAACGAACATTTAATGCAGTTTTTAATTATCATTTTAATATGAATTTAATGTAGGTGAATACATGCCTGTTTGTTATAAATTGTATAATAAAAACCAACTTTAATAACAAACAAATATAAGGGTAAAAAATAATTTATAACAATAAATTAAATAAATACCTTAATTAGTAACCTCTTTCGGGCATAACCCGTCATCAGCTAAAACTAACTTAATCAAAACACAAAACACACGTGAAAGAATATAAGGAATACAAGTGTACATATATAGTAAATTCAAAGGGGAGGAACAAACAAAGAAGGTATAAAAATCAGTAGTGTGGAATTACCAATACTCAATACAAAATAGAAAATAAAATAGAACAACGTAAAAATTAAACTTTTATATTAAAAAGTGGGTTATTATTATTAGGTAATTGATCGTTTAAAATATTATTTTTATTATTTATGTAATCATTTTCTGCGATATTCATAACATTTCCTTTGCCATAAGTGGCCCCAAAACGGTTATAGTATTTTTTAATGAATTAGGTTTTTGTTTATTTTTAATCAGATGTTCGGACCACTTATGGCAAAGGAAATGTTATGAATATCGCAGAAAATTATTACATAAATAAATGCAAAAATTAATATATTTTAAATGATCAATTACCTAATAATAATAACCCACTTTTTAATATAAAAGTTTAATTTTTACGTTGTTCTATTTTATTTTCTATTTTGTATTGAGTATTGGTAATTCCACACTACTGATTTTTATACCTTCTTTGTTTGTTCCTCCCCTTTGAATTTACTATATATGTACACTTGTATTAATTATATTCTTTCCAGTGTGTTTTGTGTTTTAAGTTAGTTTTAGCTGATGATGGGTTATACCCGAAAAAGGTTACTAATTAAGGTATTTGTTTAATTTATTGTTATAAATTATTTTTTACCCTTATATTTGTTTGTTATTAAAGTTGGTTTTTATTATATTAATATGAATTTGATTCCGACTCTAATAAGTATTAATGCTGTATAAGAATTACGATAATGTCACTTGTAAGGGTATATCACTCTGATATATGTATTTTCTAATCGGGAGTAATTATTTTTTACTTTTTAGTGCATTTTTATTCAATTACTTTTTATTTTTTAGGGCATTTTTATTCAATTATTTTTTACTTTTTAGTGCATTTTTATTCAATTACTTTTTATTTTTTAGTGCATTTTTATTAAATTATTTTCTATTTTTTAGCGCATTTTTATTAAATTTTTATAATAAACCTTGAAGTCGGTATTTATTTTTTGTAAAAAAAAAACATTTTATTATAAAATTTATAGCGTTATACTTGAATTTTCTTCTTGTTAAAAATCAGTTTTTTTTTCACATTATTCTCCAAACTTTATACTTAAAAAAAATCGATTTCTTTATTTTGAACTGCACTTCCACGGTAAAAACATCGAAAGCTACATTTTCATGGTAATTTGGCAAATTGATACTATTTCAAGTTAATCGCCTCCGCGTTTTTATAATTCGGCAGAACGGCAATGGTAAGATTTTTCAATTATTATTATCAACTATTGTATTTCTTATTATTATTCTCGTTTATCTATAACGCTTTGTTGTTTCGTTAATTCGACCAAGTGCGTCGCCTAGCAGATAAAATCAAAGCCAGCGGTAGTGTACGTCGTTTATTGCGACTCGATCTTATCTCGATCGACGCACGCCGTGTCATGTCTTCAAAAAAGATAAATATAAAAAAAAAAAAAACGAAGCTAAATATAACCCGACGGTGAAACCAATCATAAATGAAAACCATCCAAAAAGACTTCAACTTTCCAAAGCTTCACTCTATCACATTATTAAGGATAACTCAAAAACTGCTGGTCAGATCATGATCAAATTTAAATGGGACCACATGAGAAGCACCAGCTTTCAAATAAAAGAAGAATCATCAAAATCGGTTCACCTAGAGGAAAATTCTGTGGTAATACACATTAAAAAAAAAAAATAAAAACAAAAAATACAGTCGAATTGAGAACCTCCTTTTTTTTTGAAGTCGGTTAAAAATTCTACCAGCTCTTTTTAGTTAATTTGAACCGGCTGTTGGCGACAATGAAGGAGCGCAAGATGAGCTATCTGGGACATGTCACGAGAGGCGGCGGGAGGTACGGATTACTAAAATTAGTCCTCGAGGGAAAAATTTGTGAAAAGCGGTCTCCAGGTAGGTGACCGAACTCGTGGATGGGAAATCTGCGTCGTTGGCTGTAACGTCGCTCTGAGGAGATTTTCAGGGTAGCGGTGTCTAAATCGTACATCATGTGGATCTCCAATTTTCGTTCGGAGACGGCGTAAGAACAAGAAGAATCGCGGTAGTGCTAAGGTATCATTATATCCAACTACGTCCTTTCTATGCTATACGCTCTCGGCTGTGTATGCCTTCGATATCTCATGTACTATTTGGATTTTACTCTGTATCGCTTTACACCAGCAAAGAGGTACGTGAATCAGCAATAATCGACATTAATACAGTTTAGTAGGTCTGTGTTTCTCTAGAGAATGATAAGATTTTACGGAGTCTTTTAATTAATAAAAAACCTTTAACCAGCATCACATTAAAAAAGACGTATTGCGAATATAAAAGAAATAATTAATTTGTAAAATTAACGCAATAAGTAAAGAAAAAAAAGTTTAGTGGTTACAGTACGTCGAGGTTTTGATTTTTTCAAAGAAAGAATATTATATAAAAAGCCATTGAACGCAAAAGGAGAACACGTTAAAAAACAATAATTAATGTACTTTATGATAAGAATTTTATACATTTAGACCAATAAAAAAGTTTGTTGCTCATAATTTTCCGATTTCATCGCTTTTTGTTGTGAAAAAAAAAATTGTTTCTCAATAAAATGGCGAATAAGTTGCCGCAATTGTTTTAAAGCTGAATAGGAATGTCAAAGCTTCGAAGTAGCAGCGCACCTTTGTAAACGCCGAAGAATAAGAATGAAATACAAGATTAAAAATTCCGATAGCGGAAAAACCTGTGTAATAAATTTTACCAGGATAGCTCCAGTACGCGATATTAAACTAAAACTGAAAGACACATTCATATCTAATAAAATCAAAACGACTTTTTTGGGACTCATATTCGATAACAAATTAAGCTGGAAGCCACACATAGAAGATACGAAACGGAGGTGTACAAAAGCTCTTAATCTGTTAAAAATGCTACAAGGCAAGTCGTGGGGATCGGACAGAAGCTTGCTCTTACGTTTATACGGAACTCATGTCAGATCAATAATGGACTACGGTGCGATAGCATACACCACAGCAGCGGAAAGTACGCTTAAGAAGCTGAATACAGTTCAGAATAACGCACTCAGAATAAGCAGCGGGGCGTTTTACACGAGTCCAATTATTAGTTTGCACATAGAAACAAACATGATGTCACTAAAACACCGTCGAATGTTATTGGCACTGAAATATTATGTGAAAATCAGCGGCAATAGGAGCCATATAAATTACTACAAAACGTTCCATCCGAATCTACTTAAGATCTATCGCGACAGAAACAAACCGTTCGGAGTTAGGTGTACTGACTACCTCAGTTACCTACATATCAATCGACTTACTGCCACTCCATCCGAACCTATAAATCCGCCATGGGATAATACAATACGGTCCGTAACAACACATGAAAAAGACTTACTAAAGGCAAAAAAAAAACAGATAACGGTCGCAATCAAGGATAATGTCCAAAACATATGGGATAGGCAATTGAATAACAAGTTACGGCAAATAAAAGTTGAACTGGAACATAGGGAAACATCACACCGGGCAAACAGGCGAAAAGAGATTGTGTTAAGCAGAATCCGCATCGGCCACACAAAACTAACACACGGATCCTTGCTACAGAATGAACCTCCACCATCATGTGCACTTTGTAACACTCAAAGTCTGTCCATCGAACATGTCATCTCCGTATGTCCAAAACTCCAAAAGGAGCGCGAGGAAGCTTTTTCATCCGCATGTACAAGAAGAATTACTGTCAAAGAGGCGCTTGGAAATGATGAAGCTGCAGTCCAAAGTACTTTTAGATTCCTAAAAGCTGTCAACCTATTTCGGAAGATATGATTTAGTTTACGTATGGCAGAATTATTTGTAATTATTATCTATAAATTGTAATGTACGGTAGACGCAAATGACCTAGAAGTCGAGCGTCTTTAAATAAATATATATACATACATACATACAAAAATTCCGATTGTTTAGTTTAGCGGAAAAAAATTGTTTTTTTTTTTTTTTAATATTAAGTTACAATGCAGTGAAAAATATATTAAACATCTACGGGGCTGGACAATAAGGAAGAAAAAAGCTCATTAACGTGATACGTCCTTTTGGTCTCACCGGTAGATACGAATGACTCTAGGTTATCAAAAGCGAATAATCCGAATTTTAAAAGATATAACGGGAATGCGGTTAAATTTCTAAATTAGTTCGTTCCATTTATTTTTGAACTGTAATCTGATAAACGCAAATGCTCATATTCGACTCGAAGGAAATATTTTTACTTGTTTAAAGTGGTAGTTCCTATGTTTCGACTTCTTTAATCGTATAATGAATCTCATATTCGTGTAATATAGCACGTTTATATTTAATTCACAGCACATCATAGTTCTACTACTATATATTCGATCGGTATTTCCTTTTTATACGCTACCTCCGAGCGTATACATATTTTATTTTAGTTGTTGATCCGCTATTGTCGTAAGTATTCGTACTTGTCGGAAAACTAAATTTAAATACATGTTGATCAATGGGAAAATTCTGGAAAAATATTGTCCAAATGAAAAAGGCGAAATAGAAATCAGAATTAATATGGACATAGTAAATTCGGAGTAAGCACTTTTTTGTTAACCTTGCTAGGAGAAATGAATGAGAAAACATAAATGAAGAACGGCTTTATGTAGGGAGGTAAAAAAAAGTGCACAATTATCAGCTTGGCCAATACATTGCTATTTACAGAAGGCGTTGCAGGGAATTGAATTGCTGGGTAAACAATAATGCCATTGTACCGATAAAAGTTCATTAATTACATTCACTCTTTTATTTAAAGATCAACGGAAAAAGTTTTATTCAAACGAATCAGGAAGCATCTGCGAAAAGAAGAAACTTTTTTATACTCTATCAGTCAATTTAATTATGAAGGGATTGTCTTTTAAATTACTTTTTCTTCTCCTTTTTAAAACTAAAGCAATTTTCGTTAACTTAATTTTGCACTAAGAAAATAGGTTAAATCGATAAAATTCTTTACTGAAACTTTTTATTATATCGCGGAATAGCTGAATTACCGATAACGTTAAGTAGAATGTTTATTTTAAATTCCGCTACGCAGTAATTAACGGAGCGAAGCAATCTCTAGTGACAAATGGAATATAAATCAAATATCCATAGTAGGCAGACTGGATTCATTCTAAAACTCTTCTCCTAGATATGTGCATGCGTTGTTCTTCATAAAAGTCGCTGGACTAATAATTCATTTTCTTTACGACTTAATATTAACTCAATTCTGTCTAAAACAATAGCAACATTCCTTAATATCCCAATGCACGACAGACTGAAAACTTATGTAACAAAATCGAAATTTTTTCAATCCTAAAACATAGTGGAAGTTCAAATGCTGAATTTTGAAATCGTTCAAAATTCTTTTCAAATTGTACAAGGCACATTGGTCATTAACAAAATAAGTTACGAAATGACTTTTTACTAAAACTCATTGAGCCTGAACATAATACTGCTCTTCGCGATATCTTTGGTGCCGCCCACACTGCATTATTACCGTCTAAAAGTCTGTGCTGACTTGCTAGCGTTCTATCATTACGATAAAGAGTATTCCGATATAGTTTCATAGTCTGCCAAAAATCACAATAAATTCTGAATCTCCCTAAGACCCTTCACCAGAAATTAATATAATTTTCTTCCAGTAGAATATAAAACTCAACCCAGCCATAAAGGACATAGCACAGGGTAAGATAGTGAAAAATGCTCCCAAACCAATCGTTATAAAAATGATACCATCGTGTCAGACATCGGAAAATACTATTATTGTGAAAGTTTCAGCCCGCTACCCTTTAAGGGGCGCTCCCTAGGAGCAAAATCTAAAATCGAGTTTTTTTACGATATCTTGAGAACCAGTTGGCCGATATTATTCATGTTGGGCTCAAATTGAAGATATATCAAACCCCTACAATTAAACCATATTTTTAGACTTATTCATCAAAAAAACCTAACCTAAAAATCCATTTGAAAATTACTTCAAACCGCTATAAAAAAAAAATCTAAAACAAAAATTAAATATCATGTATGTACTTTCCAGTATTTTGGACACAAAGAATACGGGAAAAAAAAGTAAATCTTATTTTTCTGCTGGTTTTCAATTTTTGTGACTCACAAAATACTGAATTCATTCATATTCGCTTTGGTTTTCAACTAAAATTACTTCTAAATATCATCCAACATATTGTAGACACAACTGGATATATCTAGATTTTTAAAAGTTGTAAACACCCCTTAAAAATTAAAAAACCCGTTTTTTTGGATTTTTTTGTCGCATTTAGCTTCTACGAGCGGTTGAAAAAAGTTTTGTTTTGGTCTTAAGTTTATACGCATAAAATTTTATAAGTACTTTCCAGTATTCTGGACACAAGGAATAAATTTACGTTTCTACTATGTTTTTTGCCGGATGTTTTATTTTATTATCTTACAAAATACTGATGCGACAAAATAATAAATAAGATCAACAGTTAAATCAAAGAATAAATTATTTCGGATACTTTGTTTACACGTTATCATTTGTTATTTTTTTATTTGCAGCTTAAATGATTTAACAGCTCGTTACAATATTTAAAATAAAAAAGTAATATAAAATGAAATATTTGAAAACTAATTTTCGTCTTGTTTTTGGATCGGTTTATTTTTACAATGATGTAAAAAATAAAGTAAATTAAAAATAAGCAATAGAATTTGTATTGGTTTTTTTATTCGGAAAAACACTGCCATTATTGTCATATATTTTAAACATAATGAATATAAAAATAATTAATATAGCAGCTAATAATCTTAATGTACAGTTTCAACTGATCATCTTCATCGTTGTCTTCTTGTATAACTGGTATATGATGTACAGCATTGAAAAGTTTGGTAAGATGTTCGTTCAGCAGATTTTATTAACTTTGATAGATATCGTGCATATGATAAGTAATATATTATCGCAGCGACATGTGCACAACAGCCAAAATGGTTCGAATACTATTAGCACACTTACAGTAACATGGGACCACTACTATGTTCAGTACTATATTCCGTATATACTGCATGTATCAGTTATACGTCCGACTACTCATGTGGCGAGATCGTACTTGAATTTTGATAATTTCTGATGACTCCTTCCGGTACTGAAGATTGATTTCTTCGGAATCATCGTTCATCATTTCAGCTAAATATGAAATTTCTAACTATAATTAATAAGTGCCAGTAAAAAATAATTCCAAATCTTTTTCTGTCTACTCAGGAAAATCCATGACGTCCGCAGATGTCAATTTTTGAAAGAGAATTTTTCGGCTATTCCACTTCCCTATCACCACCTTTAAATATAGAGCATTTTCTGTATTATCGTGATTCATTAGTTGAGAGATAAAACTTCATTGGTGCCTACAGGGGAAATAAATCGTGAACCAAATTCATTGTGCAAGAAACAAATGATTTTACATTCCAACATCTTCAAGCAACTTATTATTATTAAACTGGTTGTGAAGCAATTTCTATTTTTGGCCTACTGCACCGTGAATGGCTTCAATAATCCAACGGGCCATTGTTAACGGACGAGAGTGGCTTCTGCAGTTGAGAGCCGATGATACTCTTTTCCTTTTAACGAAGGCACAAATACGAATTATTTCAGTATCTTGTGAGACTTAAAACGAAAAAAACAACCAAACAATTAACAGAAAAATGAGATTAATTTTTTTTCCTATATTCTTTGTGTCCGAAATACTGGAAAGTACTTATTATGCTATTCTGTATAAAACTGAGGACAAAAAACTTTTTAGTACCAGCTCATAAGAGCTAAATATGGCCAAAAATGCAAAAAAAAAACGTTTTTTTTTTAGTTTTTAAGGGGCTTTCGCAGTTTTGAAAAAATTCGAATGAATTCAGTTGAGTAGTTTCTCGTAAAATACTTTGTTTTTAATATATTGGAGCGTATTTATAAGTCATTGTAGTTGAAAATTAAGAGGAATATGGATCATTTCAGTGTTTCGTGAGCCATAAAAATGAAAAACCAGCAGAAAAATGAGATTTAAATGTTTCAAAAACAAAAAAAAAAAAAAAAAATGTTCCGTTTAGTACTTAGGTGTATTATGTCATTTTGTATAAATCTGAGGCTAGAAAAAAATTTTTATTAACTCATAGCTGCTAAATTTGACCAAAAATGCAAAAAAAAAAAAAAAAACAGTTTTTATCATTTTTAAAGTGCGTCTACTCCTTCAAAAAATCTGAAAAAATTCATGGTGGTAGTTTAGCATAAAATACATGATATTTAATTTTTCCAGCGAGATGTTTGTTTTAGATTTTTTTTTTATAGCGGTTTGAAGTAATTTTCAAATGGATTTTTAGGTTAGGTTTTTTTGATGAATAAGTCTAAAAATATGGTTTAATTGTAGGGGTTTGATATATCTTCAATTTGAGCCCAACATGAATAATATCGGCAAACTGGTTCTCAAGATATCGTCAAAAAACTCGATTTTAGATTTTGCCCCTTGGGAGCGCCCCTTAAAGGGTAGCGGGCTGAAACTTTCACAATGATAGTATTTTCCGATGTCTGACACGATGGTATAATTTTTGTAACGATTGGTTTGGGAGCATTTTTCATTCTGGTGGTTTGAATTACGTGAACGGCTCTGTACATGTGAGAATTAAAAAACAGGAAGCAAATTATCGACACAAACGAGGCGAATAATCGTCCGCGGTAGCTGAACATATGAACACAACACGAAATAAAGTTTCATGGCACGAAAATATTATCGAGGGTCGAAAATAAGCGGTTAATTAGAGAAGCGATTGAAATCGAAAGAGGTAAAAATTTAATAGAAATGGCGGCTTAAAAATCGATTCAAATTGTAAGACGGTGATTGGTCAACTTGAAAAAATTAACCAATCGGATGCACATCTACTAGTGTGTTGAATATTTATTTAAGGAGTGGGTTCTTTGCGATCCAGCTCGTTTTGTTCTGACGATGAATAAAGTACTATTATTCGAAGGGTCAATGGGAAAAAACTGAAAAGTGTTTTTTACCGTTAGGATAATAAACGAATGGTGAATCAAAAATGCCGCGAAAGTTTAAAATCTTTTTTAAAAGATCTAAAAAGTATTTCGCATGCTTTTAGTAGACTATATATGTAAGTGTGATCTTTATAAAAAACTGTAATTTAGGAAATATATTCGAAGATTGCGCACTGCATTTAGTTTTTTAAGAACAATTTTTAACTCCTTCCTACCGTTCAAAATTCAGATTTTCCGAAAGTCTTTCGTATGTGTACATACACATATATCAGCGGCTGATTTAGAGGGGAATAGGGAACATTTCCCCCTTCAAAGAACCAAAGCCTCTATGAAAAAAAATTGTTATAACAGAGAAACTTAATTTATGCTGTAAAAGATTTGTATAAATGTTACAACATACGGATTTTAATATTGAGACGGATTCGGCAGTTGTAGTGGTTTAATTACGTTTTATACGATTTCTGATAATGCTGTCCGAGGTAGAAATTATTATTTCGATTTGAATTCATTTTATATTTCGGGTTTTTCTCGGGCAGCAGAGATGACGGTGAATTGCGATCGGAGAAGATATTTCGACCGGGAAGCCTGGTTATCCCGAACGCAGCCGTTCTGTCGGCTGTGTTGCGGGGGTGAACTGGTTGCGCGGGGGAAATCGCGGTCGCGTTTACCGTCGAAACGTATAAGTACGGAGCGTGTAGCTACGAGAGTCGCGAGAGAGTTGGTAAAATCCCGAAAAGACAGGGTAGCAGCCGATTTAAAATACATAATAATTATAAGAATGTTCTAGAAAAATCGGCGTGCGTGTTAATTGATAAGGTACGGGGTAATTTTCAGCGATTCGACTATATCGTTTGGAATAGCCCATCGTGTACCGAAAAATCTTCGTTCGTGCTAGAGAAACGGTAAATCGATAATCGGTTTTAATTCTGTTGTTAACGAGAGTCAGTTTGAATTCTGCCGTTAACACGAGTCGATCAGTGAAGTTTACGGTGGAGCGGAAGAAGAAGACGTCGATTGAACCGCGTTTCGTTGTTGTGAAACTTGCCACGCAGTGCGAGTAATCTTGATCTAGTCGATGTTCAGACATATTTTGCATATACATATATAGAAATTATTTTGTTTTTTTTGTTTGTGATTTCTCTTAAAAGCCTAAAGCTCTGCTAGGCAGAGCTATTCCGGTAACGGTGAACCGATATTTCACCGTTGGCGCCCGTACATATTTTTTATTTGTTTTCGCGATTTTTTTTTTATATATTTTTTTTTCTCGAAAGATTTTTTTTTCTGATCACTAAGCGAGAAAATAGTGATTCTTTGCAATAATTAATACTGAATACAGCGCTCCCTACGGGAGGTAGGGTGAAATTGGATTCTGAATAATACGGGAGGCGTCTCTCGACTAGTTTTTCTAATGTTTTGCATAATGTTATTATCAAGGATATCAGTCTGTAATCCGTGGTGAAAAAGCATCCCTGTTCGGTTTTAGAATTGAAATAACCATCGCTACTTTCCATCTTTTTCACACGTCACCGGAATCACGACATCCTACCTATAAATGTCTAATATATAGTTGTTGAAATTACAATTATCTGCATCAGGTTTTGTGTTTCCTTAATGTTAATACTTTTAAAATAAACAAACACTTGCGCGCAAATAAATATAATTCAAAAAATTAATTAAATATTGCCAGCTAGTTTCGGATAACAAAGGTAATAAGGATGGATTTGATCCATGCTAGCTGTACCATTCTTTGTGTAAAATTTAAATTGGAATTCGAGTTCGTTATGTATGAAAGGATGATTGAGAGGTTTATTATCTCACCGGTATTAAAGAGCACCGAGTTTTGCCAATATGAGTTTTTAAGCTTTGGAATTCATTGAAATACTTATTCTCTAGCTCGAAGCTGAATATTAATATATTCCATTGCTTTCGATCATCTGCTTTTATTCCTTCTTCGTCGTTACACTTTTCCCACACTATTCACTTACCTATCTGCTTCTTCTTTGGGTTTAAATGTAATTTTTATTTTTATTTCTGGTTTTTTGTGCTTTCTCTTTGCCGAAATATTTATTAAAGTCAACTGAGGATCACTTCTGATGGCGCACTGCTCTTTAATCATCCATTTTTTATTCTCCCCTCATCATTTCATTTTTCTCGTAATATTCACTTATTCCGTAAACTGCTTCTCTACTTACCGGTTCACTTCGTTTTACTTTAGATAAAAATGCTTTTTTGTTTTTTCTTTATTTCTTTATTGATAAATTTATGGAAATGAAAAGTTAAATATTCACTTGCAGCTGCTTCGAATATTATAAATGAAAAGTCGCTTATATGTCTTTATTTTTCTTATACAACTACTAACTTTATTAATTATTAAATATTTATTACAAACAAAAACTTGATTCGACTTTTTTTTTCTTCTAAAAATACATTTTCACTACATAACATAGTAATCACTAAAACAATACTGTTCATCTCCTTTTCACATAACGCGATAAATCGTGGAAATATCATTAATTAATTGCGAAAATTGTGTTGAAATTCATCCGGGAGTTTTCAGAAAGTTAATTTGGACAGACGGCAGTCAGTCAGACATAGCATTTTTCAACTTCCGGTTTTATTTATATGTATATTATACAGGTAGAGAATGAGAGAGAGGGATTATTTATTATTTTTCTATATCTACTATTATTATACGAGTCATGTAAATGAAAACATGATTTTCACCCAGAACGGAATCAAAATCCGTCAGGTCAGAACTGATATTTTTATGCAAGATAAATTGGCGAACGTAGAAGGTCGTATGCGGCAACTTGTTAAGGAGGTAGTGCTGCGTTTCGATACCTTGAATTCTTTAGCGGTATTATTTCGATAATTTCTTTGCTTTTTGTTGTTCCTCTATAGCGGTGAAGGCACCTGGTTACCAAACCAGAGGTCACGGGTTCGAGACTTGTCTAGTCGCTGTCTGGTTTACCTAGTCCGAAATAATTGGGCGGGACCAGAGAAATCTATAAAAGTAAAGACGGATCATCCCGAGTAGAAAGGAATTGGCCCCAGTATTCTTTTTAGATCGATTAGGTTTAGTACTATTGTGAAAAACTTAACTTCACAATATCCGTATACTTTATCAAAGGGATATCCATGGAATTTACTTTACTTCATAGAGCAGCAGAAGGTATATCTGTTTTTACGTGGGTGCATCGATTTCCCAAGATTGTTTTACTTTTTCATTCATGCGTTTTGGAAATTTGGTTGCTCACTATAATTTCAGTTCGTTTGCATAGGCGCACGAGTCAACGGCGGGTTTTTCCAAACGGTCGTTAGTCTTCCCATTTGCCAGATGTATTACGACTAAAATTGTAATTTTCGATTAACTCGGACTATTTAGTCGATCATTCAGAATACCGTAATTAACGAAAAGCGCTAGACATTACAACTGTAACGCGACAACACCTGCTTCCATTTAAATATACAGACTTGATTTGTTCTGATGATCCAAATCAGCTTTCCAATATATGGAGATAAGCAATCCACCATAGTGCTGTAGACGACATCGTTACTTCCCATGATTACCACCGTATCTTCTCAGTTCGAATGTAATTTTTCTGGCAATCCTTGCCCCGTTTTATAGGGCTATTTAGCCATCGTTAAATCTCCGCTGCAGAAGCATTCGCGTGTTTTTCGTATCTAGTCTTCATTCGATTACTCGCAATTTCCAGTCTATTTCTTCTTTGTTATTTATGTGTGGGGACAGTTTTTCTTTTAATTTTCAAATGTAACTTGTGCAAACCCGTGAGTTTGTTTACCCTGTTTTTTGCACAAAGAGCATCTATCACACATTTCTCGAACAAAAACTGCAGTTTTTGATATTTCCATTATACTTTCGTGTATGTCTGATCGGTATGCCGTATGGAACGACGAAATTATTTCATTCCACTAGCTAAGCCAAATGTTTGAACAGAGTTTTATTGAAGAATTCCACCGCTGAAGACGAGCTGGTACAATATAAATTTTATTTATTTTCCCACTATTTACTCCGATTCTTTCTCTATTCTTTATGAATACCATTGTTCAGTTGTAATAGATACCTTAATTATCGTAATTCGTTAAAGAAAAAGGAAAAAAAAATTAATTGGCGTTGCAAGTAGATTTCTGAAGAAAATATACTTGGAATTTTTCCGCACCTGACTTTAAAATAATAGAATAATTTTTTCTTCTTGGAATATTTAAATTTGCTATGATTTCTTTCGTATTATAACAACCATACAAGTGTACAATGGATAACGATTCAATTATATAAATTTGCACTGATACCATTATTGTCAGTATGGCCGAATTCTACTGTTATGATATGTGACAGTTGAATCCCATCGGGAACTCTATACTGTTAACGAGTTTCTGATATGCGGTTTAGGTTTTGTTATCTGTCTAATTACCTTATTCTTGCGCACGTAATACATCCAACGTGAATATGTTTGAATCGAGCGTCTACCGACAAAGTTTAAAATTTTATCGAAGTAAGAGAAACTAGCTTGTTTTTAACCTATCACGCCGAACTTAACTAATTAAACATTCGGTATCGGACAGGTTTCGTGGTTTCCGATTTATTTCCATGAAACATGTTTTAACAAAAAAAAAAAAAAAAAAAAAATAAATACTGGCTACAGTTTCGGTTAAGGTTTTACTTTTCAATCATTATCGTAAATCACTAATTACTACTGGTTAGCAGAGTGATATAGCGGTGTGCTAGATCCTACTATTACTGATAGTTACTACATGACTAATAGTCTGTGTTGAGCTTATTCACGTGGATAAAATCTTACACCATCAATTAGTGATAGTGTAAATCCGCCAAGTGTAAAAACGGTAAAAAAGGAACAAAAGTTGAATATTAACATGAAATTGTTGCACTCGTTAATCATGATGGAATGAAGGTATTTATTTATTTATTTATTTATTTATTTATTTTTTTTGGTAAGATAAATTTACTGCGGTGCCCGTTTTGTTTTTGCCGCGGAAGTAAATAAGCAGTCTAATACATAGGGTACACTAAAAAACTGTCTTTGAAGGAATTTATTAAATTTTGATTTCGAATGTCCGACGAAAACTAGTCATGTAATCTACCGATGGCGATAAAGAGACTTCAGAAACTACGAACGAATTTTTTTTTTTTTTACTTCTGGATGGTGAAATGGTGAACTTTTTGTCCTTTTTTTTACTGCATTAAATCGGTGGAGAAGAAAACCAACGGTGAAGAACTTCGGCGGACTGGGCTCTGAGAAAAAACTAAGTTCTTTTTATAAAACAAAATGGAACATGACGGCCTGTTTCAAAACTGTTGAGCAAGGATGAGTAGTTGGAAAGGCTCCAATAGGGAGGGCGGCGTAGACTGACGATGATGAACATTTAATTATTTAGTGTTAATTTGATTTAAAGTAATCAAAATAACTATAACGATGTAATAGCGTCTTGTCAACGTCGGCTTGTAACAAAAGCCAATTAACTGAACACGGAATATTTAAAGTGTACTTGTATACAAATGTGGAATTGCGGAGTCGGACAATTCTGTTAGGCGCAATTTTCAGGATAGCGTGTATCATATTTTACAAGGCTGCAATAACGGTAACACAGATTTCGAAGGTAATACGGGACAACTGGTAACAAGTAAATTCAACGGCTTTAATCAATTTACAATGCAACAGATTAGTATGCAGCAAAATTAAATGTAAAGGGGGATTTATTGATTGACCCTTACCAGTCACAGTATGCGTTGCCAGCTAGTTTCTTTTTGCAATTTAATATTTAATTCATTCAAGTAATGCACGACATCGATGGAAAATGTTTGTTTTTTTTCCCGTTTGATCACGCATAACATCTTGCTTCCTGGCTTTGGTGGAACAATGATTGTTCGGAGGCCATTAGCGACAGTACCTCCTGCTTTAGGCTCTTCCAGGTGTGTTCCCTTATAAGAAGGCTACAGACTTATTCTTAAAAAGGCCAAAAAGAATTCATGGAAAAACTTTTGCTCCTCATTTTCTAGATTCAAGCTCCTCATTTCGAACGCCCTTCATAATATAACTTTCCTTCGGGAAAGCTTACTTCTTTTATATTGCTCCCGCTTATGTTCCTTTTCTCGAAGAAAAAAACACTTACTCCTACATACGTCCGTACACCTCCTACGCGTATTCTTTCTTCTGACTTCACTTCAGCACCGAAGAACTCTGTGTCTCTTTTTGGCTAATTCCTCCAATTCTAGTCCCGGATTAGATGGCATTTCATACCTTGCTCTTAGAAATCTTTCAAACACTGCACTTGATAACTCTTCTGTTAATCTATAATCGTATCCTACATACTGGTTCAACTTCGCTTCTCTGGAATTCCTTTATGGTTATTCCGATTCCGAAGAAAAATCCTAATTCCTTCCAGCCAATATCCTTGGCTTCTTGCTTAAGGCAACTTTTCGACTACAATGTCTCGTTTGGTGATTAGAACATCATAATATACTCCCGGACAATATGTTTGGTTTCTGTCCGGTCTTGGGCTCTATGGACTGTTTATGTTCTTTTCTGATATTTATAAATTATCCTCAAAAATTCACTGCTGCTACGTTTATTGATGACCACCTCTGCCTTTGATAATGCCCATTTTTACCTTCCTTGCATAACAAAATGCTCTCCATTAATATTCCTCTTCACTTCACCTTCCTAGTTATTAATCTTTTCTGTAACAGGATAATTCACTTTTCTACTTCCTTTTTCGATGATTCTTGGGTGGTTCAACGAGGCCTCCCGCAGGGATCATGTCCTAGACTTACTCTTTTCAATACATATTTTCACAGCCTCGTTATTCTTTGCTGATGATATTATTATCTACTTCTCGTCGGATAATATTTCATCGGTGAAGCGGAGCTTAATCATTTTTTTGTCATTTTTGAAGATACTTTATCCTCTCTTCATATATCAGAAAAATCTGCTTCTATGGTTTTTACATTCCGTCCTTATAACCGTTCTTTAGTTAATCTTTCCTTGCGCCACCTTCCCATTCCTTTAGTCAATTCCTTTTCTTATCTCGGCATCATACTTAATAGCACCTTATCTTTTCGGGAGCATATCAATTATCTGTGTATGTCCGCTCCTAAAAGGCTCAATTTACTAAAAGCTCTTTCGCCCCGTAAATGTGGCGGGGATCCTTATATTTTACTTATGTTATATAGAGTGATAATCGTTTCCAAATTTGACTACGGCGTATTCCTGTACGCAAGTGCTTCTAAACAATTTCTTCCTAAACTTAATCGCGTTCGAAACTCATGTCTTCGTCTCCGTATCGGAGCACTTAATTCTTCTCCAATTCCAGCCATTTTGGTAGAGACTGGATTCCTTCCTCTTTCATTCGAAGATTCTTATTAGTTTCTGATTAAACGCCTCGCTCAAAGTCTTCATTCAGAATTTACCTTTCAATACCCCGTTTTATCCTCTCTATTTTGTAGCGGTCCTAGCTACATTCTGTTTAATTGTTGAGCTCTTTTAGATGGGGTTGGTTTCACGGTACCCTGTTTCAGCTATGTTCTTCTTCCTTTTGCTTTTTTCTCAGTTTTACAATCAGATTTCTTCGATGCACTGCGGTATACGATAATTTATCTTTTAAAAACGAGATCTATTGTGAAAGTTTAAACAATTTTTTGTGTTCGGTCACAACTTTCAGTTAAGTCCATAAAACAAAAAAAAACAAACTGTAATTAGAGAAACGATTAAAATTGAAAAATCTAATAATTTTGATAGAAAAGACCATTGTTAAGCCGATATTCACAACCGGGCGAGTAAAAATGAAAGATAGTTTGAATAACCAGGATTAGAAGCTCCGAAACAATGATTTATTAAGTGATTCGGCAGTGAAGAAAAACATATTTGTTGCTTGGATTTTTCCGTTTAATATTAGGTTGGTTTCAAATCTCAATTAGTTAAGTCAAATCAGACCGATTAGATTAAAATTACATTACGACACCTGTATTTTTTAACCACATATCGACTTGAATAATTTAGCGTGAAACGAAATTAAGTTTATGTACTTATACGCATTTTAATCGCTTTAATCGAATTAGTCAGACTCGTCTTATTTTGACTAAACCGGTGTGAAATGGATCTTTGTGCATTTTTTTTTACTCTGATGATATAATACTATTCGAAACAATAGCTGTAGTCAATTGTGACGCAGTTTTTACCAACAAATGGATAAAAAAAAAAGGATTATTCAAAACAGAACGGAATATCTGTTTCTTGTTGTCATTTCCTGATCGCTGACTACATGTTAACAGACTAGATTTACTCGTAAATCATCAAAATTTTTAATTATTATAAATGGAAAATTATTATTATTTGATAAAATTTATGATTTTCGGTTTTATGAGGTAAGTTGTTAGTAGCTGTTGAGGATATTATTGAAAGTAAATTAATAAGCAAACGATAGTGGAAGACCAATGAAAGTTTTTCAAAATTTATGGGTGTCTAGTTTCCGGAAAGGTGCAATCTTTGAATCGGTGTATTTTTTCCATTAGTGAAGTTCAACTGAAAATAATTACATTAGATTGAGTGTATTGTCCTTCAAGAGTTCTGTCTTATTCAATTTTTTTATATAGCCGATAAAAAAAAACGCGCCATATTCGCGAATATAAAGCTCTCCCGAGACAATAGTTTACCAATGACGTTTCAATAAATAGTATCAAGCGCTCTTTGATTCGACCGGAGTTTCCAAACGTTTTTTATATTTCTAAAAAAAAAAATATATATGTTTCTGAGATACAATTTGTCAGTCTTTTAGAAGTTATAAATCAAAAAAAAATTAAATTCTTACTAAACCATAAAATTTTTTTTTTTTTTTATGTTAATAACTTTTTAGACCATATTATCGAGTTTAATTTCAACAAAACCAACTTATTTTCTGATTAATTCCATTTTATCTTTCACAAATTTTTAATAAGTTAACGAAAGTGATGCGATACCTTAGAAACTGTATCTAGTTAAAATAATTTTCTTCGCATCTTCATGAGCACCCCCCCCCCACCCCGGTCGGAAGTATAGACGGGAAATTTTAAGATCGACATTAAAACAACAAAGAATGTAGTTCACAAACTTTCAACTTGGTACTTGGACAGAATTAATGTTCTTCTCTTTGTCTTCATTCTTGTTCTCTCCTTTCCTTGTTCGTTCTTTCTTAGGATACGAGTCTATTTTCGAGTCAGATACTATCATCATATGTGATATTGACGTATGAAACAAGAAACTGTTGCTTGTGAGGAACATGAATCATTCTGGCGTACAACGCGTAAAAACTTCCCGCACTGTCGAAGAATATCTCGTTTGTATTTAAATTAATGGTCCTCTCGATGTAAGGAGAAAATTATATACTGATGACTGTTTTTCAGTGCTTTAACTTGTGCACTTTCAACTTTGAACACCACGTCTGTTCGAAGCGAAGTTTCCAGAGAATTAATGGATTTTCGAAAATTAGCGAACTGATATTTAAATGAAACTTTCCCTTAATTACATCCCGGTGTCATAGTCTAGTATTAAATTCAAGATTTTCTTTTATAAACTGGGTAATTTCGTTTTTGCTCTTTTTTTACTCCCGGAAAAGAAATTTCCCAAAAAAATACAATTCTAATTCTTCATGAAAATTCAAAAGCACTTTAAAGTCCGTGAATTTCAAACGGAGTTATTTTGTAAATTTTAACGTTAAACAATGTGTTAAAGTGTTGGATATTTGTATATTTATTTTCTGTATGACTTAAAAAAATTACAACATTATCAGAAATTTATGCTGCTAAATTTTTTATAAAAACACCGACATGTTTAGCTATCACAACCTCATAATTATTACACTGAAAGCCACAATGCAACATATAGTACATAATAAACACAAAACTAAAGTCAATATGTAAAGAGCCACCTACAATTACCGTGTATGGCGTGGCTAACTACCCTCAAATGTTAACCGATATAAACAATATTGTGCCTCCTAACTCTTACACCTGTAAGACACTCGCAGATAATCGAGTGCAAATTAAAACAAACAATTCCGACAATTACCGTTTACTAGTTAGATACTTCCGAGAAGAAGGAATAGAACATCACACTTATCAGATGAAATCTGAAAGAAGCTTTCGTGTAGTAATTCGTCACCTACACCATTCCATCGATACCGACGATATTAAAATGGCTATTGAAGAACTAGGCCATAAAGTGCGACATATAAGTAATGTTAGACATAGAGCGAGTAAATTACCCCTTTCTTTATTTTTTGTGGACCTAGAACCGCAGGATAATAATAGTGATATATATAAATTACAAACATTACTCCAAATGAAAATTAAAGTGGAAGCGCCAAGAAAGAAAAATATAATTCCGCAGTGTTTTCGTTGTCAGCAATACGGTCACACCAAGACTTATTGTGGAAGAGCACATGTATGTGTTAAATGCGGTGGATGTCATGATACTGTTCACTGTAAAAAGAAACGCGATGAACCACCAGTATGCGCCAACTGCCAAGGAAACCACCCCTCCAATTATAAAGGGTGCCTAATCTACAGGAAACTTCAGCAAGTACGATTTAAGAAGTCAGCAAAAACAGTCAATAATATTTCAAATCCAAATCATCAAATATTCCCTGGATATTGGCCTAATTTAAGCAATCAGAATCAAAGGATGCACACAGACCAAGCACCGCAAAAACCAACATATTCACAAATAACAAGACAGCAGAACACTCAAAACTCATCTGATTTTGATACTAATTTACAAATTACAAATATGTTGCAAACATTCATGACAGAAATAAAAGATCTACTTAAAGACATAATGCATCAGCAATCTCAGTTACTGAATGGTGTAATCCAAACCATCATGACAATAGCAACTAATCAGAAATGAAAAATTTAAAAATTGTTACATGGAATGCCAATGGTATTCTAAACCATACAAATGAAATTCAAATGTATATTACGCAATCCAATGTAGATATATTATTAATTTCAGAAACACACTTAATAAGCTCTAGATTTGCTAATTTCTTGGGATATGACTCATATTTCACTAACCACCCTGATGGCACTGCACACGGTGGCACAGGAGTTATAATAAAAAAAAGTATCAAACATCATGTACTAAGGAAATATGAGCATAATTACCTACAAGCCACAACTGTAGTCATAGACAGAAAGGAAAAAAGTAATATTACCATCTCAGCGATTTATTGCCCTCCAAGACACATTATCATTAAAGCGCAGTTTAATGAATTCTTAAAGACGCTAGGTGACGCATATATAATTGGAGGAGACTTTAATGCAAAAAACATTTATTTTGGATCAAGATTAACTGTCCCCCGAGGTAAACAGTTAAAACTGGCCTTTGATGAAAACAGGTGCACGGTATACTCCACGGGGTCTCCAACATACTGGCCTACTGATCCGTGTAAGGTTCCGGACTTACTAGATTTTTTTGTGGTTAAAGGACTGCCAACAAACTACATTGATACGTGTAATGATAGTAGCCTATCATCCGACCACACACCAGTGGTACTCACCATAAGCGAAAAAATTATAAGGAAAACATGCAGACCGAAATTATACAATAAACAAACAGATTGGGATCAATTTCGTGAAATATTAGAAAATAGGATAAATTTAAAAATCCCTCTCAAGACCACGGATCATATAGAACTAGCAGTGGAATACTTCACAAAAATAGTACAAGAAGCAGCTTGGACAGCCACGCCAAATAATAGTATACATCAACCAGTTATATTCTATCCTGCAGAAATTAAGAACGAAGTAGCTTTAAAACGAAAACTAAGGAAAATATGGCAAACACATCGCAACCCAATACACAAAACCAGGCTAAATAATCAAACAAAACGTGTTAAGCATTTATTACAGAACTTAAAAAATAAATCATTTAAAGATTATTTGATAAATTTGTCACCTCTTCAACAAAATAATTACTCTCTCTGGAAAGCAGCAAAAAGATTAAAAAGACCAACAGAAATATCACATCCGATAAGAAACTCAAATGGAAAATGGGCTCGATGTGATCAAGAAAAGGCAGAAGAATTTGGTGACTACTTAGCTAATGTATTTCAACCTCACTCTGGAACAGATTGTTTACCGTCACTCCTGTGTAACATAAATCAAAGCAACAATATTAAAATTACATCTCCTGGCGAAATCAAATCAATAATCAAAACTATGAACCCAAATAAGGCTCCTGGGTATGACTTAATAACTTCAAAAATACTAAAAGAGTTACCACGGAAAGGATTAATTCTGTTGACCTACATTTTTAATGCTATAATTCGTATAAGATATTTTCCTCTTCAGCTTAAATTTTCACAAGTTGTTATGATCAAAAAACCCCAAAAACCTGCTGAAGAACTTGCATCGTATCGTCCAATAGCACTACTTCCTGTTCTCTCAAAATTATATGAAAAACTATTACTAAAAAGAATGAAGCCATTCTTAAACGACAGAAATTTGATACCCGAGCACCAGTTTGGATTTCGAACGGGACATGGTACTATAGAGCAAGTACATCGCATAGTCAACATAATAGAAGAATCCTTAGAAACCAAAAAAGTATGTGATGCTGTATTCCTTGATATTAAACAAGCGTTCGACAAAGTATGGCATGAGGGATTACTGCATAAAATTCACTGCAACCTCCCATACCAATTCTTTGAATTATTAAAATCCTACTTAAGTGAAAGGTATTTTTCTGTTAAATACGGGGAAGCAGAATCGGAGCTCCACCAGATCCAAGCAGGTGTGCCGCAGGGCAGTATACTGGGACCAGTACTATACTTAATATACACTTCCGATATTCCTGTTCCAGCTGAAACAGAAATGGCCACTTTTGCAGATGACACTGCAATTTTATGTACAGGCACCTCAGTAGAAACTATCAATAATAATCTGCAATCAGCTGTCAATAGTTTGTCAACATGGTTCAAACGATGGCGTATAGTGATCAATGAGGATAAATCTGCGCATATAACGTTTACAAATAAGAAGAACTGTAATATATCGGATATTTATATTAACAGTAAGGTTATACCTATTAAAGAAACAGTAAAATACCTCGGAATTCACTTAGATAAAAAATTAACTTGGAAGACACACATAGAAAAGAAAAGGAATGAAATGAACTTGAAATATAGAAACCTACTGTGGCTTTTGCGAAGGAAATCAGAACTGTCCCTGGAAAACAAAGTACTACTATATAAAAAAATATTGAAACCAATCTGGACATACGGATGTCAACTCTGGGGATGTGCTAAGCTGAGTAACATTGCGCAGATACAACGTTTCCAAAATAAAATCCTGAGAGAAATTACAGATGCCCCGTGGTACATTACCAATCATACATTACATACAGATCTGCATATAAGTACAATCAGTGAAGAAATCAAAAAAGCTGCAAAACTGTACGGTCGAAAATTAGGACGCCACACAAATAGTCTGGCCGTTGCATTACTAGATAATTCCAATGAAATCAGACGTTTGAAGCGGATGAAGCCAACGGACTTACTATAGGATTCAAATATATTAAGCCGGATACCAGATGAAACTCATATCGCTGGATAGGAGTTTCCATAAATTATCACCACTTACACGCCAAGTGCTAGATAGCCCACAAGGCTAGTCGCACACTCGCGGAAGAAAAACAAAAAAAAAACAAAAAAAAAAAATATGTAAAGGTTCAGAATAAAAAATTTCTTGATATTAATGTAAAAAACTAAAAATTTATGGTTACAAAAAATCGCGAAATAATAAAATTATATATATACGAGTATATATATATATATATAGCAATCAGCAGTATTAATAAGCAATTAGAAAATTTAGAAAATTTAGAGCGATATAAATTTTTTACGTTTATATTTAATAACGGATTGATACATTCGATATTACTATTAATAATATTATTTTTAAATTTATTTATATAATATGCTTCAGTGAAATTTAAAGTCTTACGATCGGAGATTATTTTTAAGATTTTCAACCGCTCAATACTTTTAATAATTTTATGGGGTTATATGTACTGATAAGGACGATTAATCAGTTATTGTTAATGGCATAAATATCTTCGAAATTAGGGATAGGTGAAGTTACAAATATTTCGGAACGTCACGTTACATGTTCCTGATCAGGAACGTACAGGAACTTAGTTTTCAAGTTACAAACTGTTGAAGAAAAGATTAGTTTATATACTTATGTAAATAAAATGAAAATAAATTTAAATATATTATAAATCATAATTACAAAAAAAAAAAAAAAACAAAACAAAACAAAACAGAGAGCAATGAAGTAATAGTATTTAAAAGATAATACAAAAGTGTAACAAACGATTTAAAATTTAAAAAACAGCAGGCTAGAGTAAAAATGATCATTAAAGAAAAAAAGAAATTAGCCTGGAAAGACGATTACAAAAAGATAAACACCAAACTATGCACAAAAGATTTGTGCCATAAAATAAGGTTTTTCAACTGTCCTTGGCTAGTATATAATTACCAAACTAACTTATTAGATTGGATTTCAAAATTTAACAGTAAGCTTGAAACTCCCACCGAATCTCTAGATCAAAGATCTCTGTTGCAGGTGTCGGATAAATTTGTAGACTGGCTAGATAGAGAAATTACACGGTCGGAATTTATCAAAAGTCTAGATCATCGAAAGAATCCCCCTGCTGGGGTATTTTTTTTTTCGTTATTTTACATATTTTCTTTTCGACGCGCCAACGGCTTTGACCCAACAACTACCGAAATTATAGAACGGGTTAAATAGAGAGACGATTAGAAATAGAGCTTAGGAAAGATTGAAGTACAGGAATTATGGCTGGGAATGGGGAAGAAAGGACAAAGGAAGAATTATAAGGAGCAGGACGTCTAGTGTTTTAACTCTGGAGAGTGCAACGTAAACCAGCCCTCTGCAAAATATTGATGTGCCTATGTCGAGAAGAGCGCTGTCAAGACTAAGGCTTTGTGATTTGTGAATAGTAATAGCACACGTTAAGCAAATAGGGAATTATTGTTCTCGGTGAATATATGTATTATTTAGTATCTGAAACTTAGTCTTGACACGTTCTAGCTCGAAAGTTAAATTATAATTAAATTTGATGGTAATTTTACGTACATTATTGTTGCTATCGACGTCTCGATTTATTTTTCCTCTTATTCCTATGGAGCCGTTTACCAGCTCCTTACTTACATCGATGTTTCTGCGCAACATTATCCGAGCACATATTTTTATCGTAATAAAATTTTCTAAGCCAGCGTGGTAGCTGTAGGAACCTGTGTATTGTTAGACCGTTTACATTAAAAGCGGCAATGCCAGTGGGTGCAGCTACTACAACTAATTTATTCATTCGCTTCGTAACCCAACTTTTAATTGTATTGATTAAATAACTTTTTCCTGTGGCGTCTGTCCCACTAACAAATAGTCTCGAAATTACGGTTTCATTTAATTAAGTCTTACAAATTGTATCGAAAATACGTTTTTGGTCTATATTTAGATCTTTTATCATTTGTTCGAGCTCGTCTTCTGATATCAAATGTTTGGTATTTCTGAAATCTTCCATTGTATTTACAGCTTCAACAGGTAAGAAGACCAACGGGTTCTCTAGACCGTTATCTTCGTGATCATCTTTCTGTCGATTTTTTTCAATTTCTGCTACCTTTTCTTCAATCATTTCGAATGCTCTCTCTATGTTATTTAAGAATTTTGTCTGCATTTCTCCATAATCAAGTCCGTCCTTAATTTGATCTTTTAAAAGGTTGAAGGCTTCAGTGTAAATACTTAGACCAGACTTCAGTACAGTTAAATTTCTCCATGGATACTAACTCACTAGTAGATTTATTTCTTGCATCTGGTCCATTGATTTGTTTGATATAATCCGCGAGCTCCGTCTACCACCATTCAGAGCGACTGATTGTTAGAAACCAAGTGGCCGGTCCGTAATGACGAGTCATACACACGACATCGCTTTTAAGTTTTTTCCAGAATTGCTCCGTGTTCCGTAATCGACTGAATATTGCCATCAGATCTCCTTCGAGCTCGCCTTTCTCTATCATCTCTAAATATTGCTGAGCTGTCAATTTTTGGTTTGGATTGGCTGCGTTTAATTTATAAAATATGCCTGCATTCGACTGTCTTAAATTTGCATCATTTAACAAAATAACTATTGCTGGTTAAGTCTGAGTCGTGAATTTTTTGAAGTTAAGCGAGATTTTATGAATTCTGCACTTATAATCTTTTTTCCACAATCATAAGTATTTAAAAACCTCTACTAAATTTTGTAGAACTGTTTCATCTAATAAACATAGTTTGGAATCACAATATACCAGGATACATTATAAGGTAAATATGTTAGCTTGTCCCTCATCGTTTATTGGTACAATTTCTTCCGAGCTAAATATTTTATACGAACTTTCATAATAGTATGGTTCTTGAGTCCTTACGTGTTTTGTTTTCCCTGCACGAATATGAAATTTATCTAGTATATTTTTGTCAGAAGAAAGACTTTCCATTTTTTTCATACTTTTGTAATTTTACTTTGAACGCGATCTAAAACTTTACAGTAATTATCTAATATATTTTTACTACGCTCAAGAACCCATTTTACAATTTTTTCAGTTGCAACATTTTCTGTTTTCCAATTTTTTCTGTTAATTTATTTATTACGTCATTTGCACCAGTATATGACAATTTTTTCTTTGCATTCGATGTGATGAATGAAAGGAGAAGTCACAAAGGCAAGAACGAAGCTGAGTACCAGCGTCTGAATAAACAAGTCAAGAAGATGATCAAAGAAGCCAAAAACAGATGGATGGAAGAACAGTGTAATGAAATAAAGGTGTTGGCCGAAAAACATGATTTGTTTAAAATGCATAAGCAGATAAAAACAGTTACTGGGAGAGGGCTCAATCGCCCCGTAATGCGGCTGTTAGATGAGCATGGCACCCCTGTTACTGAACAGAATGAAAAGAAAAAAATATGGGAAACATACTTAAAAAAGCTATTTTCTGAACATCGACTCGACAATCCCATAATGCTCTGTAACTCAGAAGAAAGCCCACAAATTTTGGAATCAGAAGTAAGACATGCAATTAACTTAATCCCAAGTAGGAAGGCTACGGGTCCTGATAGGATACCTGGAGATGTGGTTAAACTCCTTGATGAGGAAAATATCAAGAAACTGACCGTGCTATTTAATAAAATTTACATGTCGGGAGAAATTCCAGCCGAGTGGCTGAAGTCGTCGTTTATACTCATACCGAAAAAGCAATATTCTAAGGAGTGTGGCGACTATCGTACAATCAGTATTATGAGTCATCTTCTGAAATTCTTCTTGAGGATTGTTCACCATAGAATCCGAGCTAAATGCGAATACTTTTTAAGTGAAACCCAATTTGGTTTTCGTGCAGGTTTTGGAACAAGAGAAGCCCTGCTGGCAGTTAATGTATTACTCCAAAAGTGTAGGGAAATGAATAGAGACACATTTATTTGCTTTCTTGACTATGAGAAAGCATTTGATAACGTCCAACATCATAAACTAATGGATATTCTTAAAACTACGGGAATTGATGAATACGATCTAAGGATAATCAAGAATCTATATTGGAACCAGACAGTTGAGCTCATTCTAGAGAACGGAGAAAAAATTGACTTTAAAGTCCAACGTGGAGTGCGACAAGGATGTATCCTTTCACCCCTACTGTTCAATTTGTATGCTGAACAGATTTTTAGATTAGCTATCTCGAACCTATCCTTGGGCGTTCGGATTAATGGAAGGATTATTAACAACATTCGCTATGCAGACGATACTGCTATGATTGCAGAGAATGGAAGAGATCTTCAATATCTACTCAATGAACTCAATGCAGTTGGAAAATCATATAATTTGAATATAAACGTGAAGAAAACGAAATGGTTGGTGGTCAGCAAGGAAAACAACTTTAATCAAGTCTCTGTTATGTTAAACAATGAGAAGATTGAACGAGTTGGAAAATTTAAATACTTGGGCTGTTATATTACTGAGAACTTGGACCCAGATACAGAAATAAAAATGAGATGTAGTTATGCTCGGAGTGCCTTCACCAGCATGAGAAATCTGCTTTGTGATAGATGCTTACGTCTAGATATACGGCAAAACATTGTGCATTGTTATATTTATTCTATCTTATTGTATGGAATTGAGGCAACAACACTCAATAAAAGACAGGTAAATCGATTGGAGGCTGTAGAAATGTGGATCCACAGAAGGATGCTGAAAATACCATGGATAAGTAGAACGTCGAATCAAAAGGTTCTAGAGATGGCCAAAACAGAAAGGATATTAATAAAATCTATTATACACAGAAAGATAAAATATTTCGGTCATATTATCAGAGGAGAGAAATATCAACTCCTACAACTAATCCTCCAGGGAAAAATAGACGGAAAGAGAGGCCGAGGAAGACGGAAAACGACTTGGCTAGATAACATCAAGGAATGGACGAGAACTTGGTCGATAGGAAGACTCATGCAAAATGCCAGAAACAGAAGTTTTTGATGCTGACATTTGTGATCGTCAACGCTCTTCGAAGAGTATGACACCAAAAGAAGAAGAAGAATACCTTTTCGAAACTTTTTTATTTATATCTGGATTTTTTTCTGCGTATCGGTTTGAGGTTCTTCGGTGTATACCCGGATTCTTTTCTGTATAAAGTTTTACGGATTTTTAACGAGCTTCAGGGTGCTTGTCCGCATAACGTTTCAGAGCATTTTGAACTATTTCAGGAAGTGCTTTTTTATAACGCTGATTAGCTTCACGGCGTTGATTCTTACGCGACCTGTCTGATGTTTTAGGTCGACCTTGTTTACGCTTTTTGCTTCAAGCACTCATACTGTATATATCAGGAGTATTTGACGCATTTATATTGTCTCACTCCACTGGGACACAAACGTCATAATGGCCTGACGAGAGACTGCCTGAAAAGAGCAAACGCTTTTTGTAGGATGACGTTTTTCGCTGAACAAACTACACAAAACGCCATCCTGATACACTTCGATCTTAATGGGATACAAATCTCCTACCGCCTTTAATTCAGAAACCGCTCCATAAGTTGTCGAATGAAGCATACTTGCACGATACTCTTCTTCCGAGTCATAAGGATCGCTGTTTTGGGCGCACGTGTAGACACTTAAATCTTGCCAGTTACGACATACGTACTCGACTACAGTCTCACGCAAACCTATTGGTTTGTTGTATATCGGTAGAATTAAACAATGAAAATGCAATCGAATGGAATAAGCAACTTCCATCGGGATGCATTGGAATAATCCGATGTAATATGTGTGTCATCCGCCATTAATTCTACTGTACGACTCATTGCGCGGTAGATATTAAAATATTTATTTAACTAAAACAATTACGTAAGAAGTTACCTTTGATCTAAATTTATGAATGTTTATCCACTGTAACGGTACTTGCCGTTGCTAACCTAACAAATTTGTTTTGTCCAAGGATGCCACCGCGGAATTCAAATTTTTATTTATATTTATTATTATTATTTAAATAAATAAGTCGATGAGATTTAATAACTCTATTAATGAAAATTATCTTTCTTTATCGGTCGACCGCTATCAGTGATTAATTATGATATTCATACGTACATACAACAAATAACAACGTTTATAAAAATAAATATGAAATGGTACGTATCACTATTTGTCGGCAGTGACACAGGAACACGGTGATTCCGGGTCCCGGATGAGTAAGTCCCCTAGCGGTGTTACGATGTTAATTCGTTTAATGTTCCGGAGGACCAAAATGTTTTCGAACGCTGTTTAACACAATGTACCAGCGGTCAATTAATAAATTGTTTAGTAGAAAAATAGGATGAAATATTCGATATTGATTAAAAGTCTTAAAAGTCGACTGTTTTCGAAACGATTAAAAGGGGCAAATATAAAATAAACTGCGAAAAAAGGTTGACAAAGATACGAAATGACGAGAAGCAAAACAGCGTTTTTCGAAGCGACATACGAAACGAAGTTAAACAATAACAACATATTGGCGATTAAAAGATCAGCGAGCCGCATTATTTTTCTAACACAGCGGAACTTGTCAATTTCCAGAGTTTCTTAAATTTTATAATTTTACCTCTAGCAATCTAACTGAATAAACCAAATTAAAATAAACGAATGAAATTACGTAAAAAATATGAAAATTTCACTGTTTTCTGAGATTTTTTCCTTTGTATACACACAATTACCTAGCTGGACGCTAAATTTCAACTTTTTAGGTCACCTGGAAGTCGGTTAGGTTTTTGATCTATATGTCAGAGTGATAAAAATGATGATTTTCAGACGTTAATATCTCGATAACCGATTTTGAGTTGTACTTTTGAAATTTACGGGGTTCTAGTTAATCTAAGGGGGGTTTTAATAAATAAACCAAATTTTATGTGTTTATGTTTAATTAAATATTAAGTTATTAAGGGGTTAACATCAAATGGTTCGTCTAAATATACACATGGCTGCTGCGTCGTCGCTAGTTCCTTTTTCTCGGCTTGAACTTGGACATGCTGCCGCGTGTCTAGGTTTTTACACAATTCTAATAAACGCTATTACATCTAACAGGGTTTAACAAAATTTGTTTTATAAAGTTTTTATTAGGTACAGTTGACGAAGAAAATTGTTTTAATCTAAATTTAAGTGTACTAAAAAAATTAAAATAAAACGCTAAATTAATTTCCTTGAAATAAGTCAAAAATAAAATAGTTCAGGGGACAAATTATAAAACAACATAGCGTGACAAACAGATATCCAAATAAAATATGTATTTTTTGGGGTTTATAACTATGTCAAAAGCAGTAAAAAAATCAGTCCCGTTTCGAGAAGCTGCTGTTAAAATTTTTGATGATGGTGTAAAATTCTGAAGTTGTTGTTACAAACGTTGTAACACTACAGCGCCACTCAGCATTACAGTGTAGTACGGTACATAAAGTGTAATATGTTCTGCCTATTTAATATACAGATTTAATTGGAACGTAAATAACCTCGTTACCAGCTAATAGTGACGCGCATATACAACGACAGTTTAGCCGGTGCGGATAGTAATCATATACGTTATTCAGGTATTGTAACTAAATTTATAACCGAATATCTTTGTTCTCAATTAGTCGCAGCAGAATATTGTTGTCGATTTATTCATCGTCTGACTGTACTATGTGCCATGTAATAAGCTAGTGAGTTATGACCGGTAACAAGACAGGTAGTGCAAGTAATGTATACAAACTCTATAAATGATGAAGACAAAAGGTGTCATTTGGACTTCAATTCTCCCTGATCATCATCTGCTAATATTGTGTAGCTAATTGTTTCTTTTTTTGTTTATTTGGTTCAAAATTTAGTTACACAGTTACCGGTAGTTCTTTTAGTTACAATGGTTTCTACTTATCCTGTGGCATAAAAATACCGGGCGTAACGAAGAACGTAAATACGATTAGTTGGAATGGAACGAACGATTACAGAGCTGGAACTCGTTCTTATAGTTACTTCTTTGTTACCTTACACATCAGCCTTTCAAAAAGAAATATGTAAAGTAGAAAGAGATATGAACTAAATTGTAACATAATGAAATCTTAAAATTGATGAAATACAATAGTTAATAATAGATATTTTTTTTGTGGTTATTGTTAATTTTTTCAAACAACAATTTCAGAAGAAAAAACAAAATGTATTCGCCCAAATAAAAAAAAAAAAAGTAAGAAAAATAAAGAGATGATCTATAAAATATGAGTGATTCACTAAATATTATATGTCTTTTGGCATTTAGAACCTAAATTGGAATTAAAATGGTTAGAAATCATAGAAAATGCTGCATACGGAACAAATATCGAAATGATGAAAATATTTTAATTCGTATTGAAGTGCGATGTAAAAGAATGAAACAGAACACTAACGGTGTAATGTAAAACTTTGAATGTGTTTTACAGAAAAAGATATAATACGTATATCAATAAAAACGAATAAAAAATAAATAAATAAAATAAGTAATCGAAAAGATGTGTATGGATCATAATTATCTGCTATTATAAATGTATAAAAGGAGTAAAAGTTTATTCGCTTTAAAGTGGAAACTTAGTACAATGACGTACCCTATGATAACTGAACTGAGTAAAGAATAAATTAATGAACGTACGTATAATTTCCAAGTGTTGGTTCCCATGTGGTCTATTGTGGTTAGGATCCCTGGTTTTTACCCAGGACGCCCGGGTCCGAACCCCGGCATGGAAATCACAATATGTATTGAATGGTCAGATGGTGAAAGCTAGGCATAGAAAAAGGGGAAAATTTTTCCCCCCCCCTAAGTGTAACAAAATAAAACAATGAACACGTTGTTTAAAAAGTATGCAAACATTTAAATCTGCGAGAATTTCTTATAAAGAGTTATTGTATGAAAGAATATATAAAATGATTTTTTACAGAAAATAAATACCGACTTCAAGGTTTATTATAAAAATTTAAAAATGCTCTAAAAAGTAAAAAATAATTACTCCCGATAAAAAATATATATCAGAGTGATATAACACTTAGTGGTGATATCGTAATTCTTATACAACATTAAAACCTTAATTAGAGTTAGCATTAAATTCATGTTACTATATCTAGGAACAATTTAATGGACATTTAATACAGTTTTTAATTATTCTTTTAATATGAATTTGATGCCAACTCCAAAAAATTAATGTTGCATAAGAATTACGATATCACCACTTACTTAAGTGTTATATCACTCTGATATATATTTTTTTTATCGTGAGTAATTATTTTTTACTTTTTAGTGCACTTTTAAATTTTTATAATAAACCTTCAAGTATCGATATTTATTTTTTGTAAAAAAGCATTTTATTTTTTATTTTTTAGTGCACTTTTATTCAATTAAATTAAAAAATTTTAATAAGAACAGATATTTCCACGGTAAAAACATCAAAAGCTATATTTCCATGGTAATTTGGCAAATTTATAGTATTTTAAGTAAATAAATCTAATCCGACGGTGAAAACAATCACGAATGAAAAGCATCCAAAAAGCTTCAATCTCCCGCATTATTAAGGATAACTCAAGAACTATCGGTCAGATCTTGATTAAATTTAAATGGGACCACATGAGAAACACCACCTTTGAAATAAAAGAAGACTCATCAAAATCGGTTCACCTAGAAGAAAGTTCTGTGGTAACACACGTAAAAAAAAAAATAAAAAAAAAAAAAAAAAAAATACAGTCCAATTGAATACCTCCTCCTTTTTTGAAGTCGGTTAAAAATAGCTCATTATGAAAATAATTTAAAGGGAAAGTTGTATTTTGTGCTTTTTATAAGTAAAAGATAATAAAATCATGAACGTAATAATGACGATGAATTCTAAGCTGGATGAATAAATTTTACAGGAGGTCAGTATGAATACAGAATACATTTTCTAATTGAAGCGATATGCAACAAATGAAACATTAAAAGTAGTTTATTATGCGGTAGTAGTGTCGAGGATCAGATATGGAATTTGAGGCATAATGATGAGAAAAGCATACTTGGGGAAAATAAATAAACTGCAAATTAAATGCTTGAAATTAATAGCAAATCCTTAAAGGGAGAAACTGAAAATGAAATAATTAAAAAAGTAGACGTTTTGCCCAATAAGAGGAATGTACTTATTACTGAGGATACGGGAGTAAATATCAGCAGAAAAGAAAATTGAATTGGAGAAAAGAATAAACACCTAGAATACGAGTTGAGGGAAAAGCTTTCATACCAACTGCCGTTAGCAAGATGAAAGATGGGGAAGCAAACGGATAAATATATTAGAACTCAGATGTTGAATAAAATACCTAAAGAAATAATAGAGAAGGAAAAAATAGGGGAAAGAAAAAGGAAAATAAAGGAATGGCTTCAGGAAGAAGAAAATATAAAAAAAATAATAGACATAAAATAAAACGACAAGGCGCAACAAAAAAATTGAAGAAAAATGACATCGAATATAAAAGATAGAAATAGATTATTAAGTATTGATAAGTAAAAAGATAGATTAAGATTAGTAAATATTACACGATTATGTATATGTATAAGTTAATTTAAGATGGCAAAATGTTCAATAGGATAATTCGTTGACAAGCGTTTTAGCTTGACAAAAGTTTTGTATATAAAAAATAATATATACATATTTTTCAAAAAAAAATATATAAAATAAAATTTACTGTTACAGAAAAGTGACAATGTAAGTCCTGCGATTTGCTCTATGGAATGTATTCGAATGATAAGAGCAGTCTCCTCTTTTCATCAGGCAAAAATCCTCCGATCACGAATTCATGTGTACCTCCAGTCTTCTCCGCGCAATCAACGAGCAGCTTGGGACATTTTCCAGTTTTCGGAAGTCAGCTCATCTTTATCTCTTTTTCTTAAGCGTTGTTTCGTTGGACTTTACTTTGCATTTCACTTCACCTTATTCTCCCTACCTAATACTTGCTACATTTATTGGAATGAGATTATCGCCAGAAAAATTCACAGTGGAGGTTTAATCTGTGTAATCATTATTTTCATTTCCTTTGATCGCCTTTTTTTCCAAAAACTTAATTATTCAAATTAAATTAACATTACAAACTGTATAAAAAAATAAAACGCTTTAAGCATTAAACAATGGAAAATTAACAGATACAGAAAATATATGTTTTGCTGGTTTACATCTCTGTTAACATATTAAAGTGAAAATAAGTTTCACCTGAGAAAGATCTTTTCTAATTTTCATCACAAGGAATTTCGGTTTGCTACGAGGCTTGAAATAATTTTAAATTTGCATTAACAAACATTTTGCCATTATATACTCTACCTTTATTTAATTATTTTTGATTTCGCGAGTCGAATTGACTATTCCCTCTTTTTTATACATTAATGCGATTTTATCATTATTTATTTATTAAAATTAAAATCAGAATTTTTGGTAAACACCACGTCAACATTAACACAACTATTTAATGTTTCGAACGCGTTTACACGGTCCATCAGAAACATACGATGAACCACAAAAATGTTATTATTTATTTATGTTCTATTAATATGTTTTTTCAGTCATACAGTTACATCAGGGCTAATGTGGTGGTTTCTTGGCCTGAGTTGATATCTCTTTTTGTTTTTTCCGTAATAGATGTTCATTCTTTAATTTTCACTCCTGCGTAAAAATTCCATTTAAATGTCAGCTAGATGCATGAATTTTCTTTTGCTTATTGCGTCTCTTACATTCGACCTTTCTCTTTTTCTACCGGAATGGCTATTGACTCCTCTATAATATCCGTCCTAATCAAAATTCGACCAATGACTGTTATTTTTTCTCAACTAAGAATGCCAACTAAGGACGATGATACAGAAATTACGGAGTGTTCTAGGTTAAAAAAAGTATTCCATTTCGATATGCATGATAAAGAAATATGTATGTCGAGAACGGAATAGGGCGACCAAACATGGAACATGCGAGTAACTGAACACTCTCGAAAAAAAGGGGAGAAATCGAAAAAAATGTGGTCAGCGTCGTGAATAGAGTTACGATCTGCTGGATATCTAAAGGAAAGGATGGGGAATCGAAAAAAAGAAGAAGGAAGAAAAATGTGACTGAGACAAAGAAAATTAATGATTATTTTTCTTATTTTAGTTCCTGGTTTCAATTCTCTGACGTGCACCTTGAAAAAGTACACACACACACACACACACACACACACACACACATACACGCATATATATATATATATATATATATATATAGAGAGAGAGAGAGAGAGAGAGAGAGAGAGAGAAAGATATTCAGGTTTTAGTGGCCGACTTTTCGATCTGTTTTATGTTTTATTTTTTCGTAGCTAGGAAATCTTGCTGTTCATTCGACAGCTTTGAAAAAAAAATAAATCTATATCATATCGTGTGTTCGTGCGTTTGTGGTGTGTGTGCGAAATACAAAAAATATTTTATACTTTTCTGTTATGGTGGTTCTTCATAAAACTGTTTGTATTCCGATAAGGGAGGAAATTTGTGCATCCAGATTTTATTTTTTAGTCCCGTTTTAGGTAATTTCCGTTTACGCCTCTTCTGTTATATAGCAATCTTTCATATGTATATATATATATACGCATACACACAAACACACACATATATATATATATATATATACACGCATACACACAATCACATATATATATATATATATATATATATATCCAACAAACTCTCTATTACAAGGGAGAATGGGCGGCAGTCGTTTTACTCGTCTTATGGCAAATTTCAGTGAGTGAACTAAGATTTTTTTTTGCGATTTTATTATCACTTTAATGTATGCTTACTCAGGGATATCGTTTTTCCAGCAGAACTTGTTCGGTTATAGGCTTATCGAAAGGGTAACAAAATATCTCTTTGTTGACAGAATGAAAAATTGCAGTAGTTTAGCTGGAAAAATTCAACCCCGTCAGCGGAAAATGTTTAACCAAACTTAGAGAAAATCTGATCTGTATTAACTAGTGCGCTATCTTATGTAAATGAACAATTTCACCAAATTTTTTTAGCAATTTATTACTTAATGAATACTTAAAACATGGGAAACGTTTCGAATTTTAAAATTCATTTTGACACAAGAAAATATGTTACAAAAAAAACAAAACAAAACGGATTTCAAAATTTAATAAAAATGAATTGTTAAGTATTTTTAAGTTCTTAAATTTTAAATCATTTTAAAGGAACCATTTCAGAGTAATGTAATTACTAATATGTCTCAATGATTGCTAAAATCAAAACTGCCCGCCTCCCTTTTTTATTGTAACATGATGAATCATAAACTATTAAAACCTTCCCCAGAAATAACCCCAATTAATTGCTAAAATGGTAGTTTTCGAGATTACCACGGCAAACAGATAGACATAATTTTCGATTTTCATTCATATGAATACTAGCTGTTGCCCAGAGCTTCGTTCGCACATTAATGCCCGCTTAAATAATTCGATTTCTTTTTCTCTTTTTATATAGTGAAGTGTTTTTCGTATAATCAGTTTTCCGATGTCTTTCGATATCTTGGTAACATGGTAATTACAAAAGCAAATAATAAATGGTAATTTAAGATTTGAATGTAAATATTTTCAATAGCAACAACTGAAATTCCTGCTGCAGGATTCTTTAATAACTTTTAAGTAATTTAAATTTCTAGAATATTCTAATGAAACCGATTCATTATTAAACATTAGTAATACAAAACATAGGTACTAAACGGAGTAAAAAAAGTTTGAAACGATTTCTTTATAATCTATCGTTTTTACATAAATTCATATTTTCATAGAGTAAATCAATACCGTATTTACATTATTAAGCTGTTTCCGGCGATTTCAAGTGTAAGTTTTTGTACCTTTTTCTTAAAATATTAGAGTCATAGATGAATATTAATGCTTCATCGCTTTCAATCATCTGCTTTTATTCTTTCTTCGCCATTACATTTTCCCCATCCTATGATTTTAAATGTAAATAATTTATGTTTTTATTTTTTCAATTAACTAATTTATGTAAACAAAAGTTAGTATTAGTGTACAAACAATTCATTTTTATTTATTTTTTAAACATTTTTATTTTCGCAGAGTATTGAACTATCATAGCCCTTGCTTAGAATTGAAAAATTAAATTATGTTTAATATTGGAGCAACATAGTGACTATTCTTATTAAAGCAAAAGGAAAAATATTTTAACGAAATTATATAATTAGTAACAATAGCTGCTGCTCAGTGAAGTGTAGTGCATGATAATTCAAAGTGAAATACACTTGTGGTATAAAAGTAACATGAGTTTTGCCGTACTGTCACAAAGTTTATCCATTTATAATATAATAATTTGTATTAACAGTAGTGGGGGTGATACGGCTACCCACACAAACAAGCAGAACCCACAATGTTACAAAATTAGAATAATACTGTAGTATGACTACCATTGCCTTTAAGCGGAGTTCACAATATCGCAGAAAATTATATGTTAGTAGTGAAATTGGTTATATAACATTCGTAACTATGTTCTTTGAAATAAATTCGACAAGTGAAATGTGTTTCACAGAGGTGCATATGAGATCGATGGCATTACTTTAAATGAACAATTCGAATTCATTTTTTAGCCAGCAAAACTCGTTTGGACATTATTTCTTTTTTTTTATTTTATTTAAAAAAAATTTAAGTGGGATTGTCAGCAAGGACATTAGCCCATTATTTCTTTATGTGCAAATTTTGTTAAAATCATTAGAACCGTTTTCGAGTTCGTGAGACGTATATGTTTGTGCGTTTATGTACATTTTCAAAAAACTGGAGGATTGTATAGTGTGCCGAGAACAGCGCAGCCAGTATTTCATTGCATTGTTCTGATTAAGAGCTACAGAGAGAGAACAAATTGTCGAATGGCTTCCCTTAATGAACAAAAATTTGAAATTTTCCAAATTTTAAAAGTAGACCGTCAACACTTATAATTTTATTATTTATTTAATTATTCAATTATTTAATTAAACAATCACTTACGATTATTTATTTTATTTAAAAGAACTATGAATTATTTTTACTGGCATGGTTGTCATTACATAAAATTGTGACATTTTTTAAATAACAATAACAAAAATCCTATAAAATATAACAAACGTTACATAAAATTGGAACATTTTTTCGAATGGGAGGTAGCCTAAGAATTACGTTGTAATTTATATATATATATATATATATATATATATATATATATATATATATATATAATATATGCATATATATACAATTCCTAGCTCATATAATAACAGTAGATTTACTTATATATTTTTACGTGTCCGCTCATCGCACCGACCGCTGCGGAAACGTTCAGCTGTAGCCGCTAGTTATTTAATTTTTTTAATTATCAATCTTTAATTATTAATACGTTTTTGAATTATTTTTATCAGCATTGTTTTTTCCTGCACAATCAAGTCGTCACTCGCATTATATAATGACGAATAATTTCAACCCTTCAGACGGAGAAACACTCAGCTAGTAAATCTTTTTTTTATTATTCTCGGAATTATTTTTAATATTACCCCCATCCCCGCATATATATTTTTTAAATTAACAAGTCACGCTATAAGGCCGTGCCGCATTGTTGTTGTAAGTGCCAATCTTCTTTTCTTAGGAAAGTCGTAATAACCCGCAAGTGTAATCGCCTTGCAGTAACAACCTTTGTCTGCATGGGTCATGTAACTTCAAGGCAATTTGTGAACTGCCTGCGTGTTATTTACCGTCTCATTCAACGCAAGAATAGTTTTCACGATCATATACATAGCCACGTACGCACCCCCACACGTGGAATAAACATCATCACCATCTTTGCCCACTCTGCATTTCCAAAAAAATGTAGAGGATCTCCGATGAATCTTGAATTTTTGCAAGATAATATACTGAATTATAAACATAGCGGTTGTTATTTAAGATAGCCTTATCAAATTTCCACCATCGGTGTCTACATTGTCGACATATTTTTAGATTATAATCTATAAAAAAACGTAAATATAAACAAATTTTTAACTTCAGAAAAAGTGAGTACAAGTTATAAAGTTCGCGACACAAATAAACAAAGATCAAACGTAATCAGAAGAGAGCAATTTCGAAAGGGAAATTCAGTCGCGTGGCAGGAACCGCAGTAAGTACGGGAGAGGATGAGCACAAATTATAGAATTTGTGACAAAAATATGAGCATTTAGATTGGTTTTTTATTTTTGAACAATATATTTGTTTGTTATTGATCTTTATAAAACCCACGAGCTTACTTTAAAGTTCGAATTTGAAGTGAGCAAACCGTTAGAATTATCTGATTTTCGTTAATAAAGAATTACAGCTATCTTAAAACGGGTGTGAGCGTGAATTTCCGTATTCTGTATCACTCGTTCGATTTAAAGAATTGAAATAACGGACTTGCAATCGACGCATAAACGGATAATAAAATTGCAACAAGTGCATTCTCGTTTTTTGGTTTCTCCGAAACCGTTTTTAGAAATAAATTAACCGTATTTATCTATAAACTGACTTCTAACGTTTGTATAATATCATTTCGCTATTCGGAAAATTATGTTATTGCAAAATTACGTTATTAAAATGGATGTTGTTAGATTCTTTAAAGGAAATTATAAAAATTGGTCAGAAAAAAATGGAAACAATGAAAATAACAAGAGAAATAAAAATTTATCTCGTCGTTTTCGAGTAAAAACTGATTTATAGCAATCTGTCATGTTTTTAATTATTTTTTGTTTACATTTTTCAGCTGGCGCTACTGCGATAGCCGAATTAATATCCCGGATTAACTATCGTAAATTACCCCCCTAATTGAGCGATATCCTAATTAATAAAAATTGGCCCGGCTGACCGAAACAGATATCAGTATAGTGTTTTCAGTCCTATGCTGTCCTTGTCGGAAGTATTAATACGAAATTATTACTGATCGTACGTGTGTGTATACGAGGGTTGCCTTTTATATTTCAGGATTTGGCAACCCTGGTGTTGCAATCTGGCAACTGACAACTCTATCGTAAAGTTCGACGTTTTTTAGGTTATACTTACTCAAAACGTTTTGACATACGAGCGCTATTTGTGTTGTTTACAGGAAGTTAAAAGATTCATCTGCCCCCAAAAATGGAATTAAATCGTGAACATTTTCGTGCGATTATTTTTTATAACTTTCGACGTGGATTAACTCAGCAGCAACAGTGCATGGATGAACTTAATTCAACTTTTGGCAATGAAGCTCCATCAAGGACAACACTGGTTTATCGATGGTATGGCGAATTCAATCGTGGTCGTAGTTCACTCCAAGACGAATTTCGTGAAGGCCGTCCAAAATCAGTTGTTGTTCCGAAAACCATTGATGCTGTGCGCGAACTGATATTGCAAGATCGTCATGTGACCTATCGTGAGATAGAGACAACCTTAGGCATTAGTGGGACCAGCATACACTCAATATTGCATGAACATTTAACTGTCAAAAAAATTTGTTCGCGTTGGATCCCACACAATTTGTCAATCGCTCAAAAAACGGCTCGTGTCGATTGGTCGAAAGAAATGCTCAAAAAATACGATCGCGGTGCTTCAAAACACGTCTATGACATCGTGACAGGTGATGAATCGTGGATTTACGCGTATGAGCCCGAAAGTAAACAGCAGTCGACTGTATGGGTGTTTCAAGATGAGCCAAATCCAACAAAAGTTGTTCGCGCACGAAGCACTTCCAAGCAAATGGTCGCATGTTTTTTCGGAAAAACTGGACATGTCGCAACCGTACCACTAGAACAACGCAGAACATTCAATTCTGAGTGGTACACAACAATTTGTTTGCCAGTTGTCTTCCAAGAAATCAGGAAAACCAACCGCCGAAGACGGATCACTCTTCACCACGACAATGCGAGCTCTCACACATCGGCTCAAACAACTGCATTTTTGAGCACCCAAAACATCGATTTGATGAGTCCTCTGCCGTATAGTCCTGACCTTTCGCCAAATGACTTCTTTTTATTCCCGTACGTAAAAAACAAACTGAGAGGTCAACGTTTTTCGACACCTGAAGAAGCGGTTGCTGCATTCAGAATGCATGTTTTGAAGATACCTCAATCAGAGTGGAAAAAGTGCTTCGGCAATTGGTTCAAACGCATGCAAAAGTGTATATAGATCTTCATGGGGAATATTTTGAAAAACAATAAAGTGATTTTTGATGATTAATATTTGTTTTTGTTCTCTAATCCCGAAATATAAAAGGCAACCCTCGTACGACTTGCATTCACGAAATATACTCTTAAATGAAATATCCGCAGCCATCGCCAGAAGTTTTAAAAAATAATCGCACTGTTTTCAGACAACCGTATACTTGCTCATTCCGGCTCATGTAGACGCGCTAGATGAGTGGGATATCTCAGGCTGACAACAATCTATGCCGACATAGGCGCGTAATAAAAACATTCTTAGTGCGACCCCCATTACTTTTTCTGTCACAAAAATTTGTCCCAAAATGTGACATTAAATAAAGATTTATTTTTTTTGTCGCGCAAATTTTCCTCGTTCTATAAGAAGTATAGAAATGATAGTGGTACAGCGGTGTCCCCAGGCGGGCTCAACAGCCGGAGCCCCTTGCGAGGCATGAAGGACCGAGTATTATATACATATATATATATATATATAAAACTCGGCCATTTTGGCCTCGCAAAGGGCTGTGCCCCTTGACGCCTCTTGCTTTCATTTCTGTCTCTTTCTCTTCTATACTTTGTATAAAATGATCAAAATTTACAACGTAATTCTTACTGGCATCAACACAAAAAAAAAAAAAAAAAAAACATAACCACAAAAGTCCTATTCTAACATTTAACTTTCATTATACAAAATTAAGACATTTTTTCGTTACATTTTTCTTTACATATTTCATTATATAAAATTGTGACATTTTTTAAATAACAATAACAAAAATCCTATAAAATATAACAAACGTTACATAAAATTGGAACATTTTTTTGGGACATTTTGCGTTACATAAAATTGGGACATTTTTTTTTGGGACGTTTTTTCGAATGGGGGGTAGCCTAAGAATTACGTTGTAATTAATATATATATATATATATATATATATATATGTATATGTATGTATATATGTATGTATATAAAGTTAAAGCAAGTCCCTTCCTTTGACTTGGGAGCGACTTGGATTAGGAACGAGACAAGTAACGAAACCGTGATTTCTGATTTGGTAGCCAGGAACCTTAACCACTAGGCTACCGTGCTGCCTTTATATATATATACATATATACATATATATATGTATATTAATACGGATTCAGTATTTTGGCGCTATCTTAGCTAGAAATTATTCTTCAGTTTATTCATTAATTCTTGATTTCTCGAACGTCGATATATTTTACATCGCCGCTTTGTCTTGTGTTAGTTGCTTATATGGCCGATATCAAAATTCCCCGAGATCGGTGGCGTGATCGTCGAGTACACGGCCGTGCTGGGGTAGAGACGTAAACAGTGTCTGAGTGGTAGTGGTCAGCAGCTAAGACAATGATATGCGTGTGCGGCAAGAAGCGCTGAATATGATGTGTCCAGTAACGTTGAGTTGCAGACAGATTGTAAAAATCCCGCCAAAAGTCAGGCAGGGGAGTAGGTGCGGGGATCTACGCAGAAGTTTCTATAAGAACACTTCTGTGTAGCCTTTGGTTACCGCTTAATATCAGTGTTCGAGCGTTCGGTGTTCGTTACATTTCTGGTCGCTGTCGCACCGTGTATCGAAATGAATACGCGCCATGCCGCATAATTTACTGTGTTTTTGTTAAATTTTTTCAGTAAAAAGTTAAATTTTCTGTTATTTTTCCAATCGTAGCCGAGTACATGCACCAGGATCGCCGTTCTGTCAGTTTTTTTTGGTAAATTTTCCGTAAAAATATAAATTTTTTTCTTTGGTAAAAGCTTTAAGTGGTATCGGCTTCGTGATATCTCTGGTGGAGAGACCACGCCGTTTCGGGGCTGGATCGAGATCGAATTGTTGTTTATTTTTTTAATCTTACTTCTATTTTCTTTTTAAATTATTTTCGATAAATTAAAAAATTTGAATAAATCAAAAAAAAAAAAAAAGCCTAATGCTTGTATAAAAAGAAACTATAAAAAACAAACACGATAAATTATTTCACTAACGGGAAAACAACAAAATTATTTCATTAACGAAAATAAGTGAAAACATTTCACTGGCCCCTGGAAACAGACAATCGTCTAAAATGTTCCGTTCGGTGAACCGGATTCTCATCCGGATCTTTGGGTTCTGTGAATTCTCAATTCAGCCAGCATCAAGTTTAGGTTGAAATTTTTATTAAATTGTGAAATATTGTTAAAAATTTTTATAAAAAATCCTTTTTTACATTTATAATACAAAAAGCCAATAATTTAATTATTATTATTAATTTTATTTTTTATTTCTGTAATATTTTTTAAAAGTTATTAGAAGTATGCAAAGTATTATAAATACATGCAGAATTATTTTAAAATTAAAAACAAGTTAATTGATTGTTTTCCATTTAAAAAAAAAACAAATTGTAACAATTTAATAATTTAAAATGAATTTGTGTTCGTTAATTTCTTAAAGATAATTATTTGATAATCATTTCTGTTCCTCTTTTGAATCATTTTCCATCTTTCGTTTTTTGATCGTTTATTTTATGATAAAAATTTAATTTTAAATAAATATGAATTAATAACAGAAAATTAATTTAAAACTTTATGTTTTAAATGCTTTTATCTATGAATATATAAGTTCTAATTTTTAAAAATTATTAATTTCTGATAATGAATGTTTATTCATTATTTGTGTTAAATATGATTATGTATCTAAGTTAATAAGTAGTAATAGTCTTTAATTAACTCCAGAAGTTTTAGTTGTAATTATTTATGAAAACAAAATACATACTGCATAATTATTTAAAATTATTTTTTATAACATAGTTTATTATGTCATATAATACTTAAGTAAAAGTATATATTAAAAAAAGTTTTACAGAAAATTTGTCATATAGTTCTTTGAATATTACATTATATTCTGTTTTATGAAAATTTTATTTATCCTCAATATTTCGCCCTTTTCATAACTATATTTGTATCATTCGTCAGTAATGGAAGTATTTATTAACTTTTACTTGCATAATTTGCTCATTAAGAAACGTTAAAAATATTCCATGTAGAAAATGGTAAGATGTTTGAAAGAGCTACTTTAAAAATATCAGTTAAATAAAAAATGGTATTTAGGACATTTGTTATGAATGATCAAACATTACTAGCGCTGACAAAAAATTCAACGGATCAACAAAAGATGGCTAGAAAATGAAAGTAGTGAATTAATAACGTTGAAAGTTAGAATGAAAGAACAGAGCGAAATGTAAAGATTTGATAAAAAGAACACATATTTCTATCAATAATCAAACAAAGTAAAGAAAACAAAATAAATGGGTTCTTTTAGTACTCATATTGAAATAGTTCTTATTACTGTTAAAAAAATAATCTTTTTGAATTTAAATAATGCACCGAGCAAAGGAATATACCCGAGGAGAATAACGCAAAAAAATATATAGAAAATAAAAATAATACATTTAGCAAAAAATGGCTTCTTGCAGAAATACACATTACTTATTAGAAATAGTGGATAAAATCTGCGAAAAAAATGAATAACATCTATGTATAAATGAAATGGACAGAAAGAATCTGGAGGCTACAGAAATGTGATAAAATGAATAGAAAAGCTAAAAAATGAAGTCATTAATAGAGTGAGAAAATTCACAGCTTATTGAATGCTGGAAATCAGGGATGATCGAATATATATTGTGAGATGATGAACTGCTAACCAAAATTATAAAAGACAAAACAGACAAAAAGAGAATAAAGGAAGATAATGAAACAGCTTCATTTCGCAAGCGTTTAAAGATTTGAAATATGTAACATAGAAAAAGCACGGAATGAAAAAAACCAACCATAAGGTTCAATGAATGATAATCATGACGATGACTAAAATTAATATACAATTTTATTTTCTTAAGTAAAAATTCTATTTCAAGTTATAGTTATGTGATTTTAATTTTAGGGTCTAGTTCGTCTCATAAATTTTACATAGGATTCAAATTATGTAACTAACCTATGTATTCAATATTTTTGTGTAATTATTTAACAGCAATATAAGATTATTGCCGAATGTAATTTAAGTTCCTAAAATATCAACTTTTTTCAAGGTGATAAATAGATTTTGAAATCTTTAAATGTAAATATATCTTAACATTAGAATTTCATCAATAAATGCAAATTTCCCAAAAAATGGACAATATGCAACTTCATTATATGAGATTACACTTACTGTAATTTGCAACTGATTTGAAATTATATAGTTAGATTATTTACACAATGAAAATTTAATTCGATTCCAATGTTTCTGAAACTGGAAGTGACTTTAAAGGGGTCACAAAAAAGAATTTTTTTCATTATCAGTAATCAAGCAACTCAAAAAATCTTTTACCAAATTTTGTACGAAATAGAATTAAATATACTTCTATTTAACATTACATACTTATGGGAAATAATTGTTTTAGTCTTAACCAGGCCCGTATCTAGACCAAAATTTGTGGGTGGGGGTGGAGGGTACGAAAATATTTTTATAATTATACATATATATATATGTATATATGTATGTGTGTGTGTGTGTGTGTGTGTATTATCGTTAAATATATTTATTTATAAATGGTACACTAAAGCCTTGTAGTCAATTATTGTATATGCAATATTTGAATACTACAATAAAAACAAATAAAAAATAGTTGTTTCCATACAATTCATAAAAATTCTAATTTTCTTTTCTTTTGTTAAAAATTGAAAAGAAATAAATTTATTCTGAATTTCGGTCCATTTAATTCAAGCAGTTATTATTTCGTAAACATTTGGGGGGGGGTAAATTCGGACCCCTCATCACAGATACGGTCCTGGTCTTAACACTTATTAAATGTAAATATTGTTGAAAACAGAAAAACACTGAAGGTGCTGTACTCCTTTAATTACCATTGTTCAACTTTTTATGCAGCAAAAAAGCGGGTTCTCATTCAAAAGTACGATTTCTTGTTTATTAAAATCTTTCTATACTTGGAATTAATCATAATTTTTAGTAAACAAATAAATGATCTGACTGAAGATATTTATTTTTATATTTTATTCTATATTTAATACTCTTATGTCATGAAAAAAGTTCAAAAAGTGCAGGTCTACTAACATGAAAAACGTATTATGTTCGCCTTTATCGATAAAAATTACCTCTTTCTGAAAATAATTTTTTCCTTTAGCTCCAGTAAAGTATAAATATCTACAAATGACATTAATAATTTTTGTTTTCTTTTATTTGTACACTTGTTCAACCATTGATTCTTTTGTAAGACTTTAAATTTTACGTAGTGTTACAATGGTAAATTTTCATACAGTTTCTCTAGTGATGTGAGCTGGATTGGCTTGGTTTACTGAAATTTTAAATTATCTTAGTTTATGAGAAATTGTGTATTTAGCTCTATTTTTGGTTTAATAAAAGAAAATTAAACGCACACGTACTATATATGAGCAGATTTTATGTATAATTAAATTCAATACATAAAAAGTCACAAATCGTTTTGAAGCAATTCTACTCTTTTTTTTAATATCATCTGTACAAATGTCATAAACCGAGGTTCTTTTCATATTTTCTTTAATAGCCCATTATTATTTTAAATAGGTTAAAACTTCTTGTTTGAATAATTTCACCATTTCAGACTAAACGGGATTAGTATTTTTTAAAAGATATTTAGCCGAAAAAAATTCGGATAACGTGGTTTTTTAGGTTTTAAATTTAAAAAAAGGAATTCTCTAATCGCCTTTTACATAACTTGTCACTATTTTATGTATGTTGCATAAGTATATTTTACCGTTACAATTAATTTATCCCAACCTGTTTTAGAGACTTTTCGCGGAATTTTTTTATACTTTCATTTTTGATTATAATTCTTCGTTTTTCTGAAAAACTGCATATTCCTATATACTTAGTATAGTACTTAAATTTTTTCTTTTACAATTCATTGGGAAGCAAACTGAGAGAGGAAAATTTTTTACCTGGCAGGAAATTTTGATAAGCCAATATCAATAATTTTTTGTTACTGAAATAATTTTAAAAAAGAAGGAAGTATTAGTAAATTGCATGTATTCCAAAGTTGTATTCGAATTTTAAGGAATTACAAAATATCGCATTAACGCCAACCAAATTTTCCTTCAAGAGAGCAAAAGATACAGGAATTTTCTGAATTCTTTTATTTTGATTATCGCAGGACGTTTAGTTTGTGAAAAGATACTGTTAACTTTGTTCTCTCATTTGGGTTTCTTTCTGTAATTTTCAGATATATTTATTTTTTTATAAACTATTAACTTCTTTTTTCTCAGAAAATGTTGTTGTAATTTCAGCCTTATTTAAGAAACTAAAAGTAAAATAAAATTTCGATGAATTCATTGAATGAGAACTTTAAGGGGCTTTGACTTGTTTTATTTCAAACGAAACATAAAAATTTCGAAGAATAAATTTTTTGCTCAAACATGATGTACTTAGCTGAACATTATAATTATAAACTAAATACACTGAAAATCGGTTATAACAATAACGGAGGAGATGAATAATTTTTGGTCGTTATTACCGATTCGTCTGTATTTCGAACAATTTTTGAATATACATATAAGATTAACTGTTATCGAATAGTTACTTTGTTATGGCATATCCTATGAAATAACTTTTCAGGAATTAAACAAATAATCATTTATTTGTAATCATGTTTTTAATGCATTCAAACGGTGAAACACTTAATTTTTTCTTTATACATGGAAATGGAAACTAATATAAAATAAAAACTAAAAAAGATAAAGAAATTTCTATGTAAAAACGACGGTAATTGTTTTTTCGTATTTTTGAAGAGATTTGTATTTATGTTTATTACGACAAGATGAATAGCAGTCTTTTATTAATATTTCTTATAATACGCTGTACCTTTTCAGAAATTCCATTAAATTTACAGCATGCATTTAACATGTAACACTAACAATATAAGCTGAACAAAGAAGTTGTTCATTCCTTCGTAAAAATATAATTTTTATAAAAAAGGATCCAGAATGATTTTTTTTTTCTATATTCAAAACTTTTCAAGATGATTTTGGGCCATCACGTCGTCGTAAGCGGCAATTTATAATCTGTAGACCAATTTTAGTCGTAATAATCCATTTGTCCCTTTAGCCGATGTCATTATAACAAATAAAAATTAACATCATTTTTATAATTTAGCTTTTTATATGTAACTGAAAAGTAAACAATATTTTTTTTAGAATGTGCATTGCCTGTAATCGATTTTTATTACCTAGAAATGATTACAATTTTCACTATAAAAAATGAAAGTGCTTCAACTTTTTGGAAAACTTAATATTTAAAACCACGGCAAATGTAGTAAAAATATCAAAGTTGGTATAAAGCTTTATAAAATTACTAAATAATGATAGATGTATATTAAAAGGTATTAATTTGCACGGTTTCTTTTAGCCAATGAATTTATAAATGTACATAATAATTTATATCATTCAGTCCATAAAGTTACCTAAAAAAGAGGACTCAAAAATATGAAGAAAATCGAAAATAACGAAGAAAAGAGCAACAACCATATGCAACAATCAGTATAATGTGCAAAATTCAAAATGGCGTAGAAGACATCTCGCAATTTTCAAGAATAATTTGCATTAACATAAAATCGATTGTTGATTTCATGTAATTCGGTTCTTAATCAAACTAATTCGTTCAATTAAAAGTTGATGGTCGACAATTTACTTCTGACTTATGGAACTCTATATAAAACCTAAAACAAACAATTGTTTCCTGGATTGTAATGCTGCTCTGATGGTCATTCTACAGATCCCAAAAATCCGGATGAAATTACGGTTCACCGAACGGAATATTTTAGTTGCTTCTTGGAAACAGGGACGTGAAAATATTGAGTACGTATCACATTGGCTTCCGAACTGAGGGATTGTGTAAAAATAGAAAACGAATCCCGTATCACTGGCGGCCGAACAGAGGGACCAGAAAATAAGTGAAAATCGTATTAATGTACATATAAAAATTGAATAATCTTGTCTGTTCGTGGCCATCTTGAAAATAGTAAATAGGTTTTCATATGAGGGTTATTTTCGGGGGAAGCCTTAGTTTATGATTTATAGCGTTACGATAAAAGCGAAGTGTAAAGTGTTGACTTCATCGTTATGTGTAAAAGAGGGTTTTAAGTTCATTAAAAAATAATTTAAAGTTCTTATTTTGTTATTTGCGCAGCTATAAGTAATTACTATAATTATTATGCAGATAACCAATGTTTAATTAATCTGAGTTGTGCTCTCAGCATAATACAAATGGTGGAATTTCGCACTGGGTCAAGTATGTTTAATGTGTATTTTATCCAGTATCAGTAATCTGTAAATATTTAATAAAAATTTCGGCTGGATATTGAAACTAAAATTGAATATAAAATTTATGTACATTTAAGGATTGGTAACATTTTGATTTTAAATTAGAGTCACACGATGTCTTCATGTCAATGAGAAATCTAGTGACACACCTATGAAAGTTGCTGATAATTTAAACTGGTGTAATGATTCCCATAGACTGCGAAAAGAAAGAACTTGTTGATACTACAAGAAGTTAATGTGGAGCACAGGTTACAGCAAGCTGTACAGAGACGGATAGAGCGACCTTCTTTACGCACATTATACGACAGAATGGACTCGAAAAGCTGGTTATGACTGGAATGGTAAGGGTCGCCGGAAAAGAGGGAGACCCCCAACACGATACATAGATGGAGTCAAAAAGATAGTTAGCGCCGGATCATTTGATCGATCGGGTAATAGACAGGACCTCATGGCGGCTGGACACACGTTACGATAATCCACAGTGTCACGATGCTCGAAACGAGCAACCGACGATGATGATGATGATGAATGATTTAATATAGAATCCATTAACATACTGTCCGTTAAAATATAAAAATATATTAAATTTTAACAAACACGAGTGTAGCAAATTTAAATATATAAAAGATTATACTACTCGGGAACATATAATCATGTTTCTAAGTAGTATAATCTTTTATACATTAAAAATTTGTGTTACTATACTTGTATTTGTTACAATTTAATATATTTTTTGGTGTAAAGATTCTTTTATTAGAAGTTGGGTTTGGTTTGAAAGTTGATGCTTCAGATATGGAAATCATTACTTATAGATTTTTAACCGGGAAAAGCTAATTCATCGTATTGAGTCAGAGCAGGCCTATTACAAGGCATGGATATATTAAGGTCATCAATGTATAAACGGCTTGTTGTAAGAGGTGTTAACTAGTTACCAATGTATCAGTAGTAAACGATATAAACAGAGTTATACTCAGTGAAGAGCTATGCGGAGTACCATTCTCTATGGAGATGGGTTCTGAAATTGCTGAACCGATTCTTTTTTGTATTAAAAGTTTGCATGGAAAACTACTAAATGTATCTCTTCAGCGTACCGCCCATCTCGACCGATTTTAATTTGTAAAATAATAAATGCCGCGAAACGTGGTCGAATGCCTTCTTTAAATCAAAAAATAGTAAGTAAAGGCAAGGTCGGCGATTAAAGGCTGATACAGTTTGGCTTTGTAAAGTGAACAAATGGCTGATAGTTAATTTTGATCAGCGCTCCCTACGGAAGGTAGGGTGAAATTGGATTCTGAATAATACAGGAGGCGTCTCTCGACTAGTTTTTCTAATGTTTTGCATAATGTTATTATCAAGGATATCAGTCTGTAATCCGTGGTGAAAAAGCATCCCTGTTCGGTTTTAGAATTGAAATAACCATCGCTACTTTCCATCTTTTTCACACGTCACCGGAATCACACATCCTATCTATAAATGTCAAATAGCTGTTGAAATTACAGTTATCTTCATCAGGTTTTGTGTTTCCTTAATGTTAATACTTTTAAAATAAACAAACACTTACGCGCAAATAAATATAATTTAAAAAATTAATTAAATATTGCCAGCTAGTTTCGGATAACAAAGGTATTATTATAAGGATGGATTTGATCCATGCCAGCTGTACCATTCTTTGTGTAAAATTTAAATTGGAATTCGAGTTCGTTATGTATGAAAGGATGATTGAGAGGTTTATTATCTCACCTGTATTAAAGAGCACCGAGTTTTGCCAATATGAGTTTTTAGGCCTTGGAATTCATTGAAATACTTATTCCGTAGCTCGCAGCTGAATATTAATATTCCATTGCTTTCAATCATCTGCTTTTATTCCTTCTTCGTCATTACACATTTCCCACACTATTCACTTACCTATCTGCTTCTTCTTTGGGTTTAAATGTAATTTTTATTTTTATTTCTGGTTTTTTGTGCTTTCTCTTTGCCGAAATATTTATTAAAGTCAACTGAGGATCACTTCTGATGGCGCACTGCTCTTTAATCATCCATTTTTTATTCTCCCCTCATCATTTCATTTTTCTCGTAATATTTACTTATTCTGTAAACTGCTTCTCTACTTACCGGTTCACTTCCTTTTACTTTAGATATAAATGCTTTTTTGTTTTTTAAAAAGTTAAATATTCACTTGCAGCTGCTTCGAATATTATAAATGAAAAGTCGCATATATGTCTTTATTTTTCTTATACAACTACTAACTTTGTTAATTATTAAATATTTATTACAAATAAAAACTTAATTCGGCTTTTTTTTATTTTAAAAATACCTTTTCACTACATAACATAGTAATCACTAAACCAATACTGTTCACCTCTGTTTCACGTAACGTGATAAATCGTGGAAATATCATTAATTAATTGCGAAAATTGTGTTAAAATTCATTCAGTAGTTTTCAGGAAGTTAATTTGGACAGACGGTAGTCAGTTAGACACAGCATTTTTCAACTTCCGGTTTTATTTATATGTATATTATACAGGTAGAGAATGAGAGAGAGGGATTATTTATTATTTTTCTATATCTACTATTATTATACAAGTCAAGAATTGTATATACACATACATATATATATCCCCGCTGGGGGGTACTTTGTACCTCTTGGGCCGGAGCTCAATCCGGAACGGGGCGCGTCCACAGGCGGCGGATAGTGGAATTGTCTGGAGATATGCAGGTTAGCGTCGAATAAGACACTAGTCAAATAAGCAGTCGCGGACCAAGAGCGGCTACCGATGGGCAGTCTCAGGCAGACGATTCCAGTAGCGACAGGGTAGTTGGCATAAGGGAGCAGAGGGACAGGTTTGGGAACTGTCTGTAAAACTCTGTCTAAGACGGCTAACCCATTCTTGGCGAGTCGAGGCCGCTTGTAGAAATATGTCTCACCCGCTTGTAGAAATATGTCTCACCCGCTATCCCAGTAGCAAACCGCTGCCTTGCGGCGAGGGTTTTTACCCAAAGGCTAAGGGAGACAACCCTGACAAAAAACAAACATAAATCCCGAGCGTTTGTCTCCAGTGGGGCGGCTAATGGTCAGCGTCTGTTCTCTAGGTTAGGAGCGGCTGGTCCAAAACACGCAAAGGAGAGGAACCCTACCGTATAAATTTTGTTCCATGAAAACCTTATGCAAGACACATATAACGAGATTAATGTGCTTGGTGAACCGATTAGCGATCGGCGCTACGGAACCGGGACCGTATGTATGAAATGGACGACCGGCCACAGAAAATTTAATAGCCGGGTTCTCTGTGGAAAATATGCTATCGGTATGAATAAACAAAAGAATAAAAGCAGATTCGTAAAACCAAGAATAGCAACTTGGAATGTAAGAGGCCTTAATCAACAAGGTAAACTCTGTGTTTTAGAGAATATTACTAAGCAGCTAGCTATAGTTGACATTGCTGAGACTCACTGGAAGCATAGTGGACATTTCAGATCAGCCAGCGGGAATCTGATTATATGCTCAAGTAACCAGAATGATAAATGGAGTAGCGGTAATAATAAATTCGGCAATATCATCTGCACTATTAGGTTACGAAACAATAAGCGATCGCATTGTATCAGTGAAAATAAAAGGAAAACCAATAAATCTAAATGTCATTCAAACATATATGTCGCAATAACTCAAGGATCGGAGGAGGAAATAGATGAGTTCTATAACAATCTACGAATGGCGATTAAAAAGGTTCCAAACAGAGAACTACTCGTATTATTAGTAATAGGTGATTTCAATGCAAAAATAGGAAATACTGAACAAGACAATCATCTGAGATCAACAGTAGGAAAATATGGCTTGGGAGACAGAAATAAAAGGGGTGAAATGCTAATTGACTTTTGCTCAGAAAACAATCTCTGTATAATGAATTCAAATTTTAAGCATCATTACCGACGTCTGTATACATGGACTTCACCGAATGGACAAGTCAGAAATCAAATAGATTACGTACTTATGCCAACAAGATGGAGGTCCTCAATAAAAGAGGTGAAGACATATTCAGGACTGGACTGTGGTAGTGACCATAAGGCTTTAGTAAGTGACGTATGTCTCAAGCTCCAACGAAACAAATGCAAGCTAGATGTAATTAACTCGAATAACTTAAGATCAAATAGTAATTACATAATGCAGATAAGAGACAAGCTAAACGAAGCTGTTCATACACATGGAAGTAATAACAACAAAACTGCAGAAGAACTATGGAAGGAATTTAAATCAGCAATTTATGACGTGATGAAGAAAATTCTCAAGGAAGTGCAAAAACGACGGAAACCATGGATACGGATCGGAAACACGGACGATCAATGAAACCATGGGAAGGAAGATCACAGCTTTCGAAATGAAATGGTATCGAAAAATCTTAAGAAAGTACGTGTTAAAAGAGCTCAAGATCGAAACCAACCGACGGCTATTAACATCCATCAGGAAACGTATGCTAGGCTTTTTCGGTCATATAGTAAGAGCGAATGGGCTGGAGAAAACGATTTTGATGGGAAAGGTCGAGGGGAAAAGGAAGAAAGGCAGACCAAAGAACCGCTACATCGACCAGATCAAGAAAATATGCAGATTAAATTTACAACATACCATATTTAGCACACGATCGGTATAAATGGCGACGAGTTATATTTTGCGTCAAGTAAGGTCACCAGCAGACCCACACCGAACGGACTGCACTTGTAGCGCGATAACAAGCGGCTTCAATCAGTTCCGAATGTAGTCTTGCGAGTATACACCTGTGTTGCATATTACAATTGCCTGGTACACAACCTATATCGGTACAGCTAAATGTACGAATAGGTTGTGCCAACGCGCTATGTAGCGTACGGCAACGACAAGAGCAAGGCTCTTTAAATATATAAGATAAAGGTCACGACATCCGACTCGGATAACGAAATGGAAAAAAAAAATATATATACATACACATATATACATACATACATATATATATATATATATATATACATACATACATACATATATACATATACAGTTGCGGATCCACGGGGGGACGATAGGGGACATCCCCCCCCCAAAAAAAAACCAAAGCCTCCATGAAAAAATTGTTATAACAGAGGAACTTAATTTATACTATAAAAGATTTGTATAAATGTCACCTATGGATTTAATTATGTAACTAATATTTAATACTGTTTTCTAATAAAACTAATAATGTTCAGTTTTTATTCTATTTTAAACACAATTATCATCGATCTTTTGCTTTTCTTATTTAAATTTTTATTTTGCAATTTTAATTAAAAATAGTTCAATGAGAAATATATATATTTTTTTTATTTGCTCATTAACAAAGAATTCGGATCGGATTACTAACAAAATAAACAAAAAGTAAAGTCTAACAAAAATACTATCTTTATTGTTATTTATAAACTACCACTTTTTTAGGTATAATTTTATCCCCTAAATATAAGACAAAATTTAAATTGAAAATTGTAATAATTATGTATTTTTAAAACATTTTTATGAATTTCTATAAAGGTCGCTATTTGATTTTCTTTATGATACCAGGGGTATTTCTCAAATCTACAGCCTATCGTAGAAGATTTCACGTAATTATATAATTTCCCCTCCCAAAATGTCCTTCTTGGGATCGAACTAACTTAGAAAGAGCTGTAAGTCGTTCAGTCACATGTAGCGAATTTATTTTACTACTGAGCCATGTTTCAACAGCGTTAAATCCACACGTGTAGACAAATAGGGCGAGTTGTAAACTTTGCCCATAGAAATATATGTATATGCGGGAGAAAAATCCATAATTGAACTACCGACGTCGATACGGATTCAGTATCTTACGGCGATGTTCGAACTTGAAATTAATTTCCAGAAATGTTGCATTTCGGGGTTACCTCCGATATCGTCTTTTGCTAGTTATTGTAAGTCACTTGTAATATGGTAATATTCGATTTCAAAAAATTTTTGCTCGTTTCTCCGTTGCGTAGAATTCAAATTAAAAATTATTCAGTCGGTCGACGTTTGTCGCAATTTCGCCCGTCGCGTAATGTGACGCGGGTTTTTTCGAACGGAGCCGTAGTAAATTTTTATACACGTAGTTATAATTCTAGTTTTTTAGTCGAATAAAATAGCCTTTTTTTTTTTTTCAATCGAGTTTTTGTTTGCTTTTCAGTTGATGAATTTGTGTTTACTTTTCACGAAGGAAACCTCCGCATCCGTAGGGAGTAGTATTATTATTATTTTTCGGTAAACTTCAAAAGCCCAATGTCCGACGGAAACCAAAAACAATTAGTGTCACTGGTTTATTTTAAGCGTTTTAATCTGGTTCGTTTTTAATGTAAAATTAAAATTAATCGCCATAAAAGTCAAGTCGCATCGACTGTGTCGATGGTCGGGAACTAAATATGACATGTGTGATAAAATCAAAGGTCACAATCTAAGTTGCAAATGGTTAAAATTCACTTAACAATTTGGGCGCCCGTTTAGAAATACGGAATTAAAATGTGTGTGAGTATTACGAATCGGATATGATTTGTAGATGTTGGAGTGCAGCGATCAGTCAGACGACGAATTCTGCATTCTAGGTAGATTGCGTGTGGTAGACGTTATAGCCCCGGCAAAATAAATGAATTGGTCTGAATTTATGTTGAAACTGAAACAAAACCGCGCCAGTACAAATCTAAATTCACTGAACTCGATTTTTATTTCGAGTCATTTTTATTTCCCAGAAAAGTTTCAAAAAAGCACTCACCATGTAAAAGTAAAAGTTTGGACGACGAAAAGGACAGTGTACATATGTATATATATATGTATATATATATATGTATATATATATATATATATATATATATTTATGTATATATATATATATATATATATATATATATACATATATATGTATATATGTATATATATATATATATGCGCGCTGAGTGAAGACGAAGCGTGTAAACTTTTAAAGGCGAAGGAAGAAGAAACGAATGCTTCGCATGGGTGTGAAGTGAGGAGCGAACTTCATTGCAGTCGGTAGCTTCGTTTTCATCGGAATATGTTGAACAGGATATTTTACTACTTTTTTCGAATTTCTAATGGTGTTCTTTCCTTCTTCTCTTGTCTCTTTTTATCCTGTTCATCTGTTTTCCGCCTTGTTTCCGGTAATTGTGCCGTTCCGGGACTTTCGCTGTTCGCGGACGAAGTCAACGTGAAAAATGATTTACTGACTGAATAGAGCAGCCTAGAATTAATCATTGCGTAAGCGGCGCTTGTCAAGTACCATTTATAGTATGCTCGGTCAATTGTGCACGGATTCCGTCTCCGTTTCTACCTGCGTGCGACGGTCGCGCTACTGTTTCCGCTATTCGTGCACTTCGTTTATCGCTTCATCAATTATTAGTAGATTAAATGTTTATTTTCCGCTGCTGACGACCCGCTTCTAAGACAAATGTTATTTTCTGCGCAGGACACGCCAATCGGAATGTCCGTCTCTGTAAGCGGGAACTTCGAAACGAACTTTTCTCGCGATGTTTTCCATTTTCGTAATGCTACCCCGGACCTGGTTTGCTTTGAATTTAAAATTTTTTTCGAAGAAGAAATTGAAATCCGTCAAATTCCTCGCATCAACAAGCAAATCCGATTGCCGGTGTAGTATCATTTCCTCTCACGTCATGGCATTACGCGAAAGTACAGACCCCGATGTAAACTGAAAAAGTCGCGTTCTTATTTTTTTCCTATATTTTTAAACTGGGTTTGTCAACAAGGACATTAGCGCAAGAAATGCGAAGGAGGAAAATTGAAATTTGTATTCTTATGCGATTAAGAAAAAAAGGGATTAAAAATTAACTTCAATGGCAGGAATAACTGAATCACAAGGAAACGAGAGAATACAAGCAGCGCTATAAGGAGTAGATCAAGTTTTAATAGAGAAGAATAGAAGGACGGTTGTTTAGCGGAGACGGCCACACATTCAAATAAAATACGATGTCAGGGTCACAAGGACGGTATATGAAAGGGGAATGAAACGGACAAAATGGAGAAGATGCAGGCGATACAGGAAGGAGACTATGGTTAAAGTGAAGACGACAATAGCCCCCAGATTGTAGCGTGTTTAAGAGAGGATAAGTATCAAGGAAACTTTGAATGAAGAGGAAAAGATGGCTGAATAGAGAGGTAAAAGGAGAGGCAGAATTAGAAAATGAAAAAGAATAGGAGTTGAGCCATAATTTGGAATGAGCGACAGAAGAAAGGAGAGCAGCAATATTATGGGCTGAATAAATGTGTCGAAACAGAAGAGTGGGTTAAGGAATAGACCACCACCCCATTGCCCTCAAAATGACTGAGAATACGCAGAAGATCGATTTTGATCGCGCGGAGGAGAACGAGATCATGGATGATCGTGCGTTTGAGGTGTATTACGTAATTGGAAAAGGGAGCAGGAAGAGAAGATGAGATATTCGACCAGCAGAGTATATTATAAATAACGCGCTTCGGTAAATAGTGTTTAAAATCGAACGACAAATAAACATAACGCTTATTCCATTTTTTTTGTTTATATTCATAATTATTCATTATTTTATGGAAAGTGAAAAATGTCCTAGTAGACACGTTACCGGTCTAGAACATCGTGGTGTCTGTATTGCAGAGTGTATGTACTTCGTTAAGGGTTAAAATTTACCTTCGTACTATTCCCTCTTTTTTGTTCGTCGACGTGAACGTTAGCCCAAGAATTAAGAAAGGAAAGGGAAACATAATTAGACTTGTACGCGATCAAAAATAGCAGACAAAAAGGATAAACCGGGATAACATAAGGAAAAAGAAAGGTGAGGATGACGGATACGCTACGAAGAGTAACTAGCACAACTAACGGTGTTTTAAAGGGAGGAACGGTTCAGCAGCGACGGAGGAGCATTCAAAAATAATCAGTATAAAAGGAGAAGTAGAAAAGGGAACAAAACATAAAAGATGCAAGTGAGAAACGGAAAAGCGATGGAGGAAGCAAAAAGCAAGGAGACAATTGATCGCAGGTGAAGAAGAGGTAAATCCGGTTATATGGAATCATGAGAATGAAGAAGAGTTATTCCATAATTTAGAATGAGCAGCAGCAGAAGCAAATGCGAAGTTGGGAGATTCGAAAACGCTAAGAAATCTCTTTCGGTATAAACGAGCTAGCAGATTAAGTGCTTCGATTCCAGAGTGTCTAGGTACCCATACAAGGTCAATTTAGAGTGACGATGGAAAAGGTTACGAATTGGAGAAACTCTGAGAAGAATTACGTAACCAGATGGGAGGGAGGGAAGAGGACATGGCCTGCGGGATACTTGGAAATCTGATATAATATTGTGGGAGATCAGAGGAATATTGATGATGACACTCAAAACCGTAGTAGACTTCAACCTAGAACTGCTCTGTTATTTACGTGATTTCGTTAAAGGTTTGAATTATCATTTGAACTCACTCGATTCGGGCGATATCGATTCTAGTAACACACGTGTACTGTCGTATCGATTCTGTTAAATTTTGTAGTCCGCAAAATGCCTTTTCCTTCATCATTTCTCAATGAAAAAAGTCTGCTGTTTTTTGTATTTTTTACAACGGCACCTGCTACGGAAATGTTCAGCAATGCTTCACGAAAAAAAAAGAGTCTTGGGGGTAAAAAAAAAATGATTTTTTTTTATTTCATAAAATGAATGTACAACATCATAAGAATATTGCGTCAAAATTTCAAATAAATCGAAGCAAAACTAACAAAGATATGGCATTATAACTGTGCGCCGCTCTAACTCTACTAAAAGAACGAAAACGACTATCTGGCCCTGACGCACAGCGGGATTAAAGAGCATATTTTTCTGTCCCTTTCGTATAATCCCTTAATTGATTTTTTCGAAAAAGATTTACGCAGGTAGGTAGATGTTTATAACCATACCTTGAGACAGATTCGGTACGCGTAATGCTATTTCTTGACGACGCGAGATTTCAGTTAGAAATTAGTGTCTATTCACGATCTCTCAAACGTCATTCTCGGTTGCATCGCTGCTTTGTTTTGTCAAGAATGTTTACTCGGCCAAAACCAAAAATCCCTGTGTTCTGTTGTAAGTCCGGTCGTTTGCACTACTACATCGGGGTAGAGACGTATTTGTGTCTGAGTGATAGTGGTCGAGGCACTGACTTGTACTTGCGGCGGAAAACGCAATACTGTGTGTCAAGTAACGCTGAGCTGAGCGAAGATTTTGTATGTTAATCAATAAAAGGAATGTGTAGAACACGTCCAGAAGAGGATGGAGACCCGTTTGCGCGATTTAGTAAAAAAGAAGTGTAATAGATACTGAAACTAAGGCTGCAAAGAAAATACAAAGGAAAACACTTTCCGGTAAAGGCAAGCTCACTGCTAAATTGATTGGTAAACTAACGTTTCACTATGGTCGTGTCATCCGTTACAATTCTCATTCTCTAAAAGAAATGAAGAAGGCCATTTGGGCGACTTATTATCACTACGCTTCAACTGACAAACACTCACAGCACCAAAACTGCCCGAGTGGCAGCTGCAAACGAATTGCGTTTTTTCAAACACTCTTACTCTGCTCTACCAAGTGATGTTCTAGAGGGGATTAAACACCAATTTATGAATATCTGAGCAAAGATGCTCTCCTGGAGCGATGTATTGGCGGATTCTCTCAAAACAATAATGAGAGTATCAACCAACTTATTTGAAAGATTTCGCCAAAAACTGAGAGTGGTTCGACAATTATTGTTGAGTTTGGAGCTCATGTAGCTGCCTCTACCATCAATGAAGGCCGTGTTGTTTACCTGACCTTTCTGGAAGAGATAGGAATCAGTACAGGCCCAAGTTATCATGGATGGGCGCAATCAGTGGAAAATACACGAATGAGCAAAGCAGATGAGCGAGCGGCGGAACATACCAAAGAAGAGAGAATTCGTCGTAGGCAAGAGCAAAAAGATGCTTTGGACATTCTAAATCAAAGTTCCTCACTTTATGGGCCTGGCATTGATGATTCTGTGTGAGTATAGACAAAAATTACTACCTTATTAACGTTTAATTTGTGATTTTATACTATAAAAAACTTTAAACGCGTTTTTCTCGAAACAACGTTTTCAAAGCCGGTGCACTCTGTAACTCAAAATCTACTGCACCGATTGTTCTGAAATTTGGTACACTATTTTTATAGACAATTTTCAAGGTAGCAACGTCGAGTTTTTTTTTTTTTTTTTAATTATTATTATTTATTTTACAATAACAAATGGCTAATTTTTACTCAAAAATCGGTATTTTCACTTCCAAGTGTTACCAACGATTAAAAAATAAATAAAAATTAAAAAACTCAACGTTGCTACCTACTGAAACTCATTAACTAATGAAAAAACTTTAGTTTTTTCATTTCCGATAATCCAGTGTTGAGTTATGCGGTGCACCGCAAAACAACTTTTTTTCGAGGCGCGTACGAAAATTTGCTGCCATTGGCTTAATTCTTTATATTTTTCAATGAAAATTTAACACAATATTCTTCAGATGTTATTTATCATGTACCAATTATGTAAATAAACTTGCATTAACCATATTCTCTATAAAAATTATAAAAAAATCGTCTTTTTTTGACCTCCAAGACCCCCCCCCCTTAATGAAAATAACAGCTCTAACCCAAGTAGCTGAGTCAATAGATGTGAGCGCGTGTTATGGAATACGATTTTGGGTGTTACCATCGATTACAAAATCTTCATAGAGGAAACGGAATAGACAAGTTCCATGTGACAGTGCGATGAAATTAAAAATGATAATATACACTCAGAAGGCATAAGTTAATTGGCATTGTTGAGGACCTAATCATTTTTAAGAAATATAGAGTAATCACTCAAACTCTCATCCGCAACAAAAACCAAGAATCGTGGAATTCATTTGCTGCTTTTATTCTCCAAAAATAACACCGTAACCTTTTTTGATATCTTGATGGACGCCAGACTGGACTGGATGCCGTTGAAAATCGAATTAAAAGCTAAATCCCATCAATCCCTAAATACAATCGAATTTCTGACAAGTCCTAAATTTTACATTTGCTTAAAATTCTTCTTAAGTATATGCAAAGCATTGGTGCTGAGTAAAATCGGTGTTACGGGCGTCTGGTCTTTGGCAAGTGAGTCTTTACTGAAAGTAGTTGACCTAAAACATGATGCTTCTGTTCAATCCTTGGTACATGCTCAGCAAGAAGTACCCATTTTTTAGCACGTATTCCTCTACTACCATATAGACGAAGATTTTTCACTATCCGCGGCGTAGTTTTATATTCTGTAGAGAAACATGATGACATAATCATAATCCTTGAATTTCCTAAAGATCCTCTCCCGGAAATTAATGTTATATTCTTTCAGCATAATTTAAGCTGCTAAATGCTATTATAACCCTTGTAGAATATAGTCACTCATCGGCAGCGTTTAGACAGAGGATAGTTGATATCATTGAAGAATACTTGACGAAATATTGTTTGATTCGAAACTTATAAATCCAGGAGCACCAGCTCTGTGTGTTCGTTTGAGATAGATGGAAACGCAGAGAGCATACAATTGAATGATGTCGTGTCTATTTTGAACGCTAAGATATATGCACTCCTGTTTTGTCTCTGCAAGCTTATTTAAAATCAGAGTCTTAGTCACACACGGAATTTTTCAGCTAACCAATTCTCTGCAGTCCATTTGGGTTTTTCAACCTTCCAAAACATCGAAGGATCTAAAGGTATTTTCTTCTTTGTACCTATACTTCACCAGAAAGGATGTGCAGTAATATTCCTGTGGATTTTCAGCAATTCCCGTATTCCAGGAAACTGGTCACTTGGTCGATTATGATGTGTGTCCCGGCAAAGTTTTTTTATCGGACGCAGTGTTTGTTCAGTGGGATCGTTGCTGGCTATCTTAAATTAAATTTCACCGAGGGATAAAGAATCGTGGTGTCCCTCACGTCAAACCGAGCACGCAGGGTGTTCTCAGCGGTTCACCGTCTGAGAACAAGAGTTTTTTCTTAGGTAAACTCCTCGGCCAGATACTTGCTCATTCTGTTCTTTCGATGAATATCCATCAGTTTTGCACATTTTGCCAAATTGTGCATGTCTCGATGGAGTGCATCATGAGCGTATTACACGACTGGCCGACATCTTCCTGAACACTCTGTCTGCTATGACTAAACTCTTGGCTTTCATTGAGTTTTTCGGACACTCAAAGGTGTTATGTGAAGAACTGCTGTGGGTCGATACACCACGTTAGCTTAGGTAGTTACGGGGCGGTATATATTTTTAAAAAATTTAGAGATTTCTTCGACGATATATGGAAGGTAACTCCAAAGGAGCTTCTTGAAAACTGAGATTATGCAACGCCACGATTTAATTTAAACTGTCTTCTCTTCTCTTTGAGCAGGAGCCATCTGCAGTCTTTGTTGGGACTTGCAAAATATCACAAGTCGACGATGAACTAATATGCAAACCTCTTTTGAATACTGTAATTTTCTATATCGAATACACCTAGGATTTCGCTTACATTGTCTAGGCTTCATCTGAGGTGTCTGAAACACTGGCGTATAGGCCGAAAAGGGTTCACAAACAAATCTGCCATTTCATAGAATTACATGAGATGGTAACGATTGACTCTCAAACGATATTATAGTTGATGAACTGTAAATGTACTTGTTATTAACCTTTCTATTTTTAATTGTTAAATATTGATTACAATCGGGTGGCCATCAATCATTTCAACAATTTGGTCGTCAGAATATTTCATATTAACACCCTTAATAACGAACAGCAAGTTGTGAAACCGGGTATGGTGGAATATAGGCTTATATCTATCAACTTTAGAACAGTAGAAAGAGGTTACGTCATTAGCAGAAGATGACTATGATACATGAGTATTCCATTCCGACCTATTTTCTTCACTTCAAAAATATGCCTCCATAAATTATTCCCCTTCTTAATATTTTACGCATTTTTTAATATAGCTGCCTACATATTTATTCAAAAATAAATTCAAAGCATTTAACATGGTGAATCAAACATTTCAATTAGCGAAATATTTACTAATAAAATTATTACGAAACTCTCTAAGAACAAAATTATTCGAGTGCTTGATTTGTTATCTCCATTATTATATTTTCTTTCTCATTATTAATTTGATATTTTTGCTATTATACTCAAGAATGCTTTTACTTAGTTATTAGATTATCATTCTATAAACACTCTGTAGACTTACTCGACTGTGCTGAATGTATACAACCGGTTTCAATAGCGTTGTCGTTATTAGTTTTTTTTTCTTGTTTGGGTCCCTGGGCTTGTCAGCAATGGACGATTACCTATTTACGTGTAAATAGAAGTAATTAGGAGTCGTAAGGAATTAAATCTCACTAAGAACGCTATACCAAAGGTGGAGAAACAATGACAATCAACGTCGATAAATGCCAAACATATGCAATCTGAAAAGAGAAGGAATGCCATTGCCGAAGGTAAGAGTAAAAGGAGTTAGCTGTCCCATACCATGCCCACATCTTCTGTCGTTATTAACAATTAAAGCATTGCTTACTTCTTGATTCGTATCGCTTGCGTCGTTAAATTATGATTTTGAAGGATACAACGAAAAGGAAAAATACGAAATAACTAAAAAGACAATAAACACGCAACGGAAAAGAACACTGTTCTATCTATTTTATAGATTTTGGTATATCAAACGGACAGAAATGTGGAAGAAGAGATACTCCGAATTTCTGTAAATTATCTATTTGACAGTTACAGAGATGAAAAAGTTTCAGAAAAAATCGATTAAAAGTTAAAATCAAATATTATACCAAAAAAGTTGATTCTTCTTTTTTAAAGACACAATATCTCTTTCGGAATGTCTCAGGCATCTAATTGTTTCTGAATCCATTTAAACTGCCGCTCGCATTTTTCACTCTTATCTACTCTTAACTACTCCTTTATTTCTTTTTAGCCTGGCGCAAAACCATTTGGCCATCAACGAGAGTCATTTTGTCTACATTAATTGTCCTTTTCTTCTTTTTTCCGTTTATTTTTTATTTCGTCATCCGCTAAGCAATTCATAAGACATGAAGATTATATTTCTTTGTGATGGATATTTCGTAACAAACGTGATTATCAATAATTAATTATGACCGACGGATGCCGAAACAGAATAATTAGGAAGGTAAATTATCCATGTAATTGAGGTGCTACGGACACTGGAGCACCTCTGAACAATAAAAATCAGGAGCGTAAGTTGGGAAAACTATAAGTACTTCATTTGATTTCTTAACTTCACCTGTATTTCATTTATTTGTTTATTTTTATTTAATCCACCAAAAGAGATTTTCTCTTATCCGTAGAGGTTGAATTTTAGATTCAATCAAAAGACTCGCAAAAGCAGCTGATCTAAAGTAACCTTGACGCTGATCCATAAAATATCGCACCGTGATCGAGTTTAGATCTAACAATAACTTTATAAAGAAGACTTAAAGTTACCGAATCTTACTAATAGTCTTCGACAGATTAAAAATCCAGGGTAACTGTTCGAACAATAACTGTTTGCTAGATAAACACCCTAAAAATATTTTACTTGATTAGAGAACGTACGTTTTCATCGTGGATTTCGATTTTTTGGAGCAAGTCTAAGAGTAAATAAGGTAACGTCTCATATAAGTAATGACAAATCTAAGCCGATCCTTTAAAAAGCACCATAAAACGTATTGACTGAGAATGTATTAGCTGGAGTACAAATAGAAAACTTGTCTTTCTACTGTACGCAAACAAAATTGTCGGCATATATTGTAGAATATTTGGCAATGAAGATATCTAAATTTGGGCGCAAGGAAAACATACCATGTGGAAAAAATTTGTTATTACTTTCAAACCGAAATATTAAACGATTTTTTATAGCAAGTTTAAATGTTTTTCTTCGGTAGGAAGCTTATCGGTGTGTAAGAAGTTGCTTGAGAAAGAGGGTTTCCGAGTTTCACAATAGGTTCCGGTGATGTTGATTTGTCTACAGAGCGTTCGAATTGACAGAAAAAAGTGGTTTCTCCATCAGATAATTACTTATAGTTTTAATAAGTCGTAACGGAAAATCGATTAATTATGGACTTTTTTGAAGAATGTAAAAGCAGTGTGTAGAATGAACGGCTTACTCAGGAAGTTTTAGCTTTATTGAGTTATTTAAATAAAGTTGAAGAGCGGGTAGGTAATAACGGGAACTTTTTCTAACTTTATTTTGTAAATTACAACGCGGATAAATCACCATTAAGGCATTAATAATTACAGAATAAACTTGCCAGAAGATTAACTTTATCACTATCATCCCTCTGCGCTACTGAAATTAGTCAACCGAGAAATATATAACGTTGTTACATGCTGTTTTCTAAATACTTTCAGGTAATTTTCCGCTAAAAAGGGACTAATTTTTGTTGTTTTCAAATTTTGAACGGAATATTTAAGTGTATACTATTAGATTACTACTCGGTTACGAAGTTTCTGCTTTTTTCTGCAATTCTCGTCGTGCATAGATTTTTAATTTTACAAATAGCAGTATTAATTCCATTTTCCATATTGGACTTTATTAATAAGTATTAAAATTAAATAAATAAATAAGAAGAAGCAGTATACAAAATATAATATAAACTGATTAGACGCTACTTCAGAATTAATAGAGATTATTAAATAAGTAGTTTTACAGGAAAATTAAATAATAGTTGTGATGTGATTTTTCCGTGTACTTTTAGGCAACGAAATATTAACAGCAACAAATTTTTACATAGAATGCTATTGATTTATTTCGAAATGAATGAGATTACCGTCTGGAAGACAAGGTTGTGAGGGGGATGGATCTAGTTTGATGGGTTGGGTGCTTCTAGAAAGGAGAAAATTAATAAAACAAAAACGATGCTGTATGTTCGAAGGAAAATTAATATATATATCAAAAAGACTACTTAAAATATTAGTGCAACAAAATTCTACATTTTATTTTCAGTATTGAAATTATCTAGTTAGAATTACGAACAATTAGAGTATAATAAAATTGATGTGAAAATCTCGGCTTTATTAAGCGAACAATATACGGAAAGAATGTTAACATAAAGTTTATTGAACAAGAAAGATATTCCAATATGGCTTCTGTTAATTTTTCTTCTAATATTTATTCCGTACGGATAAAAAAGTTCAGATACAATACCGCCTGTTCTAGAACGAATCTGATACTATTGTTCCGTTTAACATTTGCATTCGCGTTCGATATTTACATTTAATGTAAAATTACAAGATTGCCAACTTTCTTAATTCGTGAAAATCTGCATTGCGATTTATTGGCATGTTTATTAGATGTTTAAGGGGCTTTATTATTATATGTATTTCGGTGAAATATATATTGGAAGTTCTTTTGATATAGCAGGTTTTGGTTTTTTATAGTTTCTACGTTTTACATTTATTGGATATTAGTTCATTGTTTACTGAAATGTTACTGAGAACATTTGAAACATCTAAGAGGTGTCTATACACCTAGAGTTGTTTAATAAGTAACACGGTAATAAGTTGATTTTCCCATTGAATAAAACGTTAACGAATTTTCTTTTGAGAATATCTTTAATTTCAACTTGTAGAAAATGTAATAACAACAAGTTCAGTCGAGCGTAATTTTTCATGCGATGAGGATTTTCCGTATATATTAAGTTAAAGATAATTATAATTTACATTTACATAATACTAAATTGAAAACAAAGAAATCTGACTTTTTGCAGCGCAAAGAAGGAGAAGGACACTATTCATTTTTGGCGCTGTTTTGAACTTTTCTACAACAACTTGTATGTTTCGTTAAGGAAATGAAATACGAGTTCGTTCCCGACAAATAGTGATCTTTCCATCAATTTATATCACTTGCACGGGGGGAAAAAAAAAAGTATTTTTTTCAAAAACTTTCGAGTTTTTGATGCTTCGAGAGCTTAAATATGAAGTTGTAAGCTCGGCTATAGTTTTCCAATAACGTAGTCCTTTATATATACGTTTTGGTTTCCTTAACTTTTTTACTCGAGCTATTGCTAACATGAACGTATCCTGTTTTTAGCTCAAAAGGAGCAGGGGTTAAATAATTTTTAAGCGTAATTTTTTGCGATTTTATGAAAATGCTTCTGTGTTTTGTATTTCACTTTTAATGGGTTATCCGGTGATGAGTAATGAATTTTTAAGGGTGATTTTTGAGGTCATTTTAAATTCTATATTACATATTCTTGACAAGTTTTTTGGGGTTTTTGCTGTGCAGCGTAATCGGTCATCTTGAAGTTATAGACACCGTTTTAAAGAGGATTTTAATTGTAATTTTTAATGCAGCTTTACGGTTTATAAGTAAAACAGTTTGTGAGTTATCGATTTTTTTTTGATGTTTTTATCGTTTTTCAACCATCAGGATTCCGTACAATTATTCACGATATTATTTCTGTTATGTTAATTTTTATTAATAAGTGACCTAAACAACCAGACTGACTAATATTCGTCATCGAAATCCTTATTAAACTGTTTTTGGTGCGTCTAATTTAGTCTTCGACTTTTCTATTTTTAATATGCGATCTTGTTTTTCCATCTTTCGAGGAGACCAATCGTTTCATTAAGCTTAGCAAAGGAGTTAGTACAGAATTAGCATGTACTCGGTTATGGCATGCAATATTAGCAGTAGGTGATACAAAATTTATTGATACTCATCACCAATACAATTATGTAATAGAGAACTACTCCGGAAGCACGACCGTCTCAAATCGTTTAGGTAGTTGCGGTGTGAGGATAAAACGATATTTTTAAAGCATAACACAATAAAACAAGAATAGGTAATAAAACGGCTTACCGAACATTAAACTGAACGTGGCGACAAGTGCAATATCAGGCAGAAAAAATTAAAGGGTTCTTCATTTGGTTATCTTTGGTAAATCGCACGGTACTGTTTAAATGAATAAAAATCGATTTATGCTCGATCATAGTTTTTATAACCGCTAACATTGCTATTGAACTAGTCTAGACACTTTGTAAAATACTCGGATTAGCGTTTTCTTCCGGTTCGACGAACGGTGAGTAGAAAATCCCATTCAAATGAAAGCGCAAATGAAACAGGTGAAATAGTGTTTCGGTCGGTACGGGTCATTTCAATGTTATTAATAAATAAAATTCCAGTAAAATATTTTCTTTCTCTAAAGTAACATTAAACTATTATTAGTTTCCATCCATGATCATGAAGCTGTCAGCTTCGAAACGTGTAGCAATTATTATTTTATAAAAACCGTATCGTTATGCGAATTTTATTTGCTACGCAATAGAAATAATGCGCATTTTAAATTCGGATATATCATTATCATTAGCATTATTATTACATCAGCGTACCTAACTTGAGCCATGATAGTGGTTGCCAGGTTGTTGCATATTCGTACATCAGATCGACAAAGTATACGTACTATTTTGTGATGAACCTACTTGATGATCAACGAATGCGGTTAAAATCAGCATGGCTTTAAATCGGTTCCAGTACATGTACTTTTGTTACATTAACCGCCACATTGTTCCATTTTAATTTTTAGAAACATTATTAGATTCGAATTTGGGACGGATGCCAATCTTATACAGCAGCACCGAGCTGAATAATACTACTGTTATAATGTAATATTTACAGCGCTAATTGTACGGTCGTTTATTTATAGGAAATCATGGTATAATGGGCCGTAGCAATAGTAGGTACATTTTACCACCATGAAAGATGACACGCATGCCGGAAGCTTCCCTGTCGATGAATCTCAACAATTGCTGTCGGCACCAGTTTGGAACAAAGGTACAAATTACGAACATTAGAATATTTAACTAGGCCAGAAGCCGTCAGAGAATTATTACAGCATTTTTTCGTGGTATTCATATTTGGAAATAATTTAAAACGGTTACAATGCGATCCAACAATATAGTATAATAAAATAATAATTGAAATAATTAAAGAAAATACTTTGATTTTTAATCAAAATACTACATATATAAATACAAAAACGGTACGGCATTTGTGCCAATAAGGAAAAGACAGGATATAAGAGGCGTAATATGGAGTAGCCAAGTCGCAGCAAACTGAAATAGGAAACAGAACGTTCAGCAGAAAGAGATGAACACTGAAAGTTAACACATGGTCAGTATCGCAAACACGCTCTTCGTCTGAGTGGAGAGGACAATACAGAGATGCAACCAACGAAAAAAAGATAATAGGCTTAAGAACGCAGACGAATAGCGGAGATAACAACGGAACGACGAAGTGAAGGAAACGAAAGAGAACCACGGATTGGCAGGAAGACTAAATGAAAAGACAGACAAAACAAACAATTGTTAGAGAAAGAGGAAACGTACACATCTGATACCAAAATCTGAGATGAAAACTTTTACACAGTGGAAGGAAATTAAAGAATGGGATTTTTATTAAGAAAGGAAGCGGGAAGAAGCAAAAAACTGAGTACCAAAGAATCCGCCGCTTCATTACCAAAGATATATCCGAATGGTTAGAACCCACAACTAATCAATTTCAACGGAGCGGAGGGAAGAAAGAACGCGGACAAGTGAGCGTATACGGAGTATAATAAAATCACAGGAATGATCAGGTAGAGGAGAATGAATTGAAGGGCGGACATGGAATCTGATATAATTAAGAATTTAAAGGAAACGTGATTGGGGGAAATAAAAATAATGGAACGTACGATAGTCATTAATACGTTTATGAATGTAGAACAAAAAGGAGGCAGACATTCTGAAGAGTCAAAATGTGGGAGGATAAAGAGGCACCGACACCACCCGACCTCTTCGAACCATCTATAATAAACACGGTTACATACGATGGAAATTGAGAATTGATAGTACTGTGGAATTCCTGTCTAATTAGGGCCTGCGGAAGAAATTCGGAGAGTGTAGGTATAGTAAAAATATATTAGGAGGATGGCAGAGTTCGGCGAAATTAAAAGAGAAATAAGGGAGATCGTCAGAAGAAATTATGTAAAGGAAAAACGAACTAAGCCGAAGAGAGATGAGGTTTTAAATTCGGGATTTTCTATAGGTGCGAAACGCCAGTTTCTAGAAATGAAAAGATAGGAGTGAATAAGAGTAGGTGCTGTAATGTCTTATCTTAGAATTTATCGATATCGATTCCAGGTTGTACATATTTTGCGTTAATTGAAAAGCCGTTTTCATTTTCCTTGCTCTTATTTCCAATGCTCCCCTCAACCAATCCGTTTTGCTGAACAAGCTCACCGAAGTATCGGAAATGTTTAATTTTTTAAAATTCCCCCCTATTTTGTGCACATGTATCATCGAGGTGAGGTGTTCCAGTGTTTGTCATATATTCTGTCTTCTCAAAAGAGATCTGTAAACCAGTGTTTTTGCTGCTACTTCATTTACAAGGTTGATCTGCTCTACCGCCGAAGTTAAATCCTGTGAGAAAATGTTACCAATAATTTCACATATTCATAGATGGAATAATACCGAGTTAAATATTAAAAATTACACAGAGCAATTGAATGCAGTTAAAAAGATTGCTTACAATAATAATTATAGTGCCAATATCGTTGATAAATTAAATTATAAATATGTATAAACGTATATTAAATAAAGTAAACATAAATAACAAATGGATTAAATTTACATGCATACATTCTGAAGTATATAAAATAATGAAATTATTTAATAATAAAAAAAAACAAATATTTTACATACTAAAAATAAAAATTTATTTAATAAATTACTAAATATAAACAATTATTCTAATACTGATATTAACTGAGATAACTATATTAAAATGTAATTGTTAGAATAAATTTTATATCGCGAAAATGAAAAGACATTCATTATGAATACAATCAGCATAATAGAGTACGATAAATTACCGATATGTAGAAAAATCGAATTTTTCCAAATACATAATATTACAAACGCATCATATGTATATGTAATAATGTAAAGAAAGATATGATGATATAAAAAGTTATAAAAAACATTAATCAACTGAATTTTGCAGAACAGTTTTATATTAATAAATACACTTAAATACATTTCCAGCTATCAATTCGTTAATAAATATAATAAATAATTTTAATAACTATTTGCAGTGAATTTAATATTGACTTTTCAATTGTGATAGTTATATCAATATTTTTATAATTTGTTTTGCTTTATACTGCAAAATTTTATTATTGCCATGATTATGAATATGCGATATGTGAGACTAGTCGGCTATTTCTATAATCTATTTACATAAATATATTTTATGTTTTAACTGGTTAATATTAAAACATCTATGGATATTAACGTACCTCAAGCGAAATTTTTGAGTGTATTTTCGCGACAGCGGGGTTTAAATCAGGATCTATAATGAAAACCATTGCCTGTAGCACGCGATAGCTGGCTAAACATACATTTATTATTCAGTTTCATTTTAACCATCAGAAAGCACTGTGTATTTATCGTTAAGTGTATTAAAATATAACTATGGACACTGCATTTTTCACCTTTAAAATTTACAGTGATATTTGTGACAATATAAAAGTTTAATAACACACTTAACAAAACTCACACTTTCTGAATTACTTCCACAATTACAAAATATTCAATTTTAACGAAAAAAATTCATTAAACCCTCGAGTTTTATGATTATACTGTTCATCATCAGAAAAGAAAAAAAATGCCGAAATAAACTAGAAAGAGCTAAGTAATAATGAATTATAGTACTGCTTCAGAACTGAAATTCGACAATACCACATTAGTCAATATTGAACAAAATTCGACAAGAAGGTATTTTTCATCCATGGCTCGGCGATGCATCATTTGGCCACTTTGTTAATGACATATCTTACTCGTGAACAAAATGGGGAAAAAATGGTAATTGAAAAAAAAACCCAGCGAAGTGTGGTAATATTAGTAATCTGTATTCAATATTTTCTTCTTCGTGTTGATCGACGTCACGTAATCGGTTCGTAGATAGAAACTCTATTTGTCTTTACATTGTGGTATTCTAACCCCGGGAAAAAATAATCATTTGTCGTTTTTTCTTTTAACTGCCTGTAACAACCAAGTTTGACTGAGTGATTTATAACCGTCTTCTTTTGATCTTTTTCGATTTCTCTGATAGCGTTCTATTTTTACTAAAATCTTAATATCTTCAATTGTATCGTACAGCCTGTAATTTTCGCGCATTTTGCAAATGCTGATTTTTCTATCTGCGCGTAATCAGCTTTGTGTTCTAATCTTGTGCTAATAGTTTTTGTTTTTTTTTTGTCAGATATAAATCTGAAGAAGAAGCAAACACTTCATGTTCACGGAAGTAATAATTACTCCCGTGAACATGAAGTGTTTGCTTCGAAACGCGTCGGGGTTTTAAAAATTATACAATTGTTACAAAAGTGTTAAAGTTTATTTTTATCATAATTAAAAATGTTAACAATGAGTAAGAACAACAAATACACTGAAGAAGAAACCGGTACAATCTACAAGAAAAAAAAAAAATGTACAATTTATCTCAGGTATTTTCTCCAGAACTTGTTCGACCATACCGAAAGGCAGGCTTAAGAAAAATGGACACATCTATCAGAAGAAAAGCGGATATTCTAAGCAGAAAAAAACACAATACGAGAGGAACAAAATAAAAAAATCAAAAAAGTTAAAAAACAAAAACAAAAGCTCGATAAAAAAGGAAGAAAACAATGTTATTAAAAACATTCTTTAGTCAAGTGATGAAAGCAATGTAGATAACTATGCTTGCTTGATTTGCTACGAAGACAATTTCAAAAGTTTACCAAAAGAAAAGGAGATCCAGTGTCTCAAGTTTGTAAGGAATATGCAATACAGAATGTACATCAAATCTTATTCTTACTTAGGTTTACATTAATTGCGATAGTGACAACGATGATTAATTTTCTATGTCGCATTAATGGTTTTTTTTTTATATTTAAACCGCATTGATCATTACATAACTGTAAAAGTATGATTTTAAATAGAAAGACTGGGCTTATTCCAAAAATTAAGCGTACGATTTGCTTACGTCGATTATATTTTTATTTTTAATATTTGAAAAAAGAATGAGTTCCGTTTTACTATTACACCACTAAGAGATTATAAATAAAAAGTTAATAGTAAAATAACAATTTTATAACATGCCTGGTAAATATTCACGCCATTGCGTGGCTCAATTTTCCAATTGCTGAACTTGTTCCTGAGCATGTCCAACCTTTTTTACTCAAACGATTTCTGAGAAATAAATTTTTTCAGGAAACTTTTAAGAACGAATAAATTACCTATCCTTCAAAATACATATTAAGCAATTTTGACTTATCGTTTAGGAGCTATGACGGATCAAGTGAAAAATTGCTCAACTAGTCCCGCTCTACCCTACTTCGCTCACATTAGTATGGGAACGTAAAAAAAGTATTTAATGTGTTTGCGTATATGTATGCATATGTGTATACATTATTAATATCTACACGCTGTTATATTGTTTCGTTTAGGTTTATGTTAAAAAAAAACAAAAAAAAAAAAGCATATACACCCTGTCAAGAAAGTATCGGGAATTGTTAAATAAAACGAACAATTTTTAATTTTCATCCAAATTTATTTTGTCACCTTCAAAATAACATCCATTCGAAGCGATGCACATATGCCAACGCTTTTTCCACTCGGCAAAGCACTTCTGATAGGCGGTTTCCGGGATGGCCTTTAGCTCTCGCGTCGCATTCGTCTTGATGTCATCAATCGATTCGAAGCGCATTCCCCGTAGCGGAAATTTGAGTTTTGAGAATAGGAAGAAGTCGCAGGGTGCTAAATCTGGTGAATACGGCGGTTGTTCGATGATATTTACCGAGTGTTTGGCCAAAAACTCATTCACAATTATGGCTTTGTGAGACGGCGCATTATCGTGATGGAGAATCCAAGAATTGTCGACCCACAAATCGTTACGTTTACGACGGATAGCCTCTCTCAAACGTCTCAAAACACTTAAGTAAAACTCTTTGGTGACTGTCTGTCCGGCTGGCACATATTCATAGTGTACCACGCCTCGAATATCGAAGAAAACAATCAACATGATCTTCACTTTCGATCGGCTTTGGCGAGGTTTTTTCGGCTTTGGCGCGCCAATTGGCCGCCATTCGGACGATTGCTGGTTCGTAAGCGTGTCGTACTCGTACACCCATGTCTCGTCACCAGTAATTATCTTTTCCAAGAAAGTAGGATCCAAATTGGCTCGATCCAGCATGTCTGCAGCTACCTGTTCTCGGTACTTTTTTTGAAAGAAATTCAGGTCTTTCGGAACAAGCCGAGCCGCAACGCGTTGCATACCCAATTTTTCGTGCACAATCGTACGTACGCTCTCGTGTGACATGCCCAATCCATGAGCCATCTCTCTCAAGCTCACATGACAATTTTCAGCAACGATTTCCTTGATTTTATCGACGTTATCATCGGTCACACTCGTTGAAGGCCGTCCAGAGCGAGGCATGTCTTCGACCGTCTCCCGACCATCCTTGAACGCTCTGTACCACTCGTAAACCCGCGTTTTTGATAAAGCAGATTCACCAAAAGCCTTCTGTAACATTTTCAGTGTATCGGCACAAGAAATTTCGTTCGAAACACAGAATTTAACACAAGTACGTTGTTCAATATTTTCACTCATTGTAAAACTTCGACAAAACACTTCAAGGTCGACTGATTTTAACAGCTGCTGTAAACACACTGGTTGACAGATCGCGCTAAAAATAGGCATCATAATACAAAACAGTTGTACCAACCTGGAAAAAAAAAATTATCTGCCTAGCTATTACCCGGGAGATTTAAATTGACAATTCCCGATACTTTCTTGACAGGGTGTATAATACATCTTATAAGTTCACGTTATTGATTAATTCTTTATATTCCCAAACTATAATTTCAAAGAATAAATACGATCGTTATTAAGAAAAATACACGTAAAAGCGAATCTCATGTCTTTGGTAAGATATTTTGAATGGCGAAATTAAACTTTTCATAATGTACCAAGCCTAATCGTTTTTGGAGAGAATGGACATAAAAGTAACCGATATGTTTGGAAAACAGGCCGTTCTATAATTAATGTTGCGTGTAATAATTGGAAGTTAGAATAAAAGAATCAAAACTTCTTAGGGGGACGATTTCAATATCATTGTGTGAACCAAGAAAAAATCGGAATATTCATTTTCTAAAAATTTTGATTACCTTCTCCGCGATTAATGTTGGATATAACCCCATGTACCATTGGTGATCAGCCAGTTTTTCTGAAGTCTTTCGTTGCAATCACGCGAGTATTTTGAACCAGCACGTGACCATTTTTAAGTACCGTTTGAGCCGCCGGAGCGTCATAGTGGTTGATAAAATGCTCTAATGTTCACAATTGTGTTTTTCTCGTCTATGATTTTTGTTTTTATTGTACGTAATATTTTTCACGCCGAAAGAAAAATAAAAAAATAGCGAAAAAAAAAACATAAAACGAAACGAAACAAGAAAAATGATAAAACGAATGGCACCATAGAAGAAATAAACCGTAGGCCTGCCGAACGTTAGTCGCCGAGCGTGTTAACTACATCGTTTGCAACATTCAAATCTGTTTCATGGCATAAATCACTTTAAACTTTCTATCTTATTTTTATTATAACTTTACGAAACTTCAAATTGAATTTATCTGTGAACTCCTGAGAATTGGTTGTTACTGACAAAATTGGTAAAAAAGTCGATGACTCAAACGTGTCTGACTGTTAATTCCGTCTATTGGCAAGTGTACATGAACGCAAGACACTCAGTTCAGGACCTAGTTGAATTGATCGCTATCAGTTTTGGTGACGCGTGAAATGGCACACTAGTTCTCGGATTTGGGTTTTCTTCATCTTGCTCCGCAACTTTTTGTACAATGCGGATGTTCCGTTTTAACATAATTTTCTGGTCATGATTTTAACTGACATATATTCATGACGCAGAAGGAAGATGAGCTGGACTAAAACTTTTAACGTACTCCCGTTAAACTCTTCTAAAGACTATCGGTTTTAGGAATTAGTATCAGAAACTTCAAAAAAAAAAGTTCTAGTTTAAACATGAAGGACAGGTTTTTTTCTTTTTTTGTCCGATATAAGCTTTTCCGTTCATTATGAAGGCTGCAAAAAAAACGAACGGAAATCATGAAATTCGAATGAAGAATAGAGTTAGAAATCTGAACGTGTTATCTATGACACCTGATTTTAGGCGATGCTGTTTTTCTGAAAAAAGTATTTAGTTTTACTATTTTTAAGGTTTTTTGTGAAACATTGTAAGTGACAAGTATTACCCGATACTGGAAAACTATGTTGCTGTACATTTTTTTATTAAAAGGAATTTTTACACCTTTTACTTTTATTTACACTACTACTGATCTGCTGTATACGTACGGTTTAAATGTTACAAACACAAAAACGATCTATCTCAACAACCACTAAAAGTCGTCATGACCGCTAGAGACACCTTTGCATGAGCACCCTTACTCAATAACAGTACTTGAATACAACAGAGGTTAAAATCAATTAATAATTTTCTAACCTGTACTAAGTTGTTTGGTATGATTGTATGTTTGTATGTTGTTTGACAATGTATTGACTAATCAATTTAAATGGTTTTCTAATCCTTACCAAAACCTTTGTTTTTCTGTGTATGCTTCTTGAGAGAAGTGCTTTTTTGCATCTGTGTCTACAATAGCAATAACTTAATAACCTCTTACTTATACTTTATGGGTTTTGTATGAATGAATATGACTTTGAAAATGATTTTGATATGACATCTAATCCAAATTAGGTTACATACTAAGCGTTGCGAACCAGGTGAAAGTGTTATTCAGTAAAGCAAGCGGAATTTTGTGTAAACACGCATATAGACAAAAAAAAAAAAATGCGTTTCAACTGTGAATTTTTGATTTATAATCTTTTAGTGCGTTGCGTTCTTCTCGTTCATTTAAAACAATTGAATCAAAAAAACAAAACACTTCGTTGTGTCAGTAGCTCTTTAATCAGCCCCGTTAATATGGTTAACTAACAACGCCGTAGATAAACATTTCGTTAGTTCGTTTCCGAATAGCTCTGAACGCTCTGTACGAAAACGCCGAAAGCCGCGCGAATAGATTTAAATTGATTTCTTTTCCGGCTAGCAATTTGTTTTTTCATCGCATGTTACCGATAAAATTTCAGCCAATTTATCATTTCCCCTTCAGCTACAAACAAAAACTATGCTCCAGGTAAAGTCACGCTGAAGCATTTTTTTTCGAAAAATTCATAATGGTTGGCACTAAAACAGCGATCGTTAAGTTTTGTACATTGTGAACCTTAACTTAAAATCCCCGATGCCCTGTCAAGGATATGGGACTTACTTTACCTTAGGTACGAAGAAGACTTTAGCCAGCCAGAAAGTGAAAAGAATCAGAGGGTAACAAAATTAACCAAATAAAAGTATAGCCTCTGTGTATAGATGCATTTGATGAAGTATTCCGAATAATTAGTAAATCGGACCAATTGACGAAGATTATTATTTTTATTTACTCCGGTCGCGGTTTTGCAGATCAAAAAACCATTTTCCTCCGAGTTTATACTGCGGATACTGATCTGGCCTCAAGACTAATATCTATGCCCATTCCGTATATAATTTTCCTTCGTGGACGTTAAAACTTGCGTGCTGTATTGCGCGTAGCCGCCATCCATTGAAGGAAAATGAGGTAAAAGAATTTACGTGGCAGCTATCATCAGGCTGATGAAAAACGCTGAAAGGTTGTTACGCGTTTCGGAAACGATGGTGCGGCGTAGGGACTGCGAAGAAGCTTGCAAGTTTTGGCGAAATTTAATATTTGCTTGTAATCCTTTGAAAAGAATATAAACAAAGGCCGAATAATGTGGCAAAGGTAAGAAGATTAGAAGTAAAGATTATTTTCCGGGAAACCATCTATGTGGTTTTACAGAACGCGTTATTTTAATCACGTATATTCATTTTGCCACATGTTCTCTGCTATTCAACTTTTTTCCGCTTCAATATTTTCAGCCGGTCGCCGTTATTTTCATTAATCACAAACGCTCCCGGGGCGGTTCCATTGTTCCGTTCTCGCTGGTCTCCGCTGAAACTGCGGCTTTTCAGCCGTGAAAACATCACGTAAAACAGTGATTATACGTCCATTCGAAGACGGAAATACGATGCGATGAAATCTTACGTCTACCCAAAAGTCTTCAGCGAAGGACCGGCTGCTTTATCCACCGAATGTATAAATCTCACCTAATTTAATCTGCTTTGCTACAACACCAAAGCCGCCGCAGTCTAATGAGCGCTTCGTTAATAATAATACATTGGCCACCGGGGTAGCCACGGCAATAGGTGGAACAAAGTTAGAATTTGAATGATGGATAAAAACAATAACGTACAAATATATATAATATATGTATATAATTTCAAACATCGGGTGAAAAGAAAAACTTTTCTTTCAATTTTTTTCGGTGATTTCTTCGGCGCGGACACTAGCCCAAGAACTGGGAAAGGAAAAGAAGAGGATGAAGTGGGCGCTGTAGAAGTCTATCAGCGAAAGCGACGAGTAGAAGGAAGAACGTTCAGCAGCGATGGAAGAAGAGCATTATCAACACGACATGTCTAAAAATAGAAGTAAAAAAAAAAGGAAAACACAATAATGGAGAAGATACAGAATAGAAACGGAAAAGTGATGAGGGAAGCAATCCATAGCGTAGACGATAGATTGCGAGAAAAGAGATGAAGAAAAAGGAGAGTGGAATTCGATTAGATAAATGGAATCGTGAGAATGAAGAGGAGTTTATTTCGATAATTTAGAATGAGGAGAGCAATGTAATGTTTTTGGCGAGATTCGAAAGCGCTACAAAAGCTCTCGGTAGAAGCTAAGTGTGCTAGCCGATTAAGTGTCATTCTTCTTGATCCCGGGCTGTCCAGGTAAGAAATCAATTTAGATAGAATGATGAGGGAAATAATTATGAATTAAAGAACAAGTGAAGGGAAATTACATAGTCAGTTGCTTGGAGAGAAGAGGAAATGATCTGTGGAATGAACGATCAGAGAGGAAGAGATGTAGAAAACCGATCAGAAAGAACGGTATTTAAAGGATTCATATACGGGGCAGTTCATTCCAATCATATAACCGGCCCTCATATCTGAACTATTCCAGCTATACACACGCTTAGGGCCATAATTTATAAATTACGTATACCGCTGTAGAAAAAAAAAGCTCATGAAATTCGCACCGATTGGCTTTTTCTCATTACGTTTATCGCATGTAATTCATGTAACTAAGGAGAAATTCAAATTCAAAATAGATTACACTTCGTAATCACCTGTAATTAACAAAACACTACACCGCATTAGTAATTAAATTCGGAAGTATTTGAAAAGCATGTTTAACGAAATTGTAAATTACACAAACTAAATACAATCTATGCATTTCTCAAATTGTACAAATTCAAACAGTATGGAATTTTTGCCTCATTCTGTGGCGATTGCATTTTTGCCTGCGACATAAAAGGTATCTGTGTATTTGTTAACTTTCTATATTTTTAACGATTGTTAATGGGGATATTAAAAGGCGTATGCGCGATAGTGCCTCACGCAGACAGATGAGAAAGGAAATTAAAAGAGAGGAAACAATAGAAAAAGCAAGGAACCGGAAATAGAATGTAGAAGTGAAAAGGAAAAGAAAACTATGTTCGCGAGTTATGGTGACCAAATCCATATTTATGGCATTACGTTATGTGCAATCTAATGAATCGATGGCGTCTGAATTTGCAGCGACAGTGGAAACATAAAATTGCCTATAAAGTTGGTTTTTTTTTTGTTATTAAAATATATTAAGCAAAAACCTGAATTGCGTGTACATTCGGAAGGTTCTCTGAGGAAATGTTTCCTCTATAACCGTCTTTTCCGAATTTTACATAACCGTATGGTACGTAGAAATTGTTTCGTTTTCCCGTTTGTTGTTGTCTTGTTGCCGGCTTTGAACGAAAATTTCAACATTAACAAGCTGACGTAAAAAAAAATTGTGCTATTTTCTACGCTTTTCCTTCAACATTGGTGAATTAGGAATTCTAAAGCACCATAAATTCTAAATTTCCCTCACATGTAAACATTTTCACTGATGGCTCTGGTAGACCTAACTGTGTTATCTTCTATCCTTCCAGATTCTAATTTTTAAAAGTCATTTCATTTTCCTTTTTTCTATTTCATCTTTGCATGGAGTTTGTTAACTACCCTGCGTTTCATTGTTTTTATTTTTTCTAGTCGCTTCTTTTCCAATTATTTAATCATTTCTGATTCCATCAGAGTGTACTTTAAGCGATTTGTTCCACCCTTTCTGATCACTCATCCGATTTTACCATTCTTTACCTGCACTGTCTTATCCATTTTCTTTCTTCTTTTTATTCCGTTTTTGTTTATTTCCTATGGGCTTTCGGCCAAATGGGAATTGAGGAAAGTTGTCGTTTTCTTTGGCGGAATTAGGGCTTTCGACAGATTAAAATTTTTTTGAGAAAAGATAGATACAGATAATTAATATGATTTTGAAAGGACATCTTTCCTTTCAAAATCATATTAATTATCTGTATCTATTTTTTCTCAAAAAAATTTTAATCTGTCGAGGGCCCTTTCTCTTACTAATATTACTGAGGTGACCCCCGTATTTTACTCGTGTTCTGTTAATCCTTTATCCGTTCTATCCTAGATTCGTCGTCGTCGGGGTCGCATCTCTTGCCTCAAGAGGTTGCGTACATCTCTATATTCTTCGATTCGTGGCGTATCTAATCGTGTCTTGTATACTTTTGCGTGGGAAGTTGGCTGGTGCATTCGTAGTTGCTAGCTCCAATCTTCTTCTTCCTTTAATGGGTTTTCCCTGAACTCGTCCTTGCAATGCCAACATGAAAACACCGTTTTCCCGGATTTTATGTGCTATGTATTTCAGCTTTCGGTGCTTAATATTTTCAACTATCGTTTTGTTTTCTTCATTTACTTTTGTTAAGATTGATACGTTTGTTGTAAAATCAGTCCAAGGTATTTTTAATAATCTCCGATAGCACCACATTTCAAACGCGTTCAGTCTTCTTACAATATCCGCACTCATTGTCCAGGTTTCACACGCATATTTTAATATCGTCCAAACGTAGCATCTCATTATTCTCTTCCGCAGGCCCATGCTTAAGGTTCTGTTTTTTAAGACGTTGCTAAGGTTATTTAATAGGCTTTCTTTGCCATACCGATTCTACTTTAGGTCTCTTCCGTCCTTACTTATGAGAGCACCTAAATATCTAAACTCAGTGACATTCTCGATTTTTTTATTGTCTATCATGATTACTGCTTTTTTGTCATTGGTTCTCGAAAATCTCATGACTTTCGTTTTTTCCGTGTTTATTTTCATTCCGAATTTCCTTCCCGCACGGTTTATTCTATCAATCATTTTCTGCATTTGAGTTTCTGTTTCAGCTATAAATACCTTATCGTCCGCATAACTTATTTCATTGACTCTTTGTCCATTGACCTTCAGACCCATTCCTTCAATTCGTGCCTCTTTTGTTATTTCGTCTGCGTAGATGTTAAATAACCGTGGAGAGAGTGGGCATTCTTGTCTTACACCCCTCTTTATACTGCATTGCCCAGTAGAGTATTCTGCGCCTATCTTGATATTCGCGTACTGTTCCCAGTATAAATCCTTTATTACCTGTAAATCTTTGTCGTCAATATTGTATTTCTTCAATATCTTGATTAATTTTTCATGTTTTACACTATCAAAAGCTTTTTCGTAATCAATGAAACACGCGGTGATATCTTTGTTTGCATTCAAAGCTCTTTGTATAACTATTTTCAGGAGCACAATGACGACTCTGGTTCCTCTTTTTGGGACAAATCCGTATTGTGTTTTGCTTAGGTTTTCATCGATTTTCCGTTCAATTCTGGCGTTAATTATTGCCAATGGAAGTTTCAGAGAGTGGCTCATCAATGCGATGGTTCTGTATTCAGAGCATACTTGGGAGGAGCTTTTCTTTAGGTATCGGTATGAAATTTACTTCTTTGAAATCTACAGGTAGTTTGCCTTCTTCGTATATTTTATTAATGATCTGTAATAGTTCTTTTTCATATTCTGGCGTTATGTGTTTTATTAAGTCTATCGACAATTTATCTTTACCTACAGCTTTGTGATTTCTAGCTCTTTTGATCGCTTTTCTCAGCTCCCATATTTCTATTTTTGGGGCCGATTCTTTTGTTGCGCAGTCGATTTGGGTGGGTCTTGCAGCGTCGTCATAGAGTTCCTTCACGTATTCTAGCCAAACTTCTTGCGTTTCTTTTTTATCCATGCAGTAGTTTCCGTCGTTATTGCGTATGTATGAGATGCTGTTCTTCTTTTTCTTGTGTATCTGCATCATTTGCTTAATTTTAGTGTGTAGTTCTCTGTCGCTATGTTTTGCGTCGAGTTCTTCGATCTCTTGACATTTTCTATCGTACCATTTACTTTTCTCCTTTGTACATTTCTGTTGTATGTTCTTATTTAATCTGACATACTCAGGTCCGAATCTGTTTTTAAGCTTTCTTCTTTCTTCCATCATCTTTAGTATTTCTATCGTCATCCAAGGATTATGCCTTCTTTTTTCTTTAACCGGTATTGCATCACTGGCAGCTGCAATAACTTTGTTTTTCCATGTAGACCACATTTCATCGATATTTTCGTTTTCGTGCTACTCGGTTTCGTTTTGTCTCCTCAGTTCAGCCTGGAATTTCTCTCGTATTCCGTGGTCTTTTAGACAATTTGTGTCTATCTGTTGCTGTTTCTTCAGTTTCTCCTTTCGACTTTTCAATGCTATGCGGCATTTGGCGAGGAGTAGCGCATGATCTGTATTACAGTCAGCTCCCGGGTATGTATGGCAATTTTTCACAACATTTTTATATCGCTGGTTCACCAGAATGCAATCAATTTGATTTCTAGCTTTATCTCCAGGGCTAACCCACGTGTACAACCTTCTTACGTGTTGTTTGAACCATGTGTTACAAATCACATAATTATTCTTTTCTGCGAAATCAATCAGCATTTCGCCTCTTTCGTTTTTATCTCCGAACGCGTATTTTCTAGCTATTTCGCTACCATGATCTTTTCCTACTTTGGCGTTAAAATCCCCAATTACGAATACTACATCTTTGTTTTTCGTGCACTTTCTGGTTTCTTCTAGATCGTGATAGAAACGTTTTATTTATCCATTTTTGCTCTCTGCGGTTAGCGCGTATACTTGTATCGATAGGTTTTGGTTTCGTATCAATTCTAATAAGGATAATTCTTTCTGATTTAGGTATCACTGCGCTTATTTTATTGGCCAGTCTCGTATGTATCAGTACTCCTACTCCATGTTCATGCCTATCTTTTCCGGCGTAGATCATTTCATAGTCGTTGTCTGATTTTATTCTCCCGTTTCCTGTCCATCTCGTTTCACTAATGCCCGGTATGTCTATGTTTAATCTTTTCGCCTCTGATATGATATTTGCTAGCTTTCCGATCTGATATGCCAATCTTACGTTCCAAGTTCCAATGTTTATGAAGTTTTTCCGCCTTGCTTTAACTCCGTATATTATTAGCACCCTATTTAGCTGTCTGGGCGGATCAGTAACAGCCTGACGGAGACTTAGGGCCATTGTTTTATCGACGTACATAGATGTAGTTCTAGGGAAAATTGAAATGACGGTAGTATCCCGCGTTGCCTTCCGTCATGATTTTCTGTCGGGGTTTACTACCCTAGCCGACAGGTCCAGTTTTAAGGCGCTGGATACTCGCCTACTCACCCCAAGACATAATGTTCATGTAGTCTTAGTCTTGCCTGGGGCGCTTTGGTTATGGATGAGCTGCTGATGGCCTGCAAGATGTAGCTGCAATATTATGCTTATCGGTATTTATTGGTGTGTTTTTATCGGCCAACAACACCCCACCGTTTTCCCATCAACTATATGAATTTACGTTTTAGCTCTTCTGTTCAGTACCAAGTCTATTGAAAGAAGAATACCACCCCGCATGACGTGAACGCACGGAAATTCGTGGCTGTTGTCATTCGTGTCGCTGTCGATGGACTGGCATCTATTGGCAACGAGTGACTACTATCTAGAGAATTATCTCTAACGACATACAGCCTGTACCCCGCGGGGCTATCCTAGATTACTGTTGCTTTATTTATGATAATTCCTCCAGGCGTCTTCTTTCAAAATTAGGTTCCACTCAAAATACCTGTCTTTGCCTCCGTCTTGATGCCCTGAGATCTACCCCGGTTCCGGCTATCGTCGATGATTCCAATTCTTCTCCTCTCTTCATTCGCAGGTCGTACTTGGGTTATCGCTTTTTGATTAAATGTCTACCTATTTATTCTTTCTCAATTGTTTCTTCTTACTCTACTATCCTTCATAAGTGGCATTTACCTCTAATAAAACTGCAATTTTATCCCTTATTTCTGTTCGTATTTTTCATTTTTTACCGTATACTTATGGTCATGATGAGCTTCCTTATTTTTCTCCAGTTTTTCGAATCACCTCCATTCTTATCGGATCGGTACCTGTGTTGCGCGTTCATTTCTTATCCAGTTCCGGTTATCATTCGTTATTTCGGTCTTATCGTACTATTTATTTCTATATTCATTTACCTGGATTGCTAGCGGTGAGATAAAACCAATTTATCATATAAACTTATACAATACAATACTATTGAATCACACATACACACATCTGCACTTATGACACATGCACGTATGTTTGCCGACATGCAGCCGGCCATTGTAACTATGTTGCATTACACCAACCCACACACGCTATCTACATATCATGCACAGAGTCGTCGTTATTATCACCATTATATACCAATGTTGCTAATGTCACTATTACTACCGCAAAAGATGTACACCCCCCGACATTAACAACACGACTACAACTTTTTATCTACATCTATTGTTTCATATCCGCATCAAAACGTTGTCTATCAGGTACCTACACAAACGCATTACACTTTAACTCCGAACACGCATTCCGTTCCTTTTTCTAATAATGTTCCTTCTTCCCAAATTACTGATGATCGTACAAGGTACGAGGACATAGCCGACGACAACAACACAATATTATATAATTACTCGAAGGACGCATTTTCGACATCGTCGCAGTTGGATGAACACATAGAGAACGACTGGCAGATTCCTAAAAAGAAGGCTAGGAAAAGGCTATTGGACGAACAGCAAGTAAATAAGTCACGTATGAAATAAAATAGGTTCCGAAACTTGCAAGTCGAAGACGACGAAATGAGAATTCGATTGCACAGTCGGCTGACAATGTAACAAAAGAACCTTCTCCGCCACCTATATTCGTACACGATATAATTAATTATTGAAAAAGATTACAGACATATTAGGGAAACAAGACTTTAGAGCAAAATCCTTGAAAGATAACGCTGTCAAAATCAACGTACATACTCCTGACAATTACAGAAAAATAGTCGAAACATTCAAAAAATAAGACATTAACTACCAAACTTACCAACTAGGAAAGATCGTATAAAGTCGTAAATCGGGGTTTACATCCCTCTGTCCTAAACAGCGACATTAAGCAGACTATCGAAGATTTCAAGTTAGGTCTGTCTTTAATATTAAAAATAAAAAAAACTAAAGAAACTCTGCCGCTACATTTCATCGAGTTGGAGCCGACCGATGACATTAAACGTATATATAACCTCGATTTCTGATTACATTCAAAAATTAGAGTAGAAACACCTCACGTAAAACGAGAAATACCCCAATGTACTAGATGTCAAAAGTATGGACACAGACGATCGTTTTGTAATCGACCCTATAAATGATGCGCGGGTAACCATAATTCAGCTGATTGTAAAAGACTTATCGCTGAAGTTTATGCGCGCAGCAACATCCTTCTAATTATAAGAGGTGTATCGCAAATTATACAATGCGAAATGCAACACGGAGCAAACGCTTACTGACAAACCGAATCTTCTCGCAAGTTACGGTAATGCTATGCTTGATATCATCCTTCAAAATGGCCATAAACCTCGATTATCACATGCGAAAGTTTCGTGAGGGACAAACGGCACCAATATAGTGCTTAATCTTAGCGATAATGTTTATAACGGTGTTGGTTTCTGAAATTGTAACGGTAACGATAGTAATAACCGCTTCGCACCTAGCCTACGGGTATAGATGTAATATTATAAAATCATGTTTCAACAGTTAACGATTATCAGAATACTACGATATTAAATTTATTGTCTTCCGTCGTGAATAAAACACACTAGTAAGTAATGGCTACCTCATTAAGAATTGCACTTTGGAACGCTAATGGCGCTTTACAACGTAAGTTAGAAATAGAGCTCTTTTTAAAATCTCATTTCGTCGATATATTCCGCTCATCTGAGAAACACATTTCACAAATAAAACAGTTTTTGATATTCCCAATCAGGATGTTGTGTCTTTGGCCAGATAATAAATCTCGCGGCGGTAGCGCAATTATTATTAAAAAACCATCAGGCACTATGAGAAGAAAAATTACGCCCACTTAACGGAACTATTTCCACCGTATATTGCTCTCCAAATGAACGACTAGATGGAAACCTACTCGTTAAATATTTTAAGTCACTGGGAAAAAAATTTATATCCGGTAGGGACTGAAATTCAAAAAGCCGCAAATGGGGCTCTCGTTTGAATAATCCCAGGGGCAAAATTCTGGAAAAAGTAATTTCTATCGAGAATCTAGGTTACTTCTCGGGTCACGAGCCTACCTACTGGTCTCAGGGTCGTAGGAAGAAACCTGATCTACTCGATTTTTTTGAAACAAAATGAATCCTAACTTTATATATGAGAGCGGACTCTTGTTTCGATCTACAGTCAGACCACTCCTCGGTTATATTAACGGTGAGCATTTCGCCAGTAACAAAAACATCTGAGACCTTATCAATAAAAAAACTAACTGGCCTTTATTTAAACTATATCTAGAGACTAACACGTAAGTTTAAATATGCCGTTAAAAACTAATTACAACATTGATAAAGCGGTTCAAAACTTAACAGAAACCATACAAAATGCTACGTGGCTAACCACTGCCACTGTGTTATCTTCCAAGAATATCGCGAAATATATACTATGGCTCGTGCGTGAAAAGAGGAAATTAAGGAAAAACCTGCAATACGACGAGAGCTCCGGCTATTAAAACGCAACTAAACAGAAAAACCAAGCAGCTGCTTAAAGTACTGCGTGAAAATAAAAACGAAACGCTCGCAACATTTTTGTTTCAAGTTTGTTTCCGACCAAAAAACAAATCATTACTCGCTGTGAAAAGCAGACGTTTTCAACGGCCAACTGTGCGTATTCCGCCAGTACAAAAACCTGACGACGGTAGCTGTGCTCACACTAAAAAAGCGGCGCTTTTTGCCAATTATTTTTACGATGTATTTACACCGAATGCTCAAGCTGCTGACTCCACAGATATCCTCGAATACCTCTGGAAATACCGCTGCAAATGAGAGTCTACCGATAATACCGGTTGTCCTCCTAGTGAGATACACTAACTCTTGAAAAATACGAAATGGAAAAAGAGCCCCCCGAATTCGACTTAATCACAGCGGAGCTTTTAAATGAGTTACCATGTAAAAGTATTATATTTATAACATAAATATATAATAATAACGCTGTCCTTCGTAATCAATATTTTCCACTGACTTGAAAGTTTTCGCAAATAATTGTTATCATGATATACACCTATCAAGCTTCCCGACCTCTCAAAGATACTGGAAAAGTTAATTTTAAATCGGTCGTTTCCAATATTATCTACTAATACTATTATTCCGAATTTTCGATTTGGTCTTCATAAGTACTACAACACTATAGAACAGGCTCATGGACTAACGAAGATTATTGAAAATAGCTTGGAAAACAAGACAATATTTGTACGGCCGCGATTCTGGATGTTCAGCAGGCTTTCGATAGAGTATGGCATCAAGGATTATTGTATAAAATTAAACTTCTGCTTCCTCATTGCTATCTACTATTTAAATCGTATATACAAGAAAGATATTTTCGAGTGAAAATAGTCGATGAATACTCAGATATTTTTCCGGTAAGGGCCGAGGTCCCGCAAGGGAACGTTCTAGGTCCAATATTGTACTTAATCCACACGTCCGACTTCCCGATGCTGGCTAATACAGAAATAGCTTTGTACGCGGATGACGCAGCCATCTTGGCCGTGGATAAAAACACAGCCACAGAAAAACTGCACGAGTTACTTGGACGTGTGGAGAGACCTGGCTAAAACGATGACGCATACTATAGTAGTCAATGAAAGTAAGTCGACGCATATTTCATTCATAAATCGAAAAATTGAACGTCTGCCAATCAAAATAAATAACGTCGTAATACCGAATGCCGATAACGTATAATATTTAGGCATGCACTTGGACGCTAGGCTGACCTGGGATACTCACATTCGGGAAAAAATCGAGCATTTGAGGTTTGAAACTAGAACCATCTCGTGGCTGTTAGCTAAGAGATCGGGCTTATCGTTAGAAAATAAAACTCTATTATATAAAATAGTAGTAGCTCTAAAACCGATCTGGCTGTGCGGTATACAACTACGAGGCTGCGCAGAAACATCTGATTTACAGAAAATACAGCGATATCAAAATAGGTTATTGAGAACCATTACTGCAGCTGCCTGGTACGTCTCAAATTATATCCTCCATAATGACTTAAACGTGTCATGTTTGTGGAGGATGAAATCAAAAAACAAGCAAATAAACATGTCGCCCGATTTAGCATTCATATGAATCCACTTGCTACCAATTTGCTGCATAACTCCGGTGAAATACGCAGACGGTGGCGATATAAGCCATTAGACCTTGTCCAGCCATTATAAAGTTCAGAGGGAGTACTACTGAGTACTACTCCTCCACAAAACACATTCTTTATCACATTAAATTAATCGCTAAATGACCACTAAAGTTGATCAGTTGTGATGAAATAATAATAATAATAATAATAAAAAACCTTCATTCTATTAAATATTTTTCTTTACCGAACTGTTCTTAATCTATCCTTAAACAAGTCGTCAGAATTGAATTTTCCAATGTTTTAAGTTCTCTCTTTGCTATACACCTACTATCTATACTGACGGCTTCCAAAAGCCAGTTGATTCTGCTGGTTTTTTTAGACCGCCTTGAATTATTCTGAATCTTTTAGATTTACCTCCTTTTGCTCAATTTTCTATGCGGAATCTTTTGCTATTTTACGCGCAGCTCTCTTTGTTTCCTCAACTTAAAGTGCTCATAATCTCAGATTCTAAAAGTGCTTTACAGGCTATCACATCTCCTATTCCTGATCCCTTTTTCGATTATATAATATTTCTCATACGCTCCCTCATCCATGATCTTTTTCTCATTCACTCCATCGAGATCAGTCTTCTGTGTAGTCTTGGTAATTCAGGCATTGGGAGTAATAAATTAGCAGACATTCATTAATTCGTTCTCAGATCATGGTCTCTCTCTTGCATAATTTTTTCGGTTTTCATCTGCATCTACTCCATTTTGTCTCTTTCATCCTCTTTTCACATATTTTCCTTGTGACCCCGATATCATGTTTTGTTTCAATGTGCGGCCTTCTCTGCTGAACAATCGTACTTTCATTCTTCTCTATTAAAATTTGATATCGCTACTCCTTATAGCGTTGCTTGCATTTTCTCGTCTTGCTTGTGTTTCAGTTATTCCTGCCCTTGAAGTTTATTTTTAATCCTTCTTTCCTTAATCGCATAAGAATATAAATTTCAATTTTCCTCCTTCCCATTTCTTGGGCTAATGTCCTCGTTGAGAATTCATTAAAGAGAAAAAAAAAAAAGACGTCAGTCAGAAACCACTAATCGTCTGCACCAACGGTGTATCAATTAGTGCAAGAGTTTATCATTAGTCACAGCAAGTATCATGTCGTTAGAATTGGAGATAAGAAATCGTATAAATCTATTTTCAATTAAAAATAAAATTAACATAACACATCATTTTATTAACGTAATGTATGAAAAACTATATTTTATTAATGGAAATAAATAAATAAAATTAAAGTAATTTTACAAAAATAATAAGTAAATATTATATTAAAAAATTTCGGGAATTTCGAAAAAATGATAATGGGGTTACATTTCGGTTTATTTTTAAAAACATAATTCAAAAAAATTAACAATAATACATGTATTTAAGTACCAAATTATTTTAACAAACAGTTCGTATCGGACCACTGAATATTTAAGGATTATGTAAAAAGATTTAATGGCCATTCTACGTTCCATAATTTATATTTCCTCCCATCGTTCTTCTTCTGTATATTTAATTATCTCTGACTCCATGTGTGCTTTTAAAGCTATTTCCTCACATTTCCCCTCGCACTCCTCTGACCTCGTTATCCTCCATATTCGCTCTCTCATTCACACTCTTTTGCATTGATATGCTCTGGGTCCCCAGTCATATGGGGATAGAGAGTAATGAAATGGCAGATTCCTTGGCTCAAATTACTGTATCCTCCCGCTTTTTTTCTCTAAAATTCCCGTTTCTAATTTACTGCCATTGTGTAAAAAGTTTCACGTTAGATTTTGGTCAGACTTTTACGTTTCTTCCTTTTCTAATCAACCTTCCTCTTAAATTTTTTCATTCAACCTAATCTTCCCACCCGACCTTGGTTTTACGATTTTCCCTCACTTCGCCGCCACGTTATTGTCCTTATTATCCGTTTACGTCTGAATCACACTCTTCTTCCTTCCCCTCACGTTTTCGTTTTTGTTTCGCCCTGTCCTCTAATTATCCTGTTCATCCTGACAACGAAGCCGCCTGTGATCCTGACCATATCTTCTTTGAATGTGTATCCCTCGTGAACGAACGCATTTCTTTGTACTCTAATCTGTTATCACTGAAACTTCCTACTCCTTACTGTGCCACGTATATATTATCATTTCCGTCGATCTCCGTTGTTTCTATCCTCAGTTCTTTTATCTTATCAATATTTGACACCGACTCTACATCTAAACTAATCCTTCTCTCTCGTGTCGTTTCTGGGCGAAGACCCTTTGTGGACATGCCCAAAGGGGGGTTAAAAAAAAGCATTAAATAAGCGAAGAGGGTACGGGAATAATGGTAAACAAAAGTGAAAAAAAGGGGAAGGAAAAGGGACGGAATAAAATAATTAAATAAATAAATAAAATAATAATAGATTATAGCTAAGTTAGAATTAAGGAAAATTAGGATAAGAGTTTGTAATAAAATGATTTGTGCGGCGATAATATTGTATAGTATATAAGTAGTGTAGTGTAGACATATTTAGATGTAAGAAAACTCGTCGACAAGCGTCTAGCTTGACGAGGAAATGTGTAAATATTAATAAATATACATATATTTTCAAAAAAAAAAAAAAAAAATTTATTTCACACTCGGATAAGTGTGTATTAGAAATAATTTGCAGGATAATATAGGACACGTTTTACAGAGATGCAATGGCAATAATATAATACTTAATGGTAGCCAGGTCGTCAAAAAATTAATGTGTACTTGTCGATCATTGCATAATTTCTTCAGGGAAAATATAAAATTGTGTGAATACTCTAAAAGCTCGGAGAGGACTCGTGCGTTACTTTTTTTTTTCTTTTTTTCCCATATATGTTTTATTATTTATATAGTTTCCATAAAGTTCCGAGTGAGAAACGCGTGTTAGTGTATGTGCGTTGCTCGTTAACGGTATTATCGCAGTGAGCTTATCTTATCTCGTAAACAAAAGAGAATATATTTAATTTACGATCGTATCGGTGAGATTATTCCGTTTATTACTTTGACATACGGCATTAGCCGAGCCAAACTAACAATTAGATTAAGAATATTATGTTACTAACATTTAATTGACGCGGTAATATAATTATGAAAAGTACATTAAGTGCTGCACCTGCATCTGCAGTGCAGTCACCTACGAATGTGACACAGAATGAACAATTACTTCAACAGAATAAAAAGCTTCAAAAGCAGAATGAGGAGTTACAGACACAAATTATCAAGCTGCTGAATGAAATAGAGAAAATGCAGAAAACGATAGAATTACTGTCGACTAGTAAAATAAATTCAGAGAAGTCCGAAGTTGATAAACAGTATTATACTGATGAAGATGAAATAGTCAAACTAAGTGGTTAGTCAAAAAAAATAAAACTAATAATAAAAGGAAGCGAAGTGAAATTGCAGAGAAAGGATAAAAAAAGAGGTATAAGAACACCGGAAAATATACAAACCGATGTTCCTCATTTCCGTTATCAAGGTAAACCAAAACCATTTTTTGTGGCTAATGTTTCGGATTTTAAAAAACTAGCAAATGTAATCGCGCAAGTTGTAGGTGATGAATTTGTGTGTAAACAACTGCCGGCTAATCAAGTTAGAGTAAACGTTGAAACGGTAGAAAATTATATAAAATTAGAAAAACATCTATCTGAAAATAACTTTGAATACCATACTTACTTATTAGATAGTGTGAAACCAATTAAAGTAGTAATTAAAGGATTGCCATCAAATATGGAAGAAAACACTATAAGAGAAGACTTATTAAAGCAAGGGTTTCATGTATTAAAAATCAGCAATATATGGAAAACAGTAAGTGATGCTGAAACAAGGATAAAAACTAGAATACCAACACCGATGTTTGTGATTGATTTTAATGCCAAGTGTGACGTTGAAAAAATTAAAAGTATTAAAAAAATATGCCATATTCTTGTTCAAAATGAACCGTGGAGAAATCTCAAAGGCATGCCACAATGTAAGAGATGTCAGGCCTATGGCCATGTAAAAAATAGATGTTGTCGTAAACCTAGATGTGTCAAATGTGCAGGCTCCCATTTAACAGAAGAATGTACAAAAAAGCCAGAAGAAGAGTGCAAATGTGCATTGTGTGGGAAACAACATCCTGCTAGTTATAGAGGATGCGAAGTAGCAGTTGCTCTTTAAAAGAGAAATAAACTGCCCATTGTTAATAAAGAACAAAATACATTACCACAAAGAAATAAGGTAAATGATCAAAAAAATAGTGACGTGATTAGAGATCGTTCTAATAAAAGCAATCAAAAAGAGCACAAGAATCATCAGGTAATTAACGCTGATTATAATGATGAAAACGAAAAATCGCCAGAAAACCTTGTTAAAAGACTAGAAATGATCTTAGAAAAACAAGAAAAGAGAATAAATAGAATTTTCGATAGATTAAATTCGATAGAAAGGAAGTTGAATAAATTTAACAATAAATGAACTTGATAAAGATAGCAACATTTAATGTAAATGGGCTCAAACATAGACGCCACGAAGTTGAAATATTCTTAGTAAAAGAATAAATCGATGTATTATTAATATCTGAACCGAATATTGCGCAAAATACTTTTATCAAATTTAATGGTTATTGTTTGTACAATACTATGCATCCTGATGGAGGTGGGCGCAGAGGTGCAGCAATACTAATTAAGAATAGCATAAAGCACCATGTACTAGGAGAAATTAGTACAAATCAAATTCAAGCTACAAATGTTAAAATAGATACTAAGAATGGAGGTTTAGTAGTATCAGCGGTTTACTGCCCTCCTGGTAACCAGATAAAATTTGACGTATGGGCTGATTATTTTAATATGCTTGGCCCTCGATTTATCATAGGAGGTGATTTTAATTCAAAGCACACATATTGGGGTTCAAGAGTTACCACAGGAAGAGGAAAACAGTTTGCTACAGGCAATAAATAAGTTGGGATGCAAATGTTATTCAACAGGGAAACCAACTTATTGGCCGACTGACCAGAAAAAGTTACCTGATTTGCTAGACTTCTTTATTGTTAAGGGAATTACTGTAGGAAACATAGATATCGACGACAATGATGATTTTGTGTCTGATCATTCTCCAGTGATCATGACTGTAAGTAAATCGATAATCCTAAAGCAACCATATGCTACACTTACCAATAATAAAACCGATTGGGATCTGTTCAGGAAGCAGTTGGACGAAAACATTGATTTAAAATTATCGCTGAAATCTAAGGACGAGATTGATATAGCTGTCATGCAGCTTAATGATGCAATACAGCAGGCTGTATTGAATTCTACACCCGTAAAAAATTATAGTAGTAAAAAACAAAATTTATCGTTTTATATTTTAGAAAAAATCAAGGAAAGGAGGAAGTTTAGAAAAACTTTTCATAGAACTCAGGAAAAAATAGATAAAGCCAAGCTGAACAAACTAAGTCAGGAAATTAAAAGACTGGTAATTAAATTCAAACAAAACACGTTTAAAACCTATATAGAGAATCTCTTCCCTACACAAGAGACGAACTATTCTTTATGGAAAGCTACAAAATGCATTAATAGACCACAACAACAAAATTTCCCTATTAAAAGAGGCAATAACGAATGGATAAGAAGTGACAGAGACAAAGCTAATGCATTTGCGAATTATTTAAAACAAGTATTTACACTTGATATAACAGATGATGATAAAAACATTGTGTATCAGCAAGGGAAAGATGGATCTCTGAGACATTTTGAACCTAGAGAGATATATAATGAAATAAAAACAAATATGTGTGTAAAGAAATCTCCCGGTTTTGATTTAATTTCGGTAAAAATACTAAAGGAATTTTCAAAAAGAGGCATAATGGCATTAACCCAAATATTTAATGCTGTAATAAGAATTGGATATTTTCCCCAACTTTGGAAAGTAGCTTAAATAATTATGCTACCTAAACCCGGGAAATTACAGACAGATATTAAATCATATAGACCAATTAGCTTGCTACCCGTTATTTCTAAGTTGTTTGAAAAATTATTATTGAAGCGATTGAACCCAATAATAGAGAACTATATACCCAATCATCAGTTCGGATTTCGAAAAGCACACTCTACAATAGATCAGATCCATAGAATAACAAAAATAATTGAAAAAAGTCTTGAAGAAAAGAAGATCTGTACAGCGGTGTTCCTTGACGTGGAGCGAGCGTTTGATAAGGTATGGCACAAGGGATTGATAATTAAACTTAAGAAAATATTACCAATTAAAGTTTGCAGAATTATTGAATCGTACCTAACTGACAGATATTTTAGAATAAAGCATAATGAAGAATACTCTGAATTGCAAGACATACAAGCAGGAGTACCACAAGGAAGCGTCCTCGGACCAATTTTATATTTATTATATACCGCTGATATTCCTGTTAACGAGCATGTCACGACGGCCATGTTTGCAGTCGACACAGCTGTGATGGCTATGGGAAATAATATAGAAGAATCAACAATGAACGTGCAGTCCCACATCAAAAATATTTGGAAGTGGACAAGAAAATGGAAAATAAGCCTTAATGAAGAAAAATCTGTACATATGTATTAATTTTACGAATCGAAGAATCCAGTACTGTCCGATTGAAATCAATTCAAAAATTGTACCCAATATAAAGTGCGTGAAATATTTAGGTATGCATTTGGATTCGGGATTGAACTGGTCTATGCATATTAATAAAAAAGTAGAACAATTAAAGTTGAAAATGCTGCAGATGAAATGGCTTATTGGAAGACAAATATCCTGTCGCTGAGCAATAAATTGTTGGTATATAATCAAATACTAAAACCAGCGTGGAGTTTTATGGTTGTCAGCTTTGAGGTTGTGCTAAAGTAGCCAACATAAAAAAAATCCAAATGTTCCAGAACAAAGTGCTTAGGACTATCACTAATGCCGGGCAATATGAAAGAAACGATGATATTCATCGGGATCTTCATGTGCCAGAAGTTTCACAGGTGATAAAGGAACTGGCAAGAATGCACGATTTAAGGCTGCAAAAGCATATAAACGCAGAGGCGAGGCAGCTTCTGACTCATCAGGATGAAGTCAGGCGGTTGAAAAGAACTAAACCTCATGAATTAACCGAAGAAAAAATATAATGCAAGAAAATGCAGGATCGCCCATTGGGAATCCTAGTATATATATAATAATTACAACTAATTTAGAGTATTACTGAATGTTCGTGAACTGAACAGATTGTAATAAAAACCACTTAAGTGGGTTTTTTTTATAAGAAGAAGATATAGTTTCCATAATGGTTAATTAACGTGTCTCATCCAATTAAGTTTTGGTGGCATATTAATCTTGTTTAACAATATCTTATTAAATCATTATTATACTTATCCATTTAAAATATGTACAGCATCTGTTAACATAGGTTTTTATAATACTCGATTTCATTGACTGTAAATTTATTAAATTCCTTAAAAAGTTTGTGAGTTCATCTATAACCTGCGTATCTTCGCCGCAGTACATAAATTTTATTTTATTTTTTCCCCTCAGAATCATTTATCCACAAAAATCGACTTTTTTAAAATTCTATTGGACATTTTTTTTATTTTATTTGTTTTTTGTTTTTTCTGAAATCGAATATTTCGACAAATGGGCACGGTTGATATAATTATTTTACAAATTCAAATTATTAACTTATTGTTAGTATGGTCTACGAAACTCTTTCGTTGCATTTATTAGCCCTACAGCTAAACCTACACAAATGGTAAAAAAGAAAACAGTAGATAAGTACACTTGGAAAGTGATGAGGCAAGGATTTCATATGTAATTTCTTGGATTGTCACTACAGGCATTAACCGATGGAATTTTTCTACTTGAACGAAATACCACTGCCTAATCTAATGCTATGGTAATTGAGCTTGCACGTATACTTAAAGCGGACAGAAAATTCTAAGGAAATATTTAAAAGTTCTGCGTAAATTTTTTGGTAAATCGTTCTAACTGGTTTTTTTTCTTGCAATTGTCATGTTTTAATTATTTTATATTTTAATGTATATTATTTACAATGTAATTCTTAGGCATTTTGTAAAGAAAAAAGTGTTCCAATTTTATGTAACGAAAGTTAAATGTTAGGATAGGATTTTTAGGATTGTTTTTTTTTCTTTTTGTGTCGATACCGGTAAGAATGACGTTGTAAATTTTGATCATTTTACAGAAAGTATATAATAGAAAGAAATAGAAATGTAAGCAAGAGGGGTCAAGGGGCAGAGCCTCTTGCGAGGCCAAAGTGGCCGAGTTTATATGTATATATATATATATATATATATATATATATATGAGCACAGAGGTATTGGGGTGCATGGCCGGTACGCAACATGCATAAATATTATAATTCTGCATTTTTTGAAAATAAAATAAATTAAAAAAATTCGATATTTATTGCGTCGGTTAAAATTAATTAATTACTATAGAAGTAGAAAACACATCTACATATAATGTTGATGTAAGCAGATGACCTATCTAAATTGTTGTGCAAAACTAAAATCATTTGTTACTGGTTAATTTCGAATAGGCGAAGAATATTAATCGGGAAAGAATGAATTCTGAAACGGAAAGTCCGGTTTTTAAAGATGCTTGCATAAATTTCGCTTACAATGAAATCAAAAATATGGTTGTGAGCCTGATAGAAGGTTCAGACTGGCTTGTTGAAATTCGTCCACTGTCAAAGAACTCCGATCACGCGGCAGAAAGGTCAAATAAGCGTGCGGAGAATATGAGCGAATCGGAAATGGAGATAGAATTGAAGAAGTACCAACAATATGTGGAGCCTATGTTGCAAAACTTCAAAGTAACTTTGATCGAAAATGTGCAGAATGAATTGCAGACTTGTATGCCGACGTTAATGGAGCTGAACAGAAATGAAGTTAAACATTTATTGTGCAATTTGATAAAGGAAACAAGTTGGCGAGCCGAGGTTAAGCAGGAAAATGGTCAATTGTTCGAATGCATCATTAGCGGATCAGAAAATGCCAGCCAACATCAAGACGAATCCAACGAGCAAGAACAGCACGACAACCAACAGCAACAATGAAAAACGACAGAAGAACACCTCCTCACCGTCGTCAACATTGTCCCTCGTTAAATTTTCCAGTTGAAAATTGTGTTAACACGTTCGTTTTTATTTTGTAATCGTTTAAAAATTTTATATTTAAATCTTGTGAACTTCGAGTGCGATAAATTTTAAGTGTAATTTGTTTTTTCTCTTATATTTATTTCAAGCAAACAGGCAATGTTAGTTGATATTGTTGATGAGTTATTCTGCAGGCAACTAGCGATAGATTTTAAGGAAAGCACACGTTGTTGGAACAATTTATAATATGAAAGAACACGTTTTGTTTCGCTTAAAGGTTTACATCAAACAATTTCTACAAATGAATTTCTAGTACCTTTGAAAAAAAAGTTTTAAAGCATACGCTTTTCAGTTGAAAGTTCGTCTTCTAAGGCTGCTATGAAAGAAATTGCAGTGAAACCTAGTTCTACTTGAATCTTAAGCGCCGTAAGTTAAGATTTTGACACTTTTTGTCCCTAACTGTTTGTACTGCAAACATCTGACGGTACAACAAAATAAACTAAATCATAGCAGAAGTTGCAGTCATTTTAAATAAATAGCACAGAGGATTTCATCGAATTGCAAATACTATATAGGGTGGCCCACCTAACCGGGAAACGGGGAAACCCGACATTCACGGTGTACGTAGCCAACACTATAACTAACAAAACAAGCTATTGTAGAAGTCGCTACCACTTTTTTCCAGAGCGATTTGTCTGTTTACTTATTGAAGGACTCCCGTACATTAAAAATAAGACTGGTCCAAGTATACTTCCTTGCGGGACCCCGAAATTTATTTCTATACTTTTACTAATAGTATTATTCATTTTTGTAACAATTTTCCTGCGGGTCGGGTGTGTTTAATAACCAATTGTGTATGTTTCCTCCAAATCCAAATGCATACATTTTTTTAAAGATAATATCGTGATCAATCACATCAAAAGCTTTTCGTAAGTCAAAGTACACCGTTCGGGGTAGAGTAATCTGCTTTAAGGTTTTCTGTTATGTAAAATATGTGTTAAAATCAGTTCGTTTTCCGAGGAGAAACTGAAGGTACTTAAAAAATCGTGCAAACTAGATATTTATCAATTTCTGCTAGGACAAAACATTGTTCAATGCAGCAGTTCGTCTTGAAAACACACCTGAAGAATTAAGAATAATTTGTATGCAATAATTTTAGTCACAGAGAAATTGTTTGCTGTAATGTAAATTGCAGAGTGATATGGTTTCTGTAGGGCTAACAGAAGCGCAGTTACGATATGTATTTCATTACTTACTTTTTACCGCTAACCAAAATAAATTACGATGAACCCGTTAATAAAATACAAACGATACATTTCTATCATTGTACGATTAGTATATTTTTTAACGAATACTTCTTGTCTACGCCATTTTCGAACGAAGTTTGGCGATCAATAAGGCCAATTTGTCTTTATTAGTGGTCGTCTCTGTCAGTTCTGTTTCTGTTACCCCACTGCAGCAAGTCATCCTTCCATGCTGTTTTTCTTCATCGTACACTTCTTTTGCCGTCTATATTTTTCCTCGAAGAATCAGTTAAAGAGGGTGGGTGGGTGGTTGGGTGGGGGGGGGGGCATATTTTATATTTCTAACCATATGCCCGCAATGTTCCAGTTTACGTTTCTGTATCGTAAAAAAGTGACTCTTGTTTAGAAAGTTTTTTTAAAACGTCTTCATCTGTAGAGAAAACGTAGCACTGGACACAAAACGCGTATGTAGTTCCAAACTGTCATCTTTCTGTGTTAACAGCTTTTTCTTAAAAAGCCGTTCTCGCCTTTTCAATTTCTGTTTTTATTACTACGCTTCGATCAACCTCCTCGTGAAACCATGTGCCCAAATAAAAAATATTTATCAACTCCGCTCACTTCTGTTTGACCAACGTAAATCTCGACCGCGGTTGCAGCAGTATCATACTTATTATTATGTACTCTACATTCATTTTGTTTTTTGCGATGTTTATTTTTAGTTCCTGTTCGAGACTAATATCACGGACACGGTTAATCATATCTTGCATACGATTTAGACTGTCTAATATTAATACTGCGTCGTCTGCGTATCGTATGTTAGAAACTAGACTGCCTCTAATTCTAATACCGTCGTATGTTTTGACAACAATCTTAAAGATGTTTTTCGAATATATATTAAATAGTATCGGTGACAGAACACAACCTTGTCGTACACTTCTTATTTCTATAACATCTATAATAAGATCCCTGCAACAGACTACAGCCGTCTGATTCCAATACAAGTTGCGCATTATTCACACGTCAACTGTATCCAAATCGGTACTTTCTAAAATTCCAATTACTATTTCATTCTTGTAGTCAATAAAACACACGAGTTCGCGATTCACTTCCCTACAATTCAAAATACACAATGCTCCACGAGTCTCATAACTATTTTTGAAGCCAAATTGCCATTCTTCTGAGTTGTCTTCGAATTACGAGTAAACTCTTCGATGTATTATTTTAGAAAAGATTTTTAATATATACGACGTAAGAATTATCGTACGAAAGTCTCCAGAAGGCGTTGCATTTCGATTCTTCGGTAATGGCATAAAAATAGATTGCAACCAGTCCTTCATTAACTGCTCGGAGTAGTAAATTCTGTTAAAAAGCTTCTTTAAAAATATAATCGATTATCTATCATTGTACATAACTTCCCACGAATGTCATCTGGACCAATTGCTTTTCCAGTTTTTAGATTCCTCAGTGCTTCCATTCTTTTTCCTGAATTTCACTTGTGTTTGTTTTTATTAAATCCTTTTTTGCTATTCGCTGGCGAGTTCGTTCTACTGCAATCAAACAACTTCCGGATATAATTTTTCCACGACGACATTCTGCCTTGAAAACTGGTCGATTAACTATATACAATATTTTACTATTTTCGTCTTTTAACATGGCCAATCAGCTTATTGAGTTCTCTCTCAAAGGTCTTTGAGAAACTTATTTTAAATCGATTCCATCCAATAATGGAAAGCCTTCATGTAATTCCGGACCATCAATTTGGTTTTAGATCAGAGCACTCAACCATACAACAATGCCACAGGTTAGTTGATGCCATCTCTTTCGCACTCGAAAAGAAGGAAGTTTGCTCGGCGGTTTTCCTTGATGTTGCCCAGGCTTTTGACAAGGTATGGCACGCAGGCCTACTATTTAAGCTAAAACCGTTGGTTCCTTCAGATCTACATAGGCTATTATCATCTTACCTAAACGATAGAACCTTTATTGTCCGAGTCAACAATTCGCTTTCGGAAGAGCATCTCATTCAGTCGTCGGTACCACAAGGGAGCCTACTTGGACCGCTATTGTACTCCGTTTATACATCTGATGTGCCTAAGTCTAATCTAACAATCCTCGCCACATTTGCTGACGACATGGCCATACTTGCAACAAATGAAGATCCAGAATATGCTAATGCTGCAGTACAGAGCCACTTAAACCAAATAGCAGACTGGGCACAGCTTTGGGGTATACACTTCAACCCAGCAAAGTGCCAACATGTCACATATACGAACCGACACGTCACTTGTCCTGCCTTAAAAATTTATAATACAAAAATTCCTCAAGTCGACTCAGTCCGTTACCTGGGATTACATATGGATAGGCGACTCACTTGGCGTCATCATGTCCTTCAAACGAAGAAGACCGTCTCCAGTCGTTGTAGATTATTATATCCTCTACTAGGTCATAAATCAACTTTAAAATTAAATATCAAGCGACAACTTTATCTAACGATGATAGCGCCCATTTGGAAGTATGGACTTGAACTGTACGGTACAACAGCAAAATCCAACTTAGCCAAAATCCAAAGGGAGCAGTCGAAGATACTTCGGATCATTGCTTTCGCGCCTAGATATGTTTCAAATTTAACGCTGCACACGGATCTACAGGTATCCTTCGTCAGGAACACCTATGATGAGCAGTACAAAAAATTCTTCGAGAAGCTGCAATGGAGCTCAAATCCGTATATCAGCCGAATGTACCAGTTAAATATTCCTGGAAATCCTCCCAGACGGCTCAAACGAAGAAAGTGGTGTCGGGATGCGCTTCCGATCACCTAGTAAACTCGAACTATTGACTATCGCTCTTATGTAGATTTCGTCGTTTAATGTAACCTCTCTGTGACGAAGCGTCCGCTTTTCCTCAATCCTAATCTGTTGTCCTACTGAGGCCACCACATTATTCACTGTCCTACCTTGCCTTATCCACACGCCTTCCTCACTCCTCTCCCTTCCCTATTTCCTCCTCCCTTCTTTTCCACCTTTAAGTACACCAGAGATCCTCATTGCTTATGATACCTCTCGGCGCAATGAAAAAAAAAAAAAAAAAAAAAAAAAAAAACATGGGGTATAATTTTTCTTTCTCGTAGTTCCGATGAATTCTTTAACTTTTTTATGAACATTAAACGTATCATGTAGGGACTACTGTAGAGGGTATCTATTTCACAACATTTCATATGTAACCATCTTTCTTTTCTCTCTTGAATTGCTTTCTGTATAAGTTTATTCAATCTTCGATATTCCAATTTATCACACTTTATTTTCCGTCTTCCTTCCATCTTTGCTCTTAAACAATCAAGCTGTACCCACTACCTCCTTTTGAAGCCAATTTTGTTCTGTTTTACATATTTTCCAGACCACTTTAGCGCTCTTTTTTACCTTCATTTCGTATTTGAATTTTGCACACATCATAGTCTGTTAGATGCTGCGCATATCAATACGTTCTGGCGGTTTTGCTTTTGATACTTTCCGCAAAGACAGCTTTAAAACAATTACCACTGGATTGTGATCTGAGCCAACATCTGCGCCTCGGTAGATTTGCGCTGATTTTATATTTTTCTTAAATTGCTTCGGAAGAAATATATTATAACCTCTTGTTTGATTACATGCCATTCCCGAAGAATAAACATCTTACTGGTTAATGTGATAAAAGTATTGATATCGAAGAGATCTTATTCAACACAGAACTATAACAATCTATGTATCTTCACGTTCGTTTCTTGTACCAATGCCAAAGTTTCCGACTTACTGGCCACTTTTATCTTACCTATTCTGGCATTATAATATTTTATCTTCGTCTCTATCAGCAGTCGGAACATATGTTTGCAACATATTTAAAGAACGATAATTTGTCTCTAGTTTTATCATTATAGTTGTCTCGGATAACGTATAAAATCGTTTACTGAGTTGGCTGTATTCTTCGATACTGTGATGTTACTTCATTGCTATGCTTATTATCACGTGAATCTGAGTAATACATAATTGAATAATCCATTTTTCTAATGCTATCGTTTGGCCAGCATACTTCACTAAAGCTAAGTGTATATCTTTATGAACCAATTTTCTTTCCTTTTCTCTCTAATGTGCATTTTCCAACTTGAAACAAGCTCCGCGCATTCCATGTGGCAATTCTAGTTCTCTTGAACACTTTAAGTGTATTCTTCGCACCGTTTAATCGTGTAAGAAAGCAGCATTTTGTCGTTGTTCCCAGCTATTATCGATTATTCGGAGAAATACTCCAGTGATTTCACGTTGCCGATGGGGAATTTTTTGTCAGGGTTTACTCCCTTAGCCGAAAAAAAAATCGGTTTTAAAGCGCCAGACACTCGCCCACTTGCTCTAGATTGGTATTTACCAATCTGATAGTCTACTGTTGTCAATGCAGTAAAATTTACAAGAAGGAGAAACACCTTCGACAAGTGAACCATCCTCCATTTTCCTATCAGTAGTGTATTGTGAATTCCGATTTGACTTTAATAGCGCCAAGCCCGCAAAAATGGAAAATTACCAACCTGCACAGCGTGGACGTATAGAACTCACTTGGTTGTTGTTTCGTTTTTCCGTCATCGATGAGACTAGCACCATTAGCGGTCGAGTTACTATATACTAGAGAAGATAACTCTGGTTACAACAATCTGTGACTCGCAGGGCTTAACGAATACACAGTACAGTTAATAACACTCTTGTAAACACTTTAAAACCTGAAAACTAACATAAACAAAATTTATAATATTCGTCGGACACACGCTTTCATTTTTTATATTTACATTTACTACATTCTGTGCAATCATTACTACATTATTTGCTAGATATAAACTTCATATGAGTTTTACATTAAGAAAGATAATATAAACTACATATATTGGCACATTTTAGACATGGTTTCTAACCTGATTTTTTTTTTCCCCTTTCAAGTTCAGGTAATGTAGTGCATTAGAAATTTGATTAATCGTGCCTTTTTTTTTTTTCTGATGATCGTTTAAAATTGTAAAAACTTTAAATGCAGTAAATCATTATAACAGTACTGTAATTTTCTTTTACATTCCTTACAAATGCATTTATTTTTCAAAATAATACAATAGCAGAAACATCTTTCACAATAACTTTCGAATATTTCATTTTTAGTTTGCATAAATTTTACTTTTTTTAAAATCTAAACTATAATACTTAGAATGACTTCTTCACCATCATCTTACCAAGAAAAACACTTTCTAGAACAGCAATATATATTGTCCTTCTTTTCGATTGTTTGCAATAACAACGCCCTATTGCAAATACACGTTGCAACGACATTGTTCACAACCGTTTTTCCATAAGTATTTATTTCTCTTCCTCGTCTTAAATTTTATGTTTTTCAAATTCCTTACAATGGCATTGATAAAATATTTCTTCACAAATACACTGTATTCGCGTGAGCAATTATTTTTTTTCTCCTTAAAAGTTTTACAACGGCAAATACAGTACTATAATTTTAACAATCGTGACAGTCTATACCGTCTACCGGTGTACAAAGTAAAATAAAACATTGCCCAGGACAGCAATAATAATTTCCCTCTAAAGAATTATTTATGATCTATTTGCAATAATAAAAGTTACAGAACGATGTGTCTATTCTACAATAGGATATTCCTAAATTTTCTAGTCTATTACTCTATTATTTGAAGGACTATAAATAGACTTATCAACCATTATTAAAACACAATTAATTTTTATATTTGACGGAACATTATCTTTCCCGTTAAATATGTTCATATTAATTAGTGATTCTTTAATAGCGTTCGACTAATACGAACAACCTACAGCTAGAACGGGATATTTTGTTGGCAAGCTATTACAATCAACTACTGGATCTTCGTCATTCGGAAATTTATCGCAATAAGATGTTTTAAATTTTTTGAACATTTAAAAAAGACCCATGCATTCATTATCGGTAAATTTCACGAACAATCTCTCTCTTCAGGATAATATAGATTATTATTTAGTAGAACTTGAACATTTTCTAAATTTAATAAATCATAATTTAATTTTTTTACTTTAAGAAGTTATTAAAACATACTTAGTTTTTGAGTAGAATGTTAGAATATCGGACATAAATTCCGTTTTGGAGGAAACGGTTACACTCTGGTATAACCAACTTCAATAAATTAGCTCTTAATCTATATTATTTTAAATTTCTTTCCGAATTTTCGTTTCATGTAATTTTACTTGTGGCATAACATTATCTCTTTGAAATTAACATTATAATTAACTTTATCACTCGTTGAATCTTCTATATTATTTCTACATTACTTACTGCTCTATAGAGTACCAACTTTTGCGGTATGCGATAGAAAACAATTTTTATAATTCTTCAAAAACCCCATTATTATCATATAAAAATAGCTCTTTTCGTTACAAATATTAGTAGGAGGTTTACTGATGCAGCAAATTGCATAGTACTATATTTCAAATCATCTTTAAAGAATCAATTCGTAAAAATTCTTACGTTTCCTTATAATATCTTTATTGTCACCCATATAATAATCTATTCTGTCGAAAAAAAAAATGCACTATACCATTATTAATAACGTTTGCTTTTTTATTACTTCATTACCTTGTGTACCTATCTCTGTTACTTTCCCCGCTATAAAACGCATGTTTATTAAGAATTTCTTCATTACATATGTTTAAAAATTTTGTTTTCAAATCGTTTACTTTTTTCGTCTACAAAAAGTTTATATTCAAAATACTCATAATTTTCTATAATATCCTTGTATACAAATTATACAACTAATTTACTGTAATAAAATTTACTCTATTCATACTCTTTATTATATTTCAGTTTAATATATTTAAAAGTGTCTAAGCACTTTTGTTGCAATTTATATTACATAAGTTAAATAATTCATAATACTCTATTTATACTTTTTTAAAGGTTTTTTACAATTTTTTCTCGTTAATTGAATTAATCTATCGGTTTTTTTTTCGCCTTTTGTTCCTTATACATTCATCTATCTACATAATTATTATAATCATAAACCATATCACGTTCCGAATTCAAATAGCACGGGCATGTATTCTCTACCATCATGCAAAAAAAACAAAAAAACAATATACTTCGCATTCTTCGTCGTAAAAAACAATACTGGTTTGGTTCGGAAAAATGAAAACCGGAATATTTTTTTTTTTTCTTATTTACTTCTTTTAATACTCACAGAGGCATATGTATATTCCTGCATCATCTAAATACACTTGTTACTATAATAAATAAATTGCAGACACAACTGTGTTAAAAAGATCTTTATTTGCTAAACGTTTCGGCCTGCTAAAACACTGACCATCATCAGAAGCGAACTAAAGTAACGGAACGAAAATTGCGGTCGACAACAGCGAATTTAATGAAAAACAAAATCACGAAAAACCCAAGCCGATAAACCTACCTAAATATAAGAAAAAATAACAACAAAAAAACATGCAAAGAAAAAACTCAAAAAAAAAGGACAAATATGAAACTAAAAACCAGCGAAACAACACATATCAAAGTCCCTCCGAAAATACCTAAATGAAGACCAAAGAGGAAAATATGAACGAGAATGAAAAATTGGAAATGAAATTATAAAAAAATGACGGATTCAAAAGATAAAAATATATAAAATAAAAATAAAACACACAAACAGCGGACAAAAAATAGTAGTAAAGAAAATTCCCCCAAGGGGTGAGGCAAACAAAAAACAATAACCGCCGAGCTAAACCATTGAAACAGTCAACTGGCAATACTTCCGCACACATGCAGAATACTGAGCCGTTCATTGGTAATTTAAGTGGGTTGAAATTGGATCCGGAAGATATTATGGTGAGTTTTGATGTTGTCTCATTGTTCACTAGCGTACCAATAGAAGACACTATCCGTCTTTTGAAAAAAGAAGGTATTTCGCGTGAACTGGTCGGATTTATGGAAGTAGTTACAGGTTCCAGTTTTTTCACATTCAATGAGAGATTTTTCGTTCAACACGATGGCATGGCAATGGGGTCTTGGTTGGCTCTGATTTTTGCTAACCTTTTCATGGAGCAGTTGGATAATATTTTACTAGGGGCATTGGCATAGTAAGGATTTGCTGGAACATTTAAATATTTCTATTACAATCGCGGTCGCGCTTACACGACACATCTTGTAGCATCACACCCACTCGTCCTCATTCGACTGATGGAACGTTCAAATATTTCCCTTAAATATAAAATTAAAAAAAAAAAAAAATGCTGAAACGAATTTGGGTTCAAAGTGTTGAGATTCGAACGTTTTTAACACTCCGCCAAAATTTTACCCCTCCAAACCTCGAAAAATTAAAATTAAAAAGTATGCTGCATATATTACACGCAGAGGCATATAATACATACACGTGATAGTAGAAGGCGCGGTGTGTGGGAATGCGAGTGCACTTTCACAGTGGATAACGTTCTGATGGATATATGCGCCGGAACGGCGCGTGTGTTTTCGCAAATGTACGATCGGGGAATCAGGAAAATAATAAAATATACTTAGGCTAATTTTGGAATTTTTATACTTAAGCTTCGAAATATTTTTTAAAAAAGATTGCGGTATCGGGAACAGTCGACGCGTGCGTGGAAACGGTACGTGCGCTTTCGCGACGGCTAACGCTTTATTGGATATATGCGCGGGATCGAAATATATGTGTGAGAAGGACGAGCGGAGACTTGTGTAAGATTCGGGGTTTAAATAATATACTTGTGTTAATTTATAATCTGTTACTCTCTGCTTTCTGCACACGGTTCGAAGTTTGTGACGTCAGACTTCCCAGAACGAACTATTACCGACTACTCTAACGTCTTATGTGATCGCCTAGTGTCTAATGACTAGAAAAGATGATTCTGGTTACAACATTTTGCATTCCGCGGAACATATACATATATTAATTACAATGTAATTCTTAGGCTATCTAACATTAGAAAAAATGTCCAAATTTTATACAACGTTTGTTATATTTTATAGGATTTCTGTGATTATGTTATTATATTCATATGGATCGATTTAAAATTACGTTATAAATTTTGATCATTTTATACAAAGTATGGAAGAGAAAGAGATAGAAATGTAAGCATGACAAGGCCAAAATGACCGAGTTTATATGTATATATATATATATATATATGTATATATATATATATATCGATTAATTTATTGATAGAGGAAACAGGATCATGAAATAACTAGTTGAAAAATTGATTTTAATAAATTTCTGGTCAATCATACCTTTTAACGAGTAGATGTAGGTGCTAAAGGAAACTCTTTAATTTTATGCTACATAATTTAGCAGTTTTTCATTTTGCTTATTTACTTGACGGTCTGTGATTTAAAATAAAGAATTATAACTGCGTTTTTTTTCTTCTCTAAATTTTCTCGACTTAATAAAATAATTCAAGTTTTCCTATTTATTTTACATCCAAATGTGCTGTCTAGGCGGATCGTAACATTTCCAGTTTAAGTAGGATAAAAATTGTAAATGGTTTTCTTCCGTAAATCGTTCTATATATATATATTATAAATGTAAAAAAATACGAGTGCGAGTATCAGTGTGTACACGCGCAAGAAGTAAAACTTCCACAGGTTATACTGACTTTTCTATGTATTTTATTCGATGCTTGAAATAAGTCGGATAAGAGAGACATCGACAAAAGAAAATTTTTATTCGTTTTTAATGGAATCGATTTTATTATTGAGATATTTACAAATGGTATTTTTAATTTATATATCGCTGTCATACCGCGGGTTTAAAGAAGTTTCACTTAAAATAACTTTAAAATGCAAACTGATGAACCACTATCAAAACACGTTCACAATTATCAAATTGAATTGTATCGACACGTTGATTTTAGCGAGGCGTCCATATGATTTAAAAACTCACTAACAGACTAAATGTATAATGTATCGTATCGTGAATATCTGTCTATAGAGTGGTGTGTACACGTATTTATTACATGTATATATATTTATATTTAATATGAGAATGCTCATAAACTATATACTATACAAGTCCCGTAGTATAAAAAAATATTTAACTATACATTTACTCATTTTGGTATACTACTAGACTCAGACAGACACTTATACATACCTACACATACACACAAATACATACCTATCTTACGTTTAACGCGTAACGCGAAAAATTAAAAGCGGTTGTACACTTTACTTAAGTTCTTCAAAACCGCAAGAATTTAATTTTGGTGATTACGTTATAATTTTTTCGTTATTAAAATTGATCATTTTAATTTAATGTATCATATGTTATTATTGAAAACAATATTTAAGTACTTTATTCAAATAATTAGAAATGACTGTTAATACGCGGTTACTAATGTTATATTTTTTATATTACTCGAACGACATTCTCAATTCACAAAAAATACAATATATAACATTCTTGTGAAATGTGAATGTCGTTCGAGTAATATAAAAAATATAACATTAGTAACCGCATATTAACAATCATTTCAATTATTTACATCTATAGGATAAGAATGATGAAAGTAGATAGTCAGCAAAATGTGATGAATATTACAGTTTGAGTTTAACGATTTTTATTCGTTTGATTTAATTAATTACCACATTCACAAAGAGATAATATTCGCATTAATTAATAAAAACCGTCTGAACCTCAGCATTGAGCCAAGATGTAATATTTATAACGATTAAGTACTTAGAATGTGTAAATATATATATATATATATATATATGTATGTATGTAGGATTAGCTGAAAGATAGTTTACCGCTTAAACTGTTATTTAGGTTGATGAAATTCAACGGAGCGCTTAATTTTATTATGTACCTCGTCACGATAGAAGCGGGGATCATCATTTTTTGGTTAATCGTATACTATTGCTATATTAGTTTCCGATGGAACACATGTACGGGTTTATTTTAAAGCGCCAGTTTGTAAACAAAAACAAAGCAAATTTCAGATTTAAGTATAAAGATTAAACTGGCAGATTTAAATTAATCGATTTATTATTTACCGTATAGGCTGCTTTCAAATTACTACATATTTCCTTTTTAATTACTCTAAACCTGTATCTGGTTCTCACCGCAGAATTAAATCGCGAATATAATTAATTTATTGCTTATAACGGATTGTAAATTTTAATGGAACATTCAAAATGTAGACGGATAAAAAGGAACGGTTCGAGGATCAAAACAATAGGAAGAAGTTCAAAATAAAACAGACAATGCAGCTAGTAAAAACAACGACGATTACAAAAATTTTTTTTTTCTCGTTTTAATTTCTTTCTTTGCTATTTTACACCTAGTCTCATCAACTATTTGGAATCTATGAAATCCAAGTTAAAATGGCATAAATAAGCAACCCATCCATTGAAGGATGTTAAAATTAACTTGTATACGTATACGCAAAATGTATACACTATTCTCACATATGCGTATGTATCATGCATACCCGCACCCGCACCCATACTCACACCCGCATACATCACGCACACACACCGTATATTTATATATTTATAACTTATATGAGGTCTTGAGGCCGTTTTCTGTTTAACCTACGTCCCCTGCTTAAAAACTTTCAAATGGATAATTTTGTAAAAAGTGAAGAATAATGTAGTCTATATGTACTAAGGGGTTAAGCCGAATTGTTGGGTTTAGTACGTCTAAATGAAGCTGAGTTTTGTCAAAAGAGGCTGATAATAAAGATATATTCGATGCAATTTTGGACGTGAAACGTCTTGAAAATTGCTCGTGAAACGAAATCATGAAACGAAATCGCGCAACGCAACGACTATCATTTTTTACCGCATATATTTATATTTATATATATATATATATAAATAAATAAATAAATAAATAAATATATATATATATAAATAAAAATAAATAAATAAATAAATATATATAAATATTTAAACCGATATAGACGTTTCATGTTAAATCAACGGCCCTGTGCCCCGCACAGCCGCACCCACATTTTTAGAGTTGCCAGGTGTCAGGAACTTGTGCAGATATCTGTAAGAAAATTTGCGGAACGATTTCAGTGCGGTTTGCAAGGGATTGATGGCGAACGGTAATACACCAAGTCACGACATAGTTTCAGGTCACAATGCCCTACAGGAATGGGCCACCTTGCTAATGATGATGATAATAAAAGAAGTGAAATAATTAATATTTACACAATCACTGTTAACGCTGCAAACAGAATATTAAATTAAATACATCTGAGAAGTAAAGTGTTAAAATAAACATTTATAAAAATTAAAAAATTAGAAACACTTTCGTAATTTTCGACTTAAATTATTTATGACTATAGTGTGAAAATAACAATAATAACAATTATAGTATTAATTGATAGTTTGCTGTTTTTTTAAATTTAAATATAACTATTACTTCTATATTATATGAAGAATTACCTTTCAGTTTCGTTATATTTAAATTATTTCCTTTTAATTGATAAAAAAGATGTGATTACTTAAAATTATTTCAACATTAATCAGGTAGCCAGAAATAACAGAAAATTGAGAACACTCGAATAATATTTAAAAATCTCTGTTCCCTTCATTCGCGTCACGCTTTAGCGATATCGGCTGAATATTGAACACCAGAAAGAATTGGTTTTATATAGAAAAATAATTGTATAAGATTATTTGAACATTTTCATCATAAATTTAATTTATAGGAACACTCCTTCACACTGTACAGGACTATAAACGTTAACTGTTTTGATAGTTTAAGAACTAATAGTTCTGTGGGTTATAATCAAGGTGAGTAACGGAAGGAACCTCCATTGAAGTTATTGAGTAAAACGAACCGGGGGGGGGGGGGCAATTTTTTTATAATTTGTACGCAAAGTTCTCTATAAAACTTACGTATTCAGTATTTTTAATGATTTTAATATATTCGTATCATAATTTTTGATTTTTCTGTGTGTATAAACGCTGTAGAATGTTCAATAATTAATATGGCTATTTCTATAAGTCAGACTTTAAGAGATCTTGGTATTTATTTCATGTACCGTTTTCCGCAAGTACTACACTATGAACTATATGTTCCAGATTTAATTGGTTATTACGAGTATATATGTACCACACACACCCATATTGTAGTAAATATAATTTAATTTATTTTGATACTAAGAATCAATATGAAAATATTATTTTAAAAGAAAACCTTTCTATAACAAAAAATATAATAGAATGAAATTATTTAATTTTGTTATCGTGTAGTATCAACGTGCGTTTACGCGTTAAAGTGATTAATTGTTTTTGCGCTGATATCAGTGATAGATAGATAACGTTTTCAAACGGAAAATACGAGTAAGAAATATATTTATATAAATAATAATTAGTACCGGAATATAAAATTAGCGAACAAAATGCCAAGAGCGAAAAAAACGGTAGCGCCACTGAAGTTAAATTTAAACGAATTCAAGAGGCAGTGCAGTGAGAGTAGTGGTAGCGGCGTAAACATACCTCACAAAAAAAAAAGAATAAAAAAGTAGAAGAGGCAGAAACGGACAGCGAAAGTGGAATAGACATAGCCAAGAGTCTGGAAGAAATAAAAAGAGACATGACGGAAATAAAAAAGTTTATCGAATTCCTGTCGGCAAAATATGACGCTATGTATAAAATGCATGAAATGTTGATAGAGGAGGTAAAGGGGCTCAAAGAGGGTCATGCTGACGGCGGAAACAAGGAAAAAGGACGAAACGATCAAAGAACTAACATGTACAGTTCATCAGCTGGAGCAGTACGGACGAAGGGAAAACGTGGAAATACACGGAGTAACGGAAAAACCGGAGGAAAATCTCAGAGAAATTGTAATCAAGACGGCCGAAAAAATAAATGTAACAATAAAGGAAGAAGACATCAGTGCGGTGCACAGACTACCGTCGAAAAGCACCACATTTCCAAAACCGATAATTGTAAAGGCAAGCAGGAGAATAGCCGACGAAATGATGGAAAAAAAGAAGGGGATAATAATATGGGACAAAGACATTTCAAACGCTGAGAGTATCCTAAATGTGTTTCTGAACGAGAACTTATCCAGGTTTTACAGAGGACTTCTATGGCAAGCACAGCAGAAGGCCAGAGAAGCTAACTATAATTTCGTATGGGTGAAAAGAGGAAAGATCTTTATGAAGAAAAACCCGCAGGGAAAAGCAGTTCAAATAAAAGATCCGGACGATTTAAGCAAACTGATATAAGAACATGTTAGAGTAGCGGGGAAAAAATACGGGAAATCACGGAATACGTAGTTGTAAGATTAAAAATAAGACAATATTCGAAAAGAATTTTAATAATTCGATTGCACAAATTAGTTATGAATTGTAGAAATAAGATTAGAATAAATAAGACGGGACTGAGCGAACATGTGTATATGAGTGCAGACAAGGGTAGCGTAATATGGTGCTTGGTGCGCGTGTGTTATTGGGATACTAAGAATTTACGTAGTAGGTGTGCGTATGTGTGCGCGAGAGAAAATGTGTACAGGTGTAGTTCTAGGAATAGTTGCGGATGGTGTGTTGTATATATGTGTGTGTGCGTGGGTGTTCGTGTGTGTTTTCTGGGTTTGCGAGTGGTTTTTTGGTTACGGTGTGTGTGTTTCGGGTTGGTGGTGTATGGTGGTTTGATGTAGAGGTGTGCGGTGGCAGGGTGGAGGCGGTGTGAACAGTTTAGGGGAGAGAAAAGGAAAGAAGATAAGTGGGAAGCGAAAAAAAGACAGTAAGCGAACGAAGGAGCAAGAATAAGAGAGAGAAGCAGATGTGATAAGAGATATGCAAAGAAACAATGATGAGGAGGCAGGTGAAATAGATAAGATGCGCAGACGTGCTTCCACCGCGCCGCTGCAGGCCTCTAAAGTACGTTTTAAGTTATGTTTATATCGTAATCTAAACTATCCGTTTAAAAATGTTGTTAATTTCTTGTTTTCAGTCTTGGTGCGTTAAAAACTAACCATCTTAAAACAAACAGATAAAGGGGAAAAAGAGAGCCAAGGAAAGGAAGGAAGAAAGATAAATATAAGCTACGGAACAAAGAAAAAAGAGGTTAAATAAATAAATAAATAAAATATAAAAAAAATAAAAAATAAAAAATAAATAAATAAATAAAAAATGATTACAAAATTAAATATAGCACACATAAACATTAGATCAATGAGGAAAAACTGGGAGGAAGTAGAGATATTAGAGGGAAGACAAGAATATGATATATTAATTTTAGGGGAGGTAAATATAAAAAAGGACGAAATAAATTTATATAATTTAGAAGGTTATGAGAAATGTCACAATTTAGATGCAGAAGGTGCAAAACATGGGATTGTGATATACTTAAAAGGGGACAAAAAAATACAAACTCAAATTAAAAACAAAAATATGGAAAATGCGGAAGGTGTAATAATTGAAATAACTTGGTATGAGGAAAAACTATGTCTATGGGTGTTATACAGATCACCATCAGGAAAAGCAAACAAATACATTAAAGAAATAAAGGAGATTGACAAAAAATACATGGAAAACTGTTCTACTATATATATAGGAGACATAAATATAAATACTGGAAAACATAACTCAGTAGCAACAAAATACATGAACACAATGGCAGGAATGGGATATGAAAGCAATTTAGAAGGATATACAAGAGAAGAATGGAGAGAAAACAGGTTCACACAAACCAAAATCGACCATATATACACTAAAAAGAAGAAAAGAAACATCGACTTCGAATATTATAATACAGATATTAAAATAGCGGATCACAACATGATATAGTGTGTACAGTAAAAATGGAGATGGGAAAAATCGGAGGAAAACAAATGGAATTAAACAGAAGTTTTTTAATGGAAAATAAAGTGAAAAACGAACTAAGACTCATAAAGTGGGAAGGGAAATCAGATAAATTGGACGCTGAAAATTTATACGAAAGCATAAAAGAAAAATTTGAAAAAGTATATAAAGAATGTAGGCAAACAAAAAATACGTCAGGAGAAGGGAAAATACAAAGGAAGAAAGAATGGATGACGCAAAAAATAATTGAAATGATAAAAAAAAGAGACAAACTGTACAAAAAAGTGAAAAAGAATAATCAAAATATTGAGTTAAGAAGAAAATACAATAAATTCAGAAACCAAGTGAATGCAGAAATAAGACGGCAAAAAGACATGTTTGTCGGGAAAAGTTTTAAAGTGGCACAGGGGGATATCAGGAAAACTTGGTTAAATATAAACAAGATTATAGGAAAACAAAGGAGTCTAGGAATAGATGAAACCATAAGTAAATACTTTGGCAAGGAACAAGAAGCAAGAGAAATTGCAGATAAATTCAGTAAAGAATTCAAAAATGGTATAAAAAAACTAGAACACAAATGTAATAAAGTGCTATTAGAAAAAAGAGAAGAAGATGAAGTAAAAGTAAACATGTACTTACCTAAAGCAAACGTAGAACAGGTGGGGAAAATAATCGATGGATTAAAGGAAACAAAGGCCACCGGAATCGGTGGAATAAGAATAAAAGATATAAAAACAGTAAAAATATATATAGTGAAGGAAATTACTAAGCTAATTAATCAGACGTTAAAAGAAGGGAAAATACCAAATGGGTTAAAAATATCGAAAACGAGACCAATATATAAAAAAGGGAAACACAGTGAATATGAAAACTATAGGCCAATTGCTGTAAGCAATGTAATTGCAACAATATTAGAAAAGTACGTAGCAAATAATCTAACGAAGTACCTACAAGAAAATAGGATAATGGACAAAACACAATACGGATTTCAAAAAGAAAAATCTACATCGAAAGCAATCGGCGAGCTTACTGAAAAAATAAGAGATAGCTTTGAAGAGGGAAAGAAGGTGTTGATAACGTTCATAGATCTTAGTAGAGCATTTGAAACGGTTGATCATAAAATAATCATAAACACATTAGAGGAGATAGGAATAACGAATAATTTGAAAAAATGGTTTCAAAGTTATTTAATACAAAGGAAAACATGCGTAAATATCTTAAATGTGCAAAGGGAAAAAGAGGAGATGGATGTAGGAGTTCCGCAGGGTAGCAACCTAGCGCCAATACTGTTTATTATATATACGAATGGTCTATATAAGGAATTAAGTTACAGTGAGGTAGTCGCGTACGCGGATGATATAGCAATAGTTACGTCACATAAAGATATGAAAGAGGCAGAAATAGGGATGCAAAAAGATCTAATAACAATAAGTAAATGGGCACACGATAAAAGTCTAAGAATAAATGTAAAAAAGACTAAAGCAATGGTACTGCGGAAAAAAAGAGACAGATCTGATTTGTATTGTCCAAATATAATAATGCACTCAAATGAATGTGTACATTCAATGGGGGAAAGACGCAAATGCGAAATGAAAAACTGTCAAAAGTTAGACATAGTAATGCAGTATAAATATTTGGGAGTAGTAATGGATCAACACTTAAGATGGGACATACATATGGAATACATTGCAAAGAAAATAAGAACAGTTTTACCAGCTTTATATACATTAAAGAAATATGCAACAAATGAAACATTAAAAGTAGTTTATTATGCGCTAGTAGAGTCGAGGATAAGATGGAATTCAGGCGTGGGGAATGGCGAGAAAAGCATACTTGGGGAAAATAAATAAACTGCAAATTAATTGCTTGAAATTAATAGGAAATCATAAAGGAGAGACCGATAGTGAAATAATTAAAAAAGAAAACGTAATGAGCATAAGAGGAATGTACTTATTACTGAAGATGTGGGAGTACATATCAGCAGCAAAGAAAATTGAATTGGAGGAAAGAATAAACACAGAATACGAATTGAGGGGAAAACTTTCGTACCAATTGCCGTTAGCAAGAACAAAGATGGGGGAGCAAACGGATAAATATATTATAACTCAGATGTTGAATAAAATACCCAAAGAAATAATAGAGAAGGAAAAAATAGGGGAAAGAAAAAGGAAAATAAAGGAATGGCTTCAGGAAGAAGAAAATATAAAAAAAATAATAAACATAAAATAAAAAGACAAAGCGGAACAAAAAAAGCTAGGAAAAAAAAACAAAAAAAAACTGAATATAGAAAATAGAAATAGATTAGTAATTACTGATAAGTAAAATAGATTAAGTAAATATTACACGATCATGTATATGTATAAGTTAATTTAAGATGGTAAAATGTCAAATAGGATAATTCGTCGACAAGCGTTTTAGCTTGACGAAAATTTTTGTATGTAAAAAATTATAAATACATATTTTTTCAAAAAAAAAAAAAAAAAAAATTTTAGTTTCAATTATAGTGTTTGAATATAAAAATCTGATAACCGCTCGGTGCACTCGATGTTTTCAATAAAATCAGAAATTCTCGAATATCATTCTGATATTACTACTGAAAAATTATAATATATTTTATTATATGCTAGATTCGTCAACAATATCGCCAAGGGATAGTTCTCGGTCGTTTCGGAAATGGGTTTTGTTTTTTTTGCATATTGTTGTTGAATATTTTGTTTAATCGGTGAAGTAGTGCTCACAACCAACTACATTTTGTCATGAACTTACTAGTGTATTTAATTATTCAGATACGGCAACTTGATTGTAGAGAAATTTCAGCATCGCTTCAGCAATTTTAGCATTTGCTTTTTTAGAAGTTATCTGAATTAATTTTATCAACAAAGTGTGAATCAGCATCGTATTTAGATAGTTGTAAAGTGTGAATAATAACGTAAAATAACATAATTTTTGCAGGAGATATTACTCCGAGAAGTACAAAAACGTTCAGTACTATTTTCGAAATTACACCTACCTCTCCGACGATAACGGATAGTACCGGCCATAGACGAGAAAGTGCTTCCAGCATACCGCCTAGTGATGCATTTGTTCTTTCAAGTGAGTAATGAAGAATAATGATAAATACGTTATCAATAGTAGTAGATTGATTTCTTTCATCATACATTAAATTATTTTCGTTAATCTATTTTTTTTATAGTTCGAATGAAATCGGAAATTATATTTTTTAAATTTATTTGAATAGTATTATAAGTCAATTAAGTAATATTTTTGATAAGGAGATAACGTACAATGCAAGTACTTCAAACATGATTGTTAAATTTAGTTATAGAAATATTTGTAATCGAATATAACTTCCTCGTAATTTGTCAGCGTTTATATTACAAGGTATTGAAGTGACATAATTCTGTACAGAGCATTACCACAAAGAAAAGACCGAGCTCAAACTATTGACACCTCCAAACATTTACTTAAATTAACAACAGTTTCCATAAAAGCATCAGCATTGAACATTACTAAGACTTCAGAACGGCAGCTAAAGCACTGCTCGTTAAAGTTATGATTTTATTTTAAGAACTGAAAAAAGTAAATATAATTAAATAAATAATTTAAAGAAAACATATAGGTATATATATATAAATACTAATATAATTGTATATATATATATATATTAATTACAACGTAATTTTTAGGCTACCCTCCATTCGAAAAAATGTCCCAATTTTATGTAACGTAGAATGTCCCAATTTTATGTAACGTAGAATGTCCCAATTTTATGTAACGTTTGTTATATTTTATAGGATTTTTGTTATTGTTATTTAAAAAATGTCACAATTTTATGTAACGAAATATGTAACGAAAAATGTAACGAAACAATATTTTAATTTTATATAATGAAAGTTAAATGTTAGGATAGGATTTTTGTGATTATGTTATTATATTCATATAGACTGATTTAAAATTACGTTATAAATTTTGATCATTTTATACAAAATATAGAAGAGAAAGAGACAGAAAGGTAATAAGAGGGGTCAAGGGGCTGTGGCCCTTGACCCCTCTTACTTACCTTTCTGTCTCTTTCTCTTCTATATTTTGTATAAAATGATCAAAATTTATAACGTAATTTTAAATCAGTCTATATGAATATAATAACATAATTACAAAAATCCTATCCTAACATTTAACTTTCATTATATAAAATTAAGACATTTTTTCATTACATAAATTTGGGACATCTTGCATTACATAAAATTCGGACATTTTGCGTTACATAAAATTAGGACATGTTGCGTTACATACAATTAGGATATTTTGCATTATATGAAATTGGGACATTTTTTCTAATGGGGGGTAGCCTAAGAATTACTTTGTAATTAATATACATGTTATCACAGTGTCCTAGTGGCTAGAGCATTTGGCTTCCATTTTGGAAGTCTCAGGTTTGATCCCGGGCAATAGCAGGATATGCGCTAGTTAGTATACAGCAGTATAAACACACCCAAGGAATTGCATTTATAGTGTGATAACAGGCAACTATAATCAGTTCCAAATGTAGTCATGCGGGTGTGCTAGTGTCGCATGAATATTCAACCAAAGAGTAGTTGCATCAACATGAATAGGACAGTCGTTTTAGTTTGCCTCGCCACTGATTTCATTTTCTATGTTTGTCGGGAGCATGGAAGGTAAGAGGTTACGTTCTGGTTTACATGCTCCTGAATATGCTGTTAATTTATCTTCTAATTCTCCTATGAATTAGAAGATAATCTCATACTCGTAATTGAGTAAGAATAGAAGAAATATATATACGTATAAGTAAAGGAGAAAATATTTGAGTAATCCAACAATTATTAACATACTGCTGATGATATAAATAAGAATTCTGTATTTGTTCAATATCTAGATGCAAATAATTTACATAGATTAGGTGTTTGTAAATATTTGCGACAAATTTGAATTAAGAAATGCAGAATATTTTAATAAAAATAGAATTTAAAAAACAAAAGATGATCACAAAATTGGCTATCGTTTTGAAGTTGATATAAAATATCCAGGAGAATTACTTAATACACATTTTGATCTGCCATATCGTCCAGAAAACATTATCAATAATGGCCGAGTTCCACAATTATTTAACACATTATATGACAAAAAGAAATAAGTTCTTTATTATCTAAATCTTAAGTAAGCTCTTAAAACAGGATTGAAATTAGTGAAAATTTGGAGACATAAAATTTGATCCATCTGATTGGATGTAAGTATGTATTCGAAAAAATACAAAACTAAAACAGGATGCTAAGAATGAATTTGAAAAAGATTTTTTAAAATTGATGAACATTTCTGTTTCTGGAGGAACTTCGACGAATATTATAAAATACATGGATATAAACTTGATTTCTGATAATAGATATAACGTGTATGTTTCAAAACTAAATTTTGAGAAATCAACATTTTTTGGTAAAAATATAGCAGCAGTACAAATGATGAGAACTGAAATAAAATTCAAGCAACCGATTTATGTGAGTGTAGTTATTTTAGATATTTCAAAAATATTTATGTATAACTTTCATTATAAATTAAAGGAAAGATATGAGGACTGATCCGTTAATTATTTCTATAAAAACTGAAAACTTTTATAATTTATGAAAGCAATACGATTGATGACTTTTGATACATCTGATTCCTTTAAGGATAATCCATATAGAATTCCTCAGGCTAATAAAAAGATATTAAGTAAATTTAAAGATGAGATGAAGTGAAAAATTTTGAAGGTATTTATTGGACTAGCTTTTAAATTATATTCTAATAAAGTTTTGCAGCAAATGATGAAATGAAGAAAACTAAAGGTGTTAAGAATTACATTATTAAAAATAAAATAGCGTATAATAATTACAAAATATGCTTGGAAAATGAATTAACTGTGATTATTAACCAAAAAAGACAATAAGAACTAAAATGGATAATATTTATACAATTGAGCAAAATAAAAGAGGTCTAAATATATTTTATAATAAAAGACGTCTATTTAAAGAGTCAACTGATTACCTTGAGGGCATTATAAGGTTCAAATACAAAGAAATAATTTTATTCAACATTTACAGAATCTTAACAAGACAGCGTTAGCTGCTTTTGCTTTATAAAAGCAGAAGCCAGAATTTCCATGTTACATACAGTATTGATATGAATTTTTTTTTATATAAAGGATAAATTTTATAAAAGTACAAACTTTGAAATTGAGCTCCAACCGAGGCGCTGGAAACTCTGAAATTTTAGATTTCTTTTTTTCTGTACATGTGATTCATCAATGAAAAAATCACATTATTTGAAAGATACAGAGCCATATTTGATTTCTTCAACAAAATTTTTAAATTTGACGATAAGTTGAAAAAGCACAAGAAATGACATAACCCCTTTGCAGTATAGAGTTTGATAGTTATTAATTTCAAATCAGATTATAAATAGACATATTTCCCAAGGTTTTTCTACTTTGAATCGTCTAAATTCTCAACTTTCAAATTGAGCTCTGGTGCCGTTGCAAAAATCAAAAAAATGTTTTTTTTCTCTTGGGTGTGTAATACACAAGAGATGGTAATTTGAAAAGTTTCCAGCCTACACAAAAATATATATATTTTTTGAAAAATACAGTTTTACTTTTCAACATAGTCTCCTTGTCAATCTATACACTTTTTCGATCGACGTTCCCCAGTAATTAGCATTTTATTCGGCAAAATAGTTATTTATGATAGTCGATAAAAATCTCTGTTCTCCGAGTAAAACTTTGATTCTTAGGAAGAGAAAAAGTCGCCGGGAATCAGATTTGTCGAGTACAGTAGATGGTCAATCAGTCTGATTCCCAATTCGTGAATTTTTGCCACAGCGACTATTGAAGTGTGAGACAGTGCATTGATCTCGGTAGAATTAAAGTGTATTTTTCTTCAAAGATGGCCGCTTTCCCTCAATTTAAGACTTCAGCTTTTCAAATAATGACGCATAGTATATCCGCGTGTTATTTGTTTTTCTTTTTTCAAAATGCTAATTAACACAATTCCATGAATATCCAAAAAAAAAAAAAAAAACAATTCCCATTATTTTCCTGGACGATGGAACAATCTTCGGATTTTTCAGAACCGATTCACTTTGCAGTCTACCGTTTTGACTACGCCTCAGTTTCAGAATTGTAGTGGTGTATTAAAATTTCATTAATTCACACCGAAACTCCGACTTATTTCGCTATTTTGGTCCTCGGTAATGTGCGATACATGTTTTCATACCTGAAACAAATAAGTTCTTTCGAGGTGTTCACAACCTTCTCCGAAACCTTAATTAGAGACGGTTATCTAACACTATTTGATGAACTATTTCAAAAAATATTCATCTTCAACTACGTTGGTATTATTTAAATTTAGCTCCCTAAAAGGTTTACAATAGCAAATGATGATGGAGAATCCCCATAAACAACATCCATCTCGGCTTTACCTCGCATAAACGTATTGCCTTTCAAATGCGAGTTAATGACGTGTCTCGCTATTCGATTTTTCTCACCTTTTTCCATTAACATTAACATCGACTAACACAAGTGACTCCGTCGAACAACAGCTGGGCATCTAATACGACTGAAATTTTAAAAAGTATCTTTCAACGTATGTGCAGTTACATAATACCAGTTAATTTTAAGTGGAAACTTTTCAGACTACCTTCATTTATCAATGGAAAACTTGATGATAACGAAACCATATTTCGTTTTATGAACTCGGTAACATTTTGGAATAAGTCAGTGTAAATTATATATTAAAAAGAAATATTTTTATTTTAATTTTTTGGCATTTACCTACTGCTCCTCTCAACTTCTTCTTCTTCTTGATTCCTTAATCTGTTTTTGTACATTGGTTGGAAGTTCCATTTAAAAGTTCTTAGATAGAGAAATTTTCTTCATACATATATTAGTTCGTTATGACATCATGTTGTATTGTTCGCGTTCATATATTATTTCGCTGATAATAATTCGTGATAACGTCTAGATATCGTATAACAACTTAGTGTAAATTTCTCGCGATCGGCTTGCTTATCGGCAAGCCGGATTCTATTATTTTCTTATCATATCAAAATGTCGGCTTATCGCTCGTCGATTTCTAATGGAAGCTCGCTGACCTCTAAATCTTCTAACAACAACAAATCTACAGCTGCGTCTCAACTGCACCGGCCGAAATCAGGTGATATTATTCCTACCTCTACTAATACCACTAACGTCGATTACGCACCTTCGACCTCTACTAACAGTACTAACATTAACGTCAGTAATAAAATGCTAAGTGATATTGTTGTAAATACTGCCTGTAACGATGGTAAAAATTTGACTAACTCGAGTGTCGCATGGTCAGACGACACATACAACAACTCGCACACGCAACACACTGCTGATGACGATATGATAGGAAATGATAATTTTCAAAACAATTCTATAAATTGTGTTACACAAAGGATCTCCCCGTTAATGATCGTCAAAAAGCACAAAGACGATATCGATAATATTCATCAACTTGCCCCTGAATGGCAGGTAGTAAATTACAAATCAAAAACTGTTAAAAGAAACAGAATAAATAACCCAACATGGCCAGAAATTGAAAAAAAAACGCTGAAACTAAATGAAAATAGATTCTCCATTTTACAAGATCTCGCCGAAAATGTACTTGGAAACGACAACGTACAAAACTCTCAGTCAAATGAATCAACAAACAAAATACAGGAAAACAACTTGCAAATTAAAGAAATAAAACCCCCTCCAATATTCGTACCGAGCGTAAATAACATACAAGTAATTAAACAATTAATCGAAAGCACGTTAGGCTCAGACGTATCTACTTATAAAACAATTAATGCGAAAGGATTAATCAAAATAGTCGCAACAAATGTTAAGAACTATAGAGAAATAATCAAAATATTAAACAAACAAAACGCAATATACCACACTTATCAATTAAAGCAAGATCGTGCTTTTAAGGTTGTGCTGAGAAACATTCATGCCTCAGTAGCTGTAGAAGACATAGTGTCAGCATTATCGGAAAAAGGGCACCAAGTGAGACACATAATAAACGCAAAGCACAGAGTGGGGAAGTATCCACTACCATTATTCTTCATTGACTTAGAGCCTAACGAGAATAATAAATATATTTACAACATTCAGTATTTACTCAACGCCAAGGTAACATTCGAACCACCTCGGAAAAAGAATGTAGTTGTTCAGTGCATCAGATGCCAACAATATGGGCACACAAAAGCATACTGCACACGACCATATAGATGTGTTAAGTGCGGTGAAAATCATATATCCTCTAAATGTAGCAAAGACATTAATACTCAACCAACATGTGCACTATGCAATGGTAATCATACTGCGAACTACAAAGGATGTACAGTATATCGGGAATTGTTGAGTAAAAGGGAAAAAATTAATCCGACTCTTCAGAACAATAACAAAAATAATTCTAGTCACCTAAGCTCGGCTATACTAAGTAACATTGCTGAATCACAACAAACAAATCAGAATTTGAACAGTAACAGGTTATCATATGCTCATGTTGCAATCAAACAGTCACACGGATATGCAAACACTATGTATGATAGTCGTGGTCACAACAATCACTCTGAAAACAGTGCTAGTATTCCTAATATTAATAATGCTATTAATGCTATTAGTATAGAAACGACTATAACTAAATTCCTAAAAGATGTTAAAGAACTAATTATGGAAATGATGTCTCAACAAAACCAAATGATAAGTGGTCTAATCCAAACATTAACGTCACTTCTAATTAACAAGAAATGAAAATCTTAAAAATAGCTACTTGGAATGCCAATGGTCTTCCTAATCATAAATCAGAAGTTGAATTGTACTTAATCAAAAACAAAGTGGATATCCTTTTAGTGTCAGAATCCCACCTGACGAATGCAAATTATTTTCATATAAATGGTTATAGTACATACTGTACCCCACACCCGAGTGGCACCCCTCGAGGCGGATCGGCTATAATAATAAAAAATAATATCAAACATCATGAAACAATCAAATATCAACGGGATTTTCTACAGGCTACTAGTGTTTCTATTCAGAGCTTGGATAAAAACATTACTATCTCAGCAGTTTACTGCCCACCCAAACATAAAATCCTAGAATATCAATTTGATGACTACTTAAAAACCCTAGGTAACTCCTACATTATAGGTGGAGATTCTCTCTCTCTTCAGTCGTATTGTCCGTTTGCGGACGTCGTGACCAATCATCATAAACCAGTGGATCGAGCGACCACCTGTCGCCATTCTTCTCTGTTGTTGCTTGATTTTATTAGTTCCGACAGCGGCATTTTTGTAGCAGCTGTGAGATGATCTAGGAACCTCATCGGTGGCCGTCCCCGACTCCTTTTTCCTTTCATTTTTCCTTGTATAATATTTCGTTCCAAACCATTCCTTCTCATTATGTGCCCAAAGAACCCTAGACTCTGCCTTATTATCGTGGGCAATAGTCGTTGCGTCGGTGTAATATGTAGCTGTTTTAGAATTGACTGGTTGGTTCTGTGTTCTATCCAGGATATTCTTAGCATGCGCCTATAGCAGGTCATCTCAAAGGCTTCGATTTCCCGACGTGAAGCCGCCGTTATTTTCCAAGATTCTGAACCATACCGGAATATTGAGTGTATCAGCGTTTGCATCAGCCTTTTTTTCACTTGACATGTTATGTGATGATCTTTCCATATCTTTGTAAGTTTACCTAGCGCATTCTTTGCCAGGCCTATTCTTCGTCTTATTTCTATCTCGCAGTTTCCATCGTTGGTTATATAGGCGCCGAGGTATATGGTTCCAGGTTTCGTGTCAATATTGAGCGATGGGGTAAATTTTCCGGATAGTTTATGTGCTCTGTCAACCACCATTATTGTGCATTTTGATCGGTTTAGTGTGAGGTTAGCCCTACGGCTGAGATATTCAATCCGGTCCAGTAAATTTGCCAGTTCTCTTTCGCTTGTAGCAATTATAACTGTATCATCAGCGTAGCGTAGGTTATTTATTTTCTTACCACCGATATTGACTCCGCCTTCCCAATTTTCAGTTACCTGGCGCATAATCCACTCGCTGTATATGTTAAATAGAATAGGAGATAGGATGCATCCCTGTCTGACGCCTGTTTCCGTTTTGAAGTTTTCAGATTTTTCATTTTCTATCTTAACATAAACATTGTTGTTTTCGTATAGGTTTTTAATTAGTATAATTAGATGTTCTGGTACGCCCATTTCTTTAAGTATTACCCACAGCGTGTTCCAGTTCACCTTGTCGAAGGCTTTGGAATAATCTAAGAAACAGAATATTATCGGAACATTGTATTTATAGGCTTTTTCGATTATCTGCCTGACGTTGAGTAGTTGTTCACGTGTTCCTTTCCCGGGCATAAAGCCTGTTTGTTCTTCTGAAATTTGTGGTAAGAGATATGTCTTCAGTCGTTCCATTATTACATATAGTAATTTTACTCGCATATTACAATTCAAAAAACACATACTGGGCATCTAGAATAACTACAACTAAAGGAAGAGAGTTATTTAAAGCTTTGGAAAAAAATGGATGTCAAGTATTAAGCACCGGCTCGCCCACATACTGGCCAACAGACAACAGGAAATTACCAGACTTGCTCGATTTCTTTATAACCAAAGGACTAGACACAAGATTCATGGAAACACAGCCCGACCACAGTCTATTCCCTGATCATTCAGCGATTATTTTAATACTAAGCACCAGCATAATTAAGAATCATCCCAAACCAAAACTACACAATGAGGAAACAAACTGGGAAGTTTTCAGACGAGTAGTTGGAGAGAGCATAAACCTAAAAGTCCCGTTGAAGACAGGCGAAGATATAGAAAACGCGCTTCAAATTTTAATCTTAATCTTACAGAAATCCGCATGGATAAGTACACCAAACAAGCAAATTAGATCTCCGATAATACACTACCCTAATGAAATACTAAAAGAGGTAGCAAAAAAAAAGAACTGAGGAGAATTTGGCAATCTAACAGAGATCCATCAATTAAAACGAAGTTAAATAAGCAAATGAAAAAAGTTAAAATCTTACTATCCAAATTCAAGAACGATAGCTTTAAAAATTACGTGTCGTCACTATCTCCACAGGCTCATGATTACACGTTGTGGAAAGCTACACGAAACTTTAAAAGACCCAAAGAACGATCACATCCGATAAAAAAGTCAAATAACAGTTGGGCACACAGCGATAAAGAGAAGGCTGATGAACTTGGGAAATATTTTGCCGCTGTGTTCAGCCCACTTCCAGGCTCTGATAACCTACCACAGACCTCCTCCAATATGGATATGAGTCGTCCTATAAAGCTAACTTCTCCGCAAGAAATCAAAGCTATTATTAAAAACATGAGCACCAGAAAAGCTCCAGGATATGACCTAATAACAGCAAAAATGCTAAAGGAACTGCCGCGCAAAGGACTAGTTATGCTAACATATATCTTTAATTCAATGATAAAAACTACATACTATCCTATACAACTAAAGTTCGCTCAGATAATCGTGATACAGAAGCCAAGCAAATCCCCCTCTGAAATGAAATCTTACAGACCAATTGCGCTATTGCCTATAATTTCAAAGCTATATGAAAAGCTGATATTAAAAAGAACAACTGAAATTATAATTGAAAAAGAACTAATACCGGAACATCAGTACGGCTTTAGAACAAATCACTCGACTATTCAGCAGATACATAGAGTTGTCCAAAAAATAGAACGCAGCCTGGAGGAAAAGAAAGTCTGTGACTCGGCATTTCTAGACATCAGCCAAGCGTTTGATAAGGTGTGGCACGAAAGACTTATTCACAAAGTAAGAGCAAAATTTCCATATCCGTACTATAAATTAATAAATTCTTTTCTCCAAGAAAGACACTTCCAAGTAAGAATTGGAAATGAAGTATCCGACATCCATCCAGCTACTGCTGGAGTCCCACAAGGGAGTGTGCTGGGACCACTCCTTTACTTAATATATACCGCAGATCTCCCAGTGCTCGAAGGAAGCCTAGTAGCGACGTTTGCGGATGATACAGCCATACTTTGTGATAACCTCTGTCCTGATGCTGCTTGCAACAATCTCCAAAGTTCAATCAATGAAATATCCGCATGGTGTAAGCAGTGGCGGATAAAAATCAACGAGGAGAAATCAAAACGTGTACTTTTCACCAACAGAAAGATCCTACCTAAGGACGTTACCATCAATCAAAAAATATTGCCACCAAGTGACAGTGTCAAATACTTAGGCATTCATCTTGACAAAAAATTAACCTGGAAAAAACACATCCAGACTAAACGGAATGAATTACAATTAAAAGTACGGCAGATGTACTGGTTAATTGGACGCCGCTCTAAGTTATCATTAGAAAATAAAATGCTAATCTATAAACACATTTTAGCCCCAGTATGGAAATATGGATGTCAAATTTGGGGCTGCAGTGCCAGGACAAATTTAGCAGTAATACAACGGCTTCAAAATAAAATATTAAGGATAATGGCAAATGCTCCTTGGTTTATATCCAATAAAACCCTTCACAGTGATCTAACCGTTTCGTATGTTGCTGACGTTATAAGAGAAGAAGCGACGAAACATGCTATGCGATTACACGATCACCCAAACAGGACAGCAGTCAATCTGCTCGATAATTCAACTGAAGTACGACGGTTGCGGAGAATAAAACCACTAGACTTAGTAGAATAAATAATTAGGTATCCCTTTGCTGGAAGGAATGCCGTTCAAGTGATTTAAAGTCAAAACTTCCTCTGATAGCTGTAGCAGCTAGGTGTGGGAAAAAAAAAAAAAAAAAAAATACATCCGTATCCATTTATTTTTACGTCTTCGTATATACATATTTTTGTCTTAGTCTTTTGCTTCCATGGGAACCCTTCCATTGTTTGTCTTCGATTTTTATTATTTCTGCATATATGTCCGCCCATTTGTATTTTTTTTCTTTCAGTTTTCTTCAAATTCATTTTTCCTTAACTCTGTCTGTTTCCTCCTTTTTTTTTTTTTATCTTTACCATTCATGGTATCTTTCCATTTTGCTCTGGCACCCGATTTCAAACCTCTGCAGTTGATTGCTCAATCGTCTGTCTAAATATTGCGAATGCTTACATGAACTTCATGAAACGAATAACTCACCTTCATGTTTATGTCCACCTCTTGAAAACGTAAAAGATTTTAAATATTTAGGAATATACATATATCGATAGATCCTTGAACTGGAAAAAGCACGTTCAAGTCTTAAATTCGAAAATAAGACAGACAATTCCAGCTCTATACAAATTAAAGAAGGTACTTTCATATAAAACACTACTTGTATATGCTACAATGCAATAACTATGGCTAGAATTCTATATGGAATCCAAATAGGGGGAGAGGCTAAGAAAACTGAAATCAATAAAATCGGTAAAATAAAAAAGAGGTGTCTTAAACTTATACACTACCCTACTGGAGGCGAAGCGACTCGAGATCAATTATGTATAGAAGGAAAATGATGAAATGTCTCCAAAGATGTACTACTACTAATACAGGTTACTCGAATACATTATCAGTAATGTTACCAACTAGGCCAAAAACTCGAATAACAAGAAATCAAAGTATAATATATATTATATATATCCTAGAGGGGCAAATCTACGAATTGATTACATACGATGATTCGGGTTTAATTAAAATAATAAGTAATATTCCCAATCACATTTTAAACGAAAACAGTATTAGTGTATGGAAAAGGAGGCGGTGAAATGGCTGAAGGAATGGTGCAAAGAATAAAAACAAACTACGTCCCAATTCCTCACACCTAGATAGTTCAGTCATGCAGCTACTGATTATATATTTATTCTATGTTGTTGTTTTTGTGTCGTTTCTTTATCGTTTAACTTACTGTTTGGAATTCCTAAAGAAGATATTGCTTGCGAATGCTATCATTATATATTTTTATATGTGTCTATCTAGAGTAAATGCAGGTATGCGTATGGTTTTCCTTTTTTTTTATACCTATATATAAGTTATATATATTTACTAAGCCATATATTAATTAAGGTTTATATAATTTCGATGTATATAATAAGCATGTATAAATTTGCAACGTGTACAATCTGAATAAACGATAATAAGAGTGCCGGGCATTCACACAACGGGCATACTTGCCCTATGAGACCCACAAGCTTATTTTAAAATTAAAAAAAAAAAAAAAATCCCAATTTATGGACCATAGAGTAAGATATATGAACATTTTGATAAAAATGTTTCTTTATTTTATTCTGAATATTTTTAAATGTTAAGAGAGGCCTTTTTAAAAAAAAAAATGACATGCTAATTTTGCTGTTTTCTTTTGCATCTCATTTATTTCTTTTTCCCTCTATAATTACGCTCCCTGAACATTATTGTTATTTCGCCCGTTTGATTTTTCCTCGATCTGTTTTTATATATATTTCTTAATCGCCTTCTCTTACATGTCATGCTGTTTTCTCCATGCTTGATTAACCTTATTTATCTTTAGGTATCCCACCCTTATTATACTTCTACGCCGTTTTAACTTCAGCGAATAAACACGCTCTACGGCGAAAGGGTACTTAGAAATCAGTTCGCCCGAAAAGTTAACTATTGTCGACTTAACTTGTTTTTGGCGTTTTGCTTGAAATTCAAAATTGCCATAATGATATTTGGAAAGCGACTAAATTCAGCTTTCTGAAAATTCCTGTTTTAGCGAGTAAATAATTTTGTAAACTTGCGCCAGAGTTTGAAAAATAATATCGCTTATTCCGCTGAGAATATTCTATTTTTTATAGATACTTCCGACACCTGTTGTTATTAACTATTTTTTATCTTCCTCTCACTCTGTTCAACTGTTTTCTGCTGGCTGCGCGCAATTCACAGCTAAAGCTGGAAACCGAAAAGGTAAAAATAATAATGATGAAATAAAAATAATAATGATAAAATAAAAATAATAATGATAAAATAAAAATAATAATAAAAAAATAAAAACAAATAAAGAAATATAAGAAGTCGAATAAAAAGCCCGTAGTAGAAATGGCAAACGAAATGCAATGAAAAAGTCGATCCGACGAATCGGCGAACTGTGTAACGTCGACTCTTTATTTCAAATTCAATGAGCTGCAGATTTTTCGAATTTTTTTTTCAACTCTGAAAAATTAATTTCCGAAACGAGGGAAATATATTTGGCGAATTGCGGGAGACCTTAGTAAAGAAGACGATAGCGATTTTGTTACTCGTCAAAAAAAAGTGTTTTTTTCAAAAAGCCTCTTTTTGATGATATTTTTTTTTTTTTTTGTTTTGTTTATTTCTTTTTTAGATTACTTTCAGTTAAAATTATGTGTGGATAGGGAAATGTTTGAAGACATTTTCAGCTCGGAAGGTTTGCAACGGGAAAGGAGCGACTTTATCGCCGTCGAGAATTGGAATTTACAGAATTTCCTTCTAATCGCACCATCACTTGAACTGAACGGCCATTTATCCACTTCCGATCCGGCTGCAATTGCGAGAAATGTAAAAAAAAAAAGAAAAAAAAGGAAAAAAAGATGAATATAAAAGAACTTCGTTACAGTTTTATTATGTAGAAGATGGAAGCGATTTTGTTTGACGAAAGGTCATCCGGTAAATTATTTACGTTGGCCACCCTTGGGCTTAAACCGGACAAGAAGTTTACAGCAGCGTTCGAAATTCGTAAAATCCGACTCGAGTAAAAGAGGCACTATCAATTTTTTATTATCTAATTTATTTTCTCGACACCCTCAGATTGATCGTTGTTTTCGATTTCAGTCGGGTACGTCGTCACCGAGATACTTTCTGTTTCACCTGGTGGACATTTTTATTTACCTTTTTTCCTTTCTTTCCTTTAAAACATACGTGTCATTATATTTCTCCAATTTTCGTATCTTTGCGCGATAAATCGCATTAGACGGTGGACCACCGAGTTCTCATCGAGCTAACAATGTGACAAATATTTCATTACGGGAAATATTACCTGTTTAATATAAAGATCCTCTTTTTCCACAAAACTACAGGCCTATATCCCTCATAAGTGTCCTCGCAAAAACGCTGGAAAAATGGTTAATCGGCGTCTCCTTTTCTTCCTTGAACAGAATAATCTCCTATCCTCGTCACAAGCCGGAGAGCGTAAGAAGCGTACTACAGTTAATCATCTGCTGAGCCTACAAAGGCAAATATTAACAGCATTTCACAGACGCCAACATGTATACTCCGTCTTTTTCGATATAGAAAAGGCGTTCGACAGAGTATGGCGATACGGCCTCTTATCCAAGCTGACAACAGCTGGTATAAGTGGAAACATGGCCAAGTATCTGAATAATTTTTTAACAAACAGAACGTTCCATGTTAAGATTGGTTCGTCAACATCGAGCACCATTCAAACTGAGAATGGCTTACCACAAGGATCTGCCCTTAGTGCAACCTTGTTTATTTTTTATATCAATGATATAAATGATTGTATTGCTCCGCCTGTAAACGCCCGGCTCTACTTTGACGACTTAAACATTTCCCTGTCTTCCAGTTTTCCAGCAAATGCTCAAAAAATCCTACAAAAAACTATTTCAAAACTACAATCCTGGTGTAACAATAATGGTCTCGTGTTTTCTCCATCTAAGTCTATCTGTGTTGATTTCTATAGGGGACGTCAAAACTCTTCCAGCATTCGCCTCAATCTAGAAAATTCCTCATTTCATTTCCACCCTACTGCTGCTTTCCTTGGACTACTGTTCGATCAAAAGCTAACTTGGCGATCCCACATATCCAATCTTAAAGTTAAATGTCATAAATTCCTATCTATTCTTAAATATGTATCAAACACAAAGTATAATGTACCTCCGAAAACTCTCCTCTCCATATACAAATCCTTAGTCATTTCCAGAATAAACTACGGGTCCCAGGCGTATGCGTCAGCCAGTCCCTCTTTACTTAAATCCCTTGATTCAATACACCACACGGCGCTCCGCACGATACTAGGCGCACATAGAACTTTCCCGTCTGTAAGTTTGTGTGCCTTGTTAGGCACTCCCCCACTAAAGTATTTCCGAACCTATTATTACCACCGTGAGACCCTCGCTCTTTTCTCTAGTAAACGCGCCTGTTCTATTGACACAAATGACCTCCCCAACACCCCAGATTTCCCTAATGACCCTCTCCCAGAAATCCTGGCTCTCCTATCGCAGCACAACGTGAGCGTAATCCCTTTCCCTAACCTAGCTCCTAACATCATGATTCCGCCGTGGGCCCCTTTAAACATTGATGTTAACTTTTCCCTGACGAAGTATAATAAACCCCTGCACCCGAATATCGTTCAGTTGACAACAGCAACAATGCAAAAATACCCCGACCACCTCTTTTTCTACACAGATGCTGCCAAGGCTACCCCAGAGGCTACTTCTTCCCCAACCGCCTGTTCCTTTGAAGTCTGCGACGTGATTCGAAGCATTCGACTGAATGACAATTGCTCGGTACTGGATGCTGAAATATACGCAGTATTTTTCTGTTTGGAATATTTTCTTTCTACAGAGCCTACATCACAGAAAGCCCTGCTGGTATCTGATTCATCCGCGGCCTTATTGACAATTTCTAATCCCCTCACCAAACATCCTGTAGCAATTCGAACCCAGCAGGTATTATACGAACTTATTAAGAGACAGTGCTCCGTATCCTTTCTGTGGGCGCCCAGCCATGCAGGGATTCCTGGAAATGAACGCGTCGATACATCCGCCCGAGCAGAAATATATTGCCCCTCGCCTAGTAACAGCCCACCTCCACCTTATCTCTCGAACATAATCTTGAATAATCTCACGTCCTTATGGAAAACCCATTGGTCCTCGTGTCAGACTTTCTCGAGGTTAATTAAACCCTCAACGGAACCATGGTGGCCAGAAAAAAACATTTCCCGCAGAGATTTCTACTTAGCCGCTTGCGCATAGGCCATACGGCCATGTCGCATAATTTTATTTTGCAAAGAACCCCCTCTCCTACGAATTGTCCTTTCTGTGGCCAAGATGTTGCTCCCTCAACTCCTCATATACTATGCGACTGTCCAGCATTATCACCTCACCGGCCCCCTTCAATTAATAACAAAACAGTCACCAACATTCTTGAGAATTCCCCCGATGCAATTTTATCCATAACACAATTTATCAGAACTAGCGGAATAATCAGATATCTATAAATACAAACTGCGCATCTTCGTACTGTAATAGCCACAGCAGTTAAACACGGTACAGGATGTTGCTTTCACAAAAAAAAAAAAAAAAAAAAAAAAAAAAATAATAATAATAACGGTATATGTTGATTTTCACATCTGTTTCTCTGATTCCATGTATTTCTGATTTTCCGTTTACACATTGTTTTTTGATTAGATTTCTTAATGATAGTAATATTTTAAGCCGCTCTCGTTTATTATTCTTTTGAGTTTAAAATTTTTTATGGTTCATATTTTCCTTATTTTCTAATGAAAATTTTCCGGCTAATTTTCTCGTTTGGTTATGTTTAATTAATGAAAGTATATCTCTAAGGATACTCCTTTTTTCAACGTTTATTTTAATGACTACACTGAGTATTATCGAAACTCACCGATACATACAATGTATTTAAATTTTTAGATACTGATAATGATTTTTTAAATGGCAGATCCATCCCGAACTTCTTTTGCGAACTTTTTTTTTTTTAACATAGAATTATCGATACATAATACTGGTAACATCAAAAGAGGACCAAAAAAAATAAAGGCAAAATGATTCTTTTTTTTTTTTTTAAATTCTCCTCCTCACCTTTTTTATATGTGCCGTTTGTAACTACTAAGGTCATTACAGCACATATACGGAGGTAACTTATCCCGCCCTTTACAATATTTCGTCGATACTGTCGTTCCCAAACCAGGCCATTTTTTCAATAATTGCATCCTTCCTCTACTCAATAGCGAATAGCATTAAAATTTAAGTTATTTAAAAAAAAAAAAAACTTATCAATTATTATTTATTAATTTGCTTCGAAGCGAAAATGAGTGAAGGAGATTTCGAAATAACGTCAGCAGTGACGTGTAGGACAATTGGTGGTTTTATTTGTAACTGGAAGGACACGTTCGAATGAGAAAATAGTGGTGACCGATTTTAACTCTCGCGATGTGCTATTCTGAATATAAGTGTTTCTTAGTTCAGTTCAAATTAAGCGCCATTTTATTCTTAGATTAGAACAAAAATTATTTAGAATTCTCAATCCGCCGTTTTATTAATTACGATAGTAAAATATTTAATAGACGCCCGAAGTTTTCTGTAACGTCGAAATGTAAAAATGATGGAGTCCATTGTTTTTCAAATATTTTAAATTTACTTTTACGTACAATTATAATCAACTTGTCTTTCATATCATAAGAATCCAGTATAATTTTATACTGATGCATTATGTATGTATTACAATAAAAATTGACCCGTTCTTTTTTTAAAAATTAATTTTGAGTTTTTACGAATTCGTTGAAAAGAAAGCCGTATTTTTCGCCGTCTGGGTCCTTATTCGTTATGTAACTCATAGATTGGCGAAAAAATGTTGAAACGTATCTTTCGCGAATGTTAAGGGTTCTTATCATTCTCCTTCGAAGTGGCCAACTTAGGGCCACGATATTTCAATCGTTTGAATTGTTATCTTTCTTCTGCATCCAGTATTGCCGCATTCGCTGTCGATGTTACTCATTTCTTTTTTCGGTCTACTGTTTTGCAGCCAGTAATTTCAATTTATGTTTAAAACCGACATATTTTGCTAGTTTTTTTCTCAACGGATGGCGGGCTTCGATGTCACTCGGTTCTGTACCGATTCCGTTGAAATCACTTTTTACCTCCTCGAACCAACTCCGTTTGTTATTTAGACTCTGAATGTACGTAAATAATCGGTTAATTAGTATTTTAGATTTCGAGCGCTTTACGTTTCGTCCCTTTTTTTCATCACGCCGATCATCCTGTCCGAATATTTTTACGCTACTTTCACGTTTATCTTATTGTTAGTTATTTATTTAGTTAGCTCCTCTTTTCTCCTGGTTCCAGAATTTTCCCAACAACTATCTCATCTATGATTAGACTTCGGTTAAATCACAGCCCGCTTCCTGCTTCGTTCATTCGTTTCTCTATTACCCAATCTCCTCTTTGCCCATTTGATCCGTCGGAAGCAAACTTCACTTGTGATGCGAATCGCGTTTTGCTTTAATGTGTTCTTTCATTTCTTCAGAAGGTGCGATACTGTATTCCGGTCTTTTGCGTCTTGCCCTGTAGGGCCTTATAGCGCTCACAACAGTAGGTTAAATTTTCCTTTTCCCTCGATTTGTTAGCTTCATTGATGCGCTCCATTTCTAATATTTTTTCTATATCATTATTAATGCCGCCATACCTTTGGATTGGGTAAACGTTCTTAGCCGACATGATCAAAAAAAAAAAAAATTGTATGGTAATGCTGTAATTTTGCATTACGTGACATGCACTTCTTATTATAAGCATTCCTTGTCAAAATATAATTTCTAATTTGTTTATTCTAGAACGTAGTGCTGTTTTCTGTAACACATTTTAATCCGCACTCTTGGGTTTTTTTTTTTTTTTTGTTTTTTTTTTTGGGCTCGTCAACCAAGGACCTTTACCCAGAAACAAAAGGTAAGGAAAGAAGTCGGTTATATTTTGATTCGATCAGAAATTTTAACTAAAAAGGAACAAATAGCAGGAATAATTAGTGGGGAAGGAAAGGACAGGATATAGGATGCACAATAAGGGGTAGGAAGTCCAAGCTTAAGCAAATAAGAATATAAGGCAGAACGCTTCACGAAGAGGGATGAACACTGGAAGATCACATGATCGACGTCGCAAATAATTGCATCATCCGGATGGAGAGGACAGTGTGGAGAAGAAATCAGGGAGAAACGAAATCTGGAGGAAGGCAGCAAAGAATGGCCAAAGCGCATACGAACAATGGAAACAACTTCAGAACGACGAAGGGAGGGATGCAAAAGAAACCATGAATATGAAGGAAGAGTAGGCTGGACTGACAGGTAAAAGGAACAACTGTTGGAAAGGTATCCGGCCAAAATCGGATATGAAAGCTTTTACAAACTGATAGCAGGTTAACGAATGGATTTTTTTTTAAAAAAAAGACGAGAGGAAGCAGCAGCAGCCCGAGCCAAGGAATCAGCCGCTTCATTGCCGAATATGCCCGAGTGGCCAGGTACCCACAGCAGATCAATATTGACTGGGTATTTCAATTTGTTTACTTTGCTATATTTTCTGTTTTCAGGTAGCAGAAAATTAGGTGCTGATTGTATATTAGTGATCAATTTTGTTTTATCGACAGACATTTGGAATCCTGTTTTTGCCGCTTTATTGTTCAGTAGTGCATACCACGTCCGCTGTTGTGTTTGCGAGAATCACTATAATATCGTTCTTCTTGTACCCTAATCTGATTCCATTATCTGCTTTTTCCTTTTCTAGACTTAGCGTAATTCTCGGATAAATGCGCAATTAAATAATAACGGCGATAACCTATCTCCTTGCCTAACTCCTGTTCGAATTTCAAATGCACCTGATACTTCACCTCTAAATTTTATTTTCAATACAGTGTTAGTCAATCTTTTCTGAATCATCACTCCGGTCTTATTTCCTGGATCTAATTCTTTCAGGATTGACGGTAAGGTCTTCCGGTCTAATGAATCGTACGCTTGTTGAAAATCGACAAAGGTCGCTACAAATTTTTTCTGCCTTAATTTTACATAGGATAAAATGAATATTTAAAATTCATAATCTGTTCAACACAGCTAAGACCTTTCCTGAATCCTGCTTGATAATCTCTTAATTATGATTCGAGTTGTTTTTCTGTTCTTGTTTGTACGACCTTTGATAATATCTTGTATGTTACTAGTAGAATGGAGATGTCCCTATAAATTATTCGTTTCTGTTTTGTCGCCTTGTTTTTGTATAGATTGAATTAGGGTTGACTTCCAATCGCTTGGCAGTTTTAAAGTTTCCAAAAATTGTATTCATCAATTTTGTTCATTTATTTAATGTATTATTTACGCGTTTCTTTGGTTCTGTAACAATTAAATCTTTTCCAGAAGCTCTATTGTTCTCTTAAGACATCAGATAATTTTTACGATTTTTTCTGTAGTCGGTGCTGATGAATCCGGGTTAATTTCTGTATTTTCTTTAAAAAGAAATCTTTCTCTAGAGGGTTCACAGTTTAGAAGAGATTTAAAATATTTTGCAAGTATTCGGAAATTATCATGGTCGTTAAGATCGATTTTGCTGTTTGTATCCTTAAAAAAGATGAAAGACAAATTTTTTCGGACACTTTATGTGAGGTGAAAAATATAAATTTAGATTATAAATGTTCTTATCCGTTTTCTGTATTTTTTTTTCTTCATTGAATTAGCGTTTTTTGAACTACTAAGGTTATCACGGTGAGAGCTACCTAGGCTACTTAAAGACCAACGGTCCGCCATCCTGAATATACTTCTTCAAAGTATTTTCTGTATTAATATTTTATTAAATACATATAAAAAACACGTATGACAGAAAATTAGTATTCAAAAAATACTACTCCATAATCATGGTAATAGTACAATTAAATTAATTTTACTATTACCATGATTACGGAGTAAGAAATTCTGAAACATGTGTCTGTATTTATTATATTTTTTAAATACTAATTATCTGTCATACATGTTTTTTATGCGTATTAAAAAATATAAATTATTATAGACAATAATAATGGGTATGACAGAAGGAAGAAGAAATCCGTGAAGAAGAAAGACCTTTTGGTTAGATAATATCAAAAAAATGGACCAGAATTAAAAAAACAGAGGATTTATTCAAAATAGCAAGAGACCGAAACTTATTACTCAGGTAGTCCAATCCATGCAAGGTAATTAAGCAATACCTGAATCGGGTGGTACGAGAATAAGAAAATTCTTAAAGTGTAGGCTCGGTAGTACGTATTTCTTGATGTTATTTTTAAAAGATCTGCGGAAGTCGCGAACTTACATAGTTCTTTTTAAAATCTTCCTCAATTCTAATTAATTGTTTTTTTTCGAACGCACGTTTTCTGATTCCATTTTTGCTACACACTTTGACTCTTCACATTCTTTGCTTCACTAGAGGCGTTCTCATTTTTTTCATCGGGATTGTTTTATTAGCTGACTTTACTATAATGCTTCTTGTAATTCATCCAAATTATTTGAATTGGCTGCTTTTATTTTTGTCGCAAATTCTGTGTTATCTTTCAGTTTTTCCGTGGATTTGGTATTTTTTGGTACTAGTTTAACTGTTATCGTCGACAGATTTTAATTAATTTTAGCGTTTTTCAGAACTTTTTAACGTTTTGTATTTCTGGCTCTGCTTTTTGTGCGATGGCTACGTGGTAAATTTCGAACTCCCCAAAATTGCCCAGCTTTTCTGTTTTCTGAGTAAATGTTTGAAAGCTGTGGACTTCATTATTAGTTGGAATGATCTACATAATTCTGTTAGTCTGCCGTCGTTGCGGTTGGTTCATGTGCAGGATATCTTCGTACTGTACTCTGGTATTTTCGCTGTAATTGTGTATTAAAATCGCTTACAAGGATGATTGTGTTTTCACTAAGAATTTTAGTCATACGTTCTTCAAGGTCTTCCTAAAATTTACCCGTTCCTTTTGAATTTAATTTGTTCATTTGGTTTGTTGGAGCATGTACATTTACCACTGAATATACTTTATTTGTACTTCTAAATGAAACAGTGAACACCCGAGAGTGTTCAAGAATGAGAAACTTATTATGGAATCGAGAATTTTCTTATTAACGATAAAAGTTGTTCCCAGATTTGGAACATTCTTTCTCACTGGTTTTCCTTTTTTGCCTTTAAATTCTTTGTACCTCCCTTGCGAATCAAAATTATTTTCATCGGTGTAACTCGCTATTATAACATCATGTTGCACTAGTATGTCTGTGACTTGTTTTAATTGTCCAATTTTCATCCTAAATGTGGCGCGAAGAAAGTAGGTCTTTTTTATTTAATTTTTCTGGAAATTTTCTATCTATCCAAACATGATAAGCCGCGTGGACCGCAATTTGCGATGATGAATTGCATACCATCTGGGATAGTTATATGAATTGTTTTTGCCATCATATTTTAACCGTTGAAAGACTGTAGGTATGGGTTAATTATGTGCTGACTAATGTACTGTCACGGTTGTTAGCCGCGGATAGATTTGTAGCTGCTCCTAACACGAAGTACAGACGCTAACCAGATAGTCTCTCTACTAGACTCGTACGCTTCTGGGTTTCGTTTGCTACTGAAGAGGTAGCATTGTAAGGTTTTTACGGCAAACAAACTTCGCCGAGGATAAAACATTCGTAAGATTTTGCAGACTTTTATAAGTAATTTCTCAAGCTAGTCATCTACACGCTCATGTCCCACATTGCCCTGTCACTACTGGAGTTGCCCACTTGAGGCTTTCCACCAGTAATCGCTCTTGGTTCGCGACTGCTTATTAAATATTCGCAGCTAACCAGTATATCTACTGGCCATTCCATTATCTACCAACCGCGGACACGTCCCTTTCCGGTTGGAGCTCCGGACCTAGACAGGTACGAAAGAACTACCTGAGAGGAGTAACCTATATTAATAATTATGTCATTCTTAGACTGGCGGTAATAAGAAAATTCAGGTACGAAATTTGCTAACAATTTTACGTTTATAAGGCATTAGAAAATATTAAAATTATTTTTCCGTCAAGAATGACGTAATTAACTGAAGTCAACTTTTCTATGAGCTTTATAAAATAATTAATATTTGGGCATCCGGGGAGTTTTTCTTTGACAAAGTTCGAATGAAGCATATGCGCGTGGTTGTACGTTGTTTCTGTCAGTAGTACACAGAATGGCTGGATTGATAACTAGTCTTTCTTAATTATCCGCTCTTTTGAGACCTATTCGAACTCAACATATCGTTCGACACTTATCGTAGATTTATCGGTTAGTCGCTGCAATCGGTCGCTTATTTGTAAACAGCTCTTTTTTGCTAATTTTAATTAAATGCGCTTTCAATCTAATCTGTTTTTTTTTTTTATATCGAATTTAACATTCATTAGGTAATCGTTGTTAGTGTTCTTGTACGTGTTGCTTGATTCAATTAGTTGTTAAAAAACGTCGGAAAATTATTGAAGATAAATAAAAAATATTAAATAAACATATAAATACGATCGTAGTAAAAACATTTTCGGCGATACCCCTCTTTTAGTTTAAATAAGAGAATAAAAAAAAAAAAGGAATTATCTGAAAAAGGAAAAAAAGAAAATTAAAGAAACATTATAAAAGAGGTATTTTATGACATGATATTACCAAAAAACAAAACATATACTACTAAAAATAGACAAATGTTTTCAATAAATTATTAAAATAGGAGAAACGTGTTTTAAGTGTACAATGGTTAGTCGTTGTTTTGATATTGATTCGGTTCTATGGTTGTCCCACCAGTATCATCATCGGCTGTTTTTCTGTTATTGACTGATTTTTATAAAATCGTTTTTATAAATGTTAAATACATTAGGACAACATAGGCGCATGACGAATTAAAGCGATTAGTCGGCCATCTCTCATTTTCTCTTGAACGACTTATTATAATTCTTTAAATTAGTAATTTATATTTTTCGTAAAATCTAGTCTTACAAGGGGAACATCAGAAGTGTGGCTCACCGATTTGGTCCGACTTTTTCCAGATGGCACAGTACTTGGTAAAAAACGATAACGAATTTCACCGTTATCTAAATTAGTTCGTGAAACTCGAAAAAAGCGCGTCTAGAGTTAGCGAGCTAACGTAGACAAGGTGGGATTAAAATGTAGCGAGAATTTTTAATTTTTTCAAAAAGTGTGTTCGTCTAATCTGCAATGTTTATTCCGTGGTCCCCTCAAAGTAGTCGCCCTGTGATATTATGCACTTATGTCACTGTAGTTTCCAGTTTGAGAAACATTGTTGAAATTGCTTTTTAAGTATGGTCTTGAGCTCGTTTTGCCATTTCGTCTTTCATCATCTATTGTTGAAAAACGTTGTCTTTTAAATATCTTCTTAAGTTTGGGAAATAAAAAAAAGTTTGCTGTGTCTAAAGAATAAGGTGGTTGCGGTATTACAGTAATGTTATGCTACCACGAACTATTAGATAAGCAAATATGCGCCGGTGTGTTGTCGCGGTGCAAAATCTAAGCCAAAGTTCGGCTCGTTAATTGCTTCACGCAAAATTGCATAAAACTTATAAATAATACCCACTGATTGCGCGATCAGTCGATGAAAATTCGTAATAAACTATTCCATTCCAGTCAAAACACGCGCAATTACAAAATTCTCGTTACTTCTCGATCGCATCTCGCACATTGTTTAGCTCGTTAACTTTAGACGGGCTTTTCTCGGATTTCGCGGACTAATGCAAAAAACGATGAAATTCGTTTTCGTTTTTATCGAATATCATGCCATCTGAAAAAAAGTTAGACAAAATCGTTGAGCGACACTTCCGATGTTCCCCTTGTTAGTAGTTAGCCGATTTGCTGGATAAAAAAAACGCAAAACTATTTCAATTTTTCTTTTCTCAATAAATTCGCTTGAGCAACACGTTGTAATTCTTGCACATCTTTATGTCAAAGGTCAGTAACCCTTCTTAAATTATCAGCCATTTTAATATTAAATTCAATACATTTAAGAAAGTTATGATACGAGGATTTTGAACGTGAACGTATTTAAAATGTAAATTCGTGTATATCATTGGTTTTAAAAGGAACTTCTAAAGCTTATTATTCATACACACATATGTATACATACATATATATATATATATATGTTTGTGTGCGTGCGTGTATACAAAATTTAATCTACCTTACCATGGGGAATAGAAGAGTTGTCTTCAGTTGATTATGTCATTCTTTGCGAAATTACGTTTTCTCTTTTCTGTTTCGTGATAATCCAGAACATTTTCAGAACCGATTAATTTAATTTAACTTTGCGTAGAAATTTCTGTTACAACTTTCAAAACGTAATTTTACAACACAAAAATGTAACGGAATTTCTCCCCGGTTCCAAAAATGACATCACTGATATTATACATATATAGGGTGATTTTTTAGGAGTTAAGTTTTTCAGGTTGGCAGCACTGGCGTTGGTATTGGCGTGTCCAAACGTCGTCATCTGTCAAAGTGAAAAGTTTTCAGTATACTCTCTGCCATTTCTTCAAAATGGAAAAACTTTATAAATAAGCAACGATTGCGATATGGTTGAAATTTATTATCAAAAACCAGTGCTCCGTGAAAAATGTACATCGTTTGTTACGACCATATTATGATAATCGACACCTGGTGAATCAACAATTCGTGCTGTTATCACCGAATTTCGCACCAAATTTGGTGATAACAGCACGAATTGTTGATTCACCAGGTCGTAACAAACGATGCACATTTTTCACAGAGCACTGGTGTTTGATAATAAATTTCAACCATATCGCAATCGTTGCTTATTTATAAAGTTTTTCCATTTTGAAGAAATGGCAGAGAGTATACTGAAAACTTTTCACTTTGACAGATGACGACGTTTGGACACGCCAATACCAACGCCAGTGCTGCCAACCTGAAAAACTTAACTCTTAAAAAATCACCCTATATATGTATATAAAGAGAGAGAGAAATATAGAATATACATACATACATATATACATGCATGTATGTTGTGATGGGAATGATTATGGAAAAGTATAATGGCAGGATTAGATCCTGTAATGCGCAAAAATGTATACATTGCATGAATAATTAGTATTGTTCATGTTTAAAAGTGATCTAAGCTCAACATTTTGCCCATTCACTTTTCCAAAACTTTCACGTTAAAAAAATTTTTTTTTTGTTCAGGTCCGAAAATTGCAAGACTCCGGGGCGATTATTTTCTGTTGATTCTAACTCTCTGAAATATACTATTTCATTTTCCGAAGTCTAGTTCTTATTTTTTATTATGACACTTTTATCCATTTACGATTAAAATTGCCAGCATTATTTTGTTTCTTGAGCAAAATTTTTCTTCAAACCCATTTGGTGATAAAGTAGCAAACTGTGAGGTCGTCTTTTAGAGCCGAGCAGTAAATGACTTTTACAAGCATTAATTAATCCGCGTCGGTAATAGACTGTATACGGCGTTTTGGATGTTTTTTAATAATTCGGAATGAAGCGAAATGTGTCGCTCGTTAGGCATGTCTGTTTTGTTTTCGCAGGAGCGGTCGCGCTGTTCTACAGGCTTCTTCTTTTTGCAAGACCGAATAAAAAGAAGTCCTCTAAAATACCGCTTGACAAACACTCATAGAAATACAGCAGAGTAACGCAAGACGGTGAAATTCCCCTCCCTTAAGAAACGCTTTTTTCCGTGCTTTCAAATGTACAGCTACCGCGAGGGACTTGAACGAAAATTTTTACCGTACTATAAATATCATCGAAGTACTGCCGTGATGTAGAAGCGCTGCATGCGATTCAGGTGGCCCTGTACGTTAGGTTACTGCTTGTCTTCGTCGCAAAGTTTCACACTGTTTTTGTTGGAGACTTTTGTTACTTTTGTTCGAGTTCAATTGTCACGCAACAACACCATCATCATTATTTTGCATCTATACAATTAAATTCCGATACGCTACAGGAAACGGCAGATGACCTTTTAGTTTCGTACCAAATAATAATAATAATAATTTTTTTTTTTAAGTTTCAACGTTTCCTTCAACAAGCGGTCTAAAACTCTAAAGTCAAGGCAGCGAAGGGAGGCTTTTGGTAGATTTAGCTTATGTGCTCGAAAACATTATTTGTAACAGACCCGGCCAACCCACGTGGCATATAGCTTCTTTTTTTTTTTTTATTTTATTTTAAATTTCTAAACATAAAAGCTAATATCACTGCGATTCGATATAATTTTTTACAATGTTAATATTAGTTAAACGTGTTAACAATAGCGGAAGAAGTTTGAAATGTCCTATGTATATTTGCGATTTGTTTCTTGTTTTTTAAAAAAAAAAATTTTTCAACTATTATTTTATGGGCACGCCAGCACAAGACTAAGAAAAATAGAAAGACATATGGAGCGACAGGTTATATCGAGAAACTATTAGAGATAGAAGAAATGAAGGCGGTTCACAAAGGAACAACGGAAGGAGATGGAAAAGCGAGAATGCAGAGAGCACTGTAAAGAGCAGAGAGGCCAAGACTAAGCAAATTGGAATAAAAGTTCGTGCGTTCTGAGGAAATGAAGGGACATTCGAATAGTACGTGGTTTGCGTCACAGGTGACATTGAAGGTAGGAGGATGAAAGTGACCTAAAGGAGATTGAACAAGAACAAAGCGGAAACGAGAAGCCGGGAGCAGATTATGATTAAAACGAAGGCGAACAACTATGGAAGAAGTGACAGAACGGCTGATGCTGGGAAAATTGTTAAGGCAAGCTAAAAGGAGTCAGGGTTATAGAGATCAGTCCAAAAGTCACGGTGAGAACGAAAAAAGAGAGAGTAAAGACTTTGGAAAGGAAATCTGCCTATGAAATGACACCCTTTACTGCGCCCGAACATGCTAATGAATCAGCAAGATCGTTACCGGCGATACCACGGTGGCCAGGAATCCAAAACAGGTAAATATGAATAGATCGGGAAAAGATAATAAATTGTAAATCAATGAACGAATATAAAGAATAATAGGACAGAAAGAGGGTTCAGGGAAAGGAAACGCAATAGCTACTAAAACGCTTTTCGAGTCGAAGCATCGGAGAAAATTCACTAAATTGGAAGTTGAAATGACTCGGAATAGTTGAAAGCAGAAAGAATGAATGCGGCACCGACCGCCGAAGCAGATTTCGAGCCATCAGTAAAAATCCGGATATGAAGAGGAAAGAGTGTGATTAAATTCTTCGTGAATAGCAGGACGAGGAAGAAACTTAATCTTAAAAAGTAAAGAAAATAACTTAGAGGAATGAAACAGTTCAGAGAAGTTATAGGTAAAGTATGGAGTTTTGTTCTGGGAGAGGACGAAGTGAGAAAGTGGAACGAGTGGAGAAGAGATGATACAGAACTTATTACAAAGAATTAAAATTAAAAATACTCGCTAATAATCACGTGGAAGGCAATGGAAAACCACCACATACAACATCATATGCGCGATGGAGATCAGTACACAGCAGACACACACGGGACTGCACTTGTACATCGATAAATCAAACGATTTTACTAATCTGTTCCGAATGTAGTCTTCTTGCGTGTTGTGTACACACCTGAGTTGCGTATAATAATTGCCCGGTACACAACCTATATCGGTACAGCTAAAAGTGTTACCAGGCTCAATGATCTTCATCTTTACAACTTTTAACATTTTGAATTACTTTAAATATCGCTTTAATTCTGCCGATTTATTTTCTAAGTTTCCACATTGATTTTTGTTAATTATATCATTATGTTGATTGATTTTTTAAAATTGATCAAGTTCGCATTTTTCAGATGCTTTACCGATATTTAACAATGATAATATTAAATTTTAGTTATAAATGTTCGTATCCGTTTTCTATTTTGTCACTTTATTACCATGATTTATGTAACTCCGAAACATGTCGGCTATATTTTGTATTTTTATAACTACAATTTTCTGTAATAAGTGTTTTTATATAGTATGATTCAATAAAATGATGATATTGCTTTATATGAGCTTGATTCGTACCTTGGTTTATTCACTGTGTTCAATACTCTACAAATTCCCGGATAGTAATTTAGCTTAAACAGTGTGTATATTTAATAATACTTTCGCTGTTCGTGCTATCTTAGCGCATGAGCGAATTCAAATTTATATTATGTATTTCTACTCCGTATTACCTACTTATATAAATAAATTTGATTGATTGATTTTACTAATTACACTCGATAATTTCATATTAAATATTTTTAATCACTGGTTTTATCTAATCCCGCTGATATTTTATTTTTCAACTTTTTCCTAAAATTACATTAATAAGTTTACTTCATATAGCTGACATGTCAAACATTAACTATCAGCAAAATTCGACAGTGATTTTATATTATTCTTACCGATATCTTCGTGGTATAATTCGTTCTTTAAAAAGCTATTAAGATTTTTTTATTAATAAAATTTCATCATCATCAGTATTTCAGTTTGTAGACTGGTCCGCCCCATGCACCAGGATGCACGCCTGTCAGCTACTTTTTCCTTTAATGCTGCATATATAGATGCATACCGAATTCTTTCAATACGATGTTAATGAGAGTTATTCTTGGTCGACTGCGAGGTTGTTTCATCGTTCCTTCGATAACTTCCTTCAAGATATTTCGATCCTGGCGTAGTATATGTCCGAACCATTTCAGTCTCATCTTCTGAATCTTCTGTAAAATATTTCTTTTTTCGTTAATCCTGTTCAGTACCAAGTTGTTGCTGACTTTGTTCGTTCATCTAATTCTTTGCAGCTTTCTTCAACACCACATCTCGAATGCCTGTACTTTATTTTGCGGTCTTTCTGTTTCCATGTTCATGTTTCTGCTCTATATAGAGCCACTGGCCAAGGTGTGGACGGCAGAAATGGTCGGACCGTATGAATATATTTACCAGGCCCTTGTTCGCTACAAATAAGACTCACCCAATCCGCATGATTATCTCTTTTAGCTTTGTCTAGAAGATCGAAGGATGGGATGAATGGAAACTTAATACCTGATATCTAACACCTTCTTTTGCAATTGAATCAACTCGGTCACTAAATAATACCCCGCGGTGACCTGGAATCCAGCAAAATTTAATGACTTCTCCCAATTTTGAACGTGCGTATCTAGCTATACATTCTGCAATAACGTTGAATGTACAAACCAGTAATACTGGCACGCTAACCTTGGTTTCTCAGAAACCTAAACTACTTCAGAGAGATTACAAACTTAACACGAAAACAATAAAAATGGCGGAGCTTCACTTGCACTGCTACCTTAATATTAGAAGACCGTGCATGTTTTGATTTTTTTTTTTTTTTTTTTTTTACACGGATTAAGGCTCACTGACAAAAAGCGTAAGCCAGGGTTAAATTAAATCCGATACTACTGTGAAAATATAAGATTGAAAGTAGGTAAAGAAAATAACGAGATTAGCAGTGAGCGAAGTAGGAATTTCACTTCTAACTTGGTAAACAGTTGTGAATTGATCGAAAGGTTCGATTGAACACTGAAGGGGAAATGGTCAACACTGCTCATTATCACATTTATGGCAAAGCGTACCGTCATATGCGCACTAGTTAGTACACAGCAGACACACGCAGGACTGCATTTGTAGCACGATAAGTCGAACAGTTAAAATCAGTTGCAAGTGCGTGTTCCGAATGTAACAAAACTAGAATGTACAAATATAGGTAGTAGTCGGGAAGCTCGGAATCAAGCAATACAACTGTAGAGAATTAAGGGAAGTATGCGCAAGTGAAAAAAATTGAAGTGAACATATTAGGACTAAAGTAAAGCGGATACAAGAAAGAAATTTAGTAACATTACCAAAGAACGAAAGGTGCAAAATCAAATGAAAATAAATACAAGCGAGTAAAAGCAGCATCTACATATAAAAAAGGAACGCTAGTTATGGATTTACCTCAGGGCAAGTACCAAGGCAAGGAACGTAAAGTGCTCGTGAAATAGGAATTGAGGAACTTCAGGGGACGTTAATTCAGTTTAAAACCGATTGCGAATTTACGAACTGTAGTAATCATTTTTCACTCTGCACACTATATCGATGGGAGTAAGTAGATTCGGTACCTGCAGAGGTGGTATGTTTGCAAAAGCTATTAAGGAGTAGACAAAGATGGAAAAAAAATTATCAACCCGAGCGGAATGTCGATCGAGGATACAATTACCAAAGAAGCTGGACGATAGAGAGAAGTAATGAAGCCGAATTTAGAAGGTGAGCTATGTAATTGAAAAATTACGAAATTGACGTGTCGGTTCTTTGTTGACAAAAATAGTATTAATCGCGCGAAAGAAAGCGGAAAATAGCTTTTTTCAGAGTGGGAAACGAGGGCAGAGATTGATCGACTGCGAAAAATACCAGTAATAACACGAGTAGAATAAGAAGGAAAATTATGTCAAAAAGCAGAAAATGAACGTTGTCAAAAGCGCGCCGGAGTGAACGTTGCTTCAACAAAATCTTTACCGAAGAATTTGTAAATGTCAGAAATTAACAAATTAAAACAGTCAGAAGGATTAAGGCCGGCACGAAAATTTCTAACCTCCGGAGAAAAAGTCCTCTATATTTAGAATAGGTTTTCAAAGAATTTTAGGAAAAAGGAAGCTCTTTCACGGATACTGGGAAACAATAGCGAACGAGTTTCAAGAAAGTGACCTGGAAGATAAAATTAGAAAGATATTGACTGCAGAGGAAGAAATATTTTTTTATGTTTGAGACATATGCGTACATGAACAAAAATTATCAGTCTCATTACTATCGATCATGAATAAAACGATTGGACGTTAAAACGTATTAAAGAATATCAGTGGATTTTGGAATTTTAACGCTGTAAGAATAAATAAAGGATGCAACCGAAGAAGACCTCCGCTGGAGGCAGATATTCGTTTCGAGATAGTTGAAGCGAAATGTGAGATTTAAAGAATACTATGGTAGTATCGGTGACGGTGGGCGATGGGAATTTTGGAACAGGAAGCAGGAGTACGGTGGAGACGGGAAGTGTTGTTCAGAAAAAGGTGCCGACTTGTTTGATGTTAAAGAAATAGCAGAGTTTGCTGGAAAAGAGAAAAACTATTTTTTTCAAGAAGCCAACATAAGAAACAGTTGAGAGCGACTTTGTAGTAAAAACGATTCGCTAGCTCGCCGGACGAATAAATCATACAGAGCGAGAAATTTCTGCGCATAAGCAAAAGCAACTGAAGCTTCAACTTTCTTTATTTTCCTCGTAGCCTAGCCTACGACGCGAACTTTCATTTTCTAAATTTCTCTTGGCCTGTAGAAAAATCATTGCAGCATTGCGTCATTATTTTTTGATAATGAACCAGATGAAGATGGGTGATTTTTTTTTTTTTTTTTGCAACAAGCGCGACCAAATTTTGATGTACCGTGCAGAAAAAATTCAAAACGGTTACGACATGGTCCGAAGGTGGTCCCTCTGTTGAGTTGTACACCGTGAAAAAGAAGGGTAGTTTTTACGAGCGTAAAGCGGAAGATTTTTATCTGTGAATTGTTCTTTGATAGTTGCGTCTCTGTCTTCTATCGGTTCTTTGTATGTTCTCGATTTCGATATCTCCGCTTCACACCAATTCGTTATTTGTTCGCCCGAAACGTCTGCGTCACTCTGCTGATAATAATGTTACGAAACAGTAAAGAAACAAAAGTTTGCGTGTTTTTTTCATCATCGTTATTCATTTTAATGCGTAAACCGACTGGCGCGTATATCACAGAGTCGAAAAAGGTTCTCGAAAATGTTTAATTTCGATAGACAATTTGCAAATAGCTAAATGGGCGGATACGAGTTTTCATTTGAAGACCTGCAACTTAACAGTTTCACTAAGTCTATTTTTCTCATTCGATTCTATAATTAACCATTTTATAGAAAAACGTTTCGCACTCGTTTCTATAATTATTCTTCCATATTTTTTACAAAATGTTGTTAAGAAGTCTTTAGGCACTCCAGTAATAACTCTATTTTCGAATTAAAATATAGCTCATAAGATTTTTTTAGTACAGTAACTGCAAGCAGTTATCGTTTTACTCTTATAATTACAATATAATTAATAAAATAAATGCAGAGGCAATCGGAAGTTAACATAATATTAAATTTTAGAGCTCGGAAGCTAATTGTTTCTACGCATAACTTTAATTTAACAAAAGAAGTAAGTTTAAAAGGGAATTGCGGATTAAATAGTTGATAATTTAATGAGAAACGGAAATTGGTGAATTCGGGATGTAAAATTAACGTTAAATTGAAATAGATGGAATAGTCTAGGTAACGGCTAGATTTCGTGATCGTACTCAAATATAGTCGTCGCGATAGCCTAGTTGCTAGAGCGCTTGACTTCCGTTATGGATATCACGGGTTCGATCCCGAGCGACGACGAACTTATTACAAGAATTAAATAAATAAATAAAAATAATCGCTAATAGTCACGTGGAAGGCAACGGCAAATCACCACGTACAACATCATATGCGCGCTAGGTCAGTACACAGCAGACCCACACGGGACTGCATTTGTATATCGATAAAACAAACGATTACTATCAGTTCCGAATGTAGTCTTTCGTGTGTACACATTCGTACTGCATACAATAATTGCCTAGTACACTACCTTTATCTGTACGGCGGAAATGTACGAATAGGTAGTCGCCGACGCTCAGTAATTAAGTATGGCACTATAAAGAAGAAGATGCAAATATAGCGGAAATAAAGTAATAGCGAAGTAAATTATTGGTAGTAAATAAAAATTTAAGATATGCTAAAATTACGATACCGGGTAGAAATTTCAATCGTGAATACCAAAAATGTAACATTTACGCGAAACCTTGAAGTGTATGGTGAGCCAGTTTACTGAGAGTTATTCGGATGGGAAATATTTTGAGCATAATCATAACTAACAATAAGTAAAAGTTGCAACTGTATCCGATTCCGTCATTTTACAGCACTATTATTGGTAGAACTCACGTTGACGTTTTGCACAATCAAGATGGGCAAGTAGTGTCGCTTTTAATTTTTTCTCTTTGGCTTCTGTGTTCACTTAACTATATAGTTATATAATCACTAACGAGATGTATTCCTCTAAAGCACGCTGCTGTTTTTGGCATTGACGTTACTAACTTGAAATATTCTCTCCCTTTAAATTTGCCACGCATCAAAAACTCGTCGTTTCATACCCGCTATATGTAGTTTCTAGTCATCCTTGCAGTTTAATTTTACGTTAAAAATTCTACCAGTTGTGCTCTTCGAGCCCTTTCACAGGCCATCGCATTTCTCTGAACACTGCAGCGGAAAGGAACCGGCTTCAATTAGAGTTGGCTACCTCCTGTGTGGTTTATGTATGTGTATTTCTTTATTAACAATCCGTATTTGTTGTGGAATGTCTGTTGTTGAAATTGGATAGCTTTAGAAACGCTGCGAAAGAGTCTGTTAAAATAAATACATTTTCGTCTGATAAGATAACTATCTGAATATTGGGTACATTTCTGAAATGAGTGATGAATCGGCATATTATAGCAAGCGGAATGTTTAGGTTCGATTCGTGTTCGCATGATAGAAGGCTGTGTTGAATTTATTTCAGGAAATATTTACTGATCTATCGGTGTAGAATATTTGGTATTTTTCAAACTGGGATTTTACGATTTTTACTAACGACGCATCGTTACATTCTAATCAAAAATTTATCATCGGTCATTGCCGTCTGGACGTCGCATGTTGATTCTTGAAAATATATTCCGTACAGAGCAATTTTAGCGCTACAGTAAATTCCTAATTGTAAATAATTATTATAACTTTTTATTAACGGTGGGAGCGGGGTAAATATCCGATACGGACTGCTTAAAGAATTCATCAAGATAGGTATTAGTTGTTTGCTTATGCGATGATAACGTTATGCTCTTTAACTTTCAGATAGAACTTGTCTGTTTTGTACTTCGGTGAATACTTGGTATTATTCTATCTAACGGACTTAACTCTTAGCTCAGCGGATGTTCTAATTCGTTTGCGGACATCAGATTTTGCGTCAATACAAAAAAAAGTAATAATTTGGGATAGTAATAATTGTAGCTTAGTCTTTGAAATCTGATGATTGATGATCGCGGCTTTAAACGATCTGGACGAATTATGACGCGTTCTTTAGTTGCGACCAAACTTTTCGAGCAGAAAATAATCGATGACGTAACGAAAACCGTTCGATAATACGAAATAGTTTACCATCATGCAACATATTCATTTTCGTTGCTTCACCGTAGACCGAATAATATCATCAATATTATTATGTACTACCGAGTTGCCGATTTTCTTTAATATTTATACAGTTCCATTGACCTCATTGGCGCACCCACGAGGCTTCAGCCTCCCAGCGAGAATAAACGGACACTGTTAATAATGGCCAAATTTGAGAATTAACCAGAATGTTGCTAAATAACGGCTGCAATGCAATTCAAGAGAGAAATATATAGATAATACCAAACATGTTCGACGTCCGCTTTTACATTTTCCTATATATGCTCCTCTTTTAGCTTCATCCAAGGATAAATCCCGAGTGCGTCAATGATTGACCTCATCTAATTTTTCCTTAGGTCGACTAGCGATTTAACTCTGTCAGCGGTAGAGTCGGATACGGTTACAAATATGGAAGGTAAACATTTAGTGCGGCGGTTACACTATTTAGCAGCTTCGATAAAAAACTTCTATTAGTCTGACTAAGGGATAGCGAATTGTTTTAATCGGATCGATTTGAGTTTTCACTTAAACTAATGACACTGAGAAAACCATATGACGTTAAATCACGACAGCGTAAACTTTTTCTGACATGTCGCGGTGGATTCAACTAGCTCTTTGACGATTACCTCGAATAAGTTAACCACGTTGATTTTGAAACGTTTTTCAGCAAATTCGGGATTAAATCGACGAAATTCCTCCAAAAGCGTATCTAGTACCGGATCATTCTATGCAATCTCCGGTTTCTACAATTGCTGTAAGAATATCCTAGCCTTTTTATTGAGCAAGAAAGTCTAGGGAATCAAACAATTTGACAATTTGTAATAACATTATCCGTTTGGTTAAAATATTCATGAAGCTTAATTAATAATTTACCGTTTACGGGTAGCACATAACACACCTGATAAAGAAACTAGCAAAGAAACTAACTCCTTATCTCGAATTTTATACGCTCTACTATTTCGTGTGTCATAATAGTAACGCAATTTAATTGCTTACGAACCGGAAAACTATCTAATAGGAAAGTATCGTGGATACTTTTTTTGTAATTTCTGAGTAGTTTCAACATCTCGTAAGTAGGTCATCGGATCGATTTCGCAACAGATGGTAACGTTTGTTGCACCGATACAAGCAGAGTCATTTAGTCGCTGGAAAAGTTGAAAGTTTAATGAGTCACCGCGCTTAGATGGTGCTTATTTATTTATTACGTTATCTTTTCGCATCGCGGTACTTTTTGCTATCGCCGATCTTGCGTGTGGACCGAAATGCAGCTCAAAACATTTTCTCAATGTCGGTTGCAAAGGCGGATTCGGTGGCTTCGGAATCGTATTAAAATGTTAAATAAATTAGCTGGAATTAACGGACTTCTGCAAGTCCACTTTTACATCGACTGTTAAGCATTAAGTACAACTTGAAGCTTTTCGTACGGTGCGAAATATTGCATTTGTCTTTACTCTATCCGTTGACATGCCATCGAGCGATGAGTTCGCTTTTCGTATTTTTTTTCCCGATCGGTGCAGATTTGCTAGCGTGTACTTCGGCTAGTTTGTTCTGGTTATTTTAAACGGTAATCTTAGTGTAGTACATCATCTGAATTTCCCGTACATGCTGCTTTAAAATGTTTGCTCATAAACAAAATCTTCCGCTGTTAGTAATCCCCGAAGTGCTTACATATATTTCGGAAAATACATATATTTTTAGCCGAATCTCAATTCCATCCACTGTCAACCGCAATATGGTTTTCAAAGTTGGCGAAGTAGTTCCAGGCACTGTCCACCAAAACTTTGAGTGTTAGCGTGTGGGGTTACCAGAATTATAGGGTTCCTTTAAAATACGTTTTTTTTTTTTAACAATAATATTCAACGATAAGCAAAATATCAACTGTTGGTGTATGAGACTCGGTCATAAAGGCAGTGTCTGTTGATAGAGTTAGCCACCGAAATTGATCTATTATAATTAACTTACCTGACTATTTAACCAACGCTTTTTTTCCAACCCGTGGCCCTTGATTTCCTCTTACTTCCGCCATCGTTTCCGTTTTCCCTTAACATCTTCTCCGTTTTGTCCTCTTCCTCCGAACGATGAAGCTTTCTGTGATGTTAACCACACATTCTTTTTGAGCATTTGTCCCTCTTGTTATTTTTACTCTCAACTCCTAGCACTTGAAGTCCCCTGCTCTTTACTACGCTTCGAGTATTTCTTGTTGTTTCCTTGTTTGTCCATTATTTCTTTATATTATCTACCTCTGACCAAACTGCTATTTAACTATTGATTCTTTTTCCTCCATATTTCTTCGGAGCTTAAGATCTTTAAAAAAACTTACTAATATTATTGTGCGATAGCGCTGTATCCGGAATCATTTTGGCTCTTATTTACATTTGGTAATTTCAACTTCAAATTTTAAGTGCGGAGGAATAGTACGCAAACGGAGTTTACTTATTGCTCACTTGAAGTTTTTGTAATTTGCACTGTTTACCAAATGCATCAGAAATCAGAGTAACCTCTGAGTAACTGCCTAATAAAATACACACTAATCTGTTGTCTTAACATTCAAAAGTCAACTGTAGTCGACGTTAACGGAAAAGTTTGTCAATTTAATAAATCGTTTGAATCAAATTCGGAATAACGGCAGATTTAATGATGAATCGAATTTTTTTCTCGAATTTTCACATGATGCTCGATAATTTGAACGAGACAAATTATCGATACGTAAGGTGCTTGGCTACTAAATCAGAGGGCACACGTTCGAGACTTGTCTCCCTCTAGATTCGAATCGCTCCCAAGCTTACCCAAGCTTACCCAAGCTTACCCAACCTGAAATAATTGAGAACCAAAGAATTATCTGGTGGAAAGTAAAGGCGAATAATCCACAAAAAAAAGAAAGGAACTGGCCCCAGCATTCTCATCAGATCCTTTAGGCTTAGTACACTGTAAACCTTAACTTCGCAATCCTCGGCGTCCTGCTAAAAGGGTATGGGATTTACTTTACTTTTATGAGCGTGTAATTTTTCTTTGTTAGAAATGTTTGAGCAATTTAGCCCCGCAGTCGCTTACGTTGCGAGGTACACCAAAACACCGCTAACGGTTTTCGAATTGGATTAAATTTCTCGGTTGCCGTTTTGAAATTTAAAATAATCAATTAATAAGCTTATCGCATGCAGACTCACTTGCGACGTGAAAAACTGTTTTCGATTTAAGTCCGCGCCTTCAAATTTTCTCGATTCTACGTTTGAGACACAGATCTGAAGAAGAAGTTTTTCGCAAAATGGAAATCCAGTGATATCGAATTTTCAAAATAATCGTTTAACATCTCATTATCCGGTAAGGTGCTCCGGTACTTCGGAATTACTGGCTATAATATTTTTAAACTCTTGAAGGCTGAGCCGATTTTGTCTTCTAAATCAGGACAGATCCATTTTGGACTTGCGTTTTCGAATTGCAAATAAACCGTACAAGTGTGTTCGTGTCAGTTTATACTGTTATCACGTTCAAGACCGCGTTTAAGTCTTGCCCGACAGACCCATATCCTTTCATTATAGAAGTAGCTGATTCCTTTCGTTCAAGAATATTGTAAGTTTCGAATTTTCGCCGATTCTCTCGCTTTGTAATGCTTAAAAACTTCCTAAAGTCTCCGTATCGAACTTACAATATCCTCGGCAACGGTTTGTGCACCTACTTCCGGTATGTACCGATGATCACGAAGACTTTATTAACGAGATTCACGATGTCAATTTTGAATGGAATTTTTGTAGTGATTTTGGCCATTTCATCCAAGACCGATAACTTTTCTGCGAATAATCCTTCATCTCCTTTTTCACATTCATATACGTCGGAATCGCCTGATTTATGTAATAGTCGATGAATCGCGATATTAACCTTCTGCCTCTGTTTTAAGTCTCATCTACACGCAAATTGTACCGAAATGTCCTTATCCCCTGCACTTTAAAAGCGAAAATTTCTTTTTAAATCCGATTGGACATTAAATATTCGATGTAGTAGCCCGATGCCTGTTCGTTAATATTATTAAATAAAATAAATAAATACTTCGATAACAAACAAAAATAAGCATATAGTTTACTTTAGTAAATTAAATACCTCAATTTAACGAAACGGTTTCGGACATGGCCGATTATCAGCTAACAATACACAGTATATTCGAAAACCTAAAAAAACATACTGTGCCCGAACATACCCCAGCGTAAGATATTTATTTTAATTTATTAAATATTCGATATCAAATAATTAATCAACTCACCGATACCACTGCGAGAATCCTGTAATCCGTGTAACCCGCTTAATAATTTTTTTATCCGGCTTTAATCCTTCGTTTGTACACTTAAAATTTGGTACACCGTCTGTGGTCCAAAAGGGCCCCGGTGATGATTCTGTTATTGAAAAACTGGTTAATAAAATCTGAAAAAATTCTACAATACTTATTAAACATTCTTCTTTAATATCTAGTTGTTTCTTTAAGGATTTATTAAAAATTAAATTGTTTATAACAATTTAAAAGAGGTAAAATCGGCAAAAAATTAATTTTTACTTTAAAAAAATTATATTTTAACAACAATTTCATGTAGAAAAAAAATTCTTGTTGGATTTGAAAGCTGAATGTGTATACTTTAAAAAAATTAAAAATCACTACATATGTATATGTTACTTCTAAAAAGTATAATTATTTGAAAGAATCAAAATGTTTGTTACTTCAGTCAGGGAAAATTCGCATAAATAAGACAATTAATTATCGTTAAACTTTTATTTAGTTGCATTTTATTTATATTTATAAAAAATGAATAGAAAATCGTGCATAAAAGAATATTATAATAAACGAGATTACAAAATACATTTCTAATCAGTAAAGTGTGCACTGTAAACAGAAATTTGTGCGGTGCTTATCGCAAATGTACCGCATAACGCGAACAAAACCATCTTTTGGTGTCACTGGACAACGGACAGAGAGAACATCTTTTACGTTTTGCCATCTTGGTATTTACATTGATATTTCTCTTACGTCTTGTTCATGGAAAATTTCCTTTATCGATACTTTTATTGAATTTTTCAAAGTTAGCAATCCTTTTCCGCAAACTATCGCTGTACAAGTTGATAAATTAAATTTTTTATAAATTCACGCCGGTTTGAATTTTGCGATTGTAAATAATATAAAATAAATGCATTGATCCCTCCTTGATCTAGCGTGCCATGAAATAGACACGCATTGTGCAGCGGTTTGTAATGCGGGCCACTGTATAACTTTTACACAACTAGTCAAAGGGGATACCTTTTTGGTGGAATTATAATAATTTCCGGTTTCTGAATTTCTTCATCTACTTTTCCAGTTGTGTGCAAAGTCGATAGTAAAAACATGAAACCAAATTGTCGCCGAGAAGTCGACGCAGCAGTACAGCGAGTAAATGAAGGAGCAATTTCAGGCTTATTTTTCCGTATAGTACCGACGACTATCAAAGAATATTCTTTCAGTTTTTTTTTTGCTAAAGGTACTGACATAAAGCAATTATCGACCGTGAATTGGCTCCGATAAATTTTTTACATAACATTCCGGAACGGGAACATTTGTCTCAGCTCTTTTCGACATATGGCTCTAAAATTTATCATGTAACCGGTTTGCACATCATTCATCGTTACTATTTTTATCCCATACTTATCCGGTTTGTTTGGTATATACATGCACGCATGAAAACGTATACCATTTATAGTCTTCTGTGCCAGAACAACCAGATGGTCCGGTATATTTTATTTAAATTTATTTTATTAAACGACATCCAAATTTAACAGCATACACTTATTTGTTTTATTAATTAATTACTCTATGCAACTCTTGATGATACGTGTTCCATTATCCTAATTCTTGATGCCCTGTCATGTTCGGGAAACCCAACGCTCCTCGAACTCGACTTGGGCAGTTTTTCCTTTGTTATGATTTTGTGCAAACATTCGTGGACTATGCTGAAACATTTGTGGCCATGATTGTTTGTTATAATTATTGTGTATGATGATTGTAATTCCTATATTATAAATTTTCTGGTTAGGCAAGTTCAGGTAATGTACCTTGGACTCAGTCTGGCCAATTTCTCCTTCCTAAAGATTTTATTCAGCCTCCGTGGGTAATGTTGAACTTTTACGGCCATGGTTGCCTGTTTATAACCTTTTTCCCAATTAAATATTATGTATCCTTCATTAGTTGGCAGTATTCTTGTATTAAATGATTGGTTGCTAAATGGCTTGATAGTTAACTAAAGCCGAGCCATAAAAAAAAAAAAGAAGATAACAATGCTTGTCAATTGTACAATTAACTTAACGTGCATGGGCGTCGCCAGCGCCCCCCCCCCGGAGCTTGAAACTTTTTAATCACCTGGCCATAATGAGTATTCATAGGCGCGTAATCATGGACAATTTGGAAGACTTTTATAATAAAGTAGTAGAACAATTTGCCAGAAACCCACGAAATTTATATTTTTAATTAAGATTTTATTCTTGTTTAATGAAATATTAAGCCTTTACAACTTATAAATTTTATTTTTCCTATAACTCATATCTTCTTTCTATCATCTTGCTCCCCTGGCGGCTGGCAGCTCACCCCCCCCCCCCACGGCTCATCGGCTGGCGGCGCCCTTGTTAACGTATAGTAATATTTTTTGCAATTTTCTAAAAACTGATCCCATAGATCTTTTACCGGAGCCAATTTTTGCTGTGCCCGTCGCTCTCGTCGCGTATATTTATCGTCGAAACGCAAATCAGGTAACAAAAATTTTTTGCGGGCTCGCTGTTGCATTTGCGGCCCTAACGGTAGATAGTGAACTCCTTGTTAGTCGGCACTGCGGGCGCTGTTGTTACAGTGTGGCCATTGTTTTGGGTGTAAATTCTACTCATTTCCTTTAACAGAATGGTAGTCGCCATAATTATTATTACTGTTTCATAATTAAGAACTAAAAAACTTTGCTTTATAGTGATGGAGAAAGTCATTGAACTTCCGGATAATTGTTTTTTAAATAAATAAGTTGTGGGTCTCACTGGGCAAGTATGGGGGCGCTATGTGTTCTATATAGCTTTGGTTTTTAAACATCCCGTGTTTATTCTTTCTTAATTATTTGTAGCCTAATTACTTTGTCCGTTTGCACTGTGGATTCTGCAATTGCAGATGTGGCCATGGTATGAGACAGCTAACTCCTTTTGTTCTTACCTTCGGCAATGCCATTCCTTTTCTTTTCAGGATGCATATGTTTGGCATTTTTCGACGTTAATTGTCATTGTTTCTCCATCCTTGGTATAGCGTCTCTTTGTCAGATTCCATTCCTTGTTACTCCTAATTGCTACTATCTTGATGGGTAATTGTCCGTTACTGACAAGCCCAGGGAAAAAGGCAAACAAGAAAAAAAAAAAAAAAAAATCAAATCGACGTTGAGCCATAACGCAGCGAAATAATTTTTTACCAGATTTTTCGCTCCATATTTCTTCTAAAACGCAGTGATTCCATTTTTGAATTCCGCTAAAATACAGTAACCCTATAAATGACTTCAATTCGCCACTTTGCTGAAAAGAAGCTTCGGCTTCATCGTTTGGGTATTCTCTTTCTATCTCATTATTTGTAAACATAATGATCAGCTGTAGCATTTCTTCGGTAAGCAGTAACGAGCACGCCTCAACTGCCGAGCGAACGTCTTTAGCCTTGCCTTTGCAGCTTGCGATATATGTGCAAAACGAAGACCGACGACCTCGGGACTCAGGGGCATTAATTGTTTTTACCGTTCAAAGTAGTTTCTGGGCGTCTCGGAGTTTTATGGATGACGGGCTCATCATTGTCGTCAGCACACGCTTGTGCCCCCTTCCTCGATCAAAATCGGCGTCCTCGTCCGCATCGTGATCTTTAATAATTTCATGGTTGAATTCTTCTTCCGAAGCCTCATCCAAACAAATTGGCCTTTTTTGCCGCAAAAAATAGCCGATATTCTCATCTCTTTGCTCAGCCATAACTTTCTGAAAAGCAAATTCTTTATTTTCCACTTTTCAGTTGAAAATTATATATATATATATATAACTTGTTATTTTTTGATAAAAAATGATATCTACACGCAAGAAAAATTATATACATAGGTTTAAAATTACTATAAAAATCGAAAAAGTATACAATAAAACAATTTTACTTATTGACACGAAATACTGACTGTACACTAGGTCTTTTAGGGCACTGGTCTCACTTTCACTCTCTGCAGTTCAGGCAGGTACTGATGGATTGAATCGGCCTTGGAGGTATAAGTTGCCCCTACTACCTATTTTTTTTAGGCGTGGCTTATAAAGCCACGACTAGTTCTCCTTCCAAGGATACTTGACAACGAAATTTTGCTTGTACCCAAAAAGATCCAGTGTACAGACTTAAGGAGAACGGAAATAGACGTGTAAGAAAAAAATGAACTAATTTTCTTCCAAATAACGAATTAAATACAATCGAAAGAAAATCGAGTGATTTGAACGAACCACGCGATAGCAGTAACCAACAAGTGCTGGAAAGGGCTACTTGAAATCAAATAGGGAAAATAAGAAGCATTTAATGAGAAAAAAAAGAAAAGAAAAAAGAATCGGAGAACCCGTGGAAATTAAACGAAAGAAATAAACGATAATTACAAAGAATTTATTGAAAATTGTAAACCGCGATAGAAAGAACTGTCACATAATCGAAATAGGCGAAGGCCAAATTAACTGCCATTAAGGAACTTTATCGTTTACTGACCCGACGTCAAGTAGAAACTGCTAACGAATATTTAGTGCTTCGGTGTTAATTGCAAAAGAGCTTTCAACTATTAATAGTTCACAGTCGAGAACTTGCGCGTGCACAAGCTAAATTTTCTATTACAAAGGAATACGTGCTGACTTTCTGAACTTTTCGTTGATACAATGCGCAGTACCGTCCCGCTTACGATCAGGAACTGAACAGAGAGTGTGAAACAATACGAGTACGATTCCGACACGATAAGTATAAAATATAGAACGAAAATGAAATTGCGTCGTTAGGATCAAATGAGGGAATCACGTAAGTATAGAAAAAAGAGGAGGAGCATTTAGCTAAGAGAACACTTTTAGAGTGAGATATTATTAAGTATTTACGGGAATTGCGAGAAGACGAAATAAAGAAAATTGCGTTGCAGTTAGTTCTACGATAGATACCGGACAAAAGGACGGCAGATTAAATAACTCCGAGTAGCCTGAAATTGAAATAACGAAAGATGCGCCAACACCATGAGGGCTTTTAGATGTGTCGGTAAAGATCAGGGTATAAGAGCGCAATAGACTATGAATAATGTGTGTGTAAATTCGTGTTTAGCAATTTCCGGTAAAAGAAACTTAGTAGTGAAACAGGAAGGGAAGATAAACTAGGGAAGGTAAAAGAAAATAGGAAAAGTCGAAAGAAAAATATAGAAGCTTTTGGTAAGAATAAATATAGGGGGTGAACTGAGCAAGACAATTGCATAATTAACTGCTTCATGACAAAATCGTAATTTTTAAGAATATTGACTTGTAACAAAAATAATATCCCCAATTAGGATTAGGGTTTTTTTGTTTTTTTTTTTTTTGATGTTGAAAAATGTTGGTTAAAGCATAAAATCAAGAACAAATCCAAGGCTCAAAAATTTTTAATTTTTCACTGTGCCGGCACTTCGAAAACTACACTTTTCGTGTCCTAATTTTTTTGCATAAGGCTCAACTTGCACAGACCACTTTTCGACCCTAGCAGAACTACAAAATAGGGGTTGGTCGCGGGTAATATTATTTTAACATAGAAATGATGGGGAAAAACGCAATACTACTCAGACACGGATCACCTCCTGTCGTCAGTTCAAACGGCAGTCGAAACGTGTGGTTCTTCAAACGATCGCAAAATTTCGGCTCAAAAGGGGTTGGTTCCGACCACAGTATAACCACAGCACAGTCGCAAAATTGTGGTCGAAAAATGGTTCGTGTGAGTTAAGCCTAAACGCGAACATTTCGAAAGTACATGGTGCGTTCACAAAGTTTCAAGACTGATCTCGGAACAAAAAATTTATTAAAAATTTTTGTACAGCTTACTAAAAGTCTTCGAAAGATGACCCTTGGGTATTAATACACTGCTGTCAGCGTCTTTTCCATTGTTCATAGGCTTCCTGGAACTGTTCGCGCGGAAGGCTGTCAAGGGACTTTGTCGAAGCTGCCTGAATCGCTGGAATCGTGTTAAATCGTTTTCCTTTCAGGTCTTTCTTGATTCGGGGAAACAAAAAGAAGTCGCTAGGAGCTTAAGAGTTATAGGCTGGTTGCGACAGAGTTTCCACGTTGAACTTAGCTAAAACTTCGCCGGCGGTGAGCGACGTGTGAGAAGACGCTTGGTCATGGTGAAGAACCCAATCATCTTCGATCTCCGAGCGGGCACGGCGGACTCGATCATTCAAACGGCGGAACACTAAAGCGTAAAATTGACCTGTGATAGTCTGTCCGGCAGGAACAAACTCTTTGTGGATCACTCCTTTAGCATTAAAGAAAACGATGAGCATGCTTTTCACGCGTGGCTTGCTCATGCGAGCTTTCTTTGGCTTCGGAGATGAGGCGGAGTACCACACTGCACTTTGTCGCTTCATTTCAGGATCGTACTCGTACACCCAGGTCTCATCACCACTAAACAACTTTATCTAAAAAATTCGGATCGACTTGCAAACGTGCATAGCCTGGCGACGTGTCTTCAGTTGATCCGTCAGAACTTTGGGAGCAAGTTTGGCACACACTTTTCGCATCGTCAAATCTTCTGTCACTGACTTGAACACCGTAGTCTGACCCAATCCCAGTTCATTGGCGAGTAATTTAACATTAAGACGACGGTCAGTATTTAAAAGTTCACACACTTTCACCAAATTTTCACGAGTTCGGCTCGTTGAAGGTTTCCCAGCGCAGTCATTGTCTTCAACATCCTCGCGGCCATCTTTGAACCTCTTCTGTCACATGAAAAAACCATTGCACATGGCATGGTTTCTTCTTTATGGGTCTCTTAATCATATCAAAAGTCTCTGTAGCGTTTTTGTTCAATTTCGTACAGAACTTTATCGAATAACGCTGCTCTAAATGACGCTGGATCTTCGACTCTGCAAGTTTCGACGGAGGTCACTGACGCACACTCATACTGCTAGCGATCTGCTCACTCCAGCGTCTCACATACAACTGCCGTTGTTGCGGTCGGTCAGTGACACCCTCCACTACTTCACCCTGTCGGTGGAACCGGAAAAAATCAGTCTTGAAACTTTCTGAACGCACCATGTATACCTAATTATAATTTAGTTATTTTATTACTTTCTAGACATTGTAAATAATTTTTTGTTACGAACAGTCATATGTTCGTTTACGTAAATTAATCGGTCAAATGAACCGCTTTTTAATATTTCTCAATCTGTTGTTTTTATTTACGTTTTTTACTGTTAAATCCACCTTTATTAGGAAGACTAACCGTTAAACTATAATAAACTTAATTCTACTTTAATATTGCATATATAAATGATAACAGAATTAACAGTTGCCTACAATTCGTGTGAGTATAGTTAAGAATACATTTAATGTGTAAGTCCTAACTAAATGACATATAACTTAAAACTGGTTTTAAAATAGGAAAAATTTAATATAAATATAAGATAAATAAGAAATAAACATATTGAAAATTCACTTACCGTATTAGGAAGTAACACAAAATGAAAAAAAAGTAAATTTTAAAGTACAATTCAGAAATAAAATAGAATAATTCTTGTCAAAACAATATTCTTGTAAATTCAAATTAAATCCGAAAAATTTTAAAGTTACAATTTACTTATAAACAAAATTAACGTAAATAACACTAATCGCATAAGAAGGAGCAACATACATATATATATATATATATATATATATATATATATATATATATATATTTAGCCACAACACTTATTCAACTAGTTAAAAAATTCAAACTCAAACTATTATCAAACAACGAATCTTATAAATAAATTATCCGTACAACATTATATAAACACTATTATTAAAATTAATATAATGAGTACCATATATAAAATTGTAATTATAATTACACATTCTAAAAATACTAATTACATTTAATATATAAGCATTTCTTTATTTAGGAGAGAACTTTAGATATGTTTAAGTAGTCAAATAAAACATCATTATATTATTTAACGTAAAATAAACATAATGTGTAAACAGTGAAATGTAATGCATGCACTTAACAAACACTAATTATTGTACATTTTCAAATTAGGTATTCAGTAGACAATTAAACCCAATTGTCGTGAATTTAATGTAGTACGTCATTAACAAGAAATCTAACCCCTTTTTTCTTTCTATCATTCTGATTAGCTTTATTAATATATTTAAATTACGTATCACCTTATCTCATTATATGTTCACTTGTTTCTATGCATGCATGTTAAGTAAACCTTACTCGGGTATTTTATGTTTTAGTATTCTGCGTCGATATCGCTTTAATAAAAATGATTAACGTCGCATTTATAAAACTACTCGTAACAATTACTAAGATATCTACACATTAATGGTTATAATATTCCGATATAATGTTTTACAGAGTACTGCAAATTTATTGTGTTTTATTATATTTCATTTTATTTTCATATTTTTGATTATTTTAGCATTGTATTGGAAAAGATTTAGATTTTATTTTGTTAAATAATTTTTTTAGTTCATGTTATATTATTACCCTATTTTAACAATTGTGTTCTATCCACTGTTAGCGCTATACAGCGCATTGTGGACTAACAGCAATAATAATAATAATAATAAATGAATTGAATGAACCTTTAGGTGTACGATTCTGACAATAGCGGTCTTGGTTTATTTCAATATTTACTAAATAGTCGATATGTTTCGTGTAATTCCAGTCTTAACGATTATAAGTTTTAAATATTTCCGTCTTCTTTTTTCATTACACCATGAGTAGTCTCTATGTTCTCTCGTTTAATATATTGCTTTAAATCATTTATTTGATTACTTTAATTTCTTGATATTTTTATAATGGTTTTTAATAGTTTTTCAAGTTTAGAGTTCGATTTGTTTCACTGTCATTAATAAATTCGGGTTAGCAAATAGAAACCGTAGGGGAGAAATGCTTTTGGATTTTCACGAACGGCATGGACTAGCATTAACAAATAAATGTTTCCAGGTGCCTAAACGTAGAAGATATACTCGAAAAGCACCAGGTGACTTTGGCAAATTGATTATATAATAGTACAACAGCGATACAGAAATCAAATAAAATCAAGTCACGCATATCCAGAAATGGAGATAGACAGCAGTCATAATGCGGTAATAGGAAAGTGTGATTTCAGACTAAGAAAGGAGCAACCGGACAAGTTTAGGAAATGGTGCTTAGAGAAATTAAAAGAACCAAACATAAAACAGAATATAAGCAAAGAAATTGAAATACAAGAGGGGGAAGCTTCATCATGGCTTGACAAAAGATAAAGAATAAACTGAGAAATACAACGGAAAAATTTATAGGACACCAAAAATTAAAACCTAGGAAACAATGGATGAATGAAGAAATTTTAGAACTAATAGAACAAAGAAACAAATTCGAAAAAACTAATTTCATTAAGTACAGATAAAGAATATGACAGCGGATGAATGCTGGACGGAAAAAGAGAGCTGGTTAAGCGAGAAATGTGAAGAAATTCAACCGGCCTTGAGCAAAACCGAAACAGACAATGCCTCTAGTTAAAGCCGTACAACGAAGAGGAGGAATTAAAAACAAAATAGTTAGAGATGAGAAAGAAAAAATTCTATTTGATACTGAAAACATCGCAAATCGCTGGAAAAAATATATAGAACAGAGAGTTATATACACAGTGGCGAAGAGATAACGAATATAGAAAAACATGCCGAAGGTGAAAGTATAGTAGATCAAAAGGAGAAAGGACCGAAAATTTACACGAGAGAATTCGAAATAGCCCTGAAATCGATAAAAGAAAAGGAAGCAGGAGGAGTAGATGGAATACCGGCGGAAGTTCTAAAATATGCAACGCTTAGAATGGAAAAAGTGCTATTTCGGACAGTAGAGGGCTACTACGAAAACGGAATACTACCAGAGGATTTTATAAAAAGTAAAACAATTACCCTATTAAAAAGGGGAATACAGAACCATTGCGTTGTTGTCGCACGCTTCGAAAACCTTATTAAACATTTGCGAGATATAAGGGCTAAGATGGGAATTTTATTAGGAACAAACTACCAGTTTCTGGCGATGGAAATGTAGGAAGGGATAAGTTGAAATGCAAGGTACACGTTTAGAAAGAAAACGATAGCCCAAATAAGATCTTCGAACTGAAAGAGGAGATCTATTAGATTCAACAAGCATTGCTGAAATAGGAGAAGAACGTAATAATGTACACATTACAATAAAAAACAAATAGTAATACAAAAAAAAAAAAAAAAAATTGACTGCAATACAAAAAATAGAATTTAAACACGTAATAATGTACACATTACAATGTATTTAAATTCAATTTTTTGTATTGCGGTTAATTTTTTTTTTGTATCTTTTTCACTTCATCTAAATATTCTTCTTTCGCAACGGATTTTAATTTCCCCTACAATTTTTTCAAGCATCCAAACTGAAAAATCTAAATAGATTTTGTTTAACTTCCCTACTAGACGCTTGCCTTCGTCTATGTCCCTTGTTGCTCTTAAATCCTCTCCAGTTCCAGCAGTCCTTGCCGAATCTAATACACCGCCCCTTTCTATTCGCAGATCTTATTTGGGCTATCGTTTTCTTACTAAGCGTCTCCCACTCACGACCTCTACTCTTATCCATTCCTATCTTTCCATTTCTAGGAACTGGCGTTTCGTACCTAGAAAAATTCCAATTCTTTCTCTCATTTCTCTACGGCTCAGTTCGTTTTGTCCTTACATAATTTGTCAATCTTCCTTATTTCACTTTTACTTTCGACGATCTCTGCCATCCTCCAAATATGTTTACTGTTCCTACGCTCTCTAAATTTCTTCTATACGCCCTAATCAAACGGAAATTCCACAGTTTCATCAATTCTGAATTTCCTTCGAATACAACCGTGTTTAATGGTTCGAAGAAGCCGGATGGTGTCGGCACCTCTTTTATCCTCCCAGATTTTGGCTTTTCAGATTCTTTTCGCCTGCCTCCTTTTTGTTCCGCATTCATAAACGTATTAATGACTATCCTACGTTCCATTATTATCATTTCCTCCAATCACCTTTCCTCTAAATTCTTGATTATATCTGACTCCATGACCGCCCTTTAATTCATTCTCCCCTACCTGATCAATCCTGTGATTTTATCGTACTCCGCATACGCTCACTAATCCACATTTTTTCTTCCCTCCATTCCATTTATATTGATATTTACCGTTGTTTTCCTAGCCATTTGAGCACCCGCGGTAATATAGCGGCGGACTCCTTGGCTCGGGTTGCTGCCTCTTCTCACTTCTTCTTTAAAAAAGTCCCATCGTCTAATCTCCTTCCGCTGTACAAAGGTTTTCATCTCAGACTTCGGGATCGGATGTATACGTTTCCTCTTCCTCTAATAATTGTTCTTTTTATCTGTCCATTCAACTTAGTGTCTTTCTGTTAACCTATGGTTCTCTTTGTTTTCTTCACTTCGTCGTTCTGTTGTTGTCTCCGTTATTCGTCTACACTCTTAAGCCATACTTTATTATCTTCCTCCCGTTTTCGTTTTTCGTTGGTTGCCTCTTCGTATTCTCCACTCAAACGAAGAGCATGTTTGCGATGCGAACAATGTGTTTATTAAGTGTTCATCTCTTTCTGTTGAGTGTTCTGCTTTCTATTCTATTTTACTGATACTCGGTCTTCCTACTCCATATTGCGCCTCTTATGTCCTATCTTCTCCCTCTCCACAGATTGTTCCTATTATCCGTTTCTTTCTCCTAACAATATCTGACCGTATCAAGATATAATTGATTCCTTTCTATTCTAATTGTTTCTGGGTAAAGTTCCACGGTTGCCGGGCCCGAAAAAAAAAAAAAATAAATAAATAAACTTCCCTACTAGCATATTTAATATAAAAAAAACAAAAATAACTGGAAAATGTCTCTGGTATTAAACTATATATATATATAAGATTTATTTTTTTCAACTTAATCTTTTATATTACTTTTTATTCAGTTTATTCATTTTGTCAAGTTCCTTTTTTGGTGAAACTTTCAAAACCAGCATAGCAAATGGAGCTTTAATGAAATGATTATAAAACTCAACAATATTGATTGTCGTCACATTTATTAGTAAAATTATTTTAGCGGCTTTGTGTTTTCATCCGTAATAATTCTTATAATCAGATGAGATCTTTTAAAACTATGTAAATAAATTTTATATAAATGTTTTTTCTTACGAATATTTCATGGTTTCCTAAAAATTTGCATACAAAATATCACGATTGTGGTGAAAATATTGAAATAAGTTGAATTAATAAAACAACATATTATTATTTTTAAAAGTAAAATTATAGTCTGATTACGAATTACCGGTAATATAACGCTTTTTCGTATTATTCGCTACGAAATTTGTTTACATTCTTCATAATAAGCGGTCGTCGGGTGAAATGCTCAGTATTCCGGGTGAGACTAGACAGCTTTTTTTGCCAGAGATTTATCCGCTGCATTTCCATAATATGGTAACTTTAAATAATATTTCAAGTCGCATTTAAAGTCTTAGTTTTCTCCTTTAATTCTTACTCTAATGAAAACTTTTTGGCTAATTTTTATCCGATCTCGTCTTAAGCAAATATCTAATGATATTTCAGTATTTAATGATCACTGACAGTACTCCCATACTCACATGGGACCATACCGCTAATCGGATAATAACCAAAAGGTATAATCACACTGTACAGTTCGTCCAAATAGTAAAAAAAAAAAAAAAAATTACGAGCTGTAAAAGGCGTAATATTTTTATCGGCGAGGAGACGTCTCAAATTCATATTCTTATTCGAATCTTGTAATGTGAACTCTAACGCCGAGAGTATTTTAATTTTTAGAAAAATCAGCCCCCTCCCCAATTAGAGGTAAATGATAATAGTTTAAGTCAACCGCATTTGTTTATTATTAATGAACATTTTTGTGAAGAGGGACTGCCCACCAACCAACGCATTTTTTTACGTTATTTAGGTGACTTTATATAATCACCGATACTCATCAGGTCTCATATCGTACACTTTCTAATCAGTGTCGGCGTAAGGGGTGGGGGGCGAAGAGGGCGGTCCGCCCCGGTTGCCCCAAGGGGTGACAACGACAACCCACTCGTATAGCCAACGAAAGCGCACAAAATCTCCCTCTATAAAAACATATCAATAAATAACCACCTCGTCTTGTATCTATCTACTTGCACACTAATATCATATTTTGAAACGAAAAAGAGTCTACACTTTCTTTTCATCATCAACACATCGGTGGGAAATATTAATGAAAAGTGTAGGCGTGTCCGTTAAACGACTATCACAGACAAGATGGAGTGCTCATCACGACGCTGTTAAACCACTGAAGAAAAATGTTGACATGTATCAAGATGTGTGATCCCAGCACCAGCCAAGAAAACGTCGAAACAAGAGAAGCAGCATCAACACACTCATACCAGCTTTGTGTGACTTCAGTTTTCTATGTTATCTTTCCTTTTCGTGTGAAGTCCTAGAAGAAGTTAATCAAACACAAAAGTATATACAAACATCTGGGCTATCATTGGAAAAGTGCGTTATAAAAATTAAAGCTCTTAAAATTTATCTTCAAAGTCAACGCAACCAAATAGTGGAAAAGGCTATTTGTTACGCAACAAAAACATGTGAGCAGACATTCCGATTGAAGGAAAAAGAGGAAGGAGAAGATTTCGAAAACGTATGCTTGTAGAAAAGACCCGAGATGCTAGAGACTTACATTATCAGAAGAGCTGCAGAGAGCAATGTTAGAATGTCACGATAGATTTTACGAAGAACTCATCGTTACGGGGCAATGGATTCGATTCTGGTTACATTTAGTGTTATTCCGGCTAAAACGTTAGTAACATCACCAGAAGAGGATCTTCGTGGAATGGTTCTAAATCTGTTAAAAATTTACGATGAATTTTCAGCAGAGGACATCGTGTTGGAGATTTTACGATTGAGGCGCTATTTGGAAGCCGCCAATATTTCTGCCCAAGAAGCGGTTCAATGGACTACATTGGAACTTCCAAGATTCATTGTAAAATGGGACTTTTCCGAGTCTGTTCCAAGTTTAGCGCAATGTCTTAGATTTTTTTTAACAATTTGCTTTTCGGTGGCTTCATGTGAAAGAAGCTTTTCGAAGTTAAAATTGATAGATTCTTACTTAAGGTCCACCACAATGAGCCGAACGCGACTAACCAATCTTTCAATTTTGTCCATTTAAAGAGACAGGGAAGTCAATTTTGATAATGCGATTGATTTATTCAGTAAAATAAAGTCTCGTAGGCATGTTTAGTATTTGATGTTTTATTTTAAGTAGGGATGCTCAATAGAAAACCCTCCCGGGATGCCAACCTACCTTACGCCGCCGCTGTTTCTAATGAAATCATTAAAATCGGTCTAAGTTACACGCGAAAACACACATAAAAAAAAAAAAAAAATGCGTCGATTATTATATTTCCCCGATTATACATGCATTGGAAAACATTTTTTTAGGGGACGTGTATAATTATGAAGCCCTAAATTTTCTACATCTAAGTCGATTTTTTTTTTTTTTTGAAAGTGATCCGCGTTAATGTTTTTATATATTTCGAAAGTCCCGATTATTAATACAACCTTTGGCAATTTTTGTTGCAGCTCTAGACGCTAGAGGTTTATTGCACGAAAGAAATTCCGTTTGGGAAGCTCGTTACTTGGGCAAGGATCACCGCAGAGCCGGCACCACCTTCCAGGGAAGAGTGTACAATTTCTTGGAAAGACCATCCGGATGGAAATGTTTTATGTATCATTTGACAGTGTGAGTGATTATATACATATACACATATATATATATATATATATATATACATACATATGTACATACGTATATATGTGTACTCGTTATCGTTCACACAACAATTTGGCATCGGTTTCACATTTTTTTCGACATCGAAGCGCACACATGCGTACCGTGCTGCGCCTGTTGGCATACGTGAAAGAATTTACTTTCGGACTCTATGAGTACTGTATACTTCAATTGACAAGAACCATTTTCACACCATTAGCAATCGCCTGCTCGCATTTTTTGTAATTTACTTTCATCTTACACTCTCTGATGAAACGTAAATAAACCAATAAGAAGCAGGCTGCCGCAGTGAAATGGTATTTTTTGATTCAGAAAAAAAGAGTGGCGGATACAGCAGTCCGATTCGGAAACACTCGTTAGCGCTTTTTCGGGCCGACGTATATAGCACGTCACACTATTTTATTTCATCCAAGTCCGTCATGGTGTCTACGGCAAATTCGTGTTTCTTCTCGGCTCTTCTTGGGCTTTTTCTACTTTACGTTTTACCTCCATCAAGTGCGCCCCCCTCTTTTCCTCTACTATTTCAGACCAACGCGCGAATCTTCGAGAAAAGGTGATAATTATGGCATCGAAAAATGCAACAACGGAATGTGTCTACCTTGTTCCGAGCAAGAATAACGACCATCCGCACAAAAAATGTATAAAACGTTGGAAAAAATGTCAGACTTCTGCTAAACAAAAGAAAGTCAATTATTACGTATTAGAAGAAAAACGAAAATTTAATACATTCGCTTTATTAAAAATGGTCCCGGTCGGAGGGGCTATGTGCTAGACCGTCGTTAGGCTCGTAACGGGAAAATATCAATTTTTTCGATAAAAGTCAAATTTAAAAGATAATCATTTTGCGCGGCATTTTATTTATTTCTTCGAAATTCACTGAATAGCGAACGAACAAAAATGATAGACACTTATCGGCCGAAATGTTTCCAGAGGGCTAAAAATGAAAACACGAACATAAGAAGGTAAAATATCTATACCTTCATTTATCATCTTTGTTCGTTTACTATTGAGTAAATATATATATGCTTGCTCGCATCATTTCAAGAAAAAAAGGTATTTCTCGCGTGTGAATAAAAACGCTACTTGCAATTTTATTTGTTATTTTCGATTTTTAATAATTACAATTAATATCATTCTTCTTTTAAGACTTCCTTGAAAGAGAATGTTTCCTTTTTTTTTTTCTTTTTTTTTTTCTTTTTTTTTTTTTTTTTTTTTTGTACGGCCTAGATTTGATATTTATTCTAGCTTTAAAAACACGAAATGCAGTTCCACTTTTGAAAAAAAAATAGCATTTTCATAATACTTTTCCCCGTCAACCTCCTCCATATTTATATTTATAACTCTAATCGTCTTTTTTGACACAAATGTAGTTTTTCGAGACGGTAGTGTTTTTTTTAATCGCCCGGTTAATATTTCACGGTCTAATCGGATTTCTTTGAATTTTTCGGATCACTAATCGAGAAAAGCAACGAAATAATACCACTTATTTTATAAGTTTTAAAGTTAACAATTTCGGAGCGTCGAATACCGGAGTGGGGGGGGGGCATAATAAATACTGAAAATAATTGTTTCTGGCTTTTCGTAAGTATTGCTCGACGTTTTTTCATTTCTTTCTTAACACGATCGTTTTTGTTTCAGTCAGGCGGGGGTTTTTCTTTCCGATTAAATCGATGGAAACGATTATATATGAGAACGAAAAAAAACAAAACAATAATTTTAACGAAATGTAAAAATTTATTCAATAAAACGAATTAAGAAATAAAAAGGTAATGAAAAAATTCATTAATAATATATATTAAAAGGAAGACCGACTGTCTTCATTTGAAACTGCTTCTATTATCATAATATTTATCAGTGTAACGGTTTTTTTTGCCCATTACTGATATGCAAATGATTTTAATTAAATAGAATAAAAACGGTACATAAAGAGCGCGCAATCTTCCAACATGTTGGTATTCTGCAATAATAGTGAACTAAACAAAAAATGTTTACTCGGTGTCACATTTAAGTTTTCAGCATATAGGCGAGGAAAATGATTTATAATAAAAAAAAAGAAAAAAGCCGTTAAAATTGATGAAATTTTATCTGATAATCTGCAGACGTCGTTCATAACATTGCCTGCCGAGACGCGGAAAAATGAGAATGCACACCAAAAAGAAGAAGAAGAAGAAGAAGAAGATTTTTATTTTCAATTACTAAATTGAAACACAACAATTTTTTCTGTTACCTACATAGATATGTGGATATATAGATATAAAATAAACTATAAAAATGATATCGTGCGAAGTTATATGTGAAAGCGATTGGCTGTGTATTGCGTGCTATCTTGGGATAAGAATATTCGCTGAACGCTGGTATACGTGCTACTGGTATTATTTAGTTCTTTTTATCTATTTATTTAAATGTTAATATGATTGCCTATAGCAGAAGAAATCTTGAACAAATATGACATATTGCATTGTTCGAAACGTAATAAACACTTTGACTATTTATGCTCAGTTATCAACACTTATAAAAAGATGAAGGGTGGAAATAGAATAATAGTAAAATACGTTTATTGTGAAGAATTTTAGATTACAACAATAAAAAGTCATCTAATGGGTTTTTTTATTACTAAAACGTGTTAATTATTCTGCTTGAGCCTCGAAATCAATTCAAACTATTAATGAAAGCAACAGAAGACAAATTACATATGCTAGCTCTGAAAATGGATCATTTTCTAAAATCCAGCAATGAAAAAGATATTTTTATCAGTCAATTAAATCTGAGAATTATCGATATGAATCGGTATGATAAGCGTAAAAATGTCGAACTGCATAGAGTTTTGCAAAAAGAGAATGAAAACCTTAAGTGATGAAAAACACAACAGAGCTGGTAGATATGGAAACAACAACTGGATTATATTAAAACGGTACACACACTAATAGAATCTCATCAAACAAAGAGAGAAATTGCTAATCAGTTGAAAAGAAAACAAAAAAAAGCACAGAAATCGGAAACAAAGATACAGTAGATAATTCTCACAGTGATAATCCAATGTTTATTTCCGCCAACATTAATAGAATACACTTGCCAGCGAAAATAAAGGTCGCCAATTACAAATGCACGCGGGGTTGAGTAATGGACGGTAGTGATGCGAAAAGAAGAAGGGTTACGTGTTGGAAGCGACCATATTTAAAGCCGACATCTAAAAGGGACACGAAAGGTAATTTCCTGGAAATCTCTGATATACTACTACAATGAACTACGATCATATTCTGTTACGGTTCTCTTATAAGTTTTATGTGTAATTTCTAAATTCATTATTATTTACTTTAAACTTGATATTTCTATATTGACATTAACATGTAACGGTATACGATATTATAAAAACGTAATTTAATGCAAAATGTATATAATTTTTGTTAATGTAAAATTGTAATAGATGAATGGAAACGTACTCACATCCAGTTTAATTTTTCTAACACAAAACGCACTGTTGTGCAAATGCTTTATATTTTTTTAGTTAAAAAGTAAAATATTAATGATTAAACTGACTATAAGTACGCTTCTAATCATGTATTATAATTTCTAGCAGTTTTTAACTTGGCCGCTCTAGTTCGCATATATGTAATAATAGTAATAAAAATGTCTGCGGGTCGTTTTGAACATGCAAGTCGAATATAATAATAATAAAAAAGATCCGATGGTCGCTCTGAACACGACACCGAAAAGAAGATACATCGCTTGTATGTCGCATCAGCGGTGAAGATGATTTAAAAGGCCATTCTGCTACTATAACTAGATATACATTTTCATTTTATCTTATTAATCCTACTAACACTAAATCTATATATTTATTAATATTATTATTGCTGTGTCCTTTTACATCTAATTTTCTTTGCAACTATTAGTGGTGCTGATTTATGTTATTCTATCAGTATAATTCTGGTCTGATTGTCTCCGATTCCAAAAGTGTTCTTCAAGCCATCTCTTCTCCTCCTTCTCATTCCTCCAATTCTATCATTCTTTTAATTCGTTTTCTTATATCCAATTTACTTTCATCCCGTTCCATTACTATTGACCTTTTGTGGGTTCCTAGTCACTCTGGCATCGAGGGCAACGAGTTAGCGGACTTTTTAGCCCGCTCGGCCGCCCGCGATGGTCCTTTATTCTGCAAAATTCCTACCTCGGACATCCTCCTTCTTTCCTCAGCTAATCATTCCCGACTATGGTCGGACATCTATCCTTCCCTATTTTCTAATCCCGCCTCTCATTATCTTCAAATTCAACCGGTTCCCTCTTCCCAGCCGTGGTTTCAATCCTATTCTTATCAACGCTCCGCGATCATTTCCTTAATCAGACTGCGTATTAATCACTCACTTCTACCCTCTTCACGTTTTCGTTTTTCCTTGTCCCCTTCTCCCGATTGTCCCCTTCATAATTCCATCTCTCCTCTCATATGTGATGCAAACCACATCTTCTTTGAATGCCCTGCCCTTGATTCCGAGCGCTCTGTTTTGTACTCGAAAATCTTGGCACTGGGTCTTCCTGCTCCGTATAATTCTTCTTTTGTCCTTTCCTTTCCATCTCCAGATATAATCCCTGTACTCCAATCTTTCCTAAGCTCTATTTCTAATCGTCTTTTTATTTAACCCCTTCCTTAATTTCTGTTGTTGTTGGGTCAATGCCGCTGGCGCGCCCAAAAATATTAAAAAAAATAAAAAAAAATAATAATAATAAATAATTCTGCTTTTAAATTAAATTTATTATTAATAATTTTACTTTGTTTCTTCGTCTTAATTAATGTGTAGCTCAATTTATATATATATATATTGTTGTAACCCTTTCTTAACTGAAATACTGATTTCAACAACCCTGTTTCTCCGTACTATACAGGTATCTTAATTTCGGGCGCCAGAGCCGTCAAAACGACTCAATAACAAAAAAACTACTTTCCAAGAACACGTAAAAATTCGATAAAACGACGATGATACTGGCCTCAAACGGTGAATCTACGCTCAGGGCGAATAAACAGACATAGACAACACAAAACCATATAGGCAGGCAGATTTACCCCGGTCGATGCATGTGATCTCGCCGCTGTTCAACCCCGAACCCCGCTAGTGTAGCTGTTTAATCGCAGATAAACATTTTATAATAATAATAATAATAATAATAATCGATTTCTGTTAATTTAATTTCCGAAAGTGTTCAGTGCAAAATTTCCGTCTCATCTGCGGGCAACAAGTGCGGAATTCCTTAATTATTGATTTTACATTGATTCTCTGTTTTCATTGTTATTTACTTTAATATTACGTTACTTTCCCGCATGAATACACTATTTAGAATTGAATTATAATTGAAAAGATAATACAGAGAACAACCTAGCCAAATTTTACGTTAATTTTTCTTATTTGTTTTTTTTATTATAATAAATCGCTTTCAAATAACCACACCAGCATTCGTGGTTTCACAACAATATATATTAATAATAGTAATAATATCCGAATCAAACTATATGCATCATTCTAATATGATAATTGGATATAATTATTACGAACGGCATACACCTAGTTTTCGTTTACATTTAACTATGCAGTAACTGTCTATATAATTAGCTTAATTGTTATATTTCTTCTCTGAAATTAATGAAGAAATTTAAAGGATTGCTTATATAATAGTAAAATTTGAGAAGTGTGCGAACTAATTAAATACATTTCAATCTAATGTTTTAATATCGTTACAACCAGATATCCGTAGTAGTGAAAATAACCTAAATGTTTTATACCGCAAAAATAGATTATACAAGAATGAGGGGGGCTACTCTGTACAGTTAAAAGTATTTTATTATCAATAAAAATAGCAATTCAGCTTGATAGGGTTGAAGTAATTGCTATAATAGTAAATACGAGTGATTAGAGTTTGATTATTGTTAATGCATACTTTTATTCTTGTACTAACACTAGCCTTTATAATCAGTTTTATAAGGTGTCGGGTTGCCGCTCACGGCTAAATATTTTAATATGTGAGATGACTTTTAATTTAACAATTAATAGTGTAAGCATTACGAATAACCTATTCCGGAAAAGTGATTTTTGCTTATTTAATATGTTTTTATCTTTATACAATTTGCTATTGACAAAAAAAGAAGAAAAACGCAAAAGGCAAATGTTAGACTTAATTCTTAGCCGTGATATTAAATACAATATGTCAGTAGATCGGATTATCCTATACTTCGTGAAAATTTAAATATAAACATAAAATCGATGATAAGTTTACATAGAGAAAATTATTTTAGGAGTAGTAAATAATAATTTCCCATCTCCCAATTTGCCTGGCCAGCACGTGAGATTAGGCCAACTTATCCTGCCAGGAATTGCGCCTACAGCCAGCAGTGGGTTGATATGGGCATATATATCGTGATTAAAATACAATTTTCATAAAACTTCAATTGCAACGTCAAATCAGAAATTAATCATTTAAATTTAGATAATTACTAAAACGGTCAGTCGTCATATGGCTGCTTTAAACCTTTTATGAATTAGTATGTAAAGCGTTAGATAGCACAGTTCCCAGATTAAAAAGTCTTAAATATCTGTCAAAGTGTACAAAGGAAATTATTACTGAACTAAAAGAAAAAAAAATAAATATGGAAAAAAATCTATGAAGGGGTTTCCCGATAATCCTAACAAATTTAAGAAACTAAGAATGGAAATACAAAATGATCCAATAAAATTTTGGGTTCGCAGGACACGGCTTGAAAAGAATACTGTTAAGGGAATTATTTTACCAATTCATTTGGAAATCGAATTAAATGTGACAAATACTTGGTACACAAATTTATACTGAATTTTTCAAATCAGTGTATCAGAAAATATACGATTAAGCAGCCAACGATGATCATCGAAAACTACTTTAAAATATAATGATAATAATAGTTTATCCATTACGGTTAAAACCGGTTACATCAAATAAAATGCAGCAATAAAACTAAATGCCCTAATGGAATCTTTTAAATATTGTTCCGATGCACTATTATAACCATTCGGATATTCAATCGATATAATATTTTGAATTTGGGATTTGTCGGGTGAACTAAAATTTTCTAGAATTGTAGTAGTCTTTAAATCTAGTGACAAAAATTTACCAATAAATTATAGACTTATTGCTTTATGTTCCAGTAAAAAAAAAAAAAGTTAGAATCATAATTGTACAGAAGGATATATCGATAATTAAAAATAAATTAATTATCCCTCAACATGAATTCAGAAGGTTACAATCTACTACTACAAATTTAGTGTCTTATTCAGGGATTTTTAATCTTCACAGTTAATAATAAGGGACAAGTAGAGTTGGATTTTTCTAAAGCGTTTGATAGAAATTAGAACATTATGATTTAGAAAATAAGTATACTTCATTATATTTATATTCATTACGACGTGAAATGTCACTGTTTAGTATGTAATCATCCCATTTAACATTAAATAATCGTCGCAAAATCGTTCGGTTCGAAAATTTTTATTTACTTTTTATATAATACTCATATGTTTCACTTTTATAACGAAGAATTGAAAAAATGTATTGCCTTATACATAGATGCATTTCTTTTTGGATATATTTTCGAGTCTTTACTGCTAGATAGAAGTTTGTCGAGCTTGGCGATTCGATTACCAGATGTAAGTGATTATTTCCGCATCTGATTATGAATACTTCTAAGCCACGGAAAATATTGAACAACTGAGAACGGACAAATGTTTTTCCGTATTCCCGTTAGAAAACTGTGCTGGTAGATCTATTCGTTTTATTCACATTTACCTTCAGAACTAATTTTACGTACACTTCTTCTTCCGTCGTGTTGCTCGATTCCGAGCGTCGTGAATCACCCATGTTACGTTGACCAAATGTAATCAGGCCATTTATCGCGGTCTGCCGTTGCTCGCAAGCATTCTTCCAGTCCTTTTCCTGTTATTTCCGGTAGTTGATCTACATACCTTTTCGGAGGGCGACCACGGCCTCTCCTTCCGGGGACTTTCCCTTGAATAATAATGTTTTTCAAGTGACTCTGGTCCGCGACGCATAATATGTTCGAATAATTGTAAAATGCGACGATGGATTAAAATTATTTTCTTCCATTTCTGTATTAACACTTTATTGAACAATATAAAATCTTTATTAAACGGAAAATTATTTTTAAATTAAAAATTAAAACGTGCCGACATGTTTCGGAGTCACTTGCTCCATATTCATGGCGTTAATAATTAAAGTTAAAAATTGAAACGATGACGTATTTGTCTTCTTATAATCTAATGTAATATATCGATATGTCATGAATATTTAATTTTATATAGCGGGTTATTATTAATTATAAGATTATTATTAATTAAGTTATCTTTAAATTTATTAATGTAATACGTTTCGGCGCTATTGAGTATGTTATAATTATTAATATATTTTATTATTTCGAGGTCGTCTTTTATATTTAATTTTAGTCTATGTTTATTAATAATAATGTGTTCCGCAACAGATGATTTACTAATATGCCCGTGTGTAATGGCAGCAATATGTTCGTTATATCGGATACGGAAAGTTCGACGCGTTTGTCCTATATATATTTTATTGCACGTACTGCATTTAATTTCGATATATACTGGATTTGTTATATTTATCTATGTTTATGAATTTATTTGTATTAATTAATTAGTGATATAAGTTATTATTTGTTGTGTAAGATATTTTAATTGATTTTCGAAGTAGGTTGGTAAGACTGTTTGTTGCTGGGTTAGTATATGTAAAGGTAGTCCAGATCTGTTTAGTGTTATTATTATTTTGTTTACCTTTTTTTCTATTTCGAGTACATTTAGAATATAGTTTATCTATTATATTAGAGGTTTATAATTATTATTTAATGCGATGTTTTTTATCATATTTAATTCTGTTTTTTTCTCTTTGTTATTTGATGGAGTGTTTATTAATCGATATATATGAGAGAGTAGAATGAGGAATATTTGTGTATTTGAGGATGGTTAGAATTTGAATTTATTGTGATATCTGTGAGTGTTTCTTTTCTATATATTTTATATTATAGTTTATTGTTGTTTATCATTAGTGTTAAGTCTAGGAAATTTAATTTATTGTAACCGATTTCAAGAGTACATTGTAAATTATTATTTATTGAGTTTAGGAATTTTAAAAATTTTTCAGGGTCTGAATTGTGTTTAAATTATTATGGATTGTTGGTAACAGCCTCTCTTGTGCCTCGACTTCCAGGCTGGTCAGTATATAGACGTGTACACAGATAGCAGAATATCTTGGAAATATTTTGTGGTATGTCTGGCAATAACAAAATCGGCAACATAGTGTGTGCCGTCAATGTAGCACACACATAATATTTGGTCTTTGCTTTAAGTCGCTTTAAATTATTTTAAGATCATCACCTAAACTGAATACCAACTTTGCCTTTTTATTAATTCTTGGTTTACAAGTATTATAAACGCCGTTATAAAGCGAGTAAATAATGTGGGTGCCAAAACATAGCTTTATTGAATTTGCATTAGAGTTTGACGTAAATAGACTTTTTCAGGCAAAACCTTGCATATATCGTTCGAGTAAAAGCAAGAGAATATATCAAGTGCAATTTTATTGGACAGCAAACTTTCGTGAGATCATCCGTTGACCGAATCAAAATTATGTTTTAATGTTCACAAACGTTAGATGTAAATGTTGATTTCGTTCATAAATATTTTGTATAACTATGAGATCTGAAGATTTATCCTTTGCGATCTAAAGTGTCAGCCTGCTTCTCCGGTATAACACCAACTACAGAACATTAATGTTACCTAGGGGTCTGTGGAGACAAACAGTCAGCGAGCAATAATACTACGTAAGCGTTTCTTCTTCTTCTTTTTTATATTAGGCGCACTAGCGGCTTTGATCCAACAACTATAGTAAAGTTAAAGTAGGGGGTTAAATCGAGAGACGATTAGAGATGGAGAATAAGAAAGAGTAAAGTAGAGGGATTATAGCTGGAGATGGGAAAGGATAAAGGAAGAGAATTATAAAGAGTAAGAAGATTTAGTGTGAAGATTTTATAGCACAGAACAGATCGTTCGGAAGCAAAAGCGATTCAAGGAAGATGTGATTTTCGCCACATACGGGAGTAGAGACAAAACTGTGAAAGAGGCAATCGGAAGAGGAAGACAGGGAAAAACGAAAACGTAAAGAAGAGAGTGAATAAACCGCAGTTTGATTAAAGAAACGGTTGTGGAGCGCCGATAGGAAGTGGATTACAAGGAACCGGGGTTGTATTCGAAGATAATGAGAGGAACAATTAGAAAATAAAGGATGAATGTCCGACCGCAGTCGGGAACGATTATGAAATTTTATCTAAAAATACTTATTGTAATAAAACCGTACTGCGGAAGAACAATTTTTTGAATTTTTCAGCACTATAATACGATAATACCATCACACAAGATAATTACTGTGACCGAATTTTCGGCGAAGAACTCAACGAATGTTCTTTATCGAGCTATTTAGCATGGCCTCGGCTGTTACTATTTCCAAATACCATTTCGCAGTAGGGGGATTCGATTCGATTTAATCCGTGAAACGAAATTCGCAGAAAAATTTATTACTATCTTCCAGAAAATACCTGAAAAAACTGTTTTGATAACTATGTTAATTATATGCGTTACATCCAAATTTCGATTAATGATTATAAATAAATTTTATGTTTCACTGACAAATTCCGGGTACTTATTTAACAGAAGTTAAGTCACTTGAAACACTTCGAACTTTTGAATATTACGAATTCGATAAATTTCCATATAAAACGTGTTTGCGTTAAAAGTTCAACTGTCCGTTTGACATATTTTTTCAACAAACATAGGTCATTTTGACTTCGTAAGTGGAACACTTTTCTTATCATAACAAGCCGAAAAGTGATATAGTAAATGTTTAGCCAGCTCGGTTTTGGATTTTAACCAAAACCTTTCAGGGCGATAGCTGTCGTCACTATAATAATACCGAGTGATAAGTCAATTGTTCGAACTTCATAAGTTACGGCCAACTCACTTTGTCTTCTAATATCAAAAGCGATGGTACGCACCTCTGAAATGAGCATTTTTTCCTTCTCTGCCCTTCTTCGTTTTCTCATTTATTATTTATTTTCCGCTTTCGTGTAATAACTTCCGAGAACTTATACGCCTATTAATAACCTTCGACTTATCAATTACTGACTTACGCGCGCTGTGTGAAATGTTTTTATCATCCGTATAATCGAGGAAGCCGTGCATTATTACTAATATTTACACTGAACATAATGGCGAATGCGGTCCCTAAATGCCCGGTTTTTTAACGTTAAATTCATTCGACAAATGAAATTCTGCAAAAAGCCGACAGCGTGCAATATCAAATATAATCCTCTAGTTGATATCACGTCTATTTCAAACGCGTGCTCTATTAATAGTAGAGGACAGTATTGTTCGAATGCGGTATTTTATAAATGAATATTCGTTGGAATTCGTACAACTTGAGGAACGAATATTACCCCATATTATTTCGATACTTTGTTCGAATATATTAAGAAAATCAGAAATAAGTGAAACAGTCGAATATCTTCTCTTTCGGATTAATAACTTTATTGTGCTATATAGGTAAATGCAGATTGTAAAATTTACGTTATTTTTAGTTCTTGAGGCTTAGTATGTTACCTGACCGGACTGGATTTCTGCATTTATAAAAAGCTATTTTCACGAAATGTGTTTTTTTTTTTTTTTGTTTTATTTAATAAATAAGTTGAGTATGCCCGTTGCGTGAGTGCCCAACACTCTTATTATCGTTCATTCTAGTAAGCAAAATTACAGTTAATCATTCTTACTAGCTAAATCGAATGTAATAAACCAAAAAATAAATATATATCAATCGACGCAAATATATATATATATGAACAGCACAATAATACACCCATACACAGGAGCCACTTACACATTAGACGGCACATACATTAATGTACAGGAAAGAAAAAGGAAACTGGTAAATAGATGGTCTAAACGAGCCCTAAAAAATGTAGCAATAATTAATAATAAAGGGAAAAGAGGATGCAGCAAAATTCCTTAATCTTTGCACCATTCTTTCAACCACTTCCTCACTTCCCTCTTCCATACACCAATTGTTTTTTCCGTTTATTATGTGTCTATGGTACTCATTAATTTAATTAAAACCGAATCATCTGTATTGTCGATTCGTAGATTTACCCTCCTCTAGGATGAATAGGTATTACTTTGATTCCTTGTTAGTCGAGTTTTTTTGTCTGGAAGGTAACTCTTTACGTTATTAATAAAGATTTTAAGTTTTCGTGGTGTTTGTTATTAACCAGTTGTCGATTTTTTTCGGTCACGTCCATATTTTTTTCTTCGGTTGACGTTTCGAATAGTAGTGCTCTATTCATCATCAGAACCATAAATGAAACGACTAAGGAGGAAACCAGTCCTTAAATAGATAAGCCAACATCACATCCAACCTTCTGATTGGCTAATGTTATTTCCACTTTTTATTAGGCCGATAACTGTCTTCCAGTTTGATTTAATACCGTCATCTTTATTAAAATTTTTATATTTTTCTATTTCAATCGCCTCTCTGATTAGACGTTTACTTGCGCTTTCGATCTTTGCTATTATTTTTGCGTCTTGAAACTTTATCTCATGTTTCGTGCGCTCTACGTGTTCGGCCACCGCGGATTTTTCAATACGTCTATATCGACAGTCTGCTTCGTGCTCTTTAATTCTTACATGTACTGCTCTACCAGTTTGTTCCACGTAACTTAAGCCACACGAACACGGGAGCATATATACACCCCTGCTGCATGTAACGGGGGTAAGTCGTCCTTATTGTTCCTTAAGAAATTCTTTATTTTTTTGTCGGTTCCAAAAACTGCGGCGGATTTTATTTTTTCTTAAAATACGGCCGATTTTGTCTGTAATGTTCTTAATGTACGGCAACGTGATATTCGTAATCCACTCATTTTCTTTTTCTGCCTCTTCATTTTTCATTTTCGCTTTCCGAAATTTATTTATTAATTTTTCCGCTTCAAAACTCTTATACCCATTTTCCACCATCGCATTTTTTATATTTTTTATTTCATCTTCGATATTTTCTTGATCACAGACTTTTTCTGCCCTCCTTAACAAAGTTTTAAACACTCCATACTTTTGACTAGGACAATGATGCGAATCCTTCTGTAAATACTTGTTAGTATGGGTTGGTTTGCGAAACACTGAAGTTTTTACACCTCTCATTGAATTTTTTTTTCCACCAATACATCTAAAAATGGTAACGTACCATTCTTCTCCTCTTCCGCAGTAAATTTAATGTTTTGATGAAAGCTGTTTAGATCCGCGAGAATTTCCGTTATTTTCTCTTTACCATACTGCCACACCACAAACGTGTCATCCACATACCGCACCCACAACTTCGGGGACCACTTTTTAACGATTTTCTTTTCTAAATCTTCCATAAAGATGTTCGCGAAAATCGGTGCTAGACATGAGCCCATCGCCATCCCATCATTTTGTTTGTAGATTTTTTCGTTGAAGGTGAACACATTCGCACGTACTACTGTTTCGATAAAATCCACAGTTAATTTGTCTACTTTCATCTCCTTTATTAACTGAATGGTTTCCGGAACTGGTACATTCGTAAATAGGGACACCACATCAAAACTAACCATTAAATCGTTCTCCTCGAGAGTTACAGTTTTTAACTTTTCTATAAAGTCGGGTGTATTCCGAATATGGTGCTCCGTATTTCCTACGAAATTCTTCAATTTACCCGCAATATATCCTTCAACGAAATATGATGGAGACTATTAATCGAACAAATAATCGGCCTCATTGGACATCCTGTTTTATGTACTTTGGGAAGTCCATACATCCTGGGCATAGTGACTACAGGCGAAATGAGCGATTTTTTTGTTGTCCAATCTAACTTTGAATCTTTTATTATTTTTTCAATTTCGTTAGCAATTTTTCGCAACGGGTTTTTATTTAATTCTGTATACGGTCCGTTTCGTATTAGTTCCATCATTTTATTTCTATAATCCTCAGTTTTCATAACTACCACCGCGTTTCCTTTATCAGCGTTTAAAACCATCACGTCATTATTTTTCTTGAATGATCCTAATGCTTCTCTTTCTCGACGTATGAGGTTCGATTTTGGTGCTCTTCACATTTGCGTAATAATACGGCGCATTCCTGCCTAATGCTTTGGGCACTTTCGTTATTTATCCTTTTTAATCCATATTCTATATTACAGATAATTTTTTCCAATGGAACTTTTTTGGGTGCAACCGCAAAATTCAGCCCTTTGCTTAGAACTTTGGATACATTCTTTACGTTATTGCATTAAATTCAAGTAGTCTGTAATAATAATAGTGCATTTTGGGAGACATTTCATTATTTTCCTTCCACCAGGTTGATGTAGTATCACTCCGCTTCCAATGGGGTAGTATAAGTTTCAAACACTTTTTTCGGAATTTTCCGTTTTTTTAGCCTCACCCCATATTTGGATCCAATTTGAAATTCTAGACATTATTAATGCATTAAAGTATATCATTCGTAATGTCCCATATGAAAGAACCGTCTTAACGCTGGAATTGACTGTCTTATTTTCGAATTTAACTTTTGTATTTGATTTTTCCAGTTCAATGGTTTATCGACATACTTATATATTTGTAGATATTTAAAATCTGTTACATTTACTAGAGAGGTGGACATGAACATGGGTAAATTATTTCCGTAGCGTTCATGTAAGCATTCATTATTATGTATGCTGATTCGCGGGCAATTACTCTTATGTTTAGAGATATTACGAATATGGAGTAGTTTTGGATTATTTACATTTATACATAACCTCCTGTCATGCGCCCGTTTACCGAGATTATCGACATCTTGCTCTGCAGTAATTTTTCCGCCATCTCTAGATTTTTATGTTCCATTAATAATGCGATGTGAGATCTAAGAGAAAATACTGCAAATGAGATGCAGCTACGAATACCGAAATGAATATGAATCGGTATGAAGTAAGACACGCCCGTAACATCGGACGGATAATATCGACGAAGAGATGGCACAGTGTATTGTAGAAGAACAAAAGGAAATAACGAATTAGCGTGGTTCAATAAATTCAAATTACGGGTATCTGAAACACAGCGAGCTAAACATCAAAATAAATCAATACGAGGTAGATTGGATATTAACGCTGTTTAATAAACGAAACAGTCTTGTTTCAGTCAGAATATTTCTCGAACTGTCATAGGCGGTGAAGAAAAAAAAATATATATTAATTAAATACAATTCGTTACCTAATTACGCGTAAGATTTTTCAAAAATTGAGCCGTATATGTGATTGTTTGTGGGCTGGCTAATAAGAAAAAAATTGCGTAACGTTTTTATATCGGTTAAGGTGTAATATTTTTTGTGTAACGAAAGTGTTTCGAGGAAGCTATTAATCTGCAACATAAAGCGTCCAATAGACGGATAATTAGAAATTGCTATGCACACTTTCGAGAGAAAGGAACCCCCTAGTATTCTCATCAGATCCATTAGGCTTAATACCATTATGAAAAGCTTAACTTCACAATCCATGATACCTTATCAGGGATATCCATGGGACTTACTTTACTTTACTTGATTCGCACCTTAAATTAAAAAATTACATAGTCAACTAGAAGAGTACGGGAGTATCTCCAGCTAATCGTCTTTTTTAATTCTTATAGAAGAGTCTGTTTTTAAATGAAATTTTTTAATTTAGTATTTATTTTGGAATTTTCCAGTCGTCGCCATTTCACTTCCGTTAAGCAAAAAAAAAACTTACATTTTAACGATACAATAACGTTTCTTTTCATATTACCGCCCGGCATAAAAGTTGCCATTAATGACGTTCGTAAATGAATTTTTAATGTTAGTACGTCATTACTCTGAGGTTAAAAAACAACTTTTATCAGCATTCAATTAAACCCCACTCGCAGTAATAAAAAAAAATGAAAGGATGTCGCTTATGATGTCATATCGGTTCCAGCGAAAAAGTCGTCGATATATAGTAAGTTTTATCGCACCTTCCGAACCGGTATCACTGGTATGCAAGGTAACGAAGAGCGTCACCCTCTTAGTAGTCTGTTCTGTTCCGATTTATAACGTATCTGCGTACCCCAGTTACGGGTCACCGGAATTATGAACGACATTCGCAACGTTTTAATCTATTGATAGGGGATTTTCGACGGTGTTCGATTTAAATTATATTTTTGGTAATTCTCGCTTAATTTCGGCCTGTCTAATGTCGTCTTCTGAGTAGTTGCAGTCGGCCAGAATTGCAGAGGTGCTGATTCATCTGAAACCGACGTTTCCATGTAACAACATCAGATGATCGATGCGCGCTGAGATAGATGTGCTGCTATAGTATCTTTGTGAGTATTGCTAGCGATGTACCTTAACCCATGTCTACGGCGAGTATTTGGTCTTTTCGTATATATCGGGTAGCACTGAGCGGTGATGTGAATAACTTAGCTGTTTTCGAGGTAGTTTTGCCGTTATATGTGGAGCGCAGTTATCTTTGATCCAGCGTCTAGTTAACCTGCGTGGTAGTTAATCTAAGCTTGACCGGGTCATCGTTTTCGATTTATAATCGCGCTATGTCGAACATTCAAACTGTTTCTTTTCGTTATACCGTGGTCGAACTTTTTTTTTGTAATTTTCGCTCACGTTCCAGCTACGGGGAGCTTACAGCCGGTAACTTCAAATTACACGTATAATTTATGCTTTCATTTTTCCCCCTTCATTATCGAGGATTTTCTTTTCTATTTACCGCAGAATAGTAACACTGGGACCTACGTGAGATCCGCTCGAGGAATCTCTATCCGAGCAAAGTCCCGAGATAGGAGATCATACTCCATTTAAATCAAGCGTTTATTATTTTTTATTTCGCACTGCTAAGGGTGCTGGCGCCCGAACTTTTAGCGAGAGTTGTAAAAAAAAAAGGTAAAGAACCGAAAGAACTATGACAGTAAACAGAGATCAGAGGATATTGAACTAGAAATGTGATACCGCTTATTATCGCCAGCCATATATTTGTAGACGTGTACCTTACACGGCTAAGTAAAGTAATGACAAGGCGACGAGAGTTGGTTAAGGTTCGTAATGTACTAAAACCGGCTTATCCATTGAATCAGCGTAACTTTAGCGGTAGGCCACTTATGCTATTTGTAAAGTTAGACTGAAAACGCGGTCCATGTTTTCCAAGTTTACGAAAGCTCTTTTTTTTTTTTGAAATCGAAAATTTTCATTGTAGAGGTCAAAATGAAAAAAAAAAAGAAAATTTTTGTTCGACATTGACATTTACGCGTTATTTCTATTGTTTTATATTCAATTTTATGGGGAATAAGGTTCTTACGTTTCCAACTTGAACAAAGTTTACTCGGAGTATCGCGACTAATGTAGATTTAGTCACTGCTGTTGATAGGTTGTTATAGAGTGAAAAACCTACTACTAACGTTGCTTCGGTTCTGGCGGAGTTTACTCTGTTTGAGCGAAACGCAGGTTTTTACGTAAATTTCTTATTGTATGACAGCGAAATTAGCCGGTCTGAACTAGTCGTAATTGTATGTCTCATTTGAGGACTTTGCCAAAATGCGAAATAATAATCAGTTTCACGAACTACGTCATAAATTATATACCGGTTGAAATTAGTAATTCAACCGGTATATTAAACTGGAAAATTGACTCGGTTTCAATAGATGCGAATTCGATGGAGCACTGGTATAATAGGTTAAAGGATAAATTTGTGCATAATTTTGTCGTACAAAGTTGGAGAACGCTTCGTTGTTATTGTAAATTAGAGGTTGCAAAAATTCTTTTCAAAAAATCACATCGGACGCTTATCGGAATTTTGATTTATTTCGGTTTTTAAATTGATTTTAAGTATATAATTAAAACGGCATGTGTCCGGTGTGCCGAATGGTAAAACGATCGAGTCGTATTCTTTTAGGAAGTTTGAAAAACCATTTTCGGTTCACTCTGAAATAAAATAGCGGACGCCCATTTTCAGTTGAAAATGCTGTTTTTTTGGGGGGGGGGGGACTTTGCAGATGGAGTATGAACGCGACTCCAAAAAAAAACACAAAAAAAACAATAATTTCGCCGCGGATGAGAGACTTTAGAAACATTTAAACCGCAAAAACGTGTAAAAAATGTCGCGCCATTAACGTATTTCTTTTTTTTTTTATTGTCGTTACTTTTTTCCCTCGATTGATTAGAAGGTCTTTTGTTTCAAATAAAAACAGGAATGGATTTGTTTCGAAAAGGGAAATGAAAAGTATGAAAGTGCGCGTGTTCGCTAAATGTTCTCCACGTTCGAAACGGTAAATTTATTTCACTTAAAATTCCGATAGTTGGTATATGTTTTTTTACGAATCAAATGATCTCTTTTCGGAAATTTTTATAGGACATTCTGACCGCCTAATACATAAGCTGTAAAAACGGATCAAATCAATCTGATAAACGGCGACAGTTCAACTCATAATAATATCGTTTTTCTTTCCTTAAATGACTTATTCTAAACTATGGCTCAATTCATATCCTTCTTCATTTTCTAATTCTGGCTTTTTTACCCCTCTATTCAACCATCTCTTTCTGCTCGCCCGTGGTTTTCTAGATATTTAAACGCTCCGCAATCTCGGCTGTTTGTCGCCTTTGCCTTAATCACAGTCTTCTTCTTGCATCATTTTCTCGGTTTTCATCTACGTCTATACCATTTCGTGTCCTTTTCATTCTCTTTTCATAGTACTTTCCTTATGACCCTGATATCATGTTTTGTTTGAATGCTGCTAGACAATCGTTCTTTTACTCTTCTCTATTAAAATTTGATATCCCTACTCATCCTTATAATGCTGCTTATATTCTTTATCATGTGTTTTTTTCTGTTTGTTCGCGCATAACTTGTACCCATGTATTTTAATGATTTCTTGTTCATTCGAAAGTGCATCATTAAGCTCGCCACATATTTAACACAGTCCATGCAGAGTCCATATGCGTGGATCGCCTGGGCAAAGAATTACAAATTTTTGTTTATTTGCTATGTTTCACATGCTTCACAAACAAAAACGTGGACGTGGGCGGTGCGTATGCGTGGGCTGGGTTCAATATGTAGCGGGCTTTTTGCGGTCGTACCATATGAGTATATCGGTAAGTATTGGTAAACACCGATCCACCGGTAGTCTAATGAAAAGTTGAAAAAGTGCGATCTCTGCAGATAATTTTCTTCTTATTATTAGTAATATCGCGAGTATGAATTAAAATACCCGTATTAAAAATTGCTATAAAAATTTAATAAAAACATACTTAAAACTAATAAATAATGATTCGATAAAAAATTTAACATTTCACGGTGATACACCTTAAGGTGTATTACGATAATTCTTATATACCATTAATACCTATTAAAGGAAGCATCAAATTAAAATTACAATTCTTAGAAACAATTTAATAAATATTTAATGTAGTTTTTAATCATTACTGCAATTTTTAATTTGCTGCCAACCCCCCCAAAAAATTAATGTTGCATAAAAATTATCATAATATCTTAAGGTAAATCATTCAGAAGTTGTTTTTTTTTTTTCGAATTTTCTACCGTTTAGTACGTTTTTAATACATTTTTGTGTGGTAAATTTTGAAGTCGGTATTTAAACAACAAAAAAAAAAAAATATTACATTTCACAGTTTTTAGTGACACACTTTTAAATGTCGCATTAGCAGTTTAGAATTCGTTTTCTTTGTTCTAAGCTACATATACCCGTGATAATTAATAGTGACAATATTTTAAATAAATCGCGTCTGTTATATTAATAAAAAATGATTTAAAGGGACCGTAGTTTTTCACCTTTTTTGTTGATGACCATTGAGTATCTGTGTTGAAAGCGGTCCACATAAATACAACTTATGTGCAACCAAACATAAAAAAAAAAACATACGCTACTGACCGACCTTATTTTTCGAATTCGGTAAAAAAAATTCAAGTATTAATTTGAATTACCATGAAATCAAACACCCAGCATGGCGAGCAACAATGCAATTATGCAGTGGAACTGCAGAGGCTTTATCAATCACCAAGCCGAACTGGAACAACTATTAGCCACATATTCTCCATCGGTAGTCTGCTTGCAGGAGACGCACTTGCGGCTTGGAGACAAACCAAGAATAAAGGACTATAGCCTATTCCGATGCGATAATATTGGTGGCAACCGAGCAAGCGGAGGAGTAGCAATCCTAGTGCATACGTCGGTCTCAGCTGTATCAGCCAGAATCGACACACCTCTTCAGATGGTAGCGATATCTGTATTCTTACACGGTCCTCCGAGACTTTCATTAACGATCTGCAACTGCTACCTTCCCCCCAACACTATGGTACATTCGGTAGACCTTCAAAACGCCATATCCCAAATAGTAAGCCCAATGGTCATACTTGGAGATTTCAACGCTCACTCCCCACTATGGGGAGCGGCGTCAACCAACAGGCATGGATCAATCATCACTAATATATTAATAGAGTACGATTTGTGTACCCTGGTCCCACCTGACCACACACATTTCAACCTCTCCCATAACACCTTTTCGACTATTGACTTAGCACTGGTATCCCCATTACTCCTCCCGAAACTTAAGTCTTTTATCCATGACGACCTTTGCTCCAGTGATCATTTCCCAGTATTCCTACAGTTCGCGGGATACCATCCATCACCGCTAATTCCAAGACCCCCACGATTTTTGTTCCACAAGGCGGACTGGGCGGCATACGAGGCCGGAATCAAAATCCCAGCTCCTAGCGAGTCCCTATCAGACAATTTAAGCACATTTCTTAATGCCATTCTACACACCGCCTGCTTATCAATACCCATCTCTCACAATTCTCGAGCTAAGAGAGTACCATGGTGGTGCAAGGAGATTCATACCGCAATCCAACAGCGCAAACGAGCACTCAGAAAGTATAAAACGTCTCGGTCGCTACCTGACTTAATAGCCTTCAAAAAGTCCCGAGCTCTTGCCCGTGCTCTTATTCGCGGCAAAAAACAAGAATGCTGGGAACAGTTTATCGCATCGATCTCTTCGTCAACGTCAAATAGGACCATGTGGAACAAAATAAAATCCATCAGCGGAATCAACAGCGCCCCAAAACGCGTTCAACTCAGAATCAATGGCAGCCAGATAACGGATGAAGCGGACGTCGCCAAAGCCTTTGCCAGCTACTTTGCCGCAGCATCGTCGTCAGAAAAGTACCCTCCCGCCTTCCGCAGCATGAAACACCAAGCAGAGCAACAGCCAGTGCACTTCCCGTCCGAATCCAACGAAACATACAACAGTAACTTTACCATCTCAGAATTAAATTTCCAACTCAACCACCACACATCCAACACTGCCCCTGGCCCCGACTGTATCCACCCGTACATGCTAAAGTATCTCCCAATTTCCGGCAAATATTTTCTCCTACATATATTCAACCAAATCTGGAATTCCGGAAACATTCCGGCACAATGGAAATCAGCCAATATCATTCCAATACTAAAGGAACATAAAGATCCTACTCTTCCCGAAAGTTACCGTCCTATTTCATTGCTTAGTGTCATTTCCAAAACGCTGGAGAAGATGGTTAATAGGCGCCTCATGTTTTTCCTAGAACAAAAATGTCTTCTATCTCCTAACCAAGCCGGCGGGCGAGAGGCAAGATCGACAGTCAGCCAGCTACTTAGCCTACAAAGGCAGATTTTATCGGCGTTTCATCGCCAACAGCACCTCTGCGCAGTATTTTTCGATTTAGAAAAAGCATTTGACCGCCTGTGGCGTCATGGCTTACTACTAAAACTGCGAACGGCGGGAATCGCCGGAAAATTGGGTAAATACCTACACAGCTTCTTAGACAATAGAACGATCCAAGTTACGACTGGTTCGTCAACGTCTGAACTGATGCTGTTGGAAAATGGTGTGCCACAAGGCTCTGCTTTAAGCGCAACCTTGTTCATATATTATATCAATGATATAACTGACTGCCTTGCCGCCCCAGTAACGTCCCGGCTCTACGTTGATGACCTGAATATATCCTTATCGTCCAACCATCCTATAAACGCTCAAAATATTCTCCAAAAATCCATTGAAAATTTACAAAAGTGGTCCAATGATAACGGTCTGACCTTTTCCTTAACAAAAACAATATGTGTTGATTTCCACAGGGGACGCCAAAACCCACTTCCCAGCGTATTCCTGAGTCTAAATGGTTTTCCTATCCCAAATCGTCCATCAGTCAAGTTTCTAGGCCTAATATTTGATAAAAAACTCTCCTGGCGCTCTCACATAGCTGAGCTCAAAACCAAGTGCCTAAAATCCTTGTCTATCCTGAAATATCTATCAAATTACAAGTACAATATAAACCCAAAATTACTTCTTACAATCTACAGATCGATTATCCGTTCACGAATTAATTACGAGTGCCAGGTGTACTCCTCAGCCGCTAAAAGTGTGCTAAGCTCCTTAGATCCTATACATTCTGCTGCCCTCCGGTCTATCCTTTCTGCTCATCCCTCTTCTCCGGTTATAAGTTTGTATGCACTGGCAGGTTGTCCCCCGCTGTCCTACTATAGGAAGTACTATAACTTTAAAGAAATGAGCACCCTCCTTAGTAGTACCAAAACCCCGACAATATCTCCTAATATGAGGTTTGGGAATGACCCGGTGCCCGAACTTTTTTCGGTTATGGGTCGTTTCCGAATCTTTGCAATTCCAAGAACTCTGCCAGACTTCGCAGCAGCCGCACCACCTTGGAGTCAGCCAATCACAAACATCAACATATCGCTGACAAAATTTAACAAAGCTCAATACCCCTCAAACATAGCACAAATAGCAACAAATATCATAGCGAGCTACACAGACCATGCATGCCTCTACACAGATGGAGCGAAGGCAATAGGTTATCAGTCACCGGCGGCATGCTCCTTCGAAGTCTCAGGGGCAGCAGAGTCAGTTAGACTGCACGATTGCTGTACAGCACTGGACGCTGAAATATACGCGATAGTCTTTTGCATCCAACACTATACCGATAGCAACCCCCAGTCCCAAAAGGCCCTACTCATAACTGACTCTCTAAACTCCCTTCAACTCATCTCGGGGATTAAATCCAACAACCCTTTGGTAAGGAAGGTACATTACCTATTATACAGGTTATCACATTTAAACTCCGAAATGTCCTTCCTATGGGCGCCGGCTCATGTTGGGATTCCAGGCAATGAGCGTGTCAATCGAGCAGCTCAGGCAACATTGTTCTCTCCAATGCCACACAACCCCCCTCTTCCCCCTACATTGGCTCATTTATTTATGCAGCAAACTGGAGAAGAATGGCAACAGGAATGGAGATCTTCAAGTACATTTCTCCGAAGCATAAAAACAACCACGGAGCCTTGGTGGCCCACAGACGGAGTTTCCCGCAGAGATTTTTCTGTCCTGAATCGTCTCCGAATAGGACATACAACCCTCTCGCATGGGCTACATATTCACGAGCCAGGAACCCCCAAATGTCTGCCCCTTTTGTAGTCAACCGAGCGCCCCATCCACCAATCACCTACTTCTCGAATGTCCCTCTTTTGCAGTACCACGATCTATGCACTTCACCACTTCCTCTACTTCTACGATACTGTTAAATGCTCCGCCCGCGGTCGCAGCTGTATTAGCTTACATGTGGAGCAGCGATCTGTACTATCGCGTTTAATCCCCTTAAGTAGGCTCCATGTGCTGTAATAGCCCCAGTAGTTAAACACGGCACATGGAAACCCTCATATACAATCTTGGGGGGGGGGGGGGGGGGGGAATAAAAAATAAAAAATAGAAGATACGTTTGTCCTTTTTTTTTTTATGTATGCTTGCGCATAACTTGTATTTATGTAGACCGCTTTTAATGATTCTTTGTACATTCGAAAGCATACTGTTCAGTGATGGCGCACGTCAGTACTGATGAAAACCAGTTAACAGCATCAAAAAACGTGAAAAAATACGATCCGTTTAAATTACCTTTTTTTTTTAAGATTTTAATAAAAAAAAAAAAAAATGTAACTTAATATAAAGATTAACAGTGTATTGCTGCTAATCGCTTAATATAAAATTGGCATTCGACAATTGAATCAGTCTATTCACATGGAATATTTTATTCTAATACTACGAGAAAACGGGACGTGCCAAATTTGCTTAATAAAAAAAGTGAATGTACGCCGCACTTTTCACAATGTCCGACTCGGATGACCTCATAATGCTCGTAACGAAAGAAGTGGATATAGTATCGTTTTCAGTATTTTGTTATTCATATAATGTGATGAAGTGAAAATACAAAAAGTGACTAGTGATTACAAAACAGTAGCTAGCAATGAACGTCGACATGTTCGTTACAAAAGATTATTTTCCGCCTATGGAAACCTTTTTTTTTTTTTTTTTTTTTTTTTTTTTTGAGAAAATACCAAAATACGGCTTTTGTTAAATCCATCTGCAAAAACTGTTGAAGCTAAATGTTGAGCCGTCATGTTAAGCTATAGGTGGCAATTTTTTATGTGCGCCAAAATTTTGGTTTGCGGTAACCGAATTATTGTTATATATATATATACGATGTGTGGTAATAGCTAATAGAAACGCACGCTTTTATGCAATTCCGCTGATTCCAACTCTTTTCGTCGCTTTAGAGCTGGTACAACCGATGCCGTTTTAACCGATTTCCACTGCGTATAAAACACAAAATGTATATTTGCCTGTCCAATTATTAGCTGAGCAACATCGTGATTATGAAACGTAGACACCTGAAATTCGGTACATAAATTTTTTACATGCTAAAGATGCATCTAACAAGTAAGTAGCCACTTTTTTAAAATTCAATTTAGTCATTTAAAGTAATTTTTCAAATTTCCCATTCATCTTAATTTCTGGTTGCATTTTTTAATCAACATTTTTAGTTTTAGAATTAAATTTTTTTTTTTTTATAATTACAATAGATTTTGTTAAATATTACCAAAATTAAAATTATATTAAAACTATGTTATTTAATATTTTAATAAATTATTTTAATTTTAGAATTTAACTTTTTAACACTTACAATACGTTTTATTAAATACATTAATATATCAAACTTAAAATTAGACTAAAACATATTCTTAATGTCTTGGAAAGAAATGTCTGGTGCGATTTATTCCTAAATACTTTCGATTTCCCTTTGCAAACTGTTGCACTAACTGTCGCGAAAGAAGAAGAACTATTAATTCAATTTTTCTTTTTCTCTTTTTCATTTTAATTCTATTATTATAGCACCATGTTTCCTATAAAACTCGCAGATCTAGCGTCGGATTTCCCCACGTTTACGTTTCACGCTTTCTATAATTCTATTTCGTTTGCAATGATTATGTTCTTTCACGTTGTACATTTATTTGTAATACTTTTAATCATCGCATTTATTACCGTAATCACTGGAAGTCATTTCAGAAAAATAAATTCAAGGCGTAATAATCGTCACATATCGCTTATATCTGCAGGCGAATATACATATGTTGCGTTTATTAAATCGACTCCAGACTGCCTTTTTATGCTGGTAAAAAAAATAAAACTTTGAAAATTATAATATTTACGGTAATAACAAATTATGGGAATAGCAAGGTATTTTTTACTTGAGATAGAACAGCAGATTAGTTTTTTTACTCAGTACATTTATAGTGGTGACCAATAGGGAAAGACAAATCGTTTCTCCGAATAGAATTCTGATTATTAATTTATTAAAAGAAAAGAAAAACACAATAACTATCGGATTTATGAGCTATTTTATAAAAATATAAATTGTTAAAGTCGCCTTTTGAATTTTCAAAAAATCATTCTACTATTACATATTCCCTTTTTTTTTTTTTTTTTTTCTTTAACAAAACGAATATTTAACGATTACTCATTAAGGATGATTTTAAACAGATTTTCAGTAAAATATCATAAATCTTGGCTTCAATTTTTGAAACATATTAAATACACTGAATATATCATAGTTACGAAATAATAATGCAGATCATTAAAATCATTTGAGCTTTATCGATATGAAGGGGTTAAGAAAGTGCGTCACTATTTTAATGTTCCTCAAATATTCTGCGACGTCCGTTTTTGTTGGGCGGTATAAGTTCCATAATATGTTTAACAATTTATTTTTGCAAAGCGAGCATAGTTTAGTTGGTTTGCGAGTGATTGTTTTTTTTTTCATTTTTGGATTGGCATGTTTTGCTAAAATCAATCCTCAATTATCCCTTTACGTACACCGTAATTTGATCAATATAGTATTTTAAAAAGCTGCTTCCAGATTTAAGTGATGGTTAATAATAGTAATTTTTTTTTTACTTAAATTTATCTTTCTTTTAGTTCTTTACTTGTTCTTCAATCCTACATTTATTACAGTTTTCGTTTAACACGCACTTTTTACCAAAAACGTTTAAAATGTCAACGAAACTACCAGTATGCAAATAACATTTTTCGATTATGTTTAACTTTCTATTTAGTTAATGTTCTTAAGAATAAAAATGAACCGTTCGTTTAATTACCGAATAGAGCTGAGCAATGTGGAAATGAAAAGACGATTCATTTTTATTTTTGTTATCAACTCTACACACTTTGAGAATTAAATTCAATTCTTACATTCAAAAAAATGAGAAAGGAGCGCCATCTAACTTTGACTTGCCTACACCATGCAATTGTTGTCAGATACACTAGATAGCGCTTTAAAATGTGTAAATTATTCAAAATAATGTTCTTTATTAAACAATTAATATATTTCCGTCTAATTGTAAAAATAAAATGCTAACATTATGCTACATGCAATATTCATCTATAACTCTGAAATAAGATAATATTCTCTATTTTATCTTCATTATGCGTGACATAAATAAAACAGAGCGGTATAGATATGCCAATTACTCGGAAATATTACAAAAAAAAAATATTCTGTAATTTACTTTCATGGAGATAGTCGTCTTTTGTCGATACTGAGCTTTTCAAAATTAGTTTAGTTGTTTTACGGTCTTCGGAATGTTGAACATATGGTCGTCACGTCTATATTTTCTTTTCTCGTTTTTTCTCGGAGTCTATCTTTCCAGGGTACAATTAAACGTTGAAAATACCAAGTTTTAACCGTATTCATAGTTGATATTTTATTGTGACTACTCGTAATATTGCGTGTAAATTGTATCTTGTATTTGATATTAGCGACTAAATTTCTGCTCTTTTTAAACTGCGAGCTCAAGTTCGCATATTCTTGCATGATACCGTTCCATCTATCGGTTATCTTTTTGTTTTTCGTTTCTCCTATCTACTATTTAAGCTTCATTTTTCTTTTCTTTTTTTAATGTAATTTAACCATTGAATTTGGAGATCACTTCATTAGCGCTTTTATTTGATCAGTAATTTCAGCTAGAATCATTGCGCCGTCTACAAATCGATGATATTTCTCCGAGTTCGTATAGAGATATTCGTAATCCGGTTACTGGCCCCGTGGTATATTCTGTGTAAAATCAAAGAAAAAAGAAAAAAAAAAGACGGTTTTATAAACAAGACACATTGCTGTCTTAAACGCTTTTTCCTTCTGCATTTCTTTTATTCTATGCTGTTGTCGATGTGTAAATTTTATTATTTTATTACACATTACACTTGTTTGATTATATATACATATTAATACAAAACCTATAATATCTGTAACGCGATCTATAAAAATTCTAAACTATTATTTTTGAACCAAACTGACGACTCCGGTTAAAATCTTTTGCTTAATATTAAAGAAGAGCCATTTTGCACGTGTATCTCTCGCGGCACATTGTTGGATTATACATCAGTATATACTATAATATATATGTATATACGGATAAATGGCATATGTATTTCGATCTACCCCATGCATATATTCACATGTGTGCTTCGTGTTAAACAAGAACTGTCCTTACTGTTTCGTTTATTGACAAATAGTATAGCCGGATAAGCATTTCAAACTGCCCCCAGTGATATTTAAAAATCCATTTGATTGATTGATTTCTGATTGAAAAAAAAGTCCTGAAAATCTTAGCTTTTAAACTTAAAAAGTTACGACATAATTCAAAAAAAAAAAGGTATTTTTAAGATGAATTTATTTTATTGTAACTCGGCACATTCCTCTCCATCACTGCAACATCTTCTTTCCTTTCTAGATTCTATCGCGCCCGCCTACGCTCCTTCTCTTGAGGAAATTTCCCTTCTTGTTCTTCCGCCGCCCAACTCAGAGTCACATTTCTTATCTCTTCCTTTCCGTTACGATGAGCTACTATCTATCCTTAATAAATCCTCCAACTCCTCACCAGGTTTAGATGGTATATCGATCCTTATACTTAAAAATCTCTCCACGCTTTTATTGCATTCTCTTCTAAATATCTTTAACTCCTTCTTACTCTCCGGATCTACACCTAAATCCTGGAATGACTTTATTATCATCCCTGTACCTAAAATAAATCAATCCACGTTCCATCCTATTTCTTTGGCTTCCTGTCTTTTTTTTTTTTCTTGTTTGGGTTTTTCCCTGGGCTTGTCAGCAACGGACGATTACCCATCAACATGTGCACATAGCAGCAATTAGGAGTAACAAGGAATGGAATCTGACAAAGAATGCTATACCACAGATAGAGAAACAATAAGAATCAACGTCAAAAAATGCCAAACGTATGCATCCTGAAAAGAAAAGGAATGACGAAGGTAAGAGCAAAAAGAGTTAGCTGTCCCATACCATGGCCACATCTGCAATTACCGAGCCCACAGTACAAACGGACAAAGGAATCTGGCTATAAATAATTAAGGAAGAGGAAGAAACACGGGATGTTTAAAAAGCAGTTAGATCCATCAAGCACGAAACCTATATAGAGCACAGCGCTTAGCGTCCGTAAACAATTATCCGAAAGTTCAATGACTTTCTCCATCACTATAAAGCAAAGTTTATAGTTTTTAATTGTGAAACATTAATCATATTTATGGCGACGACTGCGGAAACAGCGCCTACCATTCTGTTAAAAGAAAATGAATAACATTTACACCGATCACTACGGCCACACTGCAACAGCAGCGCCCGCAGTGCCGACTGACAAGGAGTTCACCTATCTACCGTTAGGGCCGCAAATGCGACAGCGAGCCCGCAAAATTAACTGCGAGCTGTGCCTGTTTGTGACTGTGACTGCAACATGAGTGCGTGTTCTTCGGTTAGAGAGGAGTTCATTAGAAATAACTGGACACGATAAGTTAGGAATGCCAAAATGGGAAATACTGAAGGGATTAGATATTAATATAATGCAGTACAGAGGATAGGAATTTTGCTACAATTGGTACGATCAACGTTGACTGTAATGAGAGAATAAAGGACACACAATATGGAGTTGGAACATCATGTGAGAGAAGCTCCGCGTATAGAGCTGCCCTTTCCGATGATAAAGAGGAGCATTCAAAAAATACATGATCAGAGTCACATACGACTGTGTTATCGATACACAGCGGACAAATAGGAGAGGACACTATGGAGAAACGATACAATGAAGCAGGAAGTCGACTGTGACCAGATCGAAGACGACAGATAGCAGATATGATGAATCGGGGAAGGTGTGCGGAAAATGTAGATACCATGGTTGAGTAGGTGGATTAGGGTGAATGGAAAAATATTGTGAATTAGGATTGGAGAAGGATGATTTATAAAAAGATTTCCAATTGGCCTTCTGGATACTTTTTGCTATATTTAATAATTCATGAGAAGGAATCCGTCCGACTGGCCGCCCAGAAGAAATAGCCGAACGAACAAGATAATCCGCCTTTTCGTTGCCCGCAATTCCGGCATGACCAGGAATCCAAAGAAAGTCGATGGTTAATGAGTGCAATCTGCAAAGGCTGAAAATCAGTGATCGGATGCGCAGAATAATAGGATCAGAGTAGGAAGGAACATATGGAGAGGATATACACTGAAGGGCGCTTTTGCAATCAGAAATTAGGAGGAACATTTTACATTGAGGAAAAGATGGAATGAGCTCAATGGCACGTAGTAATGCCAATGTCTCCGCGTAATAAATTGAACAAAATGAAGGAATTTTGAACAGGCTGGAATGGTTAAGAGCAGGAATGTAGATAGATGCACTCACTCCGTGTGCCATTTTGGACCCATCCGTAAAAATTAGGGTATGTTTAGAAAAAAAAATGATGAAACTGCCTGGTCAAATTCATAAACTGTTGCATGAGCAGAGAGATATTTTACATAGGAAGACAAAGAAAAAAGATTAGGGAGAAGGAATAACATTTAATATCTCAAACTGGAAAAATGGAAGTTTATCGAAAGTTAGGATGAAGGGCGAAAACTTAATAAGACGCGAGGCAATGTGGCAAAGAATGGGAACTTTATTAGAGGAAAAACGCCAATCTTGCAAGAGAGAAGAATATGCAGGGACAAGATTGTTTGGGTAAATATGTAGACATTTAATAAGGAACTGATACGCGAGATAGAATCTACAGATGGATAAAGGAGCCACATTAGCCTCTGCTAAAATCGCAGGAATAGGCGTGGATTTTAAGACTCCTAGACATAAGCGCAGGGCTGCATTCTGAACTAAATCTAATTTAGTTAGGGGAGAACGAGCAGCAGTACCATACAGAAAACAACAGAAATCAAGTTTGGATCGAACAATGGATTTGTAGAGCATAAGAAGTATCATAGGATCATCTCCCCAATGGGAAGAAGATAAAGACTTTAAGATATTCAAACGTTCTAGAGTAGACGAATGGAGGTAATTAATGTGCTCAGTAAAGGATAAACGACTATTCAGAAAGATTCCTAAGTAGCGGAAGGAGGAAACAACAGGTATAGGTGTATTGTCGATATTTATGTTGATTGATTCGTGATTATAGGAACGAAATGTGAAAACAATGCATGAAGATTTTGGAGGAGAGATATATAGATGGATTTGAGAAAGAGAACTCTGCAGAATGTACAAGGATTCTTGCATATTATTGCAAGCATTTAGAATGCTAGGAGCAGTTGAGAAAAGAAAAATGTCATCTGCAAGAAGTAGAAGGTAGATTAAGAGAGGCGACACCAAGAGAATAAATATTGAAGAGCGTAGGACTGAGACAGGAATTTTGCGGGAGGCCTCGAAAAACCTTTCGTGACTCTGAAAAGGAAGGAAATCATAGAGTAACAGTTCTACTTAGGAAAAGACTCATGATTAAGGATGTGAAGTGAGAAGGTAATTTAATAGATAACATTCTGCTCTTAAGAGTTGGAAGGTGGACGCTGTCAAAGGCACTATAAATATCAACAAAGGTAGCTAGGGTATAATTTTTCTGGATAAACGATTTATAGATGTGGGACAAGAGGAAAGAAACACAATCAGTAGGACCTCGACCAGAACGAAAACCATACATGTTTTTAGGCAAGACATCATTGTTTTCCAGCCACCAAACCAGCCGCCGGTTCAACATGGATTCGAAAAGTTTCCTCAGACAACTTGCAAGAGAAATGCAACGGAAGGACGAGGAATTAATACCCTTGGGGATGGGAACGATGATAAAGGATTTCCATGACGGAGGAGCGGAACCTAGATGGAGAATAGTTAAATAGATTTAAGAGTATTTTAAGATAATATTCAGGAAGATTCTTAAGAACAATATAAGATAATCCATCTATCCCTGGAGAAGAGTTAGGATTTTTCGGGAAGCCTTAGCCAACCTCCAGATTTGCGAGAGAGGAGTAGATCTAGAAAAGGAAGAACAGAAAGCAGCCCAAGACGCCTTTTTAACCTTTTTGAGAGTAAATCGAAATTTAGCATTAGCTCTTTTGTGAGCTAGGAAGTTTTCCAGAGAAGGAGCAGCTCGAAAAATACGAAACGTGGATACACTGGCTTGGTGTGCAATTGAACATTCCGCATTCCACCATAAGGACAAGGCGTAGAATCGTCTGATGCTCCCAGAAGGAGATTTTTGTGGAGGAGAAGACAAATCTAAAGCTGATGATATTAACTGAACGAAGTTTTCATACTGAGGCGTAACAGCTAAGTTAGGATCAAATCTGTAGGAAGAGGAATCCAGGAACGAACGAAAATCAGACCAATTAACCTTTGAAACGTTCCAACTAGGAGAACGGGATTATTTTTTTACATGAGAGGAGGAAGTCCCATGAACGGACACAATGATAGGAACATGGTCACTACCAAAGGTTCCATCAAGGGTATTCCATGCACATTTCAGGCTTAAATTAGGAGAGGAGAAAGTTAAGCCTTTAGAACTGTAGGAATTTTGGTTTTTGAAATATGTAGGAGAGCCGTCGTTGAGAACCACAAGGTTGTAGTCTGAGAGTAGAGTTTGAAGGAAGGAACCATTTCTATTTAGTGACGAACTACCCCAGGCGGGAGAACAGGCGTTCCAATCCCCGCCTATGATAAATGGGTGAGGTAAGGAGTCAAGAAGGGAGGAAAGAGAAAGATCCTTTAGGTTACACAGGGGAGGAATGTAAACAGATACAAGATGAAGGGGATGAGAAATATTAGCGAATGTGTGTGAGATAGAAATATGAACAAAGTTGGGAGAGGAAGAAGGACTAGAGCCACCTGGGATGTCTAAATTGTGGGAAGAAAATGGAATGCCGAACCTAATGAGGATAGCTGCACCATCATAACCATCTTCGCGATCTGATCTAATTACATGAAAACCCCTAATTGAAAAAGTTGATGATTTCGGAAGCCATGTTTCAGACAACAACGCTATACTTATATTATGTAAATTTAGCAAGCCTTCTAAGGCTGCCTTATTCGCCCGGATACTACGACAGTTCCATTGAATAATATTAAGTACAGGCGTCATTTATAAGATAAGAAAAAAGGAAGAAGAAGAAAACAAAAGAGATGGAAGATTATGTAAGGAGGGCCAATAAAAAATTTGGCTAAGAAAAGTGCAAAGAGAGAAGTTAATTTAACTAAACTGGACATTGTTGGACAAGAAGGATGCAAGGTTATCAACAAAGGAAGCAGAAGAAACTATGTTAAAAGAAGAAAGGAGCTCCGTAATTGCTGTAGATAATCTGGAGATATTGGAAGAGATATCAGAAGAAAGGTTGTTAGAATTTCTGCGTGAAGATGTGGAGTGTTCAGAAGGTAAGGAAGGGTTGGGGAGAGAAGAACTATTCAGAGCCCATCCAATTGGGGGAGAAGGAGTATAGTAGGATGTGACAGTTGGAAATTGAGGAAGAGGTTTGGGATGAGGTTTAGACTTAGGTAATTTATGGAAGGTGGAGGATTTTGGACGAGGAGGAGAAGGTACCTTGGAAGCTACATTTGAAGTATTCAAAGGGAGAGTAGATGAAGCGGCTCGATTAGCATAAGTAAATGCCTGAGTACCAGCGCTGGAAGATTTAAGCTTAGCGGCTTCTTGAAAAGATACATTTTCAAAAGTCATAATTCGCTTGATATCTTTTTGCCTTTGCCATTCTGGGCAAAGACGGTTCGAAGAACTGTGACTTCCTTTGCAATTACGGCAAGAAGGAGGCTCTTGGAGATTGGAACATTCATTGAAAGAATGTTTAGCTGAACAGTGAGAGCAAATAGAGTGTGAACTGCGACAATGACGTGCTATGTGTCCGAAGAGAAAACATTTGGCACACTGAGTTGTGGAGCGGATGCTGGGAGAGACAGGGAATCAAAGTCGGTAAATGGAAATGAATTCAGGCAGGACGGGTTTAGAAAATTTTATTTCAACACTTCTGGTAGGAATTTTTCCATCTTCAGAGGAACGCAAAATTCGTCTAACAGATTGTACCGGAATACAAGATTCAATTCCTTCTTTTATATCCTCTTCGGAAAAGGAGGGATGAACTCCGGAAATTACTCCAATTCTGTATACAGAGTTGTGAGGGATAAAAGCAATTAAATTGTTGGATTCGAAAGAAGAGGAGTTACTTAGAAAAGCATTGGCAGTGGAAGCGGAAGGGAAAAAAATAGCAATACGCCCTCTGCCTCGAGGCTTGATGTCAGTGAAAGCAGTAGAGTTTTTGCTGATGGCTTTAGCCAATGCAAGTGGATGAAAGTTACCTAAATTCTGATCGGCGGAACTACTTAGTAAAAGGACCCGGGTGATCGGAAGAAAAGTTTTTAACATGATCAGTGTCGAAGTTATTATTCTTTGAATTATTTTTATCATTGTTATTATTATCGTTAGCATTATTATTATTACTCCTATTATTATTATCACCACTATTATTACTAGCATCATTATTATTACTGTTATTATTATGATGATGATGATTATTATCAGAAATAGTATTATTATTATTATTGTTATTATTATTGTTATTGTTATTGTTGTTGTTATTGTTATTATCATTTTTGTTATTATTACTAATATTTTGAGGTTAGTGTTGCTGGTGATATTATAATTGGGGTTGCTATTATTACTGCTGCTGTTGAGCTCGGGGGCACAAGACGGAGCCGGTATAGGGAGATCAGCCTGAGAACGCCTGATTTCCTTTGGTAAAGTGGTGGAAATCGGCGAAAGGGGATCAGCCGATTTACGTTTAGAGTTGAGGTCTATGTCCATGTTTATCGACAAGTTGGATGGGGGTTTAATTGATTTGTCCGGGTTTTGGGAGGAGGCCGCTGAGCGGCCTCTTTTAACTACGCTCATTTAACAAGCAGAAGAAAGAAGAGAAGAGAGAAAAAATAATAATAATAATAAGAGGGGGAAAAAAGTAATAAAAATAAAAAGTAACGAGAAAGAATAAATAAATAAATTGAAGCGAATGAACAAAATAATTAAAGTGAAATTAAATCTAAAATTCAAACAAGACGATTAACGAAAAGGTAATTCCTACTCTTCCTGCCATTAATAATCTATCAGCAGCAATTATGGATTTGCTTTCCCATCATAAGGTAGCTTCGTCCTCTAACTTTGTCGCTTCGCTTTCCTCCTTTCTATCCGCTAATTTAAAGTTTAGCTAACTTCTTTCCTGTATTTCCTTTATACGTCGCTTTCTCTCCTCATTATTGCGAGTATGGCTGCTGTGGGATGGCCCAAATCCATCTGGCACAGTGGATCTGCTCGAATTTGTGGAACTTTTCGTTTGAAATTCATTTATTTCCACATTGGAATAAACCTGGAGATGGATCTGGCTAACCATTCTCCTTTTACGGTCCATTTGGTCTGTCCTACAGTCCATATTGGTCGTTGTGGAGTGAGTCTTTGGGTGGTAATTAAAATTACCAACTTATTAGATTTACCTCTACATTTTTCGTATGACAATCGGAGACTATTAAAATCATCATCCGATATGTTAACGGATACATGGATCTGTCCGAACCTATTGCTGAGTGCTGTTGAAGACAGTACTTCAAGGTTGATAACCATCATAAACGAATTTTCATTTTCATTACTTAGTCCCTTAAACTATTACTTCCTTTTATATTACTCCTCTTATTATACTCGTCCATGCTGCATGTTCCTCCCTTCCTCTACCATCTACGATTCACTTTTATCCAGCTCCCTCTTTAAGGCTTCAGAACCTCCGACCGTCTTTCCTTTTGTATTCTTTACTCTCAAATTGAGCACTTATTTTATTCTACGTTTTCTCTCAAATGACTGAAAAGTTCAATATACTCCAGTGGAATTGTCGGAGTCTTAGAGCTAACAAACAAGCCTTGGAGAGTATACTCGACTCCTATTCCATCCACATTGCTCTGTTATCAGAAACCTGGCTTAGAGAATCTTCAAATATATCCATTCGAGGCTTTAATTTAATCCGTTCTGATCGCGTGGACGGCTATGGTGGTGCCGTCATACTCATAAGAAAAGATATTTTCTTCAATATTTATGATCATTCCTCTTGTTTTCCTCTTGATCCTCAATCACCTAACTTGGTCCATATTTCTATTCCTAATGTTCACCCTCAACCTACTCACATCTTTTCCATATACATCCCTCCACATTATGATCTTAATAATTTTCCTTTCACGTTACTATCCAATCCTCATTCTCTTCCCTTCATCATTGGGGGTGACTGGAATGGTCACTCCCCCTTGTGGGGCTCTGCGAGTCATAATAGGAACGGGCATATCCTCGAGAATTTTATCCACAATAACAACTTTGTCCTCTTGAACGATCATTCCCCTATTCTCTACACAGGTGTTTATAGTCGCAGCTCGGTTGACCTCTCTTTAACTTCCCCTAACTTTGGTCTCAACTATCATTGGGAAACCCTTGATAGTACTTTTGGCAGTGATCATGTCCCTATTATTTTTTCCTTGAAAGATCCTATAAAACCTCCTAATGCTCCTAAATGGTCTCTATCCAAAGTCGACTGGGATAAATTTCGGTCAATCGTTCATTCATCTCTCTCTAACATTAATTCTCTTCCTAATCCTATGCATCAATATGATTCCTTCTATGACTCTATTTCCTCGGCGCTAACCACCGCTTCTGCACCGGTTCGTCCCCCTAAAAGGAATCGACACCTTCTTGCTTCTTCGCTTTGGTGGAACAACGATTGTTCGGAGGCCATTAGCGACAGTACTTCCTGTTTTAGGCTTTTTCGGGCGTGTTCCTCTTTTGAGAACTTCTTAGCATATAAGAAGGCCAATGCTAAGGCCAGACTTATTCTTAAAAAGGTCAAAAAGAATTCATGGAAAAAATTTTGCTCCTCATTTTCTAGATCCACTCCTATCTCCCAAATTTGAAGAATGGCTAAAGCTTTTCAAGCTCCTTATTCTGAACGTCCTTCATATTATAACCTTCCTTCCGAAAAACTTACTTCTTTCATTGATGCTATTGATCCCGCTTATGTTCCATCTCTCGAAGAAACACTTACTCCTATATATGTTCGTACAGCTCCTGCACATATTCTTTCTTCTGACTTCAGCATCGGTGAACTCCATGCCTCTTTGTCTAATTCCTCAAATTCTAGCCCCGGATTAGACCGAATTTCATACCTTGCTCTTAAAAATCTTTCAAACTCTGCACTTAATACTCTTCTGTTAATCTATAATCGTTTCCTATATACTGGCTCAACTCCACCTCGCTGGAACTCCTTTATGGTTATCCCGATTCCGAAGAAAAAGCCTAATTCCTTCCGTCCAATATCCTTAGCTTCTTGCTTAAGGAAACTTTTCGAAAACATGATCAATAAACGTCTGGTCTGGTGACTAGAACATCATAATATACTCCCTGACAATATGTTTGGTTTCCGTCCGGGCCTGGGCTCTTTATTCCTTTCTGACATTTATAAATCTCTTATCCTCAAAAAATTCACCGTTGCTGCGTTCATTGATGCCACCTCTGCCTTTGATAATGTCCATTTACCTTCCTTGCATGACAAAATGCTCTCTATCAATATTCCTCTCCACTTCACCTCACTAGTTATTGAATCTTTTCCGTAACAGGATAATTCACCTTTCTACTCCCTTTTTTGATGATTCCAGGGTGGTCTACCGAGGCCTCCCGCAGGGATCATGTCTTAGTCCTACTCTTGTTTCCTCCACGTCGTTGTTCTATGCTGATGACATTCTTATCTATTCCTCGTCAGATAATATATCTGCGGTGAACGAGGAGCCAAATAATTCTCTTGCTATTTTGGAAAATACGTTATCCTCTCTTCATATTTCTATATCGCATGAAAAATCTGTCTCTATGGTTTTCACATTCCGTCCTTATAACCGTTCTTTCGTCAATCTTTCCTTGCGCTACCATCCCATCCCTTTAGTCAATTCCTTCTCTTATCTCGGTATTATACTTAATAGCACTTTATCCTTTCGGGAGCATATCAGTTATCTGTGTACGTCCGCTCTCAAAAGGCTCAATATACTAAAAGCTCTTTCGCCTCGTAAATGGGGCGGTGATCCTTATATTTTACTTATGATATATAGATCAATAATCCTTTCCAAATTTGATTACGGCGCATTCTTGTACGCTAGTGCTCCCAAGCAATTTCTTCGTAAACTTGATCGCATCCAAAACTCATGTCTTCGTCTCTGTATCGGAGTACTTAACTTCTCTCCAATTCCAGCCATTTTGGCAGAGTCGGGATTCCTTCCTCTTTTCATTCGAAGACTCTTATTAGGGGAAAGATTTCTGATTAAACGTCTTCCCATTACTAATTCTAAACTCTTAAGTTCCTATCAATTTATTTCCGATAACTGGCGCTTCTCTCCTCGTAAAATTCCTATATTATCCTCGATCTCTTCTCGATTTATGCTCTTCTTGCCTTTTGTTCTCCCTTTCACCAAACCACCTTACTTCACTTTTAATTTCTTTGAATTCAAGCATTCTCCGAAGTTATTTGTTCTCCCCTCGGACATTAAATCTCTTCCTCATCCTGCCGTTCAAAACGAATTCAATCACGTATTATCCTCATACTTTCCTTCCCATACAATTATCTACACGGATGGTTCGAAGTCTGATGCTGGTGTTGGGGCTGCGTTTATTATCCCCGCGTTGATGTATTCCGAATCCTTTCAGTTGCCCTCCTTTTCCTCTATTTTTCTTGTCGAATCCATTGCTATCCTGCAGGCAGTCCTTTTCATATCCTCGACAAATAACGTCTCTAGATTCCTCCTTTCCTCGGACTCGAAAAGTGTTTTATTGGCTATCTCCTCTCCTTTTCCTACTCATGTCACTGATCCCATTATTCTCCAAATTCGCTTCTTAATTTCTAATTTATTTGCACCCCGCTCTGTTGAAATTGATCTACTATGGATTCCTGGTCATTGCGGAATTCCTGGCAACGAGTCAGTTGACTCGTTGACACGTTCGGCGGTGACCAATGGTCTATTCATTAGTAGATTTCCTGCTCAAACTCTCTACTGTCTTTCTTATCGTTCCCATCACGATTTCTGGACCGAATTCTATCCTTCATTCTTTACCAATCCTCGATCTTTTTACCTTGCTGTTCAACCCTTCCCTTCCTCTCTTCCTTGGATTAATCTTTTCCCCTACCTTAGCCGTTCGATTATTTCCTCTATAGTTCGCCTGCGGTTTAATCATAGTTTGCTTCCGGCTTCTCTTTTCCGTTTTTCTATTGTTCAATCTCCTTTGTGTCCTTATGATCCTCCAGAGCTCAATTATACCTGTGATGCGAATCACATTTTGTTCGAATGCCCCTTTATTTCCTCCGAACGTTCTACTCTGTATTCTAGTCTTCTGCGCCTTGGTCTTCCTACTCCTTATAGTGCCCACTCCATTCTTGCACTTCCCTCTCTCAATATAGTTTCTTTGTTGGCCTTGTTTATTTCCTCAATTTCTAATCTTTTCCTTATATAAGGTACATTTCCTTGCGTTGGGTAAGTTCCACTGTTAACGTGCCCAAAAAAAAAAAAAAAAAAAAAAAAAAAGTATTTGTGTTGAACGTGTTACAATTAAGATGCAACCGATGAACAAGTGATAAGAAAAATAAAGGAAATAATAATTGAACGATCTCACCACTGCCGATCTGCCGCCGAAAAACGCGATAACGCACAACCGGTTCGATATTATCAATAGAACCTGTCTTCGTAAACTGTTCGAAGGTATGGTGAACAATCGACTCGTCTGGTGGTTGGAACACAATGATTTAATGTCTTCTAATATGTTTGGTTTTCGCCCGGGGTTGGGTCCGGTCAACTGCATTAGTCTTTTCCTATCAGACGTCTACAAACCTCTCCCAGAAAGGAAATTCACTGTTGCTACGTTTGTTGATGTCTCCTCTGCGTTTGATAATGTCTACCTTCCTACTCTATACGCCAAGCTTCTTGGGCTTAATATTCCATCTACTTTCATCGTCCTTATTCTAAACCTGTTCCAAAATAGATCCCTCTTCTTCTCTACTCCTTCCCGTGACATTTCCAGATGCATCTACCGGGGACTTCCTCAGGGATCATGTTTTTGTCCCACACTTTTCAATATCTATCTTTTTAATATTGCTTCTCTCCCTATGATTTCCTCCTCTCTCCTTTTCGCAGACGATATCCTTATCTACTCCAGTTGTAATGATGTGACCGCCGCCAACGAAGAGATCAATAACTCTTTATCTATCCTTAGTATCTCCCTCTCCTCTTTTCACCTCTCTCTCTGTCCTTTAAAGTTCTTCTTTATGATGTTTTCCCTTCCTCCCTTACAATCAAGCTTTGGTAAATATTATTTCATCTAACATTCCGATTCCGCTCGTCAGTTCTTTCTGCTACTTTGGTGTTATTCTCAACAGCCGATTCACTTTCCATGAACACATTAACTATCTCTACAATTCCTCCTTCAAAAGACTCAATCTCCTGAAATCCCTATCTTTATCCGAATGGGTTGGTGATCCTTCCATTCTCCTAGTCCTTTACAAAGCTATAATTCGTTCCAGGATCGATTACTGTTTTTTCATCTATGGAAATTCTTCTAAATCTCTCCTCGCTAAACTGGATAAAGTTCAAAACTGCTGCCTTCGGTTGTGAATTGGGCCGCTAAGATCTTCTCCTATTCCTGCTATCCTCTCTGAATCTGCGATGCAACCACTTTGTATCCGCGGATCGCAGCTTGGTTATAATTTTCTAATTAAATGTCTTTCTGTACCCTCATCTAATCTTATCTTCTCCTATTTTAGTATTAAAAACCAATGCCGTTTTTTTCCTCATAAAATCCCGATCCTTTCTCTTGTAGTAGCTCGAGTCTCCAATTTTTCACCTCATGTCTTTTCTTATTCCAATCTTCCTTACTTTTCCCATGAATTCTCCAGCATTTGGCAGACTATTAATCTCTTCTCTCTCCCTCTCCAAACCAGCTCCATCGCACATTCTACAATCCAAGCCGAATTCCTCCACTTGCTTGATACATCTTTTCCTGCTCATCTAACATTCTTCACTGACGGTTCTAAAAATGAGAACGGAGTGGACGCCTCGTTTACCTCCCTCTCACTGCATTACTCTGAATCCTTCAAGCTCCCAGAGTCTATCTCCATTTTACGCGCAGTCTCGTTAATTCCATCCATAAGAGGGATCAGTAAATGTCTCATTGTCTCCGATTCCAAAAGTGTTCTTCAAGCCATTTCTTCTCCACCTTCTCATTCCTCCAATTCTATTATTCTCTTAATTCGTTTTCTCATATCCAATCTACTCTCATCTCGTTCCATTACTATTTACCTTTTGTGGGTTCCTAGCCATTCTAGCATCGAGGGCAACGAGTTAGCGGATTTTTTAGCTCGTTCGGCCGCCCGCGATGATCCTTTACTCTGTAATTTTCCTACCTTGGACATCCTGTCCTCAGCTAATCATTCCCGACTATGGTCGGACATCTATCCTTCTTTATTTTCAAATCCCGCCTCTCATTATCTTCAAATTCAGCCGGTTCGCTGTTCTCAGCCGTGGTTTCAATCCTATTCTTATCAACGCCCCGCGATCGTTTCCTTAATCAGACTGCGTTTTAATCACTCCCTTCTACCCTCTTTACGTTTTCGTTTTTCCCTGTCCTCCTCTCCCGATTGTCCCCTTCATAGTTCAATCTCTTCTCTCATATGTGATGGAAACCACATCTTCTTTGAATGCTCTGCTATTGATTCTGAGCGTTTTGTTTTGCATTCCAAAAAATCTTGGCACTGGATTTTCCTGCTCCGTATAATTCTTCCTTTATCCTTTCCTTTCCATCTCCAGATATAATCCCTGTACTCCAATCTTTCCTAAGCTCTATTTCTAATCGTCTCTCTATTAGAAGTGGAAACAAGAAGAATTTTTCTATACAGTTTAAATTCCACATCGGACACTTAATTACGCGTCACATGGCTATCTTAGTAAATTTTTCAATAAGGAATTAATTGTAATTACAATGGAAGTTACAGATTGATATTCACCTTGAGAAACTGGAACTAAATGCCACAAAAAACAAAACGCGCGATTTTATTTTGTTACTAATGGGTATAGAAAAATTTCCAATGTACACTGATTACTGGAATACGGATTTAAATATAGGTGTTATAGTATCAAGAAAAATTGCAGGGAAAATATTTGTAACAAATGGACTCTAACTCTCCCTGCATTGCTTGAATCCACTTATCCTTCTCTGCAGATCTACCTTTGCATAATTTCTCAGATAAACTAAATTCACAGCCATCTCATAATCATTCATCCACAATTGACGATCTTTGTTGAAAATCATTAATCGCATTTCCGTTGTTTCCTTCAAAACGCTGTAAAGATTTATCTGAAAGTCTTCTGTTATATCATCATCTTCAATTTCGCTTTCTAACTTACACTCTTCATGACACTGTTATCCATACTGCTCCGGTCGAAATATAAAATACCAGAATTTGTTTTGAGAATTTTTATAAACGTTCGATTTGTCAAAAATTGTGTTACGTGAAATAATTAATTTTCTACTTTTAGGATCCGGAACACGAAGATTACTACCATTAATACCTGTAAAATGCATAATGTTTGATTTGGGATCAAATCGTTTTTTAATTATTTTTGGGCAATATATATATCACAAATAATCGAATTGCATTTGCGGATGGTTTCGTACTATAAAATTTTTTGGCGAGACTATACAAATACCATACATAACGGGTCGATTCAGTGGTGGATCCACATAGAGAGGAAAGCTTCTATGAAAAAATTTGTTATAATAGGGAAACTTAATTTATGCTATAAAAAATTTGTATAAATGTTACAACATATGGATTTAATTATAACGCTAATATTTAATACAGTTTTACAGTAAAACTATTAATGTTACGTTTTTATTTTATTTTAAACCCAACTGTCATCGATCTTTTGCCTTTCTTATTTATTTTTAATTTTTATTTTGTAATTTTAATTAAAAATAGTAGTAGTTCAATGAGAAATATATGTATATATGTATTTAAACTTGCTCACGAGCAAAGAGAATTCGAATTAGATTACTAACAAAAATAAAAAAGAAGTAAAGTGTCTAATAAAAATATTATATTTCTTACTATTTCTAAACTACCATATTTAAGGTATAATTTTATAATTTTGTTTTATTTTTCACCCCTAAATATAAGACAAAATTTAATTTAAAAATTGTAATAATTACGTATTTTTAAAACATTTTTTAACTTTTATAAAGGTCGCTATTTGATTTTCTTTATGAAACAAGGGGCATTTCTCAAATCTACTGCCTACCGTAGTAGATATTACGTGATTATATAATCCCCCTCCGAAAAAAATGTCTCTCTGGATCTGCTCCTGGCTCGATTTAATATATACAGTGAGTCACATAAAAATTCGTACACCAACGAGTTAAATAGAAAAGCGTCTATAAAACAACGAAAAACAACTTTAATGACGATAAATGAATATGAACTGATCGGTATGACTTGCTGTATAGCATAATGAAAGACAAAAAGTAAAAAAAAGTACATATCACGCTTGTATACAGATCAAAAAGAAAAGAGTTGAATAAAACACATCACAATAATATTCGTGCAACGGAATACAGTGCGCGATGTTGCACTTGCGGTTGTAGCTAAAACGGATCATGAACATCCGGCTATGTCCGGACAGGGTATAGAGCGCTGAGTCGTAATTTCACAACAAGCGATCGCACTGTGTGCGAGTAAAAATGCAGCGAAACTGTTGAAATACGTCTTTGGAGATGCGAAAACTGGCCATTCATCACGATACAAAAGGTAAATCATTAAATGTAGCTCAGCTACTCGAACTACCTCGCAGTACTTGCCAATGCATAATCTGTCGGTATGTACAGAAGAATCACATTGAGTCAATTGCACAAAAGAGTAGACCAAGGAAGCTTTCTGCGCGTCACGAACAGGTTGGCCGGAATCCGCGACTGAGTAGCCCAAAATAAGTCGCGACGGAAGTAAATGCTATGTGGAATAGAACAGTTTCCGCCGAAATAATTTCTAGATCGCTAAGGAAATATTCATGGGAGAACCGTCAGAAGGAAACCTTTCATAAGTGAACAGAATAGGAGAAAGCGGTATCAGTTTGTGGTGAAGTATTCCCGAAAATTTCTGGAAAAACGTTATATTCAGCGATGAGTCTAAATTTAACCGTTTTGTTGGAAGTGGGCAATAGAAAGTATGACGCAAATCGAGGATGGAATTAAATCCGAAGAATCTGATAACAATTGTGAAATATGGAGACAAAAGAGTAATAATGGTTTGGGGCTGTTTCGCACCATATGGGGTAGTTTTACTCGTTTTCATCGATGGCCGAATGAGTAAGGAAATGTATGTTGACATTTTACGTAATAATTTACTCGCAAGTGCCAAAAAAATTGCAATTGTGGACCCATTTTATTACTGACCGGTTAACGATCCAAAGGATACCTCACTTTATACACGTGAACGGATGTGCTCTATAATTGTCCCCGTGTGATGATGCCTATCCCTGCTCAGTCTCCAGGTTGCAACCCTATCGAACATGTGTGAGAAGATTACCTCAACAAGAAACTTCGTGAATCACCAGTTCAGAACACCAGTCAATTGAAAGAACGTCTCTTAGCCGACTAGAAGAAGATTCTCGTGGAATAACGTCGGTTGGCAGCAGTGGCTTAACCACTCGATTTCTTCATACGGAATATTACGGACATTTTTTTTTTGGCGTTGGACGAATATTTTTGCGACGTGTTCTATTCAACCCGCTCCATTTTTGTCTAATTAAAATATACGATTTTTTTTTACTTTTTATCTTTCATTATGTTACACAGAAAGTCATACCTACGAGTATGCATTCTTTCGTCATTAAAATTGATTTTCATTGTTTTATGAACGCTTTTTCGTTTTTCTCGTCGGTGTACGCACATTAATGTGACTCATTGTATATATTGCGTCATACAGTCACAGTCCAATAACATAGCTCCTACCTTTTTCACAAATAGAACGATTATTCCGCAAATCCATTTAATTGTGATTTACGCGCAGGAGTATATTGAATTTTAATTCCGTTACTAATACGAAAAATGATAAAATCGTTACTTTTATATCATCCTCGCCCCCTTGATTACGACGTATAGTTTTAATTTTTAAATCTAATCGGTTGATCATGAAAGCGACATATTCTTTTAATTTATCAGACATTTTACTTTTTTGTTTTAAAAAAGTAAACTGCTTTAAAGACTACTTGATTACAAGCATTTTTGAAATGTGGCTGTACAGAAGGATATTAAAAATATCACGAGTCGATAAAGTTTCCAATAAGGAAGTGTCGCACAGAATGAAAAAAGAAAGAGAATTGGTAAAAGGAAGAAAGTTGGAATACCTAGGGCATATATAATTAGAAGTAATAAATATGAGCTATTACAAACTATCCTACAAGGGGAAATATTGAAGCTGAACGGGGCCGAGGAAGAAGAAGAACGGACTGGATTAAAAATATATACTGGAATGGTTGAATATCAGGAAAGTTTCAGAAGCCGTAAGGGTAGCCAGCAATAGAGAACAGTTTCGTCATATGCTAGTCAGCCTCCTTCGAGGAGAAGGCGCCTAGAGAAGAAGAAGAAGAAGAAGAAGAATCATCTATAAAACTTACGAAATAAAAATAATGATGGCGCGTTCTAGCTGTAGTTATTTCTCCACATATGTACACATCAGACTGCACTAATTCAAGTGGCCTTGTTGTATTATATGGAAACTTTGGTCCCCATGTACCGTTCATACTATAATATGTATTAACCATACCTATATTGTGGAATTATTAATACATTTCTCTTTTGCGAACATATGTAGTAATTATAGCTAGCGTGACCGAATCGACGACGCTATGAATCCGAATCTGAATTATCACTTTCGGAGAGCAATTTATTAAATTCAACTTTATTTACACTTGCATTATCTTCATCAAACACTTTTACATAATAGAGGTATATTTAATGTTATAAACGAAATAGAATTAGTTTGCGTGTGGAATATACATATATGACACTGTATTATTATAAATAGTATTATAATAGTGTCTCTTGATTTTAGGACACGTGCTAATGTCAGCATTATATACCATTAAAATTTCAGCTTCAGATAAAAAAAATAACGATTTTTTTTTTTTTTTTTTTTTTTTTTAGGGTTTTGTAAATAATACAGTAAGTGAAATATTTTAAAATGAAAAAATACATACCTAGTTACAGAAAAATTTTGCCAAATATAAAATTCAACCCAAAAACTACAAAAATAATGTGTAACGTACAGGATAGAAGCGCTCAACAATAATAATTCCATGTTACATATCGGTTAAAATTTAAAACTTTGTTGTTTAAAATAATTTTTTGTGTTCCCGTGTTTCATTTTATTTATCGAATAATATTTAGGATCGAATTTTATTATTTCGTGTATTATCCATTATAAACTCGGACCTCGTTCGTATACGTGTCATTTGTTAGTTCATAGAATTAAAATAATTTCGTACGCCTACACACACACACGCATTTATTTTAATTTACAGAGAAGCGGTCTTTACGTGAAATGAACGATATCATTTAGTAATTTCGGTCGAATATTTTTTTTTTTTTTTTTTTTTTTTGGAGACATTCAGAATGTGAGTGTTATTCTCAAAATGTGTACGCAAGACGTATTCTACAATGAAAACGGAAATATAAAATTTCGAAAACGAGAAGGATTTTTTAAGGTGCAATCGAGCGAAGCTTCATTATGAGTTAGAAATTGTGTAAGGTGCCAGATATATAAAAAAAAAACTAATCCAGAGGAAAAATTGGAAGCTTTTAGGCAAAGAAAAAATAATACTCCGGCTCCTTTATTAATGAACTACTTATGCTCGAGTGCGTCCCGACCCGGGGCTACATCGTCAATCAAACTGCAACGTCGGTTTGCATACAAATCGTTGCTGTGCCTTCGTATCGCGTGAAAACTGTTAATGGCGAGGAAAACAGTAATTGACTGTTAAGCGAATCGAGGTTGAATAATAAATGTGTAAACAAATAAACTGCGACATAATGACGAACTAAAAAGATGTACGCATAGAGGTGAACGAGTAGCAGCCATTGCTGAACGTTTCACTCTGGTTATATTGTTTACCCTATACAGTAAAAAAAATCCTCGGCATAGCCGTTGGCGGCGTCCTCGTCGTCGGAACTGATGTATTCTACGAGATATTTACATATTTGAGTGGCGTCTGCATTTCTGATGTGCATTAAGCTTAAGATGATCGTGGCATTTCCGTGTTAAATGACTGTCTCGAGCAGTGTGATAGGGGAAAAATTTTAAATTGGCAGTGATCCCAGCCGCGAGCGACTAACATGTCGACGGAGAAAATGATAAATCGTTTAATATCTCGTTGCTTCTTTGTAGCCGAGTTCTGTCGCTATTAGAAACTCATGCAGGGGAACCTCTATGTACGCGATTTATGTAAGAAAACTTATTTCAACGCTGCTGGTAGAGTAAAATTCCGTTTTAAATGTCGTTACTGGTTGAAAACGCGCGTTTTTTTTCTTTCTTTCTTATGCGTGCCGATGAAATACTCCGGATGTGAACGTACATCGCCGCGGTAATGCCGTTGTTCCCTTCTCTTTTTTTTTTCTACCATTAAAACGGGATTTGGTTCATTCGGTAGAAATATCCGGGTTTACTCGATGAAAATGATTTCGGTTAATTTTGGAATTGATACGGTGGTCACACAACTGCGAATGAGAAATTTATCAGCCACACCTCATTCCGAAGTCAAACACGAAAGGGTTCTTAAATGAAATTATTCACTCAGTATTAGTTACTTGTCAAACGCTAACGCTTCATCAGATCTGAGTTTTCTTCTCGTTTTTATTTTTTTATTTTTATCTTTTATTTTCAGCAAAGGGAAAATTTGATTTAATAACGAACATGAATAATATACAATCGAATGCTATTGCTACCAATAAGTTATTCGAAATTTTCTTCGGAGACATCGGCGACGATCATATGAATTTTTCGGAATATACACATACATATTATGTTCCTACCACTATCGCCTTCACAATAATCACGTGTTCAAGTAGCTCCGCTAGCCATGGGCGTCGCCAGGGGGAGAGCCGCCCTCCCTGGATCTTCGAAACTTTTTAATCAACTGGCCATGATGAGTATTCATAGTAATCAGCGACAATTTGGTAGATTTTTATAATAAAGTACTAGAACAATTTGCCAGAAACCCACGATACGATTAATTATGTTTTAATTAAGATTCTTGTTTAATAAAATATTAAGCTTTTACAGATTATGAATTTTATTTTTCCTACCACTCATATCCTCTTTCTATCCATCTTGCCCCCCTCCCCGGCGGCTGACAACTTATCTCTCCCCCCCGCCCCCCGGCTCATCGGCTGGCGACGCCCTTGCCGTCAGCTACATCAACACCTTGATCATCTTCTGTAATATTATAATATTCGTAATACTCACGGATGATAGAGTTATTATTGCGAATAGCTTTATCGCCTTCTCCAGCACCATCAAATTACACACAGTCCATCAACGATTGCGTTAGCTAAAGCAATAATCAATCGGCAAACAGCCATCTGTGTTAAAGATCCGAACGATGCAGAAAATAAAAACAGTTTTCTACTCTTATGATAAGTAGAAAATTGAAAACAGACAAAAATATTTTCATTTTGCGACGAAATATACTTTATTCCTGATATTTATATGATGATTTTAAATATTACGCGAATTGAAATACACTAGTCATTGTCGAGTTATGAAGACCTTAAAAGAAACTACCTTTGCAGCTTACGAATTTTAAATTTGGTTTTATTTTTTGTAACGTAAGAAAAGTTCAGTATAGAAAAATAGCGCAGTCAATACGAAAATGTAGCTTTCGTATCATGGGCGTAATATTGTGCTGTATTCTTAAATGCTAACGAAACTCGTTAATAGTTTGGTTGATTCGCAAGTTCAGAATGGATCCAAAGCATGGTTACCAGGTATATACATATATATATATATATATATACCTATGTATTGAAATGAATGTCACTTTCCGCGAGCAGATTTGAAGTGACTTGTTCTTCTCTCGATTTTATAATTCCTTTCTTTTTAATCTCTGCAGGCGCCAATGGCGTCAAATTACGGCACACTTCAGATCACCATCACGAGATGACGCCATAAATACCGAATCCGTATCAATACATATATATATATTTTTTTTTTTTTTTTTTTTTTTTTTATTATTACTTTAATAAAGAAATATAACAAACTAGAGTAGCCTGCGAATTAGCTTACGGCTACCAGTAGCGATTATTTGTATATATGTTTAATTTTAAATAATTCAGAAATGAATACAGGAAATTGTTCTAGTAGAATAATTTCATTTAGTTGAAGTGCACAGTCAATCATATACAATTGTCGCAGGTGGTTATACTTGCTACACGTGTATATTATATGCTGAACATTTTCTACTTCATTACTTTCACAATTACAACATTTACTGTCTGAAATATTAGTTTAATTTATTTAAAAAGTATCCAATGGAACCATGACCAGTGAGTGTTTAAGTCATGTAATAATTTACTGTAATGTTTTTATTTTTAAAGCGTTCTATTACGTTAGGAAAGAACTTGATTTATTAATTTACCATTCGATAGAGTAATCTTGTTTTAAATTCATTAAAAATTTGTAAATCAACTTGTATATACATATATATATATAGACAATTATTGGTCATATTATCAAACTGGTAACTGACGACCAATGGCGATTGCTTGGATTTATTCCAAACATGCAGACGAATTAAAGTATTTACGAGTTTCACAAACATTTAAAAATACAATAATAATATGCGTGTAATACGAAAGTTACACAATTGCATAACTCGGTTGTTCAATTTTGTATTTTGGTTCGCGTAATGTTTCGGATCGCCGTAATTGTAGATGAAATTTATTTAATCGTGAAATTTTTAATGCAACATGTTAAATAATCGAATTGTTCTGTATTTAATTTTCATTATTTGTATATCCGAAAAACAAGTTTAATCATTATAACGAAAATAGCTTCGATTATCTCGATTTCAAAAGTTTAGAAAACCTCTAATAATTCCTTGAATTTTATCAAAATCGTTAAAGCTATTTCGGAATTAATTGCATGTGTACGTACAAAAATTGCATTTTTAATAATATGTACATATTATCCGAGTTTTGCTCGGATCTATTAATAAGTTTCATAAGCGGTCAAATATTTAGCTGTAATATGATAGCTACGTTTCTAGGTATTCATTACATTATTCGTTTTTACGCTGAAGTTATAAAAAGTGAAAAAATTAATAAGCTAGAAATACTTACTATTTTAAATTATGATCTGTGTGTAACTCTGTAACAACGTTCCGTATATTTCAATTACATATTTAAATTCGTTACGTAAAGTGTAAATACATTTCGCAAAAAAAAACAAAAGTATTGTGCCCCTGTCTATTTAAATAAATTTATTATTTTTTACATTACTTACCTTTTTAATAAACTATAAAAATACGTTATCCCTAAAGAATAATTTTCTCGAAGTTAAGACCGGGTCTCCGGATTTTTAAACCCCCCAAAAAAACCTCTTAATTCTTGAATTTCATCAGAATCGTTCCTTCCGAGAACCGCTAGTTACATATGTATTACGTATGTACGATGGTCATTCGGAAAGTGAGATTATCGCCCGCCGCGTTACCGTGTAGCAATGAACGAAAATTAAATCTAAAACTTGTGCATTTTATTCCTTGAACATTTTATTCTTTTCGATAGAAGAACATTTTACATTTAAACATTTGTCACATTTTATAGTTTTAAAAATTTTTTGTTCGGTTCTTTGAACACTTCAGTGACTAGATTTTTCAGCGACTCACATCGTTCTCGTGTTTTTCATCGGCCAATTTTCTTCTTTTTTTTTTTCTTTAAGGAAATAAAACATAATAGGACCAAGGCCCGGAATGTAGGGTGAGTATTAACCATCTGAACTTGGCAATAAGTTCTTCTGGGTAATCTTCGCTGTGTGTGGTCGTACTTGTCATGCAACTGATGGCCCGCCGCTACACGCCTCATCCTCTAAATCCGAACGGCCTATATTGAAAATGCGACACCACATTTGAGCGAGTTGAAGAAACATGGCATTACCGTCGTACACAGTAAAAAGTTGACGATGAATTTCGATCGGAGATGTATACTTTGGCCATTCAAAAAAAAAAAAACAAACAACAAATAACCGCAAACACTTCAACATCGGACAGATTTTCTAGGAGGTTGCTCATTTTAAACGCTTATTACGAACTAATAACGGTGACCAAACTAGTCTCTTTATAAAGATAAAACTGACAACTGCAAAACGATATTTCGGTTGCTAAGGGAACCTTACTTTACAAGTGACTCTCATATATTAATTACAACGTAATTCTTAGTCTACCCCCTATTAGAAAAAATGTCGCAATTTTATGTAACGAAAAATGTCCCAATTTTATGTAACGAAAAATGTCGCAATTTTATGTAACGAAAAATGTCTCAATTTTATGTAACGAAAAATGTCCCAATTTTATGTAACGAAAAATGTCCCAATTTTATGTAACGAAAAATGTCTCAATTTTATGTAGCGAAAAATGTCCCAATTTTATGTAACCTTTGTTATATTTTATAGAATTTTTGTTATTGTTATTTAAAAAATGTCACAATTGTATGTAACGAAATATGTAACGAAACAATGTCTTAATTTTATATAATGAAAGTTAAATGTTAGGATAGGATTTTTGTGATTATGTTATTTTTTTTTGTGTTAATGTCGGTAAGAATTACGTTGTAAATTTTGATCATTTTATACAAAGTATAGAAGAGAAAGAGACAGAAATGAAAGCAATAAGGGTCAAGGGGCACAGCCCTTGTGAGGCCAAAATGGCCGAGTTATGTATATACATATATATATATATATATATATATATATATATATATATATATATATATATATATATATATATATATATGAAAATTCTATTGCAAAAGTCAATGATGACTTTTTAGCAGCAGAAGAACTTAATTCAGCTAAATGCGTTAGATTGCTATTTGACAATGTACGGATTAAACGGTGGCCTACAAGCAATCTTGCGCAAAAAATATGCCAAAGCTCTATTCTTTCAGTATTTTTCACGCAAACTGAATTTGGTAATAAATGATTTCCTAAAAAAATCAATAATTTTTACTTACCTTAACATTGTATGAGAATCTAGTTCACCGTTAAAATGCCCTAAATCCCATTCTAGATATTCCATAACTATCGTTAAACCTGTTTCGGTATAAATTATATCATGTAAGGTAACTGAAATAAAAGAAAACAAAAGGTATACACATACAATATATACGTTCATAAACAAGCGTACATTAACGACTATGTCAAAAAAAAACAACAAATCAGCGCAGTTTATTTATAAACCGACAAATAGAGCATTATAAAAAGAGCCTAAGCCAAGGACGAGCCTAAAAAAAAAGTCAAAATCGTCAGAATTCTGAAAAGCCTACATGCTTGTATACATACAAAGTTTTTGCTCATACGTTAAAAGATATATTTTCTGAGAAAATTCTAGGCTCTTTTCGTTGGTTCATAAATAAACTGCACTAATTTATGTTTCTGTTTTTTTTTTACAAACAAACTAGTTGCTTCGTTGCGGCTTTTCTGTTTAAATTATTAATAAATATTGTTATAAAAAATTATTTATAATGCAACGTCTTTACATGTATTATATGTGTGTATGTTGTATATAATACAATCATATTATTATATGATTTTTTCTAAGAGTTTAATAAAATTTTAATATTATCTTCATGAATACTCTATTTATATTAAGTGTAAACAGGCGACAAGACGCTGTGTTTCCATTAGTGTACTAAATGTGGCGTATTTCTCGTTAAGGGTTAAAGCGGTGAGAAATTATACTTGGGAGCGGCGCCAGTCCGGGACGCTGTGAATATCAAACCCTCAAACTTCTGTTTTTGCAAACCAGTATTGCGAATATTATCGTTTCCGTACCGTGCGAATGTTCTGACATATTTCATTTTAACAATGACACAGCTTCCAGTAGCAATCAAAACAATTCATAATTTAGATTTAGAGTCGACCAATTTTCAGGGAGGCGGAATGTATTCTAAAGAATGTCGTCGAGTGAAATTTAAATTGCCATTTTTTAAGAAAAATTCCCGGTTGGTCGTTGACTACGCCGCGATTACACTACCGCCGAAACATTTTATTCGACAATCTGCAAAATATATCCAGCACAATTACGGAAACAAATGTATTATATTTGCAACAAGGAGAGTAGACAATGGGAGATGGACAAAAAAGTGGGCGACTCTTGCTCGCACTGGTTAGAAAGTTGATAGAGCGGTTGGATTAGGCGGTCCTCTTTAGTAGTGTTTCTCGGATTTTTTGTTTTTGCAAGTTGCGCCGATATTGCTGGGCCTTTCGCCGAAATGAACTTTGAAACTTTAATTTGAACTGACTACTCTTCCGATTGCTATCAGCGCTTTAACTTTTGCTGGCCGCGTTTTCAGAAATAATTTTCAGGCCACGCTGTGCGCGAGTAGCCGGAAGCAGCAGCCGGACCAGCTGAGTGCCTCTGGAAATAAATAATTTACCGGTTGCAAAGAAATCTTTGAATTGTTACGAAATGTCAGTTTGCGTAGTGGGCGTGTATGCGTGTTCATGTGTGAGTGCGCGCGTGGGTGTTATATTTTCCATTAAAATTACTAGGCAATTTTAAGAAGGAAGCCGGCCGGACTGTATAAGGAAAATAAAGGTTATAATAACCGGGGGCAGTAATATAAAGTCAGTCGTCTCATTAGGCAAGTCGTAATGCAGTCATTTTTTCGATTACAGTAATAAACTAGACCGGTCGTTGTGCGATTTTCGCTATTTCACTAAATTCTACATCAGCGAACAAATCCGCTCTTTTCCTGAGGAATTGGCGCGCCTTTGTTGAACCATCGTTAAAAGTTTATTTACAGTCAGCGCAAGTTTACATTTTTAATTTCGCTCCGAATAATAAATTATCAGGAAAATTAAGTGGCGCCATTTGCTAAGAACGTTTATCGAATAATTAATTTCATAACAAAAAAAATACCATGCCTAAGAGAAGTGCTCTGTTACGTTTACATCGTTTGATTCAAAAACAACTTCCGTCAATAATTTATTACACAATATTCGCCGGATTCATTGCGCACGGCCCAGGCCGACACACGTCACGCGCTAATTAATTACGCAACCTAAAAATATTTCTTCGACCGTGTGTCGTTATTTCATTTTATCTCGTAGCGATTATTAGCGTAGGACGAATAAGCGAAACAACTTTAATATAATCATGATAAATCGTGGATAAAAGCCGAATTTGCCAATGAACTTGCATCCGACTTAGCGGTCGGAAAGTGGAACACGAGAATTCGACCGGACAGTTCCATGACTGCCAAAGCCGGTGTCGTAAATTCCCATCAATCGAGAATTTCCGATTTTCCTGTCAGCAATTGAGTGCAAGTTTTGCATTTCTCGCGACGCGCCGTTGGGTCCGATCTAAACGTCTTCCATTTCAGCGTGAGTTCGAATATTTTCTACATGCCGCACTGTCCCCCGAAATATTGAGCAAAGGTAATGTATTCAGATGATCGGTTCATTCGAAATGAAACATATTATTTGTTTGACTGTTCGAGTATTCTGTGCCTTAAAATTATGGGGGTCTTCGTAACATTTCTTTTAAAGGTTGTTCCAGTATTTTACACAGTGTTTCACACTGTATATATATACACCTATATATATATATATATATATATATATATATATTGTTATGGTTTTCTCGGTCTTTTTCAATATTTCAATTAAGTTCGGGCGCCATTGAAGAAAAACTTCTTCAAAATAAAAAGATATGTGTAGAAAGGGAAAAACACGGAAAACAAAAAAGGGGAGAGGAGAGCCCTTCCTACTCACCGCAAAGCAGCCTACAGTGTCCCTTGCTCAATCCTCTATTACCCGAGCGCCAATCACGAGGATCGGACTATCAAAAAATTAAATCAGAACAAAAAATACAAAATTAAATAAAACGAAAAATATACATATATTACTCTATCGCGATTACACTACACTCGACTAGCTAATAATATTCATATGACTAGCCACGAACGATAACCGATTGATCACGACGTTGATCGGACGGCGAGAAAAAGAAGAAGCCCCGAGGGGTTCGAAAAACGCGTGTATTTATATCAATAATTTGCATAGCCGAGCAATTGCCGAGACATCGCTTCTAATGCAAAATTTCCCATTTTTAACACTTGATCGCAAGCCTCGACAAATACCGCGATGTCATTCACACTCGCTTCTATTACTAACACAAACACACACACACACCAGCTTACGTATTAGTGAGTTCGCTAGACTAGACTATTCGGAATTTTTTCTAACGCAAACCGATTACGTCGCAACCAAAATTCCACATTTCTGAACTCATCATACATACATACATCGCACACGCAAACTATTCACAATTCTTTATTTCCCCTTCATGATTACATTCGTTAATTATTACTATTATTATTCCTATTATCATTATTTCTACATTAAAAAAAAAAAAAAAAAAAAAAAAAATACATTTTACTTTTATACAAATAATATTTAAATTAAGAAATTAACTCATTTGATTCGTTACAATATATATATATATATATATATATATATACGTATATATATATACATATATTATGTGGTGAAGAACCGCGAGAAAATTTTCAGCCAATGTAAACCATCATGCAGCCAATATTTTAACGCGGCTATTAGATTTCCCGGTATACATCCTGGTATAAGCATTATTTTGGAACGGAAAACACCATTCCATCAGTTGTTATCTTAATTGCGGTTAAATGATAATTAGTCAGAATATGTGCCTTTGATATTGCACTAAACGTGGGGAGCAACGGTAAAAGGGATTCTATGCTTTAAAGCTGTGAAGTGGATAGAACCAGTAGTGATATGAGATCGAGATATATAGCCTAGTAAGAATTAAAATTATGCATCAAAATTGTATTGAATGTAACCAGAGATATTTATAGTAAGGTAGCGTATAATAAAGAGAAGAGGACTTTGCACAGTTTGCTACGAAAACGGGATAAAATGTATGAACATGATGTTGTATTGTGAGAGATCGAAGTTAATAACATATATTTTCCCATTATTAAAAAGGAAACACGAAAAAAACATTAGTGAAATGATTGGTTTTTTTTTTTCGGACACACACGTTGGAAAATTTTAAATAGGTGCTTAGTGAAATGATGTGGAATAACAATATTGCGTGGATGTTATCATTACACAGTAAATCTGTGAAAGAATAAAGTAGAAAAGGATGAACTCGTAATTGTGAGGAGTGGAAATGGGTGAACAAAATAATAGCTTTTATAATCCATTTTTAATGCATAATATTGTCGATTTTTCTGACCCACTACTTCCAAAAAGTATAATTTACCGTCTACTACTGTTGAAAAAACTCGTTGCATATATTGTGTACGCACATTATACGATCCCATACATCATAGATGTGATATTAATAGATTTCTGATATAAACGGAATATTAGAAAACATTCTAAACAAAAAATAACGAAAAAAAAAAGAATAAAAATGAGTTCTTGGCGATGACTGAAACGTAAAAAATTTTAAAAACTCTCCACGGTTGGGGAGTTCGCGGTCACCTGGCGTACTTCGTTAAAAATTTCGTATCGAACCGCGAATTTCATATACGGCTAGGCTCGGTTAAATCAACTTCCCACGATCTTCAGAATGGTGTTCCTCAGGGTTCCGTCCTGAGCCCCACCCTCTTTAACGTGGCCATAAACGACATTTCGGACCAAATCTGCCTTCCTGTCAAATGTTCCTTATTTGCGGATGATCTAGCCATCTTCATATCCTGCTCGGACCCAGCCCTCGGAACGTCAGCACTACAGGAAACGATCGACAAATTACAAATCTGGTCAGTTCAAAACGGCTTCAACTTTTCCAACACGAAAACTACCGCTATACATTTCTGTAGAGTTCGTCGTTGCAACCATGGAATCTCAGTTCAGATGAACAACACAACTATACCATCCTCAAATACTGTGAAATTTCTAGGAATCAATTTGGATGAGAAACTTACATGGAAATCATATATCAATCAACTAAAAACAGTCTGCACCAAAAAATTAAACTTAATTCGTAAATCGGCTAGCACATCATATGGCTCGGATCGTTCCTCCTTATTAAAATTATATCAGGCACTAATTAAGTCGAGGCTCGACTACGGCGCTGTAATATACTCTTCAGCAAATCAAAGCAGTATCAACACACTTAACACGATTCATCACACTGCAGCGAGACTCGCTATTGGCGCTTTTCCTACTTCTCCATCCATTAGCGTTCTTTGTGAAGCTGGTATTCCTCCTCTCAATATTTGCAGAAATCGGAGCATTCTAAACACATGGATACGACTCAAATCGTCGGACAGCCTTCCTTCGCTAAATTCTCTTCTTCCAACACCACATACATCGGTGCTTACTCTTTACAATTAAGTAACTGAAATCTTGGACACGATGCAAATCATGTTACCACCGACCTATAAACTTACTATGGCATCAACACCTCCATGGACGAATTTACAACTCAACATAGATCTTCAGCTCCAGCAATTCCCAAAGAAAGGATCAGCATCCGGTACTTTATGCTCCGCGTTTCAGAGCATGGTTAACAAATATAATAGCTGTAAAATAGTTTTTACTGATGGGTCCAAAACACCTCAAGGAACAGGTTGTGGAGTAGCATCTGATACAGAAATTATTCTTCGGTACTCCCTTCCGGCTCCATTTTCAACACTTTCGGCGGAACTAATGGCCATAAAACTGGCTATAGAAAATATAACAACTTTTGATCCCGATTCCTCATACCCTTATATGTACAGATTCACTAAACGCAATTACATCTCTTCAAAAATACAATTCCCCTCATCAGCATCCAATAGCCAAAGAAATTATTCGCGCCCTATGCAGTACAAGTGTTCACATCTCGTTCGCATGGATCCCATCACACGTTGGAATCAACGGAAATTCACTTGCGGATACTGCGGCGAAAGAAGGCTCATTATTCTTTCCAGTTCCAAATATCGAAATACCACCGATGGACCTCAAAGCTTATATTGCACGGAAATCACTACAAATATGGCAAGAACAACGGACCAGCACCCCAAACTCGAACAAGCTTCGCTCAATTCGTGACACCATTCATCCATGGAAAACTTCACTATCAACAAATCGAAGGAACGAAATAGTTGTCACAAGACTCCGTCTAGGCCACACCAAAATCACGCACAGTCACCTCCTGTCCAGACAACCCATCCCACTATGTTCCAATTGCAATTCTCCCATCACAGTTCAACACTTACTCATCAACTGTCCTACTTACAATACATGCCGAACACAAACTCTCTGGTCGTCTAACCTTTCCAAAATCTTATCTGATCATCACGACAAAGTGGAACATCTCCTCCTTTTCCTCAAAATTACTAACTTATTCCATACCATCTAACTTCTGACTTATCAGTGCCTCTGGCCTAGGCGGCAGTACATGGCACATTAATCAAAGAAGAAGAAGAAGAAGAAGAAGAAGAAGAAGAAACGTAAATTTTATATGCGAATAATATGCAGTTTATTACGACCGTATAGATAGTGTGACGAGTAAAAGTATTTTTAAGTTGGTCACATTACGTTGATAGACGTTTGGTCCCCCTGAATTATCTATAACGAGAAGGAGTTCGACTGGCGGGTCAGTGGACAAGATAAGGGGTATTTGTTATTCGGTTGGTTTTTAGTAATTTACAGATTACCAAGGTATATAGAATTACGTACGCTGGATCCCCTTTTTCACAATGGAACTGTAAGCGATATTTTTGGCTCTGGAATTTCTGAGAAACCGACAAAATAGGAAGATCTGTCAGATTTGCAGGCCAGTTTAGTTAGACTGAAAAATACAAATCCAAAAAAAACAAAACAAAAAAAAAACCTTCAACATTGACATAAAGATTTAGGAAATTGATGACTAGATTATGTAGTTATATGTAAGTGTATTCCTGCACATAGAGCAATCGAGTGTAATAAAATAGTAGAGACAACTTTTAATAGATATTCACAAAAATTATATACATAAACATAGAAGTTATTTTACTATACTGGTAATAATTTTAAAGGAATTTTCCGAACGCGTTTCGGAGATTAGTGCTCTATAATCATCGGTACCACCGTATAATGTGTTTCTTTCAAATGGACCATTGTTCCCCGAAACATGTCCGGAAAATTCATTATTACGAGTATAGTAAAATAACTTCTGTGTTTATGTATATAATTTTTGTGAATATCTATTAAAACTAACTAGAAGATGTTTTTTAGAAATAACGTTAGACGAATTGTGTAGAACAGAGACATATTACTAGATATGATAAGCTAATTTGAAAAGAATTCATGCCTCATAAAAGAAATGAATTAGAAAATGAAATAGCAGTAAAATCAAAGAGAAAATATATTGCTCCATTAGGAGCAATACCGAGCAGAGTCCGCGTCTTATGGGAAAAGGTTTGGAGCGAAATTATATCAGTGTACAATCTGTCGAATAAGGTTGGGCTATCGTCACACGTTATAACTACATTTGGAGAGGTTAGGAATAGTAAATAACAATAACTGTACTGAAAGTTTAGTTTTTAACAGTGAATATGGGTTTTAAATAACTCACCCCTCCAGTGTACTTTTCGTCGGTAACCTATCGAATTAATTTTCATATCTTTATATAATTCAAAAAATCGAGTGCGAAATAAATAAATATGACTCGTATTTGTTTGTTTTTTTTCTTCTTTTTGATTCTTCAGCAGTGACACTTTTTACACCGGTATATTTCTTCTGTAGAAATCCGTATAGATGGTTTACATTTTATTTATGGCTAACACGTAAATGTGATATTATATCATGAAACGTGAGCTAATCCTTGGTTTTCAGAATTCCCTTCTCTTCCATGTTCTGTTATTGTCCCTAATATTGGCTACGCTTCAATCACACTTTATTATCCTCTTCCCTTTGTCGAGTCTCTTTGGTTTCTTCTCCTTATTGTTCTCTACATTCGAATGAGGAACTTATCTGTAATGTTGATCACACTCTTTTTTCGAATGTTTTGCTCTTTCTGCGGAACGCTCTTCTTCCAATTTACTCCTATTAAAGTTAAGGCGTCCTACTCCCTATTATGCTATATCCTGTCCTTCCTTCTCGGTCTGTTGTTCCTGCCATTTATTTCTTTATTTCAGCTATTTCCGACCGAATTAAGTTTTAATTTATGGTTTCTGGATGAAGTCCCTGGTTTATGAGTCCGGAAAAAAAAAAAAAAAAAAAAGTGATGGGTTAGTGTATCTGAGTATTTTTGAAGTGTTTGGAACTACTCAACGAAAATACGAACGGTAGCCATAACAAATTTCTTACGCTTATACAAAGGTTTAGCTAATATAAATGCGCCCCTGTATATATGTACATATATGTGAACATGTTTTTTTTTTTTTTTTTGCGCGTACAATATAATTCAGTTAACACTTTCCAGACTGCTGACTTGAATTAGTATTTTACCACCGTACAGCACACTACTGAAAAAAACTTATTTAAGGATTCCTATGAACGTATATAATAGTAGTCAATAGCGTTTAATATTGTTATTTATTTATTTTTTGCATACTCTGTAGCACTAAGCGATCAAATCAAATAAAGATTAAATTAAACCTTAAACTTTCTTAACTGTATTTTAGGTTTTTAGAACATGGAGCTGTCATACTTGTCCAGATAATTTAAAAAAAAAAAAACGTATGATAACGCGTTTTATCTCCAAAGATTAAAATAATAATAATGCTTTTGATTTTATTTTTCTACTCTCTACATGGATTTTTTTGTTTTGTTTTGTTTTGTGCGTAGAACGATGAAACATAAACAGAAAAAATAAAACATTATTCGAAAAAGTCGTTCATAAAATAAAACTTTTTTCCTTTTTAGATGAAATTGAATGTTTTGGGGGCGTTCTTTTATTTCTTTCGAAATTCTACTGGTAACACACACTATTATAAACATCGGTGCCGTTAACGTAAATTTGGTACTAATTTAGCGATTCCAATGCGACACTGAATTCACATAAAACGGGTAATATTAATATAAATTATACATTCGCTGAATGAGAAAAGAAAACTAGCACGTCAATAAAAAGATATTTCGTGTGAGGAAATTTTCAGAGGGTATTTAGTGCGAATCGTAAAAATGCAAACCTGATAATTATTAATGAATGCATTTTAGTAGAATTTTCTGCCGACACTTATTTATGAATACTTTTTTATCCTCCTTCGGTGCTTTTGCATATATTATACGATTATATCGTTGATTCTTACATTCTTCAGCTGTGAAAAAAAAAAATAGATGTCAAAAATAATCAAGATAGACACGTGAATATCGCTTGATGATTTAAACTCATTGAAAAGTTGACAGTTTTGGCGATAATAGAACTACGTGTTCGCTGAGAACGCTAAAAAAGTTAGTGTGGTATTGGTATTTTTCAAAGTGCCATCCAAATAGCGTGTACGCCGATCTCTTAAAAATTTTGAACTTTTGCATTCGTTAATATTTTTCCTTTTTAAATTTGCATACACCATATTCAACTATCATAGCATTCCCGTTAAAACAAGTAAAATATAACTCCCGTTAATTTCCTTTAAATTTCTAAACTAATTCAGTATCCTTCTCTTTATATTTTATATTTTATATTTTATAATTAGCCTTCCGCTTAATCTGCAAGTTATGGACCGCGCGGTAATAATAATTTATTATTAGCGGTATTATTAGACATTTTTATTGCGCGTTTATTTACTTTTACATAAAATTCGTTTGTGTTCTCGATTTTCTAACTACCAACATCCTTTGTGCATCGGAGGTATGTGCACATAAATATTTCGAGGCACGCAATTTTTGGCATAATTTGACCATAAATAAACAGCGCTGTTGTTGAAGGGAGAATATATCTGATTTTATAAAAACACCACGACCTCACACTAGCTAACGCGGATGTTTTTGTCAGAGCGAATCGTATCATCGAAAATGGTCGACTTTAGCTCCGTTTGATTTTGCTCTCCCCAGCCAAGGCCAACTATGTTCGCCACGCATATCGTGATTTTCCGTGTTTTTTGTCTTTTTTTGCAAACAACAAAAGCCGATGTCTTCCTCTACCGATAACATCTAGAAAGGTACCGCCACTCCGATTCAGAAATATTTATAACTTAATTGTAGCTTCTTTTTATCGTCTTTCTCGTTTGCATACTACCGAATTGTATCCACGCCATCTGATTTATCGTTCGCTCGGCTATTCTGCTTTGACCTGTTTTTTTTTCCTTCTTTTTTCTGATTATACACTAATCCTTATAAATATGATTCTTGATACGTGCCGTTTGATATCGTGAACAGAAAAAATTAGAGCGAATTTGCGTATTACATATATGGCTTAGGAAGTTCCGCTTCATCGTCTAGATAAAGCACGAATAAAAAAAATAGCCTAAAAAGTATTTTAATCGGAGTAAAAGCAGCGAGATTGTTAATGATGAATTATTTGTTCGCAGCCGACAGGACCAATTTTCAAAAATCGTCCCCAGTAAGGAAAAATAGAAGAAAAAAAAAGGTATATCGCAGTTTTGTTTTTATAATTTTGTTAGCAGGAAATGTGTGAAAAACTGCGTGCTCGCTCAACTAATTGAACCGGCTGAATTAATTAGGATTTTGCTTTTAACTGTTATAGAGAATCGTTTGCAAAATTAGCTATTTAAAATTGACTGTTATCACAGTCGTAGTTAAGGGTAGTGTAAATGATTAACTCATTCGAGTTCGAGTTCGGTTCGAGTCCTATTGCCGCACATTGAAACCATCGAAAGTTATCACTCGAGATTTGTATTAGATGAGCCGGAATAAAGATTTAAGACAAATTTTGTTTTATACGCAGTATGGTTTTTAAGGTAGCACCAAATAAAACAGTCGATGAATAATTTAATCATGGCTGCCGAGTGAACGTAAGTAACCAAGTATATAATAACTAATTTAGTTGAGACAATTCCATTTATGATCAGATAGCATATGTTTACTCATTCGTGAAACAACCGCAACCGTATGATTGGTTTCAAACGGTTTAAATCGTTACATGGTTCGAGTTTTCTGAATTCCGAGGATTAGTGACCGATTGAACGATGAATGTTTTATATTAAAATTGTTCAATCTTCTCTTATAGGCTTTTCTTTTAGAAATCAATTTAATTACTATATACGCCGGAATACATCGAACAAAGATTAACTACTTATTTGGCTTAATATTATTTATTCTTATCAATTTGTCGTGAGCATGAGTAAACTCTAGAAAAATTAAGGAATCATTCCGAATCCTGATCAAACCTGAACGTGTCCGTAGCAGAAATACTCGTAGAATTTGTTTAGCGGTGAATTGTAATTTTTATACAGTTTTTGTACGACTGTATTAGTGAAAGAATATTCGAAGAAGATGCGGAATGTAGAATTAATAAATACTTCAAAGCGGGCAGCATAATTTTAAGTGTCATTTTCAGTTTTGTTTTATTTGTTTCCTAATGAACGCGCTACGATAGTTTTCCAAATTTTGTTCACAAAGCTCGCAGTGAGTAGGGGTGGCCTGTAGTTTATTAGTCTTTAGTTATGTGACCGGATTACATAGAATAAAGTGAGAGAAAAAAAAAAACCCATTGCTGATGTCACTCAACTAAAATTCAGATTATAAGTGTGAATTAAATGCCGAAAACGTATTTCATTCTAGTGTGTATGTGTTCATTGTGAGAAATAGTTTTTCCTACGAATCAACTTTTTTATTTAGTAATAACTCATGGACCTTTATAATTAAGTCACCATGGATAGTCTTAAACACATGTTCAATATTTTTAACCCGATTTAATTACATTGTTAGAGATGAAATTAATTTACGGCGTGACATAGTTGGTTTTGAAAGTTCCACTTTTGAATTTTTTAGCAAATTAGGGAATTGCTGACGATGTATTCTCACGTCTCCACCTTCGATCAGGTGCATTATTTTCAAGTTATTCATTATTACTTAATTCTGATAATTTTTTTTAATGTTGTTGCGGTCATCTGCAGTTTCTTGCAAAATGTAACTGCATTATGTGCTAGGTCGACTGCTGCGTTTGTAAGCGTCTATTATTCCAGCATCGCGTAACGCCTTTATCGACGATAAACTTCATGTCGCTCTTCTAGTATTGTGTTTGAATGGCACCTTCATTTTTCCTCAGTGTTATCATTCCTAAACGGTACCAAGAATTTAACGGTGATGGATAAGTACGAATCTGAGAAAATAACTTTTCCAATGGGTTAAGACGATAAGTAAATATATACGTAATCTATAGAAAGATATCGGGGGTCAACCTACCAGTGCACACGGACTTGCAACAGGAGTGGAGGGGTAAGAGGATTAACCGGAGAGCCGCGTAATGTTCAGGATCTAAGGATCATAGCACGCTTTTAGCGGCTGAGAAATATACCTGGCACCAGTAATTGATTTGCGAAAGGATAACTGATCTATATATATTATGACGATATTCACCAAAATAAACGAATGTATAGTAAGGCACTTATTAAAATGTAACACTATTCCACAGAACGTGTGACGCTTTCATGACAACAGTAAAGACACAACTGATATGTGACTCTATTGCACAGAATACATGTGTCGACTTGTCAGAAACACATACTGTCACTAGTGGCATCTAGCGGCCGCCAAATGAATTACAACGTGTAACTCTCTTCCACATAAAATTATAGACAAATTGAAGTTGTTTCATTGCAAAAACATAACAATGCATTTTTTTGTGTTATGACAGTCTTCTTCCAAGCCGACGATATATAGTTAGCAGTAGTTTTGGGTGTGTTATCGGACTTGTAACTCGACAGATATTTCGGAACAGACAATTATAGACAATATTACTACTTTAAAGAATGATGCTCTTTCCTTGGTAGTACTAAACCATTGTTATACGAGCCAGTCACCATAACCCCTACTCAGAGGTTTAGAAATGGCCCAGTGCATGAACTGAATTTCTCAATTTCAAGAATTTTCACTAGACTTCTCAGTAACTGCGCCTCTACGGAGTCACCCAATCACAAATATTAAAATTTTGTCTTTAACAAAATTCTGTAAAGCGCAAACCCCATCCCAAATATAACACAAATTGCAGAAAATATCATAGCAAGCTACACAGATCATGCACGCCTCTGCACAGACCAAACGAATTCAAACGGTTACCAGTTACCGGCGACATGCTCCTTCGAAGTCTCAGGTGTCAGTTAGACTGCACGATGATCTCTGTACAGCACTGGAGGCTGAAATATACGCGATAGCGTTTTTTATCCAACGTTAATATCAACCCCCGGTCCCAGAAGGCATTATTTATAACTGACTCTCTAAACTCCGTTTCATCTTGAAGATAAACTGACCGCTTGATAAGAAAGGTCCACTACCTATTGTACAAGCTACCGAATCTAAACTTTGAAGTGTCTTTCCAATGGGGCTCACGTTGGTGTCTAGATAACAAGCGTGTCAATCGAGCAATTTAGGCGACAATGCTCTCCCCAATGCCGTATAACCCGCTGTTCCTTCCTACATTAGCACTCTTGTTCATGTACCGAGCCGTGGTAGAATGGGGCAGAAATGAAGATCTACAAGAACGTTCCTCCGAAGCACAAAATTAACCACCGAGCCTCCTGATGGTAGCCCACCGACGAAGTTTCTTGCAGATACTGTTTTGTCATCAATCGTCCCTGAATAAGCCACATAGCCCTCTTGCATATTCAAATATTTGTCTCTTCTGCAGCGCCAGATTCATCGCTCACCTAATTCTCGAATGTCCATATTTTGCGGCACCACAATCCGTGTACATTACCACAAGTTCCATTACCGAAATACTATCAAATGCTTCCTCCACGGTTGCAGCTGTATTAGCTTTTACGCGGATTTACTGTAATATCCTTAACGGTTAAACACGGCGCATGGAAATCTTCACGTGTCTGTTTAATTAAAACCAAAAAAAAACAACAAAACAACCATATATTTGATAGCGGAAAAAATTTTTGGATCCGTAAATGATAGCTGTGTAAATATTTTGATGATAAAAGAGAGACCATTTTTATCGTGAATAATTTCATTTTGTTGAAAAATCTTTTTACCATGGTTGGTTTTACTCCGTTTCTTCTGCCAGGTTTGTTATTAAACCATTTTTCGGTATGTTCTATGAAATTTCCTCTTCAGCTTCTTGCGCATCATTTCCGGATTGATATTCTTTTTCAGCTAAAACGTGAGATAGCTACTAACTAGCTCCTTTAATATTTCGACGTAACAGATGAGAATAATTTTGGCCGAATTTGTGACACATTTCGAATTTTAGGTTTTGAGCCAGTTAATTCTTCTATCGGACTTGTATATTTTTGTTACCCGGTAATAATAAAAATTCCTCGTGTCAGAAGTCATTAATTTCAGAATATGTGGTGTATCTGCAAACACAGATATTTAATTTCGTTCACAATCCGGATGGTATAAAACGCGCCGTCTATCGATAAGTTCTTTCCGCAAACTAATATTTCCTCCACTTGGATCGCTGACAATTGCTTTTAACTACATATACCCTAATTTGTACAAATTTCATGAATTTACAATGGCTTTAGTCACTTTTACATCAAAATCTACATAAGCGAGCTGCTTTTATTTAGAAAATAACCCTCTTGCCATCATTATTTACCTATTATCATATTCAAGGATCTGCTGTAGTACAACAATGTGGAATTCACATTCGTTAAATTTTATCACACTGCAATTCTCCACATGGTGTAGAAAAGTAAGTGCTATATCTGCATGGAGAAAATGTGATCGAAAATTTTCAGCTGAATTAATGGGAAATCTGCAGCGCCATATTAAACAAAAAAGTTTTCTTAGACAAATATTTTCGAAAAAAACGGGAACAACAAAAGCAGGGTTACCGGGGTAACAGGAAGACACAACAGAAAAAAAAAGTAACATTCAGTAATAAAATTTGTCCAATTCGATGAAGAAAAAAAAGAGAAATAAACCTGAAGAAATCCGAAGGAACAACATTAATTTTCAAAGTGCAATAATCGTTCTGCGTTCGACGCATTTTCAATTAAATTTTTCACGCAGCAAGTTAAATGTTTCACTCCATGACGTCTCCATCAGCAAGTTTGGTGGTTAAAAAAACGTCATCCGTGTAAATATTTTTCTTTTTTTTTCCTTATTCGAAATCATACAAACGAAAAAACTAATTGTTAGTAGTGAAAGAAAAATTTTGAAATGCTGTTATTTTCCCTTTTTTTTTTTTTTTTTCTATTTTTTCCTGCGGAACGGGTAACAACTTCTTTCATAGAATCCGTTCAAAGATTAAACTGGAGTTATTTTTTCTTGTCAAAAGACTACTCCGCCATTTAAAGTTGTTTTAAAATTATTTTTCTTTCTATTCTTTTTTAGGTGAGGATAATACTTATAAAAATTTTCTCGCCTAAGTTCAAATTAGTGGAAACTTAATCTTTCTTAATCTATTGAAAGCCGCCTGTCAGACTTTTCTGGCCCAGGTAAAGACAACGATCGAGCCATGGTGGCCTCCAACAAATTGTTCCCGCAGAGAATTCAGTATAATCAGCCGACTGCGGACAGGCCACACCGCAATCTCGCACGACCACCTTCTAAATGGGACATCTCCACCAACACAGTGCCCTTTCTGTATGGGAAATTTCATGCCAACCGTTCAACACTTATTAATAGAATGCACAGCATTCCTATCAACTAAGAAACTCTTAACATATAAAACACTTCCCGATATGCTATCAAACACCCAAACAGCAATAGATTCCGTCATTAATTTTCTTAACATAAACAGGATAGCTAAAACTATATAACCGCAAATCCCGTTTCGGTATGTCGTGATAGCCACAGCAGTTAAATACGGCATACTGAAAATCAGGGAATATCATATAAAAAAAAAAAAAAAAAAAAAAAAAAATCTATTGAAAGAAAAAAATTAAGGAAAACCAGAAAAAAGTAAAAGACGAGCTCCATATCCTATTAACAATAAAGTAAGTTTTTTATATGAAAGTCGTAAAATTCGGAAACCACCTGAAACACATGTTCCGCTAAAAGGGACGAAGGAATTTCGAAGGGTTTTTTTTTTTTTTTTGGGAGTCTCTTCAACCAGTGATCCTCACCTAAAAACGATGGAAAAAAGAGTTAGTTAATTAGATCTTTGTTATGTAGGTTAACGTCGCATATTGTTTAGGTTTGTCGTATAATAAGTAAAATTAACACCACAATATTATAAACAATTATTTAATTACCCGTCGTGTTTCGAAGACAAAGCTTCATGATCACGGGAGTTGATATATTAATAGTTGAAATAATTAGCATAACCTGGATATTTATATGTATTATCCCACGTAACAATTTGTCAACAGCATATTTTCATATAATTAATATGTTCATAATTGAATAACTCCCGTAATCATGAAGCTCTGTCTTCGAAACGCGTCGGGTAATAAAATATTAAATAATTCTTTATAATAGTATGGTTTTAATTTTACTTATTTATTAGATCTTATTCGATCGAACATATGTGACTACATTGGAAACATCCCAAATCCGCATTTCTATCGGACGCGAAATGTACCAAGCGATATTGATATAGAAACGATGCGAAGAATTTTTCTCGAAGGACAGCTTACAAACAGATCTGTGAAATCCGAAATAGCCGAAAAATCAACGTATCAACAGCACATGGATTGAGTGGAAAGATTGAAATGGTGGAAATGAATAAAATAGCGTACGAGGAAGCACGAAACAACAAATAATTCGTTTAATAAGTTATAACGCACATATGTTACGGAATATTCTTGTGCAAACGCATATTCGCGTGCTCCTCTATTCATTGTGGCTGCGGCGCAATGGTTTACTTGGACCGAGAAAAATGAAAAATTTGGATTTATTGGAGCCTTTACGAACGAACCGGATTCAATCTCTATCGTATGTCAACGTGCCGCCATTAGACGTCATTGAACGTGAAGATATCTCGCATGTCTCGATCGAATGGTTTTCTGTACCACCTGACTGACTTGCTGTTCTTAATTTTATCGAAGAACGGCCCCGTAATCCGGCATCTGCATTTCGTGCATGGTTTGCAAGGAATGAAAGGAATACTTGCGTGAATGTTAAACATTCCCGTAGATGTAAACGAAGAATCACCTCGCATCAGTTAGCCCATGACAACATATTATTATAAAACGCAAATTGATATGTTAACTCGAGCGGAACGGTACAAAAGTTTCAGCGATAAAAGTGGATTTTGTTGACGAGATTGTTATTCACGGAATTTCCGGAAGTTTTAACGAATTAGTAAACTTTTTTCTTCACTTCCGCCGGATTATTAGATGGTTTTTTCCGTCCTTATTTTGTACAGAAAACCAATTCATAGCGAATATATGCACTGAAAAACGAGAGTCATGCTCGAAATAATGAAGCTAGCGATCTCTTTAAAAAAGTAGCATACTTAAGCAGAGATTTTCAAATACAGCATATGGGGCTATAAATGACCAAAATCGAAAGCCCATTGTAAATAAATGTTTAATTTCTAATAGGTGGCGCGAATATCGTCAAAAACGATAAAAACTTGACACAAAGGCAACCACTATTTCCAAATACCATTCCAGGATAAGATGAAATAGTAGCGAAAATGATCAAAACAAGTGGGAAAAAACATCGAAAATATGCAATAAAATCTGGGGAAATAATGAATGGCCAAAGGACTGGACAGAATGTACATCCCGATATATACAGCGAGTGGACCATGCGTCAGGTAACTGAAAATCGGGAAGGAATCGACATCGGTGGCAGAAACTTAACTTGCACTACGCCGATGACCTTAATTTCTGCAACTGAAAAAGAACTGGCAAATTTTTATTAGGTCGGATTGAACATTTTAGCTGGAAAGCTATAATCTTACATTAAACCGATCAAAATGCACAATAATGGTGGTTGATGGAGCGCATAAATTACCAGGAAAACTTACCTCATTAGCCGATATTAACACGAAATACGGAACTATATACTTTGGCGCTCGTATAAGGTGAATTTACAAAAATATCGAAAGACCATCAAATTACACGCCACGTGAAAAAAAGGTCGATGCAAACGCTGGTACACCCAATATTGCGTTACGGTTCAGAATCTTGGAGAATAACGGCGGCATCACGCCGGAAAATCGAAGCCTTTGAGATGACATGCTATAGGCACCATGCTAACAATGTCTTGGGCATAGGACCAATCTTTCAAATCATAAAGCAACTGCGTATACAGCCGATGCAACGATTATCGCCCACAATAATAAGACGTAGCTGAAAGTTCCTCGGGCATGTTATGAGACGGAACGGTTTTACGAACGAACTTTCATACAAGGAAAAATCAATGGAAAAAGGAGCCGGGAACAGCCACTGATGTGGTTTTTAGATCATATAAAAGCCGTTACAAAATTGTCTTCGTCAGAACTTATAAAAATTAGCAACAACAGAAAAAAATGGCGACAAGTGGTCGCTCGATCTACTGGTTTATGATGATTGGTCACGACGTCAGCAATCAGACAGCACGAATGAAGAGAGAGAGAGAGATTTTTTATTATTATTATTATATATATATATGTATATTTATTTAATGACGCTCGACTACTGTGGTCATTTGCGTCCACGATACAAAATGGAAATTATAAAAACAATTCAAAAATAACTATTATTACATATTAGTACGTTTTAATTATATTAAATTGAATACATTTGCGATCTTTAAAAAATGTTTTAATTTCTGGATTATATCAGACCGGTTATTGACGCCTCGTTCCTTTGTCGATCGAAATGTTGGCACTCTGTGATTATATGTCCTATCGTTGTAGCAAAGAGCTGGCAGAAAGGACACAACGCTCGCGTTTCTCCATTGATCAGTGGGCCGTGCGTTAGCCTAGTGTGACCGATTCGTATCCTCGCTAGAGCAACTTCCTCTCGTCTATTTGTACGGTACGATGTTGTCCAGGTTCCGATTTGAGGTTTGATCTGACGTAGCTTATTGCCGCTTAGCCTCGCCCAGTGCTCTTGATTAGCTAGTTCTAACGAATCTCTTATGTGATCTGTAATTGCTATTAGATATTTATCTCGGCCAGTTTTGACTTTTTGCCATGGCGGACTCGGTAGATTAGGCAAGTTCAGTGTTATGGGAGCTAGATTGAGCTGGCGAATAAGATTCTTGCACCGTAGACCCAATGCTTCATTGTTTTTGGAGTACAGCTTTTCCAGATTTGAGTGAAAAGTTTTGTAGTAATTAGGATGTGTCTTGTTCATGCTGAGTTTAAAATAATATTTGAGTGCTATCATAGTTCGACGATCTTTTAACGTTGCTGTGTTGCTTTCGATGTGTAAGCTTATTATAACCGGGCTTGTGCAGAAGGCTCCGAGATGAATAGTGCTTGGTTTTGTATAATGTCCAATTTTCTGATGACTTTACGCGTTGCCGCACCGTATATTACAGCGCCGTATTCTATTATTGATCGCACGTGCGTGCCATACAACCGCAGTAGTGTTCGCCTGTCTGAGCCCCACGATTCGTGGTGCAGTGTCTTTAGTAGTTTGAGTGCGTTCATACATTTTGTTTTTATATGCTCTACGTGGGGCTTCCAGCTGAGCTTTTTGTCGTCGAATATTAGGCCAAGAAATTTTGTTTGCTCTTTATTCTGTATATACTCTTGATTCAGTTTTAGTAGGATAGGCCGAGAATTTAAATTGTTTCTAGAGAAACATACTGCAAACGTCTTTTGTGAAGAAAAGCGAATATTTTTTGTAACTGCCCACTTCTCGATTCGGGCGATGTTTCGTTGAAGAGTTGTTTCTAACTCTGCTATATCACTACCTCTAATATAAATGACTAAATCATCTGCGTATATGGAATACTTTACCGGAGCGTTAATATGTTCTTTCAAGTCGGACAATGCAAGTATAAACAGTAATGGGCTCAATACAGAACCTCGAGGGACTCCTGTTATTTGGCTTTTTCCAGACGATAATGAATTACCTACTCTAACTTTGAATTTTCTGTTCGTTAAAAAGGAACGGATAAATTTCGGTAGGTTGCCTCGAAACCCGCTACTGTAAAGCGTACTTAGTATGGAACCGGGCGATACGTGATCAAACGCCTTTTCTATGTCAAAGAAGACGCTTAAGGTGTGTTGGCGTAAAGCGAAACCATCCTGGATTTCTTGTTGTAGATGTATTAGGTTATCAACCGTAGAGCGCCCTCTTCTGAATCCGTTTTGTAAATTATCTAGGATTTTCTTGTTTTCCGCGATCCACATTAATCTGCTACCAACAATTTTCTCCATTACTTTGCATGAAACACAGGACAAGGATATAGGCCTGTAGCTCACAGGATCATGTTGGTTCTTGTTATGTTTTAGGATTGGTATGATATTTGTTTCTCTCCATACGTCTGGAAAAATGTTCGATTTCCAAATTTGATTGAATAGGTTACAAATATATTGTAATATAGGTTCCTCTAGGTGTTTTAACATCTCTGGATGTAATCGGTCTGGGCCTGCTGCTGAATTTTTTAAATTTTTTATGGTTGAGTAAACTTCGTGATATGTAATATCTACGTTGTATGGCTCAACGATGTCTGAGTCGAAATTGGGGTTCGCATATGAGATGTTGCATATCTGAACGTTGTTCGTTTTACAGTAGTGATCTGCCATTATTTCTGCGATTCTATTACTGTCATGTACCAACTCGCCGGATGAGGCTCTAATTGTAGTTATATGGCTGATATTATTGTTATTTGTTATTTTGCCTAATCTTAGCCCACAGTAGCGTTATCGGAGTATTCGAGTTTATACCGGAAACGAAGTTTCTCCAGACTTCTTTTTTCCTCTGTATTACAGTTCGCCTGGCCAGAGCTCTGGCTTTTTTGAACAGTATGAGATTTTCATAGGTTGGGAAACGCTTATATCTACTTAGCAATTTATTCTTTCTTTGTATAGTACATTTGCATGCTTCATTCCACCAGGGAACTCTCCGTTTTTTATGATTTGAACTGCTTTTTGGTACATGTAGATCAGCCGATAATAGGATTTTTTGAGTTATTTTATTGTTTAGCGTGCTCGGATTGGTGGTGTTTTCTATATCTGCGAAATTTAAATCATTAATAAAACTACTCCAGTCAGCTTTATTAATTAACCAATTGGGGTACCAATCATGTCGTCTGTGGTACTTCGTAGAGAAATTTATAATTTGGGGAAAGTGATCGCTTCCGTAGAGTTTTTTACTGATCTGCCACTGTAGTAAGTGGTTAATAGTGGAGCTACATAAGGTCAAATCTATAGCGGATGTGGAGCCATTGTAAACGTTGAATCTAGTTGCATCACCTGTATTTAAAAGGCTTATGTTCGAGTCTGAAAGGAGCTTTTCTACCATTTGACCTCTGCTGTTCGTAACTTTGGATCCCCAGATGGTATTGTGACAATTAAAGTCCCCTGTTATTATGTATGGACTAGGGAGTTGGTCAGCTATCTCTTTCAGGTCCTCGAGGCGCAGTGGATCATTTTCGTGTAAATAGATAGTGCATATGGTTACTGGTGTGTTTATATGCAGTTTTACTGCGATCGCTTGATAATGAGTCTGTATACTTATTTCTTCATTTTTGATATTACTGTGTATGGCGATTAACACTCCTCCTTTTGCGTTACCTGGTGCTGAGAAGTCCTTCCTTTTTATGATGTAGTCTTTTAAATTAATATTGTGTCTACTGTTTAGTTTTGTTTCTTGCAAGCATATTACAGCTGGGTCTAAATCGTGAATGAGCATTTGAAGGTAAGGCAGTTTGGATAAGATGCTGTTTAGATTCCAAGATATAATATTGAGCATTGTTGAAAGTTAATTGTGTATGTTTACATGTCAATTTCGTCGTTGTCTGGGTTGTAATCTGTATAGTCCGTATCGGAAGTAGACTGACTTTGTAGTTCAACAGCGGCTTTTAATTTTTTTAGAAGCCAGGTTAGCGATCTTTTTGCGTCACTGTTTATATGGGGACGTATTTCTTCTACCATACCGATAATTCCTGTGAGGTGAGGGGTGTATGATTTAACATATCCAATTTTATCCTTTTCGGTTTTAAGGCCCTGTATCAGCTTTACAATGTCGGTAGTGGTTATTGGGCAAATACTGGGATCAGATAATCTTAATGCTTCAAGTTGTTCCTGTATCAATTTTATTTCGTCGGTGTTTAAGCTCAACTGAGTAGCTTCATTATCTAATTTAGTTTTTTTTTTTTTCTACTCCCTTTGATTTTGTTTTCTGTATTTATAGTGTTGTCTGACTGTACTGCGGTGCCGTCAATAACGAATTGCGATGGCATTTCAGGTTCAATTTGAGGATTTTCTGGTTCAGAGGATGTACCATTAGTTGAAGACGCCTGCCTTTTCAGTTGTGTTCTGTTTATTTTTCCGTCCGATGCGAATTCGCTACTTGAGTGTTCACCTATCATAGACGAATTATGTTGTTCTGCTTCTGCTCTGTCTTCTGTTGAGTTGCTATCGAGTTCTGTAATTACTGAAGTTTCTAAATCGGTACCTTTAAGTTGCGTTGGACATTTCTTTGCCGGGTGTCCGGTTTTTTTGCAGATGAAGCAGAGCATATTTTTATCTGTTGTCAAGAATATTCTGTAATCTTTTTCTTTATAGTTTATTGTAATGGAGTCCGGGATGTACTGCTGATCATTTTCTTGTACATATAATACTGTGCGTCGAAAGCTGCAGATATGTTGAAATGCTGGCTGTGCGAGCCCAGCTTTGACGAATGCTAATGGTGAGGACAGTTTCAGTCCGATTTGCTCCGTGAGCACATTTTCGATTACTTGGTGAGGAATAACTGGCGAAACGTTGGAGATGAGCAGCTTTCTAACTGGATTAATTAATGGTCGGGCTTTTATTGTTCTGTTTTTGATTCTGATTTCACCGTGATTTACGATGAATTCATCGGCTGTTTTGACCGAGTCGAAATAAAAACACATCCTACTGTTTGACATTCGGGATAGAAATGTTATTTTGGTTGGTGGAACTAATTTGCTTAATTCTAGTAAATACTCTTCGTTAGTGGTATTATCTATTATAGGGAAAACAATTGCTTGCTCCTCTGCGGGGAAGCTTATAACATTTTCAAATCTTGGTGATTTAACAATATTTGAGAAGCTTGCTTCTTTTACGGGTTTGTTTTGAGTAGCGTTTGAAACTGTTGGGGCTGGTTTCGGCGTAGTGGTTTCATTTAATTTGACTTGCGACGGTGTTGTAGGTGTGGTAAGGTTTTTTGTCTTGCTACTGGACTGAACGGTTTTTGACGGCATTGGAGGCGGTTTGTTTTTTCTCATCGTAAGATATTACGTGCGGCACAAGTGGCCACACTGATTGATAAGAGACGCGCGTAGTCGTTTAAGTCGGTACGACTGTGTAGATAAGAAGTACGGCTATAACGATAAGAAAAACGATATGACACTCGTAAATATGATACTGATAAAGTGCTAGCAGGACTTACCTACTGTCTTGACAAAACACGTATAACACGACCGTTTATCACGATTTTAAATAATTTTTCCGAGATTTTTTACAGGCAATTCAACTTTAATGTGTTATGTTTTTTTTTGCTCCCGCTTTCAAATAGTTCTTTCGCGAAGGTGTTCTAGAATATGTTCTGATCTCCGCTTTTTGCAGCATCTGTTTTTGTATTTCAGAACAATTACTGCTCTAGATGATTTCCTTCCGGTAGTTAGTTAGAGACATTCCAATTTCCTTCGAAGGGCGGGAATATTCAACATGATCCCTCGACAAAGGCCGGAAATTTATGTTGCCGGTCTACAGCTGATATATTTATGCTTTATTGGTTCGTCAACTGACGACTACGGCTCAGAAACGATAGGAGTTAATTAGAGGTTAACTTACAAGAACCGATGACAGAAACAACATGTACGAAACAAAATGAGAGTAGTAAAAAGCCTGATCCTCACCAAGAATGTTAATAAAGATTCAGCAGAAAGAGTATCGCATATTTTACTTCATTGTGTGGTGAAGAAAACCCCGAAAAAAGAATAGAGAGAAGAAATAAAATACGATCAAAACGTGTGATAGACAACAACAGAATGATGAAGCGAAGGAAAAAGCAAGGATCGCGAGAACTGCGAATGGAGAAATAGAAAAGGAATGCTTTTCATAACACGGAGAAAGAGGGTAAATATCCGGTATCGAAATCTGGAGTGAAACTTTGAAACGGAAAATTCATATATTGATTTGCAATTGGGCAAAAATTGATGGTGATAATTTTTCGTAAAAACACTTCGGCGTTATTAAGAAGGGCTTTTTTATTAAGTGCTATTGTTGGCCGTTCGTTTTATTGCCGGAAGCAACATAAAGAACAAAACTGGCATAATCGGTTTTTATATTTTTATCTTCGGTCGAAACTGTCTGGCGATGATCGAAATGTAAACGTGAACTTTTAAAAAAAAAAGGGTTAACAATTCGACCGTTTGCGAAGTTCGACGGAGCTCGCAACAAACCGCATCGGACATTCTGTAATTATCGCAAACTACGAGACCTTTTTTCGAATGAGCATCGTTAATTCCGGTATATCGGATGAAAACTACATACAGATGTAACGGGCGCGGTTTTTTCCCTCGTTAATTCTGCCGGTACATTTCAATCGGTCCGTCTTTTTTACTTTTATTTTCATTCGGTGTTTCGCTTTTTATTCTCTGTTCCGCAGACTTAACAATAGCGCAGAGCAACATAAGTCGCCGATTACGTTTCGATTCTTTATCATCGTGTATCCAGCTGCGATTAATTTCGTCTTCGATTTCGCATTCTATTGTCTTCATTCTGTTATTATTTCTTCCCGATAATCCGCTCTTTGTTGATGTACAGCTTATTTCTTCGAGTTTGGCATTGATTAAATTTTTGCGGCTCCATTTGCGCTGCCGAATTCTCCTTCCGCACTCTAATCATTTCTGAAACTGACCAAAGGCCTAAATTCCCGACTGGATAATTTCTTTAGAAGTTCTGCTTTCATTAATCATCTTGTTTACTCAGCAGCTCGGTAAATATTTCGCAAACCAATCACCAGCGAACCTAATAACTAAACTAGATGCTTTTTATTTTCCTTATCTTTTATCTTTTTCTCGACACACGCAAATTCGCTATTTCAATATGAGCTCTTAATGTTTTAACCAGAGACAGCCGTAATTTTCCGAAAGGCATGAATCATACTATGGTTAATGGCTACTCCGTTTAATATATATATATATATATATATATATATATATATAACTCGGCCATTTTGGCCTGCTGTGCCCCTTGACCCCTCTTGCTTTCATTTCTGTCTCTTTCTCTTCTATACTTTGTATAAAATGATCAAAATTTACAACGTAATTCTTACTGGCATCAACAACACAAAAAATAACATAACCACAAAAATCCTATTCTAACATTTGTTTAAATATGGTTCAACGGTCGTGTTTATAGCGTTCGTGAATGTAATTTGTGAGTAGTTTTTCGCGCGGTGGTAATTACTGCTTCCGAGTCGTTGTTATCTTATCTTATCTTGTCGCTCGGCCGAACAGAAACATACAGACGGCTGCTGATAACGCAGGTGAGATCTTTCTTTTATCGGCTGGCTCCGCCAGTCTGTTATTATTTAACCGGCTTATTATTTCAAAACTATGAATAAAGGTACGAATGTAAATCGCCCGTCTATTCCGGCAAGTAGTTCGGGTAATACTGCCGTTGCCTCTCTTCGTTTACAAAAATCATCGTCAGGGTACGTTATTAAACGACAACTATCTACTCCTACAACTAGTGACAGTGACGGTTGGTCCACGCCTAAACATACAGCGCCAGCGAAGAAGGCTGGGACCGACAAGCTCGCCAACAACGTGTCTGCTCACGATAAAAAACCAGTTAAAGTCAATATATTTGAATTCCTTGCGAACGAGGACGCAGACCAAAATAAAATGCAAACCAACACACCTTCTCCAAGTAATAACGAAACGAATGTAGCAAACGGAGACAGTAATTCAACTAATGTTGAATTGGGTATTAATAAAACTAAACTCCCTCCGCCGATAATGGTTAAAAACATACAAAAATTCACTGAATTTAGACAATTTTTGCTAACCTTGAAAGATATACAATTTTCTTTAAAATCTACCATATCAGGCGTAACTATAAGGACTCAAAACGCGCTAAGTTACCGCGCAGTTGTTAAAGCCCTGAAGGAAAAAAATTATCTTTACTATACGTATTCACTTGCGGAGGAGAAACCTTTTAGGGTGGTCTTAAAAAACCTCCACTCCTCTACAGATACAGCGGACATAACGAGCGAACTACGTTTAAAAGGATATGATGTCATTAGAGTTGTTAACATCTTAAAAAGTAAAACAAAACAGCCTCTTCCGATGTTTTTTGTAGATCTAAAGCCGTCCCCAAAAAATCAGGACATATTTCAAGTCACTTGCATGCTAAATACTATTGTTGCAGTTGAAGAACCATATAAGAACTCTAGACTACAGCAATGCAAAAGATGCCAGCTATTGGGCCACACGGCAAATTATTGTAATTTACCCCCGAGATGCGTCAAATGTACAGGACGGCACGACACCAAATCTTGTCGTAAAGACCCGACGGAACCAGCGGTTTGTACGCTATGCGAAGGGAGCCACCCGGCAAGCTATAGAGGGTGTCCCGTGCTAAAACAACAGGCTCAGTATTATAACAAAGTGCGATCCTCTCACGCTCAAACTCAGATAACCAACTATAATAGTTACCATCATCCTGAAAAAGCTTTTCCTTACGTAAATAGCAAGTCCTATGCTAGTGTGGCTAAAAATGATGCTAAAGCTAATAATATGAACTACGACCGCGTAACTAATGGCAATCACGTCAACGAAAATATCGATAACGTTAATGGTAATAATATTAATGGCAATTTGGCATTGAAACTTACGTCATTTCTAAACGAATTTAGAAGTACGATTAATCCGCTAATATCGTTAATGACAAAGCTAATAGAAAAATTAATACCATCATGTTAGATAACAGCAGTATTGTCACACAACATTCGCTAGTCATTATGCTGTGGAATGCCAACGGCATTACAAGCAAAAAGAACGAACTAGAAATTTTTCTTCAAACCAACTCTGTTGATGTTGCACTCGTCACAGAGACACATTTAATATACGAACGCAGTTTCTCCATACACGGATATGAAGTGTACTCAGTGCATCATCCTGATGGCACAGCACGTGGAGGAGCCATGGTAATGGTTAAACGCCGCTACAAGCAACACAAAAATTTTTCTCGCTCCTCGTATGCGTACCAAATCATAGCAGTAAATATTGAGACACTTTCAAGTGAACTTGGAATAGCTGCAATTTATTGTCACGGTGAATTTCGTATTCCACAGACTGAATTCAGCGCGATCTTCCGGCATCTTGGAAACAAATTCATTTGTGGTGGCGATTTCAATGCGAAGAGCAGCGCATGGGGATCAACGATAACTAACCAATCCGGGAAAAGGCTTGTCAAGGCAATACAAGAAAATTCTCTTAGCATTCTTTCTCCGATGTCTCCGACGTATTGGCCTAGCCACTGCGACAGGCGACCGGATATTCTGGACTTCTTTATTATTCGTGGACTTCAATCTTACGGCAGATCGTGCAACACTTTAGCCGACTTATCCTCCGATCACGTGCCTGTTATTGCCGTGGTAAGCTCTCACCCAAAAACTATATCGCAACATCAAAAGCTGGTCAATAATACTACTAACTGGACTCTCTTTTCAGACATATTAGAAAACGATATTGATCTGAATATCAGGTTAAAAGACGCGAATGATATTGATAATGCAGTTGCCGATTTCACTTCTATGGTGAAATCTGCATGCAACGAATCTACCAGCTACAACAGTAATAAATATGTACATAGTACTTTCGTCCCGATTGAAATAAGAAGATTAATTAGAGACACTCGGGCGGCCAGGAAGAAGTGGCAGCGAAATCGTTACCCCTCGCTCAAGCTCATCTACAATACCTTACAATCTAGGCTGAAGACTGCACTCAGAGACTATAAAAATGAAATCGTGACTTACAAGTTAAACCAGTTAAATAACGATAACAGATCCTTATGGCATAAAGCTAGAAAGTTGACGAAGCCCACTGAGGAGCCCTTCAACTTGAAAGTGAATGGATGCTGGGCAAAAACCGATAAGGATAAAGCGGATGCTTTTGCTAGTCACTTGTCCGCAGTCTTCACACCCCAGCTAGATATGGATCAGGCTCATACACAAATGGTGTGTAATGGCTTACAGGAAGCCTCGCAGTCTACAACTAGGACTAAACTCTTTTCGCCCAGAGAGGTGTTTCAGCATCTCCAGGAAGTAGCTTTGAAGAAATCTCCTGGATGCGACAAGATTACACCGGAGATCATCCGACACTTTCCGCGTAAAGCGGCCATCCTATTGTGCTATATATTCAACAGCTCGCTCAGAATCGGATACTTTCCAAACATGTGGAAGAAATCAGTCATCATTATGATTCGTAAACCAGGAAAACCAGAAATAGAGGTATCCTCCTACCGGCCAATCAGCTTATTGAGTTCTCTCTCAAAGGTCTTTGAGAAACTTATTTTAAATCGATTCCATCCAATAATGGAAAGCCTTCATGTAATTCCGGACCATCAATTTGGTTTTAGATCAGAGCACTCAACCATACAACAATGCCACAGGTTAGTTGATGCCATCTCTTTCGCACTCGAAAAGAAGGAAGTTTGCTCGGCGGTTTTCCTTGATGTTGCCCAGGCTTTTGACAAGGTATGGCACGCAGGCCTACTATTTAAGCTAAAACCGTTGGTTCCTTCAGATCTACATAGGCTATTATCATCTTACCTAAACGATAGAACCTTTATTGTCCGAGTCAACAATTCGCTTTCGGAAGAGCATCTCATTCAGTCGTCGGTACCGCAAGGGAGCCTACTTGGACCACTATTGTACTCCGTTTATACATCTGATGTGCCTAAGTCTAATCTAACAATCCTCGCCACATTTGCTGACGACATGGCCATACTTGCAACAAATGAAGATCCAGAATATGCTAATGCTGCAGTACAGAGCCACTTAAACCAAATAGCAGACTGGGCACAGCTTTGGTGTATACACTTCAACCCAGCAAAGTGCCAACATGTCACATATACGAACCGACACGTCACTTGTCCTGCCTTAAAAATTTATAATACAAAAATTCCTCAAGTCGACTCAGTCCGTTACCTGGGATTACATATGGATAGGCGACTCACTTGGCGTCATCATGTCCTTCAAACGAAGAAGACCGTCTCCAGTCGTTGTAGATTATTATATCCTCTATTAGGTCATAAATCAACTTTAAAATTAAATATCAAGCGACAACTTTATCTAACGATGATAGCGCCCATTTGGAAGTATGGACTTGAACTGTACGGTACAACAGCAAAATCCAACTTAGCCAAAATCCAAAGGGAGCAGTCGAAGATACTTCGGATCATTGCTTCCGCGCCTAGATATGTCTCAAATTTAACGCTGCACACGGATCTACAGGTATCCTTCGTCAGGAACACCTATGATGAGCAGTACAAAAAATTCTTTGAGAAGCTGCAATGGAGCTCAAATCCGTATATCAGCCGAATGTACCAGTTAAATATTCCTGGAAATCCTCCCAGACGGCTCAAACGAAGAAAGTGGTGTCGGGATGCGCTTCCGATCACCTAGTAAACTCGAACTATTGACTATCGCTCTTATGTAGATTTCGTCGTTTAATGTAACCTCTCTGTGACGAAGCGTCCGCTTTTCCTCAATCCTAATCTGTTGTCCTACTGAGGCCACCACATTATTCACTGTCCTACCTTGCCTTATCCACACGCCTTCCTCACTCCTCTCCCTTCCCTATTTCCTCCTCCCTTCTTTTCCACCTTTAAGTACACCAGAGATCCTCATTGCTTATGATACCTCTCGGCGCAATGAAAAAAAAAAAAAAAAAAAAAAAACATTTAACTTCCGTTATATAAAATTAAGACATTTTTTCGTTACATTGTTCGTTACATATTTCGTTACATAAAATTGTGACATTTTTTAAATAACAATAACAAAAATCCTACAAAATATAACAAACGTTACATAAAATTGGGACATTTTTCTGGGACATTTAGCGTTACATAAAATTGGGACATTTTTTCGAATGGGGGGTAGCCTAAAAATTACGTTGTAATTAATATACATAAATATACTGATTATTCTCAAATACACCAATACCTTTCAGATATATATAGTATATATATATATATATATGTATATATATAATCGATGTTCTTTAAATAAATCGGTGTTTTTGATTTAAGAGAAGTGTAGTTTTCGTGATTGTTGAAGTCATCCACGTTTATGTTTTCGGTAAAAACTACGTTAAAGCAGTTGTTAAAAAACTTTAACGTTCCGATATCTGTTCACCATCCGAAGGTCAACGTGAAGAACAGTGTAATCATCAGGTTTATTTGTTTCAGCGTGACTTTTACCGAGATATTCGTAAATCGATTAAATTATTTCGAATTACGTAAAAATACTAACTTTTTATCAGAACTGTATTTTGTTAATACCGCCGTAGTTGATTAGGCGGTGTAGTGATCCGTTCGGTTGCAGGACGACCCACAATTTCACTTGCACAAGATGTTAATGTGTCGGTATATGATGAGCTCAAGCAAACAAAAAAAATTAATTAATTAATTAAAAAAATTATCGCGTATATCTTATTATTGACGTTTTTCTCTATTGATTTTTCTCGTCCGTAGTTAAACTACTATTTTTATTGATATATTATAGTGATCGAGACCTAGGGACTACCGTTCGTCCCTAGGTCTCGATCACTATAATATATCAATAAAAATCGGTGCTTACTCTGTATTTATATATTTATTTTAATACTTCGTCAAACGCGTCATTTATTTATTTAATTAATTATTAATTAATTATTAATTAATTAATTCAATTAATTATGTATTTATCTATGATTTTAAGTACGAGTGTAAGTAAGTTACAACGACATGTTTCAGAAAGGTTTCGCTTAAATCTTATTTAAACCTACATTTTTAATCTTACTCATTGATGATAAAAAGTTAGGAGTTTTTACGTTATTTTATATTCGTGAAATCAGCGTTCATAGTATTCGAGGTAAATCCACGTGTTTTCAAGCAATTTCAGAGTTGTCAGATTTTTTTTTCTTCTATTCACAAAATTTACGCACTGTGTAATTTATGTTTATTTCCGTGTTCGCTGTATTCAAGTAATACTACTATTTTAAAATGGTTACGATGGGGATAAGTGGTCGGTCCGCAATGAAGCGAAATTTTGATATGGAATTCGGCAGTATTGTAGGAACGATACAAGAATAACACAAAAAAAAAAAAGTCCGCAGGTAATGTACCCATTTTATTTGTATTAACCAGCTACCATGACGTAGTTGGTTAGGCAGTGGTGTTTCGTTTAGGTAGGATCTGGTTTGAATCGTAGCATTGAAAATACGGATAAAAACTTCTCTTGCGCCGGGTTAATGTTCGCAGTTGACGAACTGGAAAAAGCACGTTCAAGTCTTAAAAATTCGAAAATAAGACAATCAATTCCAGCTTTATACAATTTAAAGCATATAGTTTCATATAGAACACTACGTATATACTACAATGCAATAATTATGTCTAGAATTCCATATATGGACTCCAAATATGGGGAGAGGCTAAGAAAACGGAAATCAATAAAATGGGTAAAAATCAAAAAAGGTGTCTTAAAATTCTATACCTCACTGGAAGCGAAGTGACTCGAGATCAATTATGTATAGAAGGAAATTGATGAAATGTCTGCAAAGATGTACTACTACTATTGCAGGTTACTCGAATATAGTATCAATAATATACATAGTGTTACCCCAACTAGGCCAAAAACTACTCGAATAACAAGAAATCAAAGTATAATATATGTATATTACATTTATCCTAGGGGGTCTAATTTACAAATTGACAACATACATAATTTTCCATATTCACAGCCGAGTTGTTGGCTATCCTTCGTTCTATTATTTTCATTTCCTCGAATCAATTTTCTTCTAAATTTTTAATTATCTCCGACTCTTTGAGCGCCCTTCAGGCCATATCCTCTCCCCTTCCTGATCATTCGTGTGCCTTTGTTATCCTCCGTATACGTTCACTCATTCACAATCTTTCCTATCTCCATTCAGTCAATATTGAGTTGCTGTGGGTACCTAGCCACTCGGGCATATTTGGTAATGAAGCGGCTGATATTCTTTGGGATTCGGGCTGCTGCTGTTTCCTCTCGTCTTTTTTTTTTTTAAATATTCCATCCGATAACCTCCTATCAATTTGTAAACGCTTCCACATCAGATCATGGTATCGAATATTTACGCTTCCTCCTTTTCTAATAATTATTCATTTCTTCTGTCTGTTCAGCCTACTCTTCCTGCATATTCGTCATGGTGTTTCTTTTGCATCCTTCCGTTCGGCGTTCTGATGTTGTTTCCATTGTTCATATGCGCTTTGGCCATTCTTTGCTGCCATTATCTAAATTTCATTATTCCTTGATTTCTTCTCCACACTCTGTCCTCTCCATCCGGATGATGCAGTTATTTGCGACGCCGATCATGTGTTCTTCCACAGTGTTTATCTTTTTCTGTGGAGCGTTCTGCCTTATATTCTTATTTGCTTAAGCTTGGACTTTCTACCCCTTATTGTGCTTCCTATATCCTGTCCTTTCCTTGCTCCCCACTAATTATTCCTGCTATTTGTTCCTTTTTAGATAAAATTTCTGATCGGATCAAAATATAACCGACTTCTTTCCTTACCTTTTGTTTCTGGGTAAGGCCCTTGGTTGACGAGCCCAAAAAAAAAAAACAAACAAAACATACATGATTCGGTCTTAATTAAAATAATAAGTAATATTCCCAATCATAGTTTAAACGAAAACAGTATTGGTGTATGGAAAAAGGAAGTAGTGAAATGGCTAAAGGAATGTTGTAAGGAATAAAAAACAAACTGCATCCGAATGACACCTAGATAGTTCAGTCATGCAGCTACTGATTATACACGTATTCTATGTTGTTGTTTTTGTGTCGTTCCTATTTATTTAAACTTGCTGTTCGTAATTCCTAAAGAAGATATTGTTTACGCTATCATGATATATACATATATGACTATCTAGAGTGAATGCATATATGTATATGGTTTTTTTTTTCTTTATACCTATATATATGTTATATATATTTACTAAGACATATATTAATTAAGGTTTATATAATTTCGATGTATATAATAAGTATGTGTAAATTTGTAACGTGTACAACCTGAATAAACGATAATAAGTGTGTCGGGCACTCACACAACGGGCATACTTGCCCAGTCAGACCCACAAACTTATTTTAAAATTTAAAAAAAAAAAAAAAAAAAAGTAAGAAAAAGTTGATTTTATTCTAATCTTAAATGCCGAATAATGCGCATGACACGACCAAACTTACGTCTGGCGAATATGGACGCAACTTTAGTCTCTGCTTGGGGCATCAGAGTTCCGTGTGACAGAAAAACAATATACGGTTCTGCGACAAGCTTAGCAGCTTCGATGGTTAATCCGTAAGCGAAATCAGGCGAACGTTTTCGACGCAGCTAGTCGGCGAAGAAATAATTCGAAATCGCCTTTTCCCGTTCGAAGTCAATTAAGCAATGTGCAAGTGTGCTAAGTTAGCCGGTAGCGCGTTTTTTGCTGACGGCGGCAAATGGTGAGAGAAAAATCGTTTTTTAATTGCCTAATCGTTAGAAATAACGAAGGAATTTTCGTGTACGGTTTGTCGGCTTCGTCAACGATGCGAACGTGAAAACTGTCGCAACACCTGACGCCGCGCAAAGCGGGTTATCGAAGCGTACCTTCTTTTACGTTTCCCCCTGGTAGCGGATTTGTCGGAACGAATTCCGTTCTTCGCCTAATGCTAAAGTTGAGTTAGTTAAATTTTGTTCTATGACAAGGACGGTTCATTCGTCTGAAAACTAACGGGCACACCTGTTGCCTAACTGAACCGTCGTTCGTTTCAAGTTCTTATTATTTCGGAGCGCTACAGAGCCCTGCATTTTACGGCTAACATCGACTATCCACCGGAGTTAAATTTCCAGAATGGGACCGTTTAAATAATTAAAAATAACAATTGAGAACGTCGCTAAAGCCTCTAGTTTCTTCATGCTATCTTTTAAATATGTATATAGAGTGCCTGGCGAGCGAGCTATGCCTCGATTTATTCCGAATTTGCAGATCAAATTATTCATGTATGCGAACGAAGGCTACATTTTTGCACATGTTGCATTATTCGTTTTTACGGTGATAAGTTTTTGCATTACAAAAAATAAAACGCAATTTCGTAAGCCGGGAATATTATCACGAATTATCATCTGTACAACTCCTTACAGCGATTGATCATTAAAACGAACACTTCCTTCCATAGTTACTCACTTCATAGAATTCTTTCGAATAAAAAAACCTCGACCAATCGATTCGACTAAATCCCCAAAAACCACCAATTCGTGAATTTCATCGGAGTCGTTGGAGCCGCTCTGGAGAACCCAGTTGCGTATATACATATACATATATATATATATATATATATAAACTCGGTCATTTTGGCCTCGAAAGGGTTTGTGCCCCTTGACGTCCCTTACTTACACTTCTGTCTCTTTCTATTTTGTACTTTGTATAAAATGATCAAAATTTACAACGTAATTCGAAAATGGTCAAAATCAATATAAGTTATGCGCGAACAAATATAAAAAAAAAAAAGAACATACGCGACGAATGCATAACCTCCTTTTTTTTAGAAGTCTGTAAAAATTAAAATATAACAAACGTTACATAAAATTGCGACATTTTTTGTGACATTTTTTTGTTACATAAAATTGGGACATTTTTTCTAATGGGGGCCGGCCTAAGAATTACGTTGTAATTTTAATGTATACATATATGTTATATTATTACAAGTTATGGTAACCGGAAAGTAGAATAAGGGGCATAATATTACTGCTTCGTGATGAAATATATTCACGTTTATGTTTACGTTTACAGCGGATTTAAATATTATGTCAATTTAAATATACAGGAAGTCGTTATATAATGGATGATGATAGTCCATAATAATCGTATGAATTTTAAATCTAATTACAAAATATCTCGTTTTGAGAAATTTTCTCGATGAAAAGATCTCGACCAATCGATTTATCTTAACCGCTGAAAAACTCTAATTTACGATTTTCACCCAAAATTGATTGTTCGAGAATTTTTGCTTATATATGTTTTTTTTCGCGCTGGGGATTAATATGAATGCCACAGAATTATGTAACAAAAGAAGTTGACCAGGCTGCCTTTGTTATAATGGAAAACAGAGCTATCTCATCGAGCAGATTATTCCGTAAAGGTATCAAATGGAAGTGTTACAAATGAAACTGAAACGACAGATAGCGTCACAGCCAAAGTTCATTTAACGGTTTCATATAGATTAAAAATGTGCATTCATAAAGAATGAACTCTGGATTAATGTAGAATTGTAGTGAAGATAGTTTTATGACTTTTTTCAATTTATCTCGATTCAACGCCAGGTGAAATGCTTTTGACGTGCCGTAACTAGTGCCATTACTTGATCAGCCCTTTGTATGGGACATATTTTTCTAAGGCTCTTCCGCGTATCCCGTATAATGATGGTTCTTTTCACCGAGTTTGTTTTTCCCGCTATGTAACGAAAATATTTTTCAGCACCTCCATTTATTCGAATTAGCAATCTGTTATCGATTTTCAGCTCGTCTAGAACTGATTTATTAGTTCGACGTGCCGTACATGGGATCCGGAGTCTTTTTCTGTATATTCCCATCTCAAAGGTATGAACTTTGTAAAAGCTTTATCTTCTGAAAAATGAGGAGAGCACCCTGCGACTCTCCCAGTCTTTTAAAAATCCAGAAGTTTTAATTAACTTGATTACTTCATTTACAGTAATTCCAAACCTGAAAAAATCCATTACGTCTGCCTTCGACTTTCCGTCGGTGCATTAAAAATCTCCTATTCTAGTAGAGTTCTATCCGAAACAAATATACATCCTCTGCTTGGAGATCATTTCTTAATTAAACGTTTCTCTATCTTCTCTTTCAACCGCATCTCCTCTTATGTTCCTGACTTCAATCCTGTCTTACATAGTCGCACGAATTTTTGAATTTTCCCCATTTGTTTTTTCCTCTATCGAACTCCCCCGCTTTTCCTAAGATTCCATCAGCAACGGCGACCAATCAATTACTCTCTTCTTCCTTTTCATGCTAACTCCACTTCTCTTGAAATAATTAAATTCGAATTTCTCTCTCGGGTATTACCTTTTACTGATGGTTTCCAAATGCAGGAAGCTTTGGTCAGTAGCCTTCTCCTCTCTTCATCATTCTGCTCTACCTTCACAGCTGAGTCAGTCTCCATTTTACGTGCGATAATCTTTTATTTCTACAACTGGTGGAACCTTCAAACTCCTCATTATTTTCGATTCGAAAAGTATCTTTCTAGCAGTTTCTTTCCCCCCTTCTCATTCCCCTAATAGTATTATTCAATTAGTTTTATCATCATCAAGTTCTATTTTTGTAGACTTTTTATTGGGTTCCTAGCCATTCTCTGATATTGAAGGCGATGACACGGCAGATTGTCTAATGCCCCTTTCGCTAGCTATTTCCCGACTTCAGACTTAATCCTTCTTTCCTCCAATCATTCCAGACTTTGGCCGGATAGATACTCTGTTTTATTGCCTAATCGCTCTTCTCACTATTTACTCACACAACCAGAATCCTCAGTCTTAGCTTCTATTCATTCCTTTCAGTAGTCGTTCTACTCATCATTTTTCCTCGCAACCGAGAGTGCGAACACTGTTTATCTCCAATTATAAATGTTTGTGCCGAATGTGTGATATCAAACCAATGCGATGGGCACTTACGAAACCACAACGACCGGAAGTGACCTGTTAGTGTTCATCAATGGCTAGGCCTCGACTTGGATTTTTTTTGTTTTTGTTGAATGAACGCTTTTTGTAGGCGCGGTTATACCACGCGATCCACTATTGTTGACCATTTGTCAAGCGTAGTTTTTTCGCAGCCAGTTTTTCTCGGTTCCATCCGAATACATTTTAGATCCTCGGCAAGTACGTCTTCGACACTCAACTCTGCCGACGTATCTCTTTGCCGATTCCAAAATTTCGTAATTTATACGGTCCTCGTCCATTCGTATGCCACGCTCGACCCATTTCATACACTTTTTTTGGCAATAATATTTATTCATTGGACATCTGCCATATCCAAATACTCTCACATGTTTCAGATGAAATCTTTTCAACTCATTGTAAGTACGTTTCTTAAAATTTTTTGATGGAAGTATTCCAACTTCTTGACTCGCATCTTCATAATTGTCCAGGTTTCATTTCCGTACAACATTGTTGACAGTAGGATGACTTTACACACAGCGGTCTTCGTGCTGGTTGATAGGTCTTTGTTATTAAAAAGCTGACGAGCCAATTTTCCGTACACTATAATATATATATATATATATATATATATATTTGTGCTTGTTATTCTATAGACAATTCCATCATCTAAAGTAGCGTCTTTATTGATGTTGCTGTAAAGTTATTTGAAAAAATCTGCGTTCCGTAACTTTTTCCCGTCCAGATAGAAGTCTATTACATCCGCTGTCATGTGCATAATTTTTGTTTTGTCACCGTTTACCGTTAATCCAAATGCCAGAATACATTTTCTGTAAGCACGTGACTGAATTCTGTAGATCCTCTTTCCTGTCGCATACTAAAGCGCAATCATCGGCTTAGTGTAAACTTGTGTTATCTTAAAGAATTTAGTCGTCCGTTTTTGTTTTTTTTTGTATTATCTCCTTAATCAGATTAAAAATTCATCGTTCTCTTTTCCCCCCGCTTCTCGTTTTCCAATTTTTCCCTTTCTCCTTCTCTTTATTATTGTCTCCCTGCACAATACTGATCCTCCTTTTGATTTTGTATTCGCAAACCTGGGCTCTAGGTCTTCCGGTTCTTTACAGTGCTTCCTTCATCCGTTTGTTCCAATTCCCAGAGCAATAATTCCCTCTAAAACCTTTGTTCTTTCCATCTCCTAGCGCCTCAGAATCTAATGTTCTAACATGATACCATCAAGTGATTGAGTCGGAGCCAAAGGGAGTCGAAAAAGAAGAAAAAAAAATTTTGAAAGTAAATTAGGCGTGAAATAGTTCGAAAAAGGCTGCGAAGACAATCGGGAAGCATTTGTGGCGGTATTACCTCGCCGAGAGATGAGTAGGATTTTGCAGAATTTCAGTAGACAGTTCTTCAAGCTGCCCATCTGCATCTTCGTGTCCGATTCCACTATCACTGCTGGATTCGCCTACCTGGGTTCGCGACTGCTTATTTGATTACTTCTTATTTGCTGAAAACCTACATATCTGCACACGCCTTTCCACTATCCCGTCGGCTTAGATCTCCGGTTCGAAAGGTTACCAGGTATATATATATATAATGTCCCAATCGTTTTTTTCCAAAAAAGTTCTTTTAGAAAAACCGTTTTCAGTTGACTACGTCATTCTTCCCCGTCTTCTATTTTAAAAAAATCTTCATTTTTCAATTACAATGAATATACAATGTACGATTTTGACCAGGACACATTCTTTAGCAATTGTACAACGCAGCATTCAACCTTTATTACCTTAAATAAAAAGTAACCATCATGGGACAAAAAATCCATTATGGGCTAAGAAATTAATATAAAGTAATATTGCAATATCCGGATGTCGTCGTGAATTTTTTGACAATATTAAATGTAGGTGAACCGGCAGATTACACAGCATTGGACTAGTAACCTATTCATGTTCGCGTCTAGGAACGGTTTGAATGAACAATTAAAACTGGCTCGTTATTAAATTCGGACGGGGATTTGATAGCTTTTCAGTCGAGCGTTACGATGGATGGGGTCTATTTTGATGCTAGCGGATATCACAGTAAATAAACATACGAAGTAGCTATCGCGCATCAAGTGCCGTCTTATTCGCTGAATTTTTATTGTCCATCTCGCTCGGCAACGTGCCATCACAATAAAATCTAATAAACGTACCGAATTACTTACGGCTATTTAGTAATTCATGCTAAAGTTTTTAATCTACTACCGCCCGGAACAGGCGATCGCGCACCACCGCATGCTTCCCTAATTACTTGAAACGTTGAGTGACATTTCAATTATCGTTGAGACCTCGTCTAAACTTTTTATTTTCACACTTTTTTCATTTTATTTCTTACCTTTTCACATTACATGTAGAAGCTTAAAATCGCAAATGACCCTCTAAACACGATCTAAACTATCTTCGCTAATTCAAAGGGCGGCGAAGTAGCGGTATTTTTCATTAACGGTCGTCCGAATATCGTTGCAAGGACGTACCGAGTTCGAACCACTAATACATCGAGTGTAAAAGGGTGTTTAAATAACTGCCGTCGAAAGAAACACATGCGTACCGCCGAGACCGTGGACTCTGTTGCAAGAAAATACATTAGTCAAGTAGTCAAGTGTGGCTTCAAATTTGTTTTTTTTTTTTTTTTTTTGGGATTGAACAGTTTTCTAATAAATAAGGTCTTGATTCGAAAATTGGCCGTGTACAAACGAAAGATGCTTTTCGTGACCAATCGGAAGCCCGGAAATAATGATATCTGTATTTCGGCATATTTATTGGTGGTCGGGCATTTCTCGTTTAGGCTCGGTGCGCTATGCGATTATTTTTTCTGTTTCCGTGCGCTTTGAACGATGCTGAACCGTAGTAGTGCTTCAGCGGCGAAGTGGGCTTTTCATCGACGAACGCTGTACACAAAAGGTCGCGAACACTTTAAGCGATGTATTTAATAACAGTAAGAAGGAACCCGCGGCGATTACAACTACTATCACCTTTTTATGATGGAAAGATATAAACGTGTTAACCAATCGACGATTGCGAGCTTCGCTGAGCTATTATTGTTGCCGCTGGAAGAACGACTTAACCGAGCGAGAGGAGGAAAGAAAAAAATGAAAATATAATCGTATAATTCGTCTCTAATTCCCTATCGGCGGTCTATTTCGAGCAAAATTTTTATAGTTTAAAAAAAACATTAACCTCTCTTTCCGACAAAATTTTGTACCAGTTCTTTTTTTTTTGTTTTTTTTTTTTTTTTATTTTTTTAGACTGATGGGTCCATTCGATGTCGATAAAATTTGGATGCACCGCCATTATTTGGAACACAATTTTACGCTTTTTTAACACTACGGGCGGTAAAGCTATCGGGAAATGAAGTATGCCATTTTTTGTTTTTCGGTCGAGAAATCATCGTTGCCAAATTTTCAACCGACTTTATGGTTTTTCTTTACTTGTCTTCTTCCATCATCGAACATCGCAGTATGCGACGCCGAGTCGTAATGTAGGGGGAAATGAAGTGAATGGAACGTCGGTTGAGAACGATTGCTAATTTCGCGAATTTTAATAATGCTTCTTTGCATACAAAACGGAAAAATTTTTGAATACTTTTTTTTAAATTTATTTTCTTCTAGTTTTTTTTTTTTTTTTAATATCTTGCTAAACACTTATCATGTTGAGAACACGGTCAAGTTTATGTGTAATTTTGAAAATTCCGCTCTTAGTAAATAACGCCGCTATAATAATCTTTGTGTGACTTTTGGGAAATTACTAGAAGAAGAAACGGCCGAACGCGGTGGTTCAGCGTGCATTGGGATAAAATGTTTTACATGTACGCGAGCGTTATACATTATTTTTAAGTCGACTGTTTAGCTTCAACCGAAATTCCATTATCTGTCCCCGGTGAGTAATTCGATTATATCCGTTCTCGTGTATCTGTTTCGCTGATTGGGGGGGGGGTAGTCGTTGCGAAATTTATGGCTGATTAGAATCGTGACGACACAGTTTTCATTTTCGCAGTTCAATGGCCCGTATCTATTAAAGCATTGTCGTCTACATTATTTATCTGAACAGCGATCTCGATTTTGCTGATATTTCATCGTGATGGAATTTGATAAATTACTTTTCAGAAGTCTTTTTTTTTTTTTTTTTTTTTTTTTTTTACTTTTTTTTTGGGCTCGTCAACCAAGGACCTTTACCCAGAAACTAAAGGTAAGGAAAGAAGTCGGTTATATTTTGATTCGATCAGAAATTTTAACTAAAAAGGAACAAATAGCAGGAATAATTAGTGGGGAAGGAAAGGACAGGATATAGGATGCACAATAAGGGGTAGAAAGTCCAAGCTTAAGCAAATAAGAATATAAGGCAGAACGCTCCACCGAGAGGGATGAACACTGGAAGAACACATGATCGGCGTCGCAAATAATTGAATCATCCGGATGGAGAGGACAGTGTGGAGAAGAAATCAAGGAGAAACGAAATCTGGAAGAAGGCAGCAAAGAATGGCCAAAGCGCATACGAACAATGGAAACAACTTCAGAACGACGAAGGGAGGGATGTAAAAGAAACCATGAATATGAAGGAAGAGTAGGCTGGACTGACAGGTAAAAGGAACAACTGTTGGAAAAAGAAGAAACATAGGTATCCGACCAAAATCGGATATGAAAGCTTTTACAAACTGATAGCAGGTTAACGGATGGAATTTTTTTAAAAAAAAACGAGAGGAAGCAGCAGCAGCCCGAGCCAAGGAATCAGCCGCTTCATTGCCAAATATGCCCGAGTGGCCAGGTACCCACAGCAGATCAATATTGACTGAATGGAGATAGGAAAGATTGTGAATGAGTGAACGTATACGGAGGATAACAAAGTCACACGAATGATCAGGAAGGGGAGAGGATATGGCCTGAAGGGCGCTCAAAGGGTCAGAAATAATTAAAAACTTAGATGAAAATTGATTCGAGGAAATGAAAATAATAGAGCGAAGGATAACCAACAACTCGGCTGTGAATATGGAACAGAAATAAGGAAGTAGTCGAATTGCATTGAAATTTCTCTGTCGACTTTTCGTTATTTTAATCACTAAATTTCAAGTAAAACGTCAGCGATGTATGACTTTTTTTCTTTATTTTTTTTGTTTTTTTTTGTTTTTTTTTGTTGTTGCAAATCGGAAAAAATACAAAAAAAACGAGAAATCGTAAATCGTAAAGATAAATCTCGTTAATTAGAGGAATAACACGGTAGAAAATTTTTCGCGTAGTTATCGTTCCCGCTTCTCTTGGTAAATTTCGTAGCGCTCAAAAGTCTGATAACGGTAACAACCGTTAGTTCCTAGCTATCTTGCAGCGAAAATTCATCCATCACCGAACAATTGTTTCAGACTGCACATTCTCACGGCGTTGATAAGAAAAAACCTGAAGCATCTTTGATCACAAATGCCGCTGATGTAATAAAAACTTCAGACTTCTCGCGATCAGCAGAATATGAATATTTAATTTTATATCGTAGAGTATGTCGTAGGATATCGTAAAATACTGTGTAGAATGTCGTAAGGGAGTTGTATTAGAATATTTTATAGAATATCGCAGAATGATAATTGTATTACGATAACTTCTCGACTATTCGAAAAAATTTCTTGAAACAATTTAGATATTAAGGTGAGTAAGTAGATTATATATTGTATTTAACGAGTTCGGTAATTGTAGTCCCCCTTTTAAAATGACGACGGGGTGATTATTAAATGCGTACAACGGATTAAATATTTAGCAATAATATAATAGTAGTTAATAAATTGAAAGCTCTATTGTTATTTTAACTACAATATATATTAAAAGTATTGTATGACTTCTCCGTAAACATAGTATTAAAGTACAAGAAAGGAATTGCATTTTATATAAGTAGTCGGTAGTTTATAATAATGACACCTGTTCGTGCGTAAAATTAAATCGTTCGAAAATTAATACGGACCAATCAGTTAAATCAATATCACATTAGTTACAACATGTGAAAGGCCCTGTGTGTGGGTATCGTGCCGCTGTCTGTGCCAATAAACGAGTTTTACGTCGAGTAAATAAGCAAACAAAGGAAATTTCAGTTGCGTGTACGGATACTTTATATAAAATTTCGTCTACCTCGACAACTTGTGTGATCTGTGGCGTCCTCCCAATGGGGGAATCTATATGCTCGTTAGCAGAGCTACGATCAGTGAGCATAATTTGACTTCTATGAAACAATTAGGTTTACTAGAAAAAAGCTTTCTGGAAATGCCGCAGCTGATTTCCAAAAAAAAAAAAACAACTTTTAGCTTTGGGTCTTCCTACTCTCTTTAACGTTACCCATATACTTTCCTTCCCATTGCCTTCAGTTGTTCCGCTACTGCGGTTCTTTGTGAGTTTCATTTCTGACCGCCTGATTATTTAATTCTATCTCTTGATTAATCATGTTGTTGGGTCAGGGCCGCTGGCGCGCCTAGGGTAGGAAAAAAAACACTTTCTGTTTGATTGCCCTCACGTAACTCCTACAATTTAGAATATTTCCGCGCGCCACTTATTTTCGACAGAAGAAACTAGGCAATCTTCCTCGAATATACCGAAAGAGCAATGTGTGTTTAAAATTTACTCTGTCCAATCAGTACTAGTTTGGCTGTGTACCTTAATTCGATCCCGTAACTATTATGTGGATGTTCGATGTGCTCTTCATTCTTTCTCGCTATAATTACATTTTTTATATTACTGACTTATAATAAAATTTAAAAAAAAAAATTAATAATGATACAATTTAAAAGCAACATTACTCTTACTATTATATTTACTCTATTAAACTTTTGTTTATATTTATTATTTTCCTCGTTTGTCCATGTGCTATAGACTAGTTACACATAATGTAGTTATTTGGTGGCGGGATAACATGCCGTCACCTTCCAATAATTCAATAAATTTGATGGAGAATTAATAAAAGAAAACAAACATGTGATTAAAAAAAGAATCCAGAAAATACGTAGATTTATTTTCAGTTGAAAAGTAAGCTTAACGGAACGCGTGCTTTTTTGTAAGGTAACATACGAAAATCCATACTTCAGTTAAGAAAATAAATTACTTACCTTTTAAATCAGTTTAATAAGATAACATTCTCATTCTTTCCTGGCGATCCATCGGTCAAGGCTTTAACTTTTCTTTCTAAGGTAGGCATAAATTGGAGCGACCATCATGTTAATCCGACCGCTATAGCGCCCTGGAATCATGTCTCAACATCTATAAACATATCCTTAGCAGATCCCTTAATAACATCTAACCTTTCTATACCTATATCTCAAGTAGTATTAAACAAACTCGCCTCCTTCCCTAACTTCATTTACATGTACACAGACGAAGCTAAAGCGAGTCCTACTAATTCTCCTTCATCAACTGCATGCGCTTATGAAATTGAAGGTGTAATGTACACCGAGCGCCTAAACGACTACTAATCCACTTCGGAGACAGAAATGTTTGGGATCCTTCTTTGTCTTGAGACATATTCTTCAAGCCCAGCGTCTCAAAATGCTCTTCTTATTACCGACTCACTTCAATCTATCAGAGTCATCCAGAGCCCAGGCAGTTGCAACTCTCTACTAATTAAAATAAAAAACCTCCTATTCCGACTTTCACGATTTGAGGTATATGTCACATTCTTATGGGTCCCTGGCCATGTTGGGGTTTCCGGCAATGAGTGGGTTGACTTGGCTGCTAAGGCAACTCTATCCAGCCCGATGCCGTTTAACGCTGTACTGCCTTGATTAGGGTCATCAGTCTTTCTGATGCATTTTGCTGAAGAGTGGAGCAAACTATGGTCAGAACAAACTACGTGGCTCAGGTCCATAAAGTCGAACACCGACCCGTGGTTGTCGCCGTTCCCCGTCTCACGTAGGGATTTCTCGATCCTATCGAGACTGCGTCTAGGGCACACTGCACTGTCACACAATTACGTCTTTGAAGGAGTTCCCCCTCCGTCCACCTGCTTCTGTGCGGGTTCATGGCCTCGCAAAACATAGAGCATCTGCTGAAATGGTGTCAGCATACTTCCCGTACTTCTACTCATACCTCACCCCACCGTCTGTTGTCGAACTAACCGGATTGTGTTCGGGCAGTGTTGAATTTTGCAGCATCGAACAGACTGCACCGCCTTCTGTAATTTCCAGTGAGTCTAGCTGCCATAATATCCCCGGTAGTTACACACGGCGCCTAGATTTATATTTGTAAATTTATTAAAAAGAGATGAAAGTACTGTTTCAGAAAATATGCGAGGATTTGTAGCACCTCTTTTTTCCCGAGAAAAAGATTCGCAACAATTCTTCAGGTACGATTTCTTTTTTTATTATTATTTTTTTTTTTTATATGCCCTATATATCAATGGTATGTTTGTATAAATTTATAAGATTTCATATTAATTTTCAAGATGATATGGGGCATACTTTACATGGGAGTACAATTAATAAGAAATTTGATTAATTCAGTTTTTCCTGTGTTATATTAATAACAATGTTTCTGTTTATTTTTAGAAGATACAAAGTGAACGCGAAGTTGAGTATTTTTTCCGGCTTGGTAAATTGTTGCGCATGTCTCGCTTAAGAATGCGGCGAAAAAGGAATAGAAAAAATTCCGAAATACCCCGTACGTTATTAGATATTTAATTATACGAACAGAATTAGCGAATGGCTTGTCACCGTTCTTTGACTGCATCGTAGAATTTACGCTAGTATGCAGGAGAATTTCTGCTCATTTTTGCTCGTACCGTTTTAAATTTATTAATTGCCCGTGTTTAGTTCTACATTAATTATTTCGATGGTAAGCCGAGCGTGCCGTATATAAAGTTAGCAGCGTCCGGAATGTTGCTGATAATTTTTCCCTAGATATTGAAAAACTGAAAGAAGGATGCAATAAATAAATAAATAATTAACTGTAATAGTCCAATGTTGCAGTTACTCGATGTTATATTTACGTTATACGAATTTACATTCACTATTAACACACACACACACACATACATATATATATATATATAACATTGATTATTTGTGATCGGAAACATAAATCGACCTCATTGAAACTTTTTGTTAAACTTATTTTTGAAAAAACACAATTAACAAAATATTTTTAAAAATTACTGTCCTACCGGTTTCGTCTAGATTATACTCATTTGGAATATATTATCAGTTTACGGTGAGTAAAAATCATTACAAGTATCGATATTTATTGCGATCATTTCGACGACACGGTTTCACTGAATTCGAACGCGCGTTACGGATGGATAACTTTTAATTTTGCGCAAAACTTTTAAAAAATTGTTTACGATGGGATTTATTAAAATCCGTTAAGACGTCCGACAAATATTCTGAAGAGTTTCTTCGGATGTAAATACGAACATCATCCATCGTTCTGCTGACGATAATCGAACTAAGCGAAATAATGCGAGACGTATAAGCCATTAAAATTCCTTTTGAAAACCGTTGCGCTATCATTTGTTTGTTTGTCGAATAAAGAAAGAAAAGAAAAAGTTAAATTTATTTTGTTTTAATGAGATAAGCGTATAATTTAAATTTAGCGAATTTTCTCCATCCGATTTTGATTGTACCCAGACGATTTTATTGTCAAAAAATTTTCTTGAATTTCTACTTAATATTCTCGTTATTTACGTTTATAATCATTTTAACTGACGTGTCTGTATGAACGTTGAAAACTACCAATTTTTCTTTATATACTGTATAATCTCTCTTTGTCAGCAGATAGCCATCGGCCATCATCTCTTCTCCTTGCAATTTGCATTGTACCTTCCAGTTTCTTTTCGTTAAAGTGCGTAATCCGATTTGAATTATTATCCAGTCTCTTGCTTTTTCCATATCTCACCTGGGATCCGTCATCACGCGGCCGGTCATGTATTTCCCCTTATCGAGCCTGGAAACTCAGCAACGCTGGGCGCTAACTGCATCGCATGGCAAAACATCGTGAATTCTTTACAGATATATATACATATATACATAGTCTCGCCTCGGCACTGCTAATCTGTTTCATATTGATGGACAGCACGGAAGCTAGGTTACGCTTCGGCTTACGTGCTTTTCAATTTCGTTGCTATCTATCTTCTAATTCTCCTGTAAACTAGAAGATAATCTCATACTCGTAATCGAGGGAGAATAGTAAGAAAGCCAAAAGTTCAAACAGTTGAAATATCGTGATCCTAAGATGGCCAATTCGAAAAAAAAAAAAAAAATGTATGTATATATATATCTGTAAAGAATTCACGTTTTTAACGAGCATAGGGATCTATTCTATATTAAAGTATTTTCTTTACATTATTTTAAGTAGACTAACAGAAGGTTTCACCATATTCAAAGAGTTTGATAGAGCCAGCTGTAAATTCGAAATTCAACGTTTAATTTTAGCAATTTGTAGTCCACTCAAAGAGAAGATGTTTGTAAGGCAATTTTGTGCGTTGTAGAAGTTTATCTCGGAAAAATTAAGGGATGATTGGAAATACCTCATAAAGTAATACCATACATTGCTGATTAGTGAGCATCTGAAATTATGCATAAAAAGGAGAATAGAAGATCGGCTCTTAAAAATTACAACGATAACCGATACCAGTACGAATTAAGATTTATAGACCATTCGAATCTTTGGATTCGTACTGAATCTTAGATTTGAGAAGTTTTTTTTCTCTTCGTAGTGTAAAAAATACGTTAACGTGAGAAATTCAGGAAGAAGACCAGTCGAATAATAGCCAAGAATAAATCTTGCGTAGGGCTGGTTTAGGAATAATAGAATTTCGCTTTCGGCTAGCAACGAATAGCAAATTAAACCGCCAATTACTATGCAAAACAGAAAATACAAATCGTTCGCTGTTGAATTTCATAATACCACCTCCCCTTGTAAATTTCGAGATAATTTTCAAGTTCTAAATGTGTGAAATTCATCATTTCTCCAGCCTCCAAATTTTCCAAGTTTGAGACTATTAAGCGGTGTACAGGCGTTTTTTCCATGTTGAATCGGACGATATTGTTAGGTGCCGACAGCTTTGAAAAGCCGTTAATTTCTGACATTATAAGCCAAGCGTAGCAAGCCCCTTTTAACTGGGCTGTTACCGTAAATTTTTCTACTCGTCACAAGTAAAATTTGCGCACTTTTTTCCCTTCTTTCGAGACAAATATTACGTCCGAAAAAAAGTGTTAGCTGTTCCATTCCAGCAAAGGAACTAAAGCAGTAAATAACCGAAACGTGTAAAACGATCGCACTTTTTTTTTCCCGATATCCCTAACAATTGGAGAAACTTAAAACTTTTCCAGCACCCAAAAAGAAATACCCGGTCTCGGATGAGATTATCCCCTGTCATTATCATGTACTCTTGTCTTTCGACCGAAACTGAATTATATGTTGGATAAATTGCGGGAGTTGACGGAATCTCACAAGATGATTTCATGAAAAAACACATAAAAAAAAAAAAGGAGGCGAATCGAGCACATACTAACCGTTATTACGTAATATTTTGCTTCGTCTACTTCGCTGGTTACGTGTGTTTTTAGTGATTGGTTTGTAAATGGCGGGAGTCGACCTTGCAGCCGGAAAATCCTTGTACACTATTTGTGGCTCCAGGGAGCGGTAAATTGATGTTACTTTTTAGTGGCGGTCTAATGGTAAATTCGGTGGCAGCTGGAAAAGCTTTTAATGTTGATCTGCGGCTGCTCATAATATATTAATGCAGTAATAGCAATTTTAAATTTAAGTGACATTTACGCTGCTGTGTTAAAACCAGCAACGTTATCTTTTCAATGTTCACATATTCCAGTTCGTTGTACCGGATGCGATGAAAATTTCAGAAATGTGTGCCATTCGCGCTATTCAACTCCGTCTGACTCAAAAATGTGTTGGATGCATGTGTAGCCAATTTACCTATCCGGTAAATGTACGATTTGAAATATATACGAATGTGATAAATTTAGCCGCATCCGCCGTCACACTAAAGAGTAGCGCAAATTTCAATGAGTATTTCATGTGGGCGTCTATCCATGCGCTGGATTATGAGCTTCCAGTATTTTAACTAATTACTTTAAATTTAATTGTATATTTAAAAAGTAACATGGCTGAAAAATTAAGGGCATGCTACAGGGGCCTCATTGTACAGGAATTACTCTATTAAATGATATGCGTCATCGATAGCACTCTCATGTTCTAACTGATGGTTCAAGGAGAAACTAAGTTCCGGAACGTACGTTTCTACACTATTTCTAAGACAAGTGGGGTGCATAGAAAGATATGGCCAATGGTAGCGTAAGAAGCCGCATTCTAACAGGTGCCAGTGTCATAATGGTTTATTCAAAAATAGGATAGGGAGAAATGCGACATAATTACCACCACAGACAACCATGCCGCGACGGGTGCTACAGAGACAGTTAAGAAAGATAAAAAATAAAACAAAACAACAAAAAGTTATAGCCTAAGGAACCAAAAGTTAGAAGTAAAATCAGTTTAAACGAAAAAAGGAGCTGTTTTAAGGAAAGAGGAAGCGCGTTCTTTAAAGGAAACCTACGTTAGTGCGCTGTAGCGGGATTTTGGCTCTGTCCAAACGATACATGCTTAACCAACTACGGCTATATGGTAGCTATAGATGAAACGAAAAGAAGAAAAATTATACGATTCCGAAAAGTTATTAAAGTGATGGTTTAGCTCTTTTGCTTGTGCCTTTTCTAGAGAACCTTTTAAAATAATTCGGGAATGTTATTAAAAAATTTCCGGAGGCAAAGGGCGTTTGTCTCTTTTTGTCTCTTGCACATCAATTACTATGCTGAAGTTTGCAGTACTCTATTCTGTTCGAACCTTTAAATGTCTTTTTAAAATGAAATGGCGGTGCATATTCGAAAACAAGTATCTACACTATTCCTTGTCTAATTCCGCGACAATGATAATATAGAACTATTTCCGTTCTTTCACTTTGTAAGCATAATTTAATTTTATCCCACTTTTCTCTCTCAGGGCGACCCCAGACAATTTCGCTCCAACCTTCAGTGACGGAAGAAAACTTGGCCTTATTAAAATAAATGCTCTATAACCTTTAAACACAGTGCGATTATTAAATTTATAAAATCTCCGACTAGTGTTGGAAGATGTTTTAATTTATGTTTGTTACACATAGAATGTAGCCTAGTGGTTAAGTTGCTTGGCTACCAAATCAGAGGTGTCAATCGAGACTTGTCTCGTCCCGGATCCGAATCGCTCCCAATGCTATGTAGCTAATCTGAAATTGAATTGAATACCGGGGAATTATCTGGGGGAAAGTAAAGGCGGATAATCCAAAAGTAGAAAGGAACTGGCCCCAGTATTCTCCTTAGATTCATTAGATCCTTAAGTACCATTATGAAAAGCTTAACTTCACAATCCCCGACGCCCTGCTAAGGATATATGGGACTTGCTTTACTTTGGTAGCGCGGTAGCCTATTGGTTAAGGTGCTTGGCTACTAAATCAGAAGACACGGGTACTTGTTGTTTCGATCCGGATCCGAATCGCTCCCAGGTATATACCTAATCTGAAATTGAACTGGGTACCAGAGAAATCTGGGAGGGTAAAGGCGGATAATCCAAAAGTAGAAAGGAACTGGCCCCAGTATTCTTCTTAGAATCATTAGAACCTTAAGTACCATTATGAAAAGCTTAACTTCATAATGCCCGACACCTTGCTAATGGCACTTGCTTTACTTTTACACCAAGAATATTTTACATTATTCCAAAAACTAGTCGGTGGTTTTAAGAATTTAATAATTACAAATCATGTAAACGTTTTTTTATTTTAACATCGATTAACCCAACAGGCATGAAGAATTATCGCACTTAGTCACGTCGTATTAAAACCGTATTCGTTTATGATATTTCTCACTTATTTAAATAAATAAAAAAACGAAAAAACAAACGAAATTAATTACTGTATTAATTTTTGTTGCTTAGTTTTAAAATACTAACGAAATTAATTACTGTATTAATTTTTGTTGCTTAGTTTTAAAATACTAACGAAATTTCGCCAAATTTAGTATATATTTTTGACCTTTTCAATGAACCTTTGTTTTCATCACTATTGCACTTACTACGATTATTAATTTTACCGTTTTAACTAGTTCGCTATCGTAAACACTTTTATTTTACCGATTGGTCGTCTTTTTCATGTAGTCTATTTCGACATTGTTCACAGCCCATTCCACAATGTGTGTATCATTTTTTTTTAATTTCCCCAGTCCGAATAGTTCGCATACCGCGAACGCGTTATTTGATGAGTGGATTTCGTATGAATATGACGGCATATTAAAAAATTTCGACATTACTATTCGATGATATAAGTCGTTCCGTTTGAACTGTCAGCTAGAGGTCGCACCGAAATATTTAGCTTACCTATCTGATATATATATATATATATATATGTATTATGGTGTTTTTGTTCAAAACTGCTCTAACATTAAACGCACATTATACAAAAGGTGAATTATGAATAAAAAAAAAGAAACCAAGTTACATTCGGTACAGAAGTACATTGCGCTACATCGTACCCGAGCCGTGAAATCCACGTCAACAACACACTGAGGTAGTTTTCATTTCGGTAAATATATAATTACCGGGAAAGGTTTAAATCGATTCAAACATATGTTTATACATGGGAAACTCACAGGGTATTTTCGGTGACACCTTTTTTTTTTTGCGATAATTTTGAAAAGCGACCTCGCCGGCCATGAGGCATATTCAGGTCAAAGCAATCAGCTGCGAAGCGAAAAGACACATCGATGTGTTGTCCAGTAAGTGAAGGTAAAAGCTGAAACGATTATTTTTCTCGCAGCAAGCTGCTCCATCGTGCTCTGATAAGGGAAAATTCATTCTGTTATTATTTAGAAATATTTTCTACTTTATCCGCAGCTAGATGCCTTGTGTCGTCTTTCGTTAAATTTTTCGCTGTCTTTTCCATTTGTCAGCTTCGTCGCTTTTTTAACCTTGTCGAAACTCCCGCTCTTCCGGTTACGGTTAAAGTTTCCCGCATTCGCGAACCCGCATCCTTATTATTTAAGCTTGGTACGTCTAATGGCTGCTTGTTTTTGAAGTCTTTGTGTCTTTTACAAACATAGAAAACGAACGAAATCAAAGTTTCGTCGGACTGCAATTAAACATCTAGAAAGGTTGAAACTCTTCGAATGAGGCTTTTCAGAGAGAAATCTGTGAATCTGAAAAAGCGAAGAAATTTCCAGCAAGACCTCGATTAATACTGAAAACAGCTGTCGCATAAACGGGCGCTGAGTTTCCCTTATGTCCCGTTTTCGACAATAACCGCATTTGCGCTATATAACCTCGCTCATTCTCGCTGATCCCGATTCGACATCTAGGAGCTGATGGTTATCGATAACGATAACCGGACACAACTGAACTTCGAAGAGGGCACATATGCTGCTCTATCACTCAGTGCACGTGGGACATGTTGCCCCTTAGCTGTCCGGCGAATTATAGTGGAACGATAGAAATATCCCGAGAGAGGCGGCTACAGAAACGAATGGATAAAAAATGAATGATGGCCGCGAAAATGAGAATAATAAAAATTAAAAATATCGCAAAATTAGCTACTATTTTGTAATTTATCGGACCGGAGTTTCACACACACACACTAACACACTAACTAACACACTAACTAACACACTGACTAAGGCACTGACTAACACACACTCTGCAAAAGAGACGACGCGGTGTGTGTGCGAGTGTCGGTGAATTATTGAATGCGCATAAGTGCTCTCGGCTCTAACACCATTACCATCGTAGTTGTTGTTGGCCCTTTTCCACTGTTAGCCGGCTACCAACCGCGTCCCTTTGAGGGTGCGTCGAGGTCGACGGGTATCGGTCCTACTGTTGCTATATTCGCGTCCGTCTCTCGGTTTCCATTCTATCATTCGACTTCGACTGAATTCGACTCGGCTATGGAAGTGTGCCGGCCCGTTTTCGTTATGGCTTTTATTCGACTTCGAATTCGTCTTTTCTCGAGCGAAATCTTTTACGCGCGCAACTGAAAAATTCGTGTGCGTTTGTCGAAAAAAATCGTATTTGAATTCGTTAACGACTTTTTCGGAAATTTTTAGTAGGCGTGTCGTGTGTTTTTGTTTTTTTTTTCTAAAAAATTTCAGTTATACTTCGAGTGAAAGTTGTTCCGAAAATAATTTTATATATATACATATATATGTATATATATTAAAAAATAAAAATAATAAAAAAGTAGAAATTAAAAAACAATTCCGATATTAAAAAGTGTAAAAATCGCGATACTTGCGCGTTGTGATCGCGAAATTCGACTTGTGATCGTCGGCGATCGTTATCGATCAAATTTGTCGATAATTTTCGTTAATCTTCTGATATGAATATCCCGAAAACGGAAATATAGAGACGATTTATACACCTATATAGATCTCTATATACATATATATATATATATATATATATATATATATATATATATATATATATATATATATATATTTATATACATATATAGTAAGGAATTGTTTAACCGTTTTATTAGTATTTAAGTTCTCGTTTCGCTATAAATCCGTAGTCGCTAATTGTTTTATTTTTTTTTTAATTCGTGCTAGAAAATGATTCTTTTTCTTTCCTATGCTGTTCTTAATTTCAATTTTTAAATTAAAAAAAAAAGAAAAATCTCAGCATAATAGCTGAACCTCTTTATCTTAATTATTTTGCAAATTAAACTAATTCACTAAACTGTTTCTTCGAGAAGGGTGTTTTTCCCGTTGTTATAAAAAATCTGCGGTTTGCATTTGCCAAAAGGGTTTTTGTGTCATAGTGGCTCTGTGCAGCTTGTTTTTGAATAAGCTATGGTGGTGGTGGGTTTGGTTTTATAATTTAATCGCGGGATTCGAAAGACAAACGAGTCGGAGGTTTAATTGTTGCTTTCAATTTTCTCGTACGACTTCCATCAATACCGCCTATTCTCAAAAATCAGCAAATTGTTCGTTTATAAAACGCTCTTATCAGACTTACCACCGGAGAAGTTAATCGGAACTCGAGAAAGAAAGTGTTATTTTTTCAATTTTACATTTTTTGGAAATATTAAACTTTTTTTTTTTTTTTGCTTCGTAATTTAAAAATAAATAACAGAAAAATAAGTGACATTCTGAATTTTTTTAATAATTTTCGATAGCCGGTTTCAGAACATAATCCAAGTTCATTCTTCTCGCTTCCCCACATGCATATATATATATATATATATATATATATATATATATATGATATAAATAATAAAATATTAGGTGGTCCTCTAAAAATAGATATTAAAAGAAAATAAAAATTAAAACTCCTTTCAAAAATGTTGATTTTTTCTCGATTCGTTTTATACCGAAAAAAAACTAAAATGAATAATATACATATATTTCCAAATGTACATGTATATAAAAAAGAAACACAGTTTCAAAAACATTCTTAAAGACGAACGCGAGCTTGATAACGTAACGAGATTATACATATTATTCAGGTTGTTTTTCGACATTTCTGAATATTCGACGGGAACGGCAATGTGGGAAAATCTGAAAATTAATATTCAATTATAGGCGCGTAAAATCACGCAGTTCTCATTGTGGGTTTCTGTTGAATGAAATGGAGAAATTACGATATTCCACGAATATCAAATTAGTTAATAGATTTAGTAACATAAGAAGTAAAAAAAGTTTGCTAAATGGTTAACTATTAAAATCGATACAACACTAACAAGGATTTTTGGAATTTCTCACGTTCCTGTTAAATTTGTTACATTAATGGGGGGGGGGCTTAATTTTCTTACATATCGATGTTATTTTTAATAATTAATTTAAATTATCCGTGTTAATTAAACTTTTATAGGTTATAATTTTTATATGTTATACTAAGAAGCTGTGTAAATCAATCAAATAATGTTTTTGAGAATATTTCGTAGTCAAATAGAAGCGGCGTGATTCACGTGTTACCATGGTGGGTGGTTTTATTATTCGGTTTTTTGACTGTGTTCTTGAACTGATATACATATATTATTGCGCCCTTTAAGCGAAGGTATTTTTCATTCTGAATAAAGTAACTTTCCTCCGTTGATGAATGACTTCCCGAAGCTCTCAATAGTTCTGACCTAGTCTGGTCGCGACTGTTTTGAAATTTCGAAAACAAAGTCCGATTCTCAAGCTCGCTGATGCAGTTCGAATTTTCAGTGCCGTTTTCGCCTTTCCCCCCCTTTCTTATACACATACATATACGCGTCGTATACAAACTACAATTAATTTTGGCTAAAAGTCTGTTTACTAAACCGAAAAAAATAAATAAATAAAAAAAATAAAAAACATAAAAAATGTGCCCATACATTAAAAGCGAAAAATTTTTTTCATAATATTCACACGATCTTCATTTGGTGGCACATTTTGAATGGCGATTTTCTAGTCGAGTGGAACCAATTCGTAACCCGGTCAGCATTACGAGTTTTATGATATCCTCTATCATGAGAGTAAGAAGTCCTCTACGGATTTTGCGCTATCACGAATGTAACTTGTTAGGAACAGGAATTCTGTCTGAGTCAATATGTTGTAGATATTAATGCCGCTAACAGTGTGCAAGGAACTCGAAAAGACAACCGGATTCAGAAAAGGTCTCCCCGAGATGATGAATTTGACCGCCAATTATAACGGATAAAATTTACCACCAGAGCATGTGATGGTAATGAATTCTGCGTGCAACTAGTTGTACTTTAAGTACTTAGAGGCGGTATTTAGGGACATCTGTGTAAAAGTGAATAAAATTTGGATACCGTTGCGCGCGATGATCGGGTCTATGTAGTAGATGCTTCTTCATTATTATTATTCACATTACCGTCTCATAATAATGGATCTTAATATTTTTAGATGCTGAATATTTTTAGATGCTGAATATTTTGGGCTATTTCCTTGTTAATTTTTTTCCCCGTTCAATTTGGCAATTTTAAAATATTTTCCGTATATATGGTATTGCATTTAGCCGCTTGGTAAATGTGTTTATCGTATTTAATGGATTTTAAATGTTTATAATCTGAAATTAAGCGGTTTCCGTGATTTTTTTTTTTTTTTTTTCGTTCGCTTTAAAAAAACAGTCTCAGCGGATATCAGCGGAGATTATCGACAAGAAAAAAAAAAAAAGGACAAAAACCAGACATGCATGACGAAGGAAAAATAAAATTCTGCGGACAATCCCAGTAGAATATTTTGAGAAGGGTCTCTAGTCGAACTTTACGAAATAACGAAAATGAAAAATAACCGCCTATTTACTTTTATTAAATGAGAAGAGATCATTTAAAAGAAAATATGACACGTCAAAAAAGCGCAGCCATGGTCCGTCAAGAGCGCAGTGAGGAGAGGAAACGAAAGATGAAGGCCCTACGATTAAAACAGGGACGAATTACGGAGAAAAGAGCGATTAAGGAATAAGATCGAGATGTGGGCAAGGCTGAATTAAAGGGTGGAAGGAAAATAAAGATTGAGAAAGGAATATCCGGACCGTGACTTGGAATGCGTGCGCTTTAATGATGGTTAAGGGATATTATTTTGAGGAAGAAATTTATTGATAAATTATCCGTTGGAGTAAGCAATGCGGACAAACGAGTGTACACTGTACTGCCGGGGGAATGATCAGTTTTTGTTGGGAAAAATATCCTTTATTCCTAATCGTGTATTCTCTCCTTTTTCCTGATTGCGCGTGGTTTTTTAAGTATGCTTATGCCGCTTAAGAATCTTAGATTTTCGTACGAGACCAAAACTCGTGTGCTTCTAGAGTTTTTTGTATAATTAATTAATATTCCTGTAATAGTTACTCCGAAGAGTATCTAAAACCATCGAAATGAGGAATTCGAAAACTCGGTGTAAAATTATTGCAGTCGATACGAAAACGTTACCAAAAAACAAAAAAAAAATAAAGGCTTTATGGTTTTACTGATTTATGTTGTGAACTTTATGGAGCCAAATTTTTGCTTTAGATTTTCGATGTCTAGTATTTTCCGTTCTAGCCGTGATGACTTCCTCGCTCGATGGAAGTTTTTTGCGTAAATTTCACGTTCTTTCACGCAGTTTTAATATCAAGTTGAAAGTTTCCGCGCAGATATCTATTCCGGGAACTGAAGTGCTACGAATTCGGCAACTCTGACCTGTGTGTTGATTTTTTTATTTTACTTTTTTAATTTCGAAATAACACGCGAAATAATCGTGCACCACACAGCTTGTTATTGAAAGATACCGCTTTTCGTTTCTTGCAAATGAGATTGTAACGAATTGAAATTTGCAACGATGTTAAATTACCAAAATTAACTTTACTACAAATACAACTGAATAAACGATTTCGATAACCGGAGGGGTTGAAAATATAGTTTTGCAGATGAATAAAATTGATTTTCGATGAAATTTTGAACGTGAAATAACCGTATTAGCGATCGTGGATAAATAATACTACCCCCACCCATCTGGATTACAGCGTAATATTTTAAAATATCTCCGGGAACGAATTATTTAACGTGCAAAAAAATCTTAAATCTTTAATAAAAGTGGATTAATAAAAAAATCGAATAAACATAAATAGTTGCGAAACCCTGATGCAGAGAGGATCTTTTTTCGAATTACGCTATTCATTACTCGGCAACGATGTTACTAATGAATATAAGTTAAAAGAGCTTGTACACATGAACCGTGCGTTATCTTTTTTTTTTAAATTGGTTTTATTTAACTCGATCTTGGTTGTAATCTTACGAATCCCGGGGGATGTTATAAACGACGATGCCGATTTTAATGAAAATTCCAGATAGTTCCCGACCTATAGGAGGCTTGCGATAAAATACGTTTCGGGAAGACGTTACTTGTAATCACATTTTGTTGCAGATGTATACACACACTGGGTTGTTTTAGGTCGGAAAAGACTGATAAAAAAGTGCAGATAAAAATTAAAATCCAATTACTTCCGGCTATTAAGCAAATCACGTTCTTTAAAACTAAAGTCGATCTACGAAACGAATTTCATTCTCTTTCACTTCCTTGTAGCGCGTTTTTTTTTTCGTTTTTCTTTTAACTAAAAATTGTTAAACAGAATAATAAAAAAAAGTTAAAGAAAAGCTTTTATTTATAAATGCAATAAAAATAAGGAAAATAATTTCGGCGAGTTAAATTAAACCGGACTATTTTTAAAGGAGCAAGATCACGATATCACGATATGCTCATATCAGTCCGCTGCTGGGTGTAGGCAATCCCTAGCGGGATAAGTTAGCCTAATCTCCCGTGCTGGTCAGGCAAATTGCAAGATAAAAGCGTTCATCTAAACAATATTTTACATCTGCATATAGATTAACGCTTCTTTTTTTTGTTTTTGTTTTTTTCAATTTCTTTTGGGCACGTCAACAGTGTGGAACTTACCCAACGCAGAGAATGGTACATTATATACGGGGAAAAGATTAGAAATTGAGGTGAACAAAGAAACTATATTGAGAGAGGGGATTGCAAGAATGGTGTGAGCACTATAAGGAGTAGGGAGTCCAAGGCGCAGTAGATTAGAATATACGGTAGCACGTTCATAAAGGGATATTCGAAAATAAGTGATTCGCATCTCAGGTATAATTGTGCTCCGGAAGGTCGCACAAGGATAATTGAACAAGGGAAAAACGGTTAAGAGAAGTCGGAATCAGACTATGATTGAACTGCAGGCGAATTATAGAGGAAATAATAATCGAACGGCTAAGGTAAAAAGATTAAACCAGGGAAGAGAAAAAGGAAAGGGCTGTATAGAAAGGTGCAAAGATCGAGGATTGTTAATGAAAGATAGAATTCGGTCCAGAAATCGTGATGGAACGATAAGGTAGACAGTAGAGAATTTCAGCAGAAAATCGACTAATGAATAAGCTCGCCGCCGAACGCACCAACGAGTTCCGGCAATCCGTAGTAGATCGATTACGATAGACCGGGATGCAAATAAATTAGAAATTAAGAAGCGAATTTGGAGAATAATGGGATCAGTGACGTGAGTAGGAAAGGGAGAGAGCCAATAAAATACTTTTCTAGTCCGAGGATATACATATGTTGTTTGTCGAGGATATAAAAAGAATTGCCTGCAAGATAGCCATGGGGATTCGGCAAGAAAAATAGGAAAAAAGGAGAGCAATCGAAAGGATTTGCGGAATAGGTAAGCGTGGCAATAATGAAATCAAGCCCCAACGCCAGCATCAGACACTTCGAACCATCCGTGTAGATAATTTTAGGGGAAGATTGAATTCATTTTGAACGGCAGCTTGAGAAAGAGATTTAATGTCGGAGGGGAGAACAAGTAACTTCGGAGAGTGCACATGAATTCAAAGAAATTATAAGTATAGTAAGGTGGTTTGGCGAAGTGAAGGACAAAAGCCGAGAAGAGTATAAGAAGATCGAGAACAATAATATATAGACGCTTCTGTATCGCTTCTTTCGATAAAATCTCAATTTGACGGACTAACATAAATTATTTATTTCTCTTATTTTATTGCATTACTTAGAAATCTTTCTTTAAACATTTTTTCGTTATATTAATATTCTATGCTCATGGTGTATAAACTGCACTTTGAAATTATCCTCCTTTTGTTAAAAGTACGAACAAAAAATCACGACGGTAGTTGTGTATATATTTACCAATTCATAATTATTCTTAGACATGGTCAACGATAAAAAAGTAAAATGTTATTCCAAAAGAAACAAAATGAAAAAAGTTGATAGTTAAACGATAGTACGACGATATTGTTCGATGATCGATCTATCGATTATTGTTTCTGCAGCGCTTCAAATAACTCGTATTTTTATTTGTTGTGCATACTGTTTGAATATTAATAAGTTTACTTTGTGAATTAGTGAGAATATATTTCCGCTATCGGTGATTTAATATTGTAATGTGCTGCTAAAATGGAATAACTAATATTAGCCAATATAAACCCGAACTGTTAAACAGCTGTCGCTTTGAGTTTTTTTTAAGCGAATGAAGCAGCCTAAAACATCGAAGTGGATACGAAAAATTACAAAGAATCGTAATAAAAACGCGCCAGCATAAAGAGATCCGGTATTGTATGTGAAATTCTGCTTTTGACGCTATCGAGAGGGAGAAAAATAATAGCGGACAGGTTAAAGTGGACAATATTTTTTTTCGGAGACACCTCTATATATGGGTAGAAAAATTTTAGAAAGGTTCGCTTAAATCCGGGAACAATTTCTTGTCTAAAAAGTAAACAACCTCGAATAGGCTGTTTTATAGGAGAGTTCGCATTTGGTGGTAAAAACACACGATCGAGGTGGAAATCGTTAAGCTAAGTACTGTCATGAGCTGAAAAGGTAATATCTGGAAGCTTGATATGCGAACAGAAATAGGATATACTGACGCCGATGAAGGATCTGGCATAATCAATAAGATCCGTTTCGACGGGTAAACGACTATGCCATTCAGATGTTTGATTTTATCGGAAGAGGGAGCTGCGAACTGTAGAAGAATTAGGATAAACGCGCAAATTAAAAACCTTTTGTAGTTTGCTTGGTTTTTTTTTTTTTCTCTTTTTGGTAAAATCTTAAGAATTTAGACTCTTGTATAGCCCCTTCAGTCGTTAGATCCGAATTCTATACCGCTTCAATGCAACGCGATTACTTCTTCTTTGTAGTCCGAATAAACGGTGAATTTTTATAAACAACCTATACTGATTGATTGATTGATTGATTATTAGTGCGCTGATATTTGAAAAATCGTTCTTGTAGGAAGCAGTTTAAGCGAGTCCCCTTGGTGATGGTTGAAAGCGAAAGTAAAAAACGAATCGTTTCAACAGTTTCAAAATACCGATGTGAGTGGTCGTGAAATTTTTTAACCGTTATGAAACGCAAAAACTGAAATATTCTCTTGTTTATCTTTGAACGTGTCTCTCTCGTTATTAAAAGGCGTTGAATTCGCATTTTAGTTGGTTTTTTTTTTTTGTTACGGTATTTTCTTAAGTTATGCTGTTGACAATTTTACAAGAGAAAACGGATTTCGAATTCGGCAACTTGTCGCGAATAAAGATAAAAAGAATCGTATAACCCGTATTATAAGAATTGCGACTGGACGCATTGTGCAGACGTCAACAAGCTATTGTAATTTAATGGTGTTCAATTTCGAAACGGTTTATTATTATTATTATTATTATTATTATTATTATTATTATTATTATTATTATTGTTGTTGTTGTTGTTGTTGTTTACCCTCATTTCACAAAATCTGTCACGATTGCAGCGTATTTCTACATTAAATCGAGCACGGTATTTCCGATAAAAGAGGTTTATATTACTGTCTGGCTAACACACTGAAAGGGTCATTTCAAATTTTCGTTCTAGTACTTTCTCAATCCGCGTAGTTGTATGTTCAGTTATTCGGTGGTGGAAAAATGTTGAACAGCCCTGAGTGCTTTTGAAAATAGTTATACGATTAGGCTTTTATTGCGCTGTGTATGTGTGCGTGGTTCGGGGTGATTTATTTTCTATGAAACCTACGAATGCATTTGAACATATTTATAAAACTGGCTCAAATGAAAAAGAAAAAAAAATCCAATCTTGGCTTACGACCTTTTTGCGAAATTACCCTAAACTACTATACGTACTTCTAAAGTTTAAACTTGCTGATATTATAAGTTATGTATTTTTAAACCTTAAATTACGTTACAAAGTTATAGTTTTAAATATTACTCGGACACAAAGTACCTTTTAATTCGTTAAAACATACAACATTTATTTATATTAAATTATTACTTAAAATAAAAGTTACAGACATTATTATTCACAAAAAATATATATAAAAATCCGTCCTACCGGTTTCGTCTACTTGACATATTCATGGACTTGCTCATCGTTTTAAACATGTGGATTAGTACGTTTAAACGTCGTGTTAAAATTACTCTCTCTCTCTCTCTCTCTCTCTCTCTCTCTCTGAGTATGTTCCGTGAAAACCGGCTAAAAATTATATATGTAAAAAATACGCTACTGAAAAGGTCCTTGTAGCATCCGAGTTAAAAAAATCTCAACGTATCGCGGGAGAAAGTGATGTGGAAGATACGTTCAACATGATAATTCCATTACACGTCGATGAAGAATGTAATGCGGTATTTTATACCACAATTCCTGTAGTTGAGTTGTTTAAAGATTTTTACCTGAAAATCCGTCCCGATACTCTTTGCGGAACTGTATTTACCGGGGCAAAGAACGTCTTTAGCTGGAAATAGTATTAACACGTTCGTCAGCTCATTGCTAGGTGGGCGAATGTTTTTTAGACAGTTTACGAATTTAATTTCCTTATTTTCGATTAGGCAGACGTAATAAAAACTATTTCTCTATTATTTACGAAAATACAACTTTGCGACGGTAACTCGAACACTAATCGGTGAGAAGAACGATAATAAATGCTTGGACGTGGACATTTTAAGGGAGTTACTTTTAAGACAAGCTGGAATGGAGAGCAGGTTAAGCCTATGCCGGTTTTTCGAACTTTTTATTAATCGTTTTTGGTGACAGATTTAATGCGACATATTTATAAGTTATAATATATCTTTAACAGATCGATGAATTAAGTAAATAAATAAATAAAAATCGGTAAAAGTGTAACAAAAAGATGTAGGAAAAATTAAAAAACTTATAACCAAACAGTAGATTCGAATTCGGCTGTTTTAAATTATTGGTTTATTTAAATTTTTTGTTCGTAACGGAATTGAAGCCGAAGTACCCCCCTCGTTAAAGGAACAAAACAGAAGATCCAATTATTTCGAAGTTCCTTAAGAGCTACTTATGTAAATATTTGAAGTAATTAAAAAAGACAGCGACGGTCAATGGTAAAATTAAGTATTTGTTAATTTTAAAACGTATTTTTTTTTCTTTTTTCTTTTCTTTTCTTTTTTTCCCGGCGGGGGGGGGTAATTATTATTACATCTACCGATTTATATTTTGCGAACCAGTCTATAATTATCATTTATATGATCGTAAAAACCGTACTTCCGCTTCTACGCTTTTCGCATCGGAGCGCTCAATTCGTTTCATTTTTTTAAAATTTTATTCATTTATCAAAAACGAAACCGGCGATGGGGAAAAAATGTTGAGAATTTCAACGTCAGTACTAATCTTAGATCGCTTGCTTATAAGTTATTTGAATAGCTGTTCATGCAGTTTCTGCAAATGGCTGTGTTATCGACGATAAAACACGAGCATTTTGTCGATCGTTTCTTGTTTAAATTTTTACCTGAACCGTCTTTTTCAACTGTACCACCTGTGATTAAGTATTTCGCACCGTATAACCGTAACCTATATCGAATCGAGGCTACAGTGCACTAATGTGAGCGGGGGTGTCTCGTTTGAAGAAAAGAAAAAAAGGACGAAGCGAAATAAATAACGACGCGATTCGAAAACCGGCGGTTTCAAGTCTGCAAACAACGAGTAGAATTTAGTATATCTCGGTTGAGAGTTCTTCTGGGCGGGAAATTATATATTCCCAAGTTGTCGATAGAGATGACGTAAAGTTAATTTATGCGAGTTGTGGATTGTGCGCTGCGGATCTATAAAAACAAACAAACAAACAGACAAACAAACAAACAAAAAAAAAACAACGAAAAACATATTTTTTTCCATTTTCATTAATTTCCTTTGAAAATGTATAGTATCAACTCAAACTTTCATGTAATATTAGGCCCTTCGACGAGATGCATCCGTTGAGAACTGACATTACGAACGCACTTCTTTGCACTCCAATCTGTTATCACTCAAATTCCCTACTCCTTATTGTGTGTCTCGTGTATCTTATTGTTTCCGTCGATCTCCGTTGTTCCTATCCTCAGTTCTTTTATCTTATCAATATTTGACACCGACTCTACATCTAAACTGATCCTTCTCCCTCGTATCGTTTCTGGGCGAAGATCCTTTGTTGACATGCCCAAAGGGGGGGGGGGTAAAAAAAAAACAGCGTTTAGAGAACGAATTCAAAAAAAAAAAAAAATTACAATTTATGAATTTGTAACGCAATACGAGCGTTATTTGGTAACCCGTTTTTTTCCACATAGCGTTAGGTATTTAAAAAAGTAACAAATCTAGCGATGTAAAAATTTATTTCGAAATTTAATTAAAAAGTCGGATCTTTTCTGGTGTATAATTAAAAATTAATTACCATTTCTTAAAGTGTTTATTATTGAAATTTATGAATCATACCGCACGACTATAATTAAGTGTTATTATATAGCTCGGAAAACCGCCGGTATCATCTTAAAAATAAAAAAAAAAAAAAAAAACAAAAATACTACAATTATTCTCGAAATAACCAAAATTTAAAAATCGGCACGTTTCGGAAACTGCAAGCTCGGCAAATATCGATCTGTGGATTTTACACAATTCAATACTGGATCGTATTAAATTATAATTAACGCGAAAATCAAATCTAATCAAACCAGGGCTGTGCCTAGAATTTTAAGGAGGGGATTTCTTTCGCAAATTCATTTTATAAATAACGATACATTTTTCACTACTATTCGTACTATTAATAATTTCCACTATTTTTGTTTATATATTAATAATTTACATAAATGAAATAAACATTAATAAAAATTACACATGTTATCGATTATACTCGTAATAAAAAATTTTTCCTTAAGATATTAATGAAGTACCTAAAAATATGCAGCATATTTTTCTCTTTTAAATGTAAGAACACCCTAAAAACCATTAATATTTATTTTAAATTTTTGATTTTTTTCAGATTTTTACGCATTTATAATAACTATTTCAGTTCCAATTGGTGGGGGTGGGAGTAAACACGACCTTGAACCAAACTAACCATAATGATAGTAGGAAACCAGAACCAAAAGTTTCTGCATATTAATAACGTCGCGTGTAAATTTATAATTGCAATAACTCGCTTTAAAAAAAAAAAAAAAAAAAAAAAAAAAAAAAAATATCAAAGTAAACATCTCTACATAGGAAGTTAGAACACCGACCAGTTTCGAATTTTGCTCATGATCACACAGCGTTTCAACGAAATATAATGTGTTCTACTATCGAAGATATTTCCTTTAGCAATGCCCCTCTCGTTGCTAAACGAGTATTTCTTCTTTTGGAGAGCTTTTTTTCCCTATTAATAAAAACTCGTTATTTTTCGCTTAGATCGATTGAATTCAGAACCAAGTCGGAGGTCGTAGATCTTTTAAAATTCCTTACTTTGAACTTATTTAACCCCTCCGGCGGGCCAAAAAAATTCGGAAAATTAGGCAGACATCAGTGCAATCGGGAACAATTGTTTGCGATTAAAATTACGTGATGTAACAGTGGGATCTAGAATATTAACTGATAAAAATTATCAATTACCGATTATAATGTGCTGCGACATGGTCTAAACTAAAACGCAATTAGATTCTGTTGGAGTCTAACGACGGAGCGACCGGCTGGCTGGTAAACTGAATCTGATGACGTTCTTAATCTGCCGAGAATTACTGCTTGGTAACATTGTGAACTCTGTTTTTCCTAGGTATCGTGAAAGGATTATACCCCCAGGTTATCAGTTGATCTTTACCGATGGTGCCAAATTCCGCGAATTGAATGAAGGCGTAGGGGGATAGGGTTTATTATAGAAGATATCACTGAGCAGAAATTTAAATTACCTCCAGAGGCTCTTCGATTTTTACGGTGCAATTGAAAAAGTATTAGAGTTTGTGAAAAACGTGTTGCAGTCCAAGGGGGAGTTTGTGGTATTTTCGGACCGCCTTAGTTCTCTCTTGTCGGTTCAGAGCAGTAACTTTAAATATAATTGTCATCCACTTATTTATGGAATTAAGGAAAAGTATTTCATTATTTCAGAACTGTGAGGAGTCATTCAATTTTGCTGGATTCCAGGTCACTGTGGGGTATTACTTAGTGTGATCGGGTTGATTCAGTTGCTAAAGAAGGTGTTAGATATCAGGTATTAAGTTTCCATCATCCCATCCTTCGATCTCCTAGGCAAAGCTAAAAGAGATAATCATACTGATTGGGTGAGTCTTATTTGCAGAAGGGCCTGGTAAATATTTTCATATGGTCCAACCATCTCTGCCGCCCACACCTTAATTTTATCCTATTTGTGTCCCAGTTAGTTTGACCCGTAGGTTTGTGACCGTTGTGTTTAGGCTCCGCTCCGGCCATTGCCGATTGGGTTTAAACTTTTCAAACACAGGGCACTGCACGGGGATTTTTTTTTTTTCTTTTTTTTTCTTTAAATGGGCTCGGTGTTAACACTGACCCAACTACATGGACCTAGATCACCTACTCAGATTCTGAGGCGAACGGAGATAGAAAGTATAAAGGAAAGAAGGAAGGGAATAACGGCTGGAGATGGGAAGGAATGGATAAAGGAAGCATTGAAAGGGGTAGGAAGATCCAACGCCAAAAGTTCGGCGTATAGATGAGAGCACTCAGGAAAAAGAGCAGGGCATTCAAAAAGGATATGGTTGGGGTCGCATATAAAGGGAGGATCAGTTGAGTGGAGAGGGCAAAAGGGAGAAGGTGAAAGAGAAAAAGAAAAACGAGAAAAGGAAGGAGGGAATGACCAAGTCTCAGTATGATTAAAGAAACAATAGCCGAGCGCCGAGAAAAGGGAAGAAATTGGAATCGAGGCTGTGAATTTAGGCTGCAGGAGGAGGTAGAAGGAGGAGCGATTGGCAAAAAAGGAAGGATAGATGTCAACCCACAGTCTGGTATGGAGACTTTCGGAGAGGAAAAGGATGTCTGAGGCAGGAAAATGCGGAAGGAATGGACCATTGAGAGACGCTGAGCGAGCTAGGAAATCAGCTGCTTCGTTGCCCTCAATGCCAGAGTGGCCAGGAACCCATAAAAAGTCAATAAGGATAGAACGTGCTAAGCGCAAGTTGAAGATAGAGGCACGAACGGAAAGAATATCATTAGTCGAGTGGGAAGGAGGAGAAGAGATAGCTTGCAGCACGGATTTGGAATCAGTTATAATGAGAAATTTACAGATCCCTCTTGAAGGGGAAATAAAGGAGACAGCACGAAGAATGGAGACTGCTTCAGTAGAAAAAATGGAACAAAAGCAAGGAAGTTTGAAGGATTCCGAGGGATTAAGCGAGGGGGCCGTAAAAGCACCACGGGAATTGTAATACCTATTGTCGAAAAAATTTTAGAGAAGACATTAACCACCTGTTATTTAATTGCGTCCAGTTTGACAACAAGAGACTTGTGTTTTCTAAAGACCTCACGTCCTACGGTATTTATCCTCCATCGTGTAGTTTTTATCTTCTTTGTTCTAGTGATAAGATTTTCTTTTTTCCTTTTAGGTTTATTGAGGAAAACGGGATTGTTAATTTTGTGCTATTTTCTATTTTTTATCCATTTACTGGTTATTATGATTTTTTTAGGTTTTTATTTTATGTTATTCGGGGTTGTTGATTATGAGGAATTATTGGCCAGAAGGACGTTGTAATTTGGTCCGGGCCAAAAGAAAAAAATTGCTGAATTAACTATTTTTTTTAGTAAGTCCAGTGAATTAGAACTAACATTTGCACGTGCACATCTTTCTGAGATGTTTAACTTTTTACTTCTAGGATGATAATGTTTGTCCCATTCCGAGGAGATATTTTCTTTGAATCGATCGGTGTTCATTTCCGTGTATGATTGTTGTAGTCAGGAGCTCTGAGTAAATAAATTACGGCCGATACAATTGCAGAAGCACCAGCGGGGTTGTTAATATTAAAAATTCCGACATTTTATCAAGACCAGCGAGAAGTGTTATGGCGTGTACACGCTGTATCTTCAACTTTACACGGTTCAATTTTGGGCATACGGAGGAATGTCGGAACAGTAGTTACATATTATTTTAGAGAAGCCAGCTTGCATAGGGAACGATTATTTAACGGGAAAGTCTATTTCAGTTACAAATATGTAGTATACACTGCGCTTTTACAAAATTATTTCCAGCGAAACGAAATTCCGGGAAATAAATGTCGGAAACAAAATCAACAGTTTGAAAAGGGTTTATTTCGATTTCGTTTTAATATTTTGAAAACAAAATCGCATAATTTCTGCACCTATTTCTGTGGTACTGTTTACCACTTTTCACGAGTTTGTCAGTAAGCTCTTCCTTCCGTGGTGGAAATTTTGAGAATGTTTCAGGTGCTAATTATTCTGTTCCCCGCTTTCGATAATTTTCATTGTCGTAAAGAGAGTTGTTCACACACGCATTAACGTTATCAAAATATTAACGCGATCTTCAAGGCGAAAATTGACTTACCAATACAAAAACTTGAATTATATTACTCGGGAACTCGGTTAAAGAGGTTCGCATGCATGTACCATCGATATTTTCAAAGTGGTGCAGAAAATAAGGATTTCCGGGGGCCCCCCTTCAAGAAATACGCAAATCTCAATTTGAATTGGTTTCTAAAATCCGATTAAAATTCATTTATATCGGAATCTTTTTTTAAACTGGTTTCTGGCGTAAAATTAGTTTATTTTTCAAAAAATCCCGTAAATATAGGTGTGTCAAGCAAATTAGCTTTTTCATTTTAAATCGGTAAAATGTTTTATGATATCTTCCAAGAAACCGAAAATCAACAAACTATTCAGGAATTTATCCCAGGAAATTTCTCTTTATTTTCTCCGTATAGGTTTTTATGATATCTTCAACTTTCTCGAGAAAGCAGAAAAAAAGTTAATAAAAACATTTCATATTGGGGAGGAAAAAAAAAGCAGGCCTGGCATGTACACCGTAATAGTCTCGATTATAACGTTTATAGTCAAAGAGTTGTTCGAACATAAATGCTGTTGCTGTATCATAACCCGCCTCCATTAAAGACTATAATACACACCATCGCTTTTCTATTTATGAAAGCGATATGTCCTTCATGCTTCCCTGCCTATCTGCTAAAATAGCGAATAAATTTTCCGATCTTTAGACTTTTGAAAATGGTCTTTTTGCGATTTATTTCATTTGACGGAGACCTTCCATTTTCTTTCGAGGCTGCCATCGATGCGGCCTACGACTAACTCTGCGTTCTATGTGTCAGTACTTTGATCGAATAAAAAATACATTTCGACAAATGGCCTTTTAAGTAATTTTCTAAATCTTCCTTCTCAGTTTTTCTAGCGTCGTCTGGTAAACTCACTTTAAAGAAAAGATGTCTATGTCGTTAATATTTCTGCAGTCAATTTTGTACGCTGCTTGTAAAAATTTTAAAAGTTTCGACTTTTCATAAAATGTTCCGCTATAAACTCGACTATTCACATTTCGGGTTTTTTTTTTTTTTTCCCGAATAAATTGCTTACACTGATGTCTTTGACATTTACGATCGGTATTTAATATTTTCTTTATTATTCGCAGTATTTTTTGTTTTACCTGTTTTCAAAGCACACTTTGTCGTTTGGCTCAAAATGCTTATTAATTTTTCTATTACACATGCACGTGTGTATAATTGGATACAGTCTTTTTTTTTACATTGTATTCATAGAGACGGCAAAAACCAAGCCCCCAAAGGGAGGAGGAAAAAAAAGATATTTCCCTGCAATATTATAGGCTTTTCACAAAATTCTACCAAAAAGATAAAATTCGATCCTGTCTATTTTTATTATTATTTTTTTTTTTTTTAATTGTTGCGTTTCAATAGTCGTTAAATGATATTAAAAAACAAATTAATACCGCGCAGTTAAAGTAAAAAATAATTTTAAATGATCTCAAAAGAAACTTTTCCTAAATGATTAGGTATCAAAAAAAAACAAAAAACAGACGGACATTATCCGAAACGAATTAATAAAAGCAATTAAACAGTGTTTAAAAATGACCGCCGCAACGACGAGCAATTTAAACAAGTTCAGTCAAGCATGATGTTCCATGCGCCGAGGATTCCGTATGTAAGACTATAATAATTTACGTTCGCGTAATACTAAGTTTAGAACAAAGAAATCATGATTTTTTGCGCTATAAAGAACGGGAGGTACATAATTTTTGGCGCTTTTTTTTTTAACTATTCGCCAACATCGAACGTTTCGTTAAGGAAATGAAATACGGTTTCGTTTCCAACAAAACAGCTTTCTTCTCCAACGATATATCACATGCCCGGAAAAAAAAAAAAATTTTTTTTTCAGAAATGTCAAACTTTCGGCGCCCCAGGGTCTAATATTAAAGTTAGAATCCCGAATGTTCCAAACCAAAGAAACATATGGGGATAATGCGTATATTTTCAACCTTGTCCAAAATCTTTAACTATACTACCTGCTCCATAAGCAGGGGCCACACGTAATTTTTCGCGCTTTTTTGAACTTTTCATCAATTTTGAAAATTACGTTAAGGAAATTAAATGCGGATTTGTTCCTGTCCGGAAAAAAAAAATATTTCTTTTTCAATTTTGAGCATTCGGTGCCCCGAGGGCCTAATTTAAAAGTTGGAAACTCGGATGTTTCAGACTAGACAAATATATGTGGGGTTGCGCATATTTTTAACCTTGTTCAAAATTTCCGGCTATAATACTCGCACCGAAAAGAGAAGTGACACGTCATTTTTTACACTTTTTTGAACTTTTCACCAAGTTTGAAAGTTTCGTTAAGGAAATTAAATACGGTTTTTCCCCCGACAAATAGCGATCTTTCCATCGATTTATCACATGACCGGAAAAAAAAATATTTTTGTCGAAACTTCTTGAGGGTCTAGATATAAATTTATAAGCTCTTCGTTTTTTGTTTTTTTTTCAATGGGCTCGGTGCCAGCACTGACCCAACTACATGAGCTTAGATCACCTACTCAGATTCTAAGGCGATCCGTGATAGAGAGTAGAAAGGAAAAAAGGAGGGCTATAGTTTTCCTATGAAGCGGTCCTTTATGGAAATTATTTGAGATACGTTTTGGTTTCCTTAACTGTTTTACTCAGGCTATTGCGATTATAATTCCGAGCAACTAACTCGGATGTACGTTAAATATAAGCATCGTCGGATTAAACACAATTTAATTAGTTAGTGATATCTCTAGGCTGTTAAGTAATGTTTTCAATGGTAAAAATTGGTTGTAATTTTTGATTATTTTGGGTTTTTTGTTATACTTTTTTTTTTTTTGCCCTTTGTAATTATTTTTTTTTTTTTGGTATAGTATTTATATTTTTGTTAACAATACGTAAATATTCTATTTTATCACTCTAATGTAATGCGGTTAAGTCTCTTTCGAGCTGGTACGCATTTTGTTTATAAATACTGTATTACTGTACTTAGCTAAATATACGTTCTGTTCTGTTCTGTTATATGAACATTCTTTTTTTTTTTTTTTTTTTTTGGGTTCAAAGAAGGACTTATATAATTTTTTAATCGTAATTTTTCGATTTTATGAAAGAGCTTCTGCGTTTTGTTTTATATGTTGAATTTTACCTTTAAATGGTTATCTCTGGTGATGAGTTGTGAATTTTTTTTTAGGCTGATTTTTCAGGTCGTTTTATATTCCATATTACTATATATTCTTGACGGTTTTTGAGTTTATTTGTTGCCCAGGGTAATCGATTAGTTTGAAGTTATAGATTTTCTCAAAGAGAATGTTAAATGTAATTTCATATTTCGAAATTAATAAGTTAAACCATTCGTGCGTTATCGATTTAATTGAATATTTTTGTTGTTTCTGAACCACCTTATGCAATCCTAAAAATAGCAGAACATGATGAATAATTTACTTCTAGTTGAACTACACAAGTGTAGTTAACTCATTCAATTTGAGTAAGGTATGCAGAACCGTATCTAGACCAAAATTTCGGTGGGGGGGATTACGAAAATATTTTTATAATTATACATATACACCTATATATATATATATATATATATATATATATATATATATATATATATATATATATATATATATACATGTGTGTGTATTATCATAAAATATATTTATTTATAAATGGTACACTAAAGTCTTGTGGTCAATTATTGTATATGCAATATTTAAACACTACAATAAAAACAAATAAAAAATATTCGTTTCCATAGAATTCGTAAAAATTTTAATTTTCTTTTGTCAAAAATTGAAAAGAAATAAATTTATTTTGAATTTCGGTCCACTTAAATTCAAGCAGTTATGATTTCGCAAACATTTGGGGAGGGTTAACGGACCCCATGGGGCACTGAAAATACGCTAAAAAAAAAGAAGTGCATATATTCGACCGAAATTGGAAAATAATAGACGCGAAAATTTAAAAGAGTTCGGACTATCTGTTCGGATTTAAGAGATAAACCGAGAAAATATGTTGTTTTTATAATAAATAAATTGCGGACAGAACTGCGTTAGAAAGAATTATGCTTAACGTTTTGGACAGCTTACACTGACCATCATGATATGATCAGTGTAAGCTGTCCGAAACGTTAAGCATAATTCTTTCTAACGCAGTTCTGTCCGCAATTTATTTATTATGAGTAATCACTGTGAAAGCTTTAAACATTTATGAAGGTTTTTATACTCGCTAATATTCTGAGAACTGCTTTTATTTAATTATAAACGGATTTTGTCATAAAAGTGACATCGAGTATTATGTCTTTTTCGTAAACGCTATATTCGTCTGAATTTCTCACATCTACCTATTTTAAAGGATAGGCCATCGTCATGGGCCAATTACTGAAGACCACACTGTGCATAACAAATGTACGAGAGAGCTGAAATTACTTTTTTCAATGATTTGCAGTGACCAGCAAGTAACATATTAAATATGATTAACG